>OY978454.1:29169682-31608304 GCA_963854805.1 Plagodis dolabraria | reverse complement strand
TTTAAGTTCCTCGAACGCGACTTTGATTGTCTGCGCTGCAGTCTTCAGAGCACGCACGTATGTGCCTTTCAGGTTGCCTGATTTTATGGCAACCTGTTCGATAGTCTCCAGTGAATCCAAGACTATTTTCTGAAGGTCTTCTGGTTCTTGGCTTGTATTGACCTGTTTCACCAAAGGACAGCTCGGAGATTTCCGGAACGTGGCCGCAGCCGCTTCCCTCTTTCGCCTTGCGTCTTCTGCCATTTTCGTTTCGGCTTCCAGCCGAAGTTCCTCCGCCTTAGCCGCGTTCAGTTCAGCCTTGGCCTTAGCGAGGCCCACGTATTGACCAGTGGTAGGCGGGCGCCCACGTCCTCGTCTAACCGACACTTTGGGTGAGGACGTCATGTCCTCTCCGGTATCGGAACCAGCATCTCTAGCTCGTTTCCTCCACAAGCGGTTCGCCTCGGGTGAAGATACCCCAGAGGCCCGCGATGCTACAGTCTCGCAGCTCATGTCTGAATCACTGTCAGACAGGTTCTTCATTTTCGCCAAACCAGTCAGATCTGTCTCTTCACTGATTGGCGTATCGCAGCGGGTAAGTACTACCCGCACTTCGTTTGTCGCAATTTGCATCGTGTTGTCCATTTTCATGCCAAGGTCGTCGTTGTCGTTTTCGTTCACAGATTTAGGGTCATTACCCGCAAGGCGATTGTTGCCCCCCCCAGAATACGAGGGGCAGCCTCCCGTAGGAGGGTCGGATTGTCCCGTAAGGGCTTTACCGACCTGGGGTAGTCTATTTCTATTACAATCGTCCATGGTTTTGTTTGTCAGTTTAAAGGCGTGACGGCCTGGGGGAGTCCTCGCGACTGCACTCCCTGCAGTCATTCATCCCTTCGCCGGACTCAAAAACTTAGGATTGGGATGAGGTGAAAAGAGATGAGACAATGGGGGTGAAATGAACGAAGTGGGACAAATGGGGAACGAATGAAACGAAACGAAATGAGACGAATTCTCGTCTCACACAACAGTTCAGCTCTCCGGAATGGAGATACGAAGCGAGGGGAGACAAGAAAAGATGATAGAAAATGAGGTGAGAAGAAATGGGACCGGTGAAAATGAAACAAATGAGATGAGATGACGCGGCGCCTGACGGTGTTCTGTTGCGTTTATTTCGGATGGAAATAAACCAATAACAGGCAGCACCACGGGAAGGTATCCGTCAGACTTGCCTTAGGGATCATCACGACTTGCGCTCTCCCCTAAGACCGTTGCCTCCTTACCCATCCGGGATGAGTAAGGAAGGCCTGAGTTTATCCAAAACAAGCAGCGCAAGGCATGCAAGCTAGGCAAAGCAACTATTAATGAATAAACCCAGACCCGCCCAACCTAACCTAACCTAACCTAACCTAACCTAACCTAACCTAACCTAACCTAACCTAACCTAACCTAACCTAACCTAACCTAACCTAACCTAACCTAACCTAACCTAACCTAACCTAACCTAACCTAACCTAACCTAACCTAACCAGCTGTAATTTTTATTGAGACCAATTCCACGGCTGCATTTCTATTTGACTGTGTTACTTGTACATATTCTATGATATATGTAATATTGATTGCGTCAATAACAATATATCAGTGCGGAGTTCAACAAAAAATTTCATCTTCAGACGCCACAGTTGTATCGACTGGGACAGCATCATGGTATTAATTTATGTAAAACTTACGCTCTTATATAGTTGTGTTTTAGAAAAAAAACAGTCCTAATTGACATCACGACAGGAAAAAAAAAACTTTAAATAAATAACCTTTGCATTCCTTGTTATTAAGCAATACAGCCTAGCTCAAAAACAACTTTGACACTCAATTCAGTGAATAAGAAAAATTAATTGAAATTAGCGCCACATCTCATCATCAGCTCGAACTGTGTGTTCCGGCTGTGTGGTACTCGATAGGAGCCAGCACCCGTTCCAAAAAAAAAACCATCCATACTACCGCATAATCGCTTATACATCATTTGAGATTGTGGTCATATTATAAACAATTATAACATGATATATGCTTATTTACCTCGTTTCTTTTTTTCGTATCTTCACCTACGCACGCTTGGAAACCCAACTGCCCCCTCCACTGTACCACCAGCAGCACCAGCACCAGCACCAGCACCACCGCCACCGCCACCCCCGCCACTGCCGAGTGTCAGCGATGAAAGCGCCTGTCTCACCGCCACCGCCACCCCCGCCACTGCCGAGTGTCAGCGATGAAAGCGCCTGTCTCACCGCCACCGCCACCCCCGCCACTGCCGAGTGTCAACGATGAAAGCGCCTGTCTCACCGCCACCGCCACCCCCGCCACTGCCGAGTGTCAGCGATGAAAGCGCCTGTCTCACCGCCACCGCCACCCCCGCCACTGCCGAGTGTCAGCGATGAAAGCGCCTGTCTCACCGCCACCGCCACCCCCGCCACTGCCGAGTGTCAGCGATGAAAGCGCCTGTCTCACCGCCACCGCCACCCCCGCCACTGCCAAGTGTCAGCGATGAAAGCGCCTGTCTCACCGCCACCGCCACCCCCGCCACTGCCGAGTGTCAGCGATGAAAGCGCCTGTCTCACCGCCACCGCCACCCCCGCCACTGCCGAGTGTCAGCGATGAAAGCGCCTGTCTCACCGCCACCGCCACCCCCGCCACTGCCGAGTGTCAGCGATGAAAGCGCCTGTCTCACCGCCACCGCCACCCCCGCCACTGCCGAGTGTCAGCGATGAAAGCGCCTGTCTCACCGCCACCCCCACCCCCGCCACTGCCGAGTGTCAGCGATGAAAGCGCCTGTCTCACCGCCACCGCCACCCCCGCCACTGCCGAGTGTCAGCGATGAAAGCGCCTGTCTCACCGCCACCGCCACCCCCGCCACTGCCGAGTGTCAGCGATGAAAGCGCCTGTCTCACCGCCACCCCCACCCCCGCCACTACCGAGTGTCAGCGATGAAAGCGCCTGTCTCACCGCCACCGCCACCCCCGCCACTGCCGAGTGTCAGCGATGAAAGCGCCTGTCTCACCGCCACCCCCACCCCCGCCACTGCCGAGTGTCAGCGATGAAAGTGCCTGTCTCACCGCCACCGCCACCCCCGCCACTGCCGAGTGTCAGCGATGAAAGCGCCTGTCTCACCGCCACCGCCACCCCCGCCACTGCCGAGTGTCAGCGATGAAAGCGCCTGTCTCACCGCCACCGCCACCCCCGCCACTGCCGAGTGTCAGCGATGAAAGCGCCTGTCTCACCGCCACCCCCACCCCCGCCACTGCCGAGTGTCAGCGATGAAAGCGCCTGTCTCACCGCCACCGCCACCCCCGCCACTGCCGAGTGTCAGCGATGAAAGCGCCTGTCTCACCGCCACCGCCACCCCCGCCACTGCCGAGTGTCAGCGATGAAAGCGCCTGTCTCACCGCCACCCCCACCCCCGCCACTGCTGAGTGTCAGCGATGAAAGCGCCTGTCTCACCGCCACCGCCACCCCCGCCACTGCCGAGTGTCAGCGATGAAAGCGCCTGTCTCACCGCCACCGCCACCCCCGCCACTGCCGAGTGTCAGCGATGAAAGCGCCTGTCTCACCGCCACCGCCACCCCCGCCACTGCCGAGTGTCAGCGATGAAAGCGCCTGTCTCACCGCCACCCCCACCCCCGCCACTGCCGAGTGTCAGCGATGAAAGCGCCTGTCTCACCGCCACCGCCACCCCCGCCACTGCCGAGTGTCAGCGATGAAAGCGCCTGTCTCACCGCCACCGCCACCCCCGCCACTGCCGAGTGTCAGCGATGAAAGCGCCTGTCTCACCGCCACCGCCACCCCCGCCACTGCCGAGTGTCAGCGATGAAAGCGCCTGTCTCACCGCCACCGCCACCCCCGCCACTGCCGAGTGTCAGCGATGAAAGCGCCTGTCTCACCGCCACCGCCACCCCCGCCACTGCCGAGTGTCAGCGATGAAAGCGCCTGTCTCACCGCCACCGCCACCCCCGCCACTGCCGAGTGTCAGCGATGAAAGCGCCTGTCTCACCGCCACCGCCACCCCCGCCACTGCCGAGTGTCAGCGATGAAAGCGCCTGTCTCACCGCCACCGCCACCCCCGCCACTGCCGAGTGTCAGCGATGAAAGCGCCTGTCTCACCGCCACCGCCACCCCCGCCACTGCCGAGTGTCAGCGATGAAAGCGCCTGTCTCACCGCCACCGCCACCCCCGCCACTGCCGAGTGTCAGCGATGAAAGCGCCTGTCTCACCACAACCGCCGCCGCCCGCGCTGTGTCCTGCAATACTTTTTATAATATATTATCAACAACGCTGCCGGGGGGTACCACTAACTATTATATTAGTTTTATATGTAGTAGTAATAACAGTATTTATTTTTTTATTTATTTATTTATATTCGGAAAACCAACAGCTATACTACTATCTATAACAATGAGTGAATACAACAGAAAGCCAATTACAGGTTTTCACTGATAGAAACTTAATGGAATTGGTATATGCGAACACTGAAGTCACCATGTTAACCTAAAACCTGCACATTAACAATATTACAAAAAAAAACGAGTAAACACTAATCTAAGAGAAATACAAGTACAAAACCTACCTAAATATTAAAGAAGCTAAAGGTTATGCACCTCCTTGCTTTTGGAATACTAGTATTGAATGGATCAATATCCAATAATTGAGTGTATCGATTAAAAGTTCTACTCGCTCGCACAAGGAATGAATTCTGTCTATACTTAGTGGTGGCATCAGGAACCTGAAGTGTTTGATTAAACCTTAGAATTTTACTTGGAGTAATGAAGGATAATTTGCTAAGTAGGTAAGGGCAATCGGTGTCATTAGATATAATTTTTAAAATATATAAATAATCGGCAATAGAACGTCTGTTTTCAAGTGGCAGGAAGTGAAATTTTTTACAGAGGTCAGTATAATTATGAGAATTATAAGGTATCCTTAGTTTAAAACATAAGAATCTCAAGAACCGTTTTTGGATACTTTCAATACGGTCTATATATTTGATATAGCACGGGTTCCATACTTGGGAGGCGTACTCGAGATGACTCCTAACAAACGTACTATAAAGAATTTTGATAGTCTTTATATTCGTAAAGCTCTTAGAAAGACGCATGATGAATCCAAGTGATTTAGAAGCCCTACTAACTATTTTATCAACATGGATGTCAAAGAGTAGTTTGGAGTCATGGTACACTCCAAGGTCCCGCATACTATCACTTTTCAATAAACTTTGTCCTTGTAAAGTATATCTTGTGGAAATGACAGTATGTTTCCGAGTGAAGGTTATAACAGAGCACTTAGATGGATTAAGTTCAAGCTTATGGAGGAGACAGTAGTCTTCCAAACGAATAAGATCAGCTTGAAGCGCATGCATATCATGTTTTGATGAAATAGTAGAAAATATTTTCATATCATCTGCAAAACACAGTAGGTTAGAAGATTTAAAACACGAATCAATATCACCCACATAAATGATAAAAAGCAATGGACCAAGCAGTGATCCCTGAGGAACCCCGCTGGGAACAGGCACCCAGCTAGAAATATAATTATTGATAACTACAGCCTGAGTTCTATTCTCAATATAGGATGAAAACCACCGTTACAAGTCACCACGTATTCCCGATTGAGTAAGCTTAAGTAATAAGGTATGATGGTCAATTTTATCAAAGGCTTTACTGTAATCCGTATAGACTACATCTATTTGTTGCCCATTCTCCATAGCTACAGTTATGTAATCATTAAGAATAATGAGATTAGAAACTGTAGATTTACCCTTCAAGAACCCATGTTGAAAAGGACTGAATATATTCTTTAAGTTTGAATAAATTTGATTATATATAATCCTTTCAAAAATTTTGGCAATGATACATAGTTTCGATATGGGTCTATAGTTAGTGACTTCAGTTTTTGAACCTTTCTTATGCACTGGGGTAATAAAAGCAGATTTCCATAATTTGGGAACGGTCTTAGTGGCAAGCGATTTAACAAATAAGGTTGCAATAGGATAAGCAATAGATGAGGCACATTGAATAAGAAATTTTGATGAAATATTGTCGGGACCGGGCGCTTTAGATGCGTCTAATTTTTTTAACATTATTTTAACTTCAGCTGGATGAATTTCAATATTACTAATATCTGAAGTTGTGTTAGAATTAGACGAAATATGATCCAGCAAATCCTTGTTATTGGTGATATTAGGTATTGCAGAGTTCTGAAAAGTAGACTGGAAGTAGGATGAAAATGAGTTACAAATGGACTCACCACAAGAAGCAGTAATATTATTATAATTTAATGAGCTAGGCATAGAATTTGATTGAGATCTGTTCTTAACAAAAGTCCAAAAACTTTTTGGATTTTTTTTAATTGAGTCCTCAGTCATAGTAATATAATTTACATAACACGAAGATTCTTAGTTATTAACTCTATCACGCAAAATCTTATAAGTTGATGATGTATAGATGAATAGAGTCAAGTTCTAGTCCACACGGTAGGATACCCTGAGTCTTGTTCACTTCTCGGGTGCTGGCAAGTATGCACTATCTAACGGCGACGTTTCCTAAGTGTGTAAAAGTCACCATTTACATAAACAGACGCTTTATTCAATATTTAACTGTCCGAAATCACTTTTCAATAGAGAATAATAAACTATTGTTTTAACTTCACCAAAGTCAAATCTACTACGTATTATACAGTATTTACCAACCTTTGAAGTTAATTTTGCGTCTCCGCTAGCGATGTACTACTAAACAATAATAATTGACGCGCTCTATACTAAGATTTTTTTACCTGTAGATGAGTTGTATGGCCTCCATATTTACTAGACGAATTCTGGGTAATTACCAGAGTCACTACCAGTCTTGCACTTCCGAGCGTCCGGTGAATACATCGCCGCTAATCGTGTTTTTTATGAATTATAATAATCTGTGGACAATATGCCTTCCTTGTGTCTTTAGACTTTGCACCAATTATGCAGGCACTGTGAGAGATAAGAAAACTGTTTCATTTCACGCGTAATTATTGCTTTTATTGTTGAAACTTGAAATGGAAAATATCGTCAAATCTCTGGCTCTATACATATTTTTTACATCCTACAGTAAAAAACTGAATTTTCTTCAAAATTACAGTACATTTTCAATCATCACCAAATCACTTGAAATGTCACTTCGTCGTTAAACGCGATCACAGCCATAATACTCTTTAATATTGACAATTGTGTCATTTCAAGCCCTAAATATATGACAATAGGTATAATAAACAAATAAAATCTTCAATGTTTTTACACATATGAATATGTAGTACATTTTATACACTATTTTATTAAAGTATCTTTCCAGACAACTGTCATATCGCGGATGCCAAAGGATTAAATACCTCTTTAACAGACTTCCAAAAAATTAGGTTATTTATTGGCTCAATTCGTCTCTGTCTTTACGAGATTTCATGTTGGGTGGGTTAAGTACAAGTTGGACACAATATGAAGGAGTCAACTAATAACATAAAACTAACCGGACCAGTTTTGTGAGTTACTAGTATGCACTACTTACCTACATTGTATTATGTTATCATAGTTCATGCCTAACCTACTATTGTTATTGTCCTACTGCACTACGCAAACATACAATAATTGTAGGCTATTCTTGTGTAAAATTGTTTCCAATTGCGAATGTTCTTTTGTATTTTATCGTAGGTCTTTCATTATAAATATGTGGTATCTAATACCTAGTATTGTGTAGTAATATGTATATGTCGACGCAAGGCTAATTTCAACGTTCAAAATATTTAAATAAGTTTAATATTTAATTTAAATTTAAACATTTAAATATGACGGAGTAATTTTTCAATTAGTTTAGATTCGATTTTCGTAATCAGTTCTCCATATTTCAATGTAAAAAGCCATGATACGATTTGCGGCAGATCATAACAACAAACTATAACTAAAAGTTTATTCTTAATTAGGTTTAGAAACAAGTTATCTATTGTTAAATTCATTTCTTGATTAATAAGCGATATGCGTTAGCATAAATTGATATTTGGTAATGTTTGGTTTAAAAGAGACAATTGATTGATTGACTATTTGTCAAGCAGAAAGCGTGTAGCGTGTTTAATAAATGATTAAATGTTTTCAGCGACAATAAATTCAGTGAATATTAAAATTGGGTGTTTAAAATGGTAAAACGAATTAACAAAACATTGTTTGTTACTTCAGTTAATATAACTTTTTATTTGTGATTAAATAAGTAAGTATGTAATGACTTCGCAACGTGCACGCCATCTTGGATGAAATGAAAAAGGCTGGGCCGCCGCTGCGAGGCCACATTGCTACCGTGCTACGGAGAATTTCGTACAGTAGAGGTGTTATATTAGGATCGTATTTTCGTATTCCTATTATCGAATATCACGCTCAGCCAATATTATGATATCTAACCTATTACTTTGCTGGGTAATAGTCAAATAATAGTGACAACTTCATTCATTATTCGTTCATAAAAGACGCGCAATTTAACCGTTATTGGTCAAATTATTATGTGTAATAGTTGACAAATTGCTCACGTTATTGATATATAAATACAGTGATTTACTTTGCCTTACTTTATACATTAACAGATCTAGGACTGTCAACGAAATTTACAATGATTTATAAGTTGTATTTACATTATAAATATAGATTACTTTTATGTTCCTTCTTAATGTCTTTTATATATAAATAGAATATTTCAAAAATAGTGAAAATCGTGAGTAACGGTATTTTGACATGTATTTATCCAGACCTAATTAAGTTTTGGAAGGTTAGGTTGGATAAAATATTCAATGTTTTCAGTTGAATTTGACAAATCTAGTCTTCTTTTAAGTCAATATTTTTACTGGGTAGATATGACTAACTATGTATGTTAGGTAAAATTATTAATTTATAAACTTTAATTAGCTTGGTTTTGACAAATAAAAAGACAATTTGACAAAAAAGCAAATAACAGGATTGCTTATTAGACATTACTATGTACAATTTGTAGGTTTGGTTAGCGAATTTAATTAGATTAGTTCGGATATTTATTTTGTTTGTTTCTTAATACTAATAATTAAAGAGATTTCATTTTACCTGACAAATCAAGAATACTTGTGTGTGTGGGTGTAGTTGTGTGAATAACGTATTAAAAGTTTCTCCAGAAAAAAAATAGTTATTAGTGGTAAAAACTGTGTAATACCTTGTTATGGCGCAATAACTCGAGCGAAGAAACTTGAATACATATTACTCGTACATCAAAACTGGATATTAAGGTATTTTGAAGCCTGAATCACTTGAAAAAGATTATTGTAAACACATGTTTTTCAAATTTGTCACTCACACATATAAGCATTTTGAATAAATCCGTTTTTACTTATTTTAAAAACCAATAACATCGAACAGAAGCATTACGGAACACAAATACTATCCAGCTGACATTTAGTTTTGACTTTGACAAATAGATAAAGTATAGACAATATTATTGCATGATAATCTTTGACATAACCACGTTGATCAATGTTGCCAGAATAACAAACTAGAAAATCCTATAAAACTCATAAATTTTGGTCATTACTGAATTTTATATGTTTCGTAATTCATGAGCATTTGAATATATAGAATGGAGTACAGTTATGTAACTAAGAGAGAACCACTGCGTAAGTGCAGTTCTGTGTCAGAATTGTCTACGGATTCATCAGTATTCAATTCGACAACTATGAGCTTGCCTAATACTTCTTTAAATGAAAATGAACGAATTCACGAATTAAATAATAAAATTGACAAATTAACTGAAGATCTGCTTGGTGCAAATGAGGAAATAAAAAATTTAAGACAACAAAATCAACTACTGACATTGGAATTACAAAAAAAAGATAAAACAGAGGTATCTGAATCAATTGTAGAGTTAGAAGAGCAAACTTCTAGTCGGAAAAAGTCACCAAAATCGAAAAAGAAGAAGAAAGGCAATAAAAGTTTTACATCTTCTCCAATAAAATCAACGGAGGACGAACAAAATAGAAAAACCAGTACAAACTTACATCAGGGATCCAGTACCACTACGTCCTTTGCAAAAAATCATAAAAATAAAATGGCGAGTAGAAAAACTCCCGATGCAGCTTCACAAAAAGGAATTCGAAGTAATCAAGAAGAACACCAACAACGTGTCTCCTTGGGCAAAGATGTCTTATGAAAGAAGAAATGACGCATGTCTATTGGAGTCAAATGAAAATTATTGCAAGGGTATAAATTTGAGTGACTCGCACTTGAAAAATAAAGAGGTAGAAAAGGGGAAAATTATTATATTAGCTGACCAACGTGGATTTATATTGAGGGAAACATTACAGCGCCTTGTAGGATCAGAATATATTGTAAAGTCGTTTTGGAAACAAGACGCTACTTTAGGAGATATTTTAAATTCAGACAAAAATGAACTGTTGTCACTAACAAAAAAAGATTATATTATTATCTTAGGTGGTATGAATGATTACAACCCATGTTCTTTTAAGTTCATATTAAGTAGTTTTTTTAATTATTACAGATTTACAAATGTGATCGTGACTGAAATTCCATTTAATAAGTTTCTAAATGAAAAGAGACTAAATTATGAATTGAGATTCCTATCTTCTGAATACAATCATGTCACTTATATCGATATGGATTATAGCAGGTATATTCCAAACAAATACATCATTTGTAGTTCAATCTGTAAATCTGTTATGAATGTAATGTTGAATATATCTTACAAGTTAAAATTACAAGAGACTAAAATGAGGCACAAGGTAAATTACGCTAATGCAGTTAAAGTGAATAAAGGTACGCAAACTGAATCGGTCTTTAAAAATGATGCAGTTGCTAGTGGGAGCCACCAAAATACACAGCAGTTTTTTCGTTCGTAAAAACATAAATGTATTACACCAAAATATTGACGGACTAATTAATAAATCAGACTTACTTACTATACAACTAGAAGAACTAAAACAAGAAAAGAAAATAGTAGATGTCATATGTATAACTGAACATAATATGAAGGAAAGCGATATTCCATTAATTAATATCCCCAACTTTACCATAGTCGCTAGTTATCATAGGAAAAAACGTAATGGTGGGTCGTGCATATTAATAAATAATGCTCACAGGTACAGACAAATAACTGAAGTTACTGAATTTGCTCGAGACAATATTATTGAATGTAGTGCTGTAGAAATTATTGAACATAAATTAATAGTTATTTGCATCTATAGACCACCCATAAAACATAAGATAGCATTTAACATATTTTTTGAAAATTTTGAATTAATTTTGACAAAATTTTGTTTTAAAAACAAGAAACTCTTAGTATGTGGTGATTTTAATATTGACATATTAAAAAACAACAAAAATACCCGTACATTTAAAGATATAGTCAGAAGTTGCAACCTTAAAATATCAGTAAATGAGCCGACTCGACTTGCGCGTAAAACTTGTATTGACAACTTTTTACATAACTTGCGTGGATCGTCTTGTGAAGTCGTTGAGCTAGGTTTGTCTGATCATACAGCTCAGTATTTCAGATGTCCTGTCAAGAACTTCTATTCATTAAAGTATTGGTATAGATTTCAACGTAATTGCAGCATGGAAAATTGTATTAAATTTAAAAATTATTTAAGCAGTTTGAGTTTTAGTGAAGTGCGCTCAAGTGTTGACCCAAATGAAGCATTTAATTACTTTTATGAAATTTTTAAGTTATTATATGATCTTTGTTTTCCCCTGACAAGAATAAAAAATATAGTTTATAAGAAGTCTAAATGGATAACAAAAGGTATAAAACTGTGTACCAAACGGAAAAGGCAAATGTTATGGACGTTTAGACGATATCCTAACTTTGCAAATTACACATCTTTTAAGTCATATACTAAACGATTAAAGCATATAGTTAAATTGACTCAAAGATCACGTAATAACCATGCTATTGAAACTGCTTCCAACAAATCAAAAGCCACTTGGAACATAATAAATGGATCCAAGAATAGGCTTCCTAGATGTGATATTGACCAAATTAATGTAAACAATAAACTTTTGACAAATCCAAATGATATAGTACAAGCTTTTAACAATTTTTTTAGTAATCAAGTAAAGCCGCGTAACGTTGACAATAAAAATGCACATACGCTCAGAATGACGCGACCAAATTCTATGTATATGAGCCTTTCAACTCCAGAAAATATCTTTCACATTATACGATCGCTTAAAAATACTAACAGTACGGGATACGATGAAATTAATACGAAAGTTATAAAATTTGTTGTTGATATAATTTCACCTTTACTAAGCCATATTATAAATTTATGTATAGAAAGTGGCGTATTCCCAGACAAATTGAAGATAACGATTATAAAGCCACTTTTCAAAAAACAGGACCCACAAGTAATTAATAATTATAGACCAATTGCTCTAGTCCCAGTATTTTCAAAAATATTTGAAAAATTTATTCATACCAGTTTATACAATTATTTTGATAAATACAGTATACTTTTGGACGAGCAGGTCGGTTTTAGAAAAAACAAATCCGTAAATTTAGCGATTTTTAATCTATTGAAGAAAATAATTACCGGCTGTAATCAAAGATTGCCTGTGTGTTGTATGTATATGGATTTAACTAAAGCTTTCGACTACGTTGATCATAACTTACTAGTCGATAAGCTTGAAGCCTATGGGGTACGTGGAAATGTTTTACGTTTAATTAAATCTTACCTCGAAAATAGGTACCAAGTAACACAAATTACTAAATTGTGTCCACTTACTAAAACTGAAAAGACATATTCATCTGATAAAATACTAGTCAAATACGGTGTGCCACAGGGAAGCGTTCTTGGGCCATTACTTTTCATTACATACATAAATGACATGCCCAGCATCATAAATCATCCCATGGTGCTCTTTGCTGATGACAGTACAGTTGTTTTCATTGGAGACAAAGAAAAATCTCTGGAGCCAGAGATAAATACTACATTGAATAATTTAATTAATTGGCTGACATGCAACAATCTTTTAATAAACCTTGACAAAACTAATATAATGATATTTAATAACTATAAGCAATTGACATTTAACATTAATCATTCTAATAAATCCATAAATGACATTTCAGAAACGAAATTTTTAGGACTCTATATAGACTCATGCCTCAGCTGGAATACACATGCTGAAGTAGTTTGCGCTAAATTAAGCAGTTATTCTTACGCGCTGTACATGCTTTCAAAAGTAGTATGCCCATCAGCAGTACTCACATCCTATCACGCGTATGTAACTTCTACCCTACGCTACGGGATTATATTTTGGGTTAACTGTACGAATAGGGAAAAAATATTTAAGGCACAAAAGAAGTGTTTGAGATCCGTGTGTCATTTACAAACAACAGACTCTTGTAAACCGCATTTTAAGCAACTCAAGATATTAACACTTCCATGTCTATACATATATGAAGTAAGCTTGTTTACCTATGTAAATAGGAATTTGTTTCAGGCTTTCAAAAGCGATCGCTATAAAAACAAAGTCGCCGAGTTCCCACATACATCTGCATTGTTTGGTAAAAGCGTTCTTGGTATGGCTCCGAAGCTATTTAACCACATACCAAAATCGATACTGGATTCTGATTGCGTTATTACCTTTAAGAAAAGACTTTTTACTTTTCTAGTTAATAAAAGTTATTACACAGTTAACGAATATTTAAATGACCGTTATAATTAGTGTGAGAACTGTAATTCAAATTGACATATATCTTTTAATCTATACTTATTGCTATGTAAAACTATCATTGACATTTGACACTGTGAATTGACATTTATTATAAATAATTTAATAGAAATTTCATTTATCTGAATCTTATTTGTATGTATAATGATGTATGTTGATATTGTAATAATATGTCTAAAATAACTTAAATTTTACTAACTTTTGCATACCATAAAGGTGGAATATGGAGAACTTTGCACAATTAAAAACTTTTATATCACCCATGTTCATGCAATAAATATATTTGAATTTGAATTTGAAGAATAATTAGCCAAGATTTTTCGTTTTAAAACTTAGGTTAGTTAACATAAGTGATTTGAAAAGTGACATTTAACAAGTTTGTAGACTAACTGAACTAGGTACGTCAAGATTAATTACTCACTTGTTAGGTTTGATTTCACAAAATTTTTTTCATGCAGACATCATGCTGTTACCTGAAATAGAAGAAAAAAAATATTACATAAAAAAATAAATTGACTTTAATTTAGTGACAAATAACTTGTTTAAGTCTATACTACGATAGTTCAAAAGTACCTATTATGTAAGTATATCATCAAGATAGGGAAAAAAATAACCAGTTACTGGAGTGTAACTCCAAAACGGCTTGAGCGATTTTGATGAAATTTAAATGGGACCACATGCGAGAAACCATATTTCAAATAAAAAATGTCAAAATTGAGTCGCCTAATCGAATAAAAAAGGATAGATTTATAGAAGTCGGTTAAATAAAAAAATATATGTAAATGAAAGAAAATAATACATATATAAAATAAATACGTTAAAAGTGTGAAATATATATGTATGATAAAATATGAGTGAAATTGTCAAGTAGATAATGAAGTGGTCTGCGGTCGGTTCACGTGGTATGTATCCTAGACTGTAACAGTAGGTATGTATGTACATTTATGTAGTACATTAATACCTTGATAGGTGGCGCTGTATACAAGCATATATGTAAAAAATAAATAATTTAACGGTTATAATTATTTTTTTATTGTCAGCCTCCACGAACATCGTGCAATGGTAAGTGATAAAAATTTAACAAAATTGATCAATTCAAAGTAATCCTCAAGATAATAAACGTCTAAACTAATATTATAAGAAGGAAAGATTTGTATTTTGGTATGTATAGAATAAACTAAAATATTTACTACTTAACATAGGCTTCAGAATATTTTCAAAAAAATTGGGATCCGTTTGAAAACTTCGATGTATTACGTGTGAACAAAATACCAAAAAATTGTATATCGGATATTGTTGACAATAGAGCAAAGTGATGTACTACAATTTTATAGAGGACATCAATATCTACAAAAAAAACGCAATACAATGTCTAACTATTACAGTAATATTACAATAACTACTTTTAATGTATTTCAGTATATAGTTTAAGTTCAATACCCGTGCGAATAACATATTTCAAGCAAAAAAACAGAAGAACCAGGAAGAAGAACTCGCTTTACTGGTGTAATAGTGTAGACAGTGTTGAAAAACCGTTCTGTGAAGTGAAATAAAGCGAACAAAACCTAAAGAACTTGTCGAAAAACATAGTAAATTGAGTGGACAAAGCGAAGTAGATACTTAACTCCCCAGACTGTGCAAGTGCGCTAAATACACAACCAACAACACAAGTAATTCAGTGAAAGATCAGTGTTATTTTTTCGAAAACATTACCTCAAAAACCGTTTTATTATCAACGATCAAATTGTTCGAAATATCAATAATTGGTATAGCGCCATCTGTGGGGGAGAGGTCAAACTAATATTTGGTTCGATATTTAGTTCAGCTGAATTTAACTAGAGGGTGCTGCACGAGCCACCTAGCGGCGAGTAGCGACAACACTCAAGAACTCAACTAGAAGTTCAAGTACGTGTAATCGCCAGTAGAGGTCATAGGCTGTAGCAACCAAATATTCTAAACCCTAGTACACGAAATCGATACCAGAGGGCACACACCGTGGGAAACGAACATACCTAAATACCACACAATAAAAACAAACAAATATTATGACCTAACAAATGAATTAACCAAAAACGGTTATGTGGTTAATTTATATGCTGTAGAAGTTGGAGCAAGGGGTATACCAGCGAAATCCCTATATAACCTACTTAAAGACCTTTGCCTGCCAAGACCAACCGTAACTTCCATCCTAGAACGTGCATCTAAGGCGGCATTAGTAGGATCTTACCAAATTTGGTTAGGTAGAGGAGGAGGCTCGAGCGGGAAGGGGAGCATTGGTATATCATAAAGAGGCCTCGTAACCCTGCTCCTGGGTTGCAAGTCCCAGGCCCATCGCTTATGTGTATGTCTCCAGCTTACTCAATTGAAATTTCTTAATTCTGAATATGCCAATATTTAGAGCAGATTTAGTGCAATTATGAATACCAACTCAAAATTTAGGTGCCAAACAAACTTCGATGCTACATGTGACTATTGATGTGTTAGCTGGCGTTATGGTCTCCAGCTGACACATGCTGTATATACGAAACGGCTGAAGATATGATTATATACTATAGCCAGGGATTTAGAGCATAATTTGTGCAAGTGGCACAAAAAAATTGAAACGCCCTACTTGAAAGCTGTAGTAGTATTGACCCGATTACAACGTGTAAGCTGGAGACCACGTGTCTACAGCTGCTCATCTGTATCTTCTGAACGAATGGGCCTACGACTTTGTTTAATATGTCAAAATTTAGAGCCAAATTTGTGCCATCGGCACTAAAATTTTCAAGTCTGTGGCTATTAAGGTTTTGGAGCTACAAGCTCAAATAAACGTGTAAGCTGGAGACACATGTCCCCAGCTAGCACATGCTGTACAGCTCAAACGGGAAAGGCTAGACTACTGTTTAATAGCTTGTGCCATCGGCACCAAAATTTTCAAAACAATGGGCCTCATAGTTTTTGCGTAATAAGCAAAAACATTTCTTCCCACCTAAATATTCAAATATTTGTGCAAAAATATTTCTGAGTGCGTTGCCGTTCCGATGATTGTAGTTACAATCGTCCTGAACCTTATTTCTATAGACTTGGAACCTATTATCGCTTTCATACAAAATAAACGCCGTTGAGACATAGGCTAGGAGCATGAAGGTTTAAATATAATGTGACAAATATTTTATACTATGCATGCTTTCCGGATTTCAAAGGTATTGAAGCCATCACTACTTACGAATGGTGGCTTTAAAACGTTACTGGTTTCGAAAACTTGTGGTTTTGAAGACAAAAATAATGACCAACCTACAAAAGGTACCCATAGAAATTCAAAACACATATCTAGAATACGTAGAGGACTACATATACTTAGGACATCTGATCACTTTCAAAGTCTGCACTGAAAAAGAGATTATGCGAAGAACAAAAAATACGTGGAATAAGTACTGGAGTATGAAAGATATTTTCAAAAATAACTTACCAGTAAAATTAAAAACTAAAGCAATGGAAATGTGTTTGTTACCATGCCTCACGTACGCATGCCAGACATGCCCACTCACGAAGAAGACACTCGATCAAATAAGAGTGTGCCATAGAGGAATCGAAAGAAGCTACACGGGCCACAAGCTGAGAGATAAAATAAAAAACAGCACTATAAGGAAGAAGACGAAGGCAAAAGACGCTGTGGAAAAAGTTCTTCAGCTAAAATGGAAATGGGCGGGACACTTACAACGAGTAACAGACGAAAGGTGGTCGAAAACAACAACTAACTGGTATCCCATGGATAAAAAGAGACGGACAGGAAGACCGAGCAAACGGTGGTGCGATGACATCGCCAATACAGCAGGTGTTACTTGGAGCCGGGCAGCGAGAGATAGGGAGAGCTGGAAGCAGATGGAGGAGGCTTTCACCGCTCAAAGCGGTACTGACACTAAAAATATTTAGAATAGACGAAGGTATTAATTATTAGAAAATGTATTATAGAATTAAGAAAAGTTAGGAATATGTTATTTAAGTAGAGTGTAAGAAAATAAAAGCTTATATTATTATTATTACCTGTGCGAAGCCAGGGCAGGCCGCTAGTAACTAATACTATAAAGTAAGTATACAACATGTACTACAAAATCTCTCAGCTCTTTCATTAATGCTCTCTTCTAACAAAGTTTCAGTGCATTACTCGTAGTGCTCGTACATTAGGGTAGGTTCAATGTTTTAGCAAGTTTTAGTTTCAGCGCGTAACAACAAGTAGTGAAAAACAATAAACCAAAAATAGGTATGCTGTTTACCTTCTGTACTTAGGTCTCCCGTAAAGTCCAGGAGGTGGATCGACGCTCCCGCCCGCAGTGTGTGTGCAGCTCCCATCGTGAGTCGAGGGCTCCGGCCTCCCCCCCCCCCCCCCCCCCCCCCCGGGGCAGCCACTTGCCGTTACCCTAACTCAAACATAAATATTGTGTCAACAAAACCAACTAACCATTATTTAATAACTGAAAGCTAGCCTTTCTCCACTATCTTACCTAATGGTAAAATGAATACGGTCAACAGATGTTGTTCAGACTAATACCTATAGATGAACTGACTCTTAAGAAAAACCGCCGGAACATACCAGTCGGCGCTTGGCGACAATTTTTCTGCTTTCTAGCCGCGGTTAGCCAGGCCGCATTCGGTGATTATTTATCACAGAAAATACAGGTAAATTCAATATTCTCTCGGTATTGGGACCTACATTATATGATTGCTGCATAAAAACAATTATCACTCATTCCATTAACGAGCTCGCGACATACGGACGCACGGACAAACAGACATACAGCGGAGACGCACTTCTAGCCCTTTTGGTAGGTACGGATCCCAAAACAAAGTCCATTGTTATAGGCACAGGTTTTCGCTTAAGCCCCTTACTTGTTCCATCTTTAAACATTAAAAAAAACTGGACAAACATACGAAAGAACTATTGCTCAATCTGAAACGCGAGGCGCATCGCTAACAGTTCGCCATTCGCTCGGTCAATAAATGCTATTTTAGCATTATTTAATAAATGCTATTTTAACATTATTCCTACTAGCTTTCCGGGCGCGGCTCCGCCCGCGCGTATGTCGGTTATCGCGTATAAAAACGTTAACCTCTTCTCTATAATTAATAAAAAATATCCTATGTTTTTTCACGGGTCTCAAACTATTTCCATACCCAATTTCATTCTAATCGGTCGGAAAAAAGAAAACTAAAAACTATGGTTAGAAAGCTTATTATAACAAGTTATTTATTTAAATTTATCTTGCACGGAATAATTTAAGTGTATAAAACAGCGGATTCAAGTTTTGCTGTAATTTCATAGGTAACAGCTAGGTTTGAATTCCACGCCATCTTCAGAATAAAGATGGCACTTTTTAGGCCCGGATTTTCCAATATGCAACATACGGAAATGTTCAGCAAATCCCTAATGGTATATAGTTCACGTAAATAGCAGTAGATGGCGCAGTACATAAGTATTTTTTTTTTATTAAACCTATATAATGGTTATACATGTTATAATAAAAAAAAGTTTTTTTTCATATTTGAAGTATATCTAATAAATTACAATTTAACAGATTAAAATTAATAAATGTTTGCGACGGCCCGCGTGCCCCCCATCCATGTCATTGGTAAGATCGAGGAATGCGATCATACAGGTTCTGGTAAGTCATTGCCACGAGAGTAGGTATTTGAAACTTTGTTCTAGTTTATTATCCTATATAACTACCTACTATAATAGAAAACTGTTGTACAAAATTGTTGTGCATGTATTCACGGTCGATGTTTAGGGGTACTTATATGTAAAATTTGTAATTTAGTAGAAACATGTTTTAAGTCCTTTGATCCTAGTTGATTGAAATGAAGTTATTATTATTATTAAAAACCGAACTGCTGCAAGCTATTAGGCCCTATATAATTATATATAACGGTTACTCTATAGAGCGATAGAGGAATTTTACGGTATACCGACCTCATTTGAGCAAAAACTATATCGAGAACTACGAATAATATTTATTCGTAGATTGAGTAGTACACATTCAAATACAGCAGTATCGTTATTAAACTGAAACACAAACTTGAGGCAACTATTTGTTGTGTGAGTGAGTTTATATTTTTACTGACTATTTTAGCATCAATTCTCACCTTTGAATCAACGCTCCCACTGCAGTGTGTGCAGCTTCCCTCGAGAGTCGCGGTCTCCTGCCGAGGGGCGGGTCTCCTCCACGTGGTCCAGCCACTCGTCGTGTCGTTACCGCAGAGACACTTACTGGAAAGAATCAGATTATGAAATTAAATTAAAACATACAAATGTATACAAAATAAAAAGAACTTAACGAATTTGTTCAAACACAGAAAAGAATGTGTGTGTTATTCTAGCCTGGCACCCCATGGGCATTCATTATTTACAGTGTTGGAATTAAGTTATTTATTCCCATTGACCGAGCGAGAACTTAGTTCAAGCGAAGCGTCTCTGCTTCAATTAAGACAAAAATGCTTTCGTATGTCCGGTAGTTCTCCTCTACAGGTCGCATTTCTCACGAAATTTTGTGAGCAGGTTTGATAAGTCTATAAATTTTTTTAATCAATTCAGTTTTTGGAATTTTTTCAAAATGACGGACATATACATTATAAGGTGTTGAAAGTATGGACGCCTGCGCTTAATTTAATGGCAATGACCTGATGCGCACGTCGTCAGTTGCCCAAACGTGATATGCTGTGTCTCTCACTCTCTCGTATAATCAATTATTTATTTACCATGTTTTTGTAGACAGTACAAATTTTCACGTCCCGTCGCGTCGTTTACTTTTTTCATGAGGTAATGTGAGTACTCATTAGTTCATTATTGGACTAACAAACAATCTGAGGTAACATATTCGTTTACTTTAGTCTTAAATTAAGAAAATGAGACCTCACTTTTTAAATTCATAGGTAATTAGTAGTAAACTTGTGCTCCTTCAATACTTATAATTTTTTTACCGTAGTTTGTTCTTGTTTTTGATAAGATAACAAAACAAGCACTGCTACGTTTTTTAATTTGTTTTGATTTTATGAATGAAATACTAAATAATCTGTAATATCTTCGAAAATATTCGTTGAAATAACATGTCGTAAAGGCCCATATTGATCCATTTTAAATGCACCATGTATTTAAGGTATTTAATTGGAAGAGGATTGGTGCTGTATTGCTAAAAATCGCTTCATAAATAAGCCATTTTTTCTAGTAAAAAGTAAAGGATAAAAAATGGTCATTGTGGGTTATTCCTCAGAGATATACCTACATATACCATTGCGGACATTTTTGTAGCCCTTTTCAAGTTGTACAATACTATAGCACTTTATTTTTATCTATCTCGTAGTGTTCAGACAGCGTTTGCAACGTAATCGCAAAAAAGTGTTTATTTACGACATCACATTAGAAACCTCTAAAATATCAGTGTTTCTCTGTTATATTGTGCATGTACTATACATATAAACCTTTCGCTTGAATCACACTATCTACTAAAAAAAACACATCAAAATTTGTTGCTTAGTTTTAAAGATCTAAGCATATATAGGGACAGACAGACAGCGGGAAGTTTATATGTCAATGTGGACGCTATTGTTAATAAGTGTTTTATGTATAAAAATGCGTGTGTTGTATAATTGTCAATGAGATAAAGTGTGGTTTGACTTAAGCGTTATGTACAGTGTATCTCAGCAGAATTGGAATATTGAAGTTCCATTTAAATAATTGCTTTAGTAATTATGAGATCGATTGCATCACTCGCGCACATTGATCGCCACATCGGCGAGAGTAGAAATAAAATTACTGTCGTCCAGATAGGTCCAATATATTTGGGCATTTTTATTTTAAATGGAGCAAGCTGTTTTTATGGTTGCTGCATGATAACCATCCGAGAAAACAATATTAGGATACATATTTTTTATGAAATAAGCTGAAGATATTTTCATAAATCTGTTTTATATGTATAAACCTGATCTATTGACAATTTGGCACCTGAAATATCACATTTTCAATATTATTTTAAATAAAAATATCCGAAAATGTGTTATACCATGCTGTCCACAGTTTACCTCCTTGGATTTGATGTTTCGGAAGTTGTTTGCACCATGGCTAACATACCGACATTTTATTTCATTGATAGAAAGTTATTTATGCATTTAAGTATTTCACATCAACTATGTAGTAAACAATCATTTTATAAATAAATAAAAGCTTGCCTCACGAATTCGCAATTACGTCACGCGTCTTTTTACTATTAAGATGTTTCATTTATGGAGCCAATGTGGTTTCTATGGCAAACCCATGGATGGATCTACAAAATCTATCCATGGGAAAACTTAAGTGTAGGTAATGTCAAAGTATGAAACGCTTCTTAGCAGCTAGTCCCACAAGGTGTCCTGTTGGCGTGGTATGGACTCGTCCCTGACATTTTGACCGATAAAAATCTATAGAGGATAATAACAAATTTTTAATGAATATAAAATGTGACATTCTTTCTTCTTGAGCTGTATCCCCGTCCACCTAATGAAGGGGTGTGCTGATGGGGTGGTACACTTTGCTTTAAATTTAATAAGTGTGCTGATGAAGTACTTAAGATGACGGTTTTTAGTTACCAATTTCTACACAATCCAAATAAAGGTAGACAGATGACATTATCTAGATGGAAAAGTAAATAAAAATGGAATCTCACTTTTGAATAGACGCTCCCGCCCGCAGTGTGTGTGCAGCTCCCATCGAGAGTCGAGGGCTCCGGCCTCCCCCCCCCCACGGGGCAGCCACTTGCCGTTACCCTAACTCAAACATAAATATTGTGTCAACAAAACCAACTAGCCATTATTTACTGTTGAAAGCTAACCTTTCACCACTATCTCACCTAATAGTAAGTTAGGATACGGTCAAAGATGATATCAAACTAATCTAGAATTACTGACTCTTAAGGACAGCCGCCGGAACATACCATTTGGCGCTTGGCGACAAATTTTCTGCATTCTACCCGCGGTTAGCCAGGCTAATAGAATATAGAAAGCATAGGAAATAGAAGCAATATTTTTTCGATATTGGTGCCTACACATAATTTTTATGTGAAACCTAATACCAATCTTTTGAGGGAGAAGATTTTTATCATCTCCTGGGGAGATATGTCTCCGGTCTGTGCTATGCCCACTACTCTTTTTAATAAACATTTAGCGCCTTTTGGATAACTAATTATTAGATTTCAGTATTACGTCTTGGCATGAGCATTCAAACTGTTTTTTACTACTCGATTTATAGAAAACTCTGTTACACTCTAAACCTAGTTTTGAATTAACCGCCATCTACACAATGCAAGTGGAATTTTATGGGCGTGACACTTTCAGGCAGTTTTGTCTCAATAATTTCTTAAAATATATATATATATATAGGTTTCTAAGTTCTTTCTATAAACTATACCCAATAAACTGAAAAATATATCCTTAACCCAAATCTAGAAGCGCCGCAGGAGCTACACGCGCCGCACTCACCGAATTAATTAATCGCTATAGGTATATATTATAAACCTATCATTTCTGAATGAATTCGAACTCGGTTCCATTCAATAGAATCTTTTTGCGAGTTCGTCCACGATAGTAACGCCACCATACCTATATCTACCGCCAAGTAATGTTCACATTACTGTGTTCCGGTTTGAAGGGAACCCGTACCTAGGTTCCGGTGAAATTATAGGCACATGGGACACGACTTCAGTCGTCTCAGTGTGATAGGCGTAGTGAAGTTCTCTAATTGTGTCAAACTGCATCTGTTATAGGCAGAGATTACCGCTTAATACCAGATGGGATTGTGATTGCTCCAACACAATAGCATTACAATTAAGTCGAATTGTGTATCTCCTGCTGAGCATCCTTATTTTATTTTTATTTTCAGCTGATAGACAAGCTTTTGACGTCTATTTCACCTACATAATAATTATATCATGGTCGAAGAGTAAATTATGTTATGATAGAAGAGGTTGTTCAGGCTCTCCAGATCAGCTGCCTCAAACACCGTTAAGTGTTAGGCGACAGATTTCATATTGACGGTGGTATCTAGCTAGACAGGCACAAGCTACATGCACTACCCTCATATCTAGGTGCACCTTCACTGTATCAAACAAAAAATATGCTGGCCTCCCCGCATGTGTTTTTATAGGTTATTCTTTCATCACTGTCTCATCTGATGGAAAGTAATTATGTGGTCAAAGATGTTGTTCAGTCTTACCTAGAATTACTGGCCCTCAAGGACAGTTGCCGGAACACACCGTTTGGTGTTTGGCGACAGATTTTTCTAGTTGAGGGTGGTAGCTAGCAAGGCGGGCATTCGCAAAATGCCCTACCACCATAACGAATGCCATCCTAAGACAACAAACGGGACCGATGGCTTAACGTGCCCTCCGAAACACGTGCACGCTCAGTACTAACGTCATCAGCGGTCACCCGTTCAACTCATGACCGCGACGGACGTAGGCGCTGATCGGTTCAGATCAGCTAAGCGAACTTCGCTACGAGCTCTTCAAAAGTTAGTTTTACTGACCCTAGATGGTTAGAATAGCGGAAGACAGGCGAAGATATCTATTATAAATCAATTTCACCTTTGTAGCAAAGCTTATCAGTGTATGCAGAGATATCTATTATAAATCAATTTCACCTTTGTAGTAAAGCTTGTCAGTGTATGCAGGTTTCCCTTAAGAGTTGAGTCGCCATCTCCTGCCGGTGATAGCTGTCCTTCCGGCCCACTGGCTCGCAGTCTCCTGCTGATGGTAGCTCCTGCCCACCCACTCGCCGTCTCCTGCCGATGGTAGCTCTCCTTCCGGCTCACCCACTCGCCGTCTCCTGCCGATGGTAGCTCTCCTTCCGGCCCACCCACTCGCCGTTACCGCTTACTGGAACATTAACACAACAAATAAATACAATTGGCCAAAATAAATACAACGAAAGGCCGTTCTGACAATAACGCCGATAAAATGTACGATAAACCCTATAAATATACCGAATGGTAATTAGCTTTAATTTGGTTTTAGGTAAGTGCATATTTTTAGGCCTACACTATAAGAATATTTGCTCGAATTACAAACGATTTGATTTTGACGCCATCTACGGAATAATTAAGGAACTTATAAGAGAAACAGGGAGAATACAGAATTACAGACCCACCTACAACCTACGGGTCAAGAAAGTGCTTTGATCTGCTGCATATATTTTGACGTGAATACGTCTTTAAAACATTGACCTGTAACGTAGTATCTCGATGCTTTAAAATTACTTCCATAGAGACACAATTAAAAAGAAAACGAATGATACAAAATCGGGGGATACAGTTTAGCGTTGCAGCTACATATCTATCATTCGCATCCAAATTTCAATGACACCATTGAATAGCTAAAGAAACATAGCGCGCGGCGGAGGGGAGAGCCCGCCATTCTGAGATGTATGATTCAGGTACAACAAATGGCCGTGTCTATAACACAGCCACACCCCTTTTTTAGGATTCCGTACCCAAAGGGTAAAAACGGGTCCCTATTACAGAGACTTTGCTGTCCGTCCGGCTGTCACAATCGATTGTCATTCACTGTCAATGAGTAATAAATAAATAAAATAATCTTTTAAATTAATGGAGTGTAACTCAAAAACGGCTTGACCAATTTTGATGAGATTTGAATTGGACCACACGGGAAGCACCAGCTTTTAAAGTGTTAAATACTGTGGGAGTCGTAAGGACGACGAAGGGTAAAATACCAGGACGGCAGCAGCGCTTTTTGAAAAACTGGGACCCCCACGACGTCTGCCAAGCGTGTGGATTGTAGCAAACACTTAACGGAGCAGGCCTTCGTTCAGTGGTGGACGTCATGGCTGTTGATGATGATACATGGATCATCCATTTTGGTAAAGTTATATTGAACAGTGGGCATGCGCGTTGGGTACAAAGATGATTGTAAAGAAATGTGACTAAATCACACCTGTCTCTCGACGTAGGTTTGTGCAGGTTTCCTTGACCCGTCGGCGGCGCTGCCACCCGCCGAGCGTAGAGCTGCTTCTGGCCCAGGCCACGGTCCAGCCACATGCCGTTGCCATGGAGACGTTTACTGGAAAGGAAAGCCAATACCGTATGTACAAACCATTCAACACAAAATGCAAAAAACAACCATACCACTGCAATACTAAAGACACTACTCATTATAGTTAATCCGAGAAGAATTTAAAACGACTGCATTTATAAGCCTGTCGGTCACTTCTCCATACAAACGTCGTGGGGTGATCACTCCCTTGTTTGAGACTTCAGGTCCAGAATTAAGCATAATACCGTTTAATCTCGTCATCCTCGAAAACATATGAAAATGTTTCGAGGCTCGCTTTGTTTTGGACCTAAATCCTCAAATAAGGGTTCGCATCCTACGACGTTTGTATAGAAAACTGACCTGCCAGTTCACCATTAATAGACGAAGCGCGAGGGAAGCGTGTCCGTGGAGTGCACGGAGCGAGTGCATACCAACGTATTTTCGTTACATGTAGGTACTGCACTGTTTGAATTTGAATACTTGCTATTTAAATAGCAAGTATTCAAATTCAAACAGTGCGGCGCATGTATAACGTAAATAACACTTCTGCCTACCCCTTTGGGAAGTACAGGCATGTAGATATTTGTGTACCTACCTATAAGTCGGCACCTAATTACCTCAGGTAGTGTGTAGTGACGCATGGTGGCGTAGAGCATTTCATGGTGTTAAGGTTGTGCCGTACATAATTTGCTCCTCAAAAACCCCATAAAGCTTGGTATTGTCGAGACCTACGGGTAAAATGCTATTTTATATTGAAATTTTGTGCTTTTTTCTTTGGTTCCTTAAACCTGAAAACACGATTGGAAAAAAAAACCTCGATAGAAAAAAATTATGAAAAATGTGTGTTTTACACACGTTTTGTTATTTATATCACAAACTCGTTGATAATACAAGATGATTTTTGCTTTGATAAATAGAGAATAACTATTCCCTTAGTTCCTTAAACCAATTATATTATTAAATGTGTACTTTTCTCATAATTAACAATTATTTGATATGGCGCTTTTGACCTTTTTAAAATGCTGTAGTTGCTAATCGCATTGGCAATCTGTCCCTTTCGTAAGCGTTCGTTATCCATTGCATGCTTTTTCTTTCTATCTTTAGTCAGTATGCCCCGGCATTCCTGCGAGGCGGACGTATTGTTCGGCTTCCTGCCACCGCGTTCCAAATAATTTACGTAGTTTTGTCTGTGTTTATTAACTAACATGATACTGGTATTATATTTTTTGTGCCGGTGACGATGAGAAAACCAAGAAAATTTGGTCCTATAGTCTGTTTCAAATCCTCTGCGAAACTCGGCCATTGACCTTTGAGCGGACTGCAGCGACTCTCAACCTTACCGCCTCTGATCGACCTTGTCTCGTACATTACCTTGTACCACGAAACGCGCTTAAACGCATAAATGACAAGGAAGCGATGCACAATTGTATGGAAAGCGATATCTATCGCTTTTTTCGGCGCTTACATAATACCGGGGGAGCAATGCACGAGTTTCTCAGGGGATTTGAAACAGACTATATAAAAAATATTTAAAAGAGAGGGCCAGTAAAATAATAATATAATAATAATAATTTATTTCAGTTATTAAACCATAAAATGTACATTCAAACATATAATTAATATCATATCAAAATACCTTAAAATCAAATACCTAATCACATTATAACGGTCATTAAAATATTAGTGAAATCGTAATCAAGGGTTAGTAAAATCAAATATAATTATTAGTAGTATTGCAATAAAATAAAAATTAAATAATAATAGTACAATAAGTCAAAGTATGTGATAATGTCAAATAAAAATTATGATGAGAAAGAAAAAGAAGTAAGTATACCTACGTACCTATTTGTATTTTTTTTAACTTCCTATATGTCCTAAAACCTTCTCAGTTATTCTTTGAATATTTTTTGTGCTGGTTCAAGTGGTCTGGTGTTAGTATTTATGAAGATTGGAATGCAATACCTACTTATGGGTAGGTAAGTTAACTTTTCCTATAATTACCTTCCTATACCTACTTATGTTCTACTAAATTCTTTACAGAAACCAAAACGCTTCGTCCATTGAGCTAGTGAATGTGACCGATGCTGCTCAAGCACAAGATAGCGTGGATAACGCACGGGCGGCGTCATCTGATCGCTGTGATCATGCGACGATGGGGTCATTGACCTGTCTGCCAGAACAAAATAGATAGTACGGTGACGACTTTGGCAATCAAAAATCGGAACTGTACCATACAAGGTTGGTAACTAGCCTGGTATTTGTACTTACCTTCTACGAACCACCTACAGAATAAAATTTAGAACCATATATATATATATATATCTAAATGCCGCCTTGTGTGATTGTTCATATAAGTACTTACCTACCTGACTTACCCCTGCGGTTTTACCCCTCCCCTATCAACAATTTTATTATGCTAATGGATATTTTCTGGGATAAAAAGATCTATAAGGTATTCAGATACTAATATCTACCAAATCTATGTTAGGTTGGTGCATACCTGTACAAATCTTGACCAAGATTCGTTCAGCCATATTATGTAGGTATGTAACTACACAGAGAAGATTATAACATAAGTACTGAGGTATCTAAGCTTACTCATTATAAAACTTGTTTTTTTTACAGCTGGCACCTGTTGGTGTTGTCGAGGATGCTACCCGGACTAGGCCTAGAACTATTCCTGCCTCTCATGGACTGCTGACGGAACACACTGTTAGGAGCTTGGCAATACATTTCTCTACTTTGGGGTGGTTACACAAACTGTTATGCGTACTGCACGTACCTATCCTACTTAATATTATGATATTACTTATGTAGAAAATAGGTAAGTAAGTACCTATGTAAGTTTACTACTAACATCTATACCTATCTATTATCTATGCTATAAAAATAATATTCAGAAATCAAATTGATTAATTTATTGAGCTCGTGAATGTGAGTTACGAGCTGGTGTATTCCACTTCGATCCCACGAAGAGATACCACATGGTAACAGTTATATTTTTTATTAATTTTCTTTTCCGTTCTGATCCCACTTATAATTTAAAATGGGATCCGTAAATTTTTAATTATTTTACTATTCCGTTCTGATCCCACCTACTCTTTAATATATTTAGGCACTTCATTATTACGGTTTGCAAGATAAGTTTCACAAAAATAATATTTAGTAACTAATTTTCAAAGTACCAAGAGGGCAAAAGTATTAAGAAGTCATATATACTACTTTGCATATTTGCTAGAAATCTACACTAATATTATAAAGAGGAAAACTTTGTTTGTATGTTTGTTTGGTTGTAATGAATAGGCTCAAAAACTAATAGGCCGATTTTAAAAATTTTTTCACTATTCGAAAGCTACATTATCCATGAGTAACATAGACTAAATTTTATTTTGGAAAATAAAAGGGTTTCCTAAAATATTTGGGTTTTTCGGACAAAAGGTGTAAAAAATCAACCAGAAAAGGACTTATATTGCGTACGCTGCCTAAACCATAAATTATAGAACCATAAAGTGCTGTAATTAATTTTAGATCTTATAAAAATATCTACAAAAAAGTCCGCGACATACTATACATATCTATGTCAAGTGAGGCACAACAACCATTAAATAAAACTTCAAAATTCTCACCGCACCAGTATGGTATAGGTAGGTAATAATGAATAAGCATAAAAATAAGCAAGAACAAGGTTATTTGGAATAATTTTTTACGAAAGAAAAGGTTATTTTTCGTTAACCATAAAAGATATATATACTGTCGCGGACTTTTTTGTAGATAATGATGAATACTATAAATATGTAGAACATATTTTTTATGTATCATCAATACTTTTCGCAGCGCATGCGAAATAATGTTATTTTATGGAAAATAATCAGTACTCATTACAAAAATACAAATATATTGGTTTCTGATATTTACGCAAACATTACAAACATACAAAAAATATATTTCTGGCGTTCGTTCTATCTCTGACCCTTATGTGACGCAAACGAAGTTGCGCGGGCCGGCTAGTTTATTATAAAATTGTTCTCATTGTTCTTAACTAGTTACTTAGTATATCAATTGAATACAGTGATACCCCGAACTTACGCGGTAGGTGGGTCCGAGCGATTGTCGTGTAAGTTGAATTCGCGTAAGTCGGGGTTCAACTTTGCATATAAATATATATAAAGTATGTTTAATCGGGACCAGAGTTAAGAGAAAACTATGATTTAGAAGTAAAATTTTGAATGAAGTGTAAGACAATAAAAAAAATTACATTGTTATGAATAAAGAATCCTAAACCAAAGTTATTTTGATGTCGAAGGCTTCATATATTCTAAAAATTTTGCCTGAATAGTTAAATTTTTCTTCTTCTCACGCAAAATTTCTTCGTAGCGTACCAGTAAGTTTTTTATTCCCTGTTTTGTAGTAAAAACGCATTCTTCATTAGAATCTATTTTTTCTAAAATTTTCAACCCCTTTTCAATTGAATTGAGTGCTTCTGTTAAGTTTGCAATTCCGGTATGTCAAATTTATTTGCCAATTCACAAATTTTAATTTTTGCTTCAATATAATAGTCAGTTAACACTCCAAAAGCTGTGTTTTTCTTTTCTTGTTAACTCAAATTACTCATTTTTCGTTCTTTTAGATGACATAAATAGAGATTATAAGTAAAATGCACTGAGCACGTAGAACAGTTCCACGTGGAACACGTTAAACCTGTCGCAAACTGAACACTGAGAGGGTGGAGCGAGAGAACTGATGCGCGCGGCAATCAAAATGAAAAACCGCGTTTCTCCGAATTCGCGTAAAACGGGGTAGCGTAAGTCGGGGCATTACTGTATTTCAAACTCAACAAGATGCCATAGATTACACTCGTGCTGTAAAGATACCTATAAAATGTTTTTTTCAAATGGTTAAAGCAAATATACCAGAATGGCAGCCAGAAGAATATATAACAAACTTTAAAATAGCAGCTATGAATGCTATATCGTCGGTGTTTTCATCAGTTGAAGTAAAAAAATGTTACTTCCATTTCTAACAGAGTGTGTGGAAGAAAGGAAAGTCACTAAATCTAACAAAATAAAAAGACACATGACCATGACACCCCGTGACCACGATCATTGCAAAGTGTTTGAAACGTCGGGACAAAATAATGACAAATATACGCGGTTTAAACCGTTTAAAGTTGTTTAATTACTAAGACACACGACGATATGTTGCACTGTCAGCTTTATTGCCGTTACTACCCATACAAAGCATCGGAGAAGGCTGGTATTACATTATTCATCTCCAGGTACTGCAGAAGTCTTTAATGACTATATGGTAACCCAATGGCTGGAAGAAGAAAGTTTCATAGACGTTTGGTGTGCACATAAAGAACATCAAACATCACTGAATGACGAATTTTGTGGAAGCTTGGCATTTTGAATTAAACAGCAACTTTGCCAAAAAGCACCCCAATATCAGCTTCTATATTATTTAGAAAAAGATGCAAACTTTAACTGTAGGTAAATATTTAAAACAATTCAAAAAAGGTACTCAAAATATAACATAGTGGATAAGGTTGGTTAGATTAATTTAGCTCAATCGATAACTTAAGGTCTGTGCTTTTTTGAGTTTAATTTTAGCCCATATGTATAATACATTGTGTAAATACAGTTTTTCTAAAACGAAATCTGCAGTAGAAACTCCTGTGAACTTCTGCTTTCCTGGTACTTTAAGTTTAATAAATAAATAAATCATACAATCCAGTTTGATTCAAAGAGAACTAAAGTATGAAACTCCCACGAGCTTCTGCTATCCTTGTAGTTTGAGAATTCGTACATTGAAATTTATGCTATTGTGTGCATCTTTCTAACTTAAGCACGTTAACTATTATTAAATCTGTAGCCCAAGCACGAACATTTCTATAGACCGTAACGTAAACGGATCGAGTTCCTTTTACGCACTGTAGGGGCGCTGATCAAATCCTATATAAAATGGTGACATTTCGATACGTTCAAGAAACGGAGAAATTTTGCCTAGTTATTCGTGTCGTGCTAGGGCTACAGGACAATAAAACAAGTGGGATCAGAATGGAACGGAAAATAGGACGGGATCAGAACGGAATTTTATTTTATAAATATTTCGAGTAGCAGACTAACGTACCTACTCTATGCAGAAAGTAGGTAAATACCTATATCACAATACCACGGTAATAGTATCTATAAAAATTACCGTGACAATACGTACCTACCTAAGTAGATAGTTAGTACTGCATACGAACCTACGTAAGTTGGTATTATACCATTATTGATAGGTACGTATTTTGGTTACATGCTTATTCATGGTTATTCTTTTAGAACTAATTATTATAAATTACCTAGTAAATAGCTAATGAACTGTTTATTATCATGAAAATCAATAATTAAGTACCTACCGAGGTTCACTAGGTAGTTGCAACCTTGTTCGATAGGTTTTTGTTATACCTATCGGTTTTAAAAATACCTAGAAAGTACGTTCTTATTATATTTTCTTTCCAATAAAGATATTATAATTGAATGAAAGTACTTTTATTACAATACAATAATACCTACCTACATACATTACACAATATATATGAACAACCAATGACCGTAAACATTATGTAAGTATATATTTATAACTTACTAGGGCAATAGAATAAAATAAAGAGAAAATCACAAATTCTGTATTTCACTTACCTGCAATCACAGTTTATATACCTACCTACTGATTGCTAGCGCCCTGCGTGGAAATATAAAACGTACAATACAGCTGCGTTTACTATAATCCGACTGAAGCGCGTTGCTTGCGAAGCGGGACCTTACTTGTAAATTCGGTCGCATTGGCGAAATCCATCTTTCCGCGCTGGTATGGCGCGTCCTTAAAGCATTTTGCGAATGCCCGCCTGGAGGGAGGGAGGAAGGTTCCACCTCAAGAAGAAAATCTGTCGCCAACCACTCTAACCGCAGCTGTCCTCGAGAGCTACTAATTCTAGGTTAGCTTTAACATCTTCGGCCACATCATCGCTTACCATCACGTGAAATAGTGGTCAAAGGCTAGCCTATCAGCTATTAAAAAGAATCACACAAGCTATCGTAGGTATTTCAATGCATCCTCTGAATAGTTTTGTAGCTCTTACAAGAGGCGCGGTCGCGCCGCGTCGTCAAATCAACCGCAGAAGGAAGATGGGTATAGCGAACCAATAAGATTCTAGTTGAGTAGGTTACCCACCTAATAAGAATCTTATTGGTTTTAATATGTACTTTTTGAAATATTAGTAAGTTACTGGATTAATAAAATTCATCTTAGGTAATATAGGTACCACTCTCCCAAATGTAAGGGGTGTGGAGTAGTACCAATACTTGTAAGTATAGTAGGTATACCGCTCCTCATACATTCGGATATGAACAACATTGCATGTAATTGAGTCTGTGTACCTACCTTGAGTAAAAATATACATAATATAGTTAGTACCTATGTAGGTACTAAATTTTTACACGCGACAGTAATTGACTGATTTGGTTTCAAAATTACAGTGGATTTATTACTGCTGCTATAGTAGGTACCTAGGTACATGCAAAACCAACATCATGTACAGATACAGAACATCATATATTATGTACATGTAGATAATATAGTAAACCTAAACATCTATGTTTGCTTTAAAAATCAGGCAAGTTAAACTATGCCCGCTGTATCGCCAACGCGTGGTGGCGGCGCGGCGCGGCGGTACCATTATTTAAATTAAAACAAATTTTAACCCGACTTCAAAAGTGCGAAATAACTTGTTGAAGTTGGTGCCATTATTACCACAATATTGTGCGCACGGTAAGTGCCTAGTATGTACCTCTAAGTAGGTACCTCTTTTTAGTGACCGTTGCTACATAAGGGATCGATTGTCATTCACTGTCAACGACACTATATCATCAAGATAAATCAAATCAAAAACGGCTTGACCGATTTTGATTTGATTATACGACGATAAAATTTAAATGGGACTGAACGACAAGCATCAGCTTTCATATAAAAAATAATTATAAAAATCGGTTCACCCAGTCAAACGACTGAGTTAACAAAAAAAAAATAGCGACCGCGCCGCAGGCGCGCGGCGCCGCGACCGCCGCCCGCCCGGCGCTACATGGCTTCGCGGCACAGCGGCAGACTTAATGGCGCCTAGCACTAACGACTTTTTCAAATAAGTAGAGAAAATATAAGATTAAGCGTACACAGGTGTATCATACATATGCCTTGTTATCACATATAACCACACACCTAAACGTCGCATTTATCGTAGAAATAGGTAAGTATACCTAACACAGAAACAATGACAATAACTAGTTGAAAGCCATCCGCACGTAGAAACCGACTTACATTATCAGTACCTACTGCAATATAGAATAGGAATCATTAACAATTAGAAAACAATCAGAGAAAACTGTACGTTAATCAAATGAATGGTGATGCATATGTTGTAATTATTACATCGGACTTACCCCAATCATGAAGATTCAAGACGCGTTATTCTCTGGTTCCTTTCACTCACAGACCACAACAAAACTACTACGCGTGTTTTGAACGATAATAATCGAGGCGCCAAATGGCGTGGCGTGGCGCCGACGCGGACGTCGCGGCAGCAGTAGCACATAGCGGCACGTGCGGTTCAATTGAACGCACCTAACGGAAAGAAAGTAATTTCAAATAAAACATAAACAGGAAGTCGCTTCGCGGCAAATACAAAGGACCCGCCCTACGCCCCTCGCACCTCTCATATCCCGCTACTGCAAACTTTTCTTTTGTTCCGCCGCGCGCCGCCTCGGTGCTGCACTCTGGTGTTGCCACTTGCCTGCCGTAGGTGCAAATTCCCAGATTTTTAGAAATTTATTATACACCGTGCTTCTTATTATCTGTACTTCTGCTCAAACTCAGACTGATACTACGCACATACCCACGTACAATTACATACAATATTTCTGTAAATCAAATCAACTGAATTAATATAGTCGCCCAATGAACCAAGCATTCGACCAATGAGATACGTGTATATCCACACAGGAAATATTTTTTTTAGTTGGCACTCCGAAACCGAATGTAGCTCCGCCCTTTAAATATAGAATGGGTTCCGTAGAAAATTATTATTCTAGTTAGTAGTAGTTCCTATTAGGTCATTTATAACATTCATATATTATTAATGTAACTATGATTTAAGTTGTTTTTTAAGCTGATAGGCCACAACGTCACCTGTTGATAGGTGATGATGCGGTCTAAGATGACGTTCAGTCTAACCTGGATATACAAATAATGTCTCTCAAAGATACCTGCCGGAACATACCGTTATGTGCTTGGCAACAGATTTTCTACCTGTGGGTAGTACTTAGTAGTTGGCGGCATTCGCAAAATGCCCTACCACAATGCAAAACGATTTAGTTTTCTTAATGTAAAATCTAGTTATTCAATGTTTTGTATAATAGGTAGGTACTATAATTAGTCACTCACGTCGACGTATGAAAAAAAGTTTTTGAACCGACTTCCAAAAAAGGAGGAGGGTCTCAATTCTACTGGATATTTTTTAAATTATTTTTTGGTTACTTACCTCTGAACTTTAGACTGGATGAACTAATTTTGAAAATTATTATTTTGATCGCAAGCTGATGCTGGTCGTTTGATCCTATTTAAATTTTATCAAAATCGGTCAAGCCGTTTTTGAGTTTCACTTCAATAACAGGAAAAAAAATAACTATCTTGATGATATAGTCGTGACAATGAATGACAATCGATCCCGTAAGTAGCAAGGGTCACTAAAATGATAGAAATAAAATTTAAAACAAAATATGGTAACTACTGACTTCAACACCCAAATGTGTTAAATAACTTGTCGAAGTCGGTAAGTACCATATTGTGATAGGTACCATATATAATAGGTACTTTTGAACTATCATGGTACCAAATTCGACAAGTTATTTCACACTTTTGAGTGTTGAAGTCGGTTCAATTTGTTTGTTAAAAAATCTTTTTAGTGTTGTAGTCGGAGAAATGACGTGCTTATCTACTCGCCCAATGTCTCCACCGAAACTGCCTTAACGACTATGAACACGGTAGAAGTTGCACCACCAAAGGTAGGTACTTAAAATCCAAGACTCAGATCCACCAAAATCTCAACCGATCCACGACGAATGGAAGGAGGTACGATACAAAAAACGGCGCGAAGTATCGATGCGCTGCGTTGCCGGACCTACTGTGACGTCATTGAAGGCGGCTGAGTTTCGTAAATATTTCCACTTATGGAATATGCTATCCAGCACAGACGAAATTAAAGCTTACTTAAATCAGCTTTGCCCCCAGAGGTCTGTCACCGTAGAACAACTGAAAACGAAGAATCAGTATAATTCCTATAAGATAGGAGTTCCCGAAGACTGCTACGAAAAATGTTTTTCTATAAATGTGTGACCTGAAAATGCACGCGTCAAGCAGTGGGTCAATTACAAAAGGCGTGCATTCACTTCAAATAAACAGCCTGGAGTCGGCCCTCAATGAGCCGTGTACCGCATCGAGGCAGGTAAATGTTTTTTACCAAAATGTCCGCGGGTTGAAAACTAAACTGCACCTATGGTACCCTAGCATTCTAGTCTCTGATCATCTACTAGTCGCTGCGACGGAGACATTCCTAGACGATTCCGTGAATGATGCTGAATTAGTGCGATTAGTGCGCGTTCGACACTGCGGATCACGCTTTAATAGCCAATAAATTAAACTACCACGGAATCCGCGGGCCAGCCCAGGCATTACTCACGTCATTTATGGCCAATAGAACGCAAATTGTGGTGGGAGACAGAGGCCGTGCCCTCTCCTCTGAGCTGATGAACGTGATGGGTGTCCCGCAGGGTTCCTGCCTCTCTAACACGTTATTCAGCTTACTCTTGAACGACCTACCAGGAGCCGTCGAGAATGCCGAGATCTACATGTACGCCGACGACGTTGCCGCCGTGATCACAGCTCCGACGAGTGCTAAACTGGAACTAGAACTGAACTCGGTGGCACATAAACTCGACGAGTGGTTTAGGTCGAACGGATTAGCCCTAAATAAAGAGAAAACCTGCTTCTTAACGTTCAACCTGAATGGCAAATCACCCATACAATACTCTGTGGCAAACGGAAACAGCGCGCTCCAACAGGTACGCAGTACGAAACTACTAGGTTTCCATGTGGATGGTGCGCTCACGTGGGAGACGCACATTGACGAGCTGTGCGGGAAGCTGAGCCGCGCGTGCTTCGCGCTCCGGCGGCTCGCCAGCACCGCCACTCGTGACGTCGTGCGCTCCTGCTACTTCGCCACCGTCCACAGTCACGTGACGTATGGCCTAGAGCTGTGGGGCCGCGCTGCAGACTATTACAGAGTGTTCGTAATGCAGAAACGAGCCCTGCGCGCAATGTACGGAGTCTCTGACGATGTTTCGTGTGTGGACTTCTTTAGGGAGCTCTGTATACTTCCGCTACCGTGCGAGTTGATCTATAAGTTAGCCGTGTTCGTACACTGTAATCTGGACTTGTTCCGACAGAGAGGCATATGTACCGCATATAGTCTTAGAAGCAACGTCAAAAAGAAACAACTTGTGACACCGGCTCACGGCCTGGCTAGGTCCGAGAGGTCAGTCTACGTCGGAGGGCCAGCCATTTATAATAGAGTGCCCCAAAGCGTGAGAGATGCACCTTCTATCGCAGCCTTTAAAGACAAGTTAAAGTCCTGGCTTCTACATAATTTATTTTATAATATTAATGATTACTTAAAATTACCTGACTTTTAATTTTATTATTTTATTTAATGTAATGATCAAATTATCAGAATTTAATTATTTCAATGTATAAAATTATTATTGCTTACTTATTTTATTTGTTCAATATTTATATTTTTTTATTTTCCGTTAAAGAGATCCTGTCTCACTTAATGTAAAATAAAACTTGACATATGAGAGGATGTATATTACATACTTTATCTACACTGTTGACTTATGACATTGGTGTCATCAATAAATAATTTGTATTTGTATTTGTATTTGATGGATGGACCCTGCTACGTCGGGACCGCGCTACTTTCCACGGAGGCGTCTTGCTTTCGCGAGACCTGGGATCACCATGCAACGTCATCCTGAACTCGAGTCGGATCTCGGAGAAGATTTATGGGCCTGTGTGACTCATGGCGGTACCTCTTTTTATGTATGTGTCGTGTATATTAAACCCAAAGCTGGTGACGCTACTTACATGAACGTTTTATGCAACATTGAATCGTTTTTGACTAATTCAAATAGTAATTTTTTTATTTTTGGTGACTTAAACTTAAATAGTGCCTCTGCCTGTATTAAAAATTATTATTGTTATTTCTTAGAGTTTTGTCATTTAATTGATCATAATGACATAGTTAATTCTCATGGAAGTATTCTGGACGTAGTGTTGGCGCGGGAGTGCACTGAGTCGCAGTCGAAGCAGGTATACGTGTGTGAGGCTGAGGGTTTTGTACCAATAGATCAGCTGTACCATCCCGGGCTTGAGATAGTCGTGAGTCTTCGATTGCGTAACACTAATCCCGGCAGTTTGCAACCTAGTAACATTGATAATTCACGCGATTGGAATTTCACTAAAGTGAATTTCGAACTTTTTCTTTCTCTGCTCGTGGAAACATCGTGGGCACCTGTATTCGAATCTAATGATGTTTCTGATGCCACTGACGCTTTTTACAGTATAATTTACCAATTATTTGATAAGTCGATACCGAAAAAGAAAAGACAGGTTGCTGACTGCAATAGATATCCAGTATGGTTCGATGCGAAGATTATTGTTATAAATTCGTCAGAAAACCAGAATGCACAAAGACTGACTTATTTCTTAAAGCATTGAATCTTACAAAATATTTTCTGACCTTCGTTCTAGTTTAAAAATACGCATTTCTCAGGCTTACAAATACACATATAACTAAGATTGAGGAAAAAATACTAGAGTGTCCACAGCGTTTTTGGGGTCATGTAGGTACACAACCTTAGGTCCAAGGGTGGGTTCGAACCCTGTGTTACCTACGAGGGGAAGTCTTTTGTGGGCGTGGAAGCTGCTGAAGCGTTTGCCAGCTATTTTTCTAGTGTGTTCTTGGACAATTTACCATTAGTTAATTGCAATAATTTCAATGTAGATGGTATGAAGGGTGGCTACATTAGTGTTCCAACTCTGACACCCGATGACGTTGAGCGCGGTCTTAATAAGTTGAAACCAAATACTTAGTTCCCCTGGACCAGACAATGTTCCTAGTTCTGTCCTCAAGATTTGTACAAAGTCTATAATTTTGCCACTTTGCTACATCTTAAATTTATCACTTTTGACTGGAAAGTACCCCAAACAATGGAAATTATCCAGAGTGACCCCTATTCCCAAGACTAGTAACAGAACACTTGTTGATGAACATCGTCCTATAGCCATCTTATGTGCGCCTGCAAAAGTCTTCGAGTATATCTTACACAAACATATATATAGACAGGTTAAACAACTGTTGGGTGACGAGCAGCACGGTTTCGACCAGGCCGCTCCGTAAACACAAACCTGTTATGCTTAGTGGATTACGTATCTAGTGCAATGGATCGCGGGCTCCAAAACGATGTTATTTATTTTGATTTTCAAAAAGCATTTGATAAAATAGATAATAATATATTGTTGAGCAAGCTTTCAGCCATAGGTTTCACCCCAGGCCTCCTCAATTTCTTCACTGACTATACGAAGGATCGGTGTCAATACGTTAGACATGGCTCTTATGTATCTAAGCCGTACAACACCAGGTCAGGAGTCAGCCAAGGTTTAGTGCTTGGTCCTCTTCTGTTCTTGGTCATGATGCATGACCTCCCTAATGTATTGAGTAGCGCGAAGTGTCTCCTGTACGCTGACGATCTTAAGGTATTTCTTGAAATTCAATCTCCTTCTGACTGCCTCGGCTTACAAAATGACATAAATAACATTTTTGATTGGAGCGTGACAAATAAAATTAATTTTAATATAAGTAAATGTAATGTTATGACCTTAGACCGGAAAAAAGACCGATTTCTTTTTAATTATCACTTAGACGATCTGCCTATAAACCAGGTAAATTGTATTAGGGACCTTGGGGTAACTTTTGATCACTCACTGACCTTTTATGACCATGTGTCTGGGCTTGCGACTGGGCTTTGTATTAAGAAGTTCGAGGAGTTTTGAAAATCCGCAAGTTATTAGAACTCTATACAACACATTGGTTAGAAGCAAGTTTGAATCCAGCGCATGCGTCTGGAACCCGCACCACGTCACCTACACGCGTATGCTTGAGAAGGTCCAAAAGGCATTCTTGAGGTCGCTATACAAAAGACTGTATGGGTACTATCCGTTCCTTTACCCGACCAAGTTTTTGCTCGGTCAGCTGGGCTACCATTCACTGGAGGTAAGAAGGATACTTGATCAGCTAACTGTCTGTTATAAGATACTTAGAGGCTCAGTGGACTGCCTACAACTGCATGATCTGGTATGCACCCTGTTTATCCCAGACGAACCCGGAGTCCCGGCAAATAGGCGTGGTCGGCCACACGATCTATTCTACGTAGGTAAACATCGCACTGTGGCGCGAGCCATGTCACCGCTAATCCGTGCCCGCCGCCATCTCAATGAGCTCCTTGCCGCCAACACTGATTGTGATATTATGTTTGATAACTGGAAAACTATTGTGGCTGTTTCTATGACATACTGTGAAAATTTAATTGATCAATGGGATAGAAACAAAAAGCTTGACAGCTCTATTGACATTGACGATTTGATATAAATTATAATTATTATTATTTATGCTTTGATTATTTCATTGTATTGACATTGTTTAATTTGAATTATTGCTAATTTAATTTTTATGAACATTTTAATTGTTTGGTATTGTATCAACATATTAATTATATCTTTTAATTGGCATAAATTTTAAAATGTCATAGTAAACAGATAATGAATTTCGAAACTCAATAATAATGTTGATGGACATAATTTGTAATGTACCTATTTATTACCTTGTTCTTTTGTTTTTGTATTGTGAGATAAATGTAATTGAACCTGTGTCGTTTTTATCTCAATAAATTAATAAATAAAATAATTAAATAAATAAATAAATTAGGTCGGGAAAAACTCATAGTAAATGCTTCCTTCTCTTGGGCCGGAATGACTTGTAACCATGGTAACCATCGGTGTAAAAAAAGTTCTATGTCTAATATTTTTCATTGTAAAATACTCTGTTGTTATAAAACAATGAATAACAACTATGTTTGGCAGGGTAGTAACTAAATATAATGTAAAAAGTGTAGGTTTAAAAAAAACTCACTAAAAATTTCCATAAATTTAATTGTTCTAACTCCTAGTGTATCTTTGTATCTTCTACTCATGTTTATTATTTTTAGTAAATATTTAGAAAAACTAAATTTTTTTACCCTCCTCATATTTTGAATGAAAAGTAGAGTGTTTAACACGTATGTAAGTCATCGATTCCTACTTGGACTATAGCCGCATTAATTTTAAATAGGTACTGTTCATGTTATTAAAACCAAAATAAATAATATAAAAATACATACTATTTTTATTCCTTATATTAGTAGTGAAAAGCAGAGAAATTCCTTTTCGGGCTATAGCCGCCCGTAAATATTCCAAACATAATTTTACGTAAAATTTTACAAATAGTTCTAACCTCTCAATAATTTTTTAGTAAATAGGGTCAGTTCGCCAGTTTTCGACCAATTAGTGGAGTTGCCAAATTCGGCAAGCAAAAAGTAAGGGATTTAGTGTTATTTATTATTTGAAAAATTTTGAGTGTACTTTGTACCTATATACTCTATTTTCAGTAATTGTCAAGAATTTAAAATTCCAACAAAGTTTTTTTTTTAATAAAATTAAGAAACTCAAATTACCATTTTCCCTAGTTTTCTACCAAAAAATCTAGTTTTCGTCCACATGCGGAGTAGTTTTCGACCAACAATAAATTCAGTTTCAGGGCAGTAAACCTTTGTATTTATTATTACTAGTTCAATCACTTTTATTTTTTAAAGCTGTATTAAAATAACACAAACTTAGAAACACTTTCTGTATAAAACATTATCATAAAGAATTGGTCGAAAACCGTTCCAACTCGACAATATTCGACCACTATTTTTTTATTGTAAATATTGTGCATCGCTAAATATAATTTAGGAAAATATAACTTTACCTTTAAATAATAAATATTTTATAAATTTTTGAGGTATTTTTTTAATTAACAAAAAACTGGTCGAAAACTAGAATGTCATCTAGTCTATTTCCAGTTTTCGTCCTCAAGTGATTTTTAACGATTGTATTTTTTACAATATAAATTATGTGGACGCGAATTGGCTATGAAAATATTCACGGGTATAGGATTCAAACTGCTAAATGACATTTATTTATTTATTTTTAAATATCGTTAGATACTTAAGTAATCCAAACTGGACATGTCTTACACAGATCTCGACCACCTGGTCGATAACTGTGCGTATTTGAAAAAAGACGGACCAATTCTCGTCCACTTAATTAAATTGGTAAAACAATAAAAAAATATAGTAAAGTATAAGTATTCTCATTTTATGTACCATAAATGACATGGGAAATCAACAAACGACATTAAATTTACAATACGACAACTTAAAACATACCGTGAAAGTTGCACACTCTGCTATTATTTTTACACAATTTGACGCATCCACACTCGGTCGTTGTAAACCATAGACTGATTTGGCTTTCTTAAATATATGACCCACACAAGTCACTTAGTTTATGTATGCATATGTTCATATGATATTCTAGTTTCTGTAAGAACTACGTTTATCGGTGTATGTGTCTCGGTTAATCTATTTAGCGTAATTTTACAACAATGAACCATCAAATGGTCGAAGACGCACTGGTCGGCTAAATGGCGCATTCACCCTATGTTATTTTTTCAATGAATAATTTTTGGAAAAGCTACTTTTTTACTTTCTTTAAATACGAAATGAAAAGTAGAGAGCTGAACGCGGGTGAAAGTTATCAATTCCTTTCGACCCTTGTATAACAATCTACTAAAATTGTGCATTTCCAACGGATTAAATCACGTATATTTATCATTATTTTTGTCCCGACAGTCACCCCGTGACCACGATCACTACAAAGTGTTTGAAACGTCGGGACAAAAATAATGATAAATATAAGTGATTTAAACCGTTTAAAGTTGTTTAATTACTAAGTGTAACAATCGCGAAAACCTAAGACAACATTGTGCACTTCCATTGCGCAGTCTCCGAAATGTATCCGGTAAAAGAAAAATATGTAGTTAAAAAAAAACTGATTGTGTATTATTTATTCTAATTTTATTAATTATATTTAAAGAAAACATAAAACTAAATATTCTGTGAATAGTTAAAGCGTCTACCAGTCACCGTTATTAGTATCGAGCAAGAAACGGTAAAAAAATCAAGGTTGTATTATGGGGGCCCCCCTTAAATATTTATTTTATTTTTAGTATTTTTTGTTATAGCGGCAACATAAATACATCATCTGTGAAAATTTCAACTGTCTAGCTATCACCGTTCTTGAGATACAGCCTGATGACAGACGGACGGACGGATGGACAGACGGACAGCGAAATCTCAGTAATAGGGTCCCGTTTTTACATTTTCGGTACGGAACCCTAAAAAGAACGTATGAAATCAGACCACGCGTTAATAAATTACAACTAAGTGTATATTTTGACTTTCATCCCCTCTCCCAAGGGAAACATACTGAATTTCGGGATAAAAAGCACAAATTATCCTACCTCGTAGTATGAACTCAAATCATGCTAAGCTTCATTGAAAACCATTCAGTAGTTTTGGAGTGATGCGCGACCGGGATACAGACAGACAGACAGACAGACAAAACTAAAAAAATACAGTTTCGGCATTAGTATCAGCTACAGAGCACTGAAAATTTTTTTTTTCAAAATATCTGACATGTACTGAATTGGACCTGTTACAGTTTTATTATAGGTATAGATTACTTTTGTCCCGACAGTCACTCCGTGATCACTGATCACGATCACTACAAAGTGTTTGAAACATCGGTACAAAAATAATGATAAATATACGTGATTTCAACCGTTTAAAGTTGTTTAATTACTAAGTGTAACAATCGCGAAAACCTAAGACAACATTGTGCACTACCATTGCGCAGTCTCCGAAATGTATCCGGCAAAGTATAGATTAGACTGATTAGAGCATTGCATGTTATGAAAAATATACGTAGGGAAATTGTGCTTATCGTAATAAAAAAAACTGTGTTTTATTGTTTGAAAAATCAGAATCTTTTGGAGTGGTCCGACTACAGACCTATTATACCTATACGATAAAGTGCAAACGCCAGCTTAAGATGAGCCGTACGTTCAAAGGTTCCTGTACATTCTGGGTGTCAAGTTATTTGGAACGTAATATTTAGGTTGTGATGTATTTCTGAACTTCAAACCCGATGACTTTGAAATATTTACGGGATAAATTTTAAAGAACCACTATTCTAACAAAACTAATCGGCCAAGTGCGAGTCGGACTCGCGCACGGAGGGTTCCGTACCATTAGCTATACCACATTAGACTTCATATTTTAACCTTGAATTGAGTAAGCTGGAGACATACACATGCCGTTTTTGAGTTACACTTCAATAACTGAAAAACATTTACCTATCTTTATGATATAGTCGTCGTTGACAATTAATTACAGTCGATCACGTAAGCAGCAAGGGTCACTACAAGGATGAAAAAAAATTTTAACCAAAAAAAAATGGAACGACTGCAACTACAAAAAAATATTTATTCAATTTCATCAAAATCGGTTGACTAGATAAACAGAAAATGTATTACTTGCGCGCAGCGTTCCATGAGAAAAACTCACACTGGGCCCACTGATTATTGTAGTAGAATATGGGTTAAAAGGTGAATTAAAAAAAAACGTTCTACACAAAGTAAAATAAAACAACAGTTTCATTTTCTAAATATTTATTTCATACGTGCACCAAAGTTATATGAGAGATTTACTTAGGGTCCGTTTCAGAACGTCCTAATACAGTTTCGGGTTGCTATGCAACACATAAAATAACTGAATAATAAAAATGACAGTAAACATGCAGCGCGTTTCAAGCTTTAACCGATGGATAGGCTAAATCGATGACTGTGAAACGCAAAGATAGTGTTTTGTTTAATAAATATGTTCTGGGTAGTATAACCGAAACGTACTCGAACATTCTGAAACAGGCCCTTATCTAATTAAAGTAAGTTACAAAGTGTAACGTGCCGATATAGTGGCCACAAATACGGATATGTCAATAACTAGATATCTGAGGTAGCTAGTCTAGCTATTTGTACGACTCCTCTCTCACATACCAAATGTGAAGAGTTATTTATGCATTGTTTGATGGCGAAATACTATATTGTCAACCAAGGGTGGTAACTAATCAATTGCACCCGAAATACCGCAACGAGTTATCATGTGGAAGTTGTACTTCAGCGTTTCTAAATCTCGTGTACTGTACTTATTAAGTTATCAGAGCTCGGTACAATAGATTACTTACCACCCTAGGTTAACAACAAACTATTGTATCTTTTGTCCAAATGTCCGTCAAATTACCAAAATTTAAATACCACTGTGAAAAATTAAGATTTGATCCAAAGTAATATTAGCTCTGGGGATAAAATTGTTTTGTTCCATTACCATAGATAGCATTTCTTGCATTACAATTTAATATTTCAATTTTATGGTCATACAAGTTTTCGTACAAAATAAGAAAGCAATGCATTTTCAAATTAGACCTTCGTGTTTTGTGAAATAGTGCCATCTGGCGTCTGCCTTTTACAATATATGGTAAAAGTGGGCTTCGGTTTCGCAAATATGTATTAGCGCCATCTATAGAATTTGTGGAACTACGTAGTAGTATATTAGACTAAACCAGTGTGCAATACATGCCTTGTTACAATGTTGATTATCCTAGAAATAGGTTGAAATGATGATTGAAATTCTATTCTGCGCATACAGGCAGATTTTTTTTGTGGCGAGACATACATTTTTGTACTCGACTTTACAAAACAACTAAAAACGTTTTACCTAAGCTAATAACTATTAAAGCACATTCATTGTACTACATTTATATAATATTATGTTGTAACATTGATCTAAGAGTCAACGCGCACTTTTACCGCGCCAAAATCAAATATAAACACTGTGAACAAAATTATACGAAAGTTTCGTATTACTCGCGCAAAATCACTGGAAAATATAGTATATAATATTTACTACTACAGTGAAACGTGGTCAATTGGGACCTAGATAAGTGAGAAACCTCTATTATTGAGAGTTGCAATGAGGTCCCGGTTCTTTTTAATTAAATTACCTCTATTAATGGAATTTTTTGAACCTGCTTACATGATATTTGAATTCTTAGACTTTTTCGATGTTTACTTCTATAATTAAGACTCTGTAGCTCAATTACCTGTGATACAATTTTAAAATTTCGCGCATACTTTGTTTGTCCAGTTTTTGACCTAAAAACAAGGGAATAAAACGGTACAAAATGTCCAAACGTAAATATTTCCACCTGTAAAAATGGAATTACGCCACATTTCAACCTCAGTAAGCAGGGGCCTCCGTTAATGGAAACCTTCAATAATTGGTACATATGTGTTGGTCCCTTGAGCTTGAGATCCCAATTAACCAGGTTTCACTAATATTTTGTATATCAGAAGGCGCAGCGCGGAAAAATGCGTTCGTCTTCGTGGATGGCGCACACTAATCGGAACACAATCACATCGCCTCAACTTTCGCCGTTCAGTATTCTTTGTATGTATCTTTATTATAACGCACACAGTACAACACCGTATCGACATCGGCTCGACTCGAGTCAAGCTCGAATGAGGCATGGCGACGTATCAGTGCCGAGGCGATATGTTTGCGTTGCCTTTAACTAAATTAAGGTGAATGCTTCCGTCTGTGGCGGTTAATTCAATATTTTTTTTTTTTTTACCTGCGCTGTGTACTATTTTGTACAGTTGATATGTTAGCGTTTGAACAGCTCCATCTGTTGGTTCTCATGTGGAAACAAAAGTTTTACTGTCCTTCAACTCAGATTTGGAATAGATCTATTCCAGCTCAGTCTGAATTGAAAAAATTATAAAATAAAAAATGTGTATGGAAAAAATTATATTATATAACTATAAAATTTTGATTTTATTATATTTTAAAATTTAGGGTGTCAAAATGCGAGCCCCAACACATATACTTAAATGTGGTCTCGAGAACAGTTTAACTTAGAATGCAAACTGACTATTAAGGAAAGCCAGAGATGGCGGTAGCTAGCCAGGCGAGTATTCGCACTTACCAACAGTTGACATGATGGTCAAATGCTAAAACTGTCAGCTGTAAAACACAAAAAATATTGATTCACAGTTTCACGCCACAGACGAGAGATTTCACATGAATTTATAAAAAAAATAACTATCGAACTTAACATTACCAAGGGCTATTGATTTTTTCGTCAACGCTTGCTTGAAATGAAGTTGCAACCTTTTATTATAGTTTCAGGCAAGCATTTTTGAATGGCGTTAATTGCGCCTTGCTCGAAGTCTAAAATGGCCTTACGTGGTTGCCAGCCTGGCAGGTTTTGCTTGACTGAGTTGAAGAATGAAAACACTTGAATGAAAAGTTGTTTTTCAATATACGCAAGCTATTGAACTAAAAAACTATTATACTATGATATTATTAGTAAGTAAGTACTTACTTAAAATCAAAAACTTTGTTTTAAAAACTTTGTTTATGTTGACTGTACTGTATATTTTTTGGATGTCCTGAGAATGAAATTGTTTACCTAAATAAAAGCTGTGGATGTGGTGGTACTAAAATTTTGGAGGTCTGGGAACAACCCTTATAAAGCTGGTGTCAATCGACGGGGAATCCATTTTTTTCTCAAATAAAGAGGTTTTCTGAAAAAATTTGCTGCATTTTTTTTCTACTACTTATCAAAAACCATGAAAATTCCAAAACGTTGTATGGGAGGTGTCGCAAATAGGGCCGCTAGACCCCTAAATGTGGGGTTCTCAAGAAAGGGCACCTCTAAAAACCCCCGCATACGAAATCACAATTAGATCTACCGACGCGACGCCCCCTAAAATTTCAACATCATAAAAATACCGTAATATATAAAAAGATTTTAAATTAATATGTTTGCAATAACGCATGCTTTGCGGATTACATTCCAATAAGTATTACAAATATACCTACGAAAGGAAAAATTATAATCATGTGGGGGATTCCAACCCGCGTCATTCACCCCTTTAGCCGGGGTATGCTGACCGACTGAGCTAACATGACTGTCAGATCAGAGCATACCCCGACTAACGGGGTGGATGACGCGGGACCGCACATGTCTTTAATATTTCCCCCCGTATATTTTTAATTTTGTAAATTAAAAAGATCTTTAAACTTATAACTTACTTGTGTGTATTCTCAGTTGATTATTTATTTTTTATAATTTTTCATTTAAATATTTTTGACATCTGTTTATAATTATTTTTTATTTTTGACATTTTATTATTGTATTATATCTATACAAAGCTCAAGGCGGGGAATGCTTATTTGTTTAATCGGCGCAACTTTAGTTCGTGCTGCTACTAAGCATACATGTATACCGCCAGACTTATCGACAGTTCTGATGTATATTGCAGCTGAGTAAGCCAACTTGGAAGCGTCTGAAATTCCATGCAATTCCCTGCTGACATCATCGAAAGAAGTGCTTAACCACCGTGGCACCTTAATTGCTATGAGTAACGGTAATTCATTACGGTAATTATCCCATTCCATTTGTAATTCAGCCGATAGAGGTTGATCCCAATCTATGCCTGCCAACCATAACTTTTGGATGAACATTTTAGCTACAACTATAGTGGGTGCAATCCAGCATAACGGGTCATATAATCTTGCAATAATAGATATGACTGATCGTTTAGTTTCAGATGCAGAGGTCATCGTCGGGAGGTTGACCGTATATCGAAAATTATCTTCATCGTGGTCCCAGGTAAGACCCAAAATCTTTGTTGTGTTCTTTGATTTTACCTCAATCTTCTTACCCATTTGCGGTTCCTGCATATTGTGTGCTATGTCCTGTATTGTATTAGTTGCTTCAATGGGTTGAATGTCCGGTGTTGGGTTGTTACCCTTCCCTTGCATTGCTTTCATTTGGTTGTTATTAACTTGTTCGCTTTGACTTTCCTCTTTATATATTTTCGATAACAATTCTTTACTGTTACTGTTCCATTTTTGCAGAACAAATCCTGCTTTAGATAATAATGCAGTTATTTGTCTGTATATTTCTAGTCCTTCATCATGGCACATCCCGTCATTAAGTCATCCATATAAAATGACTGCAATACCTGTATCGAAACCAACGGGAAGTTGCTTCCTTCGTCAACACTGACCTGGTGTAATGCTTTGACTGCCAGGTAAGGTGCCGAGGCGGTTCCGAATGTAACAGTCATTAGCTCTCCTTTAGCTCAGTTCCAGGATCTTCTCGCCACACAATTCGTTGAAAGATAGTGTCTTTTCTGAAACACGGACCTGTCGATACATTTTTATTATATCAGCCACAACTACAGTAGGATGAACTCTACAGCGCAACACTAAATGCCGTAAATCTGCTTGCAGCTTAGGTCCTATAAGTAGTGTGTCATTAAGTGATACATGATGACTGTTCTGACTAGAAGCGTTAAATACAACCCTAACTTTTGTGGTTGTTTTATCGTCTCTTACTACTGCATGGTGTGGCAGATATACAGCTTCAGTCTTCATTTCATCATTTGACTTTATTATACTTTATAGGTCGCATATGTCCTAATTGTAAGTAGTCGTTAATCACTTCTGTATAACATTTCTTTAAGTAAAAGTCTTTCGACAGCCGTCTCTCCAAGGACTCGAACTTTTTCACAGCTATCTGCCTAGAGTTACCACCTAAGCAACGAGGATGATCGTCACGAAATGGCAATGTCGTCCTTCGGCTGTCCTTTTAGTTGTACTAGCGAATATTTCTTCGCACTTTTGTTCTTCTTCTGTCAATATATTTTTTGTACTGCTCTGTTGTTCTTCTAACTCCCAAAATTTTCTCAATACATCATTATCATTTATTTGCGCATGCATAACTATCATTTTTCTGCTTTCAGATGTAGCGCTGTGGACTGTTCCTGATATTATCCAACCTAAGGTCGTTCTTTGAGCAACAAGCGCTCCATCTGGACTTTTTTTATACCTTCTTTCAAAATTGTGCTATACATGTTGGCTCCTAATAAAATATCGATTTTGTTACACACATTGAAATGCGGGTCTGCCAAACAAAGATCTTGTAGTTCTATCCAGTCGATGGGTGCAACAGATTTTACCGGCATCTACCTGAATATTGAATTTAGGATCAATTCGTGACGAGATATTTATGGTAACTACATATTTTGGACCTAAAACTTCACCACCGCCTAAACCAATAATCGTTCCACTCACTTAGTTCTTTTTCAGACGCAAGAGCTGTACTGCGGCCTCGGTAATGAAACAAGCTTGTGAACCTTGATCCAATAGAGCCCTGATTACATGATTTTCACCAGACCTAGACTCAGCATTTACTAGCGCCGTGGCTAGTAAGACCTGTCCAGATAACTTTCGCGAACGTACCGTTGCAGATACCTCCCTAGTTGACAAACAGGTTACTATTGGTTCAGTACTAGCGGAAGAGCTAGTACCTTCAACTTGCGTTTCAGTGGTAGAACTAGTGGTAGGATGGTTACTATCTGAGCGTGCCAGGTGTAAAAGAGTGTGGTGCCTTTTTTTTACAAATTCTACAAGTAGTCGGTTTTAAGCATTCGTACGCGGTATGGTTACTGCCTAAGCAGTTGAAGCATATCGAATTCTTGGCTACAAAATCACGGCTGCTGACACAGTCTAGTTGAGCGAATTTATTACAAAAACACAATTTGTGATTATCAGAACAGAATTCACATGCAATAGAACTGGAAACTAAGCTATTAGTTGCTAATAAAACTTTAGGCTTAGCCTGAGTACCGCTGTTATACTGCCCCGTTTGCCTTCTTATATCCACGAATTCTAACGCACGAAAGCGGTTTTCTAAAAATCCCTTAAGTTGATATAAAGATGGCAATTTATTCTGATCTAAAATGTTCGCAATGTGGAGCTCCCATTGTTTTCGCGTTTCGGGATCGAGTCTTAATGTCACGATATGTATGATAATGATATCCCATGTACTCACATCAATTTCAAGATTCGTAAGACCATTCATACAATCCATTGTTGTATCTAACAAGTCTTTCAAACCTGCGGCTGACTCTACGCTCAAATGTCTTTGTCCAAATAATCGTTTCAGTATACAATCCGATAAATGCTTTTTGTTATTGTATCGCTTCTCTAAAAGATTCCAACACTGGCTGTAATTAACGTCCGTTATAGGTGTATATCTTATCAGTTGCGCTGCCTCACCCGTTAAATGCGTTTTCAGGTAATGCAGCTTTTGCACGTTATCTAATGTTAAGTTCCGATCTACTAAAGAAATAAATAAATCTCGGAACGAAGTCCATTCATCATATTATAGACTTGAAAAGGTCGGGATGGATATTTTAGGCAATCTCACTAACTGATTAGACCTATCAACGTCGTTCTTGAGCGCTGATTAAATTCTGAATCAGCACTAACGAATTTCTTTAGAGCTAACTTCAGCACAGATTTATACATTAGATAATTATCCTCAGCAATGTCATATACTTCTTTAGCAGCATATAGTGATTTTTCTAATTCCTCTGGTTTGGATATCTCACACAATTTAGCGTTGTTAGATAGGAACCTATCCCAATAACTTTCTAAATTTTCTAATCTAGCTTCTACAGACTCTAAAGTTATTCTGTCGGTTGGACTTTTCTTAAAATTAGCTAATCCTTTTTGAATTTTACTTTGCAAATCAATTTGTATGTTAATAATTCCTTCCATGTTTGCTTTATCCTAATAATTGCACAAAATAATTTAATTACAATATACAAGGAACTTAAATAATATCTAACTAAGACGGAAGTGTTTCCAAGTGTCGAAATTTATAAAAGAGAAACAGAAACTTCAAAATAAAATACAAGTAAGGTAATTACTGTTTTTTAAAATTTTGCGAATTTATAAAATACAAGTTAGGTAATTACTTTTTTTTTAGATTTTACAAGTGTTTTAAAGCACCTTTACAGCTTGATCTTATTTGGACACAGAGTCCCCGTTCCTTCGTTTTTTCTAAAATTATTCTAAGTCTAGGAAGCATGCAAATTATTCTATGTTATAATCTAACACATAAAAGTCATAAAACACAAATAAATTAAATTGTTCTTCGAAAATTCTTAAATTAAATTCAGTCTATTTTATTTTCGTCGACGATATAAAGTTCAAATTACTCACGGTTTTGCACTATACACTTATACTGTTTTTGACCTTAGCGATTGTCGTGCCAACCGTTACTTCCATAAATCACCAGCCAATAGATTTTGTTTGCCCTCTCCTCTCGGTACACTCCAATTCAACGTCGTCGGTTCTGAGGTATATAGTAGTTCAGTGTCCTCGACTCCTCGCTAATGCGCCTGCTGCGCAGCCGTACTCTGACCGAAGCAGCAATCCAATGCTAAAACGGGTTCTCCTCCAAAATAGGTCGTTATCCCGGGTCGATAGGACCAAATGTTAAAGCGTGAACTTTAGTTGAGGGGAAGCTTGGGATTTTAAATAAAACCGCTAATTCTCCTTATACTAGACTTTGTATTACGTTATCATTGATAAACATACAATAGTGTTCTCTTAGTTCTATAGTAAAAAATATTACGATAAATTACGTGCAATATGGTGCTACAAACGTTTGCATGTTTTAGCAAGGGTCAGCGACATCTAGTCGATTATTAGTGAACTAGCTGACTAGGTTTAATTACCATTGAACGAGTAGATGTCGCTTTACCTCAACTATAGGTCGTATCTTAAACAGTTACCAAAGTTGGTATTATTATAAAATATCATTTCTACGTGTCTAAATAATTATCTTTTATTATGTCTATAAATATAATATCTCATACATTTAAAATTCAAATTTACCATAATTTTAAAATTACATTATTATTATTTCATTTATCTTTATCATCTTAAACACATATAAACTGTTTTGCAAAAAAAAAACGGGCACTTTAGATTTTTTCTCTAGTTCAATGAAGAAGAACAAGAAATAGGTTTTGTTAATTTGACGATGTATTGGCATGTTTTTGAAGCATCCTGGCATGATTCTTTACGTTCCAAATTTAAAATTTGAAATTATTAAAAGATAAATAATGATTATTGTGGATTATTCTAAAATTGCTTTACTAATGGCGCGAATTGCTGAAACGATTTTTAACTGATTACGATATTTTAAAACTTTTTGGATATTTTCTGCAAATTAAACAATTTAATCTTTCTTTTTACATTAAATACCACTTTTTGATATGAGTGATAAAGCGATAGGGGCCGGTAAAATTATAGCCCTACTTGAAGAAGGTTGTTCGCAAACTTACGTGTCTCAGCGGCTAAATGTGGGTCGTTCAACTGTCCAGAGGACTTGGCAACGGCATCAAGAGACTGGTTCGGTCAAAAGAAGACCCGGTTCGGGAAGAAAACGATGCACAGAACCAAGAGATGACCGCTCTTTGGTGAGTCAGGCGTTGCGTAATCGTAAGGTGTCAAGTGTGGACCTGAAGAATAGCCTTGAAGAAGTAAGAGGAGTAGAAGTTAGCTTGTGGATGGTCAGGAGAAGGCTTTTGGCTGCCAATATCAAGAGTTACCGCCCAGCTCGGGGCCCTAAATTACTCCGTGAGCACCGTGTTGCTCGACTTCAGTTTGCTCGGGACTGTGCTTCATGGACTCTAGAGGACTGGAATAAAGTATTGTTTTCTGATGAAGCTAGAATCTCTTTGTGTGGAGAGGACCGACGCCGGCCAGTGCTGCGAAGACCACGGGAACACTATGCGGAAGTGTGTTTCGAAGAAATCACTCCTTATGGCGGAGGCTCCGTTATGTTTTGGGCAGCAATTAATTTGACGGAGCGTACAGAGTTAGTTTTCATAGAAAATGGAACATTAAATGAACACCGGTACATAATGGAAGTCCTAATTTCAAATGCACAACCCACATTGACTGCACTTGGGGAAGATTCCATTTTTATGGACGATAATGCTCGCCCGCACCGTTCGGGCGACGTGGAAGCGTACATGCAAGAAGTTGGGATCCGTCGTTTAGATTGGCCAGCTCGAAGTCCTGACCTCAATCCAGTTGAGCATGTGTGGGATGTTCTAAAGAGACGGGTAAGATCAGTGCAACCAGCTCCACAAAACATCAGGGAGCTAAAAAGAGTGGAATTGCAGAAGAGTGGGAACGTATTCCTCAAAACGTTATTAAAAACATCGTGGAAAGCATGCCCAGAAGGATTCAAGCTGTGATTTTGGCAAGAGGAGGTCACACTCGTTATTAGGTTTTTACATTTGTAACTTTATTTAATTAAAAAAAAGTAAAAAAAAACTTGTCTTTATTGCCGACCACTTCTTATTGTTTGGGCGTGTAACTACATCGATTTTAAAGAATCCATCGTTTTTTTTTCTTTTAATTGCTCGAATTCACTTAACGCGCATTAATTTACACGATTATAAGTATACAGACTACGTCAAATAAATAAATTTCATTTAATTAACTAAAATCGACCTTAGAACGTAAATTTCCTTAGGTGCCCGTTTTTTTTTTGCAAAAGAGTGTAAAGAATTACTAAGAGGTGCTATAAAACAATCTTTTATTTTAATCTTTATCATTATAATATTCGTCTATTGAAAATGAAATTGTTTTTTTTCAGATTTGTATCCATGAAAATATATAAATTGTTGTAAATTATTGCCACTAAAATGACTACTACTATTAAATTGAATTTAGAAATAATTAAACAAAACAAACAATAAATTATTACTATTGAGTACTTAGTATGCTTTTTTAAGAGTAACGATTTTAATAATTATCTTTGAATTACATGATATTTTTCCTCTTGCTTAATACTACTTGGTATTTTATTATAAATACATATTGATCTACAGTACACGGGCTGTTATCTGCTGTTTTGAAGTTTCGTTTTGATTGAACTATGCAATCTATATTAATTCAACGCATGTAATTTTCATTCATTTCAATATTCGACATAGGTATATAGATTTCTATTATTGCGTACAAATAAAGCTATCTGCAAAATGTAAATTGAAGGAAGCGTGATTATTTGACGTTGTATAAAGTGAGGCTTGCAGCTATGTGGCTGTTTTATATTACTTAACTAAAATTCTGATGCATTTTTTTGTAATATGTATAAATCTTCGAGATCTAAGTTTTCTCCCTTATTATGATGCCGTAATTGAGCCACGAATATGCAGATGCGTAATATGCTGTTAGTGCTGTGTATATATTTTTAAGACACCTAAGGCATATATTATGTAAATTAAAATATTATAGATTTTACTATTTCTATATGTTTTTTTCAATTTAAGTTTGTGTCAAGCGCAAGGCTAAAGTTTTAAAAGTTTTAAGACGAGGCTGCGGAAAAAATACTCTCATTCGACTAGTTTTTTTAAGCAACTGAAATATGCAATCAACACGAAAACTTAAATATTTGATATTTCAAACCTTTTTCTATCAGTTGTACAGTCAGAAACACATTTGAAAGAAATTTACTCGATAGTTTTAATTTTTCAAAATGAAGCCTTTTCTTTAAATTATTGGAGTTTTCTTGGAAACTACATCAGTTACATATTAATAATAAACACACATAGAAAGGAAATGTAGTTTATTATCCGCTGTACAAGTAAAATTTACCTAGAGTAATTAGTATTGTCATAATAAATTAAATAGTGTTTTAGACTTACGACCTTTAGTTCTGTGCAGGATTACGGTCAATCGGAAGATTCGATATTCAACCTTATTGGCTTAGGATTACGAAATAAAATCAATGCGTAAGAGCTGTCCTTCAGTGCCGCGCTGTGCGCCGTTGGACGTGGACCTATCGCTCGCGCGCTATCACCTGTGCTGTGCAGTATAACGACGTATCTTGGTAGGTATATCAATCAATATGGGAAATAAAGATAACTAAAAAATAAAAAACGAAGCAGAAGAGTCGATACAAAGACTTTGCAAGAATTATGAGAGAGCGTATAATATTTCAGTTTATTTTTACCTATGCAAATTTAATATTCGTTTGTGTTTCGGTGTTTATTCTATTCATGAAACATATTATCTCTATCGAACTAAGAGATTCTATACCTACTAGGTTCCTATAGTACTGTAATGGAGCTATAAAATAACTAAATGTCGTACTAATCTAAGTACGATTAGTTGGATACTATAATAATATCTGGTAATGTATAGTTATGGTCTCACCTGATGGTAAGTGATGTGGTAGAAGGTACCAAACAGGTGATAACTAAAATTATCTGGCTCTAAAGTACAGCTGCCGTTCAACCGTAAATGGAGTTGAGTGTTGCTAAATAATAATAACACAAGCGTAGCAAATCAAAGCATTTGGTTTGGTGGGTATATCGCAATAAAACATCGAACATTGTTCATGTCCCTCAAGACTAAATGTAGATTTATACCAATGAAAGAATATTCAGAATCAGGCAAGTAGGTATATATTCAAGAGATTATCTACAAAGTCACCTGCTTAGGTACTTTTAAATATACATTTTATCACTTAGACAGGTTTTTTTTTTTTTTTATTGCTGATAGGCTAAGCCTTTTTACCACAATCTCACCTGATGGTAAGCGACGATGTGGTCGAAGGTGTTAACAGGCTTAACCTAGAATTACTGGCTCTCAAGGAAGCTGCCGGAACACACAGTTAGGTGCTTGGCGACAGATTTTCCACTTGAGGGTGGTCGCTAGCCAGGCGGGCATTCGCAAAAATGCCCTTCCACCCTGCGGTGAAGCTCAAGCCAGCGGCGGGATTCGAACCATGGACCTGCTGCGCGGCAGTCCATAGCCAAAGCCACTGAGCTATCATTGCTTCAAAACACATATAAGTAACGATTTATACAAATATAATAGAGTGGAATAAATAGATTCTGTACATATATATAATAAAATAGACTGTGCTCATAAAATGCACCTGCTTTCTCAGGAAAAAAAATAATAAATCAGTCAAAGTCCGAGATCACTCGGAACAGGGAGAACTGTCGGAGTCGCCATCTCATATAATACATTTAGACTGTGTTCTTCCACTATATGAAAATAAGTGAGTAATCTTTGAATAAAGTATTACTAAATTTGCACATTTTATTCACAGGAAATTTCGTAAACGAAAAAATATTATTTCGTAAACGAAATAATATTTAATATATTATTTAAATATTATAATACCTATATTTGGCAAAAAAATATTTTGACCTATCCATAGCAGAGCAGCAGGTAAACTTAAATAACAAAAACGTATAAATGTATATATACATTTTTTTTTTATTGCTGATAGGTAAGCCTTTAACCACAATCTCACCTGATGGTAAGTGATGATGTGGTCGAAGGTGTTAACAGGCTTAACCTAGAATTACTGGCTCTCAAGGACAGCTGCCGGAACACACCGTTAGGTGCTTGGCGACAGATTTTCCACTTGAGGGTGGTCGCTAGCCAGGCGGGCATTCGCAAAAATGCCCTTCCACCATGCGGTGAAGCTCAAGCCAGCGGCGGGATTCGAACCATGGACCTGCTGCGCGGCAGTCCATAGCCAAAGCCACCGAGCTATCATGCTTTTTACACTGAAAAAAAAACTCTACATTATTATCGCCCTGCACTTGTCACACCTCTGTAGGGTCGGTATAAACAATATATTTTTTCTGAGTACCTTCACAAAAGACAACGCATTGACATAATTGTGCGGAGTAAGACTTAAATTTTATGGCCGGCCTCCTATCTGAAGCAATATGCCTTTGCGTATGCCATCGTTGATATGTATTATACTCGCCTTTGCCCCCTTTTCGGTTATTAGTTAGGGTATTAGATAGATGGTAAAGAGCGATGTTTTACTCTTGACGTGCAAAAAATCTGACGTGAAAATTATCTGAATTTATGTATTTAAATTCATTTATTCATATTCACTACACCCCCTTTCTGAAGGCCTAGCTTCAGCAGGGGCGGAGCAGTTTGTATGGTGGCCGTCTTGAAATCGCCATTTTGGATTTTTGACAGGTGTCATTCGACTGCTCTCCCGACATTTATCCTTACTTCTACCTTTTAACAAATTCTATCTACACATTCTAACAAATTGTGCGAAATTGATTGTCGGACAAACAGAAATGTACAGTTGCTTTTCTGAAGGCTTCAGGTAACGGATTGTCTGTAAAATGTATTATTTTGTAAAATAAGAAAAAAAGTTATAGAGCAAGAAAAAAATATGAAAATTTTCTCACTTTTTTGCTTATAACTTCTTAAATTTTTAATTTAGGGCAAAAAATTATAATAACATATTTGTAGGAAAAATAATTTGCTACAAATTATGTGCAGTGGAATTTTTTGTAGGACACATCGTTTCCGAGATATCGCGAAATAAGTGTTTTCACCCCTTTTATCAAGATGGTGGCCACAAGGGTGACGACCCCACAAACTTAGATTTGTCTCAAAAGTAAAATTGCGCCCTCTAGGAATTGCAATATTCGGTCCTTAAATTGTAACATTTAAATGGACTACTATGTAGGTATCTATATGTGATTATGTCCTTCTAACCATAATTGTATACATATAGGCAAATAACTTAGTTTTGTAGTTTGTATACCTGCTTTGTGCATGCATACCTTGGTTCATTATATTTGTATAACTGCCCTGTTGGCGGAACGGCTTTAGATAGATAGATACATATCAAACAAATTATTGGAGTACAAAATTTTATGCCCAAGGCGGGAATCGAACCCGCGTCCTCCGATATCGCGTTCGATTCCCGCCTTGGACATAAAATTTTGTATAGGAAAATAAGGTTTACCACAGGGATCTGTACTAAGCCCTATTCTTTATAGCCTATACACCTATGACTTAGAACTGTCTGTTAGCTCGTTCTGTCATGTCCTTCAATACGCTGATGACCTAGCACTATACCTACCTACTAAGAACATACTAGATGCTCAGCATAAATTAAAATCCGCTATGCAATACCTGGGAGAGTGGCTGTTCAATCATCGTCTTTCCATTTCGGCTAACAAAAGTAACATTGTAGTGTTTACCAAGAAGCGGTAAATCCCAGGTCTAAACATAACAGTTGAAAATGTAAACATTCCTCAGAGCGATACAGTAAAATTCCTTGGAGTTTGGCTAGATAGTCGACTGACAGGCACACCTCATTCCAATTACGTTGTTTCAAAATGCGAGAAAAACATAAACATCCTACGCTCTCTGTCAGGAGTATGGTGGGGTTCTCATCCTTACTGCCAAAAGTTGCTGTACAATGCAATCGTTCGTAGCCCTTTTAGACTACGGCACATTCTTATTAGATCCAGGAAATAAAACATCTACCGACAGATTATCGAAAATACAGTCTAAATGTCTTCGTATAATACTGGGTGCCATGAAGTCGTCACCAATAAATGCTATGCAGGTGGAATGCGTGGAGCCTCCCCTGCATCTACGTAGACAATACCTGTCAGATAGGTTTTTCTTCAAACTAGTTCAAAACAGTGAACATATCCTTCTTCACAGAATTAAAAGCCTTTATGATTTATATAGATCACAAGGCTATATTTCTGATAACAAACTTCCATGCATAGTTCGCAGTTTTTTGAAATATTCCCAACTTACCAGCCCTGTTGTCCAAAATCCTATCATACCACTATTTTCAATAAGTTATGAATCATTGAATTTTCAACCTACAGTAATTCTCAATTTTGGCATAGATAAAGATACCATTAATCCCACCCATAAGTTCAGTGAGATAATCGACAACAAATGGAAGAATTGGCTAAAAGTTTATACTGATGCTTCAAAATTATCTAAAGATAAAGATGTGGGTACTGCTGTGTGGATACCTAGATATAGGATAATTATTAGTAACAAATGCCCGTCTATGTCATCAGTATTTACTGGTGAAGCTGTAGCTATCTTAGAATCTATACTGTATATTAAGTCTCATAATATAAACAAAGCCCTAATTTTTACCGATTCAAAGAGTTGCCTCTAGTATTCCAAAATACGTGAGAATGCGCCTATGACATAGTGTGGACAAACGTGTCTCAATTTTAAGTTGCGTAAGAATTGATGCATTGGTCCGCTTTGCAGTCCATGGTATTCTTAGCATGCGTCTCCAGCACCACATCTCAAATGCATCAATCCTTTGTCTTTCTCTTGCTTCTTTTACTTTATTACTTTACTACAAATAATTACTTGTAAATTCAAATTGAGCGCCTTAAAATAAGACAGTTGCAACTTTTAGAGATACCTAGTGCATTTCTCTATGCTTCAGAGGTTTGACGTGTCGAGTTGTTTGCTACCGAACGCTTGCCTTATGGTTATGAAATACGTTGTAGTATGAAAAGTTGCACTCAGAATGCGCTCTCACGTAGCAGCGCCGATTTCAAAATAAGTAGGTATCAGGAGTATAAAACTCTACACTACGAGGTAAGTGTCAAGGAAGTAGATTGGCACTGTTACTGTAATAGACATATTCCGGCTCTTCTACTCATCAGGCGTTGTTGCAAAATCATGGAAGATGGCTTTCGTGCACCCTATCCCTAAAAAAGGTGATCGTTCAGATCCAATTAAATAATTATTATCAAGTTTTTTTTTAATAGAATAATTGTAGCAAGACAATTCGAGAGATCAATTCTTCAAGGAGAAAATTTATCGACTGAAAACAATATGGCAAAAGTAAATGAAAATTATAAAATTTGAGTATAATATCAAATTTAATCAACAGGAAAGAAATCCAATATTAAATAAAAAGTCAATTATTTATTATATCTTAATATTAATTTTTTACATCTGATACGTTGAATTCCCTAATTGAAAAGCATCCGCCTGCAACTGCAGGTCTCCACCTTCCCGAATCTCCTATACAAGACATTGTTGAGGTGACCCCACAGGATGTTTCTGCAGCCGTGGCATCTTTTTTATGTGGCTCAGCCGGTGGCCTTGATGGCCTCACGCCTCAGCACTTAAAAGATATTTTATCTTTTAGTTCTGGTGAGGTAGGCGAGACACTTTTAAGGGATGTGACGGCTTTGGTTAATTTGATGTTGTCGGGTCAGGTCAACAATGAAATTACCGAAATTCTGTACGGTGCGAATTTATGTGCCCTAAATAAAAAAGATGGTGGTATTAGGCCTATAGCAGTAGGCACCACTTATCGTCGCCTCACAGCCAAATGCGGTTGTAGGAAAAAAATTGCCTTTTTAAGTAATCTTTTTCAACCACTGCAACTCGGTTTTGGTTCACAGGGTGGCTGTGAGGCTGCTGTACATTCACTTCGCACATTTCTTGATCAAAATTGTGGAGATGTGCTTTTGAAGGTGGATGTTAAAAATGCATTCAACTCTTTAGATAGAGGCACTCTTTTGACTGAAGTGAAAGATAAAATTCCGGAATTATACCCTTTTCTTTGGCAATGCTACGGCAAACCGTCAAAATTAACATACCAAAATAACGTTATTTTATCTTCCGTAGGATGTCAACAGGGTGATCCTCTGGGACCAGCCATTTTTAGCCTTGCGATCCACTCAATAATTCAACGTCTCCAATCAAAACTTAACGTTTGGTATTTGGATGACGGAACCTTAGGAGGCGATGCGAACACGGTTTTGGATGACTTGCGAGTACTTATAGACGATTTTCGTGTTATTGGCCTTGAACTAAATTTTTCTAAATGTGAACTTTTTGTTTGTGATACTTGTCCGGATAAAGTTTCGATTATTGAAAAATTCAACTTACTTGCGCCTAATATAAAATTAGTAGAAAAAAGTTCGCTTCGTCTTTTGGGTTCACCGATTCTTAACGAATCTTTATCACCATTTGTCGAAGAACAAATTCAAAAGTTTAGAAATGCTTCTAGCAGATTATCCAAAATTAACGCCCATATGGCTTTTACAATCATAAGATTTTGCCTTTTCGTTCCTAAATTTACATACTATTTAAGATGTTGTCAGCTGTGGCAACACAGTGAGCTTTTGTTAAGCTTAGACAACTTAGTAAAAGATACGTTAGTGTCGGTTTTGAATGTTGAGATGGATGATAGGGCTTGGGTGCAAGCTTCCCTCCCTGTGAGGTTGGGGGGCATAGGGATACGCAAAATTTCTAGTGTGGCATTACCAGCTTTTTTGTCTTCTGTACACAGTACACACAAATTAGTAGAAAAAATTCTTGCACGATCTTTAGGCTCTTTCGATGTAGCATATCTGGCTGAGGCCAAAAACACATGGAGACTGGCTTGTCCAAATACTGAATTCCCAAAAATGTTGTCATCTCAGAAACAGTGGGATCGGCCCCTATGCGAGCTAACACGGAAAGATCTTTTAAATACGTGTTCTAGCATCGCAGATCGTGCTCGTATTCTCGCTGTTTCTGTGTGGGAATCCGGTCTTTGGTTACAGGCCATTCCTTCTTACAAAACTGGTAGCCTTATAGATCCATCCGCTTTTCGTCTAGCTATTAGCTTACGCTTGGGTGCAAGGTGTTGTGTTGCACATCACTGCCAGTGTGGTACTGCAGTTGATCAACTCGGTCACCATGGCCTCTCCTGCTCTCGAAGTGCTGGTCGAATTTCCCGCCACGCCAGCCTTAACGATATCATTCGCCGGGCTTTTACCAGCGCCAATGTTCCAGCTATTCTCGAACCGAATGGTCTGATGCGTGACGATGGTAAAAGACCTGACGGCATGACTCTGGTTCCGTGGAAGTTAGGACGGCCCTTAGTGTGGGACGCTACGTGCGTGGACACTTTAGCGCCGTCACATCTTTCTGAAACCAACGTGAGGGCTGGCGCTGCGGCTACTTCGGCGGAGCAACTCAAGCGGCGCAAATATGCTAACCTCGGTATGGGTTACATATTTGAGCCGTTTGATGTAGAGACGTTGGGTCCGTGGGGACCGGGAGCTCATCGTATTTTCCAAAACCTATCTGAGCGCTTGGTCGATGCGACGCGTGATCAAAATGCTGGCACATATTTGGCTCAACGAATAAGCATTGCAATTCAACGGGGCAATGCTGCCAGCATGCTGGGCACGCTGCCAACTGGGAGTGGGCTGGAGCATTTGGACTGCCTATGAGTCTGCTATGACTTATAGGTGTCTAAATGCTTTTATTGTAGTAGCTGTAGTGTTGTATATAGTTCATAGTATTTTGTTTAATAAAGGCATACCGCCGGATTAAAAAAAAAAGAAAAAAAAAAAAAAATAAATTATTTATAGAAAATTTACTTGATAATATTTTTGAAACATCAATGTGTGTATTAATACATCTTATTAACATCGATACAACCGATCGATGCATTACATCGGAAAAAACATCGATGTATATTTTAAATGTCCATCTCTAGTTCAACTCAAAAACCAGAAACTAAGATGGCGGGTTGGCCGATGGGAAAAGTGACGTCTTATGTTATTGTTGCAATTTTAGAAAGCTGTAAAAATAATTTTGTCTCTTGTTACATTAATACAATCACATACATGAGAGTGAAGGGCATACAATTTTTTTATTTCTGTGTTGAAATGCATCGTATTTCTATAACGTACTAATATATAGGTCATATATTTCTAGTCCTTTTCAACTTCAACTTCAACTTCTTTTTTGTGGGTGGCTTCTGTGGTGTTGCCACAATTTCGCCAATGACGAGTCGCACGGATAGAGTGGGAAACAAACGAAAGAGACTGATCGGTATAATTAACAAGTGATCGGTTGCTTAATTTTTGTTCCAGGATAACTTTTAATAGAACTTAGGACAACATATGACATGTACGATCAAACAAATATAATATCTAACTACATAACAATATATACATAAATATACATCTAGAATATACGCCATCAGGTTATTCATATCTTAATTTTATTAATTGAAATAATTTTACCAATTATATATACATATGGAGTAAACACAAGTGATAATAGACTATTGAAGTTAACAGGGAGAGGGATATCTGGGGGAAGTTTGTTATACAAAGAGTAACTCAGCTTTGGACAGTCAAAAAATATATGATCCGTATTGCCATCGTCTAGGCCACACTCACATAATGAGTGATCTCGTATTCGGATTTTAGCTAAAAATACCGGGGTACACGAGTGACCCAACCGCAGGCGACAAATGGTAGAGGTAGTCCTCTTGTCCATCTTTTTAAATTTGAAAAACCATGGTCTTGTTGGTGTACAGTTTTGTATTTCACTATAAAATTTACCTTTGATGGTTTTGGATTGTTGCCATATTTTATCCCACGCCTGACGCATCTGGATTTCACAAATGATAGTAAGGTCGTGAGCGTAAATTTTATAGTGATCCTCGTTCCCAAGAGTGGAAGCCTGCTTAGCATATGAATCGATAGTCTCGTTTCCTGGGATGCCTATGGTATCCATGCCAGAATTACACTTAACCCGCTTTGGTAACAGTAATATAGCGCTTCTTTTATCTTTAATATTATGAGAAATCTTGATTTAGATTTAAATTGATTAGCCATAATTGCCTGGAGGCAACTCTTTGAATCGGTAAAAATTAGGGCTTTGTTTATATTATGAGACTTAATATACAGTATAGATTCTAAGAGTAATTATTTACACACACGAACAACACGGACGGAGCCGACGCCATTTTACTTTCTGTTTTGGCACTCGATATGACCATAAACTTCATGTCCCCTTCTTTCTTTTGTCATTGATCCAACGACAAACTTCTTTCTTTTGTCATTGATCGTATCGTACGATTCGTACGTTCGTTACGTAGGTACGTGAACATGATGTCGATCCATGATACAATAATATACTACGCCAGCTGTTACACTCCGAGAAGTCGCGTAACCGGGACACAAGCATACTGTCATCACTTCTATCTACGGCTCTCAAACTTTATACCTAATTTGAGGAAATTGGGGGGCAGTAAATAACAGTTGATTGCTTTCACCTTTTATTTAATAAAGAAAATCACGTGAAATTATTGATTTCAATTAAACAGATTAACGATTCTTGAATGAATTATGGTTATCAAGTTCGTACAGAGTGTTTAACACCGAATAAGTTGTTTGCTTATAATGGGTACCGTCGATGCTACTGGGCCTAGATTTTTCATAAATTGAAATCAAGTAATTATTTTCTATGCCAAAAAAAGGCAGTTTTCTGTATTTTGGGATACAGTTTAGTTTCAAAGAAAGCTCAAAAATATCGGAAGTAATAACCAATTAGGTAGATACGTTATATAACCAAAGAAATTTTACATTACATACCATATTTAGTATTCGTTTGAGGTCCTTAATACCGAAGCCATTCTTCGGCTACGGACAATTTTGCAGGAAATGAAAAAAACTTCAAATCACCGCTTTTTCTACTTTTACTCTTACAGTTACTGTTTGCATGGTGGAAGGGCATTTTGCGAATGCCCGCCAAACTATAAACCAGTGCAATTCGTGACTTGTGACGAAATGCATCTATTATAGGCAGAGGTTAGTCTGCTTAACATCAGGTCGACGGTCCCTGCGTAAAATGCTGTAACTGCAAACGTCTAATTTTAGGAGAGAGCACCGTAAACATAGAAACATGTTTAGCTTGCGTTCTACTTATCACACCGTGATGAAATTTGGTAGTATAGGTTTATTTGCTGAATACTTTAAGAAACTTGAAGAAATTACTAAAAAATAATACTTAATGTGTATAATTTGTCACTTACACACTTATACATCGGAAATTTTTAAAATAATATATCGTAACTGGTACTTGTTTTCAATTACGTGGGAATATTATGTTTGTTTAAATGCGTAACTGCCACATAGAAAATTATACATGGAAACCATTAAAACTTCTGCTGCCCGCAACTTCTCAAAAACGACTTCAATTCAAATTGTTTAATATTCTTGCATATTATACGTACTATTTTTCATAGATCTTAGGCAGCTATACTGTATAATATCATAATCAAGGGTGGTGTATCAATAATAACCATTGAAACATGTTATTAAACTTTGTATTTTATAAATTGCAAGTAGCAGGAACATATGAATAACTTTTATCTAACATTTTGTATTTTTTATACAAGTAATTAGATAATAGAAAATCGTTTATCAATTGTGGATAAATAAATCATGAATAGCACTGGGGGTGCGCGCAATAATGAAAATTATTTACATTAACTAATAAGTAGAGTTATGAAAAACTATAATGTTTTTTTGAGAAGAGAACTCAATTTCTTAATATTAATATTACAAAATTAAGACTGTCAGCTTAGCAGAAACTTCTATATATGTAAAAGAACTTAGAACTTAATCTTCATCAGACCTTGATAACTCATTAGGTACCAGTAACAAAAGAGTTAAAAAGCCATGATAATATCTAGGGATTACGTTGTGTTACTACACACAAAGGTCCTGTGTAAGCCTGTGTTAACTTTCCAAGAGTTTGATTTTGACGCCTTGGGTTTTGGGTTCTGAATACAATTAAACGCTGTTCAGTTTCATCATATTAGTTTTTGTAATAGATCACATCGGGCTCTGAAGATGACCCGTGAAGCTCTCTAATCTTAGACCATTTTATTTTATTTTTCTCATGTTTAGTCCAGTTTTAGCTCATTAATAACTTTTAAAAGCCAAAATGCCTTTAGTTGCTACTTCTTTTATGATATAAAGATCTCCGGTCCCTTTGGCCCATCTGCCTATTGCAAACTGTTGATTAGGTGTATAAATTTCCTTGTTTTGCACAATGTTCTATGCTTTACCATGAATACTGTCATTCTCATTCCTTTATCAAGAAACTTGTGAGTTACATTCACCATGATCTCTGTGGCAGCTAGCAAACCTACCTACAATTATTGTTGGAATACAAGTTTATGATATGCCTTTTGAAGCTTGATCTCTGATGAAGTAGTAAACACAACTAGCCACCTCGTTTAGCAGTACCCTCATACCACATGTCACACCTTCCAACTTTCTGACCCATCTTGAAAATCATGAAATTGAAAACGTTTAGTTTTATTTTACAGATTTTATAGAATCTCGATGGTGCATGGTGGTGCTTCTTTATTATTCAATGATTTCGCATGTAAAGGTAAACCTTTAGCTTACTTTTTTTTTAACACAATAACTGGGAGTGAAAGTACTTAGTTTGCTTTAGTTGGTACGGTAGTTGACATATTTGATAGCCGCTTCTTATTATACAGATTTAGGTCGGGTCTATCATTTCGACAAAGACCGGATTACAGAAAAATTAATTGGTAAATTGATCGTGTGAATTTTAGCAATAATTTCTTGAGAAATCATGGATAGGGATAGCGGAATCACCGAGATAGGGATGATCTCGGTGATTCCGCTACATTATTGGTGGGCTCTTTGTCAATAATGATATTGTCAACTTTTCAAGTGAATCTAGAAGTTGACTTACGGTAGGTGATGTATTATGTATCAGGGGCCTAGATTTTCTTTGCATCGAGTCATTAGTAATTTCAGTTCTTTGGTTTATAATATCTTAAAATGTTTCGTAACTCTCCCCCAGATGGAGCTGAAAATACATTTGTTGACGTAAAAAACCGTAAGTGGCAGTTACTTACAAATATAAAACAAATATTTCCGAAGTAAAACATCATAAGTGGCAGTTACCGAGACAGGGTAGTTTAATTTCACGACGTAAAAATACGCAATTACTACTTAATAATAATGGTATATTAAGTTTTCTCGTGTAACTACCATATACCGATAATTACGTTGGGTTAATTTAGGTTACACTAAATAGTAAATTAAGTAAAACTTAGCATTTTTTACATACCTGGAAGATTTTTTTTTGGTTACGTGTTTTTTTGGTTTTCCGTGGTTCTGCAGGACAGATATATTCTTTCTTGTCGGAATATTTAATCGGTTTTTTACACTGATAAATACAACATGACGGTTACCCTGGACGGCGCGAACGTAAGTGGCAGTTGCGGGGCAGCCGGGCGGGGTAAAGCGTGCGTTCCGACGTAAAATTGCCTAACTACCACTACTGCGACTTTACTTTGGAAACCATCCTTAATTCTGTAGTTACGAGATTTTGTGTTTAAGACTATAAAGGGCAAATTGAGCAGAAACTATGAATTTTTTTATCTGAACCGCAAGTGTAGAGTGTACTGAAGGTTCTTAAAATAAAAAATGAAAATCACGTATCTACCATATGCGGCATTGTACGTAGGGACCGTCGAGGTGGGCCTCGAGCTTGTTCCGTCACAATAGAAAAAAATTACATGTTTTTTTTATTATACTCGTAGCTTTCAGAAATGGGCCAACCACAAAGTTTGCGAATCACTGCGCATATGTGCATGAGCGAGACCGAAACAAATGCAAATCATATACGTGAAACAGAGACGGCGATATTTGTCTAAATGGTGGAACCATAGGGAGACCACTTTTTTCATACCATTTACCATTTACTGAGATGAACATTGATTCACGTGTGACTTTCTATTAGACCAGTGTTTTCAATCTGTGGGTCGGAACCTCAGTCGGGGGGTCGCCGGCAGATGGGAAAAGGCAAGGTAGACAACAAAAACACAAGTTTAGAGAGAAGGATGGGCTTGTTTAATTTTCAAAAATGTATCAAATTGTAATGAATAGATTCAGGCGTTTTTTGCGGATATCCATATTTAATATTAACAAATAACTTTTTTTTTTTTTTTTTTGTGGTGCTATTTTTGAGACGTTAACATTCAAATCATATTTTAATTGAAGTCTATTTCTCTTTTTAGTTTTAATGTCCACCATTGAAGAGAATATCATAAGATTTGACGGTTTCATACTCTTACGTGATAAAATATCGCCACAAATTACACATAGAGGTTTATTATTTAGGACTGTAAACCCCTATTACAAGTTATTGTCGTCGTAATATCTTATTTTTTTCGGTTTTGATTCATCACTGACACTCAAACCAGATGTTGAAAGCTGCGATCTTTTGAGAAACTTATCCATTTTGCAAATGCGCGGAGCAAGTGTAAAAACAAAACATAAGCAATCACATCCGTACGCGTCGCTGACCGCGCTCAATTGATTCAGAGTTAAGACAAAATAACATTCTGGGGGCGCTGGGGGCTTCCTCATCGCTGCGACGCATTGTCAGTCGCTGCCGCAGTCTCAGATTTTCCCGCGCTATTGGGCGTCCAACTTACCTACCTCTTACTTAGTTGCAAACCTCTCGCGAATTCTTGCACACTAATAATTAAGGTATCAAAATAAAGAAAATCATTATCGTACGAAGTCTTTTAAATTATTAATTCTTTGTTTGTCTGAAATGGGGTCGCCAGATTTTTTCAATCTGTAAGGGGGTCGCGAAATCAATAACATTGAAAGACACTGTATTAGACGTTTGAAATATTGTACTGATATTTTATAACAAAACATTCACATGAAAAATAACCATGAACTTGTTTTCAGCTGCAATCATGTTTTAATAAAGAGCCAATTTGGTAGTGACGCAAGCCTGTGATTCTTCGGGAATCGGGAGTAGAAGACCTTGTTTTCTTAGACCATGGTGAAGACCTTATTTTGAGGGCGTTCGGATAGCCTATCAGTTCCAAAAATAACACTCACAAACGCTAAAAATGATCACACAGGGCGTTCGTATAGAGACTTCGTGAGCATAAATATCGTTTTCGCTCACCGTTCGGATAGCTTTGAAAACGCTACAAATGACAGAGAAAAGTGCTATTTTTGACCCACGTCTTACCGTGGGATCGTTGTGATCGTTTTTTGACAAGTTGGACATTCATATCTACCTTAACATTTTATGAGAAATATTGTGGTGCCTATCATAAAAAATAGAACTGGCGATGCCTCCGACAGATTCAATTACAGACCTATATCTTTGGCTTCAGTTGTTGCACCTATATCTATAGCTGCAGTTCCAGAAAACGTTAATTTGGTTTTCAGCGGTTGTCAAAATAAGTATAAGACGTTCGGATAGCATACAGTCATTGGTGGTCAAAAATAGCAGAAGCTTCTTTCCGAACGCTAAGATACAAATGCCACTTTTGAAACTGCTACAAACGCAACCGAGCCAAAACGAACGCACCTTTTCTTAGATCATGATTAGGGCGTTCGGATAGCCTATCAGTTCCAAAAATAACAATCACAAACGCTAAAAATGATCACACAGGGCGTTCGTATAGGGACTTCGTGAGCATAAATATCGTTTTCGCTCACCGTTCGGATAGCTTTGAAAACGCTACAAATGACAGAGAAAAGTGCTATTTTTGACCCACGTCTTACCGTGGGATCGTTGTGATCGTTTTTTGACAACTAACATTTTATGAGAAATATTTTGGTTCCTATCATAAAGAATAGAACTGGCGATGCCTCCGACAGATTTAATTACAGACCTATATCTTTGGCTTCAGTTGTTGCACCTATACCTTTAGCTGCAGTTCCAGAAAACGTTATTTTGGGTTTCAGCGGTTGTTAAAATATGAAAATAAGTATACGACGTTCGGATAGCATACAGTCGTTGGTGATCAAAAATAGCAGAAGCTTCTTTCCGAACGCTAAGATACAAATGCCACTTTTGAAACTGCTACAAACGCAACCGAGCCAAAACGAACGCACCTGATGTCAATCGATAGCAGGCATCGGAAACAACCGAACAATCCCGATGTCATTAGACGCGATCTTGAAAACTGATGACGGAACTTCAGACTAATAATAAATTTCGCAAATTCTTCTGGAAGTTGTAGCTATATTCAGACCATAATCATAATAAAAAAAAACTTATTCAGCTGTGGTAGGCATGTCCATATAAAAGATTTAACTGTTTTTAATCGATGTGATACATCGATACGTAGCATCGATATTTTCCGATGCAACGCCATCACATATCGAATACATTTTGGATATACTTTAGATTTTTTTACCATATAACCGTGAATGATGCAACATGTTCTTAATTTAACACTAAGCCTTTTGAATCATCAGATTATTGTGGACTTTTGTAATGTACGGGGTCAATTAACGAATCAGAACTACACCCATTACCATCGGTAGACTTCTGAGGCAGGTTTTTTCTATTTGGATGAAACACAAATATTATGCTCCCCAACAAACACCTCCTTTCTCACTTCAAAGTCAAATTGATTACTTAATCAATATATAGATGTCTACAAAGCTCGTAAAGCTCGTATATTGTATATATTCATAATTTTAATTATGAAATAATAGGTACCTATTCTATATTCGAGTCATGGAGTACGTGCGCTCCCGACCGGGTCCACGCAAGCACTGTTGTATGCGGCGCGGTGGCGGCGGCGGCAGAGCGGTGTGAGTATTATTTGAATATATGTAATACGAGTACTTACGAAAGTTTTAATAAAATATTCTACATTCTGCTGGCAAAAAAGTGGCCAAGAGCCATACACCCAAGAAAAAACGGGTAAGAAAGTCGGAGCCATTATTTTTAATCGTCTTTTAACTTCTTTGGGGGCAGTACCTACCAGGTTTTTCGATTTGACCTCAGTCAACGCAACTCGATTCATCAACGATCATGATGTCTTCGATCGACTCAGCCCTCTTTTACCGTATCTTTCATGGGAAGTGTTCTGAAGATAGTTTGGTTTAATACCTACAGCTGAATTTCACCATCGGACATCTGGACAGAGCATGATGATGCAATAATTTCATCACTACCAACGTCTAGAAGTTCACAACCGTGTGATTCAAACAACATTTTCTGCCCCGCACTACAATATGGATTATATGGAATATTGACTAACTCATAATTAACAAAGTAGGCCTCAGATATGCAAAACAGTTTGAACATTTTTATATGCAAGGTAGTATAGTCACTATCCATCATTTTGTGTGATTTTTGAACAACACATTATTTGGAGTGCTCATATGTGTGACTGTGTAAAGTTAAAAGTTAATAATGTTAAAAATCACAGACCACATGATGTGACTGATTGATGCTGTCAGATTTTTTTTAAGATCCCTTTCACACGCATTACTCTGACGTCTCTGACATTGGAAGAATGAAAGAAGTTAAATAAATATATTTGTGTGTAACGGTCAGCCTCTGATTATTGTGCTATGAATGGTGGATGTGGCAGGCCTGATTAGAGAACGGTGTAACGCCAGCTTATTTAAACAGGCCTATCACGTCTAATAATACTCGTTCCTGCAGCCATTCCAACCAATGGGTCTCAACCGCCAACACCGCCGTCCGCATCCCGCACGAATTCCGTAAAAACAGCTCCTTCTCCAGATATTCCAGTGAGCTACCGCGATTGATTGTTTTGTTACATTATATTTGTAAACGCCTAAATCACCTTTGTCTATCTAAATAAGTTTGTTTGGTACAGAAAACATGTGTCTCACTATAATATCTGTAAAAACGGGGTTCATTGTATCTTAAAAATACATTCTTGTCTGTGATACATCGGATCATTTCGATGTTTTGACGGTATCATCGAGTAGTTTTGATGCATCGGTATATATCGAGTATCCCTAATTGTGGATTTTGTGACAAAATGGCGGGAAATAATTACTATCAAAATTTAAAATAATATTTACGTCTATTATAATAAGTCTATTTTTGATTAGTCAACAAAATTAACCGCATATAATGTCGGATCGCTAATCTGGAGACATTAAAAAAAGTCCTGGAATCAAGAAAAGGTATTGGTTGAGAAGACGTACTACGATATTGTGGTATACTAGTCATTTTGGTGGTCAAAAACTTATCATACTCGGTAAGTGTTCCTAGATTTTCAATAAGGAGTTACCCTCAGCTTAGTTGGTGGTGGTGGGGCAGTCCCCCCAGCTGTATAATACCATTTTGTACAAAACTTGTAACACAGTCTCAGGCTACAAATTCAAGTATTACTACCGCGTTTTTTAGCTTCACAGTCATTGCATGGTAATAAGTTCCTCTGGATATAATAAGGGGCTACTTCCCTAAATTCCCTAATGGTGTGTGTGTACCATAAGCTGTCATTGTGTGCCAAATCATATATAGCCTGCCCTGCTGACAACTTTAACATGTTAGTGCAACAGAAGTTACTTATGGGTATCTGATAAGGTTTCAGAAAATAAAAAAACAACCTACTCATTCATCGCCCACCGCTGTATGTAAGACTTGTACTATCTTTATAGTGCTGCTTATTATGCCATACTTTCAGCTGACCTGAATGCTTGTTGATCTATTTATAATTATGATAATAGAATACCTAGGTAATAGAGGTGTGTCGCTCTTCACGGAAACGACTCAGTGAGTCGTTTCTTTAAAGTGATACACTGATTCGAATCATGAACACCGCTTCAACTGCATCAGTCGCTCAATTGCATCTCGGTTTCAATCGGCACGCGGCGCTCGCTGACACGATTGAGACAGATAGATACGACTGTTTGAAACGCGTCGGGTCGCCGTCTCTCTCACATATTCACTACTAGTGGGTGACTGAGAAAGACGGCAACACTAGCTCACCTACGCACGCATTACGCGTGAGGAAAGATGACTATTGTTGGTTTAGTTGACCTATGTTTGCGCAAAATATTAAAATGTCGGTAAAGTTGTAAATATTATCCAGTGTAAAATGTGTAAATAAAAAAAAACGAAGGGCGGTGAAGTTGTAAATAATAAAAGAAATCAATCACTGTATATAAAATCTATTTTTAAATACGCCAGTTAGAACTTTCAAAAACTAACTTTCGGTCATAAGCCTGAAAAAAATATGAAGGAAAATCAATTTTTAGGCAAATGAAATTAGTAAAACAAAATACTAAAACAATATTATGTACTTTACATAATTCCTCAAACATGTCAATAAAAATGATTCATGAAGGTTTTTATAAATTTGCGCTAGTAAATCGAGTTTAGAGTCACTGATGCAAATGAAGCACTTCACTGATTCGAATCTTTAAACTGATTCAGATACAAATGATACAATTCAAATTCAAATTCAAATTCAAAATCATTTATTCAATTTAGGCGTCTACGACGCTCTTATGAAGGTCAATTACAAATTTTAATATTGAAATATTCTACATTGTACTGCCACGTTCAGCAAAAAAAGTTTATAGAGCCACTGCGAGAAGAACGGGCAAGAAACTCGGGGCCATTCTTTTAAACGTCTTTTTACAATGTGTTATAAACAATATAATACAATTATTACAATATTTGTTTAAATTACGTAGGAGACATGTGATGGCTTGGCAGAGGTGGAATTTTCCAAGCATTTTTGTCGTTTAAGTAATCACAAACTGTGTAGTAGGATTTCTTCATCAAAATATTTTTCAATCTCAACAAAGATACGTTTTTGCCAGCACTACTAGGTAATCTAGGTAAGTAGGAATCAGGATAAAAAGTATTAAGTATGTGTAATTAAGCCTCCTGGTTTTCTGATTTGGAAACTGTGACAACTAAACTTGTTGAGAGAATGATGAAGGATTAATTTTCGACATTTCAGGAATATAAAAAAAAACTATTTGGTAAAGGAATTTCTTCAGAAACATGGAAAATTAAAAATACTATGAATGAACTGATTCAACTTGAGGAATACAAGTAAGTTTTAAACATATTAGTTTATACAATAGTTGCAATATATCTACTGATAAAATAATATTGTACAACATCATCTTCCAACCCTTATCCCATGAATGTGGGGTTGGTACAATACATTCTCCTTACTAACACATAAGGTAGATACAAGAACATATTATTTATTATAGATTGTCAAGACAATCTATAATTAATAATGCTTTCCTGATGCTATGAAGATAATGCTTGTTACTACCACCAACCTACCTGCTACCACAAGATAGCAGGTGAGTTTGTTAAAATTATAAAGAGCTCTGTTGTGGACATAATTTGCAACAACACCTTATTTACATAATTAGTGGGATACTTACCACTAAGCATACTTTTTCTCTTAATAGACTTTTACAACATCCATGAAGAGGATAATTATTATTTTTACCTGAGAGCTGAACAGCTGAAAAAATTACATGTGATTATACTTATCATACACTTTGGTAATTATATTACTAGGTAGTAATATTAATAGCAGGGAAACCATGGTCTTAATCCATAATTCCCAGAAATGAGAGTAGGACTTAGTTGTGTTGAGATAGATGACATAACTAGTACCCTGACAAGCTGTTAAACTATAAGGTAGTGACAAGTTTTGCTAGTACAAATGAATATAATGGGTACTACTCTGCCACAGCTTTACTTTTCTGCTTCCTAGTTCTGCACCCCATGGTTTCACCCGCATAGAACAATTATGTTAACAGATATAAATAGTAATATCTTGTGTTAATCCAGGGCCTACATTACCAATATTTCAAGTTTCATACAAATAGGTTAAGCCGCTTCAGTGTGAAGGAGCTACAAACATACACATTCACAATATTAGTGATATTTAATTTAGGATATGTATAATAGGAACATAAGTAAAAGCTTTTTTATTGTTTTTTCAGTTCTCCTTTGATTACTATCAAACCTGATGATAAGTGAAGATGTTATCCAGGCTAACCTAGGGTTATTGGCTCTGAAAGGCTGCTAGAAATAAAATGTTAGGTTAGCGCTGAACACTAGTGGTCAATCATCCAACTACCTAATAACCTCAATAGATGTAGCTTAACCTGGTTGATAAGTTAAGAATAACTAACTTAACAAATAACAGTATCTAAGATTTAAGTTCTGACACTATTACACCCTTTTTTTTTTTTTTTGTTCGTGTGGAAAAAATATGTCGGGCTCGACACCAACTACTCCCACAGCAGCAAGTGCCCCTACCGACTAAATACCACACGGTGTTCCTACAGGACGCCTTAATGCTTGGGCCACGGGAACGTTTGCGAACTCTACCGTGGCCCACGCAGCGTTAGCCCACTTTGGGTCACAATCTCGTGATGAGGCGAAGCTGGAGCTACTTCGCCTTCATCGTCCTTGAGGGGCACGCGGAAACACCGCGCGCGCCACCTCGAGGTCGTTGTTGTGGCGGCAGTCACCCCTTGAACTGCCGCCAGACCTCGGTTATGGGGGATGAAGGAGGGCATAGAGTCTCCTCCGCTGCCCTGTTCTCCGTTGACGGATTGGGAGGTTTGACGTTATCTCCCGCTCCCTTTCTGCCACCTCCTTTAACGACATCACTTCTTCACAGAAGGTGATGCCCGCGTTCCACGTCGTCTCACTCTCCAGCATGGCTTTCACCAACGCCGCTAGAGACACGTCATACCCCACTACTGCGGTGAGTTCACGTCGCTGTACATCCCACGCCGGACATATTTCTAGCGTGTGTTGAGCTGTGTCCTCCCCGCAGTCACAATGATGGCACTCGGTCGTCGGTTCCCTTCCGGCTATTTTGCATAGATACTTGCCGAAGCAGCCATGCCCCGAAAGTACCTGCACCATCCGGAAGGTAAGCGAGCCGTGTGCCCGGTCCACCCAGTCTTGCAGTACCGGGCGAACTGCCTCAACAGTCCAGCTACCAGCTCTAGGTTGGGCCAGCCGCTCCCTCCATTTCCCTAGCATGGACTTTCGAGCTTGGAATTTCCACACTTCAACCACCCTAGGCAGGGGATGCTCACCTCGGAGGCGAAGCCCCACGCGCCAATAGTACATCGACGCGTAGTACTCCGCCTCTAGATCCCACGGAGGGGATCCCGCAAGCAGGCACGCCGCTTCAAAGGAAATGGTGCGGTAGCCGCGAATCACCCCGATTGCCATTACCCTTTGAGAACTTCTCAAAAGGGCAATGGATTTCTCCGTTAAAGCTTCTTCCCAGATAGGAGCACCGTACAATGCCATGGACCGCACCACTCCAAGATATAGGCGGCGGCTGTTAGTGTTTGGACCCCCGAGGTTAGGCAGCAGCCGTTTTAAGGCGGTTGCTGCACTCACTAACCGAGGAGTCATGCGCCTGAAGTGCTCCAAAAAATTCCACCTAGCATCGAGGGTGAGTCCAAGATAAATCATCTCAGATCCAACCCCAATGCGTGTGTCACCGACTACAATGTGGGATCCCAGCGGTGGTGCTCGTCTGGGACCGTGAAAACATACGGCCTGTGACTTGCCGAGCGCCACGCGCAGCCCCAATGCACTAATCCTGCCGACTACTGACGCGACTGTTACAGTGGCTAGACGGGCAGCCTCCTCAAATGTCTCTCCCCGGGCCGTTACAAGCGTATCATCTGCATAGCAGATAACACCGGCGCCCGGATCGAGATCTTCTCGCAACACCCAGTCGTACCCTATGTTCCACAGGAGTGGACCAAGGACTGACCCCTGTGGAACACCGCACGACATAGCAGTCCTTCGAATACTGCCATCCTTCACAGGGTATGCTATATATCTTTCTGAGAGGTAGGCACCTACTATACGCCTGAGGTAGGGAGGTACGCGGTGAAACCGCAAGGCCTCCTTAATACAGGCCCAGGGCATAGAGTTGAATGCATTCGCTATGTCTATAGAAACCGCGAGCATCACTCCTCCCTGAGCCACTGCTTCGCTGGAGTACGCCCTGACACGCCTAATGGCGTCGATCGTAGACCGGCCTGCTCGGAAGCCAAATTGGTGATCAGATACATCTGGACCCACCCCGCCAAGAAGTCTATTGAGTCGAGCCGCGATAATACGCTCGAAAAGTTTGTCCGCCTCATCTAGCATCACTATAGGGCGGTAGGCAGAAGGAGAATCCGCTGGTCGCCCGTCCTTCTTCAACAGAACTAATCTGCCCGTCTTCCACAGCGAGGGGAACCTCCCTGACTCCAAACAGGCATTCAATAGCCCGCGGAAACGGTTCCCTAGCGCCTCCAGTGCCAGAACCCAAACTTTACCAGGTACTCCATCTGGTCCCGGAGCCTTGTTTTTGGCCCTCAGCCGGAGAACAGCCGCGCCTAGCTCTCCCTGGGACACAAGTGGCACTTCGGTGATCTCTTCCTCCACCGTCGAATGTAGCAGTGACATTGCCGGAGCCACAAATTCAGGCACGTTCGGAAACAGTCCCGAAACCACACCATCCAGTAAATCAGGTGAAAGACTCTCAGTCAGCGGTGGTGCCCATGGCCGGATCTTCCCCCTAACCAGCTTATAGGGCCGACCCCATGGGTCGCGACTGAGACTTTCTAAAAGCTCGGCTTTTGCTTCGGCCTTGGCGTTACTGATGGATAGCTGTAGAGACTTAACCGCGGCCCTGTAAGTCTCATAGAGCTGTCCTTCCTCCTCTTCGTTACGGTGGCGACGTCTGCGGTATCTTGTGTACTGGCGTCGTGCTTCTATGCAGATGACGCGAAGGTTTGCGATGGCTTGAGACCACCAGTACACTTGGCGCCTTGGAGGTCGGTCTTTGGCTCTGGGCATGCCAGCATCACAAATTTGTGACATGGCATTCTGGAACCATATGGATTCCTCCTCAACCTCTACTGGCATGTTTGGAGGGGACTGCCAAGCTTGGACTATTGAAGCCTCTGCAACCGCTTCTGTCTAATTTTAGCCAAGGTGGTGGTTGGTGATGGATGATGATCACCAATGGGTAATGGCCAAGTATTTATATGTAGTTGTAAGTAGGTGATGGATGTACTTAGCTGGTATGCGGGATGATGGGTGAAATAATCCAAGCGAATAGTCCAATAATGCACATATATTATCACAGTCACAATTGTACAACACATAAACAGTTAATAAAGAAGGAAGAAAATGAGCACAGCAGAAAGTCAAGAACAGTACAGATAACAAGATAGACACAAGCACAGATGAACGATTACGAATAATATTGAAGCGAGAAGCGCAAGCGTGAGTAATAAAAAAGGCATAAGGCAACTTGACGTGCGTCCAACGTCGGAGGCTATTGCGGACTGGGGAGTGAAGCTCGCGGCGGCGTTGCGGTGCCCGTGCGGTGGCTGGTACCGTTATCTCGGCTCGCGGCCGGTCGCTCGTGTGACGTCAGCGCAGAACAATAGAACGCATTTGTGGAGCGTGTGTCCACTGATACGGCGCGGCCAGCTGATATTTATATATTAATATTTGTTGTGGATATTATATAAGTAAATATTAATAAATAATTATAATGTGCATGTGTTATAAATATAATGTTTGTAGGCTATGAATGTTGAAGTGTATGTGTGACTGTGTGAATAAATTAAATAATTTAGAATAAACATTAATGTGATATATAGTGTAGGTATATATAGGTATAGATAATGTGGGAGTAGGCCACATCACTCCCCCCCAGAGACCTGGTTAGGGTCGATAAAAATCGGGGAACCTGACTCGTCGACCAGAACGTGTGGTTATGGGAGCAGGCGATGTAACGGGAGGTGTGTTGTTGGGTATAGTGGTAGGGGAAGGTGCAGTGTTCCTAGTAGGTATGACAGGTGGAGGGCTGTCACGTGACAAGTCCTGGTGCTCTGCCATTATGAATGCAGGTTTAAGGCGGTCTACAGAGACGGTCATAGGCTTTCCTTTGACCAGGATTTTAAAAACTTTCTCTTTTCTCTGTAGCACCAAGTGAGGACCTGTGTATGCTGGTTGGAGAGGGGCACGTGAAGCGTCTTCGCGCAGGAAGACGTGTTCAGCAGTGGCCAGTTCTTTAAACACGAACACGTTGTGTTTGCCGTGGCGAGAAGTTGGGACCGGTTTCAGCTTCTCGGCGAAGGACCGTAAGCGCGCCGTAAAATCAGTCATGTCAGACGTAGTGGGCGTGCTTGGGTCAAAAAATTCACCGGGAAGCCGTAATGGTTCGCCATACAGTAGTTCAGCTGAGGAACTTTGCAAGTCCTCCTTGAAAGCACTACGGATGCCAAGGAGCACTAGAGGTAGGACTTCTACCCAGTTGCTATCCGCATGGCAGGTGATAGCGGCTTTGAGCTGCCTATGGAAGCGCTCGACAAGGCCATTACAGGCGGGGTGGTAGGCGGTAGTGCGCTTGTGCTGGAATCCAGATGATTTTGCCAGATATTGAAACAGTGCGGACTCAAATTGTCGGCCGCGATCTGTGACAATATCTGTTGGACACCCAAATCTGGATATCCAGCCAGTGATGAGCGCCTTAGCCACCGTTTCTGCTGTAATGTCAGGTATTGGCATGACCTCCGGCCACCGTGTGAACCGGTCTATGGCCGTGAGACAATACCTGAAACCTTGCGAAACAGGCAGGGGCCCTATGAGGTCAATATGGACCTTCATGAACCTCGCGCGTGGCAAGTCAAAGGTGCCTAGCGGTGCAGACACGTGTCGACTCACCTTGGCGCGTTGACAAGCTAAACAAGTTCGAGCCCAGTCTCGACAATCCTTTCTCACCCCGGGCCATACAAATCTTTCAGCTACCAGTTTGGCAGTTGCTGCAGCGCCGGGATGACTTAGGGAATGGAGACTTTCGAATACTTGCTTGCGAAATTGTTTTGTGATGAACGGCCTGGGAGTCGGTGTGCTGACATCGCAGTACAGTGGTACTTGACAGCCAGGGATGTTCATCTTTTGCAGACGGAGTGATGAGCCGTCTGTTAGATATTGTACCAGTTCGGGATCAGCGTCTTGGTCTCTGGCAAGGTCGGTGAGACACACTGGAGCGCCCAGTTCTTCAACGCGACTTAAAGTGTCGGCAACGACATTGTCTTTGCCGGAAATATGTTTTAAGTCGGTCGTGAACTGGGAAATGTAGTCCAGGTGTCTAAACTGCCGTGGCGAACAGTCACGCTTCCTTTCATGGAAAGCATAACAGATGGGCTTGTGGTCTGTGTAGACCGTGAAATGCCTTGCCTCGACCATGTGACGAAAATACTTAATGGACTCGTAGATCGCCAGGAGCTCGCGATCATACGGAGAGTACTTCTGCTGGGATGGGCTCAGTTTTCGGGAGAAGAACGCCAGTGGCTGCCACACATCATTTTGAAGCTGCTGTAAAACAGCTCCAATGGCAACGACCGATGCATCTGTTACCAATGCCAGCTTGTTGTGACAATCTGGATGAGCCAGAAGGGCGGCATTGGATAGGCTTTCCTTGGTGTCTGAGAAAGCCTTCAGAGCATCGTCAGTCAGGTGGATGGGTGTGGAGCCCTTGACTGCCCCCGTGAGAAGAGCGTTGAGTGGCGCTTGGGTTTGGGCGGCATTTGGCAAAAATCGCCTATAAAAGTTGGCCATGCCCAAGAATCGTCTCAACGTTCTCACGTCTTTTGGAGGGGGGAAGTCATTTATGGCCTGGACTTTATCTCTCAGTGGTTTTGTGCCACTCTCCGAAATCGTGTAACCTAAGAAAGTTACCTCGGGAGCGCCGAAAACACACTTTGAGACGTTTATGACCATCCCGTAGTCCCGCAATCTGGTGAACACTTGGCGGAGGTGTTCCTCGTGTTGGACTTCATCTCTGCTGAACACCAGGAAGTCATCTAAATAACAGTATATGAAGTCCAGCCCGCGCATCATCTCGTCAACGAACCTCTGGAACGTCTGTCCAGCATTTCGGAGACCAAACCCCATAAAGGGGAATTCGAACATTCCGAAAGGTGTGGAGATCGCCGTTTTAGGAATATCCTCTGCGCAGACTGGGACCTGATTGTAGGCCTTCACCAGGTCGATGGTGGTGAAGATCCGACACCCTGAAATGCTGTGAGAAAAATCATGGATGTGTCGGATCGGATACCTGTCTGGTATCGTTCGGGCGTTGAGCTGTCGGTAATCCCCACAAGGACGCCAGCCGTTGTCCTTTTTCGGCGCCAGGTGTAATGGGGAAGACCAGGGGCTATCAGAAGGACGAGCTGTGCCATTAGCAAGCATAGCCTCGAACTCCTTTTTAGCCACCAGCAACTTGTCAGGAGCTAGCCGCCTAGGTGTGCACGATACCGGAGGACCAGGAGTAGTGCGGATGTGGTGCTGTGTGTTGTGTGTTATGACGCGTTGAGTACCAGCTGGTCGCGTTATATCAGAAAAATCGCGAGATAACAGATGATGATACCGCGAATCGCTAGTCAGCATCCTCCAATATCCCTAGCACTATAAGCCAGTGAAGCTGGAGTAGACAAAAAGATGTCGTATTATATATTAAATTCTTATTTTTACAATCTACAATTAAATTATAATGGCACAAAAAGTCTACGCCTATGATAGGCTTTGTGACATCAGCCACAACAAACTTCCATGGATAGGTCCGACGAAGTCCAAGGTCAAGGTTGAGGTGAGCGTAGCCATAGGTGTTGATGGTTGTCCCATTGGCTGCGGTGAGTTTATAGTCCGTAGACGCACGACGCTCTTGTAGTTGAGACCGGGGGAAAACACAGAGGTCGCTACCAGTGTCGACCAAAAACTGGGTTTTCGTAGAACGGTCAGTCACGAAGAGGCGGCCAGGAGAGACGAGGTCATCTTCCGTGGCCATTAATGAGTTGGTCACGGCCTTGTCCGACTTGATGAAGTCGCATGGCTTCTGACACCTGCGCGCCTTCAGTCCGTACTTCGAATGGTACCGACATGGGTACCGTCTGGTTTTCGAAGTCGGAGTGGTTCTGCTGCGAGAAGGTGTTCGACGCTGCTGCTTACTAGGGCGGTCAGGGGTGCATGACGATTGTGAGCTCTCTTCAAGCTTCGCTGCGAGGTGCTCGATCTTCTTCTTTAGCTCAGCGGTCTCGCTGGTACAGCTGTTCTCAGTTACAGTTCTCGTACTAGGCTGAGAAGTTGAAGCAACGTGTTCACCATCAGGTGCAAAAATTTCTTGCAAGCGATCAGCTAAATCAGCGAGCTGTTCCAGAGTGTGGCTGGTCTGCGACGCTAACACTGTCTGGATGCTGTGAGGTAAGCAGTTGCTCCAAATGGACCGAAGAAATTCATCTGGCACGTTCATGCCTGCAAGCTCTTGGAGGTGACGGAGAAACTGTGAAGGTTTACGTTCTCCAAGTTCCTCATGAGTCAGGAGTTGCCGTATCTTCTGTTCATGTGAGGCGGTAATACGCCTAATCATCTCACGTTTAATCAAACCATATCTGTCTTGGGATGGAGGGTTGACGATTATGTCTCTGACGGTCTTTGCGTGGCAAATTTCAAGATTTCTCAAAACAAGGTTAAATTTGACAGTATCTTCAAATATTTCATAATTATCAAATTGGACTTCCAATAACGCAAACCATAGTTCAGGGTCGTCTGCTGAGAATGGCGGAACCCTCACATCAAAATCTCGCATAACGTCATTTTTGACGTGTTCCGGTTCAATGGAAACGCGCATCGGTTTTGTTCGGCGGCGTCGTGTTACCACGCCGTCAGCGCGTGTTGATGATACACTGCTGTCGCTCATGGTGTTCTAAGCGGGGTCACCAATTTAGCCAAGGTGGTGGTTGGTGATGGATGATGATCACCAATGGGTAATGGCCAAGTATTTATATGTAGTTGTAAGTAGGTGATGGATGTACTTAGCTGGTATGCGGGATGATGGGTGAAATAATCCAAGCGAATAGTCCAATAATGCACATATATTATCACAGTCACAATTGTACAACACATAAACAGTTAATAAAGAAGGAAGAAAATGAGCACAGCAGAAAGTCAAGAACAGTACAGATAACAAGATAGACACAAGCACAGATGAACGATTACGAATAATATTGAAGCGAGAAGCGCAAGCGTGAGTAATAAAAAAGGCATAAGGCAACTTGACGTGCGTCCAACGTCGGAGGCTATTGCGGACTGGGGAGTGAAGCTCGCGGCGGCGTTGCGGTGCCCGTGCGGTGGCTGGTACCGTTATCTCGGCTCGCGGCCGGTCGCTCGTGTGACGTCAGCGCAGAACAATAGAACGCATTTGTGGAGCGTGTGTCCACTGATACGGCGCGGCCAGCTGATATTTATATATTAATATTTGTTGTGGATATTATATAAGTAAATATTAATAAATAATTATAATGTGCATGTGTTATAAATATAATGTTTGTAGGCTATGAATGTTGAAGTGTATGTGTGACTGTGTGAATAAATTAAATAATTTAGAATAAACATTAATGTGATATATAGTGTAGGTATATATATATAGGTATAGATAATGTGGGAGTAGGCCACATAATGATTTTAGCACCCATCGAGGAAACTTATAGGTTTGAAAAGTGACCGGATTGACCGCAGAGGGAGAAACGTCGAATCGAACATATAGGTGGTCAGATAGCGTCTCCACTTCTTCCACGACCCGCCAACCCCGAACGCGACGCGCTACGGCAGGGGAAGCAAACGACAGGTCCACGATGGATCCCCCGTTGTGCCTTACGCATGTATTAACCGACCACCGGTTTAGAACCAAAAGGCCAGTCATTGCCGCCCATTCCTCAACGGCCCTACCACGCGCATCAGTCGCTGGACTTCCCCATGCCAAAGATTTGGCATTGAAGTCGCCCATGACGAGCGCCGGGCGGGGTAGAGTTTGCCCTATGAGGGCCCCTACCCTTCCAAGGAACAACTCAAACTCGGCGAGGCTTTTGTTCGGCGAGAAGTACACCCCGATGAGTACAATCTCCCTCCACTGCACCGCAGCATATCCCCGGCCCCTTGCGATAATCGAAAGAGGAGGAGCCCCAGCAGCACCGGAAGACACTATGGCAACCGAGTCATCCACGTCACCTACCCAGTTATCCCGGGGAAGAATGAAGTACGGGTCGGCGACCACAGCGACCTCTATCAACCATTCCGCCATGGATTGCAGAAGCAAGTCCTGCGCACGGGCGCAATGGTTGATGTTAGCCTGGAGAAGGCAATGAGCCATAATCAAATTAATTACTGACCATTGCCTCCTCGTCTCCCTTGGACTCAGGGAGAGGGCTGGATGCTACTGGGGCTATTACAGCCGATACAGCTGTGTTAAGCCCCCGTTTTGGTTTGGGTGGGCAACAAGATTTGCTCCCCAACCTATGTTGTGCTGGTCTGTTCGCGGCTGTGCACAGAGAGCACTGAGCCGCAGACGCACAACACTTGGCCGCCTTATGGCCGATTTGACCGCAGCGATAGCATTCATCGCTACGGTCAATCTCTGCGGTGCACTGAGCTCGGACGTGCCCAACCTGCAAACACCGGAAACATCGCCTCGGTCTGGGTTCTAGCAGCCTCACTTGTGCCGAAGTCCATCCAACTAAAAGTCGGCCACCGTTTCCCAGTCGCTTTGCAGCGACCACTGGACAACGGACGAAAAGGGAACAGGTACCTTGAGAATCACGACGTATTTCTCCACACGTCACTTCTTCTGCAGAGCACCCTCCCCGCTGTACGATAGCGTCAACTACCTCTGCAGCGGAGACGGAGTCGTCGAGTCTAGAGACTCTCAGTTCCGCTTGCTTCACTGGCCTGGACACGGTAGCAATCTCCTCGCCTAGCATGTCTCGCAATTTTTGGGCAAGTGCGTCTGCTTTCTTGCCACTGTCCGCACCTGGAATTTCCAGGATACGGGCCCCAGTAGCCGCCTTGCGGAATCGGATACCGCTGATTCCGCAGCTAGACAGATCAACCTTTTGGCGGGCTTCCTTAAGCACATTTTCGTACGTCGCACCATTCTTCTCGGCATCTGGCTGCAGTTTTATAACTACGGCTGCCGATCGAGGTGGTCGCAACTTCACTGGAGCCGACTGGTGGCTGGCCTTCGCGTTCACCACTGTTTTGGGCGAAATTTGGGACTGGGATGTCGCCGCTTTCTTCTTTCCCCGTTTTACCACCTTGCACCACTCCAAGTCCATTGACTTTGGTGCAGGTGGAAGAGGACGGGTTGTTGCGTTTATAGGAGCCACCTTTGTAGCTTCTTTCTGCCCCTTCTTAGGCTTTGAAGTGACCTCAAGTTTCGCCCGCTGCGCCTGTCGTGCTTTCACCTCCACGTTTGGCTTTGGAGTAGTCACTAGAGCAGCATTCCTCCTATCAGCCGCAAGTGGAGGACGTTGTCGCTTCTCCGGAAGGAGGCGATCTTCCAATGCCTCAAGCCGCGCATTCATCATGCTACCAACTTGCATCATCAATGAACGCGTCAGCTCTTCCAGATTTTCGTCACCCTGCAAGAACGCAGGTTTAGACACCTCCATTCTTTGGGGTGACGATAGCCGCTGGGATTCAGGGTCCTTGGAGACTTTTGCTACCTCCTTCCGAAGCTCCGCCATCTCCTTTCTCATCGACGCTAACTCCTTCCGCAGGCGAGCATTGTCCGCCAGCAGTTTGGCGTTTACGTCAGTGTCATTTCTTTTTAGAAGGACTTCTGCCACCGCCGTTATGGATGCTGCCGATTCCTTTAGAGCACGCTGGAGGGTGCCCTTCAGGTTCTTCGACTTTGTCGCCACTTCATTAACAATAGCCACGTCGTTTGCAATGATGCGATTGAGAGCATCAGCCGTTTCAGCATCGTTCTCCCCCGCAACTTGCAACTTTAGGGCTGCCCTACATGATGCAGCTTCCTGAGCCCGGTCTTCGAGCATAAGCTCAACCTCTTGCTTCTTTTCCTTGAGGAACTCTCTCCGCTTTGTTGTTTTAACGCCATCAACGGGTAGGGGTGACTTGAAAACCCCAAAATGCGAGCATTCACTCTCGCTGGAAGAGGGCTCGGATGAGGACCCTTGCTTCCGTCGTTTGACAGCACTTTTTCCGGTGCTGCCACGTACCGGCGATTTTGACGCCATCTTCCCTCTCTCTTTGCTATGCGTTTCTCTCGCTTCGAAGCCATTTTCTCCTCTGCTCCTGCTACTATCCCTACTACTACTTATTTCCATTTCTCCCTCCCCAAAGCAGTTCTTGCCCCCCAAGAATACGAGGGGCAGGATGTTGCCTCTGCAGTGACAGTGGGCACTGCAGAAGCAACACCGAGGGATTCCCCGGACTCGTCGAGCCGGAACCCTCCTGGGGTAGTTTCTTTAGAAGCTGCCATATTCATATTTTGAATTCCTTTTTTGTAAAAGGGGGTGAGGTCCCCCAGGGTGCGCTCTCGCGACCGGTTACCCCCCGGCCATTCATCACCCTCGGCAAGCGCGACCTTGGTATTAGGGTTTTTATTAAAAAGCATGGTGAAAACTTCAACAAGAAAAGTTCTTGTTGAAGCGCACACCTGCCGTGCCATCGCACCGGCCAAGTCGCCGCTACTTTGCATAAGGCCAAGACGCCGACCTAGCCACGCAGCTAATCAAAACCGCTCCAACTTACACCACCGCTACCTAAAAATATCTAGGATGCCGGATAAGTGCTCATATTTTACGCAACAGCGTGGCCGAATCGACCGCTCCCTGCTGCGCCGCCGGCCTTGCAGGCCAGCCATCCTACGACCTATAGGTCCGCTTAGCCCCAGACGGCTCCACCTTAACCCTCTTCTGTGTCCTATGCTAATTTCATAGCGCACGTAGAGGGACCACACGACACCTGGCAGTTTCAGTTACGTCTATTTCAGAAGGAACTAGACCAAAAACAGGCAGCAACCACGAGAAGGATAACCGCCAGATTTGTCTTGGGGATCTACACGACTTGCGCTCTCCCCCAAGACCGACGCCTCCTTACCCATTCGGGATGAGTAAGGAAGGCCTGAGTTTATCCAAAACAAGCAGCGCAAGGCATGCAAGACCACCGACTTGGCGTTAAGGTCACCCAAAACGGCGACCTGGCGCGGCGCCGCCCTACTGACAACTGCGGTCAGGATCTTGAGAAAGTTCTCGAAATCCGAGAGAGGGCGGTTTGGGGAGAAATAAACGCCCACGAAAGCTAATTCCCCCCACGCGGCGAACCTAACCTAACCTTTTTTTTTTTTTTTTTGACGCTGGGAAAAATGCATTACGCATACCCCCCCATTGGGGGATGGGGGGGTTATGTGGGACTCCCCGGTAGAAGACCGGTATACCCACTAAACGACCCAGCGGCATTCCAGCATCGTCTGTGTGGAGGAGGACTGGGAGACTGGCAGAGCCTTTACGTCCAGTCCTCCGCCGACGACCACCCGCTTTACAGCGGGGCCTACCCGCCCCAGGGGCTCGGGAATGACCAGGAATGCGTGGCCATTCCCGCCCGACGGAGGTGGTGAGCATGTGCAATGCGAGAGAAGACGCCCCCGCGCCTGTCTCTCGCTACTCACCACCGGGAGGGGGAAGGTGATTATTCAATCGCCTTCTCCCGCCCCTTCGACGTCTGCGCAGTGGCGCAGCAAGGGGGTCTTCCTCCCTTGCGGGCTCTGCCACCTCCTTTTGCGATATCACGTCTTCACAAAAGGAGGCAACCGCTGCCCAGGCCCCCTCGCTCCCCAACATGGCGTTGACCACGCTGGGAAGCGAGAGGTCCGGCCCGATGACATTGACCAAGCTGCGGCGCAGCTCGGTCCACGAAGCACACACCTCTAGGGTGTGCTGCGCCGTGTCTTCCGCCGTGGGGCAGTGGTGGCACGCTGCTGCTTCCTCCCTTCCGATCCGGTGCAGGTATGAGCCGAAGCACCCATGCCCGGTTAACACCTGCACCAGACGGAACGAGAGGAAGCCATGGGGCCGCCCCAACCAATCCTGCAGGACTGGCCCAAGCGCGTCGAGGGTACGGCGGCCAAAAGTGGCGGCGGCGAGGTCCTCCGTCCAATGATGGACGACAGCTTCCCTCGCCTCACGCCGGACGGCCTCTCGCTCCTCCAAGGCGGGGTATTCCCCGCGGGCTTTGCGCCCCGCCGTCCACTCGTACACTCTGGCGAGCACTCCCGCCTCGAGCTCCCAAGGAGGGGTGCCAGCCAGAGCGCACACCGCCGCAAAACCCACCGATCGGTAGGCCCTCGCCACCCGCAGTGCAATGGCCCTTTGGGGCCTGCGGAGTGAGGTAGCGTTCTCCCTCCTTTGGAGGGAGTCCGCCCAGATCGGGGCCCCGTATAGGGCCATACTCTTCAAGATGCCGGCGTACAAGCGCCGGCATCGTGCCCTTGGCCCCCCACATTTGGAAGGAGCCACGAGAGGGCGCCCGCAACCTTAAGCAGGCGCGTCGACAGCCCGCTGAAGTGCGGGCCGAAGCGCCACCTGCTGTCGAGGACTAGGCCCAGATATTTCATCTGGGCCTTCACCTCGATCCTGACACCCTCCACGACAATGTGGGCATCAAGGGGAGTGCGCTGCCGAGGCCCGTGGAAATATACGGCCTCGGTCTTTTCCAGCGCCACCTTCAATCCTAGGCGGCGGATCCTACCCGCGACTAGGGATCCGCCGGCCGAGGCCAGGCTCGACACCTCTCTGAAGTCTCCTCCCCGGGCGGTGAGAAGAGTGTCATCCGCATAGCAGATGACACTCGTGCCACGAAGGAGACTCCCCCGCAGGAGCCAGTCGAATCCGATGTTCCACAGGAGTGGTCCCAGGACAGACCCCTGTGGAACACCGGATCCCGCCCCATACCGGCGGAGCTGGCCCGCACGATCCACAAGGAGGACAGCTCGGTCCCCCAGGTAGTCGGCCAGAAGGCACCGCAGGTACCGAGGCACACCGTGATAGCGGAGTGCCTCCAAGATCGTCGAATGGGGGACGGAGTTGAAGGCGTTGGCTATGTCAAACGACACAGCCAAAACCCCGTCCCCTGCCTCCTTCGCCTCCCGCACCTGGCCCTTGAGTCGGGCCAACGCGTCCACGGTCGAACGCCCCCTTCGAAAACCGAATTGGGCGTCCGACAGGTCCGGCCCGACCCCCCGCAGATAACCTAACCTAACCTAAACTTTTTTTTTTTTTTTTTTTTTTTTTCTCGCTGGGAAAAATGCGTTACGCATACCCCCCCATGGGGGGTGGGGGGGTTATGTGGGACTCCCCGGTAGAAGACCGGTATACCCACTAAACGACCCAGCGGCATTCCAGCATCGTTTGTATGGAGGAGGACTGGGAGACTGGCAGAGCCTTTACGTCCAGTCCTCCGCCGACGACCGCCCGCTTTACAGCGGGGCCTACACGCCCCTCCCTACGGGAGGGGCTCGGGCATGACCAGGAATGCGTGGCCATTCCCGCCCGACGGAGGTGGTGAATAAGTGCAATGCGAGAGAAGGCGCCCCCGCGTCTGTCTCTCGCTATTCACTCTAATGTTCTAATAGAGATATTAACACTATGAGGAATAAACACTATGTCATAATTATATGCTATAGTTCACTAAATAGTTATATCACCACTACCATCATCTCGTCCTATATTTTTGTCGCGCTAAGCATTATATTGTTTACTAGCCGTACCCGCGACTTCGTTCGCGATTGCCGTACCTGCACACTAATTATTCACATTTGTGTACTGTTTATCTCATATTAAGCAACACTGTGGTCTGCGGTGAAGCACTCTTATAGTAAACCATAGCTCAGAATGGAGCTTTCTACTTTGGATTTCAAAACTCCCGGGTTGTATTTTCCAGAAGACAGTAGTTAAGTAACTCAGGGAGTTCTTTCCCGGTTCGCACAATAAATGTTGAAGCAAAGTACCTTGTAAGTTTCTTTAGAATTTCGATTTTAAAACGGCGGTTTGTTTGACGGTAGATCGTTTTTATTTTATTTCTCATTCTCGGAAAGTAGTGTTTGTTTGATCTGAGTAGCGGGTGGGAGACGCTCTTTCCCACCTAAGGCCGAGAAAAACATTGCTGTAAACAAAGTTATATGTCTAAGATTTTTCGTTGTAAAATATTCTGTTGTTGTAAAACAATTAATAACAACTATGTTTGGCAGGGTAGTAACTAAATATAAGGTAAAAAGTGAAGGTTAAAAAAAAATTAAATCTTTCCCTAAATTTCATTGTTCTAACTCCTAGTGTATCTTTGTATCTTCTACTCATGTTTATTATTTTTAGTAAATATTTAGAAAAACTACAATTTTTTTACCCTCCTCATATTTTAATTGAAAAGTAGAGTGTTTAACACGGATGTAAGTCATCGATTCCTACTTGGACTATAGCCGCATTAATTTTAAAAATATACTGCTCATGTTATTAAAATCAAAATAAGTAATATAAAAAAACATACTATATTTATATCGTTATTCCTTATATTAGTAGTGAAAAGCAGAGAGATTCTTATTCGGGCTATAGCCGCCCGAAAATATTCCCAACAAAATTTTACGTCAAATTTCACAAATAGTTCAAACCTCTCAATAAATTTTTAGTAAGTAGCTTTTCTAAAAGTTATCAATGAATAATTTTTAGAAAAGCTACTTTATTTACTTTTTTTTAAATTCGATATGAAAAGTAGAGAGCGACCCTTGTATAACAGTCTACTAAAGTTGTGCACTTCCAACTTTAAACGGATTAAATCACGTTTATTTATCATTAATTTTGTCCCGACAGTCACCCCGTGACCACGATCACTACAAAGTGTTTGAAACGTCGGGACAAAAATAATGATAAATATACGCGATTTAAACCGTTTAAAGTTGTTTAATTACTAAGTGTAACAATCGCGAAAACCTAAGACAACATTGTGCACTTTCATTGCGCAGTCTCCGAAATGTATCCGTCAAAAGAAAGATATTATGTTGTTTAAAAAACTGATTGTGGTGAATGTACCACATTTTAGAGTTTTATCGTAGCAAGCTTGCAAAACTAAATAATTGTGTGTGATGCCGGTCTGTCCGTGGGGTGTCGGGCTTCCCGTGGGGTTCCGGGCTTCCTATGGGCTTAGGATGAGCCGTACGTTCAAGGGTTGATTTTGACTTTCAAAATGTACATTTTGACTTTCATCCCCTTTCCCAAGAGAACCGTACTGAATTTCGGGATAAAAGTATCGTAGGTCCTTCTTCGTAGTATGAACTCGAATCGTGCTAAGTTTCATTCAAATCCATTCAGTAGCTTTGGAGTGATGCGAGGCCGGGATACAGACAGAAAAAAAAAAAACAGTTTTTGCATCAGTATCAGCTTCAGATTGCTGTCAAAACATATTTTCAAAATATCTACAATGTACAGAATTGGACCTGTTACAGTTTTATTATAAGTATAAATAAATAAATTTAAGCGTCTTACCCTTCGTGCTTCCCTACCCGCCTTCTGCAACCTGTTATAGGTATAGATTAGACTGATTAGAGCATTGCATGTTATGAAAAATATACGTAAGGAAGTTGTGCTTATCGTAATAAAAAAACTGTGTTTTATTGTTTGAAAAATCAGTCTTTTGGAGAGGTCCGACTACAGACCTATCTATTATACCTATACGATAAAGTGCAAACGCCAGCTTAAGATGAGCCGTACGTTGAAAGGTTTCTGTACATTTTGGGTGTCAAGTTATTTGGAACGTAATAATTTGGTTGTGATGTCTGTTATTTCTAAACTTCAAACCCGATGACTTTGAAATATTTACGGGATAAATTTTAAAGTACCACTATTCTAACAAAAAAATCGGCCAAGTGCGTGTCGGACTCGCGCACGAAGCGTTCCGTACCATTAGCTATACAACATTAGACTTCATATTTTAACCTTTTTTTATTTTAACGTGATCGAGTCCAACTCGCACTTGGCCAACTTTTTGTATTTGTTGTTATAGCGGCAACAAAAATACATCATCTGTGAAAATTTCAACTGTCTAGCTATCACCGTTCTTGAGATACAGCCTGGTGACAGACGGACGGACGGATGGACGGACAGACGGACCGACGGACAGCGGGACAGACCGTTTTTACCCTTTGGGTACAGAACCCTAAAAAGAACGTCTGAAATCGGACTACGCGTTAATAAATTACAACTAAGTGTATATTTTGACTTTCATCCCCTCTCCCAATGGAACCATGCTGAATTTCGGGATAAAAAGCTAAATTATCCTACCTTGTAGTATGAACTCCAATCATGCTAAGTTTCATTGAAATCCATTCAGTAGTTTTGGAGTGATACGCGGCCGGGATACAGACAGACAGACAGACAGACAGACAGACAGACAGACAAAAATAAAAAAAAATATAGTTTCGGCATCAGTATCAGCTACAGAGTACTGTACATTTTTTTTTTTCAAAATATCTGCCATGTACAGAATTGGACCTGTTACAGTTTTATTATAAGTATAGATCTAGCTAGGCGTTCTTCGCTAGACCACACACTATGAGTAGACGTTTTGATGATGGTGCATTTGTGCTCTAGATCTAAGAGAACTTTAAATTAAGTTAGTTCGTAGTTTGTCTTCACTTAGTACAGTTGAATATTAAATTTAATTCGATTTTAATTAAATTAGTATTTTTTAAAAACACTTCTACGGCTTTTCCCAGTTTGACTAAATAATAATTATTTACAATTTATTGTGTATCGTCATGATATTTGTTTACGCAGACACCAAGATGTGCGCGCGCAAAAATTTTACACACATCTTGTCTTGGTGACTTCCCGCGGGACACTGACGAGCGATTTTGGATATATTATCACTTAAATATTCGATTTAAAATTAATAGATGTAATGAGAAAAAAGGATCGCTTTAGTTGTATTTCAAATTAAACGACCTACAAAATGGTATAAGTTATATATTAAGTGGAGTATTAGTACCTGTTAAAAATGAAGTTTGGCCGGTAAAAAAACCGCAAATCGAACTTAGTTCACTATTTCTTTCTATCGAGAAAATTTACTCGTATCGTGATTTGAACGAATACACAATAAGGAGAAAAAATGTAACTAAAATATATATTTATTTCAGATTTGAAATGTTCTTCTTTGTTTATAAAAAACAACATCTACTTTAGGCAAAAACGGGTATACCCGACCTTAATATACTAAATGAAATGTCAAAATTTAGAAGTGCATACTACTTGGAAGGTATTACTAACCTAATACCTTTTTTATTTATCTTATATATATATATCGAGCATTCTCAAAGGTAAGGTAACTAATAGCAGGTTAAATAAAAAAAAACGCTCAGTATTATATAATTCAATATATTTCCTAACATTTACTTAGGTACACTGTTGGCCAGACAATGTCCTTGCATGTTTAATTAATATAAAATTCCTACATAGATATTAAACTTGACGACGTTCATCTCACTCCATGAAATGGATCCCGCAGTATATACTCACTGACGTTCGTTACGCAGTATAGCGTCCTAAAGCGGGGCTACACACTTTTGTAACGATGAAAAGTTGGGGTTGAGAAGTGGACGAACAGCGTCCAAACGTTAAATACGCAGGCGTAATAAATATTCAAATGTTACTTGTGTAATGTGGCGGGATGCACCGCGCCGTCGTGTATTCTTTCCTTGTATTTTAACCTTAGTCCGAATCGCGGGGCAAGATCAGGTACCGTGGGGATGAGCCGGGTCGTTCATTAAATAGGGGAATCCAAAGAGTACGGATATAAAAAAACGCCGCTGTGGAAAAATACCACAGCGTTAATATATAAATATGTGGTCACTAAGAACACAAAGTTCTTCCATCTTCAATTTTTTCCTCTATTTTTTGCCAGTCAAACTGAAGCACAAGAACCAATCCAAAAAGACCTCTCAGCCGAAAGTTCCATCTCACGCAGACCTCCGTGCAGTGCTACGACACGACCGTAGTTTAAGAGTAAAAAATATATTTTCCGAAATTGTAGATAAGGCTTAAATAAAGTTGCTTTTATTATCTAACAATCGTTGTTTGTTTAATTATGTAGAAATCTTAATTTCACATAAATAATAATAAAACTTAGTCTACGTAAAGAACGCATTACGTTCCGTTCTACAAATAATACAAATACAAATAAATTTATTGTATCCATATTGTGCTACATTTATGTTGAGTCTCTGGCTCTTAAACTAGGCTGGTGGCCTGTATTTCAAGAGCCTAGTCCTTCCTGGTTTTAGTGAATCTATACACAATCTATAATTTCTTATTTACTATTTAGTAACAACTCAAAAGTTTAACCAATTTATTAAAAACGAATATACATAAGAAAAATATTGTAACTTTTTTTTTTTACACTCAAAAACAAAGTTTACATTTTTAAAACAATTAAAACCTACGGTGTATTATTGTGTGTATGAGTTTAAGTGAATGCTTGTGAGGGATATGAAAGGTGTATGTGTCGGTGTGTGTTTCTGTATGTTTGAGTATACGCGCATGTGTAGGTATGTGGTTTGAAATGTGTAGTTTTGTGAGAAACTATACAATTTTAGTAATTCTTACCAATTTAAAGACTTTTTGCCATCAATTTCTCTGTAGCATAATAATGTAAATCGTTCAGCCAATTAATTATGTACCTTTTAATTTGGAAGTCATTGTATTACCTACAATCTCTAACGGTTTTCATAAATATGTTATATATGCGTGGCCCTGAAGATTTTGAAGTATTTTTAATATAGCTCTTTGCGCTCGCTCTATATTTAACATATATTATTTTAGAAGGGCTTAATGCAGCAGTTTTACTAAAACAGATGTATTAAGTTTTTTCTGTATTATAAGAGATAGGAGACTATGTTCCAGCCAATTTATTACTTCTGCAAGTCCTACCTCCGCATTAGTATTTAAATTTGCCCAAGATTTGCCATGAAACAATAGCACAGTGTCGTCGGCAAACATAAAAAGTTCCATATTTTTGACCCTCATACTGCACAAATCATTAATGTACATAAGAAATAGTGTTGGGCCTAATGTGGAACCTTGGGGAACTCCATATGTGCAGACGGTACTGTCACTTATATATTTGTCAATCTTGACTCGCTGGTTCCTTCTACTGATAAACTATTCCTCTGATACCTAAGTTTTCTAGCCGCTTTAATAAAATAGCTATTGAGACCGTATCGAAATCTTTTTGTAGGTCTAGAAAAACTCCTAGACAGCTTTCCTTATTGTCTAGGTATTTAGTTATAAGGGACGTCATATTTAATACTGCATCAGTGGTCGACTTATTAGCTCGAAAACCATATTGGTTGTTTGCAAGAAGATTATTTGACTCTAGATAATGAACTAATCTTTTGTTGGCTATTTTTTCAATTATTTTAGATAAGTTCTAAGTAGAGATATACGTCTATAATTATTAGGAGTACTTCTGTCGCCTGATTTATAGATAGGTATAACAATAGCGCTTTTAAATATCTTTGGAAATTGTCCTGTTTGGAAGCTAAGGTTAACAATAAAAGTAAGAGGCTCTGCTAATAAAGTTCTACACTTTTACTACTTTAGTGGAAATATTATCCCATCCTGGGGCACTATTACTTTTCAGTAATATAATAATGGCCTCTACTTCTTTTAAGTCTGTGAGATATAGTGGCATAGAATACAATGGTGCAGAATCTTGATGTGCTCTATTTTCTAAATATGATTCATTTACATCAAGTTTTGTCATAATTGAATTTGAATTGAGTTTATTGGATAGTTCTATACTTTTAATCATTAATATCTTAAATTGTTGTGACTAGAGTCTCCACGCATGGCAGGCGGCTTGGGGATCGCAGTGTAAGTTGGCAGATCATTTGAAGGCGCTGCTGCCCACCTTCCAGTAAATTTCCCTTAGCCGCCTCTTACGACACCCACGGGATGATATGAGACAACTAGCGTAAATTATATTAAGGAGCGGTACTTTACAAACTTAATTCAAAATGTAAACAGCAACTTTATTATTTCATGATAATAATACTCAATAAGCAAATAAATAATAACGTGCGGTTTTTGAACTGTACTATAATAAAATAAGTAACTACAAAAAATAGTTGAAACACAGTATTGGATATCTTTTCAGGTACCTGAAGGTCTACTTCCAAAACCGAAGTTCCAAGCTTCGTTTCGGATTGAAGTTACTACGAACATTGAACTTACCCTACCACCAAATAACTTCGAATGCGACTTGTACGGACGGTCTTCGTTTCGGATTCATAGACAAATATTATACAGAAGTGACATCTTTGTGTAGGCTCTTTATGGTAGACATGTAAAACCCGGTAAATAAATCAAAATCCAAAAAGAATTTGAGAAGAAGAATGTTTCGATAATTGATATACTATTTATTCATGTATGTGTTTGTAGAATTCAATGTATTCTACGATTTATTTTCTTAGTAAACAAATGTTTTTCACAGTGATGGTTGTGTCGTCCACCAACAAAGAACCTAATGGAATAATGCCTATTACTATAAACTCTTTAGTAAATTCTACTTCGAATATGAAAACGAGAATGCAACCATGAGCCTTACATTAGTAGATAAGCCCATGTGTTCAATACAACGTTTTGAATGTTTTTATTTCTTGAAAACACAATAATAATTTAATATATTGTAACGGCGACTCTTGTATATACCTACATTCATGTTCAGACTCCATAACTATACATTAATCCATAATCAACTTAATTTCTAAATACGAAAAAATAAATTCCAAATAACATTTGGGAGTAGGGTAAAATACGGGCAATATTATGTCAATTCACGAAGTACGAATTTATCGAAATTTGGATTCGAAAGTGTTTCGTGGTAAGAAAAAGTGCGATCCTTCAAACGAAACTTTGAACTTCGTTTTTGGCAGTAGACCTCCTGGAGTCAATCAACTGTTTTAGTTGCACTGTGTGTGACGTGACATTGAGCTATTCGACGCTCGGTGTACTGAGAGCGCGCTGTGCAACTAGAGCGCAGCGCCGCGTTGTGCGCATAGACAGCAACTCTCTCATGCCGAATTTACGTACTCATGGAGTAATAGATAGCCTTAAGGGCCTGTTTCAGAATGTTCCAGTAAGTTCCGGTTTTACTACCCAGAATATATTTATTAAATAAAACACTATTTTTGCGTTTCACAGTCATCGATTTAGCATATCCATCGGTTAAAGCTTGAAACGCGCTGCATGTTAACTGTAATTTTTATCATTCAGTTATTTTATGTGTTGCATAGCAACCCGAAACTTTATTATGACATTCTGAAACGGGCCCTTACCACATGAATAAAGAACCGTACAGAAAGAAAGCTTCACCACTACACGCACAGCTAATATGTGTGCACCTTGTCACGACAAGCCGCGCGGGGTTGCAGGGGCATCCGCTCGGGTACAAAACCAGATTGAACCAGCTCAGCCAGGGGACGAAGTTAAGGGGTGCCACAAAGCAATACGACGCAGACGATTATGTAGTTAGTTTTATCAAAGTATTAATATTGTTTTGTAAAACCATAATAGAATTAGACAAGTCGATTTTGTTACATACTTTTTTATGTTATTGTGACGGAACAATAACATAAAAAAGGCCCAAACATAAACTCGAGCCCCACCTGATGTTAAGCGCACTAACCTCTGCTATAACAGATGCATTTCGTCACAAGTCACGAATTGCACTGCGCCCACCACCGAGTTTTGAACTTTTTGTGATAAATGTACTATTAGGTGTTTTGATAAGGCTTAATACTGCATAACGATGTCGGTTGCGCCCGAAAAAAGTTGCTCTGATTTGGCTGAAAATAAAAACCTAGGTTGTTCTGTTCTGGACTCATTCTGAATTCAGAACTTATTTTTCGATGACGTCTGCCAAGTGAAAAAAGTTACTCCGATTTGGCTGAAAATCGATATCTATATCGTTCTGGATGTCCTTATTCCAAATTTGGAATTAATTTTTCGATGACGTCTGCCAAGTAAGAAAAGTTACTTCAATTTGGATGAAAATCGATATCTATAGGTTGTTCTGGACATCTTTATTCCGAATTTGGAATTTATTTTTCGATGACGTCTGCCAAGTGAAAAAAGTAACTCCTATTTGTCTGAAAATCGATATCTAGATTGTATTATGAACGTCGTTATTCTGAATATGTATTTTTTTTTGGATGACGTTTGCCAAGTGAAGACAAATGACGTATCTCGAAAACATGATGCAGTGGGGTCGGATTGCTTTTCCGTCAGTGATATCCGCGTAATCAATAATAAGCCAAAATTTTGTTGTTAACATCTCTTGATAGCGTGATCCAAAAAGTGATTAAAAACTTTGATGAAAGAATTGACCTCTGTCAGCGTGCTCGTGGTGGACATTTTCCAGATATCATTTTTCATCAGATATCATTCATAATTGCCAAACTTTTCTCTTCGTAATACAATAATAATTTGAATCATCTTCATCTAAATTTTTTTTTTAGGAAGTGAAAAAGATTTCTCTTTTAGGTTTCTGTAACGGAAAGCGAGACCTTTAACTAATCTTTGACCATCGGTCTGTCCGTCTGTCCGATCTTTCGTTAATTTGTCGTGGAACCATTACATGGTTCCGTTGAAGGTACCGTGCTGTTTTCTATTAACCGTGGTAACATTGAATCTTCAGACTAAAATTTCCCCTAAACTACAAATTTAAAAAGTGTCAATTTGACACCTGTCACATCTAAGATCTATGACCTGTACAAATTTTTAGAACATTTGGTACCGAAATATGAAACTAAAATCGAGGAATTCGTCATTACCTGTCATTTCGACATGTGTCATGTCTGTCCATTAGTCCGTCCGTCCATTCGCTTGTCTATGCTCATTGCCAAATTCCAACTCACAGTTGTCCGGTTTTCCATTTTCAATAACTCAGTGACAGCCCTATGAAAAAGGTGAAAATTTTTGAATTTGGAAGCTTTCCTTCTGTACGGTTATTTATTAATGTGCCCTTACTCTGGTATATTAAAGTATACATTTGTAAATTGTTATTACTATGTTTAGATTAACTAATTTGTTGTATTAAAGACATGACAGTTCTACAACACACACACACACTACACATTCCACTTTATTTGTGATCATTACTGCGGTGTACCAACATACGCACTTGCGAATTGATGTTACTGCATTTAAATGTTATTACTCTGTTTTATTATAGACATTATAGTTCTGGATTCAAATTTAATTCTTTCATTTTGTCCTCATGAAACAATTTCAGAAATAATAACACGTACGGTCCTTGAAACAAAGGTTGTTGTTTTGTTGACTGACTGTTATCCAGGTAATATGTTATATAACTTTTGATCTAAAGGTCCTATGACCATCCTCAAGGCAACTTTTAGGATCCCCTTGACGAGCTGTAATAATGGGAACATTTTCCCAGTTGACCAACTTTCCCATAAGATCATCTTTGTGAAGTAGTTCAAGTGGATTAATTTTTATTGCCTTGCTGATTATTTGTGTTTTTATTTATTCTCACCCCTTTTCACGTTACAGTGTAGCAAAACGTATCGTGGACGTATTATAAACGCAAATATTCATGCTAGGCTCACAGATCACTCAGCAACTGTGACTCTGCGAGAGACGTGTGGCGTTTCTGCGTGGCACGTGGGCTCCAAGCTAATGCTCACTGATATCGATTTAGCGGTGTGCTCCAAATTTAATATTCGGTCTTGCAGAATAAACTGATTTCTAGGGTGAACGACAGGTTTTGAAGCCTCTTGAGGTGGACGGACCGGTTTATAAAAATAGCGAACGAGACGACTCATAGGTGAGGGTGACTGAAACGGAAGCGAGGGTGGGACCGAGAGCAGCAGAGGAGGCCCGAGCGCCACTCGCAACCTCTTCCAGAACCCAATAGCATTAATAGGAATATACGTGTGCCTATCGATGTAACGCTGCATTTCTTCATCTAACGGCAACTTCTTCGGATCATCGAGCAACACCACTACGAGGCGCGGCGTGACGTCACGCATAACCAGTGCGTACGCTTCGCGGAACTCGCTTTTCGCCCAATCCGAGTCAAAGTAGGCCTTCGACACGAGAATCAACGTGCGTCGAGACACGCGCACCGACTCCTGGATTTGATGCGAGATCATGAAGCCCGGCACCCAGTCCCTGCTGTGCACGCACAATCGAAACGGGGTCGAGCCGCTTTCGAGCTTTTTCATGAATTTCAACGCAACCTTTTCGTCTTTGTGAGCGAAACAAAGAAAAGCATCGTAGCGAAATCCGCCCTCAGGTGCAGGTGGGTCCGGTGGGAGCTGCAACAGGCCCATCTCATGCATTCCTAATTTAATAATGGCGAGGCGCTCCGGCTGTCCAAAATAGACGATAGCGAACGCCGTGATGACGAGTAGCGCGGCGAGTCCGACTCCGATCCAGCCAGCCAGCGGCACGTGCGAGCAGGGTCGAGTGGTCGCGTTGCGCAGTGGCGAGCGGTCGAAGCAGGTCGCGTCCCGCAGGTCGGAGGCGGATTCGCCTGCGTCGCGCAGTGCGGCCACGAGCGGCGCAGTGCTGCAGTCGCACGCGAACGAGTTGTTGCTGAGCAACACACGCCCCTCTCGCAGTGCGCCTTGCACTGTCTCCACTTCCAGCCGCTCCACTGAGTTGTTGCGTATGTCCAGTACCTGTAACCGTTCGACGAGTTCCTTTATCGACTTGTTGTTTCTGAAGTTTACCAATTTTGTTGGTGATTAATAGCCATGATTTTCTTAAAAATATCTTTTAAATCCAACACTTTATTAGATAGGAAGCTGTACGGTTTACGTACATTTTGCTGATTTAGCGCGACTGTGTCCGCTTATAATTTTATGTAAACCATATGCAATGATCAGTCTGCAATAATGCAATTACTTAACCTACCAGTAATACAGCAAGCATCTTTCAATAATATTAAACGCATACATGACATAACGCAAGAGACATTAAACGCTATCAAAAATCTAGGAGTCGACGTGTCGTCATGGAACCCGCTTCTCGTACATATACTGTGTCAAAAACTCGATAGTGACACACACAACGAGTACATATCATCACTTAAGCAGCCTCGAGAATTACCCTTGTTATCAGACTTTATGAGTTTCCTAGAGAAAAAATTCATGAGCATGGAATCTAGCAGAAAGAAGCAAGAAAATATCAGTCAAAAATCAAATCATCAAGCAGCAAGTTCACACAACAATTACAATCACACGAAATCATTTTCTGCAAAACAATCATATTCAAGTAACAAAGGTACGTCTTTGTTACTTGACTATGACTGACAACTTCCAATAACAAATTCCATTCCCATAAAAGTTGTCCATATTGTAAAAGTGAACATGGTTTATTCCAATGCAAGCAATTCTTGGAAATGACACCTGCAAACATGAAGCAATACATATTGAAAAATAAATTATGCCAAAACTGTCTTTATGATCATCACGGTAAGAATTGTTTTTCTACTAAACGATGCCAAGAATGTAATGGGTTTCACAATACCCTTTTACATGAAGCCTTTAAAGTTAACAGTTTCAATAATAAAAGTAATACAAGTACTTCAGCACAACAATCTCAAAATAATGTTAACTCTCACGTAGCACAACAAGATGAAATGCCAGAAATTTTGTTATCAACAGCCTTGATTAAGGTTCAAAAAGCTGACGGTAGCTATCAAACTATGAGAGTTTTGGTGGATCAAGGTTCACAAACATCCCTTATCACGGAGAACGCTGCACAGCAGTTAGCGTTGCCTAGACGGAAGTGTAAGGGGATTATTAGCGGGATAGGAGCAAGGGATAACAGCTGTAAAGGAATCACCAGTATCAATTTTACATCATTGACTAATAACTATCAATTTAATACGGATGTCTATATAATGAAAAACCTTACTAAGCACTTACCGAACAACTCATTTCCAAAGCCATCGTGGGATTATTTGGACAATATTCAATTGGCGGATCCAGATTTTAATATTTGTCGTCCAATAGACATATTATTAGGGGCCGATGTGTACCCAAATATCATTTTAGAAGGCATATGTCGCTCAGAACACTCATCATTGATCGCACAACAGACCCGCCTAGGGTGGATCTTGTGTGGTAGCATCAAAACCTTGCAATGTAACGTAGTTCAAGTGAACATCGACGAACTAAAGAAGTTTTGGGAGATAGAAGACATTAGCGAGGAATCATCTTACGGAAGGTATCAAGTCAAACTTTCCCTCAAGCCTAGTTTTGAAGAAGAACTAGGTCAATCAAAATCCAAGGCCGTAGCTCAATTCCTTCAGCAAGAGCGAAAGCTATCAAATAAAGAGCATATTTTGAGCGAATACAACTCATTTATTCGGGAATATCATACATTAGGACACATGCAATTAACAGAGTCGTCAAGCAATCGGACACCGGAATGTTTCTTACCACATCACTCAGTACTGAAAGACAGCACAAGTACTTCACTGCGCGTTGTTTTCAACGCGTCATCAAAAACATCAAGCGGTAAAAGCCTTAACGATTTGATGCAAAAAGGTCCTAACTTGCAACAAGATCTTCAAACACTCATCAAAAAATGTTTCGTCAAATTTGGATGCATCCTGACCATCAAATGTTGCAAAAAATAATTTGGCGGTATAGTCCTAATGAAATCTTGCGGGACCATAAACTTTTAACGGTCACCTATGGCACAAAAGCGGCACCTTTTCTAGCTATGATGACCTTAAAGCAATTAGCAAAGGATGAGCAACAAAGTTATCCCGAAGCCTCCAAGGTTGTCGAAGAAGCATTTTATATGGATGACTTGGGACACGGGACTCATTCTATCAGCGAAGCAAAAAAGTTAAAACAAGATTTGATCGAAATGTTACAGCGAGGTGGCTTTAATTTGAGAAAGTGGTCATCAAACGACCCCACTCTATCACAAGAAGCAAATAAAGAGCAGGCAATCAAAGATTTCAAACAAGCAGAATCAGCAAAAACTTTAGGGCTTTGTTGGAATCCCATGAAAGATCACTTCACCTTCGTATCCACTATAGAATCATCAAATGACAAGGTCATAAAAAGAAGCATACTTTCTGACATAACAAAAATCTTTGACCCTTTGGGTTGGATTACGCCAGTCACAATAAAATTAAACATATTATTTCAAGAAATATGGACGTTAAAATTAGGATGGGATGATAAAGTACCTGAAAAAATATATAAAGATTGGATAAAAATCAAAACCGAACTCAAAAATATCAATCAATTTAGTGTACCAAGATGGTTAGGTACCACGTTATCAGGCAATATAGAATTGCACGGATATAGGGACGCATCTCTAAATGCATACTTAGCAGTTATTTATTGCAAATTTAAAGATGATAAAAATCAATCCAAGGTCACGTTAGTAGCAGCGAAATCAAAGCTTGTTCCGACAAGCAAAACCATATCATTGCCCCGCCTAGAGGTTTGCGGTGCTCACTTGTTATCAAAACTGATGAATAAGGTTACGAAATGTCTGCCAGGATATGATCTGAAAATATATGGATGGAGAGATTCCACGGCAGTACTTGGTTGGATTTATGGAGACCCTGGCAAGTGGAAAACATTCGTAGCAAACAGAACGCGCCAAATCACAGCAATAATGCCTGCAAATTGTTGGCAATATGTAAAATCCGAGCTAAACCCAGCAGACAGTGCCAGCAGAGGTCTCTCTGTCCTACAATTAAAGAGCGATCCCTTATGGTGGCATGGTCCTCCTTCGCTGACGATGTACTCGCCTGAGAATGAACAAAAAAGTGTAGTTTACGTCACCGACGAAGAACGCAAGGAGCAAAAGCAAGTTAATATTACAACAAAACACGACGAAAGTCTTATCAGTAAATTGTTAAACAAGCATAGCTCAATATCAAAAATTACACGTATACTAGCATGGGTATACCGATTTATATCAAAAAGTAAACATAAGGGTTTCCTTACACTACAGGAAATTAGCAAAGCAAAGCAAAAAATTATCAAACATGAACAGGAGAAGGAGTTTTCTGAGGACATTAATAGTTTAAAGAAAAAGGCCGCAGTACATGTGAAGAGCAAGATATCAAATCTTAATCCATTTTTAGACGAAGAGAGTGGAATAATGAAAGTTCGAGGCAGGTTGCAGCATGCATCGATCAGCAAAGACATGCAGCACCCTATCATTCTACCTCATAAAGGACGACTAACAGAATTAATAATTAATGACGCACATGTGACTATGTTACATGGAGGAGCACGATTAACATTAGCTTTCATTAGACAAAAGTACTGGATACTAGGTGGTAATAGAGCCACAAAAGCCCATATTCGTCGTTGTGTCAAATGTGCAAAGCATAAGCCTATTTTAAGTCAACAGATCATGGGAGATTTGCCAAAAGTAAGATGTAATCCATCCCGTGCCTTTGAGTTTACTGGTGTGGATTTTACAGGCCATATCTACGTTAAAGCAAGCAAAGGGCGTGGTATCAAAAGTACAAAGGGCTACGTTGCAGTGTTTATTTGCATGATGAGTCATGCACTGCACTTTGAGCTTGTGTCTGACCTTAGCACATCATCATTCATAGCAGCATTACGGAGAATGGCAGCACGAAGAGGTGTTCCTAGTCATTGCTACAGCGATAACGGAAGAAATTTCGTAGGTGCTAATAGAATACTACAAGAGCAATATCAAGAAATTCAAAAAATAGTTAAAAGCAGTGAAGTGCAAGCAGAACTGTTAAGCATGAAAATTCAATGGAGTTTCCTCGCACCCTGGCCTTCAGCTGGAGGTATTTGGGAGAGCGCGGTACGAAACTTCAAAAACTTATTCAAAAAATCGATAGGAGACCAAATATTAACATACGAGGAGTTATATACTGTCCTCGCGCAAATAGAGGCATGTCTTAATTCGCGTCCATTGTGTCCAATATCAGAAGATCCGGATGACATCGATTTTTTAACTCCCGCGCATTTTTTAACTGGTGGAGTAAATGTCACGTTCTACGAGACTGAAACAGACAACAGGACTCGGTGGCAACTCACCCAAAAAATTGTACAAGACCTGTGGAAGAGATGGCGCAATGAATATCTCACACAGTTATCCTCAAGGTGCAAATGGAAGCAAGCTAAAGAAAACATCAAGCTTAATGACATGGTCATTATCCATGACGCCAATCTGCCAGGAAAGTGGTTGATGGGCAGAGTTATCAAATTACATCCGGGTTCAGATTCGTATGTCAGAGTCGTTACTTTAAAGACTAAAAATGGTGAACTGAAGCGTCCAGTCACTAAGGTATCAGTTTTACCTGTCAGTGAGGAAAATCAGCAGCAAACTGAAACAACGCAATCACCGCCAAAACAAACGTTATCAAGTACTCGCCCCCGGTACAAGTTATCAACCTTGTTTACATCGATCATTTTGTTTCTGAGCATCATAACGAGTTCACAATGTGCTATGAACACAACAGCTTTTAGAGACAACCAGCATCTCTATTTTGATAAAGTATCAAATATGAACATTGTTCGTGATGAGCGGAAGCTAATAATTTACTACAATATGCAAACTTACTGGGAAGGTATTACAGCACTCAATAAATCCTTAATTTCATTAGAAAAAGCATGCAAAGAAATAAAGAACAACACATATTGTAATATAATACTGTTGCAATTACGGCACGAGCTTAATGAGTTAGATTATAACAATCAACTACTTCTGAATCAGCAAGATGGCACGAGACCCGGTAGAGAGCACAGCCGGCGTCGCCGTGGGCTTATCAATGGTGTCAGGTATCTCGGGAACTAGCTCTTCGGAGTACTCGATAGTAGATTCGCCGAACAGTATGGGAGAGATATCACACTCCTACGCGATAATCAAAGGCATATTATGTCACTGTGGAAAAATCAGACATCAGTCATCGAAGCAGAGTTTAACCTTATAAACGTGTTGAAAACGTTATGACTGAACAGCATAAAATCATTCATCAAAAACTATTTCAGTTAGAGGTAAAAAAAAGAACTCATCAAATCCGACATTGAACTTATTAGCCAGTTTACAATGGGATCATTAATTACTAGCAATTTATTACAAAATTTAAATCATTCACAAAGGATATTGATTGACACCGTCACCGATATTTATCATGGATGACTCAATCCGCAAATAATAAATCCTGAGCAACTTCAAAATCAGCTTACTATCATATCAAGTCATCTATCCAGTGACGTCACACTTCCGATTGAAAACATCTACATTGGTATTTCAAGAATATTCAAACTTATAACTACAAGAGCAAGAATGATTAAGGATTATGTAATCTTTGAACTGCGAATCCCATTGATCAGTAGAGACTCATACGAGATATTTAAGATCATATCTATACCTGAAGCAAATAATAATAACATGATAAACATCAAACCTTTATCGGAGTTTGTAGCAATAAACCTGAAAAAGGATACCTATTTAACCCTGTCGGAAAACGGCATCAGATCATGCCTAGTAACAGACACGAGTACATACCTGTGTCATATCAGTAAACCTATATATCGAATTGGTGGAGATAAAGATTTCTGTCAGAAGAAGAAAGCAGCATGTGAAACAATGATCAGTCCGTGCCAGGACATTTGGATGGAAAGTCATTCCCTAAATCATTTTATTTACTTCTGTTGTAAACATTGTCAGTTCCAAGCGATGTGCGGGAGTCAAGTTACCACTTATCAGCTGACTCGCGCTGGCCTAGCAACTGTTGACAGAGGTTGTATAATGAAAACAGATACATTCCAAGTTATTGCACATGATTTACCATCAAGTAAAATAAGCGTTAATTCAGATGTATATGCCCCTGTGATCGCACCGATAAACCACATCATAAATGTTTCCATCCCGCATAAAATTATGGAACAATTTAACTCAGAAAGAGAACAGAAAGCGCTCGAAAACATAGACAAGCAAATCAAGTCTCTCAAAGAGAACGAATCGTTATCAGCCAGCCTATCATATCACGACGTCCATCACTATACGGTGATCTATGTGATCATCGTGTTGACTGCAGTTGGAGCAGCAGTGTGGTGGTGCGCACGAGCGCGCGGCACGTGGGCGCAATGCGCCACCACCCGCGCCGCCCGCACCAGCCGCGCCGCTCGGGCATGCGCCAACGCTGCCGGGCCCTGCGCCTGCGCCCGCCCAGCGCCCACTACCCATCCTCGAGCAAAGTGTTAGTGCTGTGAGTGCGCGTATCAGTGAGGGTACATCCCCTATAATGTCTCGACGCAGTGAAATGTTTTAGTGAATCGTGTTAAGCGTAAATTAAACAGAAATCTATCAATGACTATGAAAGGACATCATTAGTTAAGCAGCATTTAAATATCAATGTATACATTATTATATAAGCAAATTTCATATAACATGTTTGAGTCTACTTATGTATTTTTCCTGTGTTTTCTCCCGTGTTGGGAATATGTACGGTTTACGTACATTTTGCTGATTTAGCGCGACTGTGTCCGCTTATAATTTTATGTAAACCATATGCAATGATCAGTCTGCAATAAACCTCCGGTCAATCAATACGCCTTTTAATTTATATCATATCACATCATATCATAATTTTATGTACGGACAATCAGCCCGTACAGAAGCCTTCAAGACAGTTGAGCTACGACGGCAATAGACTCGACAATCAGGTTCTGACGTCCTGGAATAAGGTTCTCAGAACTCAAATAAGAGCCGTTCAGGCCAGTACATTTAAAATAAACAAATTTCTAGATGATAAGACATATTATACAATAAATGGTTTTTTTAAATCATAAGAACATTTAATTATATAATTACAGTAATTGAATCTAATTATGACAACAGCTATTAAATTAAACGGTAATAAGCAACAGCTATTAAATTGTGTACACGATGAGTGCATACTATGATGATAATGTAATTTATTACACAATTTTTAAATATTTAACTATAATTAACATTTACTTTAACAATTAAATTTTGCATGCCAAACCGGCTACATTATGGGGATCTAATTGCATTGTATTATAACCGTATAATACACATTATACACATACCCATGTTTTGAAAAAAAAAAAGATAGAAATGAATCGACAATAAAAAGTACAAAACCTTAAACGTAGAATTTTTCACTTTCATGAAAATTAGAGATTGACGTTTCTACAAAAGTGGAGTATACTTTGACGGGGGTGTCGATATGACGATAGAAGTGTGTCTCACCCTCACGCGCGGTGGCAAGTTTTCCAGTAGAGAGATGCTGTTGTTGCGCAGCAGCAGGTCGTAGATGGTGCGGTCAGTGTGCGGCACTGCGGGCACGTGGCCGAGGCCGGCGGAGTCGCAGTGCAGGCGCACCAGCCGCCGGCCGCCGGGCGCCGGCCGCGCCGTCACCCGGCAGCCCCGCGGCGCCCACTGCGCCCTCACGGAGCACTCGAGGTCGTCGGGCCGCACGTCGGCCAGCCTGCGTCGCGACGCGCACACCAGCCCCGTGACCCGCGCGCTGCTGACCCCCGCGCGAGGGAACAGCGCCACCCGCGCCCAGTACATGTCGCAGTCGCAGTGCAGCCGCGTCGCAACGTCCAACTGTACCTGCGCTGCACTGCGCGGCGCCTCCAGCGATGCGTTGTAATCACGTTCCGAGTAGTTCACTCGGACGACGGGGGTGCCCTCTAGCCGCACCACTGAGTATTTGATGGTTGGATTCCGAGTGAACAGTAGTTCGGAGAACTGCAGGAGAAAATCGATTAGGATCAGTTTAAGGTGTACTTTAACAGCGTCCACGTTTTGAATGGGGCCAAAATTTGTATAAACAAAAGCCAGTGACGTTCAGAACCCGATGACGGCTCCGAGTTTTGTATACAGATATCTTTATTATTCAAGTTTGCATCGTTTTTTTTTTTTCTTCCTGACGGAGACGCAAATTTCTCCCCCGGCCGACACTTCATATCTGCACTACCCTGGATATAAGCTAGAGCACGCGTTTGTTCCTCGCGCCGGTGTGTGCATGTACGTCCGGGACGATATTTGCTGTCGCCGCCTAAGCGGTTTTGAAGTGCTAGATTTTTCTACCTTATGGGCAAGTGTTGACTATGGTGGTCAATCTCGTGTGTACGTGTGTGTGTATAGGTCGCATTCTGGCGACGCAGAGACTACTCGTCTTTATGAGAATATCTCAAACGGTTTGGACAGAGTGCTTGAAAAGTTCCCCTCTGCTGAAATTGTGGTACTCGGTGATTTTAACGGTCACCATGCCGATTGGTTAGGATCCCGTAAAACCGATCATGCAGGGAGAGCTGCTCACGAACTCGCACTCACCTATGGTCTTTCTCAGCTTGTGACTGGAATTACTAGATTGCCGGATGTTCACAACCACGAACCCTCCTTACTCGACCTGATAATGACTACACGTCCAGCCAATTACCAGGTAGCGGTAAATGCACCGCTTGGTTCATCAGACCACTGCCTGGTACGAACAACTGTGCTGACAACTCTACCTGACGCTGTACCTCTCAGAACGCGTCAGGTGTGGCATTATCAATCTGCCGACTGGGATGGGTTGCGTGAGTTTTTTTCTTCATATCCATGGCTTCAGTTATGTTATGCATCAGATGATCCTTTCATCTGTGCTGACTCTATTGCTGACGTCGTACTCCAAGGAATGGAATGTTTCATTCCTAATTCCAAAGTGCGCGTAGGCGGCCGTAGTCAGCCGTGGTTCAACAGGTCTTGCGCCGACGCTGCAAAAGCCAAGCTTGCAGCTTATAAAGCCTGGGCTGCGGCGTCGAAGGACAAAGATCCAAGAACTGATGAGTTCAAGAAAAAACTGAATGCCTCTTCCAGATCAGCTAAGAAAACTGTTAATCGAGCAAGGTGCGCCCACATAAGCCGGATCGGCGATCAGTTAGCAAGTCACCCCTCTGGCAGTCGTGCTTTCTGGTCGCTAGCAAAGGCTGCAGAAGGTAATTTTTGCCGATCTGCTCTACCACCTTTACGCAAACCGGATGACTCCTTGGCCCGTAGCGCAAAAGAGAAAGCCGATATTCTTGGTTCTCTTTTTGCCTCGAACTCGACCCTTGATGACGGGGGCGCAGTGCCTCCCTCACTGCCTAATTGCTCATGTTCGATGCAGGAGATTCGCATCACGCAGGCGGCTGTGCGGAAGGTACTGTGGACTCTTGATGAAAGGAAGTCGAGTGGGCCGGGTCGTATTCCGGCCATCGTATTAAAGAAATGCGCACCGGAACTGTCTCCCGTCCTATCGCGTCTGTTCTCTCTTTCCTACAATTCTGGTATCGTGCCGTCTAGCTGGAAAATAGCCCATGTCCACCCTATTCCGAAAAAGGGTGACCGTTCTGACCCAACTAATTACAGGCCTATAGCGATTACCTCTTTGCTCTCCAAAGTGATGGAGCGAGTGATTAATTCCCAGCTCTTGAGGCACCTAGAGGAACATCAGCTGATTAGTGACCGCCAGTACGGCTTTCGTCACGGTCGATCTGCTGGTGATCTTCTTGTGTGCCTCACTCACCGCTGGGGAGAGGCCATCGAGAGTAGAGGCGAAGCTCTTGCAGTCAGCCTTGATATCGCAAAAGCCTTTGATCGGGTCTGGCATAGGGCGCTTCTAGCAAAGTTACCTTCCTACGGCGTACCAGAGAGGCTTTGCACGTGGATTGGCAATTTTTTGCATGGTCGCTGCATAAGATCCGTCGTTGATGGAACTTGTTCAGAGACCATATCAATTAATGCTGGAGTTCCACAAGGGTCTGTGCTATCGCCCACACTATTCATCTTGCATATCAATGACTTATTGCAAATAAGTAATATTCATTGTTATGCGGATGATAGCACTGGCGATGCCCGTTATTTAGGCCGTGCAAATGCTCCTATATCTGAGTTGACGAAGGAGAGAGCAGAGCTTGTGTCTTCCGTTGAGTGCTCCTTAGAGCAAGTTACTGACTGGGGTAAGCGAAACCAGGTGCAATTTAACCCCTCGAAGACTCAAGCCATCGCGTTCTCTGCCAAAAAAAGCGCATTTAACCTCACTCCACGTTTTCAAGGCATTCCCCTTACCTTGACGAACAACATTGGCATTTTGGGAGTCGACATATCTGGCGAGGTCCAGTTTAGGAGTCATTTGGAGAGCAAAGCAGGACTAACTGCTAAAAAACTCGGTGTACTCAATAGAGCCAAGCAGTACTTCACGCCTAACCAACGCCTCTTGTTATACAAAGCGCAGGTTAGGCCGCACATGGAGTACTGCTCTCATCTCTGGAGCGGTGCACCGAAGTATCAGTTAGACCCACTTGACTCCTTACAGAGAAGAGCCGTCAGACTTGTCGATGACCCAAAATTGACCAACAGGTTGGAATCGCTGAGCGTACGTCGTGACGTTGGCTCGCTATGCCTGTTCTACAGGTACTATAACGGGGAATGCTCTGAAGAGATTTTTGACCTCATTCCTCCTTCACGCTTTTATTACCGAACTGGCCGCTATCGTCAGAAGGGCCATCCACACATTGTAGATACGTGGAAGTCTCGCACTACCCGATTTAATCGTCTGTTTCTGCCACGTACCTGTAAGTTGTGGAATGCTCTTCCCCCTGAGGTTTTTCCTCAGGTCTACAACCTAAACCGCTTCAAAAGAGGCGTGAATAGAGTCCTTTCACTCAATGGTAGGCAACGCACCAGTAATGCTGCGGATATTACGGGTGTTCTTAGGCGGCGGTGACCACTTACCATCAGATGGACCGTCTGCTTGTTTGTCACCTTTTGTATAAAAAAAAAAAAAAAAAAAAAATCGTCCGATCCGTACACTGCGTTCCAAACATTTTATGTTCTGATATGTTTAAACTTACCGACAGCTCTGAGATTTTTGTAAATCTGAGTTCCAAGGTCTCTAAAGATGTCAAGCTGTCGCGCCAGTCGCGACAGATGTGGGTTATGCTTGTATTGGTCAGAATCAGGTATTTTAATTGGTCCAACAGCCGCAACTTTGAATATCCTGCATGGAAATTAATGTTACTGTATCAACTATTTTAAAATAAAGGAGCTGGGACACAACACGACTACATTTTGCATGGTGGTAGGGCACTTTGCGAATGCCCGCCTGGCTAGCTACCACCCTCAAGTTGAAAATCTGTCGCCAAGCACCTAACGGTGTGTTCCGGCAGCTGTCCTTGAGAGCCAGTAATTCTAGGTTAGCCTGAACAACATCTTCGACCACATCATCACTTACCATCAGGTGAGATAGTGGTCAAAGGCTAACCTATCGAGCATAAAAAAAAAAAAAAAAAAAAAAAAAAAAAACATTAAAATAATCCACAAAACAAATATTTTCACACCTATATAAAATATAATATGATTACATCCAGGTGAGTGAATAGTGGATCTGGAATTTGACTACTAATACATACTACTGTGGGAGGGTGTGGTGAGCAGATGGGGTAAACTGTACCAGTCGGCTTGATAATAAAAAAACACGGCTCGCTAAGTATAGTATGTATTGTATATTTTCCCAATAATACGTATACAGCTAGTGATACACACGATTTCAGAGTCGATCGAAAAACGACGGGCCACATAAGAGTGAAGTGAGCACCAGACGTGAGGTTCTATACGATCTGAAGTTATAGTCAAGTTTACATCGAGATGTCTCTTATGTTGGACGTGATACAAACGTTTGCGTGTATTAAGCATGCACATATTGGCGTCCGCGTGAAGTAACCCATAGAGGGCGGTGAACATTATGGTTCAAATCTGCGCAGGAGTCGTAAGATGGCGCTGAACATAATAATTGAATATGCGTAGGGACAGTTTGTTTTAATTGTGTGGTGTTACACTACTAATATACTGCTATGCCCATAAACGTTGTCTAATTTTCCATCATTCGCTTACTAAAATGAGGATCAGCCAAATTTACTTTGCATTTATTAGAATCCTATGTAATTCGATTAAATGTAATACGCTATTTATTATGCCCATCAATGACATCTTTCAAATCTAAAACATGCATTGCTATGCGGACGACAGCATGGGCGATGCGCAATATTCTAGCCGTACTGATGCCCCTCGCATCGAAGTTGAACTGGTCTTGTATCTGAAGTTGAGGCTTCATTGGAACGCGTCTCACATTAGGGACAGCAGAATCTTGTTCAATTTAACCCCAAAAAAACGCAGACATGAGTTTTTACCGCAAAAAAGATTTCCTCATCATCGTTTCGTTGCTTCAGGGTGTTTCCCTAGAAATTGCAGAGAGTATTGAAGTTTTTGCCATCGACATTTCCAAAGATGCTCAGTTCCGCTATCACATCGCGAGTAAGGCTGGATTGGCATCCAAGAAACTTGGTGTGCTTAGTAAGGAAAAGCAGTACTTCACGTTAAGTCAGCTACTTTTGCTTTAAAAAGCGCAAGTTGGCCCTCACATGTAGTACTGCTCTCACCTCTACCAATCGCGCACCAAAGTACCAACTCCGGTCTCACGCTGCTCTCAGGGTCGAGCGGTCTGAATTGTCGACTATCCCGAGCTCTCTGGCCACCTTGAGCCACTGAGCCTCCGTAGAGACATCGGTTCGCTATGTGTATTCTACAAGCTCTATAACGGGGAATGCTCTCAGGAGCTGCTTGATCTTAAACCGCATCGCGATTTTATCATCGTACCCCACATCACCGTTTAAAAGCTCATACACGCATAATTGAGTCCTGGAAATCTCACACAGCTCGATTAATGCGTTTTTTCATACCGCATACTTGCAAAATGTGAAATAATCTTTCATATAACGTTTTTCCAATGAGCTACAATATGAATCAAAAAGGGTGTTAAAAGAGTCTCACAGGTTTGCCAACGCATTAGTAACGCCCCTGGTGTTGCAAATAGGCGACGGTAACCGCTTACCATCTGCTTATTTGTCACTACATTACATAAAAAAAAGTTTAGTTTTCACGCATAGACGAACTCTACGCAATCTGTCAAGAAGTTTAAAATATTTATCAGTGGGCCCAGTGTGCCAGTGTTCGTAAGTAGTTACGATGGCTACACCGCGGTGCGAGTGCCTTTACGCCATTTTTTTGCAACTTACATTATTTGTTTACGCATAGTTTTGCCTATTACCCCACATATTCCTATGTATTATGAGAAAAACTCATACTTTGCCTACTAATAATTATAAAAAAGGGTGCCGTTGAAGTGCAAACCTCTGCTTTAGAACTTATCAATCATACATAATTTCTAGGCTTTTCACAGTATAATACATTTTTAAATAGCCATAATTATACGTTAGATTTAATTTTTGCAAATTTTCCCATTGAAATACATATATCAACATCGCCTTTAGTCAAGGAGGACAGTTTTCATTCTACATTGTGTATCAAAGCCACTGATATTCTAATACAGCCCTTAAAACCGCAATCGCGTTTAAAATTTCAGTTTAGACGAGCAGATTATGCTTCAATAAATGAAACACTCGCTAGCCAGGATTGGTCTTTTATTAATACTGATAGTGACATACAGAAAATAATCACTAAACTTTACTCAATCTTATATGATTTAATATTAAAGTATGTACCCCAAGTCCGCTCCTCTCGAACACATACCTATCCTATTTGGTATAGTAGAGCCCTAATAAAGGTTATAAGAGAAAAACTCAATGTGCATTATAATTGGAAGCGGTACCAAAATCAAATTGATTATGTTGAATTCTCTGAACTGAGGGAAAAGCAAAAAAGATTACAATCAGAGTGTTATCAGCGGTTTATCGACCTGGCACAAGGTAAAATTAAGACAAATCCAAAATTTTTCTGGACATATGTTAAAAATAAACGTCGAAATAATTCCAAGTGGTCAAGAAGATATATGGAACGCGTTTAACGAATTTTTCAACAAAAATTTTAGTGCGTCCGCGAACCATTATCAATATAATGCACGCGATGACACTCATCCATTGAATATAATACACTCTATATAAGTGAATCAACAAGAGATTCTCAAACTCTTTCAGAATGTAGACGTCGCAAAAAGAGCTGGGAATGACAAAATTCCTTCTATATTCCTAAGTAAATGTGGAGAATCTCTGGCCTTACCCATAGCTTTAATTTTTAACAGATGTCTTCATGTTGCATATATCCCTAATATTTGGAAACAGGCACACATAGTGCCAATTCATAAAAAAGGTCTAAAAACATCAATTGAAAACTATCGGCCGATATCTATCTTGAATGTATTAAGTAAGCTTCTTGAGAGAGTTGTTCACAGGCGGATATATCCATTCCTAGCTCCATTAATACCTACCGAACAACATGGATTTGTGAGAAGACGTTCAACTTCAACCAACTTGTGTGTCTTTGTTGATGAAGTAGCCAGAGGTATGGATGGTGGATGGTATATATACATATATATGAAGGTAGATGTTATATATACAGACTTTGAGAAGGCATTCGACCGCGTGGACCACGTAATACTGTTACATATACTTGATCACCTCGGAATTCGTGGCAACTTGTTACGTTGGGTAGAGTCTTACCTGAAAAACCGATCTCAGGCTGTTGTTGTTGGTGGTTACTGTTCAGACTTTATAAAAATTTCGTCTGGAGTGCCCCAGGGCTCTATATGAGGCCCTCTTTTATATGATTGTTATTTATATGACCTAGGCACCTGTTTCAAATACGCAAAATTTTTAATGTATGCCGATGACACCAAAATATACATGCAAATTAAAAATAAAAATGACTGCATAAAACTACAAGATGACCTCAATAGAATGGGGCAGTATTAATTTCGAATCGCATTGGAGTAAATATAAATAAATGTCAATATATAGTATTTACCAGAAAAAACAAAATAAACTATTACGAATACAGGATCAATAATACAAAAATAAATAAGGTTGAGTCAGTCAAAGATCTAGGTGTCACAGTAGATGCAAAACTGAATTTCTCAGAACACATTGATACAATAACAAATAAAGCCTTCAAAAATATAGGATTTGTCTTGCGTGTCAGCCGACCGTTTTCTGATATAGATTGCATAAAAATTCTATATTTTGCTTATGTTAGAGTGTCTTGGAGTACTGCAGTATAGTTTGGAACCCGCACTATATCACCTATAATGAAAAACTTGAAAATATTCAACATAAATTCACCAAACATTTAAACTACCGTTGTTATCGTAGATTTGAAGATTATGAAGATTCATGCGCTTATCGCCGTCTGCCAACGCTCATAAATCGGAGAATCCTAACAGATATGTCATTTCTGCATGGCATATGTAATGGGCAAATTGACTCGCCTGAATTGTTGGCTAAACTATTATGCCTCTGTTGTCCAAGGTTGAGAACAAGACACACAAACTTATTTGCAGTTCCTCGGTCCTACAAACTATGCCTCTAATGCTCCTGTAAGTTCCTCGGTCCTACAAACTATGCCTCTAATGCTCCTGTTAAGAGACTACAGAGGACCTACACTAAACGATTCAATTCTGTAGACATCATTTTATAAAGTAAAAACATTTTTAAGCAAGAAATACTAAGCGTAATAAATATGCCATATACCTAGGGTTAAATATAATAAACATTACTATAGGCCTACATAATAACTAACATATACCTACCGACTTTATATAATGAAAAAATCCTTATATCACACATCATGCACACTTACTATTCATACACACAATCTCCCACACACCACACACACACACACACACACACACACACAACCTCACACATATTTTTTTTGTATATTTATACTTAAGCCAGTGTCTAAGTTTTTAATTTTTATGTATACTGTTAAGGGACTGTTTTGTTATATTAAGAAACCTATAAAAAAAATTTTTAACAAAAAATGGAACCGACTTCAACACCCAAAAGTGTGAAATAACTTGTTGAAGTCGGTACCATGATGGTTCAAAAGTCCCTATTATCACAATATTGTGTGCATGGTACCGACTTAGACAAGTTATTTCACACTTTTGGGTGTTGAAGTCGGTTCCATTTTTTGTTAAAAATTTTTTTTTCAATCTTTTTAGTGTAACTCAAAAACGGCTTGACTGATTTTGATGAAATGTAAAATGGGACCAAACGACAAGCATCAGCTTTCAAACAAAAAAAGAATTTTCAAAATCGGTTCACCCAGTCAAGATATAGGAGGTAACAAACATAAAAAAAAAAAAAAAAAAATACAGACGAATTGAGAACCTCCTTCTTTTTTGGAAGTCGGTTAAAAAGTAAGTCTTTTTTGGCTGTAGGTCACAGATACAAAATTAGAACTTTGTTAATTATGAACATAGTAAAATAAATAAAATAAAAATAAAAATAAAAAATAATATAAAAAAATCAGTTTTTCATACAATTTTGTATTATCAAAATAATTCCAAGAAGTCGTCTTGTATAGGAATTATCACATTTAGACATAAAATAATAAATTGATAAACTCTCTAACCAGAAGCATGAGTATAGGGCGTAAGGACATGCATGCATAATTTCACTGACATTAGACACTTGGTATATTTTATCTATGGCTATATAGTATGACGTTTACTTACTTGCCTTAACTTTATGGGAACTCATAAAACATACAATTTTCATATAATAAATCATAAATTTACATTATTTATAGATATTCTTTTTATGAACAATTATGGTGGTGGAAGAATCAGCGCAAAGTTTGAACGTACCCATATAGCCATCGCAGAGGTTGCTGAGGTGCGGGTTGTGACTGAGGTTGAGCTTCTCCAGCGATTGCAGTACTGCCATCACCTCCACCGCATTTTTGTTGAGCATGTTGTTTGATAAGTTAAGGGTAAGCAGCGCGCCCTGACTTGCAAACGTTCCGCTACGCAAACGAAAAAGTTTCACTTTCATTCAAAGTACTACAAAATGTAAGCCATTATAATAATAATAATAATAATAAAGATTTATTTCAGACAGCATTGATCAATTTTTGTTAGTAAATGACTTATGTCTAAAGGTTAAATTATTACATAAAAATTATACGTCATATTAAATTATTATTTTATAAATTTATCTTGATGTCAATAAGTGTATTAAATAATAAATAGAGTAATAGCAGTTTATTTTGTGAGGACCGCAATATGGTGTCACAGAATTGTACAGTCGTATTTATTTGCGACGACGGACAGGATTCTGTTGGTGCTGGCGCGCACTCTGCACAGCAGTGATGCTACCTTTTTGCGCATTATGGCGGCAAACGCGTCAGTTCGCGCTTCCATGAACATTTTTGAAGCGCTGCAGAAACGTGGCAGCCGCATCAGAATCCTGAAAGCATTATTGTACTGGACACGCAGTGCGTTGTAGGTTTTTTGTGCATACGTTATCCATAAGCTACTTCCGTAAAATGATTGGCAATAAGCCTTAAACAGAGTTATTTTAACTTCGTTTGAGCAACTAAAGAATCTCCTGGACAACATATTCACCTTTGCCGTCAGCGCTCTGCGCTCCCGATCCATATCTAGGTCATCTTTGAGGTCTTCAGTTAGTATCTGACCCAAATATTTAAATTGCCTCACCCTATCCAGAGGAACACCATTCAATTTAATAGGAGGAACTATGCTGGGTTCTGACCCTCGCTTATAAAATATCATAAATTCACTTTTCTTTACATTATACCGCAGCCCACGGGTTAAAACATAGTTTTCACAGAAACTAAGTAACTTCCTGAGAGCGCTGACAGAGGGTGCCAGCAGCACCATATCATCAGCATAACTAAAATTGTTGACAGAAATTCCGTCAATAGAGCATCCCACTGGTAAACTGCTGAGACCCTCTATCAGCTCGTTAACATATAATTTAAAAAGTTTGGGGGAGGTCACTACCCCCTGCCTCACCCCACACTCCAAACCTTAATATGCATCCGACAGCTCATCATTCCACTTAACACTGTTTACCTGATTGTTGTACCAATACTCAAAAACAGAACAGATCTCCTTCGGTAAACTAGTGTTTCTCAGTTTCCTCCACAGCACACCGTAAGACACCATGTCGAAGGCTTTTGACAGGTCAAGAAAACAGGCATATACTGGTGTTCTCCTATCGACATAGTATCTTACAGTGTGCTTGACAGATAAAATCGCGCTTTCCGTTGAATGTCCCGCTCTAAAACCAAACTGTCCATCATGTAGTTTTATATGTTTATCGAGATGGTTGTCTAGTAAACGATCCAGTACCCTAGCAATGATGGTGGCTAAAGATATTGGTCTGTAATTACTCTTATCTTACTGTATCTCCAGTGTTTATAATTATATTAGTTGTGTAAGTTATATGTTCAAGATATTAAATAATAGTTATGAAATGTACTGCTGTTACGTATTTACCTTGAAAGAGTTGTCAGGTGATTGTATGATAAGTCAAGGAGACGTAGATTGGGCACAAAGTGTAACAGCCCCTTCGGCAGCGTTTTCAAATTGCATTTTTGCAGCGAGAGATTCCAAAGTTTGGTAGCGTTTTTCAGCAGATTCCCTGGTAACGACTCTAGTTTACTTGCTTTGGTAATAACCAGACTCTCCAAGTTATGACAGCGTGCTACCCAGTGCTCAGGAAGCGCTACCACGGCCGGAAACGTCAATTGTAAGGTCAGCAGTTTTTCACACTGGGATAGTACTTTAGGATGGGTCTCCGACCACGAGTTCAATACCACATTTTCCACCTCAGGAATCGATATCAATGTCAACGTAGTATTATTCGAATATAAATTAAGCACGCTTAGCTTCGGAGGCACTTCAGATACATTGATATAGTCCTCACTCAACTGTAGATTATAGAGATTGGGCAGAGATAGCACTGCTTTAGGCGGGGACACCACGCCACTGGAGGTCAGAGATAGTGCCTGTAGCGAGTTGGACATATGCTGCAGGGCTTCTAACGGTATCTGAATGCCCTGCATTTCAAGGGAGCGCAGGTTGCGCAGCTTGCTGAGGAAGTTGGAGTTGACCGCGGGGCGCTCGCCCTTGTAAGGAGCTCTCACGGTAAGTCTGACGAGATACTCGAGTCCGGCAAAGTGCTTCGCCTGCAGCGGTGGGAGTGGTGGTAGATCCTCCAGCGTTAGGTTACCCTGCGTGGTGGTCTCGTGCAGCAAAGATACGTTGAGCGAAGAAAGCACGTGCACGAAGGAGTCGTTTGCGGGCGGAGGGCAGCCCCTCAGTGTCACCCGCGATACTTTTATTTCGCTAAGGAAGGCTGGCAGCGCGTCGGAGTCTAGGGCTGCCCAACCTTTACCACATTTGACCTTTAAAAATATGCTGTCGACGTAACTGATGAAGAGTTTGTGATCTGGAAAAATATGATGTGTTTGTTAAATTGTTTTAAAGGGAAAGTAATATATCAATAACACCCACGACATAAAAACAGAAACGAGCGAGAGAGTTTCTGCTCCAAAACTGAGCAGTTCCTTAGAACACTCCCCGCGATAGCTGCTATTTCAGGTAGGTATCTATTATATATATTCCTGTAATCATTTATGCCGTATTGTTTTGTTCATCAAGCTTTATTGAAAATTAGTTGCACCCCGCGGTTCCACCCGCGTAGACAATTATAATGTTGTAAATTCTTTATTTGTTAATCCGGGACAATATATATTTTTACTTTTTTATATAAATAGTTAAAATATATATTGTTCGGGTCCTATTCTAAATATATATAACAAGAAGCTTGGGATAAGTAACTTGTGTTATAAAATACAAATTATGTGAAAATACGTTTTAAAACTCTTATCTAAGTATTTGCATAATTTCATTGATTTACTAATAAAAGTTAAACACTAGGCGTATACAATACAACCAAGTGTTTTACTATTTTTTTTTATGGGATAGGAGGGCATACGAGCAGGCGGCTCACCTGATGGTAAGTGATCACCGTCGCCCACAAACATCCGCAACACCAGAGGTCTCGAGGATGCGGATGCGGCCTTTAAGGAGGGAATATGCTCTCTTCTTAAAAGTTCCTAAGTCGTAACTGTTCGGAAATACTTCACCAGGCAGCTGGTTCCATAACATGGCAGTGCGAGGTAAAAAATGCCGTGAAAATCGCAAGGTTGAGGACTGCCAGACGTCGACATGAAATTGATGAAACATCATGCTTTGTCGGGAAGTCCGGTGGCGAAATTGAGCTGCAGGTAGTAAATCGAGCTGTTCCTCAGAACACTCCCCGTGATATGTACGGTAAAAGATGCAGAGTGATCCAACATCTCTACGCAAAGCCAAAGGGTCGAGCCGACCGGAGAGAACTTGATCGTCGACGATTCGAGTCGCTCTGCTTTGAATGCGGTCAAATGGAAGAAGCTGGTACTGGGGAGCTCCCGCCCAGAGTTGAGAGCAGTACTCCATGTGAGGTCGAACCTGAGCCTTATAAAGTGTCAGGCGATGGGCCGACGTGAAGTAGCCTTATCTTCCAAGTGACAGCGAAATTGAACGACGTTCGATATGTCGACGCCAAGTACTCCGATGCTGGCTGAGGTAGCAAGGGGAGTGTCTTCAAAACGGAGGGATACGACAAAGGGGGATATCTTGGCGGTAAACGCACAAACTTGACGTGTCTTCTTGGGGTTAAATTGGACAAAGTTCAATTGGCCCCATTTCGAAATATTTGACAACACGGTCTCGACTGAAGACACAAATTTGTTCCGACTCTCGACAACGTTTTCTCGAGAAATTTTAGCGCGGCCGGTGTATGAGGCATCTCCGGTACTGTCATCCGCATAACAATGAATATCGCTGAGTTGCAGCATGTCGTTGATGTGTAAGAGAAATAGAGTCGGAGATAGCACACAGCCTTGCAGAACGCCAGCATTAATCGGCTTTAAGTCGGAGCATGCACCGTCGACAACGACCTTAATGCTCCGATCTGCCAAAAAACTGGAGATCCATTCGCACAATTTCTCGGGAAGCCCATAGGAAGGAAGCTTCGATAGAAGCGCTTTATGCCACACCCGATCAAAGGCCTTCGCTATGTCCAAACTAGCCACCAACGCCTCACCTTTGGAATCCACCACCTCCGCCCATCGATGTGTAAGATATACTAAAAGATCACCAGCTGAGCGACCACGACGAAAACCGTACTGGCGATCGCTAATCAGCTGGTGCTCCTCTAGATACTGCAGGAGCTGGTTTTTGATAATGGACACTCGACTTTCTTGTCAAATGTTAAAAAAGAGTTATTTTTTGTTTACTGTCGGTATGTAAGCCTTTTTTTTCACTATAATATCTACTGTCTGTAAATTAAAATGAGGCCAACAATAGGGAACTGCTCTATCTCGAGTGAGATCTGGCACAAGAGTGTTGCCAGAATAAACAGTAACAGCTCGACAACAGATTTTTACTGAAAGGTGACATGATTGATTTTTTACTTAGTTTTATTATCTATGTTTATGTCTAAGAGGTTCGAGCGCCAGAAGAGGCCAGCGGGGTGATCACGTATCTTCTGTAGCAATGAAATGCTGATTGCAACAATCAAAAATGACAGTTTTGACAGATCTTGTATCAATGAAAAAAACAGATAGGTAACAGACCTTCTTGTGCCCAAACGTTAGTCGCCGACCGTTTTTTCTTTTATACCTGAGACGATAACTGGCATATACATTGATCGATTTAAAATTTCGTAATATCCATTCTACTATAGAGTTGTAATAACATAGTATATATACAGGTTGAACTCCCATGGTCAGTATTTCCTTTGATTTCATATTATAATTATTCTAAAATCTAATTTAATGTTTGAAATCTAAGTAGATCAAAATTTAAGTTAATATTGGCATTTATTTTAAAATACAAGTAATAATTTCTTCTTCCTGAACACAATTTAGCCCAAAATATATCTTCCTCCACACAGCTTCAACTCTAGTGTCTAATGGCCAATCTACACTTTGGATACTGCAACACGTTTCATACGCTTGATATATCCTGTAAAATAAAACCAAATGTAATAAAGCGACTATGATATTTTTAGTATTTTAATGTTTTGCAATAACGCATGCTCTGCGGATAACATAAAAAAAATACGAGAGGCAAAAATGAAGTCATGAGCGGGAAAAAAATAAGTTTCTCCTCTCTCCGAATACTAAAAATAATAATAATAAGAAGAAATTACTACTTGTATTTTAAATTCTATGCCAGTATAAACTTAAGTTTTATTTATTTCTTAGGAAGACCAACAGTATAACAAATATCTTATATATAACTAATAACAACAGATAACCAATTATAGGTCCTCACGGATAGCTATCTTATAAATGACATTCAAATAATGAACACTAGGTTACAGCTTAGTCTTTTTATGTTTAGACTGCTGCTTATGACAAAATTCAAACATTTAGTTGAAGAACTCTCTGCTACAACCGCCTAGCCGATGCAATGCTTGTACAAAATAAGTCTAGGCCAACTCTCTTGTTTATATCATAAAAAAATCTGTTCACACGTAACAGGTAAGAATTTTGCCTTTATTTGTTTTATTTAGATTTTAGAATAATAATAATAATAATATGAAAGAAAAGGAAATACTGACCATGGGAGTACATCCTGTATATATACTATATATTTACAAAATCTTTAGTAGAATGGATAGTACGACATTTTAATTCGATCATTGTATATGCCAGTTATCGTCTCAGGTATAAAAGAAAAAAAACGGTCGGCGACTAACGTTCCGACGCATGAAGGTCTGTTACCTATCTGTCTTACAAAATTTGTCAAAACTGACAGTTTTATTGTTGCAATCAACAGTTCATAGCTACAAAAGATACATGATAGCCCTGCTGATTCGAGCTTATTCATTTTCAAACTTTGAACGTTTGTACATGAAAAGAGTGTTTCTCCGAAATTGCGTTCTTTGTCTGATTCATACGGCCTAATTTTTTTTTTTACATTTAAGCGTATGAAACATATTTTTACAAAAGATGATAACCTAAGATCCAATGTCTGAAAAAGGCACACTTTTTGATAAAATGGTTTCCAACATAATTAACTTTAAAATTTTTGAGGCTATATGAATCAGAATCTGTGACATATGAATCAGAATTAGGGATAGAAATGAATTTCTAGTTAGAAAAATCAGTCAATTATTTATTAAAATCACAGTAAATGCACACGATGCTTATCATAACACCTAAATCTAGTCAATCACAGCATGATAATTATAATTATGATACTCGACAATATTAACTATCATTACATTTTTTGTGTAAGTATCTGGTTTCATAAAATCTCAAAAAAAAATCTACATAAATATTATCAAGTACGTTTAAACTTTTAACAATAACCAAAATCATGGCAAAAAGTAAAATTAAATATATATAAAAAATAAGTAAATATTATTCGGCAATGATATCAGGATTTTAAACCTGTCTATCGAGGCTTACTAAAAAAAATATTTCGTCAACGTCGAAGTTTTTTCATTATTTACCTTTATTTTATTACCTAGATTAGTCTAGGAGTTTAATACCAATATATTAGTTGTAATTTCAGGTATAGTCTAAGTATCGTAAATTTTGTTGTCGATAGATATGAAACCCCTTTGACGTCTTATTAGGACTGCTGTGAAATTTACAGCTACTGTTTTTAGACATGTAAATAACATTAGGTACATACGAAATGACTAGTTACAGGCGTTACATGCTGCCAATGTAACGTTTCATTAGAAATATGTGTGACATTCTGATTAATATGATATTTTTACCGTATGAATCAGACACACATCAATCAGAATTTTGCCCATTAACACCGATAAGTCATCACACGTATTCAATTAAGAATTGTTATTTATACATAGGTTTCTGGTCTCCAATGTCATTATATTTTCCACAGATTCAAGTTTGAAAACCATTTACCATAATTATAAAAACGAACACACTAATCAGAAACACAGGTGTACCAAGGCTATATGAATCAGATATTTACCTTTATATCTCCGGGACGACACAAACCAGCCACACGTCACGTCGCGACCACGTCAGCCGAGCCACTGGCTACCGCCAGCGCGGGGAGGGGTCGCCTGATGTTTTGTATTTAGCTGGGTACGTTCTATATAATACGTATTTTTTTATTTATAAATAAACGTTCGTAAATATTAGTACCAGTTTTTATATTAGTATTAGTATTTGTTGTTTCTTTACACCAAAAAATATTTTGGTGTAAAGAAACAACAAATATTCGTTCGTAATAATTATAATTCACATCAATTTATGAATAAGAAATAATGTTATTGTTACCAACGTTCAAGAAACTGGGTTGCGGACACACCATATTAGTCAGAAGAACTACTTTTAAATAGTTTTTTGAAATATTTAAATAACTATTATTAAAAAAAAAACAACTTGTGCAAGATAGGCAATAGTCTGAGGTATGTTTTCAAATTAATTGCAAGTCTGCAAATTAATTTTAAAACATTTTGTCAGTTAGTTACAAAAATAAACCTGAAGACATCGAAAATTTAGGGTTCGGAGAATCACTCAAAACACCTACATGACTAATATTATATTTCACCTAAGTATAGAAAACATGACAACAATGCGGCGTATTCCAGTGTGGTACCATAGACTGAGTGTGGTAAACACTATGTTTTGTAAAATACAGACATGGAACATCTGACGAGTGACCGCGACTCGACCAACGAGTGCCCGCTCGCTCCAACAGGAACTCGGAACGCTATTTTTAACTCGCTATATTGACCTTGCAACATATCAAAATAATAATCGCATTATCTTTGGTAGTAATATATTTTTAGACTTCACATGTCCTTACTTGGTTAGTCCAAAATCAGTGTTTGGGATTAAATAAATGTTTTAGTTGTATTGACAGAAAATTTTGCAATTACGGGGTTAAACGCTTGAAATGGAGGGCTCTTGTCTTGACGATAAAATTGTCCCCCGCTCCCGCTCCGCTCCCGCTCCGCTCCGTGCAGCGATCGCATCAACACGACCCACAAGGATAAGATAAACGATACGGTGCCCGCGCCGCGCCGCCGCGGCGACTTCCCATGAACTCTACTCTATTTGTGTCGAAATGGAATCATTATGTATTTTGTAAATATGTTGTTGATACGGAAGTTATTTTACAAAATACTTAGATTGTGGAGATTTTGCGTTGTTTACCTGTCTTTGAGATTGATTTGATCGGAATAAATGCGTCGTTATTTGTATGCTGTCGTAATGGAAGAAGCAAGAGTGAAGTGGGAACTTCTATCTATAATAGATGCAGTTCATCATAAATGGTGAACTGCACTGCGCCCAACACCTTGAGACATAAAATGATTATGTCTCATGGGTCTATAATTACACTATACCCTTCAGACGGGAACACAGCAATGTGAACATTACAGCTTGGCGGTAGGAAATATTTTGCCGTCTATTTTGAAAGTTCAATTGAATTAAAGGGAGTATGATGCACTCGCCGCGAACCTTGCCTAGGCTATAAACATTATGCAAAGTTAATTGCTTTATAAATTGGGATGGGTCGCCGCTCAGGGCATTTACCACAGAGCGCTACTGTTTCAGAGGACACGTTAGGCCATTAGTCTCGTTAGGCACGTTTCCACGTTAAGCAATTAGTTATTTTGAAATTACAGTTATTACCGCACTAGTGGTAGAGCATTTTGCGAATGCCCGCCTGGCTAGCTACCACCTGCGAAAAGAAAACACGTCACCAAATATCTAATACGATGTTTTCCTGCGGCTGCCTTTGAGAGCACCACGTTCGAACGCATCATGACTTACCATCAGCTGAGATTGTGGTCAAAGGCAATCTTATTGGCAATGAATATAAAAGTAAATGATTGAGTTGTGTAGGTAATGAGGTTACCCGTGGTGTGATTTATGGAGAATGAACTGATATAAGTAGGCGCGTCGCGCCGAACTCCCCCGGAGAGCCTGCACTGCAAATAGTGACTCATTGGTTTATATTATACTGTACGATCATTTGTACTTGTTAGCAGTTGTAGTTATCGTATCAGGATAAGCCACCTTCAAGCTGCAAAGGCTAGAAAGGCTATGTAGGCCCTTAAGTTGTTGCTGAAACTTATATTTTTGCTGCAAAAAAGTTTCAAATCGAATCACTCACTAATAAAAAACTAAACACGTCGTTGACAGTGTCAGTTTAATTATATATTTGTCAATTGTTTAGGCACAACGAGGGGGTCCACTTTTAACCAGCAGGCCGATCACGTATCTTCTGTAGCTAGGAGAAGAATACATAGATATTCTTCCTCCTAGTTCTGTAGCAATGAACTGCTGATTGCAACAATCAAAAATGACAGTTTTGACAGATTTACACTACGGTTTAAATCACGCAAACACTGCTGTCACTGCATACATTACAAAAGCTTGGTTCATAACTGAAATACGAGAATATGCACTGTTTGCGCGCAAACGATGTGAACCGATATGTAGCCGCGCTTATAACATCTGCTGACTGTCAATTTGCTTTATGGCAACCCAAAATAACCTTTACGTCAATAAATTGATAATAGAAGTATTGTATTTCAAGGCATTCTTTTGTGAACAGATATTTGTACGTTCAACATTCTAACCACAACAACAAAAATCTCCTCATCTATCTGTCAAGATTTGAGTTTGACGTTTGTGCATACATTGCACTACCACTTTTCTGTGAGCGTTGTTTGCGGCCGGAGATGACGTCAAAGATGACGTCATTATGCTATCGCGGTGTCTGTTTAGCAAGTTATGAACCAACCGTTTGCGTGCACACAGTGCAAATAGCGCATATTTGCGTGACTTGAACCACAGGGTTTATAACAATAAAATCAAAAGTCAAAAAATAGGTAACATATCTTTATGCGCCCAAACGTTAGTCACCGACCATTTTTTCTTTTATACCTGAGACAATAACTGGCATATATATGTACCTTGATCGAATTAAAAATGTCGTACTATCCATTCCACTAAAGAGTTTGTAATAACATATATATACAGGTTGTACTCCCATGATCAGTATTTCCTTTTATTTCTGTATCGTTGTAACGGAACGTTACACAAATATGCCGAAAGAATTGAATATTATATATTTTTACCTACCGAAATTTAATTATGAATCCTACTTACAAACTATTACTATTATAATCTACTTACATACGTTACAAATATCTAAAACCTACTACAAAATTAACATAATGAAATGAAAGACAGAAATGAATGAAACTAGCTCCGTTCGCAATAACCGTTATCTGAGAGACCGGCAGCGCGAGGTGCAACGGCTGGCGACAGCCGTCCGTCGCGCCAGTCCGAGCGAATAGACTTTTGAGCGAGGACGTACCTACGTACAAATTTACTATTTTAAATCTGCTTTTATGCTAATAGTGAAATCAATCAAATATAGTTAATATTACTTTTACTAGTGTTGTGATTGTGTTACCCCAAATTGGGTGAGTTGTTGTGTTGTTTCTTTATTGTGAGGCTAATGTATTGTATTACGGTAAGTACATTTAAAACTACAACGACAGTTATTAAATACGAAATGAATTGCCTTAACCACTAACAATTAATTTATCTAGTATTTTTGAATGTACTTATTATGTGCCTAGTGTTATTATTGAATGCCAGAACTACTTTGTTATTACTTGGAAGCAGGGATGGCATTTCATGTTCATACCGGTATTTTTACAAAAACACAATCCTCATTTCTATTATATTCAATATGAGGGTACACTATTGTGGTGTGTGCATTCTGCCGTTTTACTTGCGTAAAATAGCTATTATTGATATTTAACTCACACTTTGTTTCTTATACTTGGTTCTTTAATATTTTATTATTGTATTCTTACATGTAAGTGATTGTATGACTGCCTCATCATTGACTACTATTAAATCATAGCAACCATTTTGCCTTCTCATCTTGAATGTGGTGATGTAGCAGTCATACAGACTTGGATCGGGGCATATACTAAGCGTCCCATATCACTGGGTTCCAGGGTTCACCCTTACGGCAACGTCAGTTGCGTCTACCCCTACAACCAGCAGCGGTGGAACAACCGTACCAGTACTACCTACGACTCGTGCCAGCTACTACCACTCAGCGACGTGACGTCTACCGCTTCTGAAGGCCAGTGGTTGTTATTTTGGCTGGGCAATGCCTTCGATCGTTGGTCGGACCCCGACCTTCGTATAAAACTACTAATTAGCTATTAATATATATATATGTGAACGTACTAGTTGTATAATTTGATCAGTCCTTAGAAACTAATATCTACCTAGGCCTGGTTAGCAACTAGGAACGCTGCATTGGCGCCCAACTACAGGTTCCTATCACGATCGAATCGTATTGCTCATCTTTATTTGCATTTGGTAGTTTTCATTGGTGCTGGCTATAAAATTATTAGATATAAGATTGATTTTTTGTTCATCGCCTAATGTGCTAATGTGTGCTAAAATCTATTGATGTGCTAAAAAATACACACACCTTAGGCGATATCTATTTTGAAGTTTAGTTTGGTGGCGTGTTACCTTCCGCTCATCAATCATTGCTTGTAGATTTTGTATTCATTCTTTTCATTCTGCAACAAACACCCAATTTGCAGTAAACATGGCATATGTCATTAAATACTTTTCGCTTCAAAAAGCTGAATTAGAGTACGAAGTTGAACTTCGCGGTGGTTCAGGTGAATCTGTTCAAGAGCTTCGTAAGCAAATTATTAAATTGTCCTCACAACTGCCAGCCGAAGACATTCTCGAATCACACCTGGATCCCGCCGATGACTTAAAGGGCGTTAAAGAATCTCTTTTGAAGTCACACAGTAGTTTGACATGTCTTAAATCTAAATTCGACAAAAACTTATTCAGCCGCACAGAAACCTTACTAAATCATATCCACCATAGAATTAATAGGATCACTAGTACGACTGAAACTAATGATATTTATAAAGTTTGTTCATCCAATTTCAACTCTCAGTATAAAGAAATGTCTTCATTAAGACCAAGTACGTCTCAAACTAAGGTACCAACTTCGGCCACTACCGAAAACGTTGCCGAGCCCTCTACTATAACGGTTACTTGTGAACGGAATTTGGCCTCAGAAATAAGTAAGCTTAAATTTTCGGGAAGAACTTGCGTACGCACCTTCATTTTAACAGTTGAAGAATATGCACTTTCTAGAGGTATATCTTATGACAAAATATTATCTTTAGGTTTTGAAATCTTTGTAGAGAATGCCCTACATTGGTATCGCTACAATAGAGATAAAATTCAATCTTGGAGTGATTTGCGCCAGTTGCTAATGAAAGATTTTACAGCTAGTGATCACGACTACCGTCTCGCCGCTGATATTCACTCGCGCACTCAAGGCGAACATGAAAATATTACAATATATATTGCAATTATGCATGGTATGTTTTCCGGGCTTAGTAAACCGCTATCCGAAGAAGAGAAGCTAGAAATATTGATGCACAACATTAGACCATGTTATGCGGGTGCTTTGGCTGGCTCTTCAGGCATCAATAGTATAGATGCATTACAATCGGTGTGCCGTAACTATGAAGACATACAATCGCGGTTCTCGCATTTCCATGAACCACCTAAGGAAACCAGTAGCACATACGCATCCCAGTTTGTTTACAGAGGTCCTACTACATCTAAAACTAATTTTAATAAATATAATCAAGAATATAAACATAATTACAGCTATAATAAAAACAATAACAATCCTAATAAATATTACGGCAACTCTAAACTTAACGTTGAAAAAACATCCGTTCAAATAGAGCCATCTTATTTCAATCGTGATAAAAATATTCCGATTGCGGCTTTATCTACCAACCCTGCTAGACCATTATTCTGCCCTAGATGTAGATCTGATAATCACTCCTTGGCTAATTGCACACAGGAACGGTTTATTATTTGTTTTAAATGTGGCAAGCCAGACGTGCGCTATCCGGAGTGCCCGGACTGTAATCCTGTCGAGGGCGAAAGGAACTTAACGACAAAAAACTAAATAGATTGGATTGGACTGATAGCAATGTTGCAAAGCAATCATATAGTAATAGCTACATAGACTACGAATGGAAAGACTATCTTGACTTTATAGCTAAGTTTTTAAAGTACAATGCTATCTCTTCAATCCAAGACAACGACAGCAATTTTAAAAGGTCTCGACCATATGTGTCAGTTAACATAAATAATAAACCAGTTATAGGATTACTTGACACTGGTTCCTCCACGACTATACTAGGTAATGGCAGTCATCTACAACTTCTAACCGCAGGCCTTGAACTGGTAAATTGTGATACAGTCCAGTTTGTAGCTGCTGGCGGAGAAAAGCTCAATTTTATTGGTGTAATTTACCTACCAATGGAGTTTCAAAGCGAAAAACACACTCTTAAAGCATACGTAGTTCCCAATATAAAACACTCTCTTATTTTGGGAATGGATTTTTGGAGGCTTTTTGGTCTGTTTCCCAAACACCTGGATTGCATTGCCTATCACAATGATTCAGAGAGTATTTCTACCTCGGACGTAACAATAAATCATGCCACGTTTCTGCTCGACTACGATCATCTAACGGATGAACAAAAATTCACAGCTGATGATATAATTTCTCAATTTCGTGACATTTCCTACGAAGAACGTGGTCTGGGCCGCACTACGCTTACTGAACACGTCATTGACACTGGGGATGCTGCCCCCATTCGTCAACGTTACTATCGGATGTCACCAGAAAAACAGCGGATTCTAGTGGAATAGCTGGACGAAATGCTTAAGGAGGATGTTGTTGAGCCTTGTGAAAGTCCATGGTCATCTCCAGTTCTTTTAACTCCGAAAAATAATGGCGAGATGCGATTTTGCCTCGACAGCAGGAAGCTCAACGCTGTAACAAAAAAGGATGCGTACAGCTTACCTTATATCTCTGAGATCTTAGATAACCTACGCGATGCTAAGTATCTCTCGAGTTTAGATTTATCCAGAAGCTTCTGGCAAATTTTGATAAGAGAAGAGGACAGACCTAAAACTGGATTCTATATTCCTTCTCGCGGCACGTTTCAATTCAAATCTATGTGTTTCGGATTAACTAACGCACCTGCGACACAACAGAGATTGGTGGATTCTTTATTCTACGGACCTGAATTTGAGCACAGGGTGTTCTGTTTTGTTGATGACGTCATAATCGTATCAAATAGCTTCGAACAGCACACATCATTGCTTATGCGTGTGCTTGGTAAATTGAAAAATGCCAATCTAACAATAAATTTTAAGAAAAGTCAGTTTTTTAGATCTCAACTGAAATATTTTGGATACATTGTAGACTCGAATGGCTTACATGCTGATCCAGGTAAAGTCGAGTCTATAGTTAACTACCCCACCCCTACGAATCGAAAAGAAGTACGACGTTTTATTGGAACTGCTTCTTGGTATCGCAGATTCATTCCCAATTTCAGCAGCTTAGCAACTCCATTGAATAAGTTGACTTCTCAAGGCAAAAATGCCCCTCCCTTTTTGTGGTCTCCTGAAGCCAACAAGGCTTTCAATAAATTAAAAACCCATCTAATTTCTGCACCTATATTGTCATGCCCAGACTATACAAAACCTTTCCAAGTGCACACCGACGCCAGCGACTACGGCATCGGAGCGGTGTTAACTCAAATGCTCGATGGACAAGAAAAGGTAATTGCGTATATGAGCAAATCCTTGTCACAACCAGAACGCAACTACAGTGCCACAGAACGCGAAGCATTAGCTGTTCTCTTATCCATCGAACATTGGCGTTGTTACTTGGAAAACGGTCTCAAGTTTACAGTCTACACAGACCATTCTTCCCTTAGGTGGTTCCTTAATCTTAACAACCCTACTGGAAGACTGGCTCGATGGGGAGTACGACTCTCCGCTTATAACCTTGAGATCAAACACCGAAAAGGTGCTGATAACGTAGTTCCAGACAGTCTATCACGTTCAGTTCCTATCTCCGCCATCGATTTCGTAACCGAAATACCTGCAAAACCAACAACAGACGCTTGGTATTTAAACATATTTAATGGTACCCAAGACTCGCCAACATCATTTTTAAATTATCGCGTTGAAAATGGTAAACTCTTTCGATATATGAAATCACTCAATCCCCTTACGAGAGAATTCGAATGGAAAGAGGTAATACCATCAGAATACCGACATGATATTATATCTGATAATCATTCAAACCCGAATTCTGGACACTTTGGAATTTACAAAACGCACAAACGTATTACGCTAAAATATTTTTGGCCAAGTCTTCATAAAGACGTGACTCGCTTTGTGACCAGCTGTGAAGTTTGTCTATCTTATAAACACCCTAACCACACTACACTAGGTACCATGGGCAGACCAAAAGAATGCTGTCGCCCCTTCCAGATGTTGAGCGTAGATTTAGTGGGACCCTTGCCGGTTACAAGAAAGCAGAATACCTTCTTACTAGTAATTACTTGCTGTTTCTCCAAATATTGCCATTTGTTTCCAATCCGCCGAGCAACGGCAGATATAATCACTAAGATTCTAGAAGAAAACGTTTTTCTTATCCACGGAATTCCAAGTACCATATTGATGGATAATGGGCGACAGTTCACGAGCAATATTCTACGCAATTTACTATCGACCTACAAAATTCCTAATATTTTTTATACTCCACTTTATACACCACAAGTAAACTTAGTAGAAAGATACAACAAAACAATAATTACGGCTGTATCAACCTTCGTTGAGAACGACCATAGGGCTTGGGATGATAATATACCAAAGATCCAATTCGCATTAAATAGCTCGGTTAATGAAGTAACCGGTTTTACACCATCTTTTCTTGTTTTCGGGCGGGAATTAGTAAGCTGTGGTTCCCACTACATCGATTCTGATATAGAAGATCACCTCATATTTACTCCTCGAGATGGTTATGCTGAGAATTTAGGTACACTTCGTAAAATATTTGATAAAGTACAAGCCTCACTGATTAAAGCGCACTCTAGAAATAGCGCTCAATATAATCTACGCCGTAAAAGCGTAGAATTTGACGTGGGAGATATAGTCTGGAAACGCACCTTCTACTTAAGCGACAAAGATAAACGTTTCTCCAAAAAACTTGCACCTAAATTTATCAAGTGTCGTATTATAGGCAAAAGGTCTAAATTGGTCTATGATCTTCAGGATATGGCAGGCCACAATATTGGAACGTGGCATGTAAAAGATTTTAAGCTAACTTAAGTATTTAAACAAATATTGAATCTTGTACAAGTTTTCTAAGCGGATTTTCCTCAGGCAAAATCCTAACCTAAAAAGGGGTGTATGTAACGGAACGTTACACAAATATGCCGAAAGAATTGAATATTATATATTTTTACCTACCGAAATTTAATTATGAATCCTACTTACAAACTATTACTATTTTAATCTACTTACATACGTTACAAATATCTAAAACCTACTACAAAATTAACATAATGAAATGAAAGACAGAAATGAATGAAACTAGCTCCGTTCGCAATAACCGTTATCTGAGAGACCGGCAGCGCGAGGTGCAACGGCTGGCGTCAGCCGTCCATCGCGCCAGTCCGAGCGAATAGACTTTTGAGCGAGGACGTACCTACGTACAAATTTACTATTTTAAATCTGCTTTTATGCTAATAGTGAAATCAATCAAATATAGTTAATATTACTTTTACTAGTGTTGTGATTGTGTTACCCCAAATTGGGTGAGTTGTTGTGTTGTTTCTTTATTGTGAGGCTAATGTATTGTATTACGGTAAGTACATTTAAAACTACAACGACAGTTATTAAATACGAAATGAATTGCCTTAACCACTAACAATTAATTTATCTAGTATTTTTGAATGTACTTATTATGTGCCTAGTGTTATTATTGAATGCCAGAACTACTTTGTTATTACTTGGAAGCAGGGATGGAATTTCATGTTCATACCGGTATTTTTACAAAAACACAATCCTCATTTCTATTATATTCAATATGAGGGTACACTATTGTGGTGTGTGCATTCTGCCGTTTTACTTGCGTAAAATAGCTATTATTGATATTTAACTCACACTTTGTTTCTTATACTTGGTTCTTTAATATTTTATTATTGTATTCTTACATGTAAGTGATTGTATGACTGCCTCATCATTGACTACTATTAAATCATAGCAACCATTTTGCCTTCTCATCTTGAATGTGGTGATGTAGCAGTCATACAGACTTGGATCGGGGCATATACTAAGCGTCCCATATCACTGGGTTCCAGGGTTCACCCTTACGGCAACGTCTGTTGCGTCTACCCCTACAACCAACAGCGGTGGAACAACCGTACCAGTACTACCTACGACTCGTGCCAGCTACTACCACTCAGCGACGTGACGTCTACCGCTTCTGAAGGCCAGTGGTTGTTATTTTGGCTGGGCAATGCCTTCGATCGTTGGTCGGACCTCGACCTTCGTATAAAACTACTAATTAGCTATTAATATATATATATGTGAACGTACTAGTTGTATAATTTGATCAGTCCTTAGAAACTAATATCTACCTAGGCCTGGTTAGCAACTAGGAACGCTGCATCGTCTTCCTGGGAATTAAAATGGATTCAACTTTACAGTGGAATCCACATATACATGATCTATCTGGAAGACTTAGTTCTGCTGCATATGCAGTTCGTAAGATAAGACAGCTAACAGACGTAGCTACTGCTAGGCTCGTTTATTTCGCGTACTTCCACAGTATTATGTCTTATGGTATATTGCTGTGGGGAGCTGCTGCTGAGATAGAGACAATCTTTATCTTACAAAAGCGTGCAATTCGAGCCATATATGAAATGGATCCTAGGGAATCCCTGAGAGATATTTTTAAAGACATTGATATTTTAACTTTACAAAGTTTGTATATATTTGAAAATATTATGTATGTTCGTAAAAATTTGAGCAAATTTAAATCAAACAGTAACAATCACGATTATAACACTAGGAATAAAGATAAAATAGCGGTGCCAGGTTTTAGATTAGCAAAGACAAATAAAAAGTCCTTCTTAGGCAATTGTGTGCGGTTTTATAATAAATTGCCCAAACATATTACAACGCTCACAGAAAGAAAATTCAAGTTGCATGTGAAGAATATTTTGATAAAGAAATCTTACTACACAGTTTGTGATTACTTAAACGACAAAAATGCTTGGACTGGTTCGCCTCTGCCAAGTTAGCGCCTAACACCTACGTAATGTAAATAAATATTGTAGTAATTTTACTATATAGTATGTACTTAACACATTGTTAAAAAACGTTTAAAAGAATGGCCCCGAGTTTCTTGCCCGTTCTTCTCGCAGTGGCTCTATAATTTTTGTTTGTTGAACGTGGCAGTACAATGTAATATATTTCAATATTAAAATTTGTAATTGACCTTCATAAGAGCGTCGTAGACGCCTAAATTGAATAAATGATTTTGACTTTGACTTTGACTTTCATATTATTACTAAGCTATTGCATAGCTTCTATCGCGGGCCTTTTTAAATTTGCTGGGCGAACGTTCGTGCAGCAGAATCCGTTTTTCTTAAATTACTCTGAAGCCGTTCGACGCACTAATATAAAATTTCGGGCACATTTACATGATATACGGCACTAATTATCTGCATCATTCAATTCTTGAAAAGGCGATACATTTTGCTGGGCGAACGAACACCTTGATCACGGTAATGTTATCTATAGATAACAATGTAATTTCACTGGCTCTCAAGGACTGCTGCCGGAACATACCGCTAGGTGCTTTGCGGCAGATTTTCTACTTGAGGGTGGTCGTTAGCTAGGCGTGCATTCGCAAAATGCACTTCCACCATGCGGTGAAGCTCATGCCCGCGCGGCGGGATTCGAACCATGGACCAGCTGCGCGGCAGTCCATAGCTAATGCCACTGAGCCATCATTGCTTTAAAATGTGTTATCCGCAGAACATGCGCTATTGCAAAACATAAAAATATCATAGTCGCTTTACAGGTATCTTTTATTACATATTTTGGTTTTATTCAACAGGATACATTAAGAGTGTTGTAGTATCCAAAGTGTAGATAGGTACCCATTAACCATTACAAAGTGTAGATAGGTACCCATTGACCATTAAAAAGTGTAGATAGGTACCCATTGACCATTAAAAAGTGTAGATAGGTACCCATTGACCATTACAAAGTGTAGATAGGTACCCATTGACCATTACAAAGTGTAGATAGGTACCCATTGACCATTAAAAAGTGTAGATAGGTACCCATTGACCATTAAAAAGTGTAGATATGTACCCATTACCATTAAAAAGTGTAGATAGGTACCCATTGACCATTACAAAGTGTAGATAGGTACCCATTGACCATTACAAAGTGTACATAGGTACCCATTGACCATTACAAAGTGTAGATAGGTACCCGTTGACCAATACAAAGTGTAGATAGGTACCCATTGACCATTACAAAGTGTAGATAGGAACCCATTGATCATTACACACTAAAATTGAAGCGGAGTGGAGGATGATATATTTTGGGTTAATTTCTGTTAAGGGAGGAAGAAGAAATTACTAGTAAAAAAAAATGCCATTATAAACTTATGGTTTTAATTAGATTTAAGAATTATAATAATCCTACTAATATTATAAACTCGAAAGTTTGTATGTATGGATGTATGGACGTGTGTTACTCTTTCACGCAAAAACTACTGAACGGATTTGATTGAAACTTTACAAAAATATAGCATTAGAATAACACATAGGCTATAATTTAAAAAGATACTGTGTAAATTGACTAAAATATAACGATAAGTGTCAGGTAAGTAAGAAAAAAATCAACCATATGCGATCAATTCTGCGTGCAATGCAATAACCTTAAGTGTCACACGCACATAATGTATCACGGAAATGTTTATCTTAAATTTTCCTACAAAAAAGCCTGCGACAGAATATACTTTATGTGTAAGCCATTATCACCATCCAACATATCGAAAATTCATATTGACATCACTAACACAATTACCTAGAGGTACTGTAGAGGCAGGGTACAAGACAATTCTGTTCGGGAGGCAGGGTAGCTCTTATACGTTTTATATAGGTAACTTGTCCATGTATCACTATTTAAATTAAACTCCTTGATATTACCGATAGTACGCGTGCCGTCCGCCATCTTATATCCTCGTCACCAATTGTATCCAATGTGCTATGCACGCGTGGGTTCGGATCCCATCCTCGTCGCCAACTGTTCGATATCTACGCACTAAGGAAGGGAGCAAATGACAACACGGTGACTGGTTGGCAATTACTGGTTTATTAACTAGTATGCATGCTGTATTAAAGGAAGCGTACCAGTATCGTATACCCACATATACATATACATATAGCTGCAATGTGTATATCACAGACCGTAAGGATTATGTACATAGCAAGATTGGCTTTTTTTTATTTATTTTACATTGGACTCTTACGGTTTGTATATTTTGCTCAAATTAAGATTTAAATTTGGCATGGAAAAAAAAACATATTAAAAAAGTTATCGAGGCACTTTTCATGGTTATTTGTGTTTGCTGTTGCGTTCGTACTTGAAAAAGTATTTGACAGGCTTATAGCTACCATTGGGAAACCATGCAGACATTAGCAATTACAATGATCCACCCACGGAGTCGAACAACGAACACACAAACATTATAAAAACACAGGTTAGGTGTTTACCTACACGGTACACGTGTTCACACTGAGTAGGGTAATCTTATTTTTTAAAAAACTTGTCATTACTTCACGCTTTGCGGAAAATACATAAATCTCTGCGGCACACACGCTTCCAAACACCCTGATTATGAAGAGCCAATTTATTCTTGAAAAGTGTCCTCATATTTCATATGCACACAAATCGATGAAGTATACCTACCAGCAATTTAGCACCTTAACTCATTTAAACTCATTTAAGTGGCTCTAATTTATACTTGCATAAGTTCTTCCATCCAAACTTTTTCTATGCAAACCTTTCAAACAAACACATAAAGACTAAGTAATAACAAAAAAAGTATAAAGAAATATATTTTTAAAATTCAAATTACGTAATAAACGTATTTAAGACCGAACTCGGACCATTAGGTACCCAAACACTTGAAAACAAACATGAGCCATTCTGACGTGATGAGCACTTGCCAACGATCAACATTTCATTTTGATATACTCGTATGCATCTGGAGCTGATTATACTCGTATTGTCTATAGGTACAGTCGCGTCGCGTGCAATAACAAGTAATAGGTACACTTCGCAGTTTTCAAAATAATGTGATGTCCCTCATTTATTCATTTTTATCGAAAATAACATAAACACGGGCAAAAAGCTCAAATTATTCTTTGGTTTTACAATGCTTTTGTTTAACAATGTTTTTCAGAGAAAAACTGAAGTTTTTGCCAAAATTTTGATAAATAACTACTTATTATTGCAGGCGACTGCACATATTTGTGCAAAAAGACAAATACGTTTCCATATCCATTTATTCATAATATGCCATTCTTTATCGGACATGTACGTCATTCGTCATTGAATTCGTAGCAAAATTATGAATAATTGACAAAAAATGTGAAGCTTTTTATATACCTATCTCTACGGTGGAATGACGAAGGAGAAATTTTACTACGCTCAGTTGCGAACCTTATGTACGTACTCGTAGGTAGGTAAGTAGATAGTAATTATTTAAAAAATATGGTATAGCTAGCTGCGATAATATTGATGATATAATATGAATATTATAATTCATAAAAAGCTTAGGCTAATAGTAGGGCTTAAATAAGGGACTTCTTATAATATATAAAGTAAGAACGAAAATACCAATATTAACCCTAGACACCTAACCTTCGTCGAATCGACGAGTACGCAACAGAAATATTGCTATTTTTTTTTGACGCGCGCGCCAATCTGATCCTCTACATTTGTCATCTCAATATTTGCCGAGCTCTCTCGGGAAGCGACGGCGTCCAACACGTAAGTACTTTGTGTTTCGATACATTACGAAAATAGTCGTCGTTTCGACGAATGGTTAGGTTTTGTGTGTAAATTTTTACCACTAGTGTTCATACTTTTTTGTAGATTTTACTATGGATTCTCAAAGTTTGCTGTGTAATTAAAATATTACGCGTTTATTCTTGGGCAGGGAAGAGGTTGGTGGAATTGTGGGACTTGACTGACAGCCAAACAGAAGATAATGTTGAAGTGAATGATGCAGAAAGGGATACTTAAGACGACCCTTCTAATCATGAAGGTGCTAAGATCGTTCCTCATCTGATTTGCAAGAAAGTGGGTGTGAGACACAGTACCATCGGCAGAAATCTCAGTTAATAATTCCAGTATGATATTGACCTTCTCACAAGGCAGTATCCGAAGTCGGAGCCGTCATGTTTGGGAAACAACCAAAGGGTATATTTCAAGTAGAGCAACACTATATTTGTGGTAAAAAAAAAATGATTTTTGCATAAACTGCGCTTTAAAATATTTGTTTTTTATTTTCTTTTCTGAATGATAAGACTCTTATAATTTATGTTCGCCAAAGAAATAAAAGGCTTTTTTCAGTGATTTTATTTTAATTTAAATTTTCTAAGTTTATATCTAATTTGGTCTCAAACAACTAGTGTCGTATAATATAAGGTACAAAATAAATATTTCTGTTGCAAACCATACATTAATTGTTTTATATACTATAATAATACTTTGTTTAAGTATATAAGTAAAAAAAAAACAAATTTATAATTAAAACAAAATTATAATGCTCTTAAAATTGCTCGTCGAATCGACGTATAGTTAGGTTTAAAGGAGTATATCCGAAGGTTAGGTGTCTAGGGTATAAAATATTATAAAACATATGAAAAAATATAGAAAAACATCGTAAACTCTGCTAAATAAACTACAATATATATTATATAGGAATAAAAAAACACAACAAATAAATTAAAACCAATGTGGAGACTAATCTATGAACGAATCAATAAAACCCTAAAAAACTAAAAAATACGATAAAATTACAAATTAATTATATAGTTGTCTCAGATCCCAAAAAAGATGCTGATTTTTGAAATAAATACTTCTCATCGATAGGCCAACGACATGCAGACAAGAAAATCCCCGCCGTTCCCGCAGAGCAAACGATGTTGTCTCCAAGCTCCTACGATACAACTAAGTTTTATCTCCAGTTACTCCGCATGAAACTCACAAACTTTAAAAAATCTTAAAAACAAAATTAGTTACGGGATTGACGGATTTCCATAAAGTTTGCTCAAACAATGCGCCGACGAGCTAACTATTCCATCATCTAATTAACCATTCATTTAATGAAGGAGTTTTCCCGAATCAACTTAAAAAGGTCATTATTAAACCAATCCACAAAAAACTTAGAAACCGATGTTGACCGTTATAGACCTACACCTACAGCTTTGTTGCCTACTGGTTGTACAGAGTTGTGGGGTTTGAACAGACGACGAAAATGGCGAAAAACAGCAATATTTTTTTTTTCTGAAACTATTCCACCTGTAACTTTGCTTTTTCTTTTAATATGAGTATTTACTATGGTTCTTTACCCATGAATTATTACAGATTATTGGAATAAATATTTTAAAAGTAGTAACGAGATGAAAACAACGCGATTTTTTTACAATAATTTTAGCAGCAAATCTCTATGGAAGCGTAATTATTATTTTTTTCAAACACTATACCACCTACGGCTTTGGTTTTTCTTTTGATATGATTATTTACATGTAATCCATACACTTGAATTATTTCAGATGTTTAGGTTTAGTAGTTTAAAAGTACTTACGAGATTATTTATTACGTAAGTTTCCATCGGTGAGTGTTTGCGCGGCAAAATGTATCGAGTGAAAGTTTTTTTATTTTCATTTCACGATTTGAATAGCTTCTCGCTACCGTAACGTGATACAGTTTGTTGATTTGTATAGCCAAGGATACTAGCTTACTAATAAAGTTTGAATAATAACGATCGGAAAAATACAAGCTTCGTACTAAACTTTTTTTCAGACGACCGGAAATCCGTGCGGGACACACAAGAGGGTCAAATAAAAAAAATTATAAAAAAAAACTTTTCAATCCTTATACTTTTAATTTCTTTTATCATCGTTATTGACTTGTTCCCTATATATATGCAAAATTACAGCTTTCTAGGTTCATTACTGTAGAAGTAGTTACGAGATTATTATTAAATGACGAAATATTTTGGCGCCAAAATGTAATTTGAGCTGGTTTCAGATTTCATAAAAATATTTAACATACTTTCTGTTATCTCAGAAATATATGGATTTTTTCTTGTATAGCCAAGGATCCATACCTTTTTTAAAATCGTTTGCCATATGAAAATTGGACTAACGCAGATTTTATGGTGAATTTGCAAACACGACTATTGACCACCGACCGGCTAGCCGGTTTGTACAGATGCTCACAAATCCGTCAGTCCGGCGGGGATACATATGAGGGGTAGTTGTCATTTGCCCAATGGAAAGCTGTAAACTAATTATTCCACAGCACCTTGTACGGTACGGCTGCAATAAATATCTGAATCTAAATAGGAATATATAAAATAATTCATTATACTATAGCGTTCAATTATTCATCCTAAGAATATGTTATCAAGATTTTCAGATAACATATATGTGAGTATGGCACGACTCTAAGGAGGTCTGTAGACCAAAAGACAAGAGGAAGAAAAAACTTGTTTTTCTGACATATGTTGTCAATCAATTAAATATTCTGTTCTGTATTTTTACATTGTAAACATTAATAAATTATATTCCTCTCTTCCAAGTTACATGCATATTTCTATCCACCCCAACAAATTGGTAGCAGAGCGTGGTTATAGAGTAGCTACGTGGTTACGCTGGTAAAGTGGTCATGAAAATACCTATAGAAAATTATCGTCACTAATATGACGTCATATAGGATAGATTCACTTACTAAAGAAAATTATGATACTTGGAGTGTCCAAGCCCAGGCCATTCTTATCAAAAATGGTTTGTGGGATATTGCCAGCGGTAAAGAATTGCGACCAACAAAGGAAGAGGAAAAAGCAGTTTTTACGCAAAAAGATTTGCTAGCAAGATCAGAACTTTTGCTGCTGATTTCACCATCGGAGCTGAAACAGGTAAAAAACTGTGATACATCATATGAACTGTGGAATAAACTAAAAAGTATATATCATAGTACAGGACCGGCACGAAAGGCTACATTATTAAAGCAATTAATATTGAAAAAAGTAGAAAACAATGATGTTCGAGATCATCTAAATAATTTCATGGACATTGTTGATAAACTTGCTGATATGAATGTTGACCTTCACCCGGACTTACTGAGCATCATGATGTTATATAGCCTACCTGCATCATATGAAAATTTTCGCATCGCCGTAGAATCAAGAGACAGTTTGCCGAAGCCAGAAGAGCTTAAAAATAAAAATTATTGAGGAAAGTGAAGCTCGGAAAAACAACGACGATTCCACAAAAAGCAACGATGCATTTTTTTCTAAAAAGAAAACCAAATATTGCAATAAATGTAAAAAGAAAGGATACACTACCGAAGCCTGCTGGAGTAAACATAAGAAAAACTCCACTAACAAGGTAAAACAAGAAAACAATTTAAATCTATGCTTAAACACAAATAATACAGATACACCAGAAGAAATATGGTGCCTTGATAGTGGTTGTTCATCGCATATTTGTGGGGAAAGAAAACTTTTCACCCACATAACTTCTGAAGTAGGAAATCTAAAGTTAGCATCTAAAAACCATACAATGGCTATTGAAGGCAGAGGAAATGTGGTAACTTACGCAGAAAACGTCAAATGTAATATTTTAGACACGCTGTATGTACCTGATCTAACTGTCAACTTATTATCCGTTAGAAAAATAACCGACAAAGGAAATAAGGTATTATTTGAAAAGGACAAAGCAATTATTATTGGAAATAATGATGAAGTATTACAAACAGCACATCGTAAGAATGGACTATACTATCTTAAATTCGATAAATCAGACGAAACACTGAATTACATACCAGGTACTGAAAATAAGATAATGCAATGGCATCGTAAGTTCGGACATTTGAATGAAAAAGACTTGAGAAACTTAGAAAAAGATAATTTAATATATGGTCTTCAGCTAGACAATCAAAAATTGGATGAATGTGAGACCTGTATAAAAGGAAAATTTTCGAGACTTCCATTTCCGACAAATAATAAAATAAATACTACAGAACCATTGCAAGTCATCCATAGTGACGTGTGTGGCCCATTCGAAAACGAATCTTTGGCTGGATCAAAATACTACGTGACTTTCATAGACGATTACACGAGATACGCCTATGTGTACTTCATGGAAAGAAAAAGTCAAGTATTTGAAAAATTCCAAGAATACAAAAATGAGGTAGAAAATTTTACAAATAAAAAGATAAAATTTCTTCAATCAGATAATGGAAAAGAATATGTCAACAAAGAGTTTGATACATATTTGAAAGAAAAAGGAATTCAAAGGAGATTGACTGCTCCATACACTCCGCAGCAAAATGGGATAAGCGAACGAAAAAACAGAAGCCTGATGGAAAAGGCCAGATGCTTAATGATAGAAGCAAATGCTCCTAAGAACTTATGGGCTGAAGCCGTATATACTGCCAACTACTTACTCAATAGAAGACCAGCAAAAGCACTGAATGGAGATATACCATATCAAAAATGGGTTGGCCGAACCCCATCTGCAAAACATTTTCATGTTTTTGGAAGCAAAGCTTTTGCTATGATTAAAAATAGATAGGCAAAATTATCACAAAAAGCAAAAGAAGGAGTATTTATTGGATATGCAAAATATACAAAAGGTTTTCGAATTTACATACCAAAAGAAAATACTGTTATTATCAGTAGGGATGTAAAAGTCATTAATAGGATGTACTACAAAAATGAAGACAGAAACTATGATGATTTTATCGAAACACCACAGTCAGAGCAGCATCAACTGGAACCTGAAAATAATAAATGTAATAAAAAGAAAAAGAAAAATTTAAATAAAGATATAGAAATTGAAACAAATGAAAATCTTCAACCCACTGTAATATCTTCACAAGACATAGATATTGATAATTTGATATCTAATACCCGTACACCTACTGAAGCTCCTGTAGTAGACGAGGAAGACGTATTTGAAGACGCACCTGAAGCTCAAACTACAAATCAGAAATCACAAAGAGAAAGAAAACAACCTTTATGGTTGAAAGACTTTGTAACAGGGAGCGATACAGATGAAGGTTTACTAATGTCAGATATATCCTTTATGTCAGATGAAAATGAAAGCAGTGAAGACTGGAGCGGTGCTATAAAATCTGAAATTAAAGCTCATTTAAAAAACGGCACCTGGAAAATAGTTAAAAAAGAAGATGGAATGAAAATTGTAGACTACAAAATGGTACTCAAAAAGAAATTAACCCCAGACAACAAAGAATCCAAAAAGGCTCGTCTTGTTGCTAGAGGTTTTACACAAAGACCAGGTATTGACTATAGTGAGACATTTGCTCCTGTCGCAAAACTTAGCTCAATTAGATCTATTATTGCGATATCAGTTGAAGAAAATTTACAACTTTGTCAAATGGACGTCACAACAGCATACCTGAATGGTGATCTAAAAGAAAACATATATATGAAACTTCCTGATTATGTTGAACAATATTTACGAGAAATATTGGTAGAAGAGAGCAATGCTGATGATCTTAGTATCTACAACATGGCCCGTTACATGCTAAGAGACATGAAAGCCATAGAAGGTGAAAAAGTTTGTCTACTCAAGAAGGCACTCTATGGACTTAAGCAGGCAGGGAGGCAATGGTATACTAAACTCGACACTGAATTAAAGGCCATAGGATTCAAAGCATCATTAGCAGATCCATGCGTATATATCCTCGCGAAAGGAGGAGTAAAGATAATTATTGGAATTTATGTCGACGATTTATTGATTGCCTACTCATGTCCAAAGAAATTAAAAGAAAGATACTTTAAGAAAGAAGTTTGAATTAAAGGATCTAGGAAGACCTAAACGTTTAATTGGAATCGAAGTAACATACAAAAATGGTGAAATGAAGCTAAGCCAAAGAAATTACATTGAAACTATATTGAAAAAATTTAATATGGAAAAATGTAATCCTGCTACTACGCCAATAGAACCAGGCCTAATCTTAGAACTAAATAAGAAAGATAAGAAAGATTTGCCTTACAAGAACCTGATCGGTACACTAATGTATCTTGCTGTAGCAACCAGACTTGACATAGCTTTTGCAGTGAGTTACCTTTCACAATACAATGATAGCTATGATGATACTCATTTCAAGAGTGCAAAAAGAGTCCTCCGATACTTAAAAGGTACAAAAGATGTGGGCTTGATATATAAAAAGACTGGAAAAGAGTTACATGGCATGACAGACGCGGATTGGGGTGCAAACAAACTAGATAGGAAATCGTTTTCTGGATATTGCTTCAAGCTAGCCGGAGCACCTATCAGTTGGGCATCCAAGAAACAAAGAAGTGTCGCTTTGTCAACGGCTGAAGCCGAATATATAGCTATAACTGAAGCTGCAAAGGAAGCGATACACCTAAGAGGACTTTTTAACGACCTGGGTGCTAGTCAGAGCAAAGTCATCATCTGGAATGATAATCAGGCAGCGCTCAAACTATGTCAAAATCCAATTGTCTCATCAAGATCTAAGCATATAGATCTCAAGATGCATTTTATAAGAGACTGTATAACAGATGGATTTATTGAGATGAGATATCTACCAACTGAAATAATGGAGGCAGACATATTAACAAAATCAGTGAATGGTCCACGACTTTCTCGACTGAAGAATTTGATAGGAATATTGGATTATGAGTCGTGAGGAGGAGTGTGAGTATGGCACGACTCTAAGGAGGTCTGTAGACCAAAAGACAAGAGGAAGAAAAAACTTGTTTTTCTGACATATGTTGTCAATCAATTAAATATTCTGTTCTGTATTTTTACATTGTAAACATTAATAAATTATATTCCTCTCTTCCAAGTTACATGCATATTTCTATCCACCCCAACAATATATAAGTGCATATAATAAAATGTCTCATCATTCAATTCAATTGAAAAATTTCATATATTTAGCCCAAGTAATTTGTATTATGATCCATCAATGTCGTTCAATTAAAGTTATATTGTATTATATACAAAATTTAAAAATGCATTATATATTTTGGTAATATACGGGGAGACAAAATTACATATTATTACATATTATGGATGGATGCTTATGAAGGTGAGCTTCAAGTTGCAACTCCTTCAACCAATGTAAACAACCTGGCATCAGACTTTACTGCATTCCGCTCCTTTATTATGACAGCTATTCAATGCCTTCAAGATCAGGTGGCCATGCTTGTTCAACAGCAGGATTCTATGGACATGCGTAGTCGTCGTAAGATCCTGCTGCTACATGGCGTTGTGGAATCCAAGGATGAAGATACTGCATCAGTGGTAGCCAGGGCCGTAGCAACTCACACGAAGTTAAGTGTTACTGTCGAGGATATCAGCCGCTGTCACCGAATGGGTCGTGCGTCCACTCCTGATAAACCCAGACCGATCCTGTTCAAATTGCGTACGTTGGAGATTAGAAACAAGATATGGTTCGCAAAGACGGGTTTAAAAGGATCCGGTTTAACTCTATCTGAGTTTTTAACTAAAACACGGTATCAAACATTCATGGTGGCTCGCCAAAGATATGGCATTGGCAAATGTTGGACGAAAGACGGTTTCGTGTTCATATCGGGTGCTGACGGAATACGACATCGTATCAGCTCTCTTGCAGAGCTCGATAAGATTGGTGGAACGGAAGCACCGATTCCAGTGCATGATGCTCCCAAGGAGTCGATAGCTACAGCCAAGCCGAGACTAGCTGCTTCCAAAAAGCGATGACATTACAGCTTCAATCTCTTCTTGATGGTATAATTAGTACATAATTTTGTTTACAATATGGTTTGTTCGTATTTGGGTACCCTATGTATGTCTTCTAATTTTATGCACTTTACGTAGGTAGTTAATATGTAGCTTTTGTCCTTTTTACATCATTCTAAATAATTTTGCTACCTTCTCGTATCAAAACAGTTTTGACATTTGTTATAACGTTGAAGTTTTTTATTTCACATCAAACCATAGAGTTTATCACCAACCATAGAGCTTATCACAAACAATAGCTTATTCTGTTCAAGCCTGGTGACAAAATGACCTGAATATAATTAACTCATATTGTCATGACATAATTTACAATTTATTATATGCATATATGTATCTGATGTGGTTAGTTTGTGTCCATGTGTTGGTGTTTTTATTCATTTTTTCTTCTCTGGGTAAAAACAAATATTAGTATCCGTGTATATTGTGCGTGTTTGTTAAATGTATTCTTTGACCTACTGATACCCAACTGGCAGGTGGATATTTATAAAAAAACATCTTATACTAATATATTTAATTATAATTATTTGTAAGTATATATTTAGTATATATAAATATATTTATTAGTATATTATATTATAATATATATATCTCATATTAAGAAATATGTTAAACTTATTTAAAAACGCGGATGATAGTGATAGTGATGAGTATTTGTCATTGTCTTCTAACAGTTCTCTTAGTGACCAGAGTTTCGAAAGCATTCCAACGCTTAACGACACTCTCGACGCACAGTTTTCTGATGTACCGAGAATTTTAACGTGATTCATATCAACGCGCAAAGTATTCCGGCACATTATCCCGATATGCAGGCATCTCTAGTTCACAAAAATATTCACGCCATAATAGTCTCTGAGACATGGTTCAAACCGTGCTTACCCTCTTTATCATATTCCTTGCCCGGCTTTAACCTAATCCGAAATGATCGTAGTGACAGCCGTGGGGGTGGGGTAGCTATTTATCTTAGATCACATATTCCTTTCTCAGTAGTTAGTACCTCATCCCAACCGCCTATATCAAATGCTGGTGAGCATCTTTTTGTGGAGGTTCTTCTTTCACATAATAAAATCTTACTCGGAGCCTATTATAGCAACTCTTCTTGTAATAATTACTTCTCATCATTTGAACAGATCCTTTAAGATCTTACCCCTTCTTATATCCATACCATTATCATGGGTGATTTCAACACCTGTCTTCTCAAACGTGATTGTCGTACTTCTTCACTAGAAGCTGTCATTAATTCCTGCAACATGCATATTCTACCTCTAAATGTTACTCATCACTCCCCTTACTACTCTCCTTCACTTCTCGACTTGATTATAGTATCATCCACCCAGCATGTTGCTAAGCACGGTCAATGTTCCGCCGATACCTTTTCATATCATGATCTGATATTCCTATCTTACAAAATTCGTCCTCCGAAAGCAAAACCTAAAATCATACTTCAGCGCAATTTTAGTGGCATGGACCAGGTAGCATTTCTGAATGATGCCCAAGTAGTCGACTGGTCTCCGGTATATGATGCAGTGACTGTGAATGACCAAGTTGCTATATTCAACTCCTTATTAACACAGTTGTATGATAAGCATGCCCCTCTTCGAGCTATAAAATTAAAGCACCTTCCAGCTCCTTGGCTAACCAATGATATAAAAGTGTTAATGCATAAAAAAGTTGTCACTAAAAGTAAATACAAGCGTAGACCATGTGATGAAAATAAAGCTGTGTATGTTAAATCTCGCAATCGCTGCAATATGGTGTGTAGGGATGCTTTACGCCACCATGTTCACAAATCTGTCGCTAATGAGGACCCTGCCAAAGTATGGAAATTTCTCAGGTCATTGGGAATAGGTAAATCACGACAAGAATCTATTCCAAATGATGTAAATATCAATTTTCTAAACCAACATTTCTCTTCGTTGTCTGATATTAACATCTCAGATAAAAACAATACCTTACGTTACCTTTCAACTTTACCGACTCCCGACCATTCGCCATTTATTTTTAATCAACTGTCCGCTTGCGATGTTAAGAAGAGCGTAATTTCAATCACTTCTAATGCTGTTGGTGTTGACGGCATAAGTCGTAACATGGTTATGCCCATACTAGATGTTATACTTCCTGTTCTCTGTCACATTTTTAATAACTCTGTCTCTGATGGAGTATTTCCCTCAATTTGGAAAGACGCTCAAATTATTCCCTTGGCTAAAAAATCAAACCCTAAATCTTATTCCGATTATCGACCCATTTCAATCCTTCCATTCCTGTCAAAAGTGCTCGAGCGTCTTATCTACAACCAAATTAGCAAATTCTTAACTAGTAACAGACTTTTAAACTCTTTTCAATCTGGGTTTCGACCTGGGCATAGCACAGTAACTACTCTCATAAAAATTACTGATGATATCCGTCTTGGAATGGACAATGGCGAAGTTACTGTATTAACTCTTTTAGATTTTAGCAACGCATTCAACACTGTGAATTTTGGCATTCTTCTTGCTCTCCTTAGCTCAATTAACATTTCTCCAACGGCAGTTGATTGGTTTTGCAGTTATCTGAACGGGCGCAGGCAGCGTGTTCGCCTTGAAGATGAATACTCTTCCTGGTGTAACACGACCGCAGGCGTCCCGCAAGGTGGCGTCTTATCTCCTTTATTGTTTGCTTTATTTATTAATTCGATTTCTCACAACCTCACTTCTTCCTACCACCTATATGCAGACGATCTACAGATTTATTCTAAGGCTCCAGTGAATAAACAACCTGAAGCCATTCAGGTTGTTAATGCTGATCTTGATCGCATAGCTAAATGGAGCAATTCTTTTGGGTTACATGTAAATCCCATTAAGACACAAACAATAGTTATTGGTAGCTCAAGATTAATGTCAACAATAGACTGGGTAATACTTCCTCAAGTTTTCTTTGGTGGTATTGTTATTCCCTTTAGTAGCTCTGTAAAGAATTTTGGAATAACAATGGATCGCTATATGAGGTGGGATCAACAGTTGCAAATTACCAGTCGCAAGCTATTTGCCGCAGCAGGATCCTTAAAAAGGTTGCGCAACTTTCTTCCAACAGCCACTAAAATTGCATTAGCTCAATATCTATTACTATTATTCTTGACTACGCTGATGCCTGCTATCTCGATCTCACGGAGGAACAGCTAGATAAACTTGAGCGTCTTCAAAATTTTTATATTAGATTCATATTTGGTTTACGCAAATATGATCACGTCTCTCAGTTTCGTTCTAAGCTCAATTGGCTGACAATACGTTTTCGCCGGAATGCTCATATTCTTAGTCTCCTTTACAATATATTGTTTAATCCTACATCCCCGCGCTATCTCAAGGAACGTTTTGATTTCCTTCACTGTTCTTCATACACTTTAAGGTCATCAGAAAATCTTACACTTGAAATCCATCCTCATACTAGTTCGTTCTATAGCAAATCTTTCACCATTCAGGCTGCTCGCTTGTGGAATTCTCTTCCTGTATCTATCAGACAAGCACCGATTCTCAGAATGTTTAAGGATCAAGTTAAAAAGTTTTATTTGTCCAATTAATTTTGCACTTCATTTTTGTCAATGTCTAGGCTTTGTATGGGATAATATTATGATATGTATGTATCTTTATATAACTTATTTATTTATATATATATATATATATATATATATATATATATATATATATATGTACCTATATATATATCATTATCTATTTATGTATGTTGATATGTGTATATATTTATGCGTATATATTTCATGTAATTATTTATTTTAAAAACTTACATCCTATTTTTATACATTTGTTTAGAAACTATAGTAAAATTCGTTTTATTTTTAAAATATTTTTATGAATTTGTACTTTTTTCATTGTTAATTGTTAGACTACACCCGCCCCAACTGTTTTGTTTATTCAACTCCATCCTAAGGTTGCCTGGTAGAGATCACTTTTAGTGATAAGGCCGCCCATTGTAACACTATGTTATTATTATTTAATTAAATATTATGATGTAAACTTTAATATTTTATATGTGGTGTAACAATAAAGAGTTATCTATCTATATTATTTACGAGAGGAAAAATTGTAGTCATGTGCGGGATTCGAACTCGCATCATCCACCCCTTTAGCAGGGGTATGCTCTAACCGACTGAGCTAACATGACTGTTTTCAATGTTTTTTTTTTATATTTTATGTGTTTGTAACACATCATGCATCACAGTGTAATCATGAAGTAGCTGTTCCTGAGATCCAGTAATTGTAGGCTAGCCTAAGGATGAGGTCAAAGAGAAAAAGTAAGTTTGTGAGATGTGAGTCGCGTAATTTCGGTTGTATGTTATACAAGCGGACAACACATTCTGCGTCGACCGGTGTGGCATAAATTTTACTTTTGTATGAATTTGAAAGCAACAGAAATGACGCCTTGCCATTCATACCGTCTTTGATCTCGTCACCACTTGCACAAGGTAACGATATATATCGCATCTCTACATAAATACATTGAGGGCGATTCTGGCGTACACGACTAAACCAAATTAAGTCTCACTAAAAATTTTAATTTAGTGGTCCGACTAGCAAAACGCTATTCGGCGATCACGTCGCCACGCTATTCGGCGATCACGTCAATAGCGCCACGCACGCCATCTCGTAGCTAGTAGCAAAATAGTTCTAAACATCACCAACAGATGACGGTCGAATTCATAGAATGACTTACCGGTTTTTACTATCTGTGAAAAACTTTATTCATTTATTATAATCTGTGAAAGACTTTTATTTTAAAGGGTCGCCTTATTGCCATTCCATCAATTAAGTAACATTTTATGTAACTTTTCTGTTTAAGGTTTCATATTTTGAAAACTAATTTTATTATTTATTTTATCTTAAAAGAGTATGCTCCAACATAGGATTGTTACGATACATGTTAGTAAGTAGAGAACTCTACTAGTAGTTAACCTTAAAAACAATTACACCATTGATGGTACTTAGACACCTTACTATGTAGTTACAATTAAAGATACTTAAACGCATTGTGGCAGTTATTCCAGAAAAAACAATATATACCCCGAAACGACACCATACCATGGCCACCAGATTGAAGCACTTGTGACTTTTTATGGGGATACTTAAAATCCGTTATTTACAAAACAAATCCGTTGACTATCCTTGCGTTCCATAACTTGGATATTTTTTAAATATATATGTGGTTTTGTTCAGTGAATAGTTTATTCCGAAACGCATAATTATGCAACCGGATTTTAAATATTATTCTTTACAGATTATTCATTAAGTTACCCATTGCGTCGCCACAGGTTCGCATATATACGAGTGATTGCCGCGTGCCGCCACGGTTGCATGAAACGAAAACAGTGATTGCCACGCGCCTCTGTGGTTTCACGGAGATCGTCAGCGTATTTTTATCGATTTTCGTAAATTGGGTCCTTTTTTGCGAGATGGAATGTAGCCATAATAGACAATAGAATATAGCTACTCTTCGTTTTGATAACCATTTGCAGTAAAATGTATCTATGAAATAAAAAAGTTCAGTTGTTTGTTTACGTTTTGCGAAACCGGCGGGCCATCGGTATTATTAAACATGTTTTTTTATGGTTTTCTCATGAATATTAAAATGATATTTTGTCATATGCTTGACATTTGTCTTTTCTATATAATTCAATAATAAAACAGTAGTATTTTTCTTAAAATCAATGGAAATCAATGGAATTTAGTACTTTCGTAGTACACCTCCGAACGTTTAGGTATCATTATGAATACATCATAAATGTTTATATTTCGTATTAATTGTTTATTTAGCTATCATGTACAAGAATATTTTTCCTTCCAAGGTAAATACTTCAGTCACAAGAGACAATTGTTTACATTACGCTGCGCTTAACGCACGGCCGGCAAATGCTAATACAACAAAAAGTTCGTCCGGTAAAAAGTAGTGAGTGCCGCATGCAACCACGGTTGCAAGTGGCGTCGCAGCGGCTACTGTACCGAACGTAAGACTCGATTTCGGTCATTACATAAGATTATGAATAATATTTAAAATTAAAGAGAGAAATACATATGACAAAAATAAATAAGTGCAACAAACGGCGGCCTAACAGAGCATCTAATAAGAGACACATTTTTGACATCCAATCTGATTTTGGCATCCGAGATGACAATTATTATTGTCATGTAGATAGATAGATAATCACTTTATTTGTACATACATCACAAAAAGACACAAAAATATAAAATGATAACGTAAATAACGATGATATAATCATGTAATGTTTTTTTAAGATGGTTGGTAAGACCATGGAACTCTTTAATGTGGGATATTAGTTTTTAGAGCTCAATAAGCAGAGTACGTAATATATAATATAATATGTATATATTACTGTACCTACAATTATTGTCACTGGTACATAACCCTATGTGTGCGAGTTCGCACGTTTGACAATTTACTGTAGAACTTTTCTGACAACAGTGTTCTGGTAACACCTTTTTGATTTTTGTCAATCTCAACCTAATTACCTAATCTGTGATCTTAACTAATAAAACGTTAAAAACTTTATTTTCAAAGCTTCCAAAGTTTTCATTTCCTAATTATAATAGATATTTTGAAAAAAATTAAATCAGAATGAGTAAAAAGAGGGCTATTAAGAAACAGAGAGAGTTGTTTTTGGAGCGGCTCCATGGAAATATACACTTTTGCGAGAGGTGAGTGATTCCAAAATTTTTTTACAAAAAATTGAACCGACTTCAACACCCAAAAGTGTGAAATAACTTGTTGAAGTCGGTACCATGATGGGTCAAAAGTACCTATTATCACAATATTGTGCGCATGGTACCGACTTCGACAAGTTATTTCACACTTTTGGGTGTTGAAGTCGGTTCAATTTTCTGTAAAAAAAAAATTAACTGACTTCCAAAAAAGGAGGAGGTTCTCAATTCGTCTGTTTTTTTTAAGAAGAAAGAAGAAGAAAGAAGAAAAATTCTTTATTTGTGACACAAACAAACAATGCGGTTACATTAAGATGTCTAATTAAAATTAAAACTACTAAATGTGTTCACAAATTGGTCCCAAATCAGCATAATGCTGGTTGTTAGCCAGCGCTGGTCTTCCTTTGGAACCATATGTAGTGACGTCACACACACACACACACTACAGTTCGCCAAATGGAAAAAAAACAAAATATGCTAAAACAAAAATCATTACAATATTTAAAGAATAAATTAACACATATATAATATTAGGTAAACCTTTACGTATACAATTTAAATTTAGATTAAGTACAGTAAAAAATAATAATAATAATATAATAATAATAAAAATAATGATTAATCAGTGTTTGCATTACTCAAAATTTAATTATATTGCACTCGTATCGTGCCGAAATGTTTCCTCTTCTGATGAGCAGTAAAATGTTCTTTTAACCTAACTTTGAAATTTTGAACATTTTGCAAGTTCCTCAACGGCGGTGGAATGTTATTCCAACATTTACTGGCCGCATATCGGAAACTACCTCTGAAGGCGGAAGATCTAGCACAATGCGTGGAGAGCGGGGGCGCGCACTGACGACGGGGCCCCTGAGACCAATGACTGAATGTCCACGACAGTTTTTCATATAGATAATCAGGTTGCTTATGTTTCATGACCCCAAAAAGTAAGCATGCCAAGTGCAACTTACGGCGATGCTTCATTTTTAGGATTGAATGCTGATTAAGGAATGGGGTCACATGAGCTCTTAACGGAATCTTAAAACAAAATCTAGCGCAGGCGTTTTGCACTCTTTGAATGAGCTGTTGCGTCCTCACTAAAAGTCTGGGACCAAATACTGCATCCATATAATTAACTTTGGACAGTTATTAGTTTTTTATGTTTGTTACCTCAGATCTCTTGACTGGGTGAATCGATTTTGAAATTATTTTTTTTGGTGTGAAAGTTGATGCTTGTCGTTTGGTCCCATTTTAAATTTCATCAAAATCGGTGAAGCCGTTTTTGAGTTACACTAAAAAGATTGAAAATTTTTTTTTTACAAAAATTTGAACCGACTTCAATCGTTTTAGTGTAACTCAAAAACGACTTCACCGATTTTGATGAAATTTAAAATGGGACCAAACGACAAGCATCAACTTTCACACCAAAAAAAAAAATTTCAAAATCGGTTCACCCAGTCAAGAGATCTGAGGTAACAAACATAAAAAAAAAACAGAAGAATTGAGAACCTCCTCCTTTTTTGGAAGTCGGTTAAAAACTAAGCTTATTTTCATGCTAATAGTAAAATGCATTATATTATAACTCCGTCTTGTATCCTACCTATTATAATTATGAAAATACTCAATTTTCTTCTATCTTATAGGCAATAGGGCAGATGCCACTGTTATGGATTTCTGGTCCCAGTTAACAAGTGTTAAATGAAATTCCAGTAGCAAAATAATTGTAATGGATACAAATAAAGAAGTACTTGTGCGCTTAAATCAATTGAAAGGTAAACATGGCGATTCAAATTCGTCGTGTTACACCACTAAATTTAATCGTCATGCTTTTACCTCTCGACTATTTTGACATTTGAGAACTTAATATTAGTCAGATTTACCACTAAAAAATGGACCACCGAATAGGTAAATCGCGCATTTCGACCAAATTGAGTAATTTAAACTAGATTTAGTGGACTCGACCAAATTTTAGTTTAATCGTGGTGTCGCCGAATAGCAAAACCGATTTTGACAGGAGTAAACTATTCTTAGTGAAACTAAACTATAATGTGGATGCTCGAATTGCTACCATTATTCCTTATCGAAGCAATACTCTTACTAACTTTACTAAGTATTACTCGGTGGTAATATCGACAGAATAGGTGCGAGAGGCTTCTGTATCTAGTTAAATGTTCATGGATGGTATTGTATTTACAGTCTGATACATTGTGATGATTGTTTGTCGAACCTTTATCATCCTGCAAGTCGAACTCGTACTCGTTTTGAGTGGAGCCGCCGTTGACTCCAACGCACGCGGCCGCCTCCCGACACACTGGCCGGCTGTCTGCGATGTCCACACACCTCCCCCCCAGCCCCAACATGCACACACATAGGATACATGTCAACGTTTTGTGCATTGTTCATAATTTATGCGCTCCAAAGGATCATATAAGCACTTATTTATGTATGTTTCTTTCATAGAAATATTTAAATTCCGCAAATAAAATTCATTACATCCACTATATCAGCATCAACTTTTTTTGAATCAAATAAACAGTTACTTTTCTCGGAAAATACGAGAAAAACTGAGCTTTACAAAAGTTTAAAATATTGAATGTATGGAATCAGCGTTATAAATATTTCAATATCCAAATATTTGATCAGGCAATAGTTTGTTATGAGAGATGTTGAGATTGCGCAGGAGTGCGAGACGTGTAGTCGGGTCGCGCGCGCGGTGACGCACGGAGAGTGCGCCGCGTATCGATACCGGCCGACGGCGGCGGGCGGTGCGCGGCTGTGTGGGACCGCGGCGGGCGGCGGGCGGTGCGCGGCTGTGTGGGACCGCGGCTCGCTGGATACTGGATGGATGCCTGCGTCTGCCACTGCCCGCCCCTCGGAACAACCACAGAATACGCCCGTATATCGCATGTAAATTCCACTGTTATTTATTGTGAGTACATTATTTATTATTCGTTAGTAGATAATGCCGATAGTTGTCTCTGAACTCAACTTGTCTTGCCAAACCCTAACATTAATTTAAATAATACAAATATTGTTGTGTGTCTGAAAGAAAAGTCCGGCAATTTGCATAAGTCGTCATATTTAATGTAAGCGATATAATAAAGTTATTTATATACGCATGCTGAACGAAAGATTATAATTCTTTTCTGTTGATGGAAAAATAATTGGCTACTATCGGGATTCAAACCCGCGACTACAAGTAACTGTATAAAACTGGATTGAACCGGCTCAGCCTGGGGACAAAGTGAAGGTGTGCCACAAAGCAATACGACGCAGACGATTATGTAGTCTGATTTATCACAGTATTAATATTGCATTGTAAAACTATAATGGAACCGGACAAGTAGTTTTTGTTACTTTTTTATGTTATTGTGGACGGAACAAGCTCGAGGCCCACCAGATGTTTAGCGGACTAACCTCTGCCTATAACAGATGCATTTCGTCTACTACATAGGTACTACTGAACATGCCTAATGCATATTTGTTAATAACAAATAAATTATATTTTTTTAGCATATATGGTTCACTATTTTGGCGATAATGGCTTACACATAAAATATAGATATATGATGTCGCGGGCTTATTTGTAGGCAAAATTAAGATAAACATTTCCGTGATACATTATATACCTGTGACACTTAAGAATTTTGCAGCGCACGCCAGAATGTCTCGCAAATGGCTGATTTTGTACTTACTTACTTGACACTTATCGTTATATTTTTGAAAATTCAAACAATATCTCTATAAATCATAGCCTATGTGTTATGCTGATGTATAAGCCATATTATTGTAAAGTTCCATTAAAATCCATTCCGTAGTTTTTGCATAAAAGAGTAACAAACATCCATACATACAAACTTTCGCGTTTATTATATTAATAGGATTGTGCACTTCCATTGCGCAGTCTCCGAAATGTATCCGGCAAAAGATAAATAATTAAAATAACTGATTGTGGCGAATGTTCCAGATTTTTGACTTTTATGTTAGCAAGCTTGCAAAACTAAAAATCAAATTGTTTATTGCAAATACAGGTATTAAAGCTGTTAAGTATATATAATAGTTCTGACATATTTGGCCATTTGGCATGCACGAATCCATGAGCCTAAAAATAATACACTATTGACTTATTAAAATATTTGATCCATTACATATATTAAATTATAACCATTTAAGTTAGCAATTATTTTGAAACAATATTTTAATGAATGTGACTATGTTTACTCTTCTATGAGTCATAATATATGTACGGTGCTTTCCGTACATAAGAAAATCATAAGCAAGTTTAGGGAATAAAGTGTTCTTTAATAACCCAAAATCTTAGCTAGGTTGGTGTGTGTGTGCGTGAGCTGTAGGAAACAACCTAACGGAAGTGTTCCAATGAAAAAACAGTAATAAAATTGCTAAACTAGTGCAATACCTATTAATAAACCACAAAATCTGGAAGAACTTGGAAACGGACGTAAAACTAACCTTCACAAGGGATTTCAAGGTACCATACGTGCAAAAATCACTATTTTAATTTCACAACTCAGAATTTTTGTTTTCACACATGTATACATTTTGAAAACACTGGTTTTTAGTGTCTAAAATTTCACCAATAACAATAAATAACATATTTTCACATACACGAGAAAGAGATAGTTTGTGGCATTATTTTAACAACAGCAAATGACGTGAGAGTGACATTGACATTGTAAAGCTATAATAGAACGATTAGTGTTGCACCATATCCAAGAATCGATTACCGGTTTTGTGGATTGATATATTAGTGTTCAATAATATTTAATTTAGCTCAACAATGGAAATGATGGACACCGACAATGTTACATTTAGATTTCGTCAACGGCAGAGAGCAAATAGCATGGGAGACCTCACAGACTCTTCCTTATTCGAATCAACCAGAATAAGCCTACCACAAACCAACTTAGATCAAAGCTACACAAACATTACTTTAAATAAAAAAATAAATGAATTAGAGAACCAGCTCCTTTCAGCCAACGGAGAAATTGATAATCTCCTGTTACAAAATGAAACGCTTAGAAAAGAGTTAGAAAAATCACACAAACTCATAGGCGTTTATAAAAAAATTGAGTTTGCTGATGTACAACATTCACCTTCAATCGGCAGAAAAAGGAAAAGACAAAGAGTGTCTATTAGTATTGAAGACTCTTTGAAATCTGCAAAAATAACTTCTGCAACAACAAATGATGAGAAACTCGAATTCGAAAAGCAAAAAAGCACTATAAATGAACTGAATGCACAGATAAAGGAGCTTCAAAAATGGCTTGCCGAAGAAAAGGAAAACACAGGTAAAAAAATTGTACGGAACTTAAAATTATCTAGAGCAACAGTAAAACCACACAAAGCAAAAGCGAGTACATTAAAAAAGTTAAGATTTCAATCAAAAAAGGTATGCAAACTCAACAAAATGTACTCTACTATAAAACAACAAAATGAGACACTTAACCACAAAATTCTGGAACTACAAAAAGTGATTAAACTATTAGAGAATCAAAATAATTACTGTGAAAAAACTTATAGCTACCCAAATCAAACGGCTACCAAGGCAGTTAAAATTCGTGATAGATACAACGTACCGAAAATTAAATGTTTATCTGAAGCACACAGGAGCATAGTGATATTCTCTGACAGTTTAGGTCAGGGAATAGCATCAGCAATAGTAAATCGCATTGACGAAAACATTAAAATAATTAATTATTGTAAGCCAGGAGCTACTTTCCAAAATATATTAGAAAATTTTAATGAAAAGACAAATGCACTTACTGAAAACGACACCGTAGCTATATTTATTGGTAAATACGAAGATGTCCATAATAATATCACAAAACGATTGTATATTAAGTTGTTAAATGAGATTATAGATAACCCAAACAGACATTTTAACGTGATCATAAGCGGTATCCGCTATAATAGCACACATAACAGTGAAATATATAATATTAATAGAGCTATAGCACATTTGGCAAATATGGTGGAAAATGTTAAATATATAGAATTAAATTTATATGACAACGGCAGGTAAGTAGAGAAGATACATCGAATACACGAAAATATAGAAGAGGTCAATAGTAGCAACCAGAAATGGAACCTGCATATAGCGTCATTAAATGTTAGAACTCTACTAGCTGAAAGCAGATTGGTAGAGCTGTACAATGCTGTGAAAACAATTAAATGGGATATAATTGGTTTATGTGAAACAAGGCGAACAAATGAATCCATTGAAGAGCACTCCGATTTTATTCTCTACCACACACCGGCACAAAATGGTAGAAACGGTGTTGGATTCTTAATAAAAAAATATCTAAAAAACAACATATTGAGCTTAAAATCTTTTTCCGATAGAGTAGCGATCTTGGAAATTCAAATAACGAAATCTATTATTTGGTCGCTAGTGCAAGTATATGCCCCGACAGAAGTCTCTACATTAGAAAACTAAGAAGCATTTTATCAAACTGTAGAAGCAGCTCTAGACTTCGTGCATTCAAAGAATGTTATACTACTTGGAGACCTAAATGCCAAAGTAGGCAAAATGCAACGAGGTGAAGAGAAGATTTTTGGAAACTTCTCATTTGGACAGAAGAGTTCACATGGTCAAAAACTGGTAGAGTTCGCACTTCAAAATAACTTAAAGATTGTAAACAGCCTATTTAAATGTAAACCTAAAAAAAAATGGACATGGCGATCGCCAAACGGAAAATATCTTAACGAAATCGACTACATATTCACCAACAGATCAAACCAAATCCAGAACTTTAACATCATTCATAACATAAACTTTAATACTGACCATAGGATGGTGCGATGCACAATAATCTTGAAATGCAAAAAGAAAAGGAAGTTTTCTAACTGTGCTAATTACACCAGAGACCTCCCAATAGTAACTGGAGATGCTGCGACAAGGTGGGAAAACGCATTCATGGATGCGGTGACCAACTCAAACGATGTACAAAATCAATACGACAGCTTAGAAAAAGTGATGAAAAAACTATTAACACAATTACCTCGGAAGAAAGAAAAACGGAATAACTACATTAACCAAGAAACAAAAAATCTTATAGAGCAAAGAAAACTATTATACACAGGAAAAAGGACCAAAAAAAACAAAACTGAAATAACAAAATTGAGTAAGGAAATTAATAGAAACATAGAGCAAGAAAGAAAAAACTGAAGACAAAAAACTTTTGAAAAGTATGTAAATAAAACGGGAGCTCTACGCAAAGCCTACAAAGAATTGAATGAAAAATCTGTATGGGCCGCAAATTTGAAAAATAACAAAGGCAGCATGCTCTCCCGACGTCCAGATATTATAAACGAAGCTACAAACTTTTATAGAGAGCTCTACAGTTCTAAAAATCACAATACTCAGATAGACTATTTGTGCAAACATAACAAAGACCAAGACGAAATACCAGCCATTCTGAAGTCAGAAATAGAGTACGCTATCAGTACCCAGAAAAACGACAAATCACCAGGAAATGACAACATTACAAACGAATTTTTAAGTCTCTAATGATCTCATTACAAAATCCTCTGCATATACTGTTCAACAACATAATAAAAACTGAAAATATCCCTCACCAGTGGTCAGAATCTACAATAACACTGATACACAAAAAAGGCGATAGATACAATCTTGAAAACTATAGACCCATCAGTCTAATGACGAACATTTACAAAATATTTTCCAAGATTATATTGAGCCGATTAACAGGGATTCTAGACGAACAACAACCGTGTGAGCAAGCCGGTTTTCGCAAAAAATACTCTACTATGGACCATATACAAGTTGTTACACAAATAGTTGAAAAAGGAAACGAATACGGCAAAGCCCTATACCTATGCTTCATCGACTACACGAAAGCTTTCGACTCATTACATCATGAATCAATTTGGACAGCACTAGAGCAAAATACCGTACATACCAAATACATCAACTTGATACTGAATGTGTATTCCAAATGTAGAGCGAAAGTTAGACCGGAAAGAGAAGGTGTAGAGTTCCCCATACAAAGAGGAGTACGACAGGGGGCCCCCGAATCTCCAAAAATCTTCACAGCGGTGCTGGAATCGGTGTTTAGAGACTTAGAATGGGCGGAGACAGGAATAAAGATTAATGGGGAGTACCTGAGCCATCTGCGCTTTGCGGACGACATTGTTCTGTTTGCGGAAACTGCTAAAGAACTAGAAATTATGATCAGAGAATTATCTGAAAAAAGTAAAAAGGTTGGTCTGTCTCTGAATGCCGAAAAAACAAAAATTATTACAAACGGAGAACCGTATAATGTCACTGTTGATGGCAAACAGATCGAATATGTCGAAGAATACATATACTTAGGACAGTTAGTGTCCTTCCGAGACTGTACAGCGAAAGAAATTCAAAGAAGGATTGCACTAGCATGGAAAAGATTCTGGTCACTGAAAGAAATTATGAAAAACAAAAATGTTCCAATAAATATAAAAAGAAAAATATATGAGTGCACTATACTCCCATGTCTAACTTATGGATGTCAGAGTTGGTCATTAAGGAAGGAAGACGAAGAAAGGATTGCTATATGTCAAAGAAAAATGGAAAGGAGTATGTTGGGGATAAAGCACTCCGATAAAATAAGCAACAAAGAAATTAGGAATAAAACAAAATTAATTGATGTGAAAGAAAGAACAAGAATGTTAAAATGGAATTGGGCGGGACACATTAATTTGTCGGCAAGAAAATAACAGATGGACCAAGAAAGCAACCGAGTGGACCCCGCGAGATGGTAAGCGAAAAAAAGGGAGACAAAAGAAAAGATGGAGAGACATCTTTTCAGAACGATGTGGTCCCGTATGGATGCAGATGGCGCGGGATCGACAACAATGGAGAGATTTAGGGGAGGCCTACGCCAGAGAGGCGACTATTACTTAGAGTAAAATTATGTGTGTAAAGTTGAAATTTTGTTAATGTTATAGAATAGTAGTAGAAATAAAGGCTATTTTATTTATTTATTTTATTTATATAGCACATTTGGCAAATACGGTGGAAAATGTTAAATATATAGAATTAAATTTATATGACAACGGCAGGACCCGCAACCTTTATAATACCAAGTATCTCATGAGTCAAATAATAGTTACAGCTTCTGAACAGAAATTTCATGGCACATAGACTCTTAAGTTTATCAAAATGTCTACGGACAGTCAACAATCAACTCAACGTAATACAAATTTTCAAAAAGAATTACAACCCGACAAGAATGTATAATATTGAGTTCTAATGTACAAAGTATCCACAACAAATATACTGAAATTGAGGATTTACTCAATGACTACAAGTGCGACGTGTTATGTCTGTCAGAGACATGGGGCAAAGACTACCAAGTTCAAGCAATGAACATAGAAAACTTTGAGTTAGCATCTTATTTTAATAGGAAAATATTTGAACATGGAGGAACAGCCATTTTTGTTAGAAATAATTTAGATTATAAGATTAGACACGATATAAATAAGTTATCATCAGAAATGAGTTTTGAACTGACGGCCATTGAATTAAAAGTTAACAAAGTTGTAATCATTTCAATTTATAGGAGGGATAAAGACATTTATATATTTTTTGACATACTAACTAAGTTACTACACAAACTTTGTAGAGAGGGCAAACGAACTGTAATTGCCGGAGACTTCAACTTAAATGTCTTAAAAGCAAATAAGAATGTAAAAAAATTTGAGTCTATACTTAATAATTTCAATTGTAAATGGGTACTCAATGAACCAACTAGAGTACAGGGAACAAGTGCATCGTGTATAGACAATTTTGTTGTAAACTTTAATGACTATGAAGGACTAGTATTAGATCGTAAGCTCTCAGACCACAAGGTCACAAAACTATGTATTTATGACAATGTGTATTCGCCCAATGAATGTAAATCTTACATTCATTGGGCGAATACACATAAAGAGTTATTTCTCCGAACAATTGTAATTATTTTCATTTTTTATGTCAAAAAGATTATATTAAATTAGAAACTCAAATAATTATGTGTGATGATCCGAATGCAGGGATGAATATTCTGCTAGACGCAATAAAATTCTATTATAATGTGGCTTTCCCAAGAAAAAAATATCGGAAACAGAAATTTATTTTAAAGTTGTCATCACAGGGTATAGAAACATCTAAAAATACTTTAGCGAAAATGGAATTATTGCAAGACTTAGTACCGACTGACCAAAGAAAACAGAAAATAAAATCGTATAAAAAAGTTTTGAGAAAAATTTAACTATAACAAAATTTAACTATAAATAAACAAAAAAATTAACTATAGTCACAGGATTAAAAAGTCACAGAATAAAATTAAAGAAACATGGAAAATTGTAAATGAAAATGTGAAGCGTGATAAAAACAGAAAAAGTCAAAAACATATAGAGGCAATTATAAAAGAAGACGGGAAAAAAATTACGGACGATAAAACCATTGCTGACTTATTCAATACTTTTTTTAAGAATATTGCCCACAAATTGACAAATAATTATAAATTTGACGTAGAAAAATGCATGGACTATTTAACCCTGAATGACAAATCAAAACCAAAAACATTTATTAAATTTGACGCAGTAACACACAAAGAACTAAAGACTATTATTAGAAACATGAAATCAAAAACCTCCATTGACGTATACGATATGAACGCAAGGACATTAAAGTATTTGATTTTAAAAAATAATTGCATAATGAATTTAATTTATACTGTGATAAATAATTGCATAGTGAAAGGCGTTTTTCCCGATTGTCTTAAAATTGGCCGCATTATACCTTTATATTAAAAAGGAAACCACTCAGAAATTGGGAATTATCGCCCAATTTGCATTTTACCAATTATTTCAAAAATTTTTGAAACAGTTATTAAGCGCAGAATAGTTAAGTATTTTGAAAAAAATATTCTTTTTACTACTTCTCAATTTGGGTTTCGTCAGGGTCGATCCACAGAAATGGCCATAAGAAAAGTAATATACTACATTCTTAACTCCTTGGACAAGGCGCAGAAATGCGCAAGTATTTACTGCGACTTGTCTAAGGCATTTGAGTGTTTGCGTCACGACGTACTAATTCTAAAACTTAAATATTATGGATTTGAGGGAGCTGAGCTGAGTATGATGCGTTCCTACCTAAATTGCAGAAGTCAAATTGTATCCATAAACGACGTAACCTCAGCAGTACAAAAAATAGATATTGGCGTACCTCAGGGCTCTATTCTCGGGCCCGTACTATTTTTAATTTATGTTAATGACATAGTAAATGCTATGCCAAGCTGGACTTACACTAGTTTATTTGCGGACGATACCCATGTTGGAGTAAGTGATATATGTGAAAATAGACTAGAAGCAAAACTAAATGATGTGATGACAATTCTCAAGGAATGGTTTAGCGCCAATGGAATCATTCTAAATCCTGACAAGAGTGTTGTCATGCATTACAAAACAAAAAAAGATAAAAAACATAAGGACTTGTCAGAAAATGTATTCCTAGGTTACACAGTAGATTATACCATAACACATTCTGCCCACATAGATAGTGTGTGCAAAAAATGGCAAGTGCAAATTATGCATTGTTCAAACTCAAGCCTTTAATGAATATAAAGACGCTTTTGACAGTCTATTATGCGTACGTTCAATCACTAGCTAATTATGCAATTACGGTATGGGGAAACGGGACAAATATAAGTAAAGTTCTTAAAACTCAAAAGAGGGCGATTAGAATTATATTTGGACTCCGAAAACAAACATCAGTTAGAGAATATTAAAAAAAAAATCATATAATGACTGTCATAACATTATATGTTTATAATAGTATTTTGGAGATACACCAGGAAGTTGATAATATGACTAAAAACCTAGATGTACATAATTTTAATTTGCGAAATAAAGAAAAACTATATATGCCGAAAACTAGACTAATAAAGGTAAAAAAACAAGGCGTCCTCAATAAAATATCTATATTTAATAAACTACCATTGAATATAACGAAACTTAACAATCTTGAGTTTAAAAAGAAAATGAAATGTTTCTTTGAATCACATCCATTATATTCTTTAAAAGAATTCATGGACATGCGTCTAACGGAAAATTCATTCCAGTAAAAATAATTAGATACAAATTACCAATCCATTTGACTGCTTAGGCTATAATGAGATGAACTATATAACCAAAGACGGATTTTAAATGTATATTTTGTAATTATTTAATTATCACAATTTTCTGACATTTATTTTTATTTATATTGCTTATAATTTTTCTTGGACATCTCAATTTAGTTAAGCTTATGATTATAATAATTATTTTACCTAGTTTTGTATAACTGTAAATTTGACTTACCTAATATAACGTACAATGTTATAAGGTCAATAAATGAAATATGAAATATGTACACGCGGATGGTACGGTGTCCGAAATTGCACTGGTGCAGCGGTTTAGTAATTGTGGCATAAATACGTAAACCGCTGGCCGCGCGCAATGTACTATGCTTACATCGTACATGCTCCCGAGGGAGGAACAGAGAGCTCATGAAGATGTAGAATGATGGTGAATGACATGCTACAAGGTGATACACAATAAATTGGTGAAATTACGATGATAAACAATGCATGATTTGATCTTAGTCTACAGTCCTTTAACGTTGGTCAAAATGATTAATTCTGTTAAAAACAAGTGAAATCGATTTATCTACACGCGCACTACAAACTTTTTTCACACGACCATACTGGTTATTGCTTTTATCACTACTTTGTTCTGATTTAACACTTAAACGTTGATCACTGACACGATACGCAAGACTGGCACTAGGCCCTGGCACCGGCGTGAGCGCAGGCGTGGCACCGGCGGCGGCGGGTCCGGCAGCAGCGCGCTGCATGCCTGCGAGGCGACGCTTACGCATGCGTCGCACTGCTACCCCACTGCTCCAGCTGGCCTTCTATCCCTCAGAGGGAAATGAAGTCCTCAAGACGGCCGAGGACACCAAGGGCGAGCTAAAAAAGGCCATAGATCCTAAGACTATGGCTATAGGGATTAGCCATGTAAGGAAAGTAGGGAACGCCGGAGTGGTTGTGCAGACCAACTCAGCGGCTGCCGCGGACAAACTCCGCAGGGCGGCCCCAACCAGCTTGCGGGTGACGGAGCCTAAGCGCCGCCAACCCTTGGTGGCGCTTCATGATGTCGACGGTGACCCATCGTTTGATGAGGTCATCAACAGTCTGCATCAGCAGAACATGGATGCTGACAAGGAGTGGCCTATTGAGCGGCTTCAGGCGGAGATGACGGGGGCTTTTAAAAAGGGAAGGAGGCAGCGGGGGACCACCACGGTGGTCTTCAGCGCGACTCCAGCCCTACGCGATGCCCTACTCATCAAAGGTAGAGTATTTATAGGGTGGAACTCGGTCGAAGTTACTGACTTCGTCCGGGTTACGTGCTGCAGCAAGTGCCAGCAGTACGGCCACCCGGAGAAGTTTTGTAGATCTAAGGATGTTGTGTGTGGGCGCTGTGGCGAAACGGGCCACCGCGCAGATGCGTGTAAGGCGGCGACCTTATGTTGCGCCACCTGCAAGCGCTTCCGGCGCGACAGCGCTCACCCCACCGCGTCGCGGGATTGCCCGGCGCGAGTTTATGCAGAGGAGCGCCTAATCAATAGCACCAAATATGGATTGTAAAACCGCAATCCATATTGGGCAGCTTAACCTGGGTGGTGGAGAGAGGGAGACAATGGAGCTCCCTGGTATCGCGCGAGAGCTCGGCCTGGATATCGTTCTTGTACAAGAGCAATACCCCAAGGTCGAGTTTCTCGCGCAATGCGGCGAACGCCCCAAAGCGGGTATTTACGTCCGCAACAGGGAGCTCCCTTGCGCGTTCCTCCACCACCTGGGTGACTCGCACATGGTGGTGCTGCATGTTCGGAGTCTGGACTTGTACTGCGTTTCCGCGTACTTCCAGTACTCCGAACCTATCGACCCCTTCCTGCACCGGCTGGGGCTTGTCCTCGACCGGCTGCATGGTAAGAGGGTTTTGGTATGCGCGGATGTGAATGCGCATTCGCCGCTGTGGCACTCGCTGGCTCGCCACTTTGTGGGTCGCGGCCGGGTCGTAGCGGAGAGGCGTGTCATGATGGAGGATTTCATCATGGCACGGGACTTAGTCGTGCAGAACGTGGAAGGGGAATTGTTTACCTTTAGCACGGCGAACGGTGAGTCGAACGTGGACGTCACGCTCACCACTAGGGGCGTTCACGTCTCTAAGTGGCGCGTGACGGACGCGTCGACGAGCGACCACCGGCTGATCACGTTCACCGTAGACGGCACGAGTGGCGGTACCGAAGAGGAGGCGACGAGCGCGCGGCGTGCTTCAGTGCCGGGTGAGCAAAGGCGGTACCGGGACCGCGGGGTAGACTGGGCCCGCTTCGAGGCGGTGATCCACGAAAGGATGGGACGGCTGGATGTAAGTAAGTCGGCATCTGTCATTTGTCAGAGATTTACGGAGACGCTTGAGCGAACGGCGACTGAATGTCTAGGGATGGTAAGAGAGGCCAAGACAGATAAAGGATACGAATGGTGGACACCGACTTTAGACAGACTACGGACACGGCAATGTAAGGCGAGGCGTGAGTGGCAGAAGGTACGAAGGATAGGTGGGGCTGTTGAGGGAAGTAAGAGAGCTGAGTTTCTTGCCGTGAGACTCGAGTATAGAAGCGAGATGGAGCGAACCGAGCTGGAATTTAACCGCAGGCTGGCGGATACCGGTAACAGCGACCCTTGGGGTCTCGCTTACCGGGCTGCCTGCGGTAGATACCGTGCACCGTCAAATGTTGTGAATGGGGTGGAGTTCGCGGGGCGTAACTCGGACGACGTGAGTGGGGCCATGAGCACGTTACTGCGCGCGCTGTGTCCCGATGACGAGTTGTCTAGGGACACGCCGTACCACGCGCAGGTGCGCATCATGGCCGCGATACCACCGTCCGGGAGGGACGCCGAACCCGCGACTGCCGAGGCCCTTCAGGCCATTATCCGTTCCTTAAGGAACACCGCGCCGGGTATTGACGGGCTCACCGCACGCATAATTAAAAAGGCTTTCCCTTACGCCAAGGCGGAATTTTGTTTAGTTTACGGCAAGTGTGTACAAGAAGGAGTCTTCCCTGACGTGTGGAAGAGTGGTCGGCTAATCGTCCTGCCAAAGGGCAACAACAAGCCGCTTAATGACCCGAAAGCCTACAGGCCGATCACGCTCCTCCCTGTGCTGGGAAAAATACTTGAACGAGTTATTCTACACTGCGCCCCTAACCTGACTCGCACCATAAGCGTCCGCCAGCACGGGTTCTCTCGAGGCCGCTCAACGGTGACTGCACTGAGGACTCTGCTGGATGCTGCGAGAGGCGCGCGGGAGCGGTACGTGCAGGCCATATTCCTCGACATCAGTGGTGCCTTCCACAACGCGTGGTGGCCAATGATCATGGTGAAGGCTAAGCGGCATACTCCGCCTAACATCTATCGGATGTTGGCGGAGTATTTTCGTGGACGCCGTGTTACCATGATCGCTGGAAGCCACGCGGAGTCGAAGGTATCCACGATGGGCTGTCCGCAGGGGTCGGTGCTAGGGCCAAGCCTCTGGAACATCTTGCTGGACGATTTGCTTGCACTGCCGCAGGGGAGGGATGGGGTTGAGATGGTCGCCTACGCCGATGATGTAACGGTGTTGATCCGGGGGGAATCACGGGCGAAGGTGGAAGTGGAGGCCTCGTCCGTGATGGGACTGGTAGCGGGGTGGGCGGTCCGTAACAGGCTCGATTTCGCCCCGACCAAGTCCCTTACCATCACCCTTAAAGGGAAACTTCAGCGCCCCCCCGTGATCCGTTACGGAGGTCACTCGATTAAGTGCGTTCATCAGGCGGAGGTACTGGGCGTCATAATTGACGACGTCCAGTCCTTTGGGCCTCACGCAGCGACAATAGGCGAGAGAGCAAGCAATTGTTTCGGCAAGATGTCCAGGGTGTCGGCTCCAAGATGGGGGGTGCGGCATAGAGCGCTACGAATTTTGTACAGAGGCACCTATGTTGCAGTCTTGACCTACGCGGCAGCCGTATGGCACGCACGCACCGCTTTCCACGTGGTCCGCAGCGTCTTGCAGAGGACTCAGAGGCCGTCGCTGATCCTGCTAACAAAGGCATACCGTTCGTGTAGTACGGCGGCACTGCCAGTGTTAGCAGGAGTATTGCCGGCGGACCTCGAGGTAACCCGTGCTGGACGACGTGCTGTGGAATGCGAGGGGCTCGCACGGGAGGAAGTGCTGGATCGGCGGAAGGCTATCGACGCGGAGGTTGTGGCACTTTGGCAGGAAAGGTGGACAAACGAGGAGAAGGGACGCGAATTACATGATTTCTTTCCTGACGTCGGTGAGCGCCTCAAGGCGCACTGGGTAGAGCCGGATTACGCAGTTTCACAACTTTTGACGGGGCACGGCTGTTTCAGCAAACGGCTCGCTAGTATGAATCTGCGAGAAGAAGGGATGTGTGATTGCGGTGCGGCAGAGGAGGACAGGCACCACGTTTTGTGGGACTGTCCTCTGTATGAGGAGATGCGTGGCAGACTGATGGACGGGGTCTCCCGTCTCGCGGAAGGACCGGTATACTACGCGGAGCTGGTACAGGATTCGAACAGCTTCGGGCGCCTGCGCGAATTCGCGCACTGTTGGCACGCCGCGCGCTCTGCGCGCGAATCTGAGGAACTGCCCGACGACGAAGGTCGTTTGTGCCGTCTCTTGACAGCCCCAGAAGGGGGAGAGTGTACAGGATAGATAGTAGGTGGGATAATTTGTAGGACACGTTGGCGCAAGCCAAAGTGTCTGCTGTTTCGGTCTTCATAACCGCAAGGTTGGTAAGACCATGGGTTGGTTGGTGGGTGCTCCAGCTCCCACGGGTACAAAGCACGGGTTTTCATGAGGACGCTCCACGGTGACGGCTCTGAGGAGTATGCTCGACGCTGCGAGAGGCGCGCGGGAGCGGTACGTGTAAGCCATATTCTTGGACATCAGTGGTGCCTTTGATAACGCGTGGTAGCCCATGATCATGGTGAAAGCTAAAGGGCATACTCCGCCTAACATCTATAAGATGTTGACGTAGTATTTCCGTGGACGCCGTGTTGCCATGATCGCGGGCACCCATGTGGAATGGAAGGTATCCACGATGGGCTGTCCTCAGGGGTCGGTCCTAGGACCTACGCTATGGAACATCTTGATGAATGACCTGCTTGCTCTGCCGCTGAGGAAGGGAATGGTTGAGATGGTTGCGTACGCGGACGATGTGACGGTGCTTGTTAGGGGGGATTCGCAGGCGGCGGTAGAGAGGGAGGCCGCGTCCACCATGGGGCTGGTAGCGGAGTGGGCGAGCCGAAATCGACTCGATTTTGCTCCGACCAAGTCCCTTACCATGACGCTGAAGGGAAAACTTCAGCGCCCCCCCCCTGATCAAGCATGTCGGTCACTCTATCCGCTCGGTGCAGTAGGCCACGGTACTGGGCGTCGTCATTGACGACGTCCAGTCGTTCGGACCGCATGCAGGAACCATCGGCGAGAGAGCAAGCAGGTGTTTCGGAAAGATGTCCAGAGTTTCGGCTTCAAGATGGGGAGTGCGGCATAGGGCCCTTCGTGTATTGTACACGGGTACCTATGTCGCAACTCTGACCTACGCGGCAGCCGTATGGCATGCACGTACCGCATTTCACGTGGTCCGCAGCGTCTTGTTGAGGACTCAGAGGCCGTCACTGATCCTGCTAACTAAGGCGTACCGTTCGTGTAGTACGGCGGCACTGCCGGTGTTAGCAGGAGTACTGCCGGCGGACCTGGAGGTGACCCGTGCTGGACGACGGGCTGCGGAGTGTGAGGGCTTGTCGCGTGAGGAGCAGCTGCGGAAGCTTAGGGTGATAGATGGGGAGGTCGTTGCCTTTTGGCAGGACAGGTGGACGAACGAGGACAAGGGAAAAGAACTTCACGCGTTCTTCCCGGACGTAGGGGAGTGCCTTAAGGCGCATTGGGTCGAGCCTGATTACGAGGTGTCGCAAATCCTTACGGGGCACGGCTGCTTTAATTTAAGTCTATCTAAAATGAAATTGCGTGTAGGAGGGATGTGTGACTGTGGAGGGGCAGATGAGGACAGGCACCACGTCTTGTGGGAATGTCCGCTGTATGAGGAGATGCGAGAAAGAATGATGGATGGGATCTCCCGCCACGAGGAGGGCCCAGTCTACTACACGGACTTGGTACGGGATGCGGGGAGCTTCCGGCGCTTGCGCGAATTCGTGCGCACATGGCACGCCGCGCGCTCTGCGCGCGAATCCAGAGAACTGCCCGGCGACGAAGGTCGTTTGTACCGTCTTTGACAGCCCCAGAACGGGGAGAGTGTACAGGGTAGATAGTAGGTGGGATAATTTGTAGGACACATTGGCGCAAGCCAAAGTGTCTGCTGTTTCGGTCTTCATAACCGCAAGGTTGGTAAGACCATGGGTTGGTTGGTGGGTGTTCCAGCTCCCACAATACCTATCACCAAATATATGAGTACATAATGGTGGACGTCATGTGATGATAATTGGGTTTCGAGAACGGGTTCCATTTTCATTTCATCAATTCGTTTCTTTAAGATCTTTCATGTCCTGGTCATCGCTGTTTATAGAATGAATCTCACTTAAGGGAATCGTCAAATTAATTACGTTATTTATCGGTGGAATTTCAATGTTTAAAATATCTGCTTGCACCTTTAAACCGTTCGATTGCTGTCTGTGCGAAACTACGGTGACTTCATCCCCTTTGATAAGGCAGTCTTCCCTCAGCGATGTGATCCCGACCTTGCTGAGTCAGTCAGTTGTAACTCGATGCCCGCATATAATTCTTATCGGACAAGGCTCACAACAAAAGAACAAGTAGGTACCTTGGCTAGCTGTGTCCACGTGTCACGGGAACGAGTCTATTTTGCATCTTTGCAATCTTTCGTCTTTAAGGCATAGATCTTCATTGGATTTCATATGGTAGACTGGTCTTTGTAACGGACATAGTAAGGTGTCTGTGTCTGTTGTTGTGCATTGTTGAATGTCTAGATCGGATAGTGGTACATACGCATCTTTTGGGAGATTCATAGCAATATGACTAGCAATGGGCGCAAGGGTGACCATGTTGTTGCCAACCTTGTTAGCTATTGGTATCATTTTATAAACTTGCTGTGCTGTTTGTCCATAGCATTTTCCATCCTTTTAAGTAAATTATATTGCGACCCTACAATAGAAGTTTGGTTTTTCCATAGTAAGGCGAGATGATTCTGGTTACTTCTTATCAAACTAATGTCTTTTGTATATTGTTCGGTGAATTGGTCATCGAGTACGCCAAATAAGCTGTGTGCAACATTACCGACTGCATTGATAAGTCCTCGGGTTACTCGCACGCGCCCCGATGTGAACTGCTGACCGAGCAAGGCTTTGTTGTAGTGTTCTAATTCTTTATAACCGTGATTCAATTGCAACAAGATAAGGTTACAATGTGTTTTCATGTCTTCTTTCCATATGGTTAAGATATTCGCCAAATAGGTTTGTTCCTCGCCAATATGGGTCCATATCGTAATGAACTATAAGCTACCATTGATCTCGAATGAGATGCATGTTAGATAGTTTGTCGAAATAAATGCTTTGGTTGTTATTTAGATTCGATATTTTATAAGCACATTGAACTGGTGACATAATTAACATAAATAACATAAGTGCCATAGTGATAAGGTAATATGAGCCTTTTCCTTTCGATTGTTTTGCCTGTGGTGTTACGTCACTATTCGTTAATATGTTATTTGATGCGCTTTGATCATCTGGTTGTAGTAAAGGTTCATTGAGCTGTTTTGTTTGATTACTGTTTGGTAGAATAGATAATTTAAAGACAGGTCTTTTGAAGGTTCCGTTCTTTGTTTTTAGTGTTACCACCCTAACATACCCGTCTTTGCCCGGATGAAGCTCTATAACTCGTCCTAGAGCCCATTTCTCGGCTGGCAAGTTTGCATCATGAATTAAGACGACGTCATCAATTTCAATATTTCTTTGTGGTTTTTGCCATTTGGATCGTGCTGTTATCTGAGTAAGGTATTCAGCTCGCCATCTTTTTCAAATATCCTGGTAGATCTTTTGTGTTAGATGCCATCTGGTATGTTCGTCTTTTTCTGTTTCTAAGATGATTAGTATTGGACCGCTAGAGAGAAAGTGGGATGGTGTGAGATAGCCTATGTCATCAGGGTCCTCACTGAGAGCACATAAAGGTCTGGAATTGAGACAACTTTCTAACTGTGCTAATAAGGTAGAATACTCTTCGTATGTCAGTTTATGCTCTCCTATTACTCTTCGGAGCTGCTGTTTAAGACTTTTCACTGCTGCATCTCATACACCACCACCGTTAGGCCAAGATGGGGCATTGAAATGCCATTCTATTTCCATCCTAGTTATCTCCGAAAAAAATTCATCGTCGAGTGTTGACTTCAGGTCTATCATTTCCTCCTTCATGCTTCGATTTGCTTTAACGAAATTGGTTCCGTTATCGCTGTAGATATGTCGGGGTGTTCCCCATCTGGCGGCCAGTCTTCTCAAAGACGCCAGGAAAGCGGATGCAGTAAGGTCAGAGATCAGCTCAATATGTACATTTTTCGTGGCCATGCAGATAAAGACCACGATGTAACCTTTAGTAGTTCTAAACCCTCGGCCTTTAGCAGATTTGACATCTACAAACCCCGTAAGGGCTACTCCAGTATTATAAAAGAGTCGAGTAGGGTTTGTTCTTGCAGCTGGTAAATCTCCCATCAACTGATTTTGTTTGAATGGATCGTGTTTTCTGCAAGTGACACAGTTTCGTAACCTCTTTTTGACAGCACTGTTTCCACTTATAATCCAAAACTCTTGCCTTAGCCAAGCCAAAGTCAAGCGGGCACCCCCATGGAACGTCATTTGGTGACCCCGATCTATAAGCAGGTCGGTAAGGTGGTGGTTGTGAGGAAGAATAAGTGGATGTTTCATTTTCTCGTCAACATTGGCATTTCTTAATCTCCCGGTGACTTTCAACAAGCCCTCATTATCGATAAAAGGTCATAAGTTTAATAACTTGCTCTTGTTGCTCACTTGATAAAATTTTTTAATGTTATGTATATCATCTGAGAAAGCTGTCTGTTGCACATATTTCATTAAAATGTGTTTTTCTTTTCTCAACTCTGGTATGGTTAAAAATGATGGTTTGTTTTGGTAACTTGACCCCATACGTAACATCCACGCTAGTACGCGCATAGCTCGTTCAAAGCTACTGTGTTTATTTATTAAAGCAAGTATGGTGTCATTTTCTTGGTCTTTTGTTACGACGTTAATATTTATGTGTTTTGGTTTTTTAATTTCTTCGTCCGTGGTGTACGCAGGTATTTCTTTGGTTTTTTGGCAATCAAACGATGAAAGCCATGCAGGTCCTTTCCACCAAGTCGAGTGTTTAAATAGTTGATCTGTTGTGATTCCCCGGCTAGCACAATCTGCAGGGTTGTCACCTGATTTGACGTAATTCCAACATTCAGGTGTCATGATATCGGTGACTTGCTTCACCCTATTCGCGACGAATGGTTTCCATCGGTTTGGGTCACCGTTGAGCCATCCTAAGACTGCTGTTGAGTCTGACCAGCCGTAAGTTTAGATGCTATATTCAGATTAAATAAAATAAATTACTAAATGTCCTTACCAATTAAAATTAAACATTTAAAAAAAAATTATGAAAACATCATAATAAGCTTTATTTAACAGAAACGGTTTTAATTCAAACTTAAAGATATATTAGTACATTGAATTATACATGTCGGTAAATGGCTAAATATTTGAGGAGCCATACAGAATATGCTTTTATTGAATTGGGCAGTATAGTTAAGAGGCAAACGTACTTTAAATTTGCATTTTCGCTATTGAACCCAATATACAATTTTTTGTTGGTATAAACGAACACTGATACTTCATACATATATATATAAAGATGGAAATGTAAGTAGCTTTAAATTAATGAAGAAAGATTTACATGAGTCATCTAGATTAAGCTTTCAAATTGCTCTCACAGATCTCTTCTGTGCCTCAAGGTGGAGGTGACGAGGTGAAAAGCCAAATAAGGTTCTTTTAAAAAAATAAGTTGAGCCGTACTATTACGTTTGTAATAATAGTACGGCTCAACGGCAAAACAAGAAATATATGTCATTTTTGATCATATTTATGAGATTCCAATTGATCCCAAACCATGATCACAATCAATTTATGTGATAAAAAAAAATTATGAACATAGGTCTAAAAATATCTTCTAGCAGTTGTAACTCTAGTATTTATCAACATATCTTGATAAGTTTAATACAAGCGGTGTATTACATATAATTACAAATTCCTATTGTTTTATTTTTTTTACTTTTGTGTAATATTCATTAATTTAATTATTTTATCTCGAATATACTCGAGCACACCAGCGCGGCGGTTCCGAGGTGCTTTGCGCGGACGCGGGCGGCAGTGTTGCGCAAGCGTTGGCACGGGGAGGTTGTGTCGCTCGTAGCTCCGCTTGCGCTTTCGACTGACAACGGTCTTGTCTTTGTATTAGTGCATTGACACGCGAGATTCGCAGCTGTGTGCGTGTAATGATTCGGTCGCTGCAGAGAGCCAACTTGATTGCGACGTGAAGTATGCGCGTTGACGCTTTATTATTGGTACTTTATAGACAAATTTTATTTGAATTGTATCACTTATGAAAGAATCAAAACTTGAAATCGACAATGTTGTAGGTACTTTACAATGGGCGGCCTTATCAATAAGATCAATGAAAGGTTTAGGTGCATAATATAATATGTACAAAATTAATTAGTAATGTCTATAACGCTCTCATGACAATTGGTAAACTAAAGATAATATATTTTTTTTATATATTATGGTAAATAGTTTCCGGCTTTAGTACTTTGTAGGGTACAAAATGGTTCTCTACTACATTAAGAGTATGTATAAGCTTTTTTGATAAATGTATTAGGTGTTTTGATATAGGTTAATTAATACTGCATAAAGATAACGTCTGCCAAGTGAAGATGGATAATTCGAAAATAGTAAGAGATAGGTAAGGGAGATTTGCCCCTTGATGTGCCGGGTTTGAATTGCACCATGATGTTAATCATAAACTAAAAATATACTTATTAAATTCTTTAACTAACTTACATACCACTTAAAAGTAAAACATAACTTACGTTAATATTGCTAATTATTAAAAATAATTTCGTGCGGAACCCTCAGACATATCTTAGCGTTTTAAACACGTTACATCTTAGCGTTTTCGTCTATGCAATTGGCAAGGAACACTCGTCTTGCGCTAAATATAAATACAATACGTAGTGTCAATCTTAATTGTTATTTACTTGTTGTGAAGTGGATGAATCCCTCTAGGGTGAGTTCCTTATTTATTATTGTTATTTCATAGTGCTGACTAAAACCTATGTAACGTAAACAGCTGTGCTGCCCTACCGCACTAGACTGATTTTTAAAATGTGAGTCACTGGTAATAGTACCACGATCGTGTCGGCGCGGCTTGGCAACAGTTGGCTGAGGAACATCAGCCACTACCCCCCGACGCACAGACAGGTATTTGGCCCTAAAAGTTGGTCAAAAATATTTTTTGCGTTTATTGGTAATATTAAAGTATTTCATTCTATTTTTAGATATAATAATGAAAAAAAAAGGCAAACATTATTCTTAAAAAAAATTATTCCTAATTTTCATCATCTTCGGAGTTATCTCCGACACTAATATTGTAAATATCATTTTCTTCTAAAAGATTCATGGTCTCCGCTGAAAGAGGACTCTTTCTTTTGTGTTTTGCGTTCCTCATTCCCGTCAGCAAGGGGTCTGAGGTTAAGAGCAACCTATTTAAAACATCTGTGTTGCAAGCTACTCTTGAAAATTTTCGTGCGTAGTTTAGCCGATATGCTCGGATGCGTTTATGGCTTCTGCAGCTTCCTCAGACAGTTGCCCAATTGGCAGAATCGCCTCCTTTATTACGGCAGCCCCACGACGCAACACCTTATGTAATGTCGGCGTCATTGGGTGAAAATTGTATAAAGAAACGTATAATTCGGCAGTTTCTTTACAGTAAATTTCGAACTTTTCTATGTTAATTTTTATCCGGCAGCACATGGTGTCTAGAATGACTTTTAATCGGTAGATTAAATCCTGGTCGATCCCAGTTATTTCCGCAGATTTTTCGTATTCTTCGAAAAATCGCCTGCTGGTATTCCCGTCATTCGTGTTTCCAAAGTTAGCCTTTGGAATATCTACCAATAATCCGAGTTCTTCTCGAAACTTGGTTTGGATTTCTTTTTTTCGTGTCTCCACTAGTAACTTCTCTTCGGCAGTCAGGCGAGCCCTCCATTTCATGACCGGTAATTTATAAGCTACATGCAGAATGCTCTCAAAAAATCTTATTCGAGCGTGCAGCAGAGACAGACCAAATCGCATGTTGTCCGTATTGCAGGGCCTTTCTTTTGTAAGGTCGTTGAAATCGGAAGATGTGGCGCCACATATGTAACATCTCATGGTTGACTTGGTATGTGTTGCTGCGTTGCATACCTTACCGTCCACCATGATAAAAACTATGTATTTTATTTTTGACGGATATATCATCGATCTTGGTCTTGTTCAATTCTTTTATTTGATTTTCAATGTACTCGATCTCCTCATTAGTCACGTCAGTGGTTTTTTTCACAAATCGTATGCGTATCGGTCTACAATATCGTGGTGATGACGGAGTTGGGTTTTGCCATATAATTTTTTTTCCGTTCCATAGACTAGTTGGAGTGGAACGACAGAGCTTTGAAAAATGTTGGCGTCGGAATCAGTCTCATTTTCAAACTTCATTTTATACTGATTCTGCTGAGATCCGTCACAACCCCATTTGCTGATGAGCAGAAAGGACTGCTTTTCAGATTCATCCAGTTGCTCCAAGACCTCCTCACCAAGATGCAATAATAATCGCTTGATGGTGTGATCCATTAAACTTTGTACCCTTACTTCAGCACAGGTCTCAGTTATGCTGTGGATTTCAGGATAACATTCTTTCTTCAACTTCTTTAAAATCGAATAGCACGGGTAAAAGCCTGGATTCGTGTCTCGAACCACTTCGTATTGGGCCTGGGTAAGCCCCGCTTCAACAAACATAAACAGGGAATGAAGGTGTGCCAATTTTGTTGAAACTTCTATTTCTTGTTGAGCGGTTTTTTCTTTTATCGCAACTGCATATTTTTTTGCTTTTTGGGGGCTTCTGGTAACGACCTTTACAATTTTTGATGCTTCGACTTCACCAGTTTTTCGCAATTTCATTTGTGTTGCGTATGCCAGCTCATCTAAGTCAGATGTTCGTAGCTCTTCAGTTTTTCGCCTTTTACTCCTTTCACATAAGTCTGAGAATGACTTTTGAGGTCTACCTGAACTCAATCCTATAACAAAAGATAAACCGTTAGTCACTGATAACAAGATAACAATCCATGAATGTAACTTCGAATCAAAAGAAGGGTTATGTCTCACGTAAATAGTTACCTGCTTTTGGTAGTGATATGGTGCCCTTGAGCCACTCTTTATTGGTTTCTAGAAATCTGTCATTGGTATTGCGGGCAGCTGACCATTTCTGCTTGAATTGGTGACGTATAATCGACAATTTGTGTTTTACATCGACAATGTTTGGGTCATCTTCAGAGTATTGATGGAGAAGTTCCAACTGCATAAATTCCAACTTTTCGTTGAAAGTTGGTGCATTAGAGCTTTCCATGATAGTCAGTAAATCATTTCTAGTTAATACCCTCATCCCAGAAGAGCCTGGAACAAAATAAATTAATTTTCATTAAAAAACATTACACGTGTTATTTTAGATAGTTTTTTTTTACCGGCGGTATGCCTTTATTAAACAAAATACTATGAACTATATACAACACTACAGCTACTACAATAAAAGCATTTAGACACCTATAAGTCATAGCAGACTCATAGGCAGTCCAAATGCTCCAGCCCACTCCCAGTTGGCAGCGTGCCCAGCATGCTGGCAGCATTGCCCCGTTGAATTGCAATGCTTATTCGTTGAGCCAAATATGTGCCAGCATTTTGATCACGCGTCGCATCGACCAAGCGCTCAGATAGGTTTTGGAAAATACGATGAGCTCCCGGTCCCCACGGACCCAACGTCTCTACACCAAACGGCTCAAATATGTTACCCATACCGAGGTTAGCATATTTGCGCCGCTTGAGTTGCTCCGCCGAAGTAGCCGCAGCGCCAGCCCTCACGTTGGTTTCAGAAAGATGTGACGGCGCTAAAGTGTCCACGCACGTAGCGTCCCACACTAAGGGCCGTCCTAACTTCCACGGAACCAGAGTCATGCCGTCAGGTCTTTTACCATCGTCACGCATCAGACCATTCGGTTCGAGAATAGCTGGAACATTGGCGCTGGTAAAAGCCCGGCGAATGATATCGTTAAGGCTGGCGTGGCGGGAAATTCGACCAGCACTTCGAGAGCAGGAGAGGCCATGGTGACCGAGTTGATCAACTGCAGTACCACACTGGCAGTGATGTGCAACACAACACCTTGCACCCAAGCGTAAGCTAATAGCTAGACGAAAAGCGGATGGATCTATAAGGCTACCAGTTTTGTAAGAAGGAATGGCCTGTAACCAAAGACCGGATTCCCACACAGAAACAGCGAGAATACGAGCACGATCTGCGATGCTAGAACACGTATTTAAAAGATCTTTCCGTGTTAGCTCGCATAGGGGCCGATCCCACTGTTTCTGAGATGACAACATTTTTGGGAATTCAGTATTTGGACAAGCCAGTCTCCATGTGTTTTTGGCCTCAGCCAGATATGCTACATCGAAAGAGCCTAAAGATCGTGCAAGAATTTTTTCTACTAATTTGTGTGTACTGTGTACAGAAGACAAAAAAGCTGGTAATGCCACACTAGAAATTTTGCGTATCCCTATGCCCCCCAACCTCACAGGGAGGGAAGCTTGCACCCAAGCCCTATCATCCATCTCAACATTCAAAACCGACACTAACGTATCTTTTACTAAGTTGTCTAAGCTTAACAAAAGCTCACTGTGTTGCCACAGCTGACAACATCTTAAATAGTATGTAAATTTAGGAACAAAAAGGCAAAATCTTATAATTGTAAAAGCCATATGGGCGTTAATTTTGGATAATCTGCTAGAAGCATTTCTAAACTTTTGAATTTGTTCTTCGACAAATGGTGATAAAGATTCGTTAAGAATCGGTGAACCCAAAAGACGAAGCGAACTTTTTCTACTAATTTCGAAAAATTTAGTTCAAGGCCAATAACACGAAAATCGTCTATAAGTACTCGCAAGTCATCCAAAACCGTGTTCGCATCGCCTCCTAAGGTTCCGTCATCCAAATACCAAACGTTAAGTTTTGATTGAAGACGTTGAATTATTGAGTGGATCGCAAGGCTAAAAATGGCTGGTCCCAGAGGATCACCCTGTTGACATCCTACGGAAGATAAAATAACGTTATTTTGGTATGTTAATTTTGACGGTTTGCCGTAGCATTGCCAAAGAAAAGGGTATAATTCCGGAATTTTATCTTTCACTTCAGTCAAAAGAGTGCCTCTATCTAAAGAGTTGAATGCATTTTTAACAACCACCTTCAAAAGCACATCTCCACAATTTTGATCAAGAAATGTGCGAAGTGAATGTACAGCAGCCTCACAGCCACCCTGTGAACCAAAACCGAGTTGCAGTGGTTGAAAAAGATTACTTAAAAAAGCAACCTTTTTCCTACAACCGCATTTGGCTGTGAGGCGACGATAAGTGGTGCCTACTGCTATAGGCCTAATACCACCATCTTTTTTATTTAGGGCACATAAATTCGCACCGTACAGAATTTCGGTAATTTCATTGTTGACCTGACCCGACAACATCAAATTAACCAAAGCCGTCACATCCCTTAAAAGTGTCTCGCCTACCTCACCAGAACTAAAAGATAAAATATCTTTTAAGTGCTGAGGCGTGAGGCCATCAAGGCCACCGGCTGAGCCACTTAAAAAAGATGCCACGGCTGCAGAAACATCCTGTGGGGTCACCTCAACAATGTCTTGTATAGGAGATTCGGGAAGGTGGAGACCTGCAGTTGCAGGCGGATGCTTTTCAATTAGGGAATTCAACATATCAGATGTAAAAGGAGCGATTGTATCACTCGAAAACAAGATGCGTGCCGCGTTTTTAATATCACCATCAGTAATTTTGTTTTCTACTATTTTAATAGTAGCTGAATCGAAATTATTTGTTTTTGTATTCCGCCGCAAAGGCGGAATGATTATAGTTGTGCCAAAAGATTGCTCTTCCCGTGCCCTGTATTTCACGCAGTTTTCCTTTACTCTAGTAGTAAGTGATTTTTTGTTAGACGGATCAAAATTCACGTGAAACACGTGGTACGGGAATGCTAGAAGATGCTCCCAGGCTTGCGTAGTATTAGTAGCCAAGACGTTTTTAATGGAACAATATAAAGATTGGGCAACAGAAATTCTTGCACCCCGAGGTATGCGTTTTAATAAAGGAATGTTATTTTTGTACGAGCTTAAAACCTCCCAAAACGGTTTGGAAGGCGTAGCAGGGCTCGCAACACTGCTACTACTTACGTTTTGATTATTAATTGGTGCCGAAAGGGGAATTTCTATTTGTTTATGACACCTTGTTTGGTGAATTTTGAGGCCTTTATGACCTTTGAAATAACGAGCCTGGGGGCACTGCGGACACAACATCTGGCTATCTTGCGATACAAAGATCCCCGTTACAGCATTCATAGTTGGGGCACAAAGCATTGTTTACAAAATAAAGCAAAGCTTATCTTAGAATCTCTAGTGTGACGTCTCAACCCGGATGAAGGCTCGCGTCAACACCGTCGTCGTAGTGCGCGCGCCGGTGTCGCAGGCAGCGTTGCCATGGAAACAAAAATAACTGATTAGAAATTAGCTCGACAAGAAATGTCAAAAAGCTATTGAATAAATAAGCTAATGAAACTAACTACAGAGGCCCAAACGAGCCCCACAAACAATACCTCGCAAAATTCCACTAGGAAGAATGCGGGTGATGGGCAGAAAATGCCTATCTACTATCTGAAAATAAAATTAATTATTTTTTGAAAATAAATCTGAAATTTACTGACCTGTCACGTTGAATGTCAAGTTGTTTTTTTTTTTTTTTTTTTAGATAGTTGAAAAAAAAATTGCCAAAAATTAGAGGGGTGGTTTGGGGTGGCTGTTTTACGCATTTTAGAATACTGTAGAGTCCCTTCTAAAATAAACCATATAATTTTTTACTGAGAAATGCTTAGAAATACTTTGAAACGCTTAATGATTTTGAAAATAGAATTTTTTTTTGACATTTACGGGTTAGTTCCTAATAATGGAGCTAAAGGTACAAAAAATCTTTCTTTTCATAACAAAACTAAATAAAATAGTAAGTACATACCTGATTGTGTACAATCCATAGTAGAAACTCACACGAAATCGACTTTTTCACCATAAATTTAATATTTGAAAACAATGAAATTTGAGCGTATCGAACAATCACACGACCACGGCAAGCGAACGGTAACTTCCGACTGAGCGCATGGAGCGGGGGAAAGGCTCTAGCGCGTCGGGTTCGCGCTATTGTTAGGAGGAAATACACTTGTATTTTGGGGAATAATAAAAAAGGGTCTATCACTAAAACAAAAAAAATGGATTTTGTCCAACTTTTAGGGCCAAATACCTGTCTGTGCGACGGTTCCCGCCTTGTCGTGGCGGTGGGGCTTAGTAGCCGTGGCTTCGTCACCCACGGTGAAGCTAAGAGGAACCAGGGGCCGTGTCGGCTTGGGCAGTCGGCCGGCCCCAGAGGGGCCGCTCCACTGGGCTTTGCCTCTAAGTCCAGTATGGACGGCAAAGGGTAGGCTGCGGTGCTGTATGGGCAGCACCGCATCTGAGGCGGGCTGTGGTTTTGTGTGAGCGACACCACAGCTGACGGTGAGGGGCCACGGCGGGAGAGGAGTGCCGGTATTACGGTGCGCCGCTCTCCCTACCTTCCTTGGCCACGGCGGGGTCGCCACCGTGGATGGCGGACGCGGAGGGGCCGCAGGGGAAGAGGAGTGTCGGTATAGCGAGGCGCCGTTCTCCCTATCCTCTGCGGCTGAAGTAGCAGGCGACGGGGCTACTTATCTGACCCGTCGCAGGGGGACCTCGGGCGTCAGAAGCGGGGTTTTGTGACGCCCATTTGCAGGCTTGGTCCCCAGGTGGTAGCGACGTGCCATGTGTTCTGGTGCGTCGTGAGGGGTAGCACCCCAGGAGGGGTCCGGAAACGGACAACCGTGGCGGGTTCGTAGTTGAGAGCTAAAGCGTCCCTGCGGCCCGCCGAGAAGCGGTAGAGTTGGAACACCGTGTGTTATTTAGTCGGTAGGGGCACTTGCTGCTGTGGGAGTAGTTGGTGTCGAGCCCGACATATCCCGGCCACCTTCCCCGAGGTGGACGGGAATAAAAGGAACATCAGCCACTAAGCCGGTGTCTTCCTTCCGGGATTCCATTTCACTGATTTAATCGGAGGACGGTCGTTTCGAGCACTCGCTACCAAGATCCAGAACTATCAGCCGACGCCAAGACCGCCACATCTGAGACCTGGATCACAAGTACTATCAGGCCAGTGACTCTTTCCGGTCTATGTAACTTCAGTAGAACTGTGCGGCTTTGCAACCTGATAAGGCCTAATAAACTTTTCAAACTTATTCTCTGAGTTTACCTACCTATCTGCTGACCGTGGGGTGCTTAGCAGCTCCCTAATGCCGCAGTAGGATAAGAGTAGGAAAATTATGATAACTTATCAATCAATTATTCAAATCTCCTAATAAATGAGAAAGTATCTCGGTTACCTTTTCACGATGGAACCAATCTTTACAATATAGCTTTAGATAAATTGCCCATATTATTATTGCCTAGACCAACAAGAAATTATCATTCTCATATCTCGTAATCGGAAAGTAGTGTTTGTTTGATGCGAGTAGCGGGTGGAAGACTCTGCTTCCCACCTAAGGGCGGGAAAATCTCATAGTAAATGCTTCCTTCTCATGTCTAAGCACCTCGTAAGGGGATTGATTCCTTTCAACCCTTGTATAACAATCTACTATTTTTGAGGATCACCTCATAAGGAGATTTGCATAAACGATTGATTATAATAATTTTCTTACTCTTGTCCGATATATCTTAGCGTTTTAATGATACGTTATCTATCTTTACTTGGCAAACGTCGTTGAAAAATCCAAATGTAGAATAATGACCTCTAGAAATCAATTTTTCAGCCAAATCGGAGTAACATATTTCACTTGGCAGACGTTTTCGAAAAATTAAATCCAAATTTGGAATAAGGACGTCTAGAACAACCTAGATATCGAGTTTCAGCCAAATCGTAATATTGTTTTTCACTTGGCAGACGTTATCGTAAAACAAATTCCAAATTCGGAAAAAAGACCTCCAGAACAACCTAGATTTTGAATTACAGCCAAATCGGAGTAAATTCCTACACTTGGCATACTACATCAAAGGAATACACCAGGAATAAAGACGTCCAGAAAAACCTTGGTAGGTATGAATTTTCGTACTGATCTCAGTAGCAGTTGCAACTGCGGATACTCACTAGAATCATACGGTAGGCATATACTTTATATGACTACCGTACGATATTTTACCGGAGCTTATCGCGCATCTGCATATTCTTTGACCGTTATATTTGTGCAGCGAGAGCCGAACGTTTGTTGATTTCCTGCGGCGATGCGCTGGTAAAGTAAGCTCGATTAAGCCCAGATGCTCAAGGCCATTGGCGACTCATATTATAAAAACTTACGCTCATATTTATATCTAATATATGAAAAACACGGGTGTTTGAGCGTGAACTTACTATGAGTCGATATCGCTATCGACAATGTTTCGGCTTCTACCGGAAGCCTTCCTCAGGATTTTGAGTGTGAAGCGTGACGCGACCGCGGCGGACGTACCACACTCAAAATCCTGAGGAAGGCTTCCGGTAGAAGCCGAAACATTGTCGATAGCGATATCGACTCATAGTAAGTTCACGCTCAAACACCCGTGTTTTTCATATATTAGCCATTGGCGACTCTATAAGCCTTAAATACAATTTCTTTGTCCACTGAGTTCCCCCAGAAGATAATACCGAAACGCAATACTGATTCTACATATCCATGATATGCAGTGATAACTGCAGGCTGGTTCACAACTTTGGAAAGCATGAAAGGAGCATAAGAAAATTTATTTACTTTACCACAAACGTTTTCTACATGACACCTCCAATTTTAATTACTGTCAAGATGAAGGCCTAAAAATTTTGCACTATTTACCTCATTAATTTTTTGATCACTATGTACTTCAATGTCTGTCAAAAAATTTACTTATTTCTAAAAGTCATCAAATTAGTTTTACCAATATTAATTAATAAATAATTAGATTTAAGCCATATCACAATAATGTCCAAAGTGTTATTCATGTCAAATTCCAGATTGTATTTCAATTTGTTCATAAAAATTATGGTACTGTCATCAGCAAATAAGACCATATTTTGATAATAAATAATAATGGCCCAAGTACACTGCCTTGCGGTACTCCTTGGGTGATTTACCTAAATTTAGATTGATAAACAGTCATTTTTTTTGTTTTTGTACAAACACGTGTTATCTGAGTACATTGTCGTCGATTATTGAGGTAAGACTTGCAAAGATTCAGACCATTGCCCCTAATACCATATATTTCAAATTTGTTAAGTAAAATGGAATGATTAACATAATCAAACGCTTTAGTTAAGTCCATATATAACGCTAAAACTAATTCTTTTTTGGCGAGGCTGGTCATAACAGCTTGAAGAAATTTATACACAGCCAAGTTAATGGATTTATTTTTCCGAAAGCCTAATTGCTCGTCAGTAAAAACGTTATTGACTTCAAAGAATGCATTTAAACTTTGATATATAACTTTATCAAATATTTTAGAGAATACAGAAATCAGAGCAATGGTCTGTAAGAATTCAAGCTTTCTTTGTCATTCTTCTTAAACAAGGGTTTAATTATAGTCTGTTTTAATTTAATTGGGAATACGCCTTCAACAACACAAACATTTATGATATAACTTAGAACAGGTGAAATAACTTTTGAAAGACGTTTCGATATTTTTGTATTTACGTCGTTATAGCCAGTACTGTTCGTATTATTTTGTGATATTATTATTTTGTCATTAGGAGTAGAAGGATTAATAAATAAAGAATTATAATAATTTATTTGACTTTTCATTATTCATCGAAGCGCTCGTAGCCAAGTTTGCATAGCCATTCTGAATCGATCAGCAAAGTTAAGCAACGTCCGCGGCGGTCATGACTTGGATGGGTGACCGCTGGTTGGGCATTACTACTGAGCGCTTCCGTGCTTCGGAGGGCACGTTAAGCCGTCGGTCCCGGTTGTTGTCTTAGGATAGCAGTCTTTACAGCATGGTGGTAGGGCACTTTGCAAATGCCCGCCTGGCTAGCTACCACCCTCAAGTTGAAAATCTGTCGCCAAGCACGTAACGGTGTGTTCCGGCAGCTGTCCTTGAGAGCCAGTTACTCTAGGTTAGTCTGAACAACATCCTCGACCACAACATCACTTACCATCAGGTGAGATAGTGGTCAAAGGCGACCACTATCTCACCTGAAAAGAAAAATTAATTACGATTTGCACTATTTAAATTAAAAGTCATGTCAGGTGTTATTGTAAAATATTTATTGAACGCTTTAGCAATTTGTGATGGTTTGTCAATCACTTGACCATTAACATTAATCTGTCTTATGTGATATTTCGGTACAGTACTTTTACTGTTATTAATGACTGACCAAGTTGCTTTGGATTTATTACGGGCAGTTTCAATAAAGTAATCATTTCGAGATCTTTTTGCCATTTTAATAATTTTATTAAGTCGCATAGAATAAGTTTTTAAAGGGTTCCTATTAACTTCCTTAGGACACATTCTGTATCGCCATAGTAGTTCACCCTTGCGTTTAGAACATTTACCACGTGTTATTTAGCTAGGTTTCTTGTATTGTATCTTTTTTATTAATATTATTGGAAAACACAAGTAATAAAACAACAAAAATATATCGAGAAAAATGTCAAATGCTACCTTAGGGTCATTAGTATTGTAAACGTCATTAAATTTCAGCATTTATGAAATTTCTTTATATTCTCTTGACTATAATCTCTTTTTTCTATGTACCAGTGAGTCAGTGAAAGAGTTTCTTTTACTGGGCAGCTTAAAATCTGAGCTGTATGTTCGGACAAAGCCATTTCTTCAATTGTGTGTTTGCAGCCTCGCGCATTATGAAAAAATATGTCTATACGCGTACCACTTATAAGCCGTGTTGGTTTATTACTGGCTAGTTTAAGATTGAAGCTGTCCATAATATGAATAAGACCGGTATTTTCTTTTGGGTTTTTAAGAGTATTTATATTTAAATCACCACATAAAAATACTTTTTTTTGGTGTAGGCGACTTCATGAAGAATTAAATCTAATTGCCTAAAGAAATAATCGAAATTTTCAAGTTTATTACGTGGGGGCCTGTAAATACAAATAACAATCAAATTATGTCGTATGAGCTCTATAGCACAGCATTCTATAATTCCTGAAACGGCATGTTTGTCTATTGTGGAAATAATTTTAAAATCGTGTTTGTTATGAACCAATATACAAGACCCACCACGGCGTCTATTACGACAAAAAAAGTTTGCAAGAGAGTAATTTGTAACATGTAAGAATAACGTGTCATTTTTTAACATATTATGTTCTGTCTAACATAATATAACATCAGTATTGTCTTTCAAAATACACTCTAAATTGGCAGTTAATAAGTCAGATTTCAGTATAGCTCCATTTATGTTCTGATGCAGAATTGATTTGTTTAAACACGAAAAAACATCTTAGATGTACCCGGGCCGCCTGTGTGGCGGCAAGGAGGACATACACGCGGAGTCGACGGCGCAGCCAACATGATGAGGCTAACAAGGACTTTCTCTACGCTTCTTACGTAGAGGGAAAGAGGGTCCTCAAGTCGGCAATGGGCGCTGCCAATGACGCGGCGAGAGCCGAAATGCTGGAGGGTCTTGACAGGGACCCGTATGAGAGACCGTATAAGGCGGCGCGGATTAAACTGTGCCCCTTTGGTCCCCCGCTGACGGAGTCCCTCGAGCCGACATTGCTGGATGGGGTGGTCTGGTCTCTGTTCCCGAACGAGTCCAACTTCACCCCACCAGTGATGGACCCACCACGAGAGGCGGCCCCAATAGAAGGGGAGGAGGAGGAGGCTCTTCCAGCGTTAGTAGCGGAATTTGAAGGAGAGGTTCTCCGTCTCCGCGTGAAGAGGACGGCCCCTGGGCCGGACAGCATTCCCGCGCGGGTGGTCGCTTTCGCCGCCCCTTCAAATGGAGGAGAGGTTTCGGGACCTATTCAGCGCGTTTCTCGTCTGGTAGGTTCCCGAAACCTTGGAAGGAGGGGCAGTTGTGCCTCCTCTGAAAGGAGGGACGCCCGGTCGACTCCCCCTCGGCATATCGGCCCATCGTTCTGCTCGATGAGGTCGGTAAAATGTTCGAGGGGATCATCGCCAACAGGTTGAAAGGCCACCTGTCGGGTCGGGCCGGACCTGTCGGACTCCCAATTTGGATTTCGAAGAGGGCGTTCGACAGTAGACCCGTTAGCCCGACTCAAGGGCCAGGTGCGGGAGGCGACGGAGGCAGGGCACGGAGTTTTGGCTGTGTCATTTGATATAGCCAACGCTTTCAACTCCGTCCCCCACTCGACAATCTTGGAGGCACTTCGCTACCACGGAGTGACTCGGTATTTGCAGTGTCTCCTGGCCGATTACCTGGGGGACCGAGCTGTCCTCCTCGTAGATCGCGCAGGCCAGCTCCGCCGGTACAGTGCGGGATCCGGTGTACCGCAGGGGTCTGTCCTGGGGCCACTCCTGTGGAACATCGGAAACAACTGGCTCTTGTGGTGAAGTCTCCTCTGTGGCACGAGCGTCATCTGCTATGCAGATGACACTCTTCTCACCGCTCGGGGAGGAAACTTTAGAAAGGCAGCGAGCCTGGCTTCGGCTGGCGGATCCCTAGTTGCGGGAAGGATCCGCCGACTGGGTTTGAAGGTGGCGCTTCAAAAGAACGAGGCCGTATTCTTCCACGGGCCTCGAAAACGCATTCCGCCTGACGCCCAAATTGTCGTGGAGGGCGTCAGGATTGAGGTGAGGGCCTAGATGAAATATCTGGGCATAGTGCTGGACAGCAGGTGGCGCTTCGGCCCGCATTTCAGCGGGCTGTCGACGCGCCTGCTGAAGGTTGCAGGTGCCCTCTCGTGGCTCCTCCCTAATATGGGGGGACCAGGAGGACGATGCCGGCACTTGTATGCCGGCATCCTTAAGAGTATGGCCCTTTATGGGGCGCCTATTTGGGCTGACTCCCTCCGAAGGAGGGAGAACGCCACTGCACTCCGCAGGCCCCAAAGGGCCATTGCACTGCGGGTGGTGCTACGGTGGGGCTCCATGTTGTTGGGGTATGATTACCCATGGCGGATAAGATTGAGATTGGTCGGTAGTTAGAAACATCCCCAAGATTTCCTTTTTTGTGAATGGGAGTAATATTTGCAACTTTCCATTTATTTGGAATAATTCCACACGACAATGACTTATTAAATATGATGTGTAATGGTTTTGCCAGTTGTGAGGAGCAACATTTCAAGAATGAAGCAGGTATGGAATCCGGTCCAGGGCTCTTATTAGCGTCTAGCAATTTAAGGGAGGTCAAAACGTCTGATTCAGAGAGGTAACATGAGCTAAATGTTGTATGATGGCCACAGGATTCATCGGAGTAACTACCTAAGGAGTTTTGGCTGTAATCACATTGGTAAATAGAGTGAAAATATTCAGAGAATAGATTTACAACATGCTGCCCACCCTGAGCGCTCTGGCTCTCGAGAAATATTTCATCCGGTATATCGTTACTGTTTGAACGCAAAGAGTTTATGAACGACCAAAAGTATTTAGGGTTCTTTTTAATTTGCGTCTTTGCTTCTGACTTCATTACAGTTATATTAATAGCTAACATTTTATCACAACGTTCAAGCAGGATTTGATATGTAAGGTGATCTCTAGGATTTTCATATAATTTAAACCTACGATGATACTTGGCCTTTTCTTTCAATGCTTTAATTAAGTGTCGACTAAACCAGAACGGATACTCATTGTGACCTTTCTTACGAAGTGGGATGTTCTTAGTTATTACAGACGTCAGGACATCATAGAAGACGTCTACAGTCTCATTAACAGTTAGGATTGGATTGAGGAGATAATTCCAATCAATTTCATTTAACTCTTTTCTGATGCTTTCGTAGTTACCTTGGGGATAGTTAAAAACGGATGATTTTTTGACTTTTGGAGGCTTTGGCGTATCAATCTTAATTTTGACAGAAATATCAACACGGGATGATGGACATCAAGTTTAACTAATGGTTCAGGACCATTAGATACTGATACTGATTTTGGTGAATTAGCGATAATAAGATCCAATATTCTGCCACGTGAGTTGGGAATAGAACATTAGATATGACTGGGCTATTTGCAGCTGCTCTCTTCCAGATGGTCGTGTCATTTGTTATGCCGATGACACTTTGGTTATGGCCCGTGACCGAACTTACTGGGAGGCTAGCTTGCAGGCAACGGCTGGAGTCACCCTCGTGGTGCGCAAAATCAGACGTCTGGGTTTAAAAGTGGCCCTTAACAAGTCCGAGGCCTTGTGTTTTCACGGGCCTCGAAACGCGCCACCAATAGGAGCTCATCTGATAGTCGGCGGAGTTTCCATCGGTGTTGGGCCGACAATTAGGTATCTGGGCATCGTCCTCAACGGCCGCTACACTCCTTGCTCCAAAATTTCAAAGAGTGACGTGCGCCTTGACAAGGCTATTGCCGAATCTCGGTGGATCAAGCGACAAGTGCCGCCGCCTCTTTACTGCGGTGGCACGATCGGTTGCACTGTATGGGGCACCCATCTGGGCATGCTCTTTGAGCGCCCCAAACAGGACGCTATTGCGTCGGCTGCAGCGGGTCATGGCTCTCAGGTTGACCCGGTCATATCGCACGGTCTCTTTTGAGGCTGCGTGCGTTCTGGCCGGCTCTCTGCCCTGGGACTTAGAATCAGAGATTCTTACGCAGGTATATGCGAGAACTGCCGTTGCGAAGAGTCGCGGATCTATGCCGCTCCCTGAAGAGGTTGAGCGCTGGCGATTTAACGCCCGACAAGTGGCCCTCCACAAATGGGCACTGAAACTGGAGGAGCCAAGCGCCGGACACCGCACGATTGCGGCCATCCGTCCGGTGCTGAATGAATGGTTGGACAGAGCGTGGGGGTCGCTCTCTTATCGCCTCGTGCAGGTGCTTACCGGGCATGGGTGTTTTGGTAAATACCTATGCAACGTGGCGAGGAGAGAGCGACTTCCACTGTGTCATGAGCGTGGTACTGCCGAAGACTCGGCGGAGCACACTCTTGCAAACTGTCTTAAGTGGGCAACGAAGCGGTCTATGCTCGTATACGCGGTTGGTCCCGACCTATCGCTGCCGGCCGTCGTCAACGCGATGATCGGTAGCGAGAGAGCTTGGGATGCGGTTCGAGCCTACTGTGAGACCGTTGTTGCCCAAAAAGAAGAGGGGGAGCGGCGTCAATAGGAAGACCCATTAGCGAACCCTCTCCGCCGCAGGAGGACCGGGCGTAGACGCAGGGCGTACGCCAGAACTTTCGCTCCCTGAGTGGGTCTGTGCAACATGTTGGGGAACGTGGTGCACGCGAAATGACCCTAGGAGGTGGTTGTGTGGTGTGTCAGTGTTCCGGCATGCCACACAATAGAGATTTATTTGACCGAGCGTCACCAGGAGTTGAGTCTGAAAACGGACAGACGCTAAACAAGGGAACAGGATAAGGGCAACAGTGACCTTTCCCTTGTCCAAGCGCAAACGTGGAACACCAGAGTGGTTTTAGTGGGCATTCCTGCCGAGGGGCAGCGAACTTAGCCGCGCTGCCCGCCGGCAGGCGAGTCCCACATAACTCGTAAGTTTTTCCCCAAAGCTGCGGGTGTGCGTAACGCATTTCCCCCTGTAAAAAAAAGGAGGTTTGAACAATTATCGCACAGAATCGGAAAAGCATTCCAATGATATGTGTTAAAAATCCAAAATGGACGAATTCAAGATGGCCGCCATACTGCTGATGCAGTGGTGTCAGAGTGATTTTTTTTAAATTTCTATTTTGAGGCCAAAATTGAGTTGTTATCATCTCCCGATAGCGTGATTAAAAACTTTAATGAAAGAATCGACATCTATCAGCGTGTTCGTGGTGGACATTTGCCAGACATAATTTTTCATTCATAATTGCCAAACTTTTCTCTTTGAAATACAATAAAAATTTGAATCATCTTCATCTAAATTCTTTGTTATAGAGAACAAAGTTCTTGTTGAAAAACCCTTTAGTAGGGAAGCGAAAGAGATATCTCTTTTAGGGTTCTGTACTGGAAAACAAGACCTTCTTACTAATCCTTGACCATCGGTCTGTCCATCTGTCCGCTCTTTCGTTCATTTGTCGTGGTACCATTACATGGTGAAAAGGTTTGAGGTACCGTGCGTTTAGAGAGAGTACCTTACTTGCGCTTTCTTTGACTTTTCTGCAAAAAGACTTACGACCTTGACTGTGTGGGCGTTTCCTCAATGCGGTTCAATAACACTATGCAACGAGAAAATAAAGAGAAATGGAGATGTCCAGGTTGCTATAATTGTCAACTGCCTAAGACAAATAATACGAATACACCAATACATACCCGAGGTAAAGAACAATTAGACCCACAATCTGAAAACAATAACATAACAACCCGAAAGCCAACCATCCTTATACACGATGACTCGGTGAGCTTGGAAGAGTCCAGCTTGCTGGGAGATACAATTTGCACAGATCATACAGGAAATTAACAAAATCACGAGAAAGAAACAGAATTAACACTTCAAAAGCTGTCAAAAATGATATGCGTTCAATTAAAAGAAAATAATACATCTATCATATCTGAACTGCAGAATACTATCCAAACTGAAATAAATAAAGCAATAACTAAAGTAAAATAAGAGTTCGAGAAAGAAACTAACTACCTATCAAAAGAAAATAACCAAAGAAAATCAGAGATATATGAAACTAACCAAACCATAGAAAAACTGCTAAAACAAAATGAAACCCTGAAACTAGAAATTAAAGAATTACAAAGCAAAATGTGCCAGCCTGGGCCCAACATTGTACCTGAGAAAAACAATGACAAAAAAATAGTCCCTTGACCTGCAAGAATATTTAGAGAAAACGAAAATGACCTACACTACCGAATTACTGATTTATTTCGAGATACCTTAAATATAGACCTGATGAGTCATATTGAAGACACGTACCGGGTAGGAAAATATTCTAACAACTACAACCGACCATTAGTCGTAGAGCTATTTTTGAAATGAAATTCTCGTGCTTCACACATATTTAAATATTATAAATAAAACCGGCAAAAAACACTCACGTTGGGGATCGATTACGTCGACCCGGGTTTCGAGCATAGCTCTCGACGGCTCGGGGAGCTCGCAGACGCAGCTGTGCACTCGCCCTGATGATGAGCATCTGATATGCTCGAAACCTGGGTCGACGTATTCGATCCCCAACGTGAGTGTTTTTTGCCGGTTTTATTTATAATATTTAAAGTTATAGGGCTGTTAAGCAAAAGAAAAGTAAAGTCAAATATATACTAGATAATACGTATTACATAAAGGGAACACGTTTATCTGTAATTCAATTTCTAGACAAAAAAGCACGTCAAGAACGACAAGCTATGCGAGTAGAAATGCTCGATGCTAGAAAAAAAGGCCTACATTCTGTTATACTGAACAATCAGCTCTATATCGAAGGAAAACCTGTAACAACCAATAATTATTATAATAAAAAAGAACAAGAATTAAACAAGACATCTCATAATCAACAAGAATATTGTCAAAAAAATAATAACAAAGATGACGTGACGAACCATTCCTTTCGAGACAACAAATTATGACAATTATATTTTTTTATTCGAAATATGCAAAGTTTGAATCATTAATGATCAAACAAACTTACCCTTACGTGAAGTTCGATCACAATTATGTGAACAGCTTCATTCGACGCGATTTTTAAAGTTTACATTGTGTAGTAGCATCCCGACGCGTTAGCCTTGCACGGTTTTGTTTACAGTTTTTTTTTTTATATATGGCAACGTTACTTTATCTTGTCTATGGTCGCCTCACTCTACCCTACCCTGTGGTTTGGCTGTGGAATATTCTTCATTATGTTACCAATATATATATATATATATATTTTTTTCATTTTCACTCCCTATCACTTCCCCCCAAACCCCTCACCTCCATACACTATAACAAGTTCTTTGTATAATCAACATTACTTTTTATTATTAACTTTTAATTTGTTGCTCTCTTTAAAATTAACACTAGAAAATGAAAATCCGTAATTGGATGTAAGATTTAATATTATGTTATTGTATATTATAATTAAGATCTGTGGATTTTGTGAAATGAAATAAATAAATAAATAATTATATGCAGTTGCATACATTACTTTACTTAATTTCATGGCTATAGGTTATTAGTAGTTCGTATTAAATAAAATGCAATATAAAAACCAGCGCGTTGCGGCGCGCAACCGCGCTCACCACAGATAATGTGTACTTAAATTGAATTGAAATCTCCTTGGTCGGGACACATTGTACTTTAATAATTAAAAAATTGTTTTAAAGCATTGTATTGCTAGGAGAATAATGCTTTAATTTTTTTTTTCAATTTTCTTAAAGAAGCATGTAAAGTGGGAGGTTATTATTTTAGGTGATCTTAATTTAAATAGTGCCTCTAACTTAATTCGTAATTATTTTTGTTATTTCAAATCGTTCTGTAGACTGACTGAGAGGAATGACGTGGTGAATACGTATGGAGGAATCCTAGATGTTATCTTGGTTCAGGAGGAAAATTTTACACCAGAGGTTTACGTTGAACATGTGGAAGGCTTCGTTAAGCCCGATCTTTATCACCCTCCTCTAGATATCAGAGTGAGTATAGACTCGGTTCAGTCCACGGACCGTATTGAACCCAGCAATATAGATCCTACAAAGGATTGGAATTTTAAAAAGTGTGATCCCCACCTTCTATTTGATCTGCTTTCCAAAACTTCTTGGACCGATGTACTTCGATCTAACGACGTGCAATCTGGCATTGATTATTATTATGACATTATTTATAATATATTTGACATTTGTATTCCTAAATAAACGATTAAATGCGTGTTAGGCCACGCACAATGTAGGGTTCCATAGTAGCCCGTTATCATAATATAGAAGATTCTCAAGGACTGCTACCGGAAAACACCGTTAGGTGCTTGGCGACAGATTTTCTACTTGAAGGTGGTTACTAGCCAGGCGGGCATTCGCAAAAAACCCTTACACCATGCGGTGAAGCTCAAGCCCGCGGCAGGATTCGAACCATGGACCTGATAAATATTATTATTTATAGTTATTATCGTGAGGAACTTCATGTACCACAAATAAAGTAAAAAAAAAATTGTGAGTAAGGCATAGGTTGAGAGTAAAAGTTATTTAACCATTTAAATAAGTCCTATTCATAGGTTGCTGTTTTGTCTGTGTCTAGATATATAAGTGTTTATTCGTAGTTCTTGAAGTCGCTTTTATTTCTAGTTAACTTTATTCTCGGCGAATATCTTAGCCCGAGTTCAGGAATTCACTGAAGATCAGTTTATGGTTGCACCTTAAGGTGTGCCCATAACTTAAACCTTAACTTACTGGTGTTCCACCCGCTCTCAGAAGCTCAGATGTGATTCCATCATCACCAGGCGCCTTGCAGTCCTTTAGCTGTTTCAAAGCCATCCTAATCTCGTACAGGCTGATGTCCGGGATATCTTCTGTATAGTGTCGGGTCAGCTTGGCTCTTGGGTCTTTAGCCAAGCTGGTATCGGGTTTAGCGACCGAAGTGTAATAAAGCTGTCCATAGAACTTCTCTACCTCTCTCAACACCTCTGTTCTGGTCGTCGCTACACTGCCGTCTTCTCTTTTCAGCTTCGTTAAACGGCTTTGCCCAATAGACATGTCTTTTGCAAACACTTTGGAGCCCTGATTCCGCTCTATCGTCTCCTTAATACTCTTGGTATTAAAGGAGCGGATGTCGTGTCGCAAGGACTTCGAGGTTTGTCTATTGAGCTGCCCATATGACATACCATCATCGGAAGACTGCAGTGACAACGAGCGTCGTTTCTCTAAGAGATCAAGAGTATGACTAGAGAGTTTCTGAGGTCTATCTGTACGGCAGGGTCTAAAAAACTTAAAACCCACCGTTTGGACAGCTTCTACTAAACCGTCATTTATCTCATCTACCGAAGCTAGATTCTTTAGGCAAGCGAAGCGATTAGTAAGCTCGAGTTGAAAACTTTCGGGGTTTTGGATATGTGCGCGAGTAGGTCGGAGCGTAGTCTTCATCATACGGGACCTCTCAAGTTTAACATTAATATCCAGTGTGCCTCTTACCATTCGGTGATCGCTGCCGGTTTTCACCCTATGAATCACAGAGACATCACTGAATATATGTTTCTTGGTGGTCAAGATGAAGTCTATCTCATTTATCGTGGAACCATCGGGACTCATCCAGGTCCATTTCCTTTGAGGCGGCTTCTGGAAGAAAGAGTTCATCATGAAGAGTCCCTCTTTCTCCAGAAAGTCGGCCAGCCTCTGTCCCCTGGGGTTCCGTTGCCCATATCCAAATTGCCCCATTCTCAACTCTTCATCGCTCCTTTTGCCCAGCTTCGCGTTGAAGTCCCCATAACAACATTAAAATAGGTTTCAGATGTATGTATGGCCCGACTGATGTCTTCATACATAGCCTCTACCTCTTCATCTGGGTGTGTCGAAGTCGGGGCGTATACCTGAATGACCTTCAGCAAATATCTCTCAGATATTCTGAGTATTAAGTATACTACCCTGCTCGAAACACTGACGATGGTTAGTATGTTGTTAATAAGAGACCTGTGGATGAGAAACCCGACACCACCTTGGGACTGTTGGTCGCCCTCCCGGTAGTAGAGTAGGTTACCGGATTTCAGGGTGAGAGTGTCCTCGCCTTCTCTACGGACCTCGCATAACCCCATAATACCCCATCGTAACCTACTCATTTCCTCTTCCAGCTCAGCTATCTTTTCGTCAGTCCTCATTGTGCGTATATTGTGTGTTACCAGGGCCAGTCGTCGTCGTAAGGGATGGTAGCCGTGCGTCTGCCGGGGATTCTTAGCACCCCTTGCTCCGCCATTGTCGTGGCCACTACCGTAGCCAGGAATAGCGGAGCCGCCGGGGACTGGGGGCCTGGTTCTTTTTGTACTTATCATAAGGGGGGTGTTTGCCCATAATCGCCACGCTGGGCATGCGGGTTGGCGATCGCAGGGCGTAGCTACTCGCACGGTGACTCTGCTGCCCATCTCCCGTCAGTGGTATTTAACTACGCCTTGTTTAGGATGGTTATACCGCCATCAGCTGTCGGTCGTCAGAGCCTCGTTCGTTAATCAGCAGGATGTACCGCGGGCAGGTGAGGTTGACTTGAAGCAAAGGGTGTTGTTTGGCTCCCATACATCCCATATATATATGGTATATATTATGTAAACTCCCATATATCACATATATATATGGTATATATTATGTAAATTCAATCCATTGCATCGCCATAGGTTCGCATATATACGAGTGTTATCCGCATGCAACCACAGTTGCATGAAACGAAAACAGTGATTGCCACGCGCACTGTGGTTGCACGGAGATCGTCAGCGTATTTATTAATTGGGTCCTATTTTGCGAGATGGAACGTAGCCATAATAGACAATACAATATAGCTACTTAAATTGCGACGGACCCAAAGGACGTTTTTAAAAAACACAAATTTTAATTAAGTTTAAAAATGTATTACTTCAAAGAGTGATCAGTACAGACTGACTTAATTCTAAACACCTTAGTGCCATCTTAGAGCTACCTAAATGTCGAGTCGACATCTAGACATGAACATAGTTACTATGCATGGGAGCCAGACTGTGTGGGCGGCCAGACGCTGCGCTGATAAGGACGGTGCTAGAGTGCATAACTAGCTACTCTTCGTTTTGATAACAATTTGCAGTAAAATGTATCTATGAAATAAAAAAATATTATTTATTCAATTTAGGCGTCTACGACGCTCTTCTGAAGGTCAATTATAAATTTAAACATTGAAATGCTAATTTATTGCAAAATTAAGTCTTTGTTTAATGAATATAATAATTATTATGATTCAAATTTAGATTTTTTATGAATCTCTGAACAACACAAATAAATGTAAATAACGTTTGTTTATGATTTTCAGGATTCAAATTCAAATTATTTATTACGCAAAACATGGGTACACATTTTTTTTTTACCAAAAAATGGAACCGATTTCAACACCCAAAAGTGTGAAATAACTTGTTGTCGGTACCATGATAGTTCAAAAGCACCTATTATCAAAAAATTTTTTAGCTCTTTTTAGTGACCGTTGCTACTTATAGGATCGATTATTATTGTCAACGATTATATCATCAAGATAGGTGAATATTTTTCAGTTATTGGAGCGTAACTCAAAAACGGCATGACCGATTTTGATGAAATTTAAAATAGGACCAAACGACAAGCATCACCTTTCAAACAAAAAAAGAAATTTTAAAACCGTTTCACCCAGTCAAGAGTTCTGAGGTAACAAACATAAAAAAACAGACGAATTGAGAACCTCCTCTCGTTAATAACAAAGGGTTGAAAAATAAATTGCAAAGGAAGTGCGCCATGCTTGAACCTATTAGTATGCTAAATTATATAACATTATAATTGAAACATAGAAACTTATTACATAATAATTAATATATTGATACGCACTTCTTAAATATATGGTCACAAATGATTAGGATATAACGGCATTGAACAAGTTTTCAATATGATGGGTCACGCAGCATGCGCAGTAGCAACATCCCCGTATCCCACGTTATGGGGACTCAAAGTAAGACTTTAATGTAGGTTGTTAGTATAAGGATGTTATAACTTCGTATATATTATGTTGTCTTAGATTTTTACGATTATTAGACATAATAATTAAACAGAGATTATTTATTAGGTTGCGTAATCGCGCATGTTATTATATTAAGCAGAGTCAACACGATAGGAAAGAAATTGTCTACCTATACTGACTTCATGATCTTATTGAAATATACGAGTTAGCTGTGATGGAAACGTTTTTTAATATTTTTATCGTTATCGTAAGTGTTAAATCGTTCCGTTGCAATTAAAACTGTTAGTTAATAGTTATATATGCAATATTGTATAATAAGGGTAATAAAACACGAATGTGGGTTTATCTACTATCTGGATCTGATGGTGGGTTATCAAAGTTAGTATTACTCATTTTTGTAAGCATTAAACTAATACTTTTACATTATTACTGTGGTGTACTAGATTAAGCGTAGATATATAGTATTGTGGTCGTGTGAGTAGCACGGTGTTGTATGTGTGTGTGAGATGCAGCTGACTGCAGGCGGGACGGCCGTCAGTCCGGAATATACAGTGTTCCATACTATACGTGTCTGTCTTTTTCTTGCGATACCCCAGTGGCGACGAGGATAAAACCATCAGCGTGCGGGTCATTATTATTATTGTGTTAAAATGCCGATTGGAAAACTACAAGAGTTCAATGTGCGATCGGGGAATTGGACAATGTACATAGAACGAGCGGAAATGTTCTTCAGAGTAAACGAGATTAAAGCAGAACTATGGCTACCCACTCTAATCGCAGCGATCGGGGATGAGGCGTATGATTTATTAAGTAACTTGGTAAGCCCAGCGAAACCCAGTGAGAAAACGTATACTGCAGTGGTTCATACAATGAAAGAGCACCTACAGCCGAAACCATCTTTTATGGCGGAGAGATATAGATTTCGACAGCGGCGACAGCAAGTGGGTGAAACTATACCACAGTATATCTCGGAGCTGAAACGGCTAGCAAGGTACTGCGAATTTGGAACAGTATTGGAAGAAAATTTACGTGATCAGTTGGTATGTGGACTCAGTAGCGAGACGATTAGACAGCGCGTATTCACGGAAGAGAATTTACAATATGCCAACGCAGTAAAAATATCGTGTGCGATGGAAGCGGCGGAGCGTGACGCGGCGGCGGTGGAGCGAACCGGAGTCAACACCGGGATGACGTCAATGCCGGGGACGGACGTACTCCATGCAGGAGTTTCGTGGCAGGGCCGTGGAGGCGGCCGTGGAGGCCGTGGCAGGGGTCAGGTTGGTTCGCACCCAAACGCGTCAACGCGACAATATGGCGGCAGCAAGAACAATGTATATCCATGCAAGGCTTGCGGGGCGTTAGATCACCGAAGTGATGATTGTCATTACAAGAAGTTTATCTGCGGTAAATGCAGACAGCGGGGACATTTACGTCGGGCGTGCCCGACGCGGTTCGCGGAAACGCGGGAACGAGGCGAAACCGGCGGTATGGTGGCTCACATGGGGGCGGGCAACCAGGTCGAGGAAAGCGAGAGCCAGTCAGGGCGGCTGGGAGACGAAGTGGAGCCACACTTCGAAGACGAGTGGGAGATGGAGGAAGACCTACATCAGTTGTGTCTAAACGGCTATAAGCCGGTAAGATTATCAGTATTTATTAACGGAACTGAATTGTCCATGGAGGTAGATACTGGTTCACTGGTCTCTTGTATTAGTAAAGTGACTTATGATAGGTATTTTAAGGAAATAACTTTAGAAAAATGTAATCTAGTGTTCAAGTTTTATAACGGTGATAGAATAAAACCACTCGGAATGATTAGACCTAATGTAAGATATGGGGGGGAATCGAAATTTCTAGAACTTTTTGTCATTGATGGAGGCACCACATCACTATTAGGTAGACAATGGCTTTCAGAATTAAAAATAAAAATTCCATCTTTGTTCAAAAATGAAGCAGTGCAGTCGAAGGTTAATAATAATTGTAATACGGACTTATCGATGTTACTTTTCAGATATAATGTATTGTTCACGGACGGATTGGGTCGGTTTACGGGAAGCAAGGCTCGTCTACGGATACGCGAGGGGGCTACCCCTGTGTTCTGCCGGGCGCGGCCGGTGCCATATGCGCTGCGAGCGCGGGTTGACGCGGAGTTGGATGCCATGCTGCGGGCCGGCGTCATCGAGCCTGTCGACAGCGCCGACTGGGCTACCCCACTGGTCCCGGTGCGTAAGGATGATGGTGGACTCCGTATCTGTGCTGACTATAAGGTGACGTTAAATCCTGTCTTATTGATCGATAGATATCCTTTGCCACGTATCGACGACCTTTTAGTTAATCTAAATGGTGCTAAAATACTGTCTAAAATTGACCTTTTCCAGGCCTACAATCAAATTGAATTGGATGACCCTCAAAATTTAACCGTTATAAACACGCATAGAGGTCTTTTTAGGTATAAAAGATTAGTTTTTGGTCTTTCTTCGAGCCCGGGTATTTTTCAGAGAATTATGTCTAATCTTTTGAATGATATTCCAAATGTTCAGATATTCTTGGATGATATTGTAATTGGAACTACAACCATGGAACGCCATTTAGAGATTTTAGAGAAGGTTTTGGAAAGGCTGGCTAGTAATGGAATGAAGCTTAAGAAAGGTAAATGCTCTTTTATGACAAAAGAAGTGAAGTATTTAGGATATATTATTTCTGCAGATGGCATTAAGGCGGACCCGGAAAAAGTAGAAGGTATTATAAACATTCCTAGGCCGGGTAATATTACGGAATTAAGGTCGTTTTTAGGAACAATAAACTTCTATGCTAAATTCGTCAAGAACCTGAGCAGTCTATTAGCTCCCTTATATAATTTGCTAAAAAAAGGTATCACTTGGAAATGGGACCGCGAGTGCGAGCTAGCCTTTGAAAAAGTTAAGTCAATATTAACGAGTGCGGACGTACTGGCACATTACAATCCAGATAAGCCTTTGTTTTTAACGTGCGACGCAAGCGCCCGGGGCATAGGGGGCGTTCTTACGCAGCTAAGCCGCGGAGAACGCGGCGAAGGGCCGCGCGAGCGGCCGGTCGTTTACGTATCGCGAGCACTCACAAGCACGGAGAAACATCATTCACAGATAGAACGGGAGGCGTTAGCGATTGTTTTCAGTTTGGAGAAATTGCATCAATATCTTTACGGGAGGCGGTTTACATTACGCACCGATCATAAACCGTTGGTTACTATTTTTGGACCCAAACAGGGAATTCCGTCTATGGCGGCAAGTCGGCTGCAGCGTTGGGCTATTAAACTTACAGCATATACGTATGACATTGAGTTCGTAGGTACTAAAGACAATGGAGCTGATGGTTTATCTCGTTTGCCCGCGACGACCGAGTACACGGGGGGTACACAAAATGATAAGATCCCAGAACAAACATTTTTACATTTCGCGCAAAGTGCAATGCTAATGGATTACCATGAAATTAAAAAACAAACCAGTCGCGATCGTTTATTAAGTCGAGTTTTAAACTATATAAGGGACGAGTGGCCTACGGATCACGAAATAATGGGCCTTAAGCCGTACCTTAATAGAAAAAAAGAGTTGTATGAAGAATTAGGTTGCGTAATGTGGGGGCACAGAGTTGTGGTACCCGAGGCGTGTAGAACAAAAGTACTGGTACAGTTACATGAAGCGCATATGGGTATGGTGAAAACAAAATCGTTCGCTCGAAGTTACGTATGGTGGCCTGGCATGGACGAAGCGATCGAGTCAATGTGCCGCGGGTGTGGTACCTGTGCCGCCGAGGCGGACGCGCCGCCAAGACACGCGCCAAGCCCCTGGCCCTGGCCAGATAAGCCGTGGGCGAGGGTGCACCTCGATTTCTTAGGGCCACTTAACGGTAAGATTTATTTAATCATGGTGGATGCTAGAACGAAGTGGATTGAGGTGAGTCAGGTACCGAGTACTGCAGCGAGCCATACGATAAATAAATTATCCGATATTTTTGCGAGGTTTGGTCTTCCTAGACAGATAGTTTCCGACAATGGTCCACCGTTTACAAGTAGTGAATTTTCGCAATATCTAGCATCCAATGGTATAGAACATTTATTTTCCGCACCATATCACCCGGCGTCAAATGGCGCGGCGGAAAATGCAGTGAAAACGATAAAAAAAGTCATTAAAAAGGGTATTAGAGAAAGGGTGGATAGCACCCAATTTTTAAATACTTTTTTATTACATTATCGTAATACTGAGCACTGTACTACGGGGGAAACACCGGCAATCTTAATGTGTGGACGCAAGTTGCGAACTAAGCTCGATGCGTTGAAACCAGATATAAACGCTAAGGTCAGGAACGCTCAAGATAAGCAACGACTGAGCGGGACGATGGGAACCCGTGAATTGCGTCCTGGACAGGAGGTTTGGTTGCGGCAGTATACGGGTAGGGATAGATGGGTACCGGGGGAAGTGACAGAGAAATTAGGTATTACAGACTATAGGGTGGTCGATACATTAGGCAAAGATTCGCATAAGCATGTAGATTAACTTAAGAGAAGGATGCGGAGTTCACTTATTTGTCCATCTGGCCTGCCTGAATACAGGCAAGGTTCGGAAACTGTATTAACCGGTGAAGAGGAGTCCAGTCTGCGCGGCTCGACGGGAACCGCTTCCGAAGTAATTGTAACGGAGACCGATGACGTAGTTTATGATCAGTTCCAGGATTGTGACGAAGATTGTTTGCCTAGTATGCCTTCCCCTGAGCCGACACAGTCTCGTCCTAAGCGACAATGTTGTTTGAAACCTCCTAATTATAAGGTTTAAGATCTACTAAATTTACTTATTTATAATTATACTGGTTACTTAGAAGTAACTACTATAAATTGGTGTTATCCTTTATCTACTTATAAATTGGTGTTATCCTTTATCTACTTATAAATTGGTGTTATCCTTTGTTCAGTTAATATTAACTGTATATATATATATATATATCTTAAATATTACTTAGAAATAAGAAGGGAGGATTGTGGTGTACTAGATTAAGCGTAGATATATAGTATTGTGGTCGTGTGAGTAGCACGGTGTTGTATGTGTGTGTGAGATGCAGCTGACTGCAGGCGGGACGGCCGTCAGTCCGGAATATACAGTGTTCCATACTATACGTGTCTGTCTTTTTCTTGCGATACCCCAATTACAATACTTATATCGAACAATGGCGGGATAAGACGTGAATTTGAATAACAGTTCTTTATTTAAACACTGCACTGTGGTAGTGCATGAGAAGCGCGTGTGAGATTTGTCAAGATGGACAGCATTTATTTATGGAATACTATAGGCTCAAATTATAAGATATTGGGCAGAAGGCGATCCCATGTAATAAGCTACTATTAGCTGAGTAATTAACTACCTAACTTACTAGGTTTTCTACAAAAAGAGAATCATAAGGCAAACTTAAAAGATACAACATTTATAGGAACACATTGAGCACTTTATTAAACACTAGCTGTACCCGCGACTTCGTTCGCGATTGCTTTACCTGCAGACTAATTATTCACATTTGTGCACTGTTTATCCCATATTAAGCAACACTGTGGTCTGCGGTGAAGCACTCTTATAGTAAACCATAGCTCAGAATGGAGCTTTTTACTTTGGATTTCAAAACTCCCGGGTTGTATTTTCCAGAAGACAGTAGTTAAGTTACTCAGAGAGTTCTTTCCCGGTTCGCACAATAAATGTTGAAGCAAAGTACCTTGCGCGTTTCTTTAGAATTTCGTTTTTAAAACGGCGGTTTGTTTGACGGTAGATCGAAAATATTTTTTTTATTTCTCATTCTCGGAAAGTAGTGTTTGTTTGATCTGAGTAGCGGGTAGGAGACGCTTCTTCCCACCTAAGGCCGGGAAAAACTCATAGTAAATGCTTCCTTCTCTTGGGCCGGAATGACTTGTAACAATGGTAACCATTGGTGTAAACAAATTTATATGTCTAAGATTTTTCGTTGTTAAATACTCTGTTGTTATAAAAAAATTAATAACAACTATGTTTGGCAGGGTAGTAACAAAATATAAGGTAAAAAGTGTAGGTTAAAAAAAACTAACTAAAAATTTCCCTAAATTTCATTGTTCTAACTCCTAGTGTATCTTTGTATCTTCTACTCATGTTTATTATTTTTAGAAAATATTTAGAAAAACTAATTTTTTTTTACCGTCCTCATATTTTAAATGAAAAATAGAGTGTTTAACACGTATGTAAGTCATCGATTCCTACTTGGACTATAGCCGCATTAATTTTAAATAGGTACTGCTGATGTTATTAAAATCAGATAAATAACATAAAAAAGCATACTATTTTTATATCGTTATTCCTTATATTAGTAGTGAAAAGCAGAGAGATTCCTATTCGTGCTATAGCCGCCCGTAAATATTACAAACAAAACTTTACGTAAAATTTCACAAATAGTTCTAACCTCTCAATAAATTTTTAGTAAGTAAGTTATTTTTTCAATGAATAATTTTTAGAAAAGCTACTTTTTTTACTTTTTTTAAATTCGAAATGAAAAGTAGAGAGCTGAACGCGGGTGAAAGTTATCAATTCCTTTCGACCCTTGTATAACAATCTACTAAACTTGTTCACTTCCAACTTTAAACGGATTAAATCACGTTTATTTATCGTTATTTTTGTCCCGACAGTCGCTCCGTGATCAAGATCACTACAAAGTGTTTGAAACGTCGCGTCGGGACAAAAATAATGATAAATATACGTGATTTAAACCGTTTAAAATTGTTTAATTACTAAGTGTAACAATCGCAAAAACCTAAGACAACATTTTGCACTTCCATTGCGCAGTCTCCGAAATGTATCCGGCAAAAGAAAGATATGTAGTTATAAAAACTGATTGTGGTGAATGTACCACATTTTAGAGTTTTATCGTAGCAAACTTGCAAAACTATATAATTGTGTGTGATGCCGGTCTGTCCGTGGGGTGTCGGGCTTCCCGTGGGGTTCCGGGCTGCCTGTGGGCTTAAGATGAGCCGTACGTTCAAGGGTTTCTCAACATTCCGCGGCTCAAGTTATTTAAAACGAAATATTTAGTTTGTAATATCTGTAATTTCTTACTTGCAAAACTGAGGATTTTGAAATATTTACAGGAAAATAATTAAATTACCACTATTGTAACAAAAAAAGTAATGATTGAAATCGGAGTACGCGTTAATAAATTACAACTAAGTGTACATTTTAACTTTCATCCCCTTTCCCAAGAGAACCGTACTGAATTTCGGGATAAAAGTATCCTATGTCCTTCTTCGTAGTATGAACTCGAATCGTGCTAAGTTTCATTCAAATTCATTCAGTAGTTTTGGAGTGATGCGCGGCCGGGATACAGACAGACAGCCAGAAAAAAGAAACAGTTTTTGCATCAGTATCAGCAAAGTCAAAGTCATACCTATACGATAAAGTGCGACCGCCATCTTAAGATGAGCCGTACGTTCAAAGGTTCCTGTACATTTTGGATGTCAATTTATTTGGAACGTAATGTTTAGGTTGTGATGTCTGTAATTTCTGAACTGCAAACCCGATGACTTTGAAATATTTACATGATAATTTTTAAAGCACCACTATTCTAATTAAAAAAATCAGCCAGGTGCGAGTTGGACTCGCGCACGAAGGGTTCCGTATGTAACGGAACATACCTTGAGTAGGAAGTTCCGTCACTAAATACTAATAATGTAATTGAATATGGTAGAGAATCTAAAGATCAGAAATAAATTATTCACCCTAAGTAAGAAATTTTTATAGTCAATATTTGTGTATGCTAACCTTTTTGATGTCTTAAATCTGGAAAGAGATTGTGATCTCATTTTATGTTTAAAAAGAAGGAGGCATAGAACATTTTGAGAGGATCGTCAAGAATACAAAAGTGACATGAAAAATCGAAATTCTCATATTGTTTTACAGAGGAATTTTCACTTAAATCTAAAATATAAAAAATAATATTATAAAACAAGCCTACTATAAGAAAATAACGTTTGGAGAACGATAATATTTGGAGCATAAAAATCATGTGGAGAAAAGTTATGGAAGTAAGTTTTATTGAATTATTTGAGTATTATAAAATGTACGGGATTGATATGCTATTCAACTAGTATAAACTCTTATTCTTGGATCTATCAGATCTAATCTACTGCAATAGTAAATTATATTGATTTTGTGTCCTAATTCTACCCCAATGTTTTCTGAATATTGTTCTAGAAAATTTATTTTGTCTAAGTATTCATGTATTATAAATGTGTACGATTATTCTACTCAAGTATTTAAGTTGATATAACGAATGCTTTAAGTTTGTTCAACCAAATATGGATTGACACCTTTACGACAAGAATGAGGCATGTAAGTCCTCGTATATATGAAAATAACGATACAAATTATAAATTCTATTCAACCATGATGATACATTGTTGAATATTGGTACAAATGCGACCACACTTTCAATAAGTCTTTCTGCTGTAAGGATGAAAGATGTAATATACGACATGAGAAAATACATGGTTACCAAAATCAGAGGGAAGATAACTCCTCTAAACTTTATATATTCATATTTGAGTACTTGAGTCAGAGTATAAATATAATTCACTTTTGGTATCACAAACACGTGATTTTACAAAACTTAGGCAAAGTAAGTCCTAAAATATATAACCACAATTTTCATTGAAATCAAATAATAATATGGAATGAACCACAATACTTTAAATAACATTTTATTTCAAACCGAAAGATATCATATCAATGATATTAACTAATTAGACATGATTTCGAGTACGAAATATGTAAAAGTAAATTGAGAAATAATCAATCAATGACACTCATTATATGGATATTACGAATTATCCAATAATGTATTCAAATTAGGAAGTTAAGCAGTATTTGATTTAAGGAGAAGGCTTTACCTAAGTGAACCGATGAGCATTGGCGTCGTGAGCCGTAAAGAAGGCCTTCTGAAACGTACTCCAGGGGTTGCAAGTCCCTGGCACTTCAGAATTTGAACTTTTCCTTAAAACTGCTAACTAAAATACGATGGATCCATCTACTTATCAAAGTTGCAACTTATCAAATAATAAAATCTTACAATAACAAAATGTTATGAAATACCTATTTGCTAGTTTACTTCCAATAAACGTTATACTTACAAAAAGTAATAGTGTCTATCAGTCTAGTCCATTCTCCTACTCTTTTAATTAGACCAATTTTAGAATAATTCAATTTACTTAATCAAATTTCATCAAATAATTTTGTGCAATACTTTATCTTATATTAATAACCATTTTACTATATGACGTTGTGAATATAAGTTGAGGAAGTAAATGGTCAATTTGTATTTTAGAATATAATATTCAATATCAAATAGTTTTTTTTATATTTCCGATAGATTAAAGTACGTTTTGAAATACATAATACGGTTTTTGTAATATATAATTTAAATTAATTTTAGTCTCGTCTTTTATTTAGATCTTCAAATGATTGAAGTCGCCTAGAATATAAAGTGGTTACAGAGTTCGTTGATTATCCTTTTTGGTATATTTTCTTTGTCAGTCTTTCTCACAAAATATAATAATCATATAGTTAATCTATAATATAATAATAATAATAACTCTTTATGTCAGGTAACAGGATTGAATAAACACTGACCCATAGAAATATATACCTTACAGAATAACATAAACAATATAATAAAAAAAAAAAAAAAAAAAAATATGTTTTGCAATTTTTTAGGGAATCTCGGGAAGTCTTAGGGAGTCATGAAAATATATTATTATGTGTACATCATTCAAGTAAATTCTAGTTTCATTTTGTTTTTCCTTACAATAGCCAATACATACATAATTTATACTTATGCTATTTTAAGCCAAATTCTATACTACTTATTTTATCTAGATTTTATGTCTGGTTTTCTCGATACCTATTTTTAATTTGAGACTATCTACAATAATAATTTATACACGTGATATTAGATTTGGGTTATGCACAAATTAACTTTAGATTCATTTATCTGCTTTTATCTATTTGTAAAATATATTCATTGTTTTTCAATTTAATTTCCCGTAATTTCTATTTTGTTCTAAGAAACAATTATTTGCTCCCATACAAAGATTATTTAGTCATTTAATGATTTAATACCCTAACGATTTCATTAATTTTTAACGACTCAATACCCTAATGATACTTCGCTTATAATAGCTTTACCTTGAATTATGCTCAAGAAATATATACATATATCTCCGTAACAACTCTGACAATGATTTACCTAGTTTTAGATTTCAGTTTCTCTAATAATTTGCTATTGGTCTTAGATACCTAATTCCAATATTTTATGAATATACATTATTCTAATAATACATTCAAATTCTATTCCTTTACATCATCAAATGAACAAATAATATTCTAAATTATATTAGTTTGAATTGCAATTATTTTACTATAAAAATACTATAGTATAAAAACTAGTATAATAGGTTCATATAGATATCTTTAGGATTCTCATTTTAATAATATACATTTTAATTTGATAGATTAAAATTTTAGGTTAAGGAGATACTATTCAGGAGTACCTATTATCTGTTAGGTTAGACAAGTTCTTTCTTAATTACCTTAAAAGAAAATGGATTACTACAATAGGTCACTTCTTAAGGTCCTACCACTATACTAGACGATTCACATGCCATATTTCAAATCACAATAATTTTAGATTAAGGAAAACTATTTTACAGGTTACTATAGGCTTCTTTAGTAATTTGAAAATTTGGGATCAGAATTTTTAGTCAAGCGCGATCGTTTAAGTTGAAGCAAAAATAAATTCAGTTTTCCAGTTTCAGTTAGGCAGTTTAAGTTAGGTTGAGTTCGTTAGTTTATTAATGTTTCTTTATTATTTATTATTTCAAATTTTAAAATGATTATAATTTAGGTTGTTTGGGTTTTCAATTATTTGGGTCATATATTTGGGTTTGAAAATCGAAAAAAAATAGTATAGGATCCTGGGAGGTTACACGTACCATTAGCTATTCAACATAAGACTTCATATTTTAACCTTTTTAGGGTTCCGGACCCAAAGGGTAATAACGGGACCCTATTACTAAGACTTCGCTGTCCGTCCGTCCGTCCATCCGCAAAAATAAATAAAAAATACAATTTCGGCATTAGTGTCAGCTACAGAGTACTGTAATTTTTTTTTCAAAATATCTGCCATGTACAGAATAGGACCTGTTACAGTTTTATTATAAGTATAGATTATTTTTGTCCCGACAGTCACCCCGTGATCACGATCACTACAAAGTGTTTGAAACGTCGGGACAAAAATAATAATAAATATACGCGATTTAAACCGTTTAAAGTTGTTTAATTACTAAGTGTAACAATCGCTAAAACCTAAGACAGTGCACTTCCATTGCGCAGTCTCCGAAATGTATCCGGCAAAAGAAAGATATGTAGTTAAAAAAACTGATTGTGGTGAATGTACAAGATTTTAGAGTTTTATCGTAGCAAGCTTGCTAAACTAAATAAAGGTGCCGTGCTGCCCGTGGGGTTCCGGGCTGCCTGTGGGTTGTCGGGCTGTCCTTGGGGTGCCGGGCTATAATGTCACCCCCCATCTTTACCCGTAGTAGATGTCGGAAGAGGCGATAAAGAGTAATACTACAGAGCAGTGGGCAGCAGTGCTTTCTGAGGAACTGATATCTCACACCGCGATCCCCAAGACGTCTGCCAAGCGTGGGGATTATGGCAAACCCTCCCATAGTGGTGGAGGCTGTGTTCAGCAGTAGACAATGCGGCTGATATAATATATCTATTAAGCCTTTATGATAAAGTGCGAATGCTAGTTTAAGATGAGCCGTACGTTCAAGGGTTTCTCAACATTCCGTGGTTCAAGTTATTTAGAACGAAATATTTATTTTGTGATATCTGTAATTTCTGAACTACAAAACTGAAGACTTCGTATTTTAACCTTTTTTTGTTTTAACGTGCGCGAGTCCAACTCGCACTTGGCCAATTTTTTGTATTTGTTGTTATAGCGGCAACAAAAATACATCATCTGTGAAAATTTCAACTGTCTAGCTATCACCGTTCTTGAGATACAGCCTGGTGACAGACGGACAGACGGACGGACAGCCGGACAGACCGTTTTTACACTTTGGGTACGGAACCCTAAAAAGAACGTATGAAATCGGACTACGCGTTAATAATTTACAACTAAGTGTATATTTTGACTTTCATCCCCTCTCCCAAGGGAACCATGCTGAATTTCGGGATAAAAAGCTAAATTATCCTACCTTGTAGTATGAACTCAAATCATGTTAAGTTTCATTGAAATCCATTTAGTAGTTTTGAAGTGATGCGCGGCCGGGATACAGACAGACAGACAGACAAAAATGAAAAAAAAATACAGTTTCGGCATCAGTATCAGCTACAGAGTACTGTACATTTTTTTTTTCAAAATATCTGCCATGTGCAGAATTAGACCTGTTACAGTTTTATTATAAGTATAGATAATACATTAGGTTCACATTGATTAATTCTGTTTAAGTTTATAGTTACCTCGTCTCGATCGTGCGCTCGGTAAGTCAAGACCTCCTGAAGATGCTTCGTTTAGAAGCGAAACTAGTCGGGTATTCTTCCGGTTAGGCTGTGTGATGTTTGTAACGTCACGTAGATAACAGGAAAATTAGGCGGAATTGTCACTAGATATATAATTTTATGCTTTTTTAAGTGTTTTATTTAAATATTATTTAATATTTTTTAGGATACTTTTAAAAGTATTTGTTATTATTTTATAGTTACCATTCACAATAGTTTTTTGGTAGCCACAACTCTGTTCAATTAATCTATCGATGAAATACCTCGGAACGATCCTTGATCGCCATCTCACCGTCGCCAACCACATCACAAGTCTGTCTGTAACAAGTCAACCTTTACCACGTGCTGTGTCGTCTTGCTCCTTTAGTCCATAAAGAAAGTAAACTGTCTTTTGGAAATAACAAGACACTTTACATCTCTCCCCTTCCCCCCGGACTTCTGAGTAGTGCAGACGTGTTTTTAGTGGACCCCACAAAATTTTAATTCTTATTTTTAATTAAATTTTATCACAAAAATCAAAGACGAAAAAATAGGAGAACATAAACAGTGAGAGATTAAGCGGCACCGCTGCAGTGAAGTGTGAGTCAGCTACCACGGCAAACTACGTCACGTAAGAACCGCCTGTTGCTCGTGACGACGCCTACAACTCTGGCGCATCCAATAGCGGCACACTGTCATTAGTGGAGGGCGGAGTCACAAGCAGAGCATCGTGACATTTGCATGCGTGTGCGTAAGGTACGTGTGTGCTACACTACTAACAGCTGCTAATCTCCTGGTACCTGAGACTCGGAAGCACCAACGAAACTTATTATAAACTGTGACGCTCTATTGAAACCTCTTGTTATTTGCTGCTTCTCTAGTACTATGCCTCTTAAAAGAACTCCGCCTGCATCGCCTGCCACGATGCATATATCGGATTCAGAACCTAGCTCCAAAGTTACAGCTAGTACCTCAGAGGCTGGACAAACGATAACTAGGTCAAAAAGGAAAAGGGATAACTCAAACGATGACATGAAAACATTTATGTCAGACGTGAGAAAAATGTTCGAAGATTTTAAAGAGCGCCAGGATCTCAGTTTTTCTTCATTAGAGAACAACGTAAAGGAACTTAGTCAGCGGATTACTACAGTGCAAAGTTCTATGGACTTTATGGCTAAGCAGTATGAGTTGATTATGGACAAAATTAGCAACCTAGAGTTAGAGCGTAAAAATAACATTGCAGCTATACAGACATTGGAAGAAAAAATAGAGAACTTAGAAAGATATCAACGAGCTAGTAGTATTGAGATAAGAAATTTACCTTCGAATAAATCAGAAACAAAAGATGATCTTTCAGAGATGGTTTTGAGAATAAGTAAAGTAATTAATGTACCTTTGCGAAGCACCGATATAAGAGACATTTTTCGCTCGAATACCAATACGTCGAAAGCAAATAAGCCAGTGATTGTTGATTTCTCAACCGTCATATATAAAGAGAAATTTCTTCAGGGTGTAAAAACTTACAATATGGCATATAGAAACAACAAAATTAACACTAGCAACCTCAAGATTGATGGACCAGCAAAACCGGTTTTTATCTCTGAAAATCTGACCATTAAAATGAGAAAACTCTTCCATCTTGCCCGTGAATTCGCAAGAACTGATAATTATAAATATTGTTGGACAGCCCACGGTAAAATATATATTAGAAAAAATGATGGAGGAACGCTAAATAGAATAAGTTCGGAACTGGATCTACACAAGCTGAGGGAAGTACAATGACTAGAAAATATTGTATCAGTCTGTATAATATGCAGGTTATTATTTAATACATTACGTCTCCAGTTAGCTATAATGTACCTTAGTAAACCGTATACTGCGAACTTAGTATTTAAAACCGACCTTTCAGTTTTTACGTTATATCAATGCTCACATATAAAACAAAAATCTAACATTCACACTCTCACACAAAACTTTTACATAGACACAAGAAACATAAAACTCAATACAGCAACCACGTTTCAGAAGATATTAATTAAAATTGTATCTACGAATAAAGATGCATTTCGGGATCGGTCTCTTAAACTGTGCCCTTCTTTGATTTTCTCTAGCAATGGATAGTATAAACCATATTAATACAGAAATGGATATCAGTGTGGGAAAGTGTTATTCTTGTTCAGCAGACGACTGCACACAGTATATCAGCAAAACAAAAAATTCCCTAACTGTATTCCATACCAATATACGTAGTATAAACTGCAATTTTGACAGTTTAATGGTTATTTTAAGTAGAATCGGAGTTCTTTGCGATATTTTGATACTAACTGAATGCTGGCTTAGTAAAGTAAATAACCTATCGGTCATTGACGAATATTCTGGTTACAAATCTAATTATTCTAATCAAAATGACGGAGTTGTAGTATATGTGAGATCGGAAATCAGTCATTCAATATTTGAGCCAAAAACGGCTGATTGTAATTGCATTGTGATAAAAATTGGCTCAGATACAGCAATAATAGCAATATATAGATCTCCATCGTACAAGATTTTGGATAATTTTTTGCGCAGTCTAAAAGAACTTCTTGTATCTCTATCGTCTTATAGAACGGTTATGGTTGTTGGAGATATAAACATTAATATTATACCTGAAAATAATGACGAAGTTGCTGATGAATACTTAGCACTGGCTGCGTTTTATAATTTATTTCCCACACATACAAAACCTACCAGAGAAAACAACTGTTTAGATCATACATTACTTAAAATCTCTCCTAACAATGTGACCACTCTCGTACTTGATACGTATGTTTCGGATCACGCTCCAGTAGTTCTACATATAGAATACTCTTCCCACTCAAAGAAGCCCAAAAGCCTGAAAACTCACATAGACCTCAATTCTCTAACATTAGAATTATCAAAAATAGATTTTAAGGTGATATACGAATGTAGTGATGCTAACACCGCTGCTGACTACCTCATATCTATAGTGTCTTCCATTATTAAAAAAACACACGGTGGTTATCAAGCTATCTCGAAAAAATAAAATATTAAAGCCTTGGATTACACTTGGTATTCTGAGATGCATCAGATTTAGAGATAAGTTACACAAAAAAGTAAAACGAAATCCGGATGATATGGTTCTGAATGTAATATTTTGTCGATATCGTAACTTTTGTACTAGATTGCTTAGAAAACTAAAAAGGGACTATGAACGACAGCAACTGGAGAAGGCAAAGGGCAGACCAAAAGCTACCTGGAATGCGGTTAAGGCCATTGCTGGTCTTAAATCAAAAGCTTCTTCTTCAACGGGACTGTTAACTGTGGGCGAAACCGGTGATGCGTCTGTAGAATGCGTAAATGACTTCTTTGTTGGCATTGGCGAGGAGCTTGCGAACAAAATAATTAAAACTAGAGTTACAACACACCCTACTATATGTCGCAAACCTTTCACTAATAAGATAGTCAACTCTATGGTTATGTTTCCAACAGATCATCAAGAGATAGACTTACTTATCACCGGACTACGGGCCGACTGTGCGACGGGATGGGATGAAATTTCATCTAATGTTTTAAAAACTGCGCGAAAATATTTGATCCCTCCAATTGTCGCTGTGTACAATCTGTGTCTCTCTACGGGCGTTTTTCCAGATGCTTTCAAAAGAGCTATTGTCCACCCTATTTTTAAGAGTGGGGATCGAGAAAGTGTCAACAACTATCGCCCAATATCGGTTCTGACTACACTTTCCAAACTCTTGGAGAAAGTAATTAATAAGAGATTGGTTACCTATCTGGAAACTCATAACATAATAGCAGACAATCAATTTGGCTTTAGGAAGAACAAGTCTACAGAAGATGCAGTTCTGGGGTTGACTAACAACATCGTTCAGCATCTTGACATGAAAAACAAAGCTTTATGTATTTTTCTCGATCTGAGTAAGGCTTTTGACACTGTATCGATCCCCCTCTTACTTCAAAAAATGGAAGAAATTGGCATACGTGGTATAGTTATAGACGTTTTTAGAAGTTATCTGACAAATAGGAAGCAATCAGTAAAAATTGAACAATTTGTAAGTTCTGATAAGGTGGTTTCGTATGGTGTCCCTCAGGGAAGTGTTTTAGGGCCTACCCTTTTTCTTATTTATATTAATAGCCTCTGCAAACTTTCTTTACCAAATTGCCAAATATTTTCTTACGCAGATGACACAGCTCTCCTTGTCCATGGTGATAGTTGGGATTCAACCAAAGTACACGCTGAGATAGTCTTAAATACGGTAATGACATGGCTGAATGATAATATACTTACTGTAAATATTCATAAAACAAAATATATAACCTTCTCTCTAACACATAACTCACAACCTTCGCCACAATCATGCGTGATTAAGGCCCACACATGTAACACAGATACTGAAAGCTGTACTTGTCTTCAACTGGAGCGCTGCAATAGTATGAAATATCTGGGTGTAATTATCGACAATACATTGTCTTGGAGTATTCAGCTGCAAACGATAGCTTCACGCGTGAGAAAACTTTTGTTTGTATTCAAGAAACTTAGACCTGTGGCTTCTGCAGAACTTCTAAAAGCTGTATACTACGCCTTGGCACAGTCAGTATTGTCATATTGTATCTCGGCGTGGGGAGGGACCTACACTACCTCTATGCTGCGATTAGAAAGAGCGCAAAGAGCAATTCTAAAGGTAATGTATGGTAAACCATACAGATATCCAACAGTACAATTGTACAACGAGTGTGTTGTGCTTACAGTGAGACAGCTTTTTGTGCTTAATGTAGTATTGCGCAGGCACTCATTGGTACCATTTGAAACAGTTCAAAACAGTAATAAACGTAAAAGTAGGAAACTTCGAGTGTGTGATATTCAAAAATATAGAACCGCTTTGGCTGGACGACATTTTAATATACTTAGCTTACGTCTGTATAATGCTACCAATGAGTGCAATAATATACTCCCATTGGCCTTGAATGCCTGTAAGAAATCTGTAACGATTTGGCTGCAAAGTTTGTCATATCATGAAACTGAAAACCTTTTAAGGGTAACAAAATAAACTCTACTGAATTCATAATACATACACACGCACGCACACACACATACACCCTCCCACACACACCCTCCCACACACACACCGTCACAAATACATAGCACCTTTACATACGCAAATACATATTATTTTTCTCAATACACTAATCTCGGTTTATAAGCATAAATGAAAGGTCGTTAACTTAAAATAAGATGATAATATTTTAACAATATAGATTCAACATGTGATTAATTAATTTTTATAAATTGCTACATAAATTATTACATTAATATACTAGATGTTAGGATGACATAATAATATATCAAAACTGTAACACAAAATGTTTTTGTTTAAAATGTATATAAATTGAATATAAATGTATACTAAACTGACTAAAATAGGTATTCAAATAGATGGTTAATCTAATTGTATTCATAATTATTATAATATTTACTGGTAATACATATGCATCATATATAGATAGATACACAATATAAATTACTGTGAATTTGTAACTGGACAAAAGTAGTTGCAAATAGCAAAATATGTGTAATAGCTAATAATTTTATGAAGTGAAGATATATAATAATGTCTCCAATATATATTAAGATTAGATTAAAATCATATATAAAAAAAAAATTAAATGTTCATACGTACAAACCTGTAATATTATAGGGAAGGAACTACCAACCAAGATACGGGTGTTGTTATACCCAGTTTGGTAGGTAGAGCCGCAAATTTGAAGCATGTACTTAAAATGAATAAATACAATTTTGAATTTTGAATTTGAATCTTTCGTCATCATTAGTTCCGAATTCCTCAACTCATTCGCTGATGACTCAAGCCAAGGTCCCTTCTTCAGTGGTACCCTTGCGCCCGTTTTCAATCCTTCTTTTTGGAGTGGTGCGTGTTCGGCGCCATCAGGAGAGTACAGAGGCTCGTCAACGTTTATAATAGGGCCTTGCATCAAAAAGCAAAAACCTTTTTATCCCTCAAAAACCTGGCTGGTTATTGCATTCGAAGGGTCAAAACGTACTGAAGATGTTTCGTGTAAAATTTACATACATGAAGGATTCTTCTAATAGGTTTCATGGTGTTTATGATGCCACGTCGACGTACCAGGAAAATGAGGTGGCATTAGATGTATTATTTAATATTTATCAAAATTATTATATTATTGTTTTTGTTACATATTATAAAATATTTTGTTTATGAATGTGGATTTCCGAAAAGAACACAATCAACAATTCAGTTGCAGACTTAAACATTAATTGTAAAATAGAATGAGCTCGATTCTATTGTCTACCACGCAAACATAACTGCTGCTCCGTGAAAAGCAAATAAATTACGATAGTGAATCATAATCGGAAACGTTTAATTCGTCGTGATAAGCTTTAGGAAGGTAAAAAAGAAACTATAGGAATAAAGCTAGTAGCAAATATAATTTAAAACTACGTGTTGCAATATGGGTTAGGAACCCTAAAAAGCCTTGCCAACCAAATGAAATATGTCATGGAATGGTTAGTGTAAATTTACACATATCTCTCTTTTGGCCTTGCCGCTATACCGTTCGACTAGATATTCAACAATTCAATTAGCTACACAAATTTTATCCGTAACTGACTGATAGTACCTCGACCCCGGGCGCGGCGTAGTCCGTGACCTCGGCATGCGATAATACCAACTGATACGAAATGTGCACATGATAGGATTTCAAATATTGTAATTTTTGTATTGACGCCGGATTCTTAAACATTTTAAGTGAGAAAATTTGCTATATATCCAGTGAATTTCGATGTCTGAGTGGATAAAGCACCCGGTGCGTAGAGGACGCCCCTACTAAAGAACTTGAAAATCAAAAAGACAGGAAAGATAGTAAACTCATTCATGTAAATAATGTGTTATCTATGATCTCTAAATGGTTCTAGGCTAATAATGTGACGGTACAGGCCCTCCTCTATCCCGCCACGTTCACAAATAAATTTATTTACAAATATCAGTTCGCTGCATTTTGAATGTTTTAGAACGAAATCGTATTAACCCTTTTACTCGTGCTATCTTTCCATAAGAAAGAAAGAGAGGGGAGAAGTGTGCTGTTCTGGATGCTTTTTATGTTGCCAAACGCATGAATTGCACATAAATTGGGGACTTTTGACAATAGGAATCGGTTGAAGTATGATTATTGAAGAATTAAATGAAAAATATTGGGCAGTTTTTGTATGGGGAAAGAAAAAATTGGAGATGGCAAGACGGAGGGTGGGGATACAAGTGCAGTTTAGGCGGGATAAAGTGAGGAAATGAAAAATATGGTAAGAATTGAGTCATTAAGCCTCCGAGGTCGCTCTCGGAAGGTGCTCCGAAGGCAGTCTTCGGTGATATTCTTAAAGTTCGTGAAGTGAATTATTGGTAAAAATTTAAAGTGAATTGTGTATTGAGAAGTGTTACACTGGTTAGGGGTTAGGGAGTCTCGAGTTGGCTAAATGCTGACAAAGGACATGGGACTTAGTAATTGGCATGGCCGATGAAAAGTCTGTACGATTCCCAACACGTGGCAACACGTGGGGATTTCGGTCGATTTTTAGGTAGGGAGTAGGCACGCCCAGTGTTAAACTGGCAGGGCTAGTACCTCTAAAAAGGGAAACCCGGAGCAAAGTGGTTAGCATGGCGGACAAAATTCTTATTTATTAGTACCTAATGCGAGTATTCAGCATTCGCAGAAGAAAGGTTTTGACGTAGCGTTTTCCTCCAAGCGTTCCCGCATCCTACCCTACATTATGATTCCTCATTTTCTTAGGTATTATCGTCTTCACGTGTAGCCGTGGTCTGGGGGTGCAAGCTCCCAGATTTAGACAACGTCCCTCGGGATGTGCCCGCGCTTGGAACGAGCCGGCGGCTGTATCCTTCGGGAAACAGTACAGTTCCCTTCAGTGTCATATATCCAAGTGTGGCTTAGGTGCTCCTAGCAAGTGGGGTTCCCTAATAACCATAATAGGTGTTATTGCAATGAAGTCTATATTATATATATTTTACACTATAGGTTCAATACAATCCCAAGCTTCGGCCTCATATGTATGTGAATGTATTACACACCGGCAGTTAGTATACATTGGAATTTCCTCTTCACACCGAGGGGAAGCTGTCCTACCTACCATTGCTATGGAAAGGGGGCTACATTACACACCACATGATTAAAGTAAACATGGATCTCTAGGCTGATTACTACATCTAGAAGAATAGGAATTAGGTAACTAGGTACATTTGAGTAGGAATAGGGAACATAGGAAATTGTTTGGGAAATAGTAGTAATAATTAGGGGGTAGACTCATGATATGATGCAATACATTTTTCTATCTAACTCATAAGATAGGTGTACTGACAACTTCCCGGATTACAGGAGGTAGGCTAGCATCCTTGGGTTCGCTGAATTGTTAAAATATTGAATATTCTATCAAGTGTCCAGGAAATACTTTGATAGCCATGTAGGTTACAAACTAAACTTATTTTGTTACAATAAATAATACAAAAATCAGTTTTAGGTTCATATTTATAATTATCATACATTCAAATTAGTTTCAAATTAAGACCGTAATAAATGTAAAGTATCGTTTTTGATGCCAATGGACAAGCTGTGCAGTTCCATTGTGGGAGACCATCTAATGAGAGACGTAGAATGGTTGACTACTCTTCGACAGCGTGAGAAAGGATATATTACAATTTATTATGTCGCTATTAGGATCTGTTGGAATCAAAGTTATAGGATATATCAAATAAATAAAATAAGGAATTAGAATATCCTAAAATGAAACAAATCATACTAAAATAACATACTAATAACCTTAACAGGGTCATTAACAATCCAATAAAGTAAAAGAACAAACTTTGGTACATAGATAGTCGGCCAGCAAACAAAATACCTGGAAGATGACCAGTTTGGACTAGTCGAAATCTACAGATGGCAGCGGGGAGGGGCTGTTATCGTTAGCCGCAATCAATTAAATATCATTCTTAATTTTATTTGCAGACTTACCTACTTTAAAGGTGCTTATGTAAATCTTACTTATTTCATATTTAGAACATCTTAGCGACAATCTTCTTTTCACTCTACCATATTAATATAAAGCAGATAGTTACATATCTACACAGTAGGTAATTCTTTATTCAACTTTATTAGAACATCACATTAGTCACTATATATAGAATCTATCACTGCATAATACTTATGGTAATATGCAGAAGTATTAATAGACTCACAACATTTAGTCATGAAATAGGCAGTTTGGTTTTGATAGTAAGAAAGTGGTAATAGTTAGTTTTGTTGTTGCAACTTAACACTTTTACTGTATTATGTTAGGGAGCCGGTTCTTAATTACACCGCTTGTAGAGTACATAGGTAGAGTAGGTCACGTCTCAAGCCCTTTGGAAAAGAAACTGAGTTGCTACTTATGGGCACAATATAGGATCCTGACTACTATACTAGGGTGCGTTCTTATATGTCGTCCGACGACAGATGATCGCTCCAAGCAGAGCGACGCTCGTCGTCCGCCTTTTAAGAACGGCTCTGTATCATATCTGTATCATGAACACTACATAAAATGTTTCACTGACTCGGAAGAAATGTGTTTACAATTATGTACTTTTCCACGACACACAACTAAAACAAACATACAAAATATAACAATAATAATAATACAATTTTGTAAACAAAAGTCTACGTAAACAAAAAGTAACCTATTAAACAAAGAAAAATCAAGTCCCAACTGTCAAATGAAACGTCAGGGCGATATTTATCCACCGATTTCGTGAGGCGACCGGTGCGTCGTCGAGCGATATATAAGAACGCTCCGGATGATCATCGGACGATCGCTCCGGGCATATAAAAACGCTCGGGGCGTCGTCGGACGTCGTCGGACGACAAATAAGAACGCACCCCTAGATGATCACATGGCCTTATAATGGTCTCGATCAAGACACTCTCAATATTAGGTCGTTGTGTTATGTGTAGATACAGTATTGCAGAATGGTAGAAGTTATCACACGTATAGAATATCACAATTAGTAAATTTCATTTTATTAAAGATTTTCATATAAGATGGTAGCATAGTTTATATGAGAAATTATTGTAGATGGAGGGGTTTGTTACAATAATCATCTCTTAAATTAAAAAAAGACCAAATCTTTAAAGTTTTCTTAACCAAATGTTTCTTATGTTGAACCAAACATTAAGCTTGGCCTAGATAAACTCTATTGACAATGCGACAGATTCCTGGGAATCAAAATTGATTTAACTTTATAGTGGGATCCACATATACATGATCTAGCCGGAAGACTTAGTTCTGCTGCATATGCGGTTTGTAAGATAAGACAGTTAACAGACGTAGCTAATGTACGATTAGTGTATTTCACGTACTTCCACAGTATTATGTCGTATTGTTTGGTGTATTGCTGTGGGGAGCTGCTGTTAAGATAGAGACAATCTTTATTTATCTTACAAAAGCGTGCAAATCATGCCATAATATATGAAATCAATCTGTATTGAAAATTACCGATTCTGTATTGAAAATTTGTAATGGGTATTTGAAAATATTATGTATGTACGGAACTAATTGAGTAAATTTAAACAGTAACAACCACGATTACAACACTAGGAATACGAGTATATATAAAATAGCGGTGCCAACTAGCAAAGACAAATAAAAAGTCCTTTTAAGGTAATTGTTTGCGGTTTTATAATAAAGTTCCCAAACATTTTACAATGCTCACAGAAAGAAAATTCAAGTTGCACGTGAAAATCTTATGATACTGAAATCCAACTACACAATTTGTGATTACTTAAAAGACAAAAATGCTTGGAAAATTCCGCCTCTGCCAAGTTATGACCTGTCACCTACGTAATTTAAATTAATATTGTAATTAGTGTATTATAACAATAGAAGAGGCATACATTGTATACGACATACGTGTATGTTATACATTATCAAAAGACGTTTAAAAGAATAGCCCCGAGTTTTTTGCTCGTTTTTCTCCCTGTGGCTCTATACTTTTTTTTGCTGAACGTAGCGGTACAATGTAGAATATTTTAATGTTAAAATTTATAATTGACCTTCAGAATAAATGATTTTCAATTGTAATTAGTATTTGAAGCAATAGCAGTTATTAAAAATAAATAAATCATTAAACATTAAAAACATACATACATGAAATGTTATTTCAGTTATATGACACTAAGCTAAAATAGCTAGTTATATTGTTCTATGTTTTTCAGGGCCTGAAAGCGGAAGTTGGTGTAGTTCAAACGAGCAAGGCACTCACTCCTTTGCCGCTATTTAAGCCCAAACTCCAATATTCCCTTTTCTCCTGAGCCCGTTGAGATACAAATGTATCCAGGCGAGTCACACACTAACTCACTTCACTCTACACTTTTTATGCGCGCTGCTTCAAAATTGTATTTGAAAAGAATTTTTTTGCTTGGAGCCGATGTAATTTTATCGCGTTTGATGATATATCTTTACAACATAAGACTTCATATTTCAACCTTTTTTTTTTTGTTTTAACGTGCTCGAGTTTGACTCGCACTTGGCCAACTTTTTGGTATTTTTTTTTATTGTCATAGAACCAACAGCACTTAATAAAATTACATTATAATTATTTTTATTAATACTTACAGCCAATGACAGGTTCTTACTTTTTATACAAAATAATAATAATATTTATATCGTTTAAAGTTATCATCAACTACTAAAAGAAACATACTACCTACTATTTGACACGCACCAAGGATAGGACTAAGATAGGGAGGTGTATCTAATTATGTGAAAGAGTTATTATATATGTTAGATAAGTGTGTGAATGGAGTGTAAGGTGAATGGTGTGCAAGGTGAATGTGAGCGTTCTTCTGGAGTACCAAGGCTCTAAGAGTAAGGATACCAGAAGACACAGTGTGTAATGTGTATGTAGCATCAGAAATTAAGGAATTAACAACATGCTTTGTTGTTAATTATTTGAGTAATTTGTTTCTTGATACCTAATTTATGAAGGTGAAATATATCGACTGCTGAGAAACATTTATTATAGCTGTCGAGCGTTCGGCTTATGATAGAATTATGCGCATAGTTTGTGCGACTTGCTGGGACATGAAATAAGGCTGTATGTCTAGTTCGTTTATGAGTTGTAAGAAGACATGAGTCAATTCTGGGCAGTCTAGTCTGTTACTGCAAACATCGTGGAGGAACAAAATCTGCAATAAAGTACGACGATCTCTAAGTGTCATTAGACTATGGAAGTCGCAGGCTTGTTCATAATTGCTAGTTTTGTTTCGAGTACGGTAATTTAGCGCTCTGACAAACTTGGATTGAATGCATTCTATGTCATGTACGTAAGTCATGTAACTAGGGTTCCATACGATACTACCGTATTCGAGAACGCTACGGACGTAAGCGAAATACAAGGCCTTAATACACTCTGCATCAGTGAAAAGTCTACTCACTCGCAGAACGAAACCTAGATTTTTATATGCCTTAGCGACCATTGCTGAAACATGATCTGCCATGAGCATTTTAGAGTCAAAAATGATTCCAAGATCTTTTACACTATTACTACGCGTTAATAATAAATTATCTAACTTGTAGTCATAATTGAGTTTATTAATTTTGCGGGTGACGCTGATTTGTAAACATTTCGTGATATTGACGCCAATACGATTATCACGGTAATATTCAGAAAGTCTATCTAAGTCGTTCTGAAGCTTATGAGCGTCTGCTTCAGTCTTAACAGGGGCATTTGTTGCTATAGCGGCAACAGAATAAACAGAAATACATCATCTGTAAAAATTCAACTGTCTAGCTATCACCGTTCTTGAGATACAACCTGGTGACTGTCGGACGGACGGATGGACGGACAGCGAAGTCTCAGTAATAGGGACCCGTTTTTTCCCTTTGAGCCCTAAAAAGGTAAAATTTTACTAGCTATCCCAAGAATTATTTTCTCGTAATCATTTTTTTGTGCAGTTATTTATGAGCTATTTTTCAATTGTCTATTCTCAGAATTTACCAAGGAAAGATTTTAGAATTGAATTATACTTGTCTGAGACTGCACAATTACTGTATAGATATTGTCGACTGGCAACTTTCACCAGATATTAAGGGAATAACCATATATCTGTCTCTCTCACTGAAAGGGATAGCTTGACAAAGTTCACAAGAAATTAAATTTTACTCTTCTTTAGATGTGTATTTTCAACTGGCTTAATAAATTGGCTTATTAAACGTTTCAATTGGGTAAAAATGGGACTAATCAGGGAATCGGATTGCTTGTAGTGAACAATAAAGATATAATAAAGATGTGGCTACGCTCGTTTTTTAAGGAAATTGATATGGCTGCCACTCTAATAGTATTTTATATGTCTATGATATTAACCATGCAAAACTCTTCGGAAGGACTTTAAAATCAGTATACATACATATCTACTATAGGAAGGGGTGGAGGGGGGGGAGGGGGGTTGTAGCATCCCCCCGGAGGGGTGGGGGTAATATTAATAATTAAAAAAAAAATTGTTACCTACATACACTAAAAGGAGTCAGGTTAGATTTGGTATATGTTAGTACATATAACGTATTGGGGTTAGGGGGAGGGAGGGCGGAATATTCCCCACTGAAGGGAGGGGGATTTCAGAAACCAAGATTTTTAATACCAATGAAATTTCTCAAAATTAGCTTCTTCTCCTTTTTCATGAAAATAATTAGTCACAAATCACAAGCACGAAAATGTCAACAAAATAAAGGTTAGCATTAGACACAAATGTCTTATTAGAAGTGAAGTAATTCTATGACAGCTCCGGAGCTGTGGGTACGCAGCGCTTTAGTCTTCTCGCTACCTCGTCACAGCGTACTCGTTACGCCTTCGCTTCGTCCGCTGTTCCTCGCCGCGAGTAGACTAGCGCCGCTCCCCCTCCGCGCCTCCGGCTTATAAAAAACACTCTAGGGGTAGGGCAGACAAGACTGCTTGGAAGGTGGGTGCTCCGATTCGGTTCTGTCACACCACACGACCTAATCTAAGCCACCTGAATAATTCGCGGTATTTTGAATCCATTAGGCTATGCCGTGTACTTAGTAGAAGTGCAAAATACACAAATAATCTAGGTTAAAATTAAAACTTCAATAATTTATTTCTCAAAAAGTATTGATTTCCGGGAGATAACATTTCGTGTGATTATTAAAAATAACTATATCTATCTGTAAAAAAAGAATGAAGGTACATTGTGGTGTATACCGATTCTAAAGACGAGCCGTCTCTTCTTTGTGTTTACGTTTAAATTGAAAAACTAGAATTTGAATAGAAATTTTTGGGTTACAGGCTAAAGTTTGGATAAAATTAAGGAATTGCAATAGGTAGGTACACAGCTGATATTCGTAGATTCACCCGTTCCTTCCACACTTCACTCCTCCTTTTTATATGGAGTTTATATTATTTGTTTCCGCGGTACACGTTTTGGTCTCGAAGATGGTCGACACAGATTAGTTCCTCTTGCCGCCGCGTGCCGGGTGGGGTCGTTTTTGCCGGTTGTGAGTAGACGGCGCGAGGATTTAAATTTGGATAGACTGTTGGATAGGGAAACGAACAAGGAAAGATCTTAAGGCTGTTCGGTTACCATAAAAAATATCAAAATACAATAAATATGTAGGTATATGAAAGTTTAGTTTGAAAGTCATAAAACCCAGAAATAAAACTGCGACTCAATAATACGCACACTTTAATATCATTATCATGAACTAATATCCTTGAAGGGGTTAGCGAAAGTATCTCAAATGTCCATGCTTTCAGTAATATTGATCAATTGTTGTGAGTAATTTTGTCGAAGGGGTAATTACACCGCGTTCGCGTGTCCTTCCGATTATTAATGAGCCGGTCGGTGTCCGTCGGACACGTCATCGATCACACACGAAGGTCGGCCCATCGAGCGGCGGGCGCCCTCGGCCAGCAGTCGTGCCGCGGCGCTGGCACTGAGGAGTGCAGCAGTGTGAGGTCGACATGCAGGGCAGCCCCACGCTGGCGCAGGCGGTACGCGCGCACAGTGGAGAGGTGACGTGCCTGGACGCGGCCGGCGCGATCCTCGCCACGGGCGGCGGCGACCGCGCGCTGCGGCTGTGGCGCTGGGAGGCGGGCGCCGGCTGGCAGCGCGAGGCCGAGGCGGGCGCAGCGCACCGGTACGGAGTGACAGCGCTGCGCTTCGGGCGCGGCGGCGCGGTGGTGGCCTCGGGCGGGGTGGACGGCGCGCTGCGCGTGTGGGCGGCGCCCGCCCTGGCCGCGCGCCGGCAGCTGGCGGCGCCGGGCGCGGCGGCAGTGCGCGCTCTGTGCTGGGCGGGCGGCGGCGGCGCGCGGCTGCTGGCCGGACACGACGATGGCGCCGTGCGGCTGTGGGCCGTGCCTCGCGCCACGCTGCTCGCCACGCTGCAAGCTCACGAGGGCGCACTACACGCACTCACCACGCTTGCCAGAGACGCGCTGCTGCTCACTGCTTGCACTGACGGTGTGCTCAAAGTGTTCGACCTCGCTGGTGAGACCGCGGATGTAACGTCACTCAAAGTATTATCCCGAAATACTTTACATCCTTCATTAAAAAAAAACCCTATATAAGTAACGATAATAATAACTCACGAGTCTTTATATTTTTAAGAAAAATATGTTTATGAATTACCCACGGATCCTTAATGTGTTTATTTTTTACCAACACTGCATTTTTTTTTTGTAATATAATAAGCAAAGCATGCGTTATTGATATTATAAAAATAAAGTTGAGTCATCATTAAATTAAACAAGTTTAAATTAATCTTTTTTGTAGTGTAACGTAAGTTGAACTAATAGGTGTCGTTAAGAGTGTTTATTAAGCTTGATGTTTGGTTTAATATATATAAAATAAAACTTAGTCTTATTTGAATTGATGAAATCAATTGGCAGTAAACCAGCTAGAGATCATGGATTGTTTACTTGAATTACTTCACTATTTTTTCTTTAATAACAAAAGTGAATTAAACAATATCGCAGAAATCTTTGATAATGGAAGAATGAACGGTAGAAACTGAAAAATTCCTAAAATTTATCAGAGTCCTATTTTTACCAAAGACCCGGAAGAATTATTGCCATTTATTCCTACCTATTGTAGCCTGTCTGACAGGTAAGTAATAATTCACGGGATTCAGTCCGGCTTTTGTGGAGTGTGGACGTGCTCACATTAGTTAGTTTACGTAAATATTTATTTTATATCACAATTGTTTAAAACTCAATGTCTATATCGTTACGTCTAACGTAATTATTTGTGTTGTGTTTACAACGGGAGTGAACAACGTGAACTGATCTTTGTTTGTTTGTATTCGATAACGACAGTCAACATTGTGTCTCGAGCCGGTCACTAAGTCATCGCTGCGGAAAAATAGACGGTAGGCCGGTAAATTGCTTATTGATTGAATTGCATTGTTTGAAAAGAGTTTGTCAACATGAGTACATGCAAGGGATGCCAACAATTAATAAGTATTACTGACAAAATATGTTGTTCGAATTGTTGTGGTAGTTATCACTATAGTTGTGTTGGTATTACTAAAGAGAACTTCTCTAAGTTATCTTCGAAGGCGAAAGTAGTATGGAAATGCCCAGAATGTAAAGTTCAGCGTACGAGAGGTGATAACAGCAATACGCCCGTCAAGGAATCTACGTTGATGCCGGAAGATAGCGCCAGTACTTTAGACACACTCAGTAGACGCTTGGCTGACATGGAGTCAACCTTAATAATAAAAATTGATACGCTCGCTTCATCTTATCAAGATTTTAAAAAGGAACTAGGTCCCTTAAAAAGGGACGTGGCCCTTATACCTGAATTAGTGAAATCTGTGGATTTTATGTCAAAATCGTTTGATGCTCTCCCAGGCTTCAAGTATATTGGACATCAACTGAACGCCTGCATCTGTAGTGGATCTGCTCTTTGTGAAACCAAACGGATTCTCATTCAATATATTATGTGGTGGAAGCTGTCCAAGCGGTGAGGTCTCAGTGCTATATGCAAAGATAAACCAAAGAAACTCCCAAAAAAACCATCAAGGTTATGGAAGACAGGGATGAGATGAGACTGCAATCTTTAGCTGATATGTCGAACTACGGCAAGCTCAATAGACGAATTATGAAGGCACTGCGACACGACTTGGGCGTTATTAATACAAGTAGTAAAAAACTAAAAAGGTTGCAATCGAACATAACCAAGACTCCAAATCGTTTGCAAAAAAAATCGTCTATTATGCAAAGCCGATCATCAAAGTCGGAGATTTAGAGAGAACTTGAGAGGTGTTATGGACAGCTTATATACGTCGAAAACACGAGAACCCGTTATCAATGCAGCTCAGGACAAGATAGCTAAGCTGACCCGACACTATACCGAAGACATCCTGGACATCAGCCTATGCGAGATTAGAATGGCTCTCGAATAGCTTAAGAACAACAAGGCACTAAGTGATGACGGAATCAGAACAGAACTTCTGAGAGCGGGTGGAGAACCGGTACTTTCAGTCCTCCAAAAGTTACCTAATTCCATCAATAATGTCTATCGGCCGGTTCCAATAACCTGTCTATCTTCTACTATCAGTTAAAAAAGCTACTGCTGGTTAAGGATAGTGCATTTTACCGTTTCTATAAACAAAGATATATAGGAATATCTAGGAATATCTATCTTGAACATTGATCTATCTTTCGGAGGGTCTATGCTTACCATAGATAACTTGTTCCATAGAAAAAAAACGAGGAGCGTTTCAATAAAGTTTTGAAAGCTATCTGTCGATAGTTCATATTACCAGTAGTTAGAGATTTAGCTATCGCTCGATTTCGTTGGATACCTTTAAAGTTTTCTTGAGTTTAGAATCAATTTTACAAGAAATGGATTTGTTTAGCGACGTTGTGATAACGAATTATTTAAGGCAGGTGTATTTGATTTTGTCGACGCTGCAGAGTAAGAAGACTATCGAGCTTACGGGCGAATTAATTACATGAGTGAATTTTCAGAATCTGAATTTATTTATAGGTGTAGATTAAATAAAACCTCTGTAGAAGAGTTGTTAATTAAAATTACGCCGGCCATATAAGTAACTTCTTCGCGGTATGCACCTGGTTAGCTACAAATTATGCATTTACTAAGGTAGTACAACAAAATAAAAAGCAAAACACCAAATTTTGATCTAAGAAAAAAATACCACGGTTTAATTTGCGTGTACAAAGCAAGCAGGCAGTCCAGGCAGTCTCGCCTGATGTCAGTAAAAAATGAAAGTGACATGCCTGACTGATATAGACGACCATGGATGTATATATCTAATTCTATATCTTAGTAGACGACAATGTGCGTTTTGTTTTTGTAAAAGCATCGTAATAAATGTGTTTTATTTTAGTTATTATTGGAATATATGTATTATGCAATAAAAAGTAATTCAAAATAACTATCGATTATAACTTATCTTTATACAGATAATAACGTAATGTAGTAAAACAAAGCTATAAATGTGTATGCAACTTAAGATAGCACTAGTTCTAAATGCAAAATTAAAACGTTTCGGAGGGACACTTTAACCAAAGATAGGAGTTCAATCTATCTCTGATCTTAGATAGGGCTGGAACGGTAACGTTATTGAAACGGCAGTAACAGATAGATCAAACTTTACTTATTATCTCGGATAGCTATCTACATTTAACTGTTAGTAAATTATTGAAACCGGCCGTTAAACCTGTTACTATAAAACCTCGATAGGCGCCACAACTACTGGAGCATTATCCAACTTGACTTAAACATACTATCTAACAGCAATTGCACCACTTTTTATAGAGCTCAGAGTTCAAAGTTTCAAGTTTTTTGACTACAGCTAAAATCAACATAATATATACTGCAATTTGTAAGCTTTATCAGACACCTCAAAGATACTTCGGAGTCTAATTTTTTTCTTGTTAAACAATTTACAATATTTAATTATAGGGAAAATGACTAATACTTAAACTCCGGGATTCTTTAATGACTTCTGAAAATCAATATATACTGGTGACACCAAAAATGTTTTATCGATCATTGGCCAGAAGTCTAATACACATCCCAAGTTTGGAATCCTCGACACAAAGCTTACATCGAACATATGATACAATTCAATTTACGTTTTCGCGCTTTGATACATAATTAAGGTGAGCAAAACAAGGTACCCCACGGTATAATAAAACAAATTACTAATTTTTATGCCTTTTGGAAATTTTATGAAAATTTTAAATCTAAATATTACTTATACTGCAATTAGTAACACAGGCGACTAACTGCTGGCATTGTCTTACCGGTGAAATGTAATTTCACTTTAGGATAAATGTTACAGTTGTTACTATTTAACTTTAGGCTTATTTTTACTATTATCCTTAGCGTCCGTTTCAGAATGTCCTAATAAAGTTTCGGGTTGCTAACAAACACATAAAATAACTGAATTATAAAAATGAAAATTAACATGCAGCGCGTTTCAAGCTTTAACCGATGGATAGGCTAAATCGATAACTGTGAAACGCAAAGATAGTGTTTTGTTTCATAAATATGTTTTGTGTAGTATAACCAGAACTTATTCAAACAATCTGAAACAGGCCCTTACTCTATTATATTTAGGTTGAAAGAACTTTTTTCTCATCAGAACTAATGTTCATTTATAACGTGATTCACTTAAATATAATTTATAAATGAATCCTCTGGCTTGGTAGGTATTACTTAATTAACGAGCTATTTACAAGTTGCTTAAATTTACCTCGATATGCGTTAAAAATGAGTAATGAATTATCATTTTACATAATATATTTTAATATAATGTTGCTGTTTTTATTCCGTGAAATAACAAAAAAATAACTTGGCTATAATAATTCATATACACAGCTGTATGTAAGAGCGGGTCGGCGTGCGAGGGTACGATCCCGGGAGGCAGCAGTGGTCCGGCCGCGCTGCAGTGGATAGACGGCGCACACGACATGGGGGCGCTGTGTGCGGCGGCAGCAGAGGGCAGCGAGCTATGCGCCACGGGGGGGCACGATGCGCTCATCTGCGTGTGGCGCGTCGCTGGCGGCGGCAGTGCCCCGCTGGAGGCGGCGGGAGTGCTGGCGGGGCACACGGCGGCGGTGACGTCACTGCGCTGGGCGGGCGCAGTGCTGGGCTCGGTCTCGCTGGATCGCACGGCTCGGCTGTGGGCGCCGGCGCAGGGCACCTGCCTGCAAGTCGTGGCGGCGCATCCGCGGTATCTCACCTGTGTGTACCTCGCGCCTGACTTGCGGTACATGATCACAGGTACACAGATCTCACTATGACATTTCGAAGAAAGATTTCATCATTAATCACATTGTGACTGTGACTACGCCACGATTATTTTTCCTAGTAGCATTCCATTGGGCTTAACACATGGTATCGTTGATTCATTTCACCTCATCACAATCAATAATCAATCTGTGTTATATTCTTTAATTATATAGTCAATAGACACATGTCTAGCAGCATATTACAAAAAAATATTTAAATATCTGTAAGAAAACGATTTAAAAAATATTGAATATTATCCCTCCCATACGTATTTCGGATCATCGGCACGCTCAACCTAACGCGATCAGCTGCATCGTCGGCGGTGGCATGCATGGCGGCGATCGGTTCTGTTCAATTGTATTATCATTTATTCAACGTATTAATGTGTGCTCATTAACAGCTAGGTCTGAGTACCCTACAAAACATAAAACTGTTTGCCACCGCCAAAGCAGAATTTACCATTTTGTATATTTTAACGTGCATTTGTGTTGACAGGTTCGAATGATAAGTCTTTCCGTATGTGGTCGCTGGGTTCACTGACTTTGGACGATGACCTCGAGACGCCGTGTGAGGCCCTCGCACACTTTGGTCTTGGGGATTTAGAGGTCTGCTAATGTGTTTATATTTAATACAATTATTATACTTTAACATTAATTTATTAACATACTACTACAAACTATATACAACACCATATTAACTACTACAATTAAAGCATTTGGACAATGAGAATCACGATTACATAATTAGGAATAATGATAAAAATAGCGGTGCTAGGTTTTAGATTATCAAAGACAAGTAAAAGGTCCTTCAATAGTCGTGTGCGTCAATTACGTAAACTGAGAACAAGGTAGGTACCAAGAAACTTCTCGAAAACAGTACTAGAGCTGTTTCTTGCCCCTTCTAATACCATCTATAAAAAAATACTCGGTCCGATTGCTGAGGTGCGGAATACGTCCAGAACTTTGCTTTTTATGCCTTTATTTTTTAGTTTGGATAGAAGAATAGGAATAGAGACAATGGCAAATGCTTTTACAAGATCTAGAAAAATACTTTTTTTTCAATATTTTTGACTACGGTATTCGAGAGCACTAAAACTGCGTCTTCAGTGGATTTACCTTTTCCAAACCCAAATTGATTTTCAGAGAGAACATTATTTTTATTTAGGAATTTTACTAATCGCTCATTGAATACATTCTCAAAAATCTTTGATACAATCGTTCAGAAATAGGTTTGTATTTTGTGATTCTGTCTCTTTCACCATTCTTAAGGATACGTAGCTTTTTTAAACACATGTGGGAAAATACCAGCTAACAATGAGAGATATAATATTTATTTATGAAATAATATTTTTAAAATTATTATTTATAATGTTATACATAATATGATATAATATAGGGAGAAGTACAGTCCTGACCAATTCCACATTTGTCTCTAAAATTGAGAATAATCTGAACAATTATATTATTATGATATTCGATGCTAAATTTAGTTATAGAATTTAAATTCGGCATTTAATGATGAAAGCGTCAGGTTGCCATTAAGGAAGCATTTTAAAGGACAGATTTGCTCCAACACTAGCAATATTTGAGTTGACTGCATCAACTGAGGCAGATGGGTCGTCAGACAATTTTATAAATTACTTGCAGAAGTGTTATTAGTGCTTATATGTGCAAGCTTGTTAATCATACTCCAAGCAACTATAGGGTTTCTCCTGACTTTCTGGAATTCCTGTTGATGGTTTCTTTAAGTTAAATGTTAGAACATTTACAGTAACAAGAAAATCAATATTATCTGTATCGCGGATACATCTCAGAAGGCCAGGAGAAATCAAAGGCTTGAGCAACCTTTTATTAGGAAGTTTAACAATACGAGTGTGTTTAATAACTATGTTAGAAATTATGTTGACTAAGTTTTCTGAAGCTAAAAAAAATTAATAATAATTTAATTTATTTAAAAAAAAAAAGTTTTACATGATGTCGCTGTAAGGAATACATAATGTTTACATAGAACTATGAATACGAACAACAAAAAACAATGTATAGGTACAATGTAGGTACGTTATGAAGGGCACAAGTATGCTTCAAGACGCAAGCCGCACCAACCGGCTGTTAAGGGGGTACCGAGCTTCTAGCGCTCAGCGATTTTAGGTATTCTATGCGCTCCGCGTATGTGTGCGTGAGTAAGGCACACAGTGACGCCGCGCTACGCGCCGCGCTGCCGCGCCCCCTCTGATGCCGCCAACAAGATCAAGCAACTAAATAGCTATGCGCTGACCCACCGCGCCGAGCTGCGACATTCGACTAGCTAGGGTGCTACTTACATTTATTTACAAAATAAAACAATAAATTTCAAATATTTTTATTGAATATGTTGAGCTAAAATACGTTTCTCCACATTTATTATTTTTAATTTCTGACTTATCGGTTCTTCAGTAGGTATACATAATTTACTCTTCAAAGTAGATGTAACCAATATCCAATGGACTAGCTAGGGTGCTACTTATATATAATATACAAAATAAAACGACAAATTTTTATTCATATACTGTAATTGAATATACTTATTCACGTAAAAAAACCTTTTTTCCACGACGTCGAGGAACATATAATACAGAACGGGTATATAAATAGGGTAAAAATCCCAGTGATCGACCCTTTTCAGATTTACATTATTCACTCAGAGTAGACGTACTCAATAGATTTCCGTAAAGTTTATCTACATATATATATATACGTATATTATGTGTGACCACGAATAATCACCAAGAATATCCGATGTTGGTATATTTTTGGACAGAGTAATTTACATCCTCTAGTAGGTTTTTGAGTGACACCAATCAATAATCTATATTATAGTAACAGTACTTACATCCACAGCAATCTCGTCCATTTGCGTAGTAATGGGCACTTACTTAAAAAAATCTGCTAAATAAGAAATCGAAAGATATTTAGTAGTAGAAGAGAACAGTAGAAATCTTTATACATTTAAAACCGATTTTTTTCAGTGATTGTTAGTGACGTGACATGATTTTCAATATTTATATGCTTTATTCAAAGTCAAAGTAATTTATCGTACAAATTTTATATTGAAATATTCTACATTGTACTGCCACCTTCAGCAAACAAAACTAGAGCCACTGCGAGAAGAATGGGCAAGCATCGACGGCAACTTGGGGCCATTCTTTTAAACGTCTTTTAACAATGCGTTACATACTTACCATATAATAAAATTCTTACAATATTTGTTTAAATAACGTGGGTGACAGGCTGTAGCTTGGCAGAGGCAGAATGGTCCAGGCATTTTTGTCGTTTAAGTAATCACAAACTGTGTAGTAAGATTTCTTAATCAATATGTTTTTCACGTGTAACTTGAATTTCCCTTCTGTGAGCGTTGTAATGTTTGGGAAATTTATTATAAAACCGTACACAATAACCTAAGAAGGATATTTTGTTTGTCTTTGATCTAAAACCTGGCACCGATATTTTATCTTTATTCCTAGTGCTGTAATCGTGATTGTCACAGTTTAATTTAAATTCACTTTTCAGAACATACATAATATTTTCAAATATATACAGAATTGGTAAAGTTAAAAATATCATTTTTTAAAAAGATCCCTCAGAGATTCCCTAGGATTCATTTCATATTGTCCCGAATTGCACGCTTTTGTAAGATAAAGATTGTCTTTATCTCAGCAGCAGCTTCCCGCAGCAACACACCATACGACATAATACTGTGGAAGTACGCGAAATAAACTAGGCGAGAATTAGCTACGTCTGTTAACTGTCTTATCTTACGAACTGCATATGCAGCAGAACTAAGACTTCCGGATAGATCATTTATATGTGGATCACACTGTGAAGTTGGATCCATTTTGATTCCCAAGAAAACTGTCGCATTGTCAATAGCGAGTTTATCTGGGCCAAGCTTAATGTTTAGTTCAAAATAAGTAACATTTGGTAAAGAAAATTTTAACTTTTCGTCTTTTTTGAATTTAAGAGAAGGTTTTTAGCGGCAAACCATTTACAGATCATAGATAACACAGTATTTACATGAAATAGTTCATAAATTTTAAAGGTTTTGGAGAGAGGTTCGATTTAATTTATGATAATGAAGTTGACTACTCAGGTATTTGGTTAGTTATGGCAAGGAACATGCAAGTCAGAAAGAGAAAATAACTAAGTTTTTTCCGCTTTGCTTCTGGAATTAGAATGGTCATTAACAAAGAACATTTACCCTATAGGTAAATAGGAAAGGTTACAAAGAGTGTTTCAATTAGAATTAGTTTTAGTAAGTAAATATTGATGAAATAAAGTAATACTCGTTTTAAACTACCTACGCAGTTACCTATAACTTCCCGCAGCAACACACTTCGTAAGTATACTCAACCTACATACCTATATGTAGGTTGAGTATACTTACGAAGTAAGAGTATTCTCTATGTTTTTTCATATTCTCGGCCTGGAAGAGTCTTGCTCTAGAAAGATAAATTTGATTGTGTTTGAAACATTTCAATGTGATTTTAAAATAAATGCATGTTGGGGTAAGTAAAAATAGGAACAAATATATGAATTTTACCTACTTTATTTCTTCATGCAAGCGTTTTGCATTAATATTTCGCCAACCTCTTCGCTTCTTTGTTTTATTATCTTTGTTCCCCATAGTAAATAAACAAAATTATTACGTAAACTCAAATATAGTTTTTAAAACCGTGTGTGAGCTCAAGCGACACGTGTTCCCCGTCCGACGGCCGCAGCGGTACTAAAGCGGATAGGGGGGAAGCGTCGCGGCTCTGGCTAAAATGGACGGAACGTGCGTGAATTTAGGTATTTCCTTTGTATTATAAAAACTAATACCTATTTGGAAAATGTAATATGTATACGTTACAGAAAACACATTGTTCTTTTTATTAATCATAAACTGATGACTTTCCGTTAAATACTTACGCCGTACTAAGGGTTTATTTAATTTTTTAGATACAACTTTGGATTTTTTTTCCATCGAGGAAATTTTAAGTAATCGTGTTTCTAAATTGTATGATCTATATAATGAATCCTTAAATATTATATATTTGAATTCCAGAACTCAAAATTAAGAAATAAAGATACAGCACGGGATCAAATGAACCACAATTACGTATCGCTGCCTCGGTGCAGGCTTAAGAAACACTATCCTCAGAACTAAGAAAAAATCTTGTATCTCAGAGAATAGGCCCCCTCCTGACAGCCAGTAAAACAGTAAACGTCCCGAGACCATTTACATAGGTGTGATATACACTTGTTAAATCTGCTTACAAAATGTGCACCCTAGCGATCTCATTATACATCTTAAGTGATCCTACCGCGACGGATCCTGATGCCCTGTATAGGTTTTCACCTGAGTTTGGGCATCAACAATTTTAACATTTGGATTCACTGTCACACAGTGTGAGACGAGGAAAAGCGACTACAGTGATCATTAAATGGCTTGGTATGCTAAGTTATTGGCAGAGGTTATAAATGAACGTGAAAACAATAAAAAAAAACTAAAATAATAATGTATTAACTGGACCAAGGTCATTGTTTATAGTAATTTATGTGTAGTAATATGTGTATTGAAGTGTTTCAATTGAAAATGAATGTGTAACAGGTAGGTTAATGTGTGTGGATTGAAATGTGAACAAGAAGTCATGTTTTACAAGCGTAAAAATAATAATTATTAGGTAAAACAAACAATAAATGAGATAGATCTAATATTTTAAACGAAATACCAGGAGATCTTCGGTTTCACTATAATTAAGGCCGAGAAGCCAGCTGGTAACTTTCATTTTGCATTCATGATTTGAGAGGGGGAAAATGTTCAAACTTTTATTTAACCGATTGTATAGTTTGTAGCTTAAAATAGGAAAACAACGAGAATAAAATACAGTATTGTATTTAATATCTAAACAGACTCGATCTTTTATTCGTTTTCCACCTTGTAATAGTGGATCGTAAGTCAGAGATTTGTGTTTGCGCATTATAACTCTGAAGATAAAAAGACGTCTCACTGAGAGAACCTTAGTGTCGAGGTACAGTGCAGAGGTAGAATATCTATAAGGTTTTTTGTACATTACTTTTAGCACAGCTCTTTGAGCCCTTTCTAGTTGAAGTATGTTTGTTGTATGGGTACCACCCCATACTGAGACACAGTACCGAAGGAGAGACTTGCATAGAGCGTGATATACCAATTTTAAAGTCTCCTGGCATGCAGAACTCCTAAGGTATTTTTTTTTTAAATATAGATTAGTTTTCGGACTCGGGATGATAGGGCGTCAATTTGAGCATGCCAGTTCAGAGATTCGTCTACATACACTCCAAGATATTTGATGTTATTAGTTCTAACTAAACTGGCACATGAACATAAATCAGATAAATTTGAGATATTGCAACAAGTGTGGGCTTTGATTTCAAAATTGTCATACGGTTTTGTAGATGGCTTTAAAAAGAAACTGATATATTTCGATTTGCATCATTAAGCTGTATCAGGATTGATGCAGAGTACTCCCCGACGGTTTCGGCTTTGTCGTGGCGGTGGGGCTTAGCCATGGTTAAGTCACCCACGGTGAAGCGAAGAGGAACCAGGGGCCGTGCCGACTTGAGACATCAGCCGGTCCCGGAGGGGCCGCTCCACTGGGTTTTGCCTCTAAGTCCAGTATGGAGCGGCAGGGGGTAGGCTGCGGTGCTGTATGGACAGCACCGCATCTGACGGTGAGGGGCCACGGCGGGAGAGGAGTGCCGGTATTACGGTGCGCCGCTCTCCCTACCTTCCGTGGCCACGGCGGGGCCGCCACCGTTCGATGGCGGACGCGGAGGGGCCGCAGGGAAAGAGGAGTGTCGGTATAGCGAGGCGCCACTCTCCCTATCCTCTGCGGCCGAAGTAGCAGGCGACGGGCTACTTATCTGACCCGTCGCAGGGGGACCTCGGGCGTCAGAAGCGGGGTTGTCTGACGCCCATTTGCAGGCTTGGTCCCCGGGTGGTAGCGACGTGCCATGTGTTCTGGTGCGTCGTGAGGGGTAGCACCCCAGGAGGGGTCCGGCAACGCACAACCATGGCGGGTTCGTGGTCGAGAGCTAAAGCGTCCCTGCGGCCCGCCGAGGCGCGGTCGAGTTGGAAACACCGTGTGTTATTTAGTCGGTAGGGGCACTTGCTGCTGTGGGAGTAGTTGGTGTCGAGCCCGACATATCCCGGCCAGTTTTCCCGAGGTGGACGGGAATGCGTAAATGCATTTTTCACACGTAAATAATAAAAAAGGATTGATGCATAGGAGAACAGTACAGTAATCAGTATTTTTAAAGTCTTAGACATTACTGCGATATGTATACGTATTAAACTATGTCGGGCAGTAGGCCTTGTATTAGTGAGATATTGATGCGTCGTAAATGATAATTCAAATTAAATGTATAATTGCCCTGTATTTGCGTTCTACCACTTAGTCTCGTTGAGGGCAAGAGAGTTGCCAGGTACAAAGACATATATCTAACATATTTGAATATGTAATGTTGCCATTATCCGCAACAAACTATGACAAGAGATATATTTTTCCATCTGCAAGTTGCAATTAAAAAGAACTGGAGCGTGATCGGTCATTCATTTAGCATCATGTATTTATTGTTATCAATTTTAAAGTTTTTGCATTAAAAAGAGTACGAGCAATGACGAGATCAAGGCAATTATTTTCTCTTGTTTGATACCGATGAGCGGGAAGATGCCTGTAATATGCTACTAAATCATAATTTTCTTCGAGATCCGAGTCAGTTATAGAAGATGTGACGTTGATGTTTTCTTTTTGAATGGATCTTCATTAGAGCGTTGTAGACACCTTAATTGAATAAATGATTTTGACTTTGACTTTAAAAAACAACCATAACAGACGACTCACAGGTAGTTCAAATGCTCCAAGCCATCTTCCAGTAAATTTAATTGTGCTTTATATATTTTTAATTACTGTTTAAAACGATTATTTCTATGCCGTAGGGAATAGGACCGGTGGAAGAAGAGGAGGGGTGTGAAGGAGATGCAAATAGAGATGCGGAAGAGCTGGACCCTGATGAGGAGCGAGGCAGTGGCGCAAGTCGCGTGTGGAGCACGCAGGCCCACGGTGGGGCCATCAACTGTATAGCGACTAGCGGTGATCTCATCGCAACAGCCTCCAGGTTATCAATTGGTTCATTTTTATCTTACGAGAATAAGGTTTTAATCATCACGGCAGCTTGCACTCGTCTGAGGCCAACTTTGTACGTTTTCTTCGCCGACAATTTTACGTGTTGTAGCATTTATGGGTAGAAAACCAAATATTTTAGAAATACAAAATCCAAACCTAAACGTTTCTTACTATGCTTGTCGAGTCTTTGTTAATGTGATAAGCAAGTGATGTTGAGTAAATCACGATCAACATAGTAACGTTAGTCGCGAAAAGTAAGTTCATAGGGTTTGAAATTAATTATTTTTAGTGTTATTATTTATTTATAATTCACTAGCGACTCATTGAACTATAACATATATAGTACAAACTTGTTCTATCACAATCGCATTAAAAAACATGGTTCACACCTTTTCTTGTAACTGCTGCACTTGTGTTACAGTTTTTGTGTATTCTTGTCTCCAATACATTTTTGAAACTGTTCAATTGGTTTTATTCTCTTAATTTATCGGCATGTTGTCTGAGATCTGGAAAGTTCGGTGTTTGCCCATGGTAAAAAAAAAATATATGCATTATTTAATATTTGGATCACTTTTAATATGGTGGTAATATTGCTTATTAAACTGTTCTTATATTAAAAAGATAAAATAAATAATATGGTACCTCATTTCTAATGTAAAATCCCCATCTATTACACGATGCGGGTTTTTTTTGTTATTTTATTTATTACTAACCTCTGTAATAAGATCAAGTATAATCACCTATCTTCCACAGATAAGCTTAAGGTCAAGTTATAAAATAACCCAAGATATATTCACAGCGTGGTTTGAATAAAAATGTTGAATTGTATCAGAACAACAAAGAAAATACCTAACCATAACATGTCATGTACTAGACAAGTTCAAGTTTTTTCATATCTAGCGTCGTACTTATACAATATGAAACTATATAAAGTTACTCGGGTTTTTGCGAACGAGTAAAATTACAGGCGCATGAATGTCATCAGCTGTCTGTCTCAAGGGACGAGCGCAGTGCAGTTCATTACTTCTGACGAAATACATGGCAGAGGTTATCGCTTAACATCACTTGCTCGCGCTTGTTCCGTCATACCACGTACGCCGTCACAGAATGCTCCCACGCAGCTAGCGTTGGTTCTTTTAAACTTGTTTACGCGTGAGTTCCAGTATGTGGATTTGTTTTCTAGCTCTATGAGCATTATTGTTATTAATCTTAGGATGTATTTAAGTCACACAAATAATGTTTAAGATAAAAATAAGTTGTATGAAATAAATAAATATAAAAACAAAACTTCAATAATCTTTTTCTCAAAAACTATTGACAAGATATTTCGTGTGGTTATTCTAAGTAACTACCTCCTTTGCAAAAAAACGGGCTTCTTCCAGTCATTGCAGATATGGAGATAGTTAATACTTTTAGTTTGTCATTAGCTTAGTGGCTTAAAATGTCTGATTATCAACGAGAATATAGTTTTTTCGATATTTTAGTCAATTGGAGCAATGATGGCTTAGTGGCATTGGCTATGGACAGCCGCGCAGAAGGTCTATGGTTCAAATCCCGCCGCGTGCTTGAGCTTCACCGCATGGTGGAAGGGCATTTTTCGAATGCCCGCCTGGATAGTGACCACCCTCAAGGCTAAATTGTGCTCCTTGGACCTCTGCAAGGTTATTTTAGAGGTCTGGCAAGATATTAGCAGTTGCTCAGCACCTGAGTCACCAAAAACCCGTCGTATCGTGTTTGTGTGCAACGTTTTCTCCCAGAATGTTGCCTACTTTGCACGGAGCTGTGGCTTGGCGTCCAAGTCAGGTTTTTTGAGTAGTTGAACGTCTTACCTTGAAGTGAGGTTAGATTATTCTAGAAATAGCATCCTGTAAATAAAGGAAATATTTTATAAACTAAAACTAGAAGAAAAAGGCTTTAAATGTTGTTTTTGTTATTTCAGGTAAGTTACTCTGTTTACAATGTGGAAATTGTGTTAAAACTTTGTATTTAATTGTGTTGTGAAAAAAAGTAAATTTGTTATTCAGAAAACGCAAATGTCGTCTTTATTTCATTCTTAAGACATAAAACCATTATATAGTTTTAAAATGTCTTATTCCTTGTTCACTTCAAATTGGGCACCCACTCAGTATAACATTAAGTATATCGGTATCAAAATTGTTGTGTAAACGAAACGATAGATCTATTCTTGTTAGCCAATTAATAAATATAATAATAAACTTTATATCAATCAACTAGGATCATACATAATTTTATTCTAAATTACAAATTTTACATAAAATACCGGGAGTACATTGATACACAATAATAAATAAAAATATCAAAATATGTAATGGTAACGAAGCCATAATGTACCCCTTTGCCGTATAATTTTCAAAAAGGAAGGTGATCTATGGATGTGGCACGGCACGACACTCAGCATTGAGGCAAATTTACGCGAAGGAGATCGTTAATAGGTATATAGATGTTATTGTAGTCGGAGATTTTAATTTAAACTCTTGTAGTAAGAATACTAAGATATAATATGATATGTTTATTAACTTTTGCAAATTGGTTCAGTACAATAGTGTACCAAACAGCCACGGGGGCATACTGGATCTTGTGTTAGTGAATATAGGGTTGGGTAGCGTGGCCGTCTCTGGTGACGTAGAACCATTTGTAAAGGAGGATTTGTACCATCCAACGCTTAAGGTGTTAATTTCCTTGCCGCGCAGTATCAGTACAGTTACAGATGACGTTGCTGTTCTTTCCGTAAATGATTTATATGCTCCTGATTGGGACTTTCGCAAGGCAGATTTTTGTTCTTTATATCCTGGTATATCTACAATTGACTGGTCTGAGGTGATCCAGCATCAGGACATTGACTTAGCTACAGACCTTTTTTACTTGAAACTTAATGAATATATTAGTAGTCATGTGCCTGTTGGGAAATATCGTAATACTGTAAGCCGGAACTATCCCCCATGGTTTACTTCTGAAATTATTAAAAAGACAAAAATTAAATACTTTCATTTCCTTAAATTTAAAGAAAAAGGTCTACAATTCAATCTTGAAGTCTTTGTATACTATAGGAGTCATGTGAAGGAATTGATTGATGTAGCATATCAACAGTATATTCGATCGGTTGGATCTAATATTAGTTGCGATCCGAAATATTTCTGGAAATATGTTAAAGAGAGACGTAGTGATAGGAGTAAGCGTCAGGAATATACACTGAATGGCCAAACAGTAGTCGGGCAAGAGGATGTCAATGCATTCGCTGACTATTTTGGTTCTGTTTTTTTACCTGATATTCCTGTTTTGGACGCAGAAGCGGCGCTTATCTGCATCTGCAGATTCCCGCCTGGTGAGCATCGACTGCGTCACCGTAGATTTCTTGTTAAAGACTGTTTGTCTGTCTTAGAAGCTCCACTTCTGCACCTGTATATCCTCTCTCTTCGCACTGGTTGCTATCCCTCAAGATGGAAAATATCTAGGGTCACGCCTGTACCAAAAATTAGATCATCGTCAGATATCTCAACGTTTAGGCCGATAGCGATACTAAGTGTTTTTAATAAACTGTTTGAGATCATTATCAGTTGGTATCTCACTCGATAGATTGAGGCCGTTATAGACGATTCTCAGCATGGATTTCGAGCTGGCCGCTCCACTACAACCAATCATATACATTTTGTGGATTATGTTACAACTCAGATGGATGCGCGGCGACAGGTTGATGCTGTGTTTCTAGATTTTAGGCGCGCGTTCGATATGGTCGATAACGATCTACTGTTGATTAAGCTCTCAACTTTCGGTTGTTCACCTAAATTGCTGAAATTTCTTGCTGATTACCTTAAAGATCGAAGGCAGTATGTCCAGCTAAAAATGTTTAAATCGAATGAATTCTATACCAGATCAGGGGTCAGCCAAGGTAGCACATTAGGGCCAACCCTGTTTCTGGTCATGATTAACGACCTACCAAAAGTGCTCAGTATGTCACGATGCCTTATGTTTGCAGACGATCTGAAAGTGTATCAGTCTGTGAAGTGTGTATCTGACTGCATTGGGTTACAGCGGGATATCGTGTCTTTGGAAAGGTGGAGCACGGATAATAGACTTTCTTTTAACATTTCAAAATGCAGCACTAGGACATAGTCCTCGACTCCTGTAAGGGTGCCATATACCCTCTCAGGCGCTACATTGCATAAAGTCAATTCTATTCGCGATCTGGGAGCAATGCTCGATCCACATCTAGATTTTACGGACCATATCATTTTCGCTTGCAGAAGCGCAAAAAAGACTTTTGGTTTTATTATGCGGACAGCATCCCAGTTCTCGGACATTAATGTCGCAATAATATTGTACAATTCATTTGTGCGTAGTAAGCTTGAATTTGAGTGTATAGTCTGGGATCCGCCTCAGAAAAAATATATGTTACTGATAGAGCGAATTCAACGGAAATTTGTGAGATATATTTATAACCGGATGTATGGATACTATCCATATATGTATCCATCCTTATTTGTATTAGGTATGGTTAGCTTGGAGACGCTGGAACTCAGACGGCATATGCGTACTGTCATTCATTACTGTATGATACTGCACGGTAAGATAGTCGATTCAACGGTATTAAGCGATATTAAATTATTCGTTCCCGACACCTATGTCCGATGTGGTGAACGCCGTAGGCATAATTTGTTTATCTATCCTGTCTCAAGAACGAGCTATGCCAGGAATGCGCCTACACAACGAGCCTTGGCTCTTCTTAATGCTATCACGCAGATCCAGGATGTGGATGTGTTTTTTGACTCGATACGGACCATCGCAAATATGTTTAAAGCTCAAGTTTATGAATCTAAAATAGTTAGCACTTTGGTGTAATACTGTAAGTTAGCTATTGTTATTAATAAATAAATAAATAAATATCAATCAAAAGAAATATAAAATAACATAAATTGATTTACGTTGGCAAAGTGGAACACAAACTATCGTATCCGTAATATTAGTTTGGTTGAGAGAAGTGTGAAGCATGTGTTATTGCGCAGTGACGGTACGGTGAAGGTGTGGCAGTGGGAGGGAGAGGGCGGTGGTGGCTGCGTGCAGCTGCAGGCGCTGGAGGGGCATCGCTACCCGGCGCTGGGCGCGGAGTTCGGGCCCGGGGGCGGCGTGCTGGTGACGGCCGGCCTCGACGGGTGCGCCTTCGTGTGGGACGTGCGCTCGGGGGTGGCAGTGCGGGCGCTGGCAGCGCCGGCCGGCAGCGGCGGCACTGCCGGCGGCGGAGGGGTGCGCGCTGCTCGCCTCTCGCCGCACAGCGCTCCGCTGTTGCTGCTCGCCACCGACGACGGACTCGCGCCGCTCTGGGCGCTCGCTGACCCCGACCCACATCCTATACAGTACGATTCTTCCTGCACTTTTATTACTAGACATGTCCAAGGTTTTTCAATGGATATAATACTATAATAATAACAATACTACGAATCAAACAGCTGTCTGGTTTTGTAAATATGAAAAAGCTTTAGTTGCATTACGACCAAAGCTATTATTATAGGCAACCTGTTTTATTTATACCATGAATGTTACAGTAGTGTATATAGCCCCGTTTAGACGACATAGGAAAAATTCTGCCTCCTTTTTGTGCTCTTTTGAGTTACAAAAAGAGTTAATGAAACAAAAATGTAATATAACACTTAAAAATAATTAGTAAATTAAGTTTCCAAAATTAGTGGAGTTAGCAATTTTGTTTTTAAATCCTTAGAACTGCGACATTTATTTATACACATTATAATAATAAACATTAATCTCTTAAAAAGGGTCAGGACGATGAATATAATATTATATTATTTGCATCCTAAATTATAATAGAGTAAGTACTTACCATGTTAATGGTACAAAATTAACTAACTTTGCCTAAATTACATGGTTGTTGTCATCTAGGTTGTGATTTTATTTCTAAACTAGCTGTACCCGCGACTTCGTTCGCGATTGCCGTACCTGCAGACTAATTATTCACATTTGTGCACTGTTTATCTGATATTAAGCAACACTGTGGTCTGCGGTGAAGCACTCTTATAGTAAACCATAGCTCAGAATGGAGCTTTCTACTTTGGATTTCAAAACTCCCGGGTTGTATTTTCCAGAAGCAAGTAGTTAATTAACTCAGAGAGTTCTTTCCCGGTTCGCACAATAAATGTTCAAGCAAAGTACCTTGTGCGTTTCTTTAGAATTTCGATTTTAAAACGGCAGTTTGTTTGACGGTAGATCGTTTTTTTTTTATTTCTCATTCTCGGAAAGTAGTGTTTGTTTGATCTGAGTAGCGGGTGGGAGACGCTCCTTCCCACCTAAGGCCGGGAAAAACATTGGTGTAAACAAAGTTATATGTCTAAGATTTTTCGTTTTAAAATATTCTGTTGTTGTAAAACAATTAATAACAACTATGTTTGGCAGGGTAGTAACTAAATATAAGGTAAAAAGTGTAGGTTAAAAAAAAATTAAAACTTTCCCTAAATTTCACTGTTCTAACTCCTAGTGTATCTTTGTATCTTCTACTCATGTTTATTATTTTTAGTAAATATTAGAAAAACTACTATTTTTTTACCCTCCTCATATTTTAAATGAAAAGTAGAGTGTTTAACACGGATGTAAGTCATCGATTCCTACTTGGACTATAGCCGCATTAATTTTAAAAATATACTGCTCATGTTATTAAAATCAAAATAAATAATATAAAAAAACATACTATATTTATATCGTTATTCCTTATATTAGTAGTGAAAAGCAGAGAGATTCTTATTCGGGCCATAGCCGCCCGAAAATATTCCAAACAAAATTTTACGTAAATAGTACGTATTTCACAAATAGTTCAAACCTCTCAATAAATTTTTAGTAGGTATGTTATTTTATCAATGAATAATTTTTAGAAAAGCTACTTTATTTACTTTCTTTAAATTCGATATGAAAAGTAGAGAGCTGACCGCGGGTGAAAGTTACCAATTCCTTTCGACCCTTGTATAAGAGTCTACTAAAGTTGTGCACTTCCAACTTTAAACGGATTGAATCACGTATATTTATCATTATTTTTGTCCCGACAGTCACCCCGTGACCACGATCACTACAAAGTGTTTGAAACGTCGGGACAAAAATAATGATAAATATACGCGATTTAAACCGTTTAAAGTTGTTTAATTACTAAGTGTAACAATCGCGAAAACCTTAGACAACATTGTGCACTTTCATTGCGCAGTCTCCGAAATGTATCCGTCAAAAGAAAGATATGTAGTTTAAAAAACTGATTGTGGTGAATGTACCACATTTTATGAGTTTTATCGTAGCAAGCTTGCAAAACTAAATAAGGGTGCCTTGCTGCCCGTGGGGCGCCGGGCTGCCCGTGGGATGCCGGTCTGTCCGTGGGGTGTCGGGCTTCCCGTGGGGTTCCGGGCTGCCTGTGGGCTTAAAATGAGCCGTACGTTCAAGGGTTTCTCAACATTCCGCGGTCCAAGTTATTTAAAACGAAATATTTAGTTTGTGATATCTGTAATTTCTGAACTGCAAAACTGAGGACTTTGAAATATTTACGGGAAAATAATTAAATAACCACTATTGTAACAAAAAAAGAATGATTGAAATCGGATTACGCGTTAATAAATTACAACTAAATGTACATTTTGACTTTCATCCCCTTTCCCAATAGAACCGTACTGAATTTCGGGATAAAAGTATCGTATGTCCTTCTTCGTAGTATGAACTCGAATCGGGCTTAGTTTCATTCAAATCCATTCAGTAGTTTTGGAGTGATGCGAGGCCGGGATACAGACAGACAGCCAGAAAAAAAAAAACAGTTTTTGCATCAGTATCAGCTTCAGATTGCTCTCAAAACATATTTTCAAAATATCTGCAATGTACAGAATTGGACCTGTTACAGTTTTATTATAAGCATAAATAGATAAATTTAAACGTCTTACCCTTCACGCTTCCCTACCCGCCTTCTGCAACCTGTTATAGGTATAGATTAGACTGATTAAAGCATTGCATGTTATGAAAAATATACGTAGGGAAGTTGTGTTTATAGTAATAAAAAAAACTGTGTTTTATCGTTTGAAAAATCAGTCTTATGGAGAGGTCCGACTACAGACCTATCTATTATATCTATACGATAAAGTGCAAACGCCAGCTTAAGATGAGCCGTACGTTCAAAGGTTCCTGTACATTCGGGGTGTCAAGTTATTTGGAACTTAATATTTAGGTTGTGATGTCTGTAATTTCTGAACTGCAAATCCGATGACTTTGAAATATTTACGTGATAATTTGAAAGCACCACTATTCTAATTAAAAAAATCGGCCAAGTGCGAGTTGGACTCGCGCACGAAGGGTTCCGTACCATTAGCTATACAACATTAGACTTCATATTTTAACCTTTTTAGGGTTCCGTACCCAAAGGGTAATAGCGGGACCCTATTACTAAGACTTCGCTGTCCGTCCGTCCGTCCGTCCATCCGCCTGTCACCAGGCTGTATCTCAAGAACGGTGATAGCTAGACAGTTGACATTTTCACAGATGATGTATTTTTATAGCCGTTATAACAACAAATACTAACAATAAAATAAATATTTAAGGTGCCCCCATACAACAACCTTGATTTTTTTACCGTTTCTTGCTCGATACTAATAACGGTGACTGGTAGACGCTTTAACTATTTACAGAATATTTAGTTTTATGTTTTCTTTAAATATAATTAATTAAATTAGAATAAATAATTAAGGGGGCACCCATGCAATAAAATTTCAGATAATGGTACGGAACCCTTCGTGCGCGAGTCCTATTCGCATTTGGTCGGTTTTTTGTTTTAACGTGCGCGAGTCCGACTCGCACTTGGCCAAATTTTTGTATTTTTTGTTATAGCGGCAACATAAATACATCATCTGTGAAAATTTCAACTGTCTAGCTATCACCGTTCTTGTGATACAGCCTGGTGATAGACGGACGGACGGATCGACGGACGGACAGCGAAATCTCAGTAATAGGGTCGCGTTTTTACCCTTTGGGTACGGAACCCTAAAAAGAACGTCTGAAATCGGACTACGCGTTAATAAATTACAACTAAGTGTATATTTTGGCTTTCATCCCCTCTCCCAAGGGAACCATGCTGAATTTCGGGATTAAAAGCTAAATTATCCTACCTTGTAGTATGAACTCCAATCATGCTAAGTTTCATTGAAATCCATTCAGTAGTTTTGGAGTGATACGCGGCCGGGATACAGACAGACAGACAGTCAGACAGACAGACAAAAATAAAAAAAAATATAGTTTCGGCATCAGTATCAGCTACAGAGTACTGCTCATTTTTTTTTTTCAAAATATCTGCCATTTACAGAATTGGACCTGTTACAGTTTTATTATAAGTATAGATAAAGTTAATTTCTCCTTTTTTCTAAATTTCAGTAGATTTTTGTCTTCGTCCAGTAATATTTTTTTTATATATAGGGATAGGAGGGCAAACGAGCAGGTAGCTCACCTGGTGGTAAGTGATCACCATCGCCCACATACATCCGCAACACCAGAGGTCTTGAGGATGCGTTGCCGGCCTTTAAGGTGGGAATATGCTCTCTTCTTGAAGGTTTCTAAGTAGTATCTATTCGGAAATACTTCACCTGGCAGCTGGTTCCATAATATAGCAGTGCGAGGTAGAAAATGCCGTGAAAATCACAAGGTTGTGGACTTCCAGACGTGTTGACATGAAATTGATGAAACAAAAATAATAAAAAAAATATTTAACATGTAATAAACATAATAATATATGAATTTTATCAAGGTGATCCAATATTTAAAAAAAATGCTGAACTGGTACGTGAAAATAGCAAAAACTAGACTTAGTGACATTAAAATCTGAGCCACTCAATGTATGCAATTTTATTATTGATTTCTATTTTAAGATGAAACAAATTTGACGATTCGTCCTCACGAATATTCAAAACTAGACCTTTAAAAACGGGTAATTGCTGATTTATTTTTTGTATACTAACAGTTCATAAAGTACTTTATCCGACGTTGGGCCCCGAAACACGATTAAACAATTTTGGCTCGATCGAAAAAAAACGTAAACTTTCCTAAAAAACACCCATTTTGACTATCCCAACTATGGAATGAATTAACTGCATTCAGTTTCTATCGAACATATATTTACAAAAAAAATACGTGTGTAATCCTAACAAACATTCACATACTATTTTGGAATTAGTTTTTTTAAAAAGCGTAAGATTATTTAATGAAAATAAAGTGAAATAAATATTAAGAATATTTGAAAGCGCGCACGCTGAATATGCAGGCTGTCCCATGGCTCCCGGCCCCCGCCAGTCGCCCGGTGTGCGTTGTCGAGAGTAGACGTGTACAACTTTTTTCGAACCTCCAGCGCGCCCGTACGTTTCATAACATTTAGTCCGTATCAATTTTCGTGGGCGATATAGAAGATTATATTTTTTTTTGTTTTTTTTTTATGCCTTATAGGTTAGCCTTTGACCACTATCTCACCTGATGGTAAGTGATGATGTGGTCGAAGATGTTGTTCAGGCTAACCTAGAATTACTGGCTGTCAAGGACAGCTGCCGGAACACACCGTTAGGTGCTTGGCGACAGATTTCAACTTGAGGGTGGTAGCTAGCCAGGCGGGCATTCATTAATATGAAGATAGATTGTTGTTACGTGTAAAAATAATAAATTGTAAGTAGGTTAGGTAAGTTATATACTACTACTCTATTGACCAGTAAACATGGGAAGTAAAGACAATAAGTAGAAAAAAATATCTACTCGGAAATATAAGAGAAAGAAATTATCGAAGTAGAAAATGTGTCGTTAAGCACCTAGCGGTGTGTTCCGGCAGCTGTCCTTGAGAGCCAGTAACTCTAGGTTATAATTATATCTGTATAAGCCGGATTGTGCACTTCTGAACACAGCCTCCCTTATTATGGGGGTTTGTCATAATCCCCACGCTTGGCAGGCCTCTTGTGGATCGAAGTGTGCGCTATTATGAACAAATACTGTATCAGCTTGATTTTCCATATGTAGGTTTGTTACCTACATGTGGATGGATGGGAGCCACATTTGGAGTGTGAATGGCAAGTAGATGTATTGTTGTTCCAGCGTGTACTCGGGGCACACGGACGCGCTGACGTGCTGCGCGTGGGCGGGCGACGGGCGCCTGGCGGCGACGGGCGGGGCGGGCGGCGAGCTGCGGCTGCTGGCGGTCGCGGTGCCGCCCGCCCACGCACCCGCCCATCTGCATCACGACTCGCATGCGCACGACCTAGGTCAGCCTCTCTACTCTACCTGCTCTGTATCCACGGACAAAAATAACCTTTTACTTCAATTACAAGCTTTTATTTCGTGTCTGTATTTCACTACCCTTGGATAATGTTGAGGCATGTGTTCGTTACTAAAAAATAATTATCACATAAAAATTCCAAAAGATAAATTATTCATCATGATAAAAATCATAAAAAAGCACATACTTACTAACTGCAGCTATTATTATCACTATCTTTTCACTTTGAAATTATTGCACAGTAACATTATTGTATGTTGCGTTCGGAGATAAATAAGAAACTTAAAATTCCCGTTGTCCTCGTCTATTTACACGTTGGCAACTCAGCAAGAATCTTTTGCCAGCCAGAATTAGGTGCTACAAGTCCCTTACAAAACCGAGGTTTTAAAATATCGCCGATTGACTCGTTGGCTCTTCGTGCCTGCTTCAAATCCTCAGATCGCGGTATCATAAGATGCCCGTGGATCAGCTGAACCCGCAAACTGACAGGTTGTTTAAGCCGCAGTAGCGAGCGCACGAATGCAATAAGGCTGAAAAACTTTATTTTGTCTATTTACTACCCAAAATCAACAGTTCTATAAACATCTCCTCGATAGTTATTTCGATAATTTCATAGTTGTTTTGATAATCGTTTGATTTACAAATAATTTCTGCCAACCAATTTACATAAGGCATACGTTGTCTTCTTGTAATAGTATGCCTAAGCAATAAAGTACCTGCAACTGCAAACATGCCATGACCAGGGATCGACATACATATAATCTAGGTATCCATGTTTAAAATTTAAATTCAATTTATGAAAGTCTTGAGTTCTGATAGAGATGTTTTTACTACCAATACCTAAAATACAGTTATATTGCTTATTAAAAGTTTTTAAGAAAGTCAAAATCAAATACTTATGGTACAAATATCAATGCTGAGATGATTTATATACTGAAAGGATAGATAATTGAAAGTGCACAATATTTTCAATTATTCCATGATATACCATAAAGCCTGTTTTCGGTACAGGTGTATCGAGCTGCGATTTTGCACCACCATCAGATAGCATCGCCCTCCCGGAAGGAAGCTATTTGCTGGCTACTGCTGGATGTGATTCTTTCGTCAAGCTATGGAAGATTGATTGGCAGGAAGTAAGTGCATGCTTTTATCTATAAATAAGCTTTGACACAGCTTTAAGCATAGGGATATAAAATACTATTAATACGTTAAATTTACATTTAATACGTTAAATTGAAATCATAGATCAAATCCATTAATAAGAAAACACAACAAGCGCAATTTTGAATTAATAGAAGGTTTTCTGTGGGGATTGCGCCACGTGAAAGCGTCACTGAGGAACATCAAAGTTCACTAGAGCCGCTCTTACAATGACTTACTCTAATATATATTATACATATCAGAAATAAAAATGACGTCAGAAAATTTAAAAAAAGTACACGTTATATTCAATGTAGATATAAATTAATTGATTAATACTAAATAAGACAAAATAAGCATCATCATCATCATCATCAGCCGGAAGACGTACACTGTTGAACAAATGCCTCCCCCATAGAGCGCCACAAAGAACGGCTATTAGCCGCTTGTAACCATTGGCTACCAGCAACTTTCACGATGTCGTCAGTCCACCTAGTGGGGGGCCTACCAACTCTACGTCTTCCGGTGTAGTGTGGTAACCACTCGAGAACCTTTCTTCCCCAACGGTTATCGGTTCGTCGAGCAATGTGGCCCGCCCATTGCCACTTCAACTTGCAAATTCTGAGAGCTATATCGGTGACTTTGGTTCTTTGGCGAATATCCACGTTCCGGATTTTATCGCGCAAAGAAACTCCGAGCATAGCTCTCTCCATGGCTCTTTGAGCGACTCTGAGCTTGTCCGTGAGGGCCACAGTTAAGGACCACGTCTCAATGCCATAAGTCATCACTGGCAACACACACTGGTTGAAGACTTTGGTCTTCAGGCTCTGCAGGATCTTGGACGAGAAGATGTCGCGTAGCCTCCCGAACGCTGCCCATCCGAGTTGGATTCTTCGGGCGACCTCTTTGTCGAAGTTGGAACTACCTAACTGGACAGTCTGTCCCAGGTAAATGTAGTGGTCAACAACTTCGAGCGTATCGTTCCCAACAACTACTGGTACGGGTGCAACATGGACATTAGACATAATTTTCGTCTTGTCCATGTTCATTTTAAGACCCACATGCTGGGAAACTCTACTGAGGTCGCTGAGCATTGTACTGAGTTCTTCAAGCGACTCTGCCATTACGACTATGTCATCGGCGAAACGAAGGTGAGTGATGTATTCGCCATAAATATTGATGCCGAATTCTTTCCAGTTCAAGAGCTTAAAAACGTCCTCCAACGCATTCGTGAACAGTTTCGGAGAAATAACGTCTCCCAGTCTCACGCCTCGCTGCAGTTGGATTGGTTCCGTGCTCTTGTCCTGTAGAATCGACATGGTGGCGTTCCTATACAAACACTTCAGCGCTTCGATGTACCTATAGTCAATTTGGCATCGCTGAAGAGACTGCAGTTCGGCCCAGGTTTCGATTGAATCGAAGGCTTTTTCATAGTCCACAAACGCTAAACATAATGGCCGATTATTCTCCTCAGTCTTCTGTATAATCTGGCGGAGCGTATGTATGTGGTCTATGGTACTAAAGCCTTTTCGGAACTCGGCTTGTTTGGGAGGCTGGAAGTCATCAAACCTACGAGCAAGACGATTCGTAATGACTCTCGAGAACAGCTTATAAACATGGCTCAGAAGTGAAATGAGCCTGTAGTTCTTCAACAAGGTCTTGTCACCTTTTTTGAAGAGCAGTACCACCACACTTCTGCTCCATGCTTCTGGCGTTTTACCTTCGAAGATGACGGAATTAAATAACTTCTGGAGGACTGAGAGTACCGGTTTTGCACCCGCTCTCAGAAGTTCTGTCGTGATTCCGTCATCACCTGGCGCCTTGTTGTTCTTAAGCTGTTTGAGAGCCATTCTAATCTCGTATAGGCTGATATCCGGGATGTCTTCGCTATAGTGTCGGGTCAGTTTAGCTCTCATGTCTTGAGCTGTACTGACAACGGGTTCTCGTGTCGAGGTGTTTAACTGTCCATAAAACCTCTCAAGCTCTCTCAGAATCTCCGGTTTTGATGAGATGATTCTGCCATCGTCGATCTTCAGCTTGGTCATTTGGCTTTGCCCTATAGACGAATTTTTGGCGAACACTTTGAAGCCTTGGTTATGCTCGATTGCAACTTTAATACGATCTGTATTGAAAGCGCGCAAGTCGTGTCGCAGTGCCTTCGAAATTCGTCTATGAGCTTGCCGTAATTCGACATATCAGCTGAAGATTGCAGCCTCATCTCACTCCGGTCTTCCATCAACTTGATGGTTTCTTCTGAGAGTTTCTTCGGTTTATTTCGGCGGGGGGTCTTAAGAAACTGAGACCTCACCGCTTGGACAGCTTCCACCAACCCGTTGTTTATCTCGTCCACTGCTTCACATTCAGCTAGGCACTGGAAGCGGTTATGTATTTCGAGTTGAAAGCTCTCGGGATTTTGGATTTGTGCAACGCTAGGCTAGAATAAGCATGCAATAGACGTATACTAAAATAAGCATGCAATAGACTTATACATAAAGTTTCCTATCATAATTAGTTCTTATGCTTTTACATATTTTTTTTATAGCTGAGCAGTGAGCAGTTTAGAATGTCAGTTTGCTCAGATTTAAATGTGACATTGTGTTCCCGACAAATTCTAGCATGAGCACTGTGTCTGCCTACATTTGTATTTAATAATTAAAAAAACATTAAAATAATATTTTAATAAAACATTTCTCTCTTCATTACATTTTTATTATAAAGTTTGTTGGAAGAGGGTTGAAAGTACGAGGAAAAGAAAAATGTTTTTTGGATAAAAGTTCAAGACACTATAAGCCATCTGATAAAATTATGAACAACAACATGTGGTCTATGATCCAACGACGACTTTCAAGGGTGTGCATTTTTAGATGAAACAACCTTCGAGTGTAGGATTTAACTTGGTTTTTCATTTGTTGGTGGATTATAAGAAAGAAGAATAGTACATTGTTCACCGAGAGGAGAAAGTGACCGATTACCGTCGAGGGTGTCGTTTGAAGCCCGAGCCGTAGGCGAGGGCTTTAAAACACCCGAGATCGGGAATCGCACTTTCTCTCGAGTGATACATAGTGCTTTATACTACACCTACCTTTTATTTTACTTATCTACGAAAACTGAATCTTCAAACAACACACAAATTGAAAATGGCGCCAATAGCGTCTGCAATTTTCACATGTTCTTTTTTCAAATTGTTTGACACCATCCAACACACAGCTAGTGGCCAGTGTCATTTTGCGAACTTGGAGATAAAAACTCACTGTAAAAACTTTTTGGCTTTTGATATTTAGGTTACCAGCGCATAGTCTTACCCAAAATTAAAAAAGAAAAACCACGTAAGAAATGGATTTTCATACACTTTTCTCTCCCGCTCAGATACGTTTTCTCGCCGCATATTTGTTCGATATGCAATGACGTACTTTCTACCGTAAATTTGATAAAGTATCAAGGTACTTTCCGAGCAGGTGTAGTATAAAAATTGTTTCTGGACTTTATCCAGTCTGTCGATGTGACATTGATAAAAGGGGTTCCAAATGTCAAATCCATATTCTAAGATACTTTGGACTAATGCAATTTAAACCAATTAAAATGCTAAAATATTTTACAGTACTTACGATTTCGCCAAACATATCCTAACATTATAAATAATCTGGTAACAACAGTATCTACTCGTATATGAAGTGTATATGAGAGTTTATTATCCAAAATAATACTAAGATCCCCAGTTAACTTTACCTCATCGAGTTTTTTAAATTTCATAGTGTAATAAGATTGAATACAATTTAACTTTTTGGTAAATTTTATGTGTTTGCATTTATAAACATTTAAAGGTAGTTATAGACCAGCTAACGATTCTATAAGTCTAATTGAAGTAGCGATTGGCCATCAGCTGATTTGATTACGATTCTGAATAATTTTAAATAACATTTTGAATGTTTATTTCTAGTGCAATATCATTAATAAACGATAAGAACAGAACAGGGCCCAGGTGTGATACTTATGGAACGCCAATACTAGCGATATAGGTATGTCTTAGACTCATAGCTGCAAACTTCTTTTTCTTATTCCTGGACTTATCCCACGTTAAGTAAAGTCGACGAAATATGCATTTCTCTTTACTTTTCTGGCATCTCAATTCTCACACCTTTCATACCCACAAAATGATATACTTATTGTAGTTTTTTAATAAGGCCGCAAAAAACTAACGTTACACTTTTGTTTAATAAATCTGCCGTCTTCTTCAACATCTTGCTGGAGTTCTGCCGGCCTATAGAGAGAAATCTGTAGACACCCATTTTAGTACGCCTCCTGTTGTATCACTGTAAAAATACATTTCGAGGAAAATTATTTCTAATCTTGCGGGTCCTCGGTAGCAAAAATAACGTGAATGTTGGACTGTATCAGAGTGTTGTGGATTTTTCAGGTTTGCAAGATGTGGGGATAACCTTTTTGACTTTGGCTAGATGTGCGGTCGCAAGACTCCGACGCCGAAATAAGGTCAAACAGTTCCTCAGTGCTTTCCCTGAAGTACAGGCTGCAAGACGAGGCTGCGGAAAAAATACTCTCATTCGACTAGTTTTTTTAAGCAACTTAAATATGCAATCGACACGATAACTTAAATATTTGATTTTTCAAACCTTTTTCTATCCGTTGTTGAGACAGAAACTCATTTGAAAAAAATTTACTCGATAGTTTTAATTTTTTTAAATGAAGCCTTATCTTTAAATTATTGAATTTTTCTTGGAAACTACGTCAGATACATATCAATAATAAATACACATAGAAAGGAAATGTAGTTTATTATCCACTGTCTAAGTAAAATTTACCTAGAGCTATTAGTATTCTCATAATAAATTAAATTGTGTTTTAGACTTACGACTTTTAGTTCTGTGCAGGACTACGGTCAATCGGAAGATTCGATATTCAACCTTATTAGCTTACGATTACGAAATAAAATCAATGCGTAAGAGCTGTCCTTCAGTGCCGCGCTGTGCGCCGTTGGACGTGGACCTATCGCTCGCGCGCTATCACCTGTGCTGTGCAATATAAATACGTATCTTGGTAGGTATATCAATCAATATAGGAAATAAAGATAACTAAAAAATAAAAAAAGGAAGCAGAAGAGTCGATACAAAGACTTTGCAAGAATTATGAGAGAGGCAAAAGCGTATAATATTTCAGTTTTTTTTTTACCTAATGCACCTATGCAAATTTAATATTCGTTTGTGTTTTGGTGTTTATTCTATTCATGAAACATACTATCTCTACCGAACTAAGAGATTCTATGCCAACTAGGTTCCTATAGTACTGTAATGGAGCTATAAAATAACTATATGTCGTACTAATCTAAGTATGATTAGCAGGGTACTATAATAATATCTGGTATATGTATAATTATGGTCTCACCTGATGGTAAGTGATATGGTTGAAGGTGCCAAACAGGTGTAAACTAAAATTATCTGGCTCTAAAGTACAGCTGCCGTTCAACCGTAAATGGAGTTGAGTGTTGCTAAATAATAATAGCACAAGCGTAGCAAATCAAAGCATTTGGTTTGGTGGGTCGCAATAAAACATCGAACATTGTTTATGTCCCTCAAGACTAGATATAGATTTATATCAATGAAAGAATATTCAGATTCAGGCAAGTAGGTATATATTCAAGAGATTATCTACAAAGTCACCTGCATAGGTATACTTTTAAATATACATTTAATCACTTAGACATGTACATATAAGTATCGATTTAAACAAAAATAATAGAGTGGAATAAATAGATTGTGTAAATATAATAAAATAGACTGTGGTCATAAAATGCACCTTCTTTCTCAGGAAAAAAAATAATAAATCAGTCGTAGTCACTCGGAACAGGGAGAACTGTCGGAGTCGCCATCTCATATAATAAGTTTAGACTGTGTTCTTCCACTACTTGAAAATAAATGAGTAATTCTTTGAATAAAGTATTGCTAAATTTGCACATTTTATTCATAGGAAATTTTGTTAACGAAATATTTTATATACTACCTATATTAAGCTAAAAAATATTTTGACCTATCCATAGCAGAGCAGCAGTTAAAATTAAATAAAAAAAACGTATAAATGTATAAATACATTATCATTTTCTTTTTTACAGTAAAAAAAAATTACATAATTATCGCCCTGCACTTGTCACACCTCTGTAGGGTCGGTATAAACAATATATTTTTTCTGAGTACCTACACAAAAGACAACGCACACATAATTGTGCGGAGTAAGACTTAAATTTTATGGCCGACCTCTTATCTGAAGCAATACCCCTTTGCAAATGCCATCGTTGATATGTATTATACTCGCTTTCACCCCCTTTTCGGTTATTAGGGTATTAAATAGATGGTAAAGAGCGATGTTGTACTCTTGACGTGCAAAAAATCTGACATGCAAATTATCTGAATTAATGTATTTAAATCCATTTATTAATATTCCGAACACCCCTTTTCTGAAGGCCGAGCTTCAGCAGGGGCGGAGCAGTTTGTATGGTGGCCGTCTTGAAATCGCCATTTTGGATTTTTGACAGGTGTCATTCGACTGCTCTCCCGACATTTATCCTTACTTGACACTCGTAAACGAACACATTCTAATCTAATAAAAATGTATTTTGCAGGTATATATGTCAATAAAAAATCTGATTGATATTATCAAACTGAAGACTAAATGCACATTTGTAATATACCTAAATGCTTATTTGCCGTGTAGTATGGAGACAACAAATTAAAAATAGAAATTCTACAAAAAGATGAAGAATTTTGGAGGAAAAAAATGGAGACAAAACTAGTCACATTCTGTATGGACTGCCTTCTGCCCGAGCTGGTCGATCCCGCCACCCAAAGAAAAGAATGATCCGGGATCAAGAATATGCGGATACTTCTAGATAAAGAAAAAATCAAGAGGAGGCTGTCGAGGGTGACTTGCAACATCAAAGTGCAAATGCTTCAGTACTTCCTCCCGCCATAAAAAGAAGACTTGACTTAATGTTGTCTTAGCTTTTCGCGGCTGTTACACATAGTAATTAAACAAAATTTAACGGTTTAAATCGCGTATATTTATCATTATTTTTGCCCTGTCGTTTCAAACACTTTGCAGTGATCGTAGTCACGGGGTGACGATCGGGGGGACTGCAAACTTTAAAAAAATCTTGACTTTCCGTTCCGATACTCGTTATTTCTCACGTACACTTTTGCATATCATTAATTCTGTATAATCATTAATACTGTATAAATTGAAAATATATTTTTTATTTCATAAATTATTTTTTGTTAATTTATATACATCTTAACTTAATTTGTCTTTATCCTCTGTAGATTATACCACTTACTAACAATCTAAGAATCCACTGTTTTTATTTTAATGTCTAATTTAGTCACCTGTTCCATCACTCTCTCACTTGTCTGCCATGTTGCATTAAAAGAAGCTTGTATAACATGTTCTCTACAATGTTTCTGCAGTTGTGTGTTTTTTTTTTAATATCCCAAAGTTTAAGGCCATTACAATTGCGTATATATACTCTTCTGCAAGGTTGGGAAAAATATCTTATCCTGCTGTTTAGTGGCTAGATCTATATCTGGTTGGTCTAATTTTTACCATAGTTGGTATCTAAAAGCCTCTGCTTTTGGATTGGTAGTAAAATATCCTCTGCATTGGTAGTAAAATAACACTTTCTGTTTACCACTGTAACGGAAAAATAAAACGTAATAGGATGTATACGAACATATATTTTCAACATTAGTAATTAATAGTTAAAAATTATTTGATAGCAATAAAAAAACAACCTACTTTATATTATTATGGGAACGTGTACCGTAGCACAGTTATGAAAATCTATAATTCATATTTGTATGACGAGTCATGGTAAAATATATTGCCCACTACTAACATTTAATCAAATCAAATCCATTTATTTCAGGTCAATTGTACCCATATTCACCGAATATAATATAATATTATGCTCATTCAATTTGATGGTATTTTACTTTATTCTAATGATGTGTAATTTGATTAATCGCATTGATCGTGAGAACAATGTTGATTCATTCATAAATTATCGTCCACGCGGATGCCAAGGGGTAATGAAATTATTGTAGTAAGTTTAATCAGTAGAAATCACTTTAATTACTACGGAGAATTTAAAAACACCCCCCCATTTATCAATATATATCGTGCCGTTTAGGCTGTTATATACCATCATCATATTCTGATCCTTGTCTCACTTTATGTTGGTTTGGTGCAATATGTTTCCTCTATAAACACAGAGACAGTGACACAACAAAATAGCAAAGAAAAAGAGAAGACTTGAAAACAATTTTTTTAACTAAAAGTCTCAAATAACTGGTTGATATCGGTGCAATATGATCTCAATTTTGTGCTCATGTAACTGACTTTGACAGGTTATTTGATATACTGATGACTACAGACTTTACTAGAGAGATTATTATTCACATATTATTTATAGATTTTATCACTATTAAACAATAACTATAATCTATATTCATAGTTGCCACTTACTTAGTTGCTAGAAGCACTGCGATCGTCAAGGCATTTTGGCAAATTACTTTTTAGTAAGTTGACTGTAACTGGCACACCGTTCGACCGATGTTGATGAAATTAATATGAAACCAATTAAGAGTTAAACTGTACTAGCAAATAAATAGTCTTCAAGATTGAAAAGTTCATTAAAAAAGTTATGTGTGGTCAAATATAAAATAAATAATAGACAAGTCAATTTAAAAACCCTCTTTCTTTTGAGAGTCAGTTAAATATGTATAATATATATACCAATACATACGTACATAATAACATATTCCAATAAAGTCGAGCAGACATGATCATATTGTAAAAAGTAAAACTCTTGACTTTAGTTTTATGAGCTACTGTCGACCGTAAGAATAATTTTTGAAAGTAAATCAAATAATCAATTTCTTACTAAGAAATATTAGTAATGTTGTTAAAAATCAAAACGTGACATCAATTGCAGTATATACAAATTTACTTTATGTATCGAAATTCGTCACGTGAATAAGATTATAAAAAAAGTTGAAATCGTCTCAATGGTATCTGTGTTCGCGAATCTAATATCAAGTACACAAATATTTTTATAAACGAGACGCGTGCGCCGCTGCACATCGCGGCGGTCGGTGCAGCTGGGATCGTTGCGCCGCATGGGCGGAGCTAGCGTGGGAATTATTTTTGACTGCCTCGACTTACTCACGTCATAATAATGTCATAATAATAATATTTATTTGCTTAAAAAACATGGTTAAATTGTAACAATATAATAAAATAATTACATCTATACAGTTGACAGATAGAGAGGGATGTCCGTGCATGTTTTTTGCCATTACAGCATGCAAATTATTAAGATTTTGCAACGTCAATACAATAATACTTATGTCAAGAAAAAAACCTAATAATCATTAAACAATATATAAGTATAAAATCAATTGATGTGAAAATAAATAAATGTCAATGAAATTTTATTAAGATTATGTTGCAATATTTCTATAATTAAAGAATTCGTTCACTGAATAAAAACACATCTCGACCAACCACTTATGCAATCTAACTCGGAACATGTTGGCATTCATATTCTTAATATCATCTGGCAAGTTATTATAAACCTTTACTGCCATATAATGGGCATTTCTTTTTAGAGAAGGCTTGCATTTCGGTAAAGATAACACATTGTCAGATCTAGTACGAAGATTACATTGGCGCATCTCTTGGTGTTTCACAAACATGTCAGGATTCTGACGAACAAACAATGCTAACTGTTTTATATAAAGGCATGAGAGAGTGAGTAATTTCAAACGCCTAAAATGCGGTTTACACGGTTCCAGAAATTGTACACCACAGATAGCACGTATACACTTTTTTTGGGCTCTAAATGTTCTGTCTGCGTCTACGGAGTTACCCCAGATTATTAAACCATACTGCATTGTAGAAGCTTCGTAGCCGTGGTAGGCCTGAAGTGCAGCTTCGACAGAGACTATTTGTCTTATTCTCTTAATCGCAAAAACGAACCTATTTAACTTTGTACATACATTGTGAACATGGAGTTTCCAATCACACTTGTTATCAATTTCAACCCCAAGAAATCTAGTAGCATTAACTTCTTCAATTGTATTAGATTGGTACATAGCGTTAATTAATTGATGGGTAGCATTAATAGTACGGAATTGCATTATCTTCGTTTTAGATACATTTACTTGTAAATTATTTTTGTTCAACCAATTTATTACATTTTTAATGGTATTGTTAACTATATCATCAAGTTTATTTTTGTTTTTGCATTTAATAATAACAGTAGTGTCATCTGCAAATAAAATCGTTTCATGATTGGTGCACGAAGGTAAATCGTTAATATATAACAAAAATAAAACAGGCCCCAAAATGCTTCCTTGCGGAACTCCGCATTGATTAAGCTTCATATCAGATTTATAATTCATTTTTTTATTTTGCTGAGTCATGCTCGATATTTCTGTACACTGATATCTATCTTTTAGGTAACTTAAGAACCAATCAAAAGCTTGACCACGAATTCCATATTTAAAAAGTTTTGACAATAATGTACACTCGAGAGCAATGAATCCGGGTCACTTAAAGAATCCTAAAAATCTCGGAAACTAAAAATGCTAGGTTAATGCAATAAATTGTATTTAATAGACAATGTAATACTCCTTAAATGAAGGTATTAAAACTTCTTAGTTATTGTAAAGTTATATCATAAAAAAATCAAATTTGAAAAAGGGCCACTTTCGAAGATGGAACTACGAAATTACAGCATTTGGTTTTGCTTTTGTTTGTAATCTGTCATTTATGTGGGTACATAAACCATGTTGATAGTGCTCTATATTCATTATTCAAGCTGAAATTATATCGCTTACGCCTGAAGAATGCACCAGAATACTTACAATGCTGGAAACCGGCCGGAGTCAGCGCGATACAGCCAGGACTGTCGGTGTGTCGCTGTCAACAGTACAAAGAGTTCTCCGACGTTACGAAGAAACTGGTTCTAACCTACGCAGACCAGGAACGGGCAGAACCAGGTGTACCACAGCACGAGAAGACCGATACTTGGTGAACACCATGCTTCGAAATCGCTTTCTCACAGGAACTGAACTCACCAATCAGTTTCGACGCCTCGGAGGAAGTAACCCAAGTGCATGGACAGTAAGACGTCGGCTTGCTGAATCTAACTTAAAACCCCTTAGACCTGCAAACGGCCCTAAACTGGAGCGTGGGCATCGTATTTCGAGACTAAGATATGCCCAGAGCCACGTAAATTGGAGTATTGAAGATTGGTCAAAAGTTATGTTCTCCGACGAATCAAAATTTATGCTCTACAAGCACGATGGAAGACACAGAGTGTATCGAAGACCAGGGGAAAGATTCAAGCAAGCATGCATCGAAGAAAAAGTAGCCTACGGTGGTGGGTCTGTACTTGTGTGGGCCGGAATTTCTTCTGAAAGTCGCACAGAGCTGGTGATCATAGAAAACGGCTCTTTAACTAGCGTAAGATATGTGGAAGAAATCCTCAATGATCACGTTGGTCCATTTATGGTCAATTTAGGTGAGGATGCTATATTTATGCATGACAATGCCCGACCTCATACAGGTATGATTGTGAATGACTACCTTCAAGAGATGAACATTACTCGTATGGAGTGGCCAGCGCGCAGCCCGGATATCAACCCGATCGAGCATGCTTGGGACGAGCTAGGCAGATGCGTAAAACAACGAAACCCTCCCCCAATCACGCTTCGTGAGCTCAAAATTGCTCTCACAGAGGAATGGGAGAATATTCCCCAAAATCGTATAAGGAACTTGGTGTACAGCATGCCAAACCGCGTAAACGCAGTAATGGAAGCACGAGGAGGCAATACGAAGTATTAAAATTCAAGAAAATCGTAATAAAGTTCAAAAATTTCATGTTTCCTATTTTTGTTTTAAGGAGAGATCAGCAGTTTTTTTTTTATGTAATTTTGTGTTAATAAAATGTATGGTGACTCATATTTTTTTTACTTTCATTTAAGGAGTATTACATTGTCTATTAAATACAATTTATTGCATTAACCTATCATTTTTAGTTTCCGAGATTTTTAACATTCTTTAAGTGACCCGGATTCATTGCTCTCGAGTGTATTATGGTGAACAAAATCGAAAGCGCTTGTCATATCAAAGAATAGAGCAACAGAATGGTAACCATTCGTAATGCCGTCGATTATCGATTTGACCATTTTATAGATCGCCAAAGTGGTTGACCTATCCTTGAGAAAACCATTCTGCTCAGGAGCCAAGGTATTAAATTTTTTCACAAATTCAAGCAGTCTTTTAAGCATTGCCCTTTCAATCACCTTGGCCAAAACAGGTATAAGGGTTATTGGTCTGTAATTGTCCACCACTTTAGTATCTCCTCTTTTGTGCAAGGGTTTAACAATCGATTTTTTCAATTTATCTGGAAAAACTCCTTCGACAAAAGAGAGGTTAATAATATGGCTAATCACGGGTGCAAGATATAAAACGCATCTTTTTAGCAGCCATGTAGGAATCTCGTCATATCCAACTGCATTCGAATTTTTCAGTGTTAAAATAATTTTGTTAATTTCATCAGAAGTGGTAGGTTTTAGAAAAATACTGGAAGTACAGCTATTGAGCTTCAAATCTTGAAATTTATGAGTGCTTGATTTTTAAGTTCTATTAATGAAATGTTTGTTCTACGTACGTTCGATTATAATATTTATGATCGAAGCATATCGATTCTTCTTTATTAATTTTGGTATATAATTGGTTATAGTGACACCTGGCGGGTGGTTTGTGCATTTCTAGGACGCTCAGCTGGTTGCTAAGTACGATGATTTGTTCCTTCATAAAGAACTGTAACAAGCTGCTAGTGCTGTAGAGGCACCATCTACTCGCTTCTTTAAGGAGCCTATAGTCAAAATTGAGATAAAATGAATTATTTGCTTACAAATATTGAAATATCCGAAGGTTATAACGAAACTTTAGTCCATGGTTGAAACCAAAACTTTGTTAACATTCTTTCCGTGACTTATGGAAGGCATCTTAATTTTTACCCCGCGGGAAGAGGGGAGCGGGACACTGGCATTTAAACTTAACACTGAACAAGAGATCCAATGAAATGTAAACTGGGTGTTTCTGAAACAAAGTCTTGTGTATAGGCACGTCTCCCGCGCGAACGATGCGATGCCCAGTTTTGTGTTCGAGTTTTTGCTGAATGTTTTGAAAAACAATGGCAGGAGACGCACCTACTTTAGTTTTTAATACCTTAAGCTTGATATCAGTGTGAGTATCAAAGCGCTTGCTGTATTTTTTTATTGTTCATAAACTATTCTTCACACAATCTTACCTCGCGGTAAGTGATGATGTGGTCGAAAGTGATGAACTTGGCGGGTTCCGTCACGAGCACTTTAATATCATATTTTCATAAATATAGGTCATGTGGCGTTTATGTGAGCAGGAAGACGAGATGGCGTGCGTGACGCTGGCGCGGCAAGTGGCGGCGCACGGTGGGGCCGTGGCCAGCGTGCGGTGGGGCACTGGCGGGGTTGGAGGTAGGGGCGCGCTGCTGGCCACCGCGGGTGCTGACCGGTGGGCGCGCGTGTGGCGCGTGTCTGTGAGCAGCGAGGGCGCGCGGGCTGTAGCTATAGCGTCCGTGCCAGCGCGAGGCGCGGGCGGCGCGCTGGCAGCGTCGCTGGTGCGTGACAACGAGCTGCTGGCGGTGGGCTCGCTGGGCGGCGAGCTGGCGGTGTGGCGGCTCGACGGCGCGTGTGTAGCGCCCGATGAGGACGCCGGCGCGCCGCCGCGACTCTGGGGCGAGGCCGGCGTGCTGCGGTGGGTGCGCGACTACATCGTCCATGCTCCCGGTCAGCTCCTTTCTCACTAGTTTTACTGTCCAATAGTCATATTATTATTGTGTAAAATGAGAATATCGAAAAATTATTACTTAGCTTTTTGTTGCATAAGTTTTCACAAATTCGTTATCTACTTTTAGATTCGATTTAATTTTTTTTTTAAATGGACTATAAGTTCGAGCGCACTGTTATTAAACACACAACGATGGAAAAAATCACGTACCTTTGTAAAATAGTTACTGTAATTAGTTGATATCAGTGCTGTACTATAAAATGAACAGATAGTCAATATACCTATTATTTATCTTATCACCAACAGATTACAAAAAAAAAATTATATAATCTCATTCGGTGATTCCTAGAGAATAAATTTCAAGCTTTAGAGCCAATAAATAACAAGGAGAGAGAAGTCTTAACACCACCTATCAAGCCGTATACATCGAAGAAAATTTACAACAAGCCCTATAAACCACTGGCAAACACAATGGCGGTCGAAATAGAAAAATTTCTGAACAGGGAATTTCAAGCCATTGCGACAAGTTCGGTGAACTGTCCTATTTGCAACGACCACCACTACATTTACAAATGCAGCAAATTTCCACCGGACGAGAGGTTAATGACCGTACTAAAACTCAACTATTGCCAGAATTGTCTATACTCGCACAATGACAATCCGTGCACGTCGGCACAAAAATGCAAGATTTGTCAAAAAAGTCACAACACGATGTTACATGACGCATATGGAAATATGAACCTTATGCCACAATCGGCAAACAGGTCAATCGAAGCTGCTAGGTCACTGCCCGTACCTACGGCTCCAGTTACGCAAAGACATCAAAATTCAACGTACCAAGACAACACAGCGTTAGTCACGTCGTTACAGATAATGAAGAGATTTTATTAGCAACATTATCTATTAAGATTAAGTCTGCGGATGGAACTTACGTAATATTGAAAGCCCTTCTAGATCAAGGCTCTCAAATATCTCTCATATCCGAAAACGCAGCTCAGATCTTAAAATTGCCTCGACAAAGTTATCATGCATCTGTATCTGGCATCGGAAATGGATCAAAATCTGGCAAGGGACTCGTCACGCTCGAATGTCAATCTATATACCAAGATTATGAATTAACGACTCAGGCATTAGTCATCAAGCACGTCATCAACAATCTGCCTAACGCTACGTTCAAGAAACAGTCGTGGCCTCATTTACAACACATACAATTGGCTGAGCCGGATTACAACGTCTCAAAATCTATTGATCTGTTACTAGGCGCGAGCGTATATTCCGATATCATCATGAATGGTTTTATTAAAGGTCCCAGCATGGCACCTATCGCCCAGCAAACAAGACTGGGATGGATACTCTCAGGCAACGTGAAAACTTTTAAATGTCATGCTGTAATTAACAACTTGTCGGAGATTGCACAATATTAGAAGCTCGAAGAAATAAGTGGCTCGACAACGGCTGAATTGACATAAAATGAACAGTACTGCGAACAATACTATCAATCCACAACAAGGCGCTTACCAAACGGAAGATACGAAGTTGCCATCCCGATGAAACCTGGATACGAACAAAAACTGGGTCAATCTAAACAGAAGGCGATTGCACAATTCTACAACTTAGAAAACAAACTGTCGAAAAATGAACAATTCTCTGAAAGCTACAAACATTTTTTACGAGAATACGAACAACAAGGTCATATGGTACGAGTTATAAATAACAATGAAGTATCATGTTACCTCCCACATCACGGAGTGCTGAAAACTGATTCCACTACAACAAAGTTGAGAACTGTTTTCAACGCATCTGCGAAAACATCTTCAGGCTACAGCCTCAATGATTTAATGGAACGTGGTCCGAATCTATAAATGGATTAACAGCATCTCATCTTAGTTTGGCGTCAACACAAATACGTCATAACTGCTGACATCGAGATGATGTTTCGCCAAATAATTAAACGAGAACCTGATCAACACCTACACCGCATTATTTGGAGGAGTACACCAGCGGAGCCCCTCCAGGAGTATCAACTTACTACCGTCACTTACGGTACAAAGGCCGCTCCATTCCTCGCAATGCGTACCTTAAAGCAATTAGCTTTGGATGACGCACACAAGTATTCCCTAGCTGCTGCAGCATTAATGTCGTCACTATACATGGATGACCTTCTTGAAGGATGCGACCACGTCGCTCAGGCAAAACAGCTACAACATGAGATAATTGATATGCTAAAGGGGGCTGGAATGAATATACGTAAATGGTCTAGTAACTCCAAGGAATTGACTCAAGATTTATCAGCCGAGCAACTGGACACGCCATTGGACTTCAAGGGTTCGGAAAACCGAAAGACATTGGGCTTATGCTGGGTTCCCACTTCGGATACTTTCTTATTTAAGAACATATTATTATTTGATGATGACGCCAGTGAACACCCAATAACAAAGCGACAACTTTTATCAAATATCTCCAAGCTCTTTGATCCTCTGGGTTGGCTATCTCCGCTCACTATACGAGCAAAGCTTCTATTTCAACGAACATGGTCTGAAGAAACAGCAGACTGGGATAAATATTTAAGCGAAGATATAAATAAAGAGTGGTTAAAACTGAAGCTGGACTTTCAAAACATTGACAAGTTTAAGATTAATAGATACTTGGGAGACAAAAATCATTACACAGTACATGGAATTTGTGATGCGTCCGAACAGGCGTACGCATGCGCTATTTAAGTCATCACCAAAAATGATAAGGGCGAGTACACATCGTCACTTTTGGCCGCTAAAACAAAGTTAGCGCCATTGAAAAACAAATTATTATTACCTAAACTGGAACTCTGTGGCGCGCTTTTACTATCACAGCTTATGAAAAAGGCTATAGAAACTTTACCAAAAGGTCTTCAGATATACGCATGGACGGATTCTATGGTGGTGGTGGGTTGGCTTCATGGAAAACTCAATAGATGGATACAATTTGTAGCCAACAGAGTTCGTATAATACTCAACATCATCCCATCAGCATCTTGGCATCATGTTAGATCTGAAGAAAACTCAGCAGATTGCGCCACAAGAGGTCTACTAAACACTACGCAACAGTTATTGGAACATCCTCTGTGGTGGCAAGGCCCACAGTGGCTAACGAAGTTTGATCCACACTTGATCAAAATATAACATATGTTACACCAGCATTAGAAGCCAAGAAAAAATAGTGTAAACGCTGCCGTATCTTACAAAAACGATTTAATTTTGCAACTTTTACACGAATGCAGCTCGACACGGCGCATAACAACCATTATCGGCTGGCTATCACGTTTCACACAATGGTTGCGTAACAAACAAATACCACGACAAAGTTACTTCTCATTGTTAGAGAGGCGACGAGCTCTAAATCTAATTATAAAAACTGCACAATCAATAGATTTTCAAGACGAAATTGAACAACAAACAAACTACGCACCGTCATCAACATGTGAGGACTTCTCAACGAACGAACAAACAAGTGAACATCGGCCAAGGCGCACGACCAGAAAGCTTATCAGATCATTTTTAAACAAACTATTGTGCTCTATAGATAAACCAATTTATGAGTTACAAATAACACAATCAATTTGTAACTCGACAATTCATAACAAAACAATGTGTAGTGTAATAGAAGCTCCGTGTCACGAGCGGTGGATCAAGTTACATTGCGATAACCAGTGGCTATTCTCTTGTTGTGGGAGCTGCACAGTGCGCATATTTTGCATTGACACTGGAATTACATTGAAGTCACTGACCGCAAATGGCCTATTAGAAATCGGTCAAGGTTGTACTGTGAAGAGTAACACATTTTCCATACTTGGTCACAACAACTACTTAATTCAAGTACAAGTCCAACATGACATACCAGAATTTAGAACTTCAGATACTTCAGTTCTAAATACCATATTGAACTCGTCAAGCTTTGAGAAATTTATCCCCGAAAACCATGAAGACAGCTGGCAACGTATGAAGACTGAAACTACAAATCTTAAGTAACAAGAAAATGCTTCACTTAGCGTCCATGACGTACTCTGTTATGTATACAATACTGGGACTGACAATTGCTACGGGATGCACCTACATGGTTATTCGATGGCGCAGACGCTGAGGAGGTCTGAACATGACTCCGGAAAGCCCTACTACGCACTCAATACCGATGGCGGCGATCGTCCAAGGGCTGCTACACCCCCGAGAACCCGACCGCGGTCGGTGAGATTGGACATTCCCGTTACAAGTGTAGTTCAGTGATAAAACACTTTTGGTTTAATTTTGTTTTCTTATATACATGAATTGTTATTTTATTCAGTTTATAATTTAATTTTTAATTTTTATAAAAAAAAAAAAACCTTTTTTGGGCCGGCAAGATGTACGGGTTACCGCACAGTAAGCTAAGTCAATGACTCGCTAATTGGGGTAATTTAATAATAATGTTATATCCGCACATTTATACCTTTAGTTCATATTGCTTATACATCAGTTTACATTCTTATAAAACAACTTGTACAAGCAGGTGTAAGCTGTACATTGAACTCTGCGTTCTGCTGCGAGTGCAGTTTACGCCGCGGCACAGCCCGCGGCCCAAATTCACCAGTTCGCAATCAACCATCACATCAAACACGCGTTCTCATCAATTAACCCCTTAGTTCTGTTCGTAAATATAATAATAGTATTCAAAACACATCTTTTAAGTATCATCCAAGCTGTACGGCATCAAGAAACCGTACATCTTTTTTTTGGTCCTTCGACGCTATCGGAATAGCGAGGACGAATCGCGAGTGACGTATAGACTTATCCGTCAAGGTGTGAGTCCTTATCAGTGACATCTGGAAACAGTGTTAGTAGGAGTCATCAAGGATTCCAAGCAAACGAGCAGTCAGCGAGCACCAAGGCTCGCCCAAATCCCCGCAGAACCTCTCAGGGAGCATCAAGGCTTATCCCGGATCACCAAGGATCTACGCAGACGGTATCAGCGGGCACAGGAGCACCAAGGCTCTAACCAGGAGTTTATTGAGCACAAAGGCTCAACTGCTGCAAGTAAGATCTTTCCTTTTATTCTAGCTGCTATATTTGTGGTGTGTTAAAATGGAGAGTCAATTAGGGGTAACAAGTAGTACTGAGGAAATGTTAAGAAAGCAGGCGAGTCACTTTAGGGCACTTGAGAGGACAATTTCTAACATAAATCTGGATCAAGTGACTGAAAAATGGGAATTTGACGATCTTTTAAAGACAATTCAATTGCGGTGGTCGACAATCGATTCCTTACACCTAGAAATTGACAGTGAATTAGAAGGTAAAAATTCACAATATCAGCAGCAGTTCTATCATTATGAGCAGGTATATGGCGACATCAAAAAGGCTATAAACCAGAAAATGTGGTCGGTGTCCCACAGAGATCAATCTACCCCAAAGATGGAGCTGCCGATTTACAGTGGTAATTATCATCAATGGATGTCATTTAAAGACTTGTTCACTGAGGTCATACACAACAATCCTTCGCTCTCTAAAGCTCAAAAGATGCAGTTTCTTAAAAGTAAGGTGAAAGGTGAGGCCGAGAAACTTATTCTTCATCTTGACATTAGCTCTGATAGTTACGATATTTGCTGGAATATCTTAAATCAAAGGTACAACAATAAAAAAGTTATATTTACAGCTCATATCAACAATTTAATGAGCATCCCAGTAGCACAATATCAGTCTATTATCAGTCTGAAAAAGATTCATGACACAACAATAGAGGTGGTAAATGCTGTTAAAAACTTAGGGGCTGACGTCAGTTCATGGGACCCGTTGTTAGTTCATATTTTATGCCAGAAACTCGACACGGATACGCATAATGAATATATTTATTCACTCAAACAGCCGAGAGAATTACCTACGTTGCAAGAGTTTCTGGAATTTCTTGAAGTCAAATTTACTGCTATGGAAACGTCACGAAAAAAGCACGATGTTTTTGTACCTAAATCATTCAATTCAAGCAGCAAACCATCATTTCAACAAGAAAAGAGGTCAACGTACCTCAAGTCATCGAATAATTTCACTTCAAGCAAACTAATGGCGCAATCGTCCAAAGTCAACACGAGCAAAGGTATTTCTATGAAAAAACAATGCGTTCTTTGCAAAAATCATGAACATCGACTTTATTTCTGTCCTCAATTTTTAGAAATGCCATCTCAGGAAAAGAAAGAAACAGTTGCTAAGTTGGATGTCTGCGAAAATTGCCTAAATAAGCACCCAGGCAGAATATGTATTTCAAATCATCGTTGCCAAGAATGCGATGGTAAGCATAATTCTATTTTGCACGATGCATTCGCACAAAATGGAAATAGTAACTTGCAACCAAAGCTAAAAAATGCACCATATAGTCATACCTCACAAGCTAACGTATCTTTACAGTGTGGTATGCCTGAAATATTATTAGCAACCGCGATGATAAATGTGCAAGGAAGTGACGGATTGCAACATAAATTTAGGGCTTTAATAGATCAAGGGTCCCAAACATCACTGATCACCGAAAGAGCTGCACAATTATTAGGGTTACCATGCAAACTCTGTCGTGGTGTAGTTTCAGGCATTGGAGAGAAGGTAAGCAGCTGTAAAGGGCTAATAACAGTCGTGTGCTCTTCAATGCATAATGATTATTCTTTCGAGACAGACGTCATCATTATGAATACCTTGATAAAACATTTACCGGGACATACCTTCTCAAAACCTGTTTGGCCTATGCTAGATGACATTACTTTAGCAGACCCGGAGTTTAACGTTAGCCGTTCCGTCGACTTATTATTTGGAGCAGACGTATATGGAGAGATAATTTTAGACGGCATACGCAGAGCGGGGACAAACTTACCCATTGCGCAACAAACTCGCTTGGGTTGGATTTTGAGTGGCAATACGACACGGTCACTCCACTGCAACGTCATCATTAATAACTTTCAGGACATACAACAGTTTTGGCAAATAGAAGACATAGGCAGTGAAAATACAATCACATCTCAGGACCAGAAGGTTATGGATTATTACCAGGAAACCACCATTCGTCGGCCAGATGGAAGATATGAGGTGCGACTTCCATTAAAACCGTCAATTATTAATTATATGGGTGAGTCAAAGAGCAAGGCCGTGGCACAGTTTAAACAATTAGAGAACAGATTTATAAAGAAACAAGATATAGCAAAAGAATATAAATTATTTATGAGTGAGTATTTACAATTAGGTCATATGAAGTTAGCGGACGGCAGTATAACACCAGGCTTTTATTTACCGCATCATTGCATAATGCGTAATGACTCACTAACGACAAAGTGCCGAGTGGTTTTTAATGGGTCAGCAAAATCAAGTTCGAACTATAGTTTAAACGATTTAATGGAAAGGGGTCCAAATTTGCAGCTTGATTTACAGGAATTAATTATCAAATGGCGACAGTATGAATTTGCTTATACAGCTGACATTGAGAAGATGTTTAGACAAATATGGGTAAATGAAGAAGATCAGAGATATCAATTAATCCTTTGGAGAGATACACCGTCAGCTAAATTAGATACCTACCAACTTACGACTGTAGTTTATGGAATGATCAGTGCTCCATTCCTTTCAATGATGACAATCCGACGATTAGCCCAGGATGAACGGAAAAATTACCCAAACAGTAGCGTGCCTGAGATCGTTGAGTCATCATTTTATATGGACGATCTAGTTCATGGGAGCCATTCTATAGACGAAGCTAAACAAGTAATGCAGGATATAACTAAACTGATGAATGCAGGAGGTTTCAACTTGAGGAAATGGAAATCAAACGTAACTGAGTTGCTAGACGAAGTCGAGAATCAAAAACAAGAACAAAAATACTATGACTTCAAACTTGCTGAATCTTCAAAAACTTTAGGCTTGAGTTGGAACACTCAGCAAGATAATTTCGGTTTCAGTTCGAAAATAGACTGGTCTACCACGCCTGCAACTAAGAGATCACTTTTGTCAGATATCTCCAAATTATTTGATCCTCTTGGGTGGCTTTCTCCGTTGATTATAAAACTAAAGATTTACTTCCAGGAAGTATGGAAATCCAACGTTCAGTGGGATGACACACTTCCTGACAACATGCAAGCAGAGTGGAGCAAAATTGCAGCTTTGAATCCATATTTGGATGAAAATAACTTACTTCGCGTAAATGGTAGATTAAAACATGCTAGGATAAGCTATGACATGAAGCATCCCATCATCATTTCTAACAATTGTCGGCTATCCGAGCTAATCATTGATCAATGTCACGAGTTAACCTACCACGGTGATCCTCGACTTACTCTATCATTTATGAGACAAGCATATTGGCTGATTGGAGGAATCAGCGCTATTAAAAAACGAGTAAGTCGATGCGTAATATGCAGAAGACAAAAGCCAACCTTATTAAACCAAATCATGGGAGATTTGCCTCCATCTAGGGTTAACCCAAGCCGTCCGTTTTTCCATACTGGGGTAGACTACACGGGGCATGTTTACGTCAAAACCAATAAGAGCCACGGAACCAAGAGTAACAAGGGATATGCAGCTTCCAACACTCAAAAAATAAACACCGAAGAAATCAAGCAGGCAAACGTCATTATAAATAAGCCAAGGGCACGTAGAATATACTGTTTGAAAACAATAGCTTTTTCGTTGCTTTTGTTTATAATGTCCCTTGTCACAACAACAGGCGCCGCATATAATATTACGGCGTTAAACCCTGACCAAAGTTTATACTTTGACAAGGTCAGTGATATGTATTTAATGAGAGACGAGTGGCGCCTTGTTGTCTACTATAATATGAAACCATACTGGGATGGTATTCAGGCGTTGAACAAATACATTAAGTACTTAGGGACTTCATGTGGGCAAATTAAAAACGAAACACCTCAACCATATTACACCATATTACAACTAAGGCATGGATACGAGCAACTACAATACTACGACTACATTTTGATGAACAAGCAAAATGAGCGCACGCGCCATCTACGCGGCCTTATCAATGGAGTTGGATATGTAGCAAGTAATGGCTGTGTCATCAAATTCAGGGATTACACGATGTATACACACAACCAGGGAAGAAGTGACCTTGCACTAAAAATAAACACCTTCACACCAGAATTAGCACCTATTAATAAGTTGATCAATATAACCATACCTGTTCCCACCTCATCCGATATTGAGCCAGACTTAAACACACACCACAAACAGCTAGCAGATATTCAGCACCAGTTAGCGGTTATGAAAAACACAATACCGTTGTACAATGATGTATCACCACATGACGTGTATCATTATGCAGCCATATACACTTTATTAGCCGTCATCATATTTGCGGCAGTAGTTGTCGTGTTGATAATACGACATGGGTCCTGGTTCCGCCAAAGGCATCCGGAGTCGGTGAACGAGGCGGCAGCAGCAGATGGGATGGCGCCGGCGGTAACAGCGAGTCCGGAGGCGGACGCTGCGGGTAGGAATCCGCAGCCCGCCTCCCGCAACAATGCGTCCGATCAGTGTAGTGTTAGTGTAAGATGTCCAAGTGAAAGTTTCCATAAAAGTGATGTTAAGTGCAGTGTTAGAAAACAAAACAAATCGACCTCGCCAAGGTCACGTGCAGTGTACTATTACACAAACAATGCATTTAGTTCATCATTGTAAGATCACTGTACTAATATAATCGGTTAAGCTAGATATGTAAAAGTGTAATCATCTTGTATGACACCTCATTACTTCATCTGCTAACCTCAACATCCACCACCACATCTCATACCATTCGGGCTCGGGAGCATGTACAAGCAGGTGTAAGCTGTACATTGAACTCTGCGTTCTGCTGCGAGTGCAGTTTACGCCGCGGCACAGCCCGCGGCCCAAATTCACCAGTTCGCAATCAACCATCACATCAAACACGCGTTCTCATCAATTTACCCCTTAGTTCTGTTCGTAAATATAATAATAGTATTCAAAACACATCTTTTAATTATCATCCAAGCTGTACGGCATCAAGAAACCGTACACAACTACTTAGCTACAATAAATCAGCGTTTGAAAGATTATCATCGGGTTTGTTTCCTACAGTAACCTTCCCTGGTCTACGCACTCATCACATACAGTGATTATACACACCTGCAGTGTAGCAACATAACATTTATTGGGTCCATCGAGCACACCTGCAGTGCAAGACCCTAACCATTTGAATTATGAAATAAAATACAGACTCTTATTAACATACTAGCTGTACCCGCGACTGCGTTCGCGATTGCCGTACCTGCAGACTAATTATTCACATTTGTGCACTGTTTATCTCATATTAAGCAACACTGTGGTCTGCGGTGAAGCACTCTTATAGTAAACCATAGCTCAGAATGGAGCTTTTTCCTTTGGATTTCAAAACTCCCGGGTTGTATTTTCCAGAAGACAGTAGTTAAGTAACTCAGAGAGTTCTTTCCCGGTTCGCACAATAAATGTTGAAGCAAAGTACATTGTGCGTTTCTTTAGAAAAGCGGCGGTTTGTTTGACGATAGATCGAACATATTTTTTTATATCTCATTCTCGGAAAGTAGTGTTTGTTTGATCTGAGTAGCGGGTAGGAGAGGCTCCTTCCCACCTAAGGCCGGGAAAAACTCATAGTAAATGCTTCCTTCTCTTGGGCCGGAATGACTTGTAACAATTGTAACCATTGGTGTAAACAAAGTTATATGTCTAAGATTTTTCGTTGTAAAATACTCTGTTGTTATAAAAAAAATAATTACAACTATGTTTGGCAGGGTAGTAACTAAATATAAGGTAAAAAGTGTAGGTTAAAAAAAAAACTAACTAAAAATTTCCTTCATTTTTATTGTTCTAACTCCTAGTGTATCTTTGTATCTTCTACTCATCTTTATTATTTTTAGTAAATATTTAAAATAACTACTATTTTTTTACCGTCCTCATATATTAAATGAAAAGTAGAGTGCTTAACACGTATGTAAGTCATCGATTCCTACTTGGACTATAGCCGCATTAATTTTAAATAGGTTCTGCTCATGTAATTAAAATCAAAATAAATAATATAAAAAAACATACTATTTTTATATCATTATTCCTTATATTAGTAGTGAAAAGCAGAGAGATTCCTCTTCGGGCAATAGCCGCCCGTATATATTCCAAACAAAATTTTACGTAAAATTTCACATATAGTTCTATTCCCTCAATATTTTTTTAATAAGTAAGTTATTTTTTCAATGAATAATTTTTAGAAAATCTACATTTTTTACTTTTTTTAAATTCGAAATGAAAAGTAGAGAGCTGAACTCGGGTGAAAGTTATCAATTCCTTTCGACCATTGTATAACAATCTACTAAACTTGTTCACTTCCAACTTTAAACGGATTAAATCACGAATATTTATCGTTATTTTTGTCCCGACAGTCACCCCGTGACCAAGATCACTACAAAGTGTTTGAAACGTCGCGTTGGGACAAAAATAATGATTAATATACGTTATTTAAACCGTTTAAAATCGTTTTATTACTAAGTGTAACAATCGCGAAAACCTAAGACAACATTGTGCACTTCCATTGCGCAGTCTCCGAAATGTATCCGGCAAAAGAAAGATATGTAGTTATGAAAACTGATTGTGGTGAATGTACCACATTTTAGTATTACTGATTGTGGTGAATGTACCACATTTTATCGTAGCAAGCTTGCAAAACTAAATAATTGTGTGTGATGCCGGTCTGTCCGTGGGGTGTCGGGCTTCCCGTGGGGCCGTAAGTTCAAGGGTTTCTCAACATTCCGCGGTTCAAGTTATTTAAAACGAAATATTTAGTTTGTGATATAGAAATTACAATTTCTTAACTGCAAAACTGAAGACTTTGAAATATTTACGGGAAAATAATTAAATTACCACTATTGTAACAAAAAAAGAATGATTGAAATCGGACTACGCGTTGATAAATTACAACTAAGTGTACATTTTAACTTTCATCCCCTTTCTCAAGAGAACCGTACTGAATTTCGGGATAAAAGTACCCAATGTCCTTCTTCGTAGTATGAACTCAAATCGTGCTAAGTTTCATTCAAATCCATTCAGTAGTTTTGGAGTGATGCGCGGCCGGGATAGATACAGACAGACAGCCAGAAAAAAGAAACAGTTTTTGCATCAGTATCAGCAAAGTCAAAGTCAAAGTATTTTTATTATATAGTATGTACTTAACACATTTTTAAAAAAAACCTTTAAAAGAATGGCCCCGAGTTTCTTGCCCGTTCTTCTCGCAGTGGCTCTATAACTTTTGTTTGCTGAACGTGGCAGTACAATGTAGTATATTTCAATATTAAAATTTGTAATTGACCTTCATAAGAGCGTCGTAGACGCCTAAATTGAATAAATGATTTTTGACTTTGACTTTGAAAAAAAAAGTCATACCTAAACGATAAAGTGCGACCTCCAGCTTAAGATGAGCCGCACGTTCAAAGATTTCTGTACATTTTGGGTGTCAAGTTATTTGGAACGTAATATTTAGGTTGTGATGTCTGTAATTTCTGAACTGCAAGCCCGATGACTTTGAAATATTTACGTGATAATTTTTAAAGCACCACTATTCTAATTAAAAAAATCGGCCAAGTGCGAGTCTGACTCACGCACGAAGGGTTCCGTACCATTAGCTATACAACATAAGACTTCATATATTAACCTTTTAAGGGTTCCGTACCCAAGGGGTAATAACGGGACCTACGGGATAGCTAGACAGTTGAAGTTTTCACAGATGATGTATATCTATAGCCGCTATAACAACAAATACTAAAAATAAAATAAATATTTAAGGGCCCCCATACAACAATTGATTTTTAACCGTTTCTTGCTCGATACTAATGACGGTGACTGGTAGACGCTTTAACTATTCACAGAATATTTCGTTTTATGTTTTTTTAAATATAATGAATTAAATTAGAATAAATAATTAAAGGGGCGCCCATACAATAAAATTTCAGATAATGGTACGGAACCCTTCGTGCGCGAGTCCCATTCGCATTTGGCCGGTTTTTTGTTTTAAAGTGCGCGATCCGACTCGCGATTGGGCAAATTTTTGTATTTGTTGTTATAGCGGCAACATAAATACATCATCTGTGAAAATTTCAACTGTCTAGCTATCACCGTTCTCGAGATACAGCCTGGTGACAGACGGACAGACGGATGGACAGGCGGAGAGTGAAATCTCAGTAATAGGGTCCCATTTTTACCCTTTGGGTACGGAACCCTAAAACTAACGTATGAAATCAGACCACGCGTTAATAAATTACAACTAAGTGTATATTTTGACTTTCATCCCCTCTCCCAAGGGAACCATGCTGAATTACGGGATAAAAAGCATAAATTATCCTACTTCGTAGTATGAACTCAAGTCATGCTAAGTTTCATTGAAATCCATTCAGTACTTTTGGAATGATGCACGGCCGGGATACAGACAGACAGACAAAAATAAATAAAAAATACAATTTCGGCATTAGTATCAGCTACAGAGTACTGTTATTTTTTTTTCAAAATATCTGCCATGTACAAAATTGGACCTGTTACAGTTTTATTATAAGTATAGATTATTTATGTCCCGAATCACGATCACTACAAAGTGTTTGAAACGTCGGGACAAAAATAATGATAAATATACGCGATTTAAACCGTTTAAAGATGTTTAATTACAATGTGTTACAATCGCGAAAACCTAAGACAACATTGTGCACTTCCATTGCGCAGTCTCCGAAATGTATCCGGCAAAAGAAAGATATGTAGTTAAAAAAACTGATTGTGGTGAATGTACCAGATTTTAGAGTTTTATCGTAGCAAGCTTGCAAAACTAAATAAGGGTGCCGTGCTGCTCGTGGGGTTCTGGGCTGCCTGTGGGTTGTCGGGCTGTCCTTGGGGTGCCGGGCTATAATGTCACCCCCCCATCTCTACCCGTAGTAGGTGTCGTAAGAGGCGATAAAGAGTAACACTACAGAGGGTGGGCAGCAGCACTTTCTGAGGAACTGATATCTCACACCACGATCCCCAAGATGCCTGCCAAGCGTGGGGATTATGCCAAACCCTCCCATAGTGGTGGAAGCTGTGTTCAGAAGTAGACAATGCGGTTGATATAATATATCTATTAAGCCTTAATGATAAAGTGCGAATGCTAGCTTAAAATGTGCCGTACGTTTAAGGTTTTCTCAACATTCCGCGGTTCAAGTTATTTAGAACGAAATATTTAGTTTGTGATATCTGTAATTTTTGAACTACAAAACTGAAGACTTTGAAATATTTACGGGAAAATAATTAAATTACAACTATTGTAACAAAAAAATTATGATTGAAATCGGACTACGCGTTAATAAATTACAACTCACTTTACATTTTGACTTTCATCCCCTTTCCTAAGGGAACCGTACTAAATTTCGGGATAAAAAGTATTCTATATCCTTTTTCGTAGTATGAACTCAAATCGTGCTAAGTTTCATTTAAATCCATTCAGTAGATTTGGAGTGATGCCACGGCCGGGATACAGACAGACAGACAGAAAAAAAAAACAGTTTTTGCATCAGTATCAGCTACAGATTGCTCTGAAAAATATTTTCAAAATATCTGCAATGTACAGAATTGAACCTGTTACAGTTTTATTATGAGTATAAATAGATAAATGTAAGCGTCTTACCCCTCGCGCTTCCCTACCTGCCTTCTCCAACTTGTTATAGGTATAGATTAGACTGATTAGAGCATTGCATGTTATGAAAAATATACATAGGGAAATTGTGCTTATCGTAATAAAAAAAACTGTGTTTTATTGTTTGAAATATAGGAATCTTTTGGAGTGGTCTCACTACAGACCTATCTATTATACCTATACGATAAAGTGTGACGATAAAGTGCACGCCAGCTTTAGATGAGCCGTAGGTTCAAAGGTTCCTGTACATTCTGGATGTCAAGTTATTTGGAACGTAATATTTAGGTTGGGATACCTGTTATTTCTGAACTTCAAACCCGATGACTTTGAAATATTTACGGGATAAATTTTAAAGTACCACTTTTCTAACAAAAAAAAACGGCCAAGTGCGAGTCGGACTCGCACACGAAGGGTTCCGTACCATTAGCTATACAACATAAGACTTCGTATTTTAACCTTTTTTTGTTTTAACGTGTGCGAGTCCAACTCGCACTTGGCCTTTTTTTTGTATTTGTTGTTATAGCGGCAACAGAAATACATCATCTGTGAAAATTTCAACTGTCTAGCTATCACCGTTCTTGAGATACAGCCTGGTGACAGACGGACGGACGGACGGATGGACGGACAGACGGACAAACAGCCGGACAGACCGTTTTTACCCTTTGGGTACGGAACCCTAAAAAGAACGTAAGAAATCGGACTACGCGTTAATAAATTACACCTAAGTGTATATTTTGACTTTCATCCCCTCTCCCAAGGGAACCATACTGAATTTCGGGATAAAAAGCAAAATTATCCTACCTTGTAGTATGAACTCAAACCATGCTAAGTTTCATTGAAATCCATCCAGTAGTTTTGGAGTGATGCGCGGCCGGGATACAGACAGACAGACAGACAAAAATAAAAAAAAATACAGTTTCGGCATCAGTATCAGCTACAGAGTACTGTACATATTTTTTTTTCAAAATATCTGCCATGTACAGAATTGGTACTGTTACAGTTTTATTATAAGTATAGATTTTATTAACATAGTTCTTTTAGAAAATTCATTAATTAAATTAAGGCATTATTCTCTCAACAAAACAATGCTTAACGCACTGCGCGCGCAACGCGCTGGTTTCGAGTCAATAGACCAGTAACAGACTTTTTCCATTTTGGCGCTATTTCGTACATACGAATTTGAGTAATATTTTGTCAGATAAAACTTTAGTAGCAAAAATGTCAAGCAAGACCGACGATACTGATGAAAATTTAACTCCACCTGACATTCTAGAAACAGCTACGAAACTGACGAATAGTCTTATACCAGAAAAATCAAGAAAAGCCTATAGCCATGAGATTAAATAAAGTAGTGTTTGCAACTGCATATAATTAGATATTAAAACACTCGTGTAATCTTATTTTGAAACTCGCCTGCGGCTCGTTTCAAAAAACTACACTCGTGTTTTAATACCCTCTATTATATGACAGTTGCATAAACTACTATTATGCACTACAATTAACTAAAATGCTACATATTACTTTATTATAATTACTAGAAAAAAGCTGTGCTTTGTGAGGGCCCGCGTTAATTTTACAACCTGATACTAGTGGTATCATCTCGTATTAAGTTGAACAACTACGATCTATTCGAGTATTGAGTTTAGTTTGTACAAAATAATAGTACAAACAATACAAAATTGTAAATGTAAATAATTTTCAATGCTTATAAAATTATATTTTTAGACAGATAATACATCTAGTTATGAATTTTAATTACTATATTAAAGCAAAAATCTATAAGTAGACTTGATAGTTTTTTTAGTAAAGTGCCACAATATTCAAATTACAAAACAGAATGAATCTTACATGACATATAATAAATAATTAATAAACTGATCGTGCCAGATACTCACTAAAACTCACGTAAATATTATTTATTACATCTGAGTGTAAAGCGTGCCGCAGCACGCATTTCATGAGTTTGGCGCAATTTTTTTAACTTACAATTGAATTGAATCCAACACTCCACAGCCCAGACATCCAACTATTTCGTTTCCAAAGTGCTTAATTTGAACCAATGATCCGCGTTTTTCCTGCAGGCTCAAATATGTCTGCAGAGGAAGCGGCGGAGTTAGAGAGCCGAGTGCGCACCGCCGGCCTCACGGGCGTGCGGCTCCTCGAGGATGATGTACAGGACCTACTGCAAGATTTTGGATTTGGTAACCTATATTTACTCACCATTTGTATTTTATATGATTTAACTTCTTTTCTTTTATTTTTACCTGTGGAACACTTTTACTACGAGTGTATGATATGATAATATGATAGAGGCATGTATAGGATTATAATATGTACCTTTATTAACAAATATACAACGCTAAAGCTACTACAACGAAAACATTTCAAACGTCATTGTAGACCCAAAGGCAGTCCAACTTCTCATGACCAGTTGACAGCGCACTCAGCATGCTGCCGCATTGACACATTGGATTGCAATAGTTTTTCGTTGAGACAAAAAATCCAGCATTTTGATCACGCCTCGCATCAATTAAGCGTTCTAATAAACTTTGGAAAATGCGACGAGCTCCTGATTCTCAGCACCAATGTATTGTGGGGTTCATTGATGGTCGGGGCCTCGGTGGCCCCGACCATTAATGAACAAATGTAACTACAACCGATATGAGCATACTTAAGTTTGTCCGTGCCAGCACTCACATTGTCTGTACATCCGTATGTTGTGGCATACGGATGCCACAACATACGGCTTGTCGGCGGAATAATAAAATAATTGATACTAATATAATTATAAGACCAAATTTCTAGACCGAAATATGACTTTAGAAATTTGGTTAGCTTTATGTGAGGAAGGAATCGATATATGATAATATATAAAGAAATGTATTAATTGCATTTCATTGTTTAGAACTTATTAAGAAGGGAATATTTTATATAAAAAAGCTCTATCGCATGTTAAGCAAAAATCACTTTCACAATTTATTAGAGCACAAAAATTGTGTATCAATTAAGATTAGATGAAGTCTAGTAATCTCGTGGATGCCCGCATCGTTCCTTATGAGGGATGAAATAATAAAATTGAAGCACAAGATTTGGCTCGGTCAACCATGTTCCGTTAGAGATCAGGGCACTCGGTGCAAATCCTGAGGACGCGTTGGACTCTCGCTAGGTACAGAAATTTTGTGATGGAATAATTAATACTCGAATTTTTATTTTTTAATCTAATTGTATGGTAATGGGGCCCCTTATGATCCCCGTAGTCCCACACCTTACCACTGTGTCGTGGCGTATTCGTCTGGGTTCCTGGAATGTCACAGGAAGACACCAGCCGATATACGATATATGATACGAAAGGGACTTATCGTTAAACACCTACAACTATATTAACAATCGTTTAGCTAGCTTAATAGGAATTAGATTAAGATATGCCTCTTGATCTCGATGTTGAAGGGAGTTTTTTTATTTTTTTTTATGCTTGATAGGTTAGCCTTTGACCACTATCTCACCTGATGGTAAGTAATGATGTGGTCGAGGATGTTGTTCAGACTAACCTAGAATTACTGGCTCTCAAGGACAGCTGCCGGAACACACCGTTAGGTGTTTGGCGACAGATTTTCGACTTGAGGGTGGTAGCTGGCCAGGCGAGCATTCGCAAAGTACCCTACCACCATGCTGTAACGACTGCCATCCTAAGACAACAACCGCGACCGACGGCTTAACGTGCCCTCTGAAGCACGGAAGCGCTCAGTAGTAATGTCACCAGCGGTCACCCATCCAACTCGTGACCGCGGCGGACGTTGCTTAACTTTGCTGATCGATTCAGAATGGTTAAGCAAACTTCGCTATGAGCGCTTCAAGAGTGCCGCAACACAGCAATCCGTTGCTCACCCATCCACAAACAATGAAAGCCCGGCGCCCAGATAACGGAACCGCACCAAGGACAAATGTTTATAATCACTAATATATATAAAGCAGTCCTCTGCTGATTCGCGCGGTCGCCGCGACCCCAATTTTATTCGCTCCATTTGCTTCGAATAAACGTACGTCCTCACACGAGCTAGCCAGGGAGCGCACTATCCTTGGAATCAGAGGTGAACGGTCAGCGCCCACACTAGTATTGTTCAAATCCGCTATACAGCACCAACGCGCTAGAGACTATAAACTATATTCGAATAGCGCGCTTTATTATACGCTATCGTTATAACGAAACAAGGCGCTCGCGCTAGATGCATATTATGCTAGGTGTCGTCACAATAGCGTCAGGCGCAACAGTATAACGCGGATATGCGCAAAGCGTGTTAACGCGACCGAAAGCGCGCGATGACTGAAGCTTGGCGCTATGCCGCTATCCGCTATACTGATTACTGTTATAGTGACAGTATAGCGGATAGCGGCATAGCGCCAAGCTTCAGTCATCGCGCGGTTTCGGTCGCGTTAACACGCTTTGCGCATATCCGCGTTATAGGCCTACCCAGCCACGTTAGTGGACGCTTGATGCTAAACGTTATATTAATAGCGCGAAGAGAATAATATACAAAGCGCGCTGTATGCGCTACAAGGCAATAACACGCTTTGCTATGGCGCTAGATGCTATATTATCCACCACTAGCCCACACGCGCCGGGCCGCACACATTCAAAACCATCACAGATAACACGGACACCAAGATTCGCGTCCGTGCATTCAAAATCCGATTGCATTGTTTACTTTTGTTTATCGAACACTAATAATATATAGGATATAAGTATAATGAAAATATTTAGTGACAAAAAGATTGAAAGTAGTATCAAAATACCTTATAATAGTAGTAAATTACCAATACGAGACTGCTACTCGTACCGACTGAAGATTTATGGGGCACTATAAGTCACAGGTAGGTATTCCATATGTTTAAAATTTTTAAAGTTATATTAATTTCAACGATTGTTGTACTTAAATCTAAAGCAAAAATCAGTAAGCTAGTTGGTTGGCTATTCCTGCCACTATCCGTTTTTTTTAAATAGAAGTAAGATTTAAAATAGAACACTCAATGGTATTCAATCGCTTGCAATAGTGTTAACAGATAATGTCAACTAATGGATAACCTGCAAAAATGGTTATAATTTTTCGCAGAAGACGGGAACATTAATAATGAGTCGGAGATGTCGGACGCCACGAGGCGGACAGAGCACCGCGCACGTCTCCGCGACGAGCTGCAGTGGCTGCGAGCTGAGCCCCCGCCGCTTCAACTGGTAACATGCTTTATGTTGAAGTTACACCAGAAAATAGTACCGACGCTAGTACATGGAATGTTACGATTGACTGCCAACTGTACGGTTACATGAATTTAATAAATAACTGGTTAGCTTCTCTGATGTCGGAAATCTATTCCAAACACACTTAACATGATAGTATAGAGTAATGATAGGTCTATGTGTTGATGACTATCGGCTGCGAATAATGCAGTTGTTAATTCTTATGCCACGAACAGCATAAGTCTCCACTATCGAAATATTTTTATGATATTTTATGACATAACACACTCTCATGACCATCTTTTCCAGAACATCTGCATTTTAACGCGAAAACATTTCGAAGGCTTTTGCTTTCATCTCATGATTTTTATATAATTTATATTTGATACAGTAAAATTTGTCTAACGCAAACTTTGATATAACCCATATTTGGTTTTAAGTTTAATCTAGCTTATTTATATATCTTTTAACACCTCCACTTACGAATATTAGTAGTTTATGCAACTGTCATAATATAATAGAGGGTATTAAAACACGAGTGTAGTTTTTTGAAACGAGCCGGAGGCGAGTTTTAAAATAAGATTACACAAGTGGTTTAATACCTAATTATATGCAGTTGCATACACTATTTTATTTAATCTCATGGCTATAGGCAGCTACATTAAATAATATGAAATATAAAAACCAGCGCGTTGCGCGCACAGCGCGCTCACCATAGATAATGTACTTAAATTGAATTGAAACCTCCTTGGTCGAGACACATTGTACTTTAATAATTAAAAAATTGTTTTAAAGCATTGTTTTGTTAGGGGAACAATGCTTTAATTTAACTTTTTAATTTTCTTAAAGAAGTATGTACATAAAATATGCCAATAAAAGTCTGTATTTAATTTCATAATTAGAATATTACCGAATGAGATTATATAAATATTTTTTCTTATCTGGAAGTAGTAATAGGGCGACAGTTCCCGCGAGGAGTAGGTTCGAGAACCCTTAGCAAAGCATTGTTTGCTGCCTGTTTGCAGGAGAGGTCGGCGCCGCACTGGCTGCTGTGCCCGCTGCGGCACCGCCTGCTGCGGTCGCCGACGCGCGCCGCCGACGGGTTCTCGTACTCGCGGGACGACATGCTGGAGTGGCTGCTGGCGGCCGGCCCGGGTCAGTGCTCACCTACACACGCCTCATCATCCTCTATGCCGGGAAATTCTGATATTAAACTTACTAAATGGTTATCAAATTCGCGAAAAGAACACTAATGAATATACTTTTGATGATCAGAATATTCTTCGAATGGCGCGTAAAATGTTTTAGTATAAACAGTTAACCGACCTAACTAAAACCAAACTTTTTATTTTTATTTCCCGCCAAAGAGCAATAAAATGTCCTGTCAAAATTGTTTGAATGCTTGTAACAAAGTTTGCCTGGCTGTATTTATTACTGGAATAGGTGTTACTCCTAATGACATTTACGAATATTTATTTGAAGCACCTCTGTGCTTTAATCAAAACGCCTGGCAAGACAGGAAGAGTTCAGGTGGGAACACAATAGTCACTGAGTGTCCCAGTAACATAAAAATGTATCTTGGTAGATCATTAAATTACAAACGACATAGAGATACATGTCTATGTCATCTGATCATGGGCTGGTGACAGTGAATGGCACTTGCACAGTATCTAAAAATTGCATAAACTATTAGGACTAGCAAAAATCAACCCTAGCCATTTACCAATGACCCTGTATAAAATGAATAACGTTAGTTAATAGTCTTTTGTTAAGTTAATCTACAGTATTGGATTCTTCAGCCCAACTGGTGTTTCCGAGAATTTAACGCCAACCACGAAAAGTGGCTGTTATCAACACCGAGTCTATGCAGGAAAAAATACATACAAATTAGTTCTGTCGCTAAGTCTCTCCATGCTGGTTCAAGGGGCATCAAGGGTAGGTAACTTAGTGATCTTCTCAGTGATCAGTCCGCCAAAACTGGACCTTCTTGTGGGTGCTACGCACATTCGAAGCGAAGCTATTGAGAGATACAATACGGTGCTTATCATTTCACTTGACATCTCAATGGCCTTTCACAGTTTAGCATTACCTGCTAAGTGGGTAGATTTTTGATTTCTAAAGAAACCGATCAATACACCCGTATAGTGCTTGTGGATGGTCATTTGTCTTATCAAAAGGCAATCGATTCCGGTGTATCTCAAGGGTCAGTTTTCTCTGCGACACCCTTTTGCACCACATTAACGATCTGCTGAAATCCAGTATTATAAGGTAAGCAGCGATTGCATAGTACTATCGTAGATATACACATCTAATGCACTAAACAGAAACTAGCAACTTTAGATTCCACTTAAAGACGAGCCACAAGACTCGGTGGTAACGAGTATCATTACCAACATCAATGTACAAGTATCTTTGTCTAACCAAACCAAAGTCAAACTTTAGAATCATCGTAATACAATCAGTGTTCTACAAGACTCATTTTGGTGAGTAAGTATAGGACAGATTTGCACGATCTAATTACCCTATAGACAACAAGGCGTACAAAAACTCAAAATCTATTAAAAGTATCCTAAAAAAACATTAAATAATATTTAAATAAACAATTCCGCCTAATTTTCCTGTTATCTACGTGACGTCACAAACATCACGCAGCCTAACCGGAAGAATACCCGACTAGTTTCGCTTCTAAACGAAGCATCTTCAGGAGGTCTTGACTCACCGAGCGCACGATCGAGAATTTCTCGATGCTGCGCAAAGTGATATTAGGAATGGCACCTAACATTTATACTCGTAATAAAGTCCCAAAATATATCAGAGACATGAAACATAATTTATTTAAAAGGACATTGAAAAATATACTGACTGCAAAATGCTACTACACAATAAATGACTTTTTAAATGATAATTTTTGACTTATTTTTATTTTTTTTATAGATATTATTTTCTATTTTTATTTCACTGACATAATATCAATATCCTTTTATTTAATTTAATTATTGTTATTTCAGTTAATATTGCACCTATAATATAATTTAATATATATTAATAATTAAATGTATGGTAATATGCGCTCACCCAATATATAAGACCACTTTTTGTATATTACCTGTGATAAAGCAATAAAATTATTTGAATTTGAATTTGAGTACTCGGTGGGTCGGGATTAGTGCTACTCGTATTTACGTGCAGGACGTAAAAAATCTAGGTAAGTATATACTTACAAAATCATATTTATAGCAGCGATTGGTAACAAAAACATTCGCATTGTAATATTATAGTTCGTTATTACTTTTTAATAATAGTAATAACTTAAGATGCTATATTTTTTACTCTTTCAATAATACATAATTAATAGGTAATTTCATAAATTAATTGTCAAACATAAATATTAAATTATAAAATGTCAATAAAATAATATTGAATCTAAAAAGATTACGTCATAATATTATTCCCTCGCCCAAACGTGCCCATTAGGCTAGCCGCATTCCCCCGCTGTATTGCGAGGGAAATCCGTTGAATGAGGTATTCTCCTGACCGTGAGATGCTATTATTTTATATACTTATAAACAAAACTCATTTCTCTTTTCCAAACATATTCGGTAAAATGACGCGCTGCACCGTCGTGATACCCACATCGTAGTTAGTTTTTGGTGTTTCACAATTAGTGAAGTAAGGGTGAGAGCATGTTTATGTATGTAAGTGCGAGTCGTGTCACATTGCAGAGGGCGCTGCGTCGCCGGTGTCGGGGCGGCGGCTGCGCAGCACTGTGCTCGCCCCAAACTACGCACTGCGCGACTCCTTGCGCGCGTTCCTACGCGGAGCTGCCGCTTCTACAACCACACCTGTCTCAATCGATGAACCTTCTGGCTGATCCTTCAGACGCATGCACTACGGGAACAATAATACTGAGAGAAGTATTTTTTCTTATCAAGTGCATATTATCAAGACATGCAAAAAATTTTAAGAAAAAAAATGAAGTCAAAGTTTATTTAACAATAATATTGATTAAATAAATGTAAAATAATATTTCCCCGTGGGGTACCAGATTAGAATGTCACCCGCCCATTTATCCCCGCGGGTGTCGCGTAAGAGGCGGTTATGGAAAAAAATACCAGAAGATGGGAAGCAGCGCCTTCTGAAGAACTGACAACTTCAACTTGGACTGCGATCCCCAAGACGCCTAACACGCGTGGGGATTATGGAGGAGACCTTGTTCAACGGTATACGTTCCGATTGAAGTGAATGATGATTGTTTAAATCAAAATATCGGTCCAATTTCAAATTATTCTCGACAGATTACAACAAATATAATTAAATACATCTGGAACGGGGATTAATTATAATATTGCTTAAAATCAGAGGAATTGTTTAAAAGACTAAATGTTATGATTTATGTGTTTTCTAAGGCACACGATTACCACTAGTGTAATATGAGTGGTAGAATAACTTTGTTTTGGAGACAGAATTTGTTGCCATTTGACGTGCTTGATGGAAGAAAACGTGCTACCAGTGAAATATGGGAACTCCAAGACGCTTGCCAAGCATGGGGATGGTAGCGATCGCACTCCCCCTTTCTAATGGCCTTGTTCTAAGGTTGACATCATGGCTGTGAATGATGATGATGAGACTAATTATGCATGAGTAATTTCAGCAAACATTGCTGATTAGATTGGTAAGTACATTCATGAAATTTTACCCAAGCATCTTAACTTAAAGAGAATAGTGTTGAACCCAGGATTTTTTTCAATGCAATCCATAAATAAAGCGCTTATCAGAGGTTTGGCTATTAAAAAACTAACCAATGCACACCAAAGTGAAGCTGTTAAGAAGTGCAGTGGATAATTGGTGTCAGTTAATATACGAAATTGAAGTAGCACCAATGCTAAATGACTACTGTGCTATACTATGCACTACTTTCCAGAATATATAATCTGATAGCTGATTCAATAGAGCGATTGAAAGCAAGCTTCCTATGACAACACACCTACGTGCTCAAATCGACGGACTTTCTGGACACGCTGTCATGCTTTAAAATCACTCTCTTTAGCCTGTTGGTAGAATATTTGTCTAACGCTAACCAGATAAGTACTTTAAAAATTAATTTAGATGCGTGAAACTTTGCGCAGGCGTTGATGACGAGTATTTTGATAATGTTTGATAAAAATAACTTTATTTAAAGCAGCAAAAATCTCATTTATATATGTTTCAATATTTTATAGATACAGTTAAAAATGTTTATAAAAATTGTACACAATTTATCAAACGGATTTCAAACTAGCACAGATACAATCAATTTAAGGATAGGACTAATACTTAGGTATTTAACTAACGATTCTATTGTAATAATAAAGATCTTAGGAATTTTAGATTATTTTTGTCCAAAAGCCACCTCACTGACCATGTGACCCACTTTTGTAATAATTATATGTAAAAAATTAAAAACGTGAGTTCTGTAACTGTTATGGTACTAAATTTTTTTTTAGTTAAAACTGTTTATTTAATAAGTTTTCATCCACTACATAATATCATGTACATATTTATATTTTTTTGTAAAGTAATATTTCTGATCTGCGTCTTTAATTTTAGATTTTATATTCAAATATTATGTAAGTAACCTTTAATGAGAATTTATAAATGATTTTGACATAATATACACACACACACACAACTATTCATTCATATTCTTTCAAACCCTTGAACACGCAGCACAACCGTACTTTGAATTACTGTTATGTGTACATTTGATATTACTTTCACATTTAAATAACTTCAACTCTTCCTTGACTTGCACATACATGTTCAGTCTGCTTTTACGGTGGAATATTTACTTAAAGAAAACATGAGCCAATTTCAAAACAATTCATTTTTTCGACTTTCTTAACGATGCGCGATGTTCTAAATCGCGATTATCACACATATTTATGAAGGTATTCGAAACGACGACCATTTAAAGTTACTCCGTGTGAATAGTTTATATATATTATGCAATAAATATTTAATTAAGTCGTTTGTATTTATGATTGTAATGTTGAAATTAAACTCAAAAGGAAATGTTCAACGATCTCATCTTTATTTGTATTTTCTTATAACATAATATTTACAAGTGAGGCAGTAACAGTGTCAACCAAACTTACATTAGTCTGAACCGGCGACGCCGCGCCGCGCCGCTCATCGATACGAGCAGTAAACCAACGTAATAATATAGGAGAGACTTGTCACGAGACAGACGTCTGTCGTCGAGCTGCGTCCACACCGCCGACTGGCGCGCTGCGGCCGCGGTGCGACACGCGCGCGGACATGGAACGGGAGGTGCAATCGCTGTGTGTGGCCATGCCGGCGCGGCGCTTCTCTTTACAATTGCATTGTTCTAATATGATTTTATGGACATAGATTCCTCTCTGCGCTTTTAAGTGGCATTTACTAATAAACATTTAATATATGTATTTTAAATTATGTCAAATTCGTATTTTTTTACTGCAATTAAACGTATGGTGTTCAAAAACGTACATAAAAACTTGTAAGGTGAATGAACATGACTGTCCTGCCAAAACAAAATATGTAGTGTCACTCGGGATAACAATTATAAGGTCCTAATGACAGCCCATACGTCCAAATCTGTTAAGACATTTTAAGGCTATGGTGGAATAAAAAAAAATCACATACATGGACCATAAAAACAGTTTACTCCTCTTGGGTCGTCGTGTAATCAGTTTTTAGATATCTACCATAAGTTCATTCCTAATGTCCCTCTATCCACGCATCAACTACCACACGCGATTGCGACTTGTCTCCGTGTCTGAGACTACAGTTTTCAACACATTCTCTACTGCCACTAGACTGAATTGCAAATCTCTGAAACGACTGTTTGCTGTTTCACTGACATGTCTAGTAGTGGTAGACTCGGAAGCGGGCATATTATCATTTCACATTCACATGTTTTAGATACTTTATCACAAAAAAGTTACGAACCTTTAAATTATGACATTTCAAGATATTATTTTTAAAATTTTCCTCGAGGGTTTGGTTAGGTTAAAACTGTACCAACAGGAGGTTTTTTTTTAACTTTCAAATAAAACTATAAACTATTTTGTTTCATTGAGATAGTGCTTGAAAGCGCAGATTGCGCGCATCCGTGTTCACGTAGAACTGTCAGTCGCCAGTCGACGCGTGAACGACTCTAAAAGGAATAGTATGGTAGAAACTTTCATGCGACTGGTATGAAATCTACGTCGCGAGCAAATCGACGCGTCGCAATAGTCTCTAAGTAGCTGAAAACGTTCTCAATAAAAAATCTAACTGAAACAGTTTCTTTTACAATGCTAAACTTTTATGGAGACAAACTTTGGTTGCTGATCTGATGATTCACATAAACATTCAATTGAATCCAAGAAAACTTTTCAAATAGCTCTATCAGGCAGAATATCTTGTTAAAACTTATCAAATCCCACAGTTTGTTCTCTTTCAAGAAATGTTTTTCACCAATATTTACAAATTGATATTCAGAAAATTGTACCACGCTAAATGCATTTACATCACAACTTTAACTCGCCGACTAAATTAAAGAACATCTCGAGGACGCTCCGGTTGTAATATTTCGATGTCGCTATAATGTAGAGCATCAGCACTCGTTCACTTAATTATTAATCAGTAATTAAACGATAAAGTTAATTTAATAATAATATGTACAACTATACAAGTGTGCAAGTGTGCGCGCGACGATGACGTCACACCGAGACACCTCCGCGCGTACACTGCTAGTATTTACACAGCTCCTCGGAATATAAACTTTAGTACCAATACAAATAACTTTGTAATTTAATTTTCACGTTCGCACACCATTCATATCACATCTCGGAAAACCGGCCGTTCTTCATTTGACTAAATTAATTATATTTGATTTTTTTACATTAAGTATTAATAACCGCACTATGCATCGTATGCTTAGTGTCCGTTGGACGTCACATTAAACACGCGCGGCGACACACGAGGCACGGCTGCGGCCGCACGCTGCCCGCGCGGCTCCCGCAAGGCCCCGCACGGCTCCCGCACCGCCCCGCGCGGCTCCCGCGTGAGGCCGCACGTCTCGACCCGCCGCCGCGGGGGAGCTCCGCTATTTGCGCTCGTCGTCGTCATCATCGTGGCACATCAGTCTGAAACGAGGCACAAGCTTCAATTAGGAGTACTCCTCACTGGTTTGAACACTAATAGTCGGTCGGTTCTCGGTACTCACGGGAAGAGCAGTGCGAGCGCAATGAGCAGCAGTAGCCTTAGCGTAGTGCGTGAGGCTGCGGCTGCGGCTGCGGCTAGCGCGGCTCCCAGCGAGATGACGAGGGGGGCGGGGGGGCGCGCCGCCGCGTTGCCGTGCTGCATGGCGGCCGGCTGCTCGCCTGCGGGACGACGATGTACATTAGTATCGCACCGCGACGCGACACGTGACATGACACGTGACACACATGTGACGTCACTGACCGCTGAGCACGTGCAGCACGACAGACGCCGAGTCCAGGTTGGAAGGGGCACACGAGTAGTTCCCCGAGTCCTCACGCCGCGGGCTGTAGATGATCAAGTTGCCCACCTGAAACATCAGTTACAACTCCTTTAATATGATTTCCAAAGCTAGCTCATAAGTAAGCGCACTATATATATATATATATATATATATATACTATCATTTATCAGTACGGTACAAATTAACTTTTATAGTGCGCTCATTTGCCTCGTGTGTCTGTGTGTCCAGTGATCGGACCATATATACTCGTACATTAGTTTACAATGAATCCACGAAGAGAAATTCTGAATTTTAACAATTTTATTTTTCAATCATTTCCAACAGCCTTGTTATAAAATTATAACAAACAAAACACCAAGTTCAATAAAGGTAATTACCAAGGCCAACAAATAGAACAATTAAATGCGCAAGAAAATGTAGACATTCTAACAATAATTATACTGTTACTTATCTAAAAACCAGGTAAAAAATGTCAAAGCCATATAAATGTATATTGCACGTAGTATTTACTTTTTTAACTTATTTCAACATCAAAAAATGTATGTTATATAATTTTTTGAATAGTATTTTTTCGCATAGTAGTCTCATTAGTGATAAAATGTTATGTAAATACAATATCCTACAAATAATTAATAAATATATTAGAAAAAGGATATTACAAATTATTTAAAAATGTTTTTTTTTCTATTATGTTTTTCTTTTTTACTGAAGAGCTTTTACAAGAACTATTTATCTAATTTATTCATCGTTGTTGTTGCATTTATAAAGTTATGTGGAAATTTACCCTACTGACAAATAAGAATGTGTGTTTGTATGTATGAATATGTATTTATTGAGTTGGTATATGTATTTTTATTACTGTATATATATATATATATATATATTATTTTATTATATATATTATTATGTTGTGCTATTATAATTATGTCTAGTGTATGTGGTATCTATTTAGTTTTATATATAAATAGTTTCTATTGTTTTTTACTACTTAAAATGTTAAATGCTAACATATATCTCTTTGTCTAGTATTAGGTATCGATAATTACCCAATGTTTTTTGGTGTCCTTTTGCCTTTCGGGTCGCGGCTACCCAATTAGCACAATGCTGAGCTGAAACCCTTTCAACGCCATTTCTATGTACAATTTATCTAGGAATATCCGTACCTAAATGTTATTCTGTTCTGTGTACATATCTATATTGTATTATTAATTGTGTGTTGAATAAATGTTTTTTCATTTCATTCATTTCATAGTAAATAAATCGACACACGGGGAAATTGAGTGAAAGTTTCTAAAAGTGCGGGGGAAATAAAAGTTTTGAAGATATCTAGTGCTACAGCGGGGGACATATATATAAATAAAATATTTCGTGATGACACGACGTGAGACGGTACGATAACCTTGATTTTAGTGAGTAAGCTAGAAAAGTCTATTCTATTTGAGACAATATTATGCACGAAGGAAAGGTCAGCTGCATCCCTTTTTTTACGAGATAAAAGGTGATGATTCCTACAACTTACTTCATAATCAACGTCAGAATTCGAAATTTTAGATTTAAAGTTAATGAAACGAAGAAATTTCTTTTGAGATTTTTCAAGGAGTATTATAATATATTTGTCATAACATGGGCTCCAAACTTGGGAACCATACTCAAGCTGACTTCGGACTAAAGAACAAAACAAAATCTTAAGGGTTTTAATGACCTTAAAGTCCTTAGTTACACGAATTATGAACCCCAAAGTCATTCAATTACTCAAATTTCATGGCTTTAGTAATGATGCCCTCAATCTGCTTGTCAAAAAGAAGCTTGGAGTCAAGAGTGACACCAAGATCGGCAACAGTATCAGTTCTCGCAAGAGACTGGCCATTAATTTTATAGTCATAATTTAGTGATGCACTTGATCTACTGAAAGTTATACAGCAGCATTTACTTATGTTAAAATCTAGTTTATTAAGTGTACAATAGTTGTGAAAGATCCATTTGTAGTAGTCCTGCACATTTTTAATAACTTTATAGATTTTTATATCGTCTGCAAATAATGGATACTTACTGGGAAAATAGATTTTTCTTATTTTTCCTACATACATACATACATAACATCACGCCTCTTTCCCGTAGGGGTAGGCAGAGACCACAGATTTCCACTTGCTACGATCCTTGCATATCTCTTTCGCTTCATCTACATTCATCAATCCTTTCATACATGAGCGTCGGTTTAGGGTACTCTTGACCTGTTCTTTTTTCAAAACGTCTTCAATTTGATTTCGAAACGTTCGTCTAGGTCTTCCCCTTCCAACACTTCCGTTGACTTGTCCCATGTATACCTGTTTAGTCAATCTCATTTCATTCATGCTCTCTACATGTCCAAACCATCTTAACATACCTTTCTCGATTTTTATCACTACATCCTCATTCACACCACATCGTTCCCTTATCACACTATTCCTTATCCTGTCACTCCGTTTGACACTCTTATTTTTCCTAATTATAATATAATATCCAAATAAGTAAACGTACTATTCTCATTCATACTTTCTCATTGAGAGTGATAAAAATTATGTGTCCACCTCGGGAGCCAACAACTATTTTAAGTTCGAGTAACTTTGAATCTACACTCAGGATTCTATTTTATAATCCCTAGCTATGCTCGTGATTCTACTCTAGAATCCTTCGTTTCGCACTACATTGAAAAAAACACTCATGCAAAGTCAAAGTAAAAATCATTTATTCAATTTAGGCATCTACGACGCTCTTATGAAGATCAATTGCAAATTTTAATATTGAAATATACTACATTGGAAACAACAATTATAGAGCCACTGCGAGAAGAACGGGCAAGAAACTCGGGGCCATTCTTTTAAACGTTTTTTTAACAATGTGTTAAATACATACTATATAGTAAAATTATTACAATATTTATTTACATAACGTATGTGACAGTCGCTAGCTTGGCAGAGGCGAACCAGTCCAAGCATTTTTGTCGTTGAAATAATCACAAACTGTGTAGTAAGATTTCTTTATCAAAATGTTCTTCACCTGCAACTTGAATTTTCTTTCTGTGAGCGATGTAATATGTTTGGGCAATTTATTATAAAACCGCACACAATTGCCTAGGAAGGACCTTTTATTTGTCTTTGCTAATCTAAAACCTGGCACCGCTATTTTATTTTTATTCCTAGTGTTATCGTGATTGATTTAAATCTGTTGATTTAAATTTACTCAATTTTTTACGAATATACATAATATTTTCAAATATGTACAGACTTGGTAAAGTTAAAATATAAATTTCTTTAAAAAGATCTCTCAGGGATCAAATCAAATCATTTACTCACAAGAATGTGGTACAGATACAGCAGATGTAACGCTTTACAAAAAATGTCCTTAACATTCTACCATGACAATGGTGTGCAAATGTGTATTTAAACAATATAAGTCAATACATTTAGTTTGAAAGAAATTTACAATTGATAATAAAATATTAATATTACCTATGTCGATAACTATCAAATACTATAAGTCAAAATTTTAAAATATAATCTAACTAAAACTAAAATGCCATTCTATTAACAATATTATATTATACTCGTAGTATTATATTACCTAAGAAACTTTGAATGTCATAAAATATTTTAAGGTGTAAAAATAGTTGTCAAGTAACCATAATGTAATCTTTTTTATGAAAATATTTAATGTCATGTCTTAGAATGAATTACGCAATTTATTGTAAAGTTTCATTGCATTTATAAACACATTCCTTTTACACATAACTAACTGGCACTTAGGTTGGTAAAGTTTAAATTTATCTCTCACATTTATACTTGATATGGTATAATTCAACATAAAATATTTTGGATGTTGCTTTACAAAAACACAAATATCTCTAATATACATGCAAACCAATGGTAAGATACGAAAATGTTTGAAAATTGGTTTGCATCTATCTATACTGCAGGCTCCACAGATTGCTCTCACACATTTTTTTTGATTATTAACACTTTTTCTATTTCAACGGAATTGCCACAAAGTAAGACATGCACTGAGAGCAGTTTCTGTGGATACGGTTAACAACCGTTACTTTGTTATTGCATAGATGAACCTATCTAGTTTGTCACATACGTAGTTTACGTGTGTTTTCCAATCACAATGCTCATCAATCATTATTCCTAGAAAATTGGTTGAATTAACTTCATTTATTTTATAATTTTCCTGGAATATGTTAAGTTTTATGCATGGTCTCATGTAGCTTCAAAATTGTATCATGTTCGTTTTGTTTAGGTTATTTTTTAAATTATTAATCTCCAACCAGCTTATTATTCTACCTAGCGCAAAATTTATTTCATTTTCATAAGTATGTCTATTTGTACACTTAACAATTAACGTCGTATAATCCGCAAATGGTACCATTTTTTGATGAGTGACGTTTGGAAGATCACATTTGGAGATCCACAATTCCTTGTGGGACTCCAAATCTATTTACTTTAAATTGTGATCGACTATTAATTTTATTATTATTATTTTTCAAATTTCTACGCATTGATTACGATTTGATAAGTAACTTTTAATCAAATTATTAGCCGTACCTCTTATTCCGTATTTTTCAAGCTTATAAAGTAGTAAATTATGGTCTACATAATCAAATGCCTTAGTCATGTCGAGAAAGATAGCTGTGACAGGTTTCCTTTCGTTTATGCAATCTGTTATCATTTTACGAGATTAAAACATGCCACTGATACTACGAAATCCAAACTGTTCTTCTTTTAGTATATCATGACTTGTCACATAGTCGTAGAGTCGTTTTAAGATTACTTTTTCGTGTATTTTTGACATCACTGGTATGAAAGTAACCGGATGGTAGTTGTTTATGTCTGTTGTATCACCTTTCTTAAATAGAGGTTTGTCTATGTTTTTTTAGTATATCTGGAAAAGTGCCTTCCTCGAGTGACATATTCACTAAGAAACTCAAAGGTTCACTTATGTAGTTAGCGCATTTCTTGAGCATTTTTGTATTTAATTCATCGATACCTACTGAATTTGTGTTATTAAGATTAGTTATAATTTTACGTATTTCTATTGGGTCAGTTGGTTGTAAAAATATTGTATCATATATTTTAGTTTTCATAGTTTCATTAATCTTGTCAATTTTAAATTCAAAACTGTAATTGGTCAAATTTATATAAAAATTATGTAATATTTCGCTAATGTCAACCGATTAGTATACATTTTATTATCATATTCTATTATTTCAATCTTATTTTTTATTTTTATGTCACCGATTTTTCATTTATTATGTCCCATGCTGCTTTACATTTATTTTTCTTATTTTCTATATATTGTTTACTCTGTAGCTGTTGTGACTTATACAAACAATTTTTAAGAGTTTGAGCATATTTTTTGTATGTACTTTTATTCTTTTTTTTATTACATCCTGTTTGTTGATATTTCAAATAAATATACCTTTTTTTTACACAACATTTCCACAATCTTTTTGTTAACCAAGAGTGTTTTACTATCATATTTGATTTTCTAACTTTGAATTTAGGGAAACACAAATCAAAAAATAATGAATAAAGACCATGAAATTCCTCAAAAGCTTCGTTGAGATTCGATTTGTCATATATATTAGCAAAAGATAGTGATGATATGTAATTACAAAACTGATTAATACTTTGTTTACTGAAGGGATTCCTAGGATCCATTTCATATATGGCTCGAACTGCACGCTTTTGTAAGATAAAGATTGTCTCTATCTCAGCAGCAGCTCCACACAGCATATACTTTGGAAGTACGCGAAATAAACGAATCTAGCAGTAGCTACGTCTGTTAGCTGTCTTATCTTACGAACTGCATATGCAGCAGAAGTAAGTCTTCCGGATAAATCATTTATATGTGGATTCCACTGTGAAATTGAATCCATTTTGATTCCCAAGAAGACTGTCGCATTGTCAAAAGAGAGTTTATCTAGGCCAAGCCTAATGTTTGGTTCAACAAAAGTAACATTTGGTAAAACAAACTTAAAACATTTGGTCTTTTTTGAATTTAAGAGAAGGTTATTAGCGGCGAACCATTCAGAGATCATATATATAAAATTATTCTGAATCAGAGTGCAGTGTTCTACACAGTCAAATGCCTTAGAAAGGTCGCAGAATACGGCAATAGCATCCTGTTAACTCTCCGAGGCTTCAAGTATATGTGACATCAATTGAGCACCTGCATATCCTGTGGATCTGCTCTTTGTGAAACCAAACTGATTTTCATTCAATATGTTATGCTCATTAAAATGGGATAGAAGTTGTTTGAGCATAATTTTTTCGAATACTTTACTCAGAACAGGTAAGATAGAAATAGGTCTGTGATTGCAAGGGTCAGATGTAGCCCCCGACTTCAAACTTGGAGTGATTTTACTTTGTTTCAATAAGTCGGGGAAGTTTCCTTTATCAACACAAAGATTAAATATTGTTTTTAAATATGGTGCAATAATGCAAATTACAGAATCTGCCACTTTAACTGACATACCCCACAAGTCTTCGGAGCTCTTAATGTTTAAACTTTTAAATGTCTTTATAATTTCAAATATTGTTGTGTGTCTGAAAGAAAAGTCCAGCGATTTGCAGGGGAAATTATGTATTAACAGAGTTTCTGCTACATCGGGACATGCATCCAAAGACTTAGTGACTTCTAGGGGTAAGTTAGAAAAAGAATTGTCAAATATATTTGCCACTTGTATTGAATCAGATATTTGATTTTATTTCAGATATTTCATACCTCGCTGTATCTCTGTTTCCATCAAATTTAATTGCTAGGCCCTCATGATCAGATCTAATACTTTATTTGTTTAGTCTTACAGTTCGAGTATATATTGTCTATTAGCTGTACCCGCGACTTCGTTCGCGATTGCCGTACCTGCAGACTAATTATTCACATTTGTGCACTGTTTATCCCATATTAAGCAACACTGTGGTCTGCGGTGAAGTATGAGTTTTTAAACTGTCACGGTCATTAAAACTTTTCGCTTGCAACAGTGCCGAAATATCGGGAGCTCAAAATTATTCAAAAACACGGTAAATATCCTGCGGTGAAGTACTCTTATAGTAAACCATAGCTCAGAATGGAGCTTTTTACTTTGGATTTCAAAACTCCCGGGTTGTATTTTCCAGAAGACAGTAGTTAAGTAACTCAGAGAGCTCTTTCCCGGTTCGCTCAATAAATGTTGAAGCAAAGTACATTGTGCGTTTCTATAGAATTTCGATTTTAAAGCGGCGGTTTGTTTGACGGTAGATCAAACATATATTTTTTATTTCTCATTCTCGGAAAGTAGTGTTTGTTTGATCTGAGTAGCGGGTAGGAGAGGCTCCTTCCCACCTAAGGCCAGGAAAAACTCATAGTAAATGCTTCCTTCTCTTGGGCCGGAATGACTTGTAACAATTGTAACCATTGGTGTAAACAAAGTTATATGTCTAAGATTTTTCGTTGTAAAATACTCTGTTGTTATAAAAAAATTAATAACAACTATTTTTGGCAGGGTAGTAACTAAATATAAGGTAAAAAAAAAACTAACTAACAATTTCCCTAAATTTCATTGTTCTAACTCCTAGTGTATCATTGTATCTTCTACTCATGTTCATTATTTTTAGTAAATATTTAGAAAAACTATTTTTTTTTTACCGTCCTCATATTTTAAATGAAAAGTAGAGTGCTTAACACGCATGTAAGTCATCGATTCCTACTTGGACTATAGCCGCATTAATTTTAAATAGGTTCTGCTCATGTTATTAAAATCAAAATAAATAATATAAAAAAACATACTATTTTTATATCGTTATTCCTTATATTAGTAGTGAAAAGCAGAGAGATTCCTCTTCGGGCAATAGCCGCCTGTAAATATTCCAAACAAAATTTTACGTAAAATTTCACAAATAGTTTTATCCTCTCAATATTTTTTTAGTAAGTAAGTTATTTTTTCAATGAATAATTTTTAGAAAAGCTACTTTTTTTACTTTTTTTAAATTCGAAATGAAAGGTAGAGAGCTGAACGCGGGTGAAAGTTATCAATTCCTTTCGACCATTGTATTACAATCTACTAAACTTGATAACTTCCAACTTTAAACGGATTAAATCACGTATATATATCGTTCTTTTTGTCCCGACAGTATTAAAATCCCACTATTGTAACAAAAAAAGAATGAATGAAATCGGACTACGCGTTAATAAATTACAACTAAGTGTACATTTTAAATTTCATCCCCTTTCTCAAGAGAACCGTACTGAATTTCGGGATAAAAGTATCCTATGTCCTTCTTCGTAGTATGAACTCGAATCGTACTAAGTTTCATTCAAATCCAATTAGTAGTTTTGGAGTGATGCGCGGCCGGGATACAGACAGACAGCCAGAAAAAAGAAACAGTTTTTGCATCAGTATCAGCAAAGTCAAAGTCAAAGTCATACCTATACGATAAAGTGCAACCGCCAGCTTAAGATGAGCCGTACGTTCAAAGATTTCTGTACATTTTGGGTGTCAAGTTATTTGGAACGTAATATTTAGGTTGTGATGTCTGTAATTTCTGAACTACAAACCCGATGACTTTGAAATATTTACGTGATAATTTTTAAAGCACCTCTATTCTAATTAAAAATATCGGCCAAGTGCGAGTCGGACTCGCACACGCTAGGTTCCGTACCATTAGCTTTACATCATTAGACTTCATATTTTAACCTTTTTAGGGTTCCGTACCCAAGGGGTAATAACGGGACCCTATTACTAAGACTTCGCTATCCGTCCGTCCGTCCATCCGCCTGTCACCAGGCTGTATCTCAAGAACGGTGATAGCTAGACAGTTGAAATTTTCACAGATGATGTATTTCTATAGCCGCTATAACAACAAATACTAAAAATAAAATAAATATTTAAGGGGCCCCCCATATAACAATTGATTTTTTTACCGTTTCTTGCTCGGTACTAATGACGGTGACTGGTAGACGCTTTAACTATTCACAGAATATTTAGTTTTATGTTTTCTTTAAATATAATGAATTAAATTAGAATAAATAATTAAGGGGGCACCCATACAATAAAATTTCAGATAATCACTGCCTACACTTAAATTCTTAACATTAAATAACATTGTATCTGCTCTTAGCCATGATTCAGTGAAATATAATATATCAAAAGGTCATTGTATGCTTGGTAAACAATATACAAATATGCACTCGTGCATTTATAAAACAGGCTTCTATGTATTAGAGCTTGAAAATCCGTTTTAGGTGAGATGAGCATGAGAAGTGAAATGGATATTTTATATTTTAGTTCTGGTTAGGTGTGCGAGACACTTTTGAGTGAGACACTTTTACGTTGAAGTTCCAATGTATGTTTACTGTTATGATATTTCTTAGAAGGAAATAAAATTGAAAAAATAAGGTTATTAATGAGACTTTAAGAGATGGCGTGGCTACCCGGATGCGACTAAAGGTAAAAGACCAGAAGGTGGCAAGCAGCGCCTTCTAACGTATGGTATCCTATACTGCGATCCCCATGACACCTGCCAAGCTTGGGAATTATGACAAACCTTGGGTTGCATTTATGAGAGTAAGAGACGGTATTCGTCGAGGGGGTACTGGCACTGACCGTGGAGTCGGGTGCGACGCGCTCCATGCGGATCTCGACGAGGGTGCGGTCGTAGTTGAGGACCCGCTCGTCGTTGTGGTACCAGAAGATGTAGGCGGGCTCCTCCAGCGCCTGCGTGATCACGCACTTGAGGCTCACGGTGCTGCCCGCCTTCACGTACAGATCCGACTCGCCCACGATCTCGATCTTTGGCACTGGAACATAATTAACAACCCTTGTATATTATATGACCATTTGTATGAACATGGGAGTCTGTGCTTTAGAAAGTTACCTAATGCGCCCAAAAAACTACTCCCATGTTGTTGTTTACTATAATGTTCCTACGTTAAAAGTGTTCAAAGTTAAAGCTCCGAAAAAAATGCTGAATAGTACTACTAATAATTATTGTACCACCTTACCTAGTATTCATGAAGAAAATACTGACTACATATATTCCGTCAGGTGTATAATAGGGTGAGTCGTTTTACATTATTTCAGAAATCTTTATTCAATGGGTGCAGATTTGGTGCCTTTTGATATCCAAGTGATACACATAAAAAATATTTTAAAAAATTATTATAATCGACTAGTTTTGGCATATTAAACTATCATCAAAATAAAGTAGTATTTGTAAATTAATACTACATAATAAAAATTAAAACACAATTTGGATTCGAAAATATTTTCATAATAACAAGATACATCCTGAAAAAAATACAAATTACATAATATTGAATTAAATCTTTTTTGCTCTCCACCTTTGGATTATTTGTCTGTTTTTCAAATAAATACATCTTTTTTGTGCGGGGCGCAAAATGAACTAAGGCTTCAGTTACAATTTTGACGTATCTGTCTACGGCTTGATATAGAAGTTTAGTAGCACGATCTCTTCTACCATCTCTGGATTACGGACAAGAGTCAGTATGCAGTTTCTGTGTTAAATTTAGTATTAGTGAGAACGAAAACATTCTTGGTGAAACATAGTAACACAATCTTGAGCTGTAAAGTTCAATTCGGGTACTTTGATCACTCATATTCCTGCAGAGGTTCTTTAATAATTTTCTGAATGCCAGTTCTTTAGGATGCCCAAAAAATCCGTTTCTTTGTATGACGGGATCTATACCAGGTATGAGTGTCTGGAAGATACCGAGAAACCTAAATAGTCCTTAAATAAGTGCACGGCCATAAAGATACAAGATTGTTTCGTTTTAAGTGTTTCCCCGTGGGGGGCCGGGTTAGAATTGCACCTCCCCATATCATACCGTGGGTGTCGTAAGAGACGACTATGGGAAAATACTGGAAGGTGGGAAGCAGCGCCTTCTAAAGAACTGCCAACTTACACTGCGATCCCCAAGACGCCTGCCAAGCGTGGGGATTATGGCAAATACCCCATCAACAGGCGAGGCTGTGGTTAGCAGTGGATGATCCGGCTGTTACGAATAGAAAGTGTTTCGCATTCATTGTAATACTTTCTAATTATACCAGTAATAGTTTTCCCGTCCAAATTTGTGTAGATGGCAAAAGAATCCTCCTTTGCCGCCTTTGTGGTGATGTGGTCGAAAGTGGTTTGTGGACAGGCTAAATTGGCTCTTAATGACAGCTGGTGGAGCACACGGTTATGCTGAGACAGATTTTCTGTTTTTTTTTTTGGGTAATGTTATTGCGACGGATCAAGCTCGAGGCCCACCTGATGTTAAGCGGACTAACCTCTGCCTATAACTTGATGTGGTATTTGCAAGCAATTGTCGACATTTTCAGACCGACCAAATGCCTGCATAGCCCTGCATTTGCTATTTATAAACATCAACCGAAACTGATGTGTTAACGTGCATCAGTGTTGGTCAGGCTTCGAAGCACGGAAGGCACGCGCCCTCGGCAGTACGGCACTCACCTACGACATTAAGTTGCACGAAGTGGCTCATCTTGGGCTCAGTGCCGACCTGGCACTCGTACACGCCGGCGTCACGCGCCTGCACGTACTTCACCTGTAATTATTAGATTAACATTCATTATTTAAGGAATGTAATTCGGAAAAGAACACGTTTTAAGCTAGGTTTCAATGAACTGGAGTACCTCATAAGGTTGCCGTTTCCGTACTCTTGTCTCCTGTGCACTCTTTTTAGGCTTATTTATGCTTTAAAAATCTCTGTTAATTTCATTACCTATATAATCATAGTAATTTCATTGATATTAAAAATACACTTCAACCAAAAATAAAAGATTTAAATATTTTGGTACAGATGTACAGAAGAATGTTTAAACATTATACAAAGGGTATACACGTGATAATAGTGATAGTACTCTTATTCATAATTCTTTAATAAGTTAACAACATTAACATTTCAATAAATCGTCATATTATGCATAAAATTCTGCGCTACAAGCCATTTTTTAAAATGTCACTTAAAATTGTATTTTTCACTTGAATTTGCATTTTTTTTTGTTCTGATTTTTTTTTTTTAGTTAGCACCAGCTTCTATTTTTTGGTTAATCACCATGGTACCGCCTGCAGCATCTATCTATTGCGTGTACCTATGTCCGTCATCCAGTAAGGCCATATTCTTTCTTGTGGTTCACAGCATAGATTGCAGTCTCCAGTATTATCATGGCAGGTACCGTCAGAATTTTCATCGAACAAAACAATGTCTCAGCTGGAGTATCTTGTGCACTCGCATAATAGCTCGTAGGGCTCTTTTTCGGTTCCTAAAGACATGTTTCTAATCATCACCGCGCACTCAGAGATAAATGCCGTACTGTATTAGAGAGTGCACAGATATGAAGTAACATATAAGGACCATTTTCATTGGAAGAATAGTAGATATACGCCATATTGCAAAGCAAGCTCGACCAATCTTTTCACATATTATTTTTTCTATATGGGACTCCCACATAAGGGCGTTATTTAATTGAATATTGAAAATGTAAATGCTTTGAATTGTTCAATTTCTTCTTAATCAACTCTTTCACTGAGCTGCTCTTGTAGATGACCTGCCAAATTAATAGACATATACCTACTGCGTTTTGCTTATGTTTGAAATAAGGCCAATTATTTCTAACCATGTATATAATTCCTCAATATCCGCTATTTCTATCATGTTCACATCACAAACTTTACCCAAAATGTTACCTTCATTGTAAGCATATGTGCACTGCACATTGGATGTGATGATAAAACAATATCATCACATCCAATGTGCAGTGCACATATGCTTACAATAAGGATAACATTTGATTTGATTCATCAAATCAAGGTGCTTGGCAACAGATTTTCTACTTGAGTCGCTAGCCAGGCGGGCATTCGCAAGATGCCCTTCCACCTTGCGGTGAAGCTCAAGCCCGCGGCGGGATTCGAATCATGGACCTGCTGCGCGGCAGTCCAGACTGATTCCTGAATATCCCATTATGTGCATTGTGCAACAGTTTCGTCGCCTTTACTCAGCCTTAACATACGGAACAGTCTATATTATGTGTCATTATGGTTTATGAGTATTTTTAATAAATTTTTGTTGTTTACTCAAATTAAAAATATCAAAGTAATTTCGCCCTACACACATAAATATCACCTGACCATCTGGGCAGCTATTTTTTGTTTGCTTAAAAAGGAAAAAGCCACCTGTAGCGTCCAGGTATCGGTGGCCTCAACGAGGAAGGCCTGGAAACGTTCGTCCGCGATGAACGTGAAGCGGTCCACTGTCAGAATGTGTGCGTCACGCCGGCGGATCCAGGACACGGACTTGTTACTCAGCTGTCTCACCTAAAACGTTATAAACACAACTTCGTTACTAATGTGTTTTAATTACGTAATTGTCAAGTAATTATGTAGGTTTTGTTATCTTATGTAAGGAATATATTACATTTTTTTTTTCTTTGTAGACCAGTCTCCAGACTGCCGTAAAAATCCTTTACCTTTACAGGTTTCAGTTCTATTATTCCATTCAGTTTTAGCTAAATTTTAACATCCAAAGGTGAGAGATTTCAAAATGATGCTTATAGCACTCCACTAACGGAACAGTCAAATAAATTAATTATAAAATAAGTTCGACATAAATTCATAATGTTCTTTCTGATCCACTCCTGAGTACTTACTTCTAAAAATACCCAACATTGTTCGTAGTGGAGTACCAAGCAAGACCCGGTCACAATACAGATAGTTAAAGTCAATATAGTAACAACAAACTAATCTTATCACTTAGAGCGACATCTTTGAAAACTTACCAATATTAGATGTTTTGTGAGTACATGGATATGGTTTTATAAGTGAATGCTATATATAATTTAAAAAAAAATAAAGTTAGTGGTAACCAAAAAAGATTTTTTAAGCTAGATTAAATTAAGAAGGTTGCATGTACTGTACCTTGCAAGGCAAGTATGCGTGTGTTCCTAGCTGTGCAGTGATGTTGTTGGGCGCTGCTGGATCGAAGTAGGGTCCCGTGTAGAGCCCCACGTAGCGCTTCGCGAGCCGCGGGGACCCGCCACCGGCCGCCTCGCCGCACGACAGCACTGGAACATGACAACATGCCTCCTTACTACCTTACTGTCACACACCAAGATGCCTGTCTCTGATCTTCTTCCATCAGCTATGAAATATAGTGGTACGAAGATGATAATACTCTTATTTGAGACTTTCACAATAAAATTATTCGTTTTAATTTCATAGTAGATTTTTATGTTGCTGGATATACACCCAATGACATAATTATATTTTTTTAAATCACATTAGTGTGTTTGAAACAAGTTACATCCACGATTTTTAAAGAAGATAGCTTTTTTTTTTTTTTTTTTACGCATGATGGGTTAGCCTTTGACCACTATCTCACCTGATGGTAAGTGATGATGTGGTCGAAGATGTTGTTCAGGCTAACTTAGAATTACTGGCTCTCAAGGACAGCTGCCGGAACACACCGTTAGGTGCTTGGCGACAGATTTTCAACTTGAGGGTGGTAGCTAGCCAGGCGGGCATTCACAAAGTGCCCTACCACCATGCTGTAACGACTGCCATCCTAAGACAACAACAGGGACCGACGGCTTAACGTGCCCTCCGAAGCACGGAAGCGCTCAGTAGTAATGTCACCAGCGGTCACCCATCCAAGTTATGACCGCGGCGGACGTTGCTTAACTTTGCTGTTCGATTCAGAATGGCTAAGCAAACTTCGCTACGAGCGCTTCAATATTGGTGCCTCTTTCATTTGGCATCAAAAAAAACATAGGTTAACTATACATCGAAAATGTTGAAAAAATTTCTAAGTGTCGGACCTGTATTAAGGTTACTAAGGTCAATGACCCCAAAGTTAAGGTCATTGACCGAGGACGTTTGTTGACCTCCCAGGGGGTCATTAAAGCGAAACTAATTTGGCGGTACGTTAATAATTTGAAAAGTAACAGTAGCTCTTTACCTGATCAAATGCATCTTGACACCAAAATGGTGTGTGGTGGTCAAGATATATGTAACCTATTTTCAAAACATTTTAATTCTGTGTACAACATGAGTAGCTCAAGTACAACTAAATCATCACAGTGTAATTTTGATAATTTCAGTTATACTCCACTACGTCACATTTTAATACAAGCCAGTGAAGTACGTAATGATCTATCGCGATACCACTAGGCATAATTTTTGAGTAGTCTCTCTCAACTGGTATTTTTCCAATGAAATGGAAAGTGGCTTTTATCACACCAATACACAAAAAGGCCATATTTCTAACATAAAAAATTACAGGCCTATTTCAATCCTCTCTGTGTTTGGCATATTATTAGAATCCCTTGTTGTAAAGCATATTCACTGGTATGTTTCACATCTTCTCAATGTGCCACAACACGGTTTCCTACCTCGAAGATCCACCTCAACTAATCTGTCAGGCTAGGTGACTGATATTCTCTCTAAATACTAGATATTAGCGGCGAAATACATGCAATTTACATAGATTTCAGTAAAAGCCTTTGATTTGGTTAATCATGATCTGTTATTAGCTAAACTACAAAGTTTCGGAATACACGGATCCTTTCTTAGATGGTTCAATTTTTACTTACTGAATCGATCTCAGCTGGTTGTGTTGAAAGGTTTTAAGTCCCTGGAATCAGCAGTTCCTTCGGGGGTACCTCAGGGCTCCCATTTAGGTCCCTTGTTATTCCTCCTCTACATCAACGACTTACCACAGTTATTAAAATCAAATGTGAAGTTATATGCCGATGTAGACTTAAAGCTATACAAGACAATTAATAACAAAACAGACGTGGAGGAGTTGCAAACTGACATCCATTCCTTAAGCAAATGGTGTGAGGAAAACCAGATGCTATTGACTGCATCCAAATGTTATTTTATAAAGTTTTCACGCAAAAATACCCCTTTCCCAGCTGCATACAATATTAAAGGGGCACCGTTAGCAGAGCTTTCATCAACACGAGATTTGGAGGTTATTATCGATAACAAGCTTTGTTTCCGTAATAATTTTGAACACATTATTAAGAAATCATACAGAATTGGTGGTTTTGTCATCAGACAGACAAAGATGTTCCGCAATCCTAGGCTTTCACTACTGCTTTTCCACGCTCTAGTACGCAGCATTTCAATATTGCAGTGTGGTGTGGAGTCCTATTTACCAAGTGCACATAAACAACATAGAAAAAGTACTAAAAAATATTATGTACCATGTAACATACAGGGATAACTTGTGCCGTTTATTACGTTCCTACAAATCTCGGCTTAACCACTATAATGTCATGTCTTTTGAAAAACGCCGTAAAATGACAGACATTCTGATGCTTTTCAAGCTTATAAATAACTTAGTTGATTGTCCAGAACTAACTCCCAAGTTTTTGCTTAAAGTTCCGCGTCCTGGTGCCCGCCTATCTGATAGAAAACCTTTTAGTCTACCAATTTGTAAAACTAATATGTTAAGGCACTCGCCGGTTTATCGTATGTGTGAAAGTTACGATACCGTTAAGCACGACTTCGATATTTTTCACCGTAGTTCGCTTTCCTCAGTGAAATGTATTTTAAACAGAACACTTTAATTATTTGTTTCACTAATTATTCTAAATTATTATCTCTTTGCACCGGATTTTGAAATAGAATGTTTCAAAAATACCCTTGGTAATGTTTGCTGGTAGCTTATTACTATGTACTCGTAAATTAGATTGAAAAATTTGATGTAATACACATGATAATATGTCCACATCTTGAAGGAAGTATATATTTCAATGTTTATTTTATATTAGTCTCAATTTTGTAAGCTAAGATGTATTTCCAGTTATGTGGTCTTCCAATACAAAAAAAAAAACCTTAAGCTGATACTCGTTTGAGTACACCATGACCATTTTAATATTTTTTTAATGGGTACCTATATTTTCACATTTATTTGAGAATGTAGATGTAACATTCAAAGTAGCATCCCTACGAGTTTCATAAACGCAGGATTGGTGCGGATTACCGCGCGCCGCCGTCTCTGCTCTCGTCTTATATTGCTTGTGGATTTAAAGTATTATTTTCTTTGAGGATTCCGCTTTCTAAATCTGACGGTTTCAAAACAAATCACCCCCGCGCTCGTATAACTTGTTCTAAAGTGCTCACAGCGTTGTAGAGCTCCATTCACGGGTGCAATAGCTACGCCAGTAAGAAATTATATTACAAAAGGATATAAACAGCTGTTTCCGGATAACACGTAACAAGTATCATAATCATCAATAGCCTTGAACAATTGCTTTCCACATATGTAGGGGGGGTTTGCCATAATCTCCACCCTTGGCAAGCGTCTTGGAAATCGCAGTGTAAGATAACATTTCTTCTGATATATATAGATAATTGTGCTGCTGCCTACGTTCTATTATTCCCTTTTTTCACCTAAGAGATTGTACCTCCTATATCTATTTTATGAGGGGGTAAAATTTTAGCCCGTCACCCCACGGGGAGTAATAACCATAGATTTCCTAAAAAGTTACATTTATTGTAATTATTATGTTTGAGGTTTATTGATTCATTCATAATTACAACGCAGTTCCAAAGTTAATCGCATTCTGTTAGAGAATGATTGATATCGATGACGATATGACCCACAAAGAAACCATCATGTGCTTTTACATCTGGAGTACCCCAAGGCTCACATCTTGGCCCACTGCTTTTCATTTCTTTTATTAACGATTTAATTGACAAACTTGGTAGTCCTTGTTTATTATATGCTGATGACCTTAAAATACACTCCATGATACGTCATATAAACGACTCCAAAGCACTTCAATCTGATCTATTTGCTATTGATAATTGGTGTCAGGACAACCTTATGTTCCTTAATGTCAAAAAGTGTTTTGTTATAACATATACAACTAAATTTAATAAAATTTGCTTCAATTACAAACTTAAAAATCACATTTTAGAGAGAAAAGCAGTGGTGAAGGACCTTGGTGTGATATTTGATGAGAAGTTAACTTTTCGAGACCACTATGATTATATAGTTAATAAAAGTACTCAACTTTTAGGCTTTATCTGCAGAATCACTAAAGACTTTAAAAAACCCCGTAGTTTACTTTATCTTTACTATTCACTTGTCCGTAGCGTCATAGAATATAACTCGGTCATTTGGTCTCCGTTTTATGATGTACACATAAAAAGAATTGAACGAGTACAATCAAAGTGCCTTAATATACTGTGTTACAGACTAGGTCTGAATCGAAAATTGCGGTCATATGACAAAAAATTATGTGACTTTGAAGTATCGTCACTAGAAATACGTCGCAAATATTTTGATTTTATCTGCTTGTATAAAATCATTCATTCAAAAATTGACTCTTCTTCTCTTCTTTCTCATATAAATTTTAATACAAAACCTAATTCTCGCTATCCACATAAAAATATTTTTTCAATACAAGTGTATAAGAATAATACTTCGTACTACAATCCAATGGTCAGGATTTGTCGCCAATACAACGATGTATTAGTAAACCATCATCGCAATATTGATGCATTTAACGACAAGTTACCTAAATTTAAAAAGGATGTCTTTGACATTCTTCATAAACTTTATAGCTAGTAATGTTGCAGTGCAACTATATGTAAATGTATTTGTAACCTAATTATTATATTTAAGTATCTAATTTACCTATCAGTTCAGTTATTTAATACTGCTGTATTATTTTGTTCATGTTGTGTACACATATTTTGGAATAAGATCTAGACTGATAAATGTAACTCTGTTATTTAGTAACGTATTGATTTTATTCTGTTTTGTGTGCCATAAATAAATAAATAAATTTCCATCAAACAAAACCATCAAGGGTGATATGCTAGGGCATTCGACTAAAGCAAGGCAAAATGACAGGTCACATTGTATTATGTAATTGATAGATTTATAAATTTATCGAAAATGTTGTCAACACTAGAAATGCCAGTTTGACCCTAGAGACACGTTATGAAAAATAAAAAGGAGCAATCCTTAAATCAAAATTACGTAGGAGAATAGTACATTTAATGTAAACAAGCTTTTTGGTCTCGGCTCCACCCACGCATAAGTCGGCTATCGCGCAAAACCTTTTTGCGGAGTTGGATAAAATCTATCCTATGTCCTTCCACGGTTTTCTAACTATTTCCATACTAAATTTCATCCAAATCGGTCCAGTAGTTTTTAAGTTTATTTATTGCATACAAAAATAAAAATATTTTTTCTTATTAATATTAGTATAGACACCATTCCCCAATACTACATATGGTATTAAAGAATAATGAATAGGCATTCAACGATAGCTATATCTGCTAGGAACTGGCTAACTAACTAGAACTATTTGCTAATCAGACTAAATTAGCTTCATTTAGTCAACTTAATAGGTCTGTCTAGGTAAATTTAGTGCGAACACTTCCAACAATTCATGCTATGACAAACATAATTAAAGCTTCCGTATATATAAACACGAGTATTGTCAAAGATTTCCGTTTCCGCTTACACTGAGTCATGTAATTAATTAAGAGGGGAGGTCTGAGGTGCGGGGTGTGGAGTAGACAGCTCTCACATAAATCTCGTTTTATTTGGACCCGCTCAGGAAATTGGGAATGATAATGAAGGTAACCGAGCGCTGAACTGGTTCCACTAGGACACAGATTATCAATAGGTACTACGTTAGTCTTGCTACGCGTAGTACCAAAGATATGCAAATATCAACGATACCCCATCTATGATATTTGATTCGACAAGGATGTCATATAACAAAGCATTTACATTTATATGAAGCATCATGATATTTACTCAATCAGTACTAATATTATAAATGTGAAAGTAACTCTGTCTGTCTGTCTGTCTGTCTGTCTGTTACGCTTTCACGCCAAAACTACTGGACCGATTTGAACGAAATTTATTATGGAAATAGTTTGAGATCCGGGAAAAAACATAGGATAGTTTTATCCAACTGCGCAAAAAGAGGTTAATGTTTTCGCGCGATAACCGAACTACGCGCGGGCGGAGCTGCGCCCGGAAAGCTAGTGTTAAAATAATTACAAAAATGTGGTCGTTATTTTGATAACATTCTTTGAAAAAACTCGTACTATCCGCGCGCATCGAATAGGTGCCTGCAAAGTTATATAGAATTTAATAGCTGGTGAGATTTAGCCTCCAGCGATTTCATTTGGAAATCCATTATTGTTGAGTTTTGTGTCAAAAATAGTAAGGTGCAAAATGACTAAAAGCTAATTCCTACTACACTGGTATAATGTAACTGGTATAATTCTTACTTGCATTGTTTATGTAAAGCATCAATTTTGCAGTCCAAAATTGTAGCCAAAATTGCAGTAATTGCAGGTTGAAGCTTGTGGTCATGGTCAACAATGACTGCAATGTTGGCCACGCTACGATGGTTTTGAATTTAGCTTAGCTACGCTCTCGACTTCTCAGTTTGGTCTTCAATGCAGCTCTTCCTGTCCGCGAATTAAAGGATTTGATCTTCAATCTCAGCCATTTTCCAGCTTATCCATCAAGAGCTGCCCACGCTGGATCTGCGCTACGCTGCACTTTCGGCTATCAGTTATTACAGACCGTTACGTTCATGTTGTACTTTTTCAACTATTCTCCACAATATTTTCTTGATCCACATCACTTATATTTACTAAAAACAACTGTTATAGTACTGTCTTAGGTTTTCGCGATTGTTACACGTAGTAAACAAACAACTTTAAACGGTTTAAATCGCGTATATTTATCATTATTTTGTCCCAACGTTTCAAACACTTTGCAGTGATCGTCACACAACGACAACGACACGACAACAGTTACCCCCGGACCAATCACTGCAAAGTGTTTGAAACGTTGGGACAAAATAATGATAAATATACGCGATTTAAACCGTTTAAAGTTGTTTAACAACTGTTATACTCTACAAGCAGCACTACATAAACATATGTGCAACTGTGAGCAACGATTGTTCACAACTACATAACAATATATACTATTGATGTATTTGACAGGTGACATAGGTTTAACCCGAACAGTGAACAAACTGGATCGCATGGTATGGGTAAATAGGTTTTGCTGAAGGATGTTAACTCACCCAGAGTTAACATCCTTCAGCAAAACCTATTTACATTTTAATCAGTTACCTATTTGTCTAGTATACTTAATCGAGTAGATAAAAATATATTGAAAAAATTAACAAAAAATGGAACCGACTTCAACACCCAAAAGTGTGAAATAACTTCTTGAAGTCGGTACTATATTAGTTCAAAAGTACCTATTATAACAATATTGTGCGCATGGTACCGACTTCGACAAGTTATTTCACACTTTTGGGTGTTGAAGTCGGTTCCATTTTCTGTGAAAATTTTTTTTTCAATCTTTTTAGTGACTATATCATCAAGATAGGTACATATTTTTCAGTTAGTGGAGTGTAACTCAAAAACGGCTTGACCGATTTTGATGAAAATTAAAATGGGACCAAATGACAAGCATCAACTTTCAAACAACAAAAGAATTTTCAAAATCGGTTCACACAGTCAAGAGATTACAAGGAGAATGTTCAAAGGCAGGTCCCCTATATGGCGAAGTGTCCTATTAATATATTATCGTTAATATAATCGTTACATATTTTTTTAACTCTTCTATCATACACAGCGTCTTTCTTCTCACCCTAGCATTGAAAGTTTTCTTAATGAGTACTATTTTTATAAATTATATATTATTTCCTGTAATTTCAACACTACCAACCAAAGATAATATGCACTACAATATTGCCAACTTCGAATTGCCAGTTATTTATAGTTCCCATTTTTTCACAATCTAAAATCGATTAAAAATACATAGCTATAACTTAATTCATTACTATTTATTTAGTTTTTTTTAAACGACCACTGGTAATACTACTGATCCACATAGTTATAAGTCTGCGTTATGCCGTCATATCGTGTTACTGTCAAGAGTGTCAAGGCACGTGGCACATTTGGTTGATTGTAAAATAGCCTGTAGCCTGTTAAATGAATTCCATCCAACAATAGAAGATAGGCCGGTTGCTTCCGAGTATCTGGATATCCCTCAGATTAAATACTGTAAACTACTTATCAGAAGTTATTCAGATGAGAAATATAAATGACGTGCGATTTTTCAAAGCATTGGGAACAGCCCAATCTGGATAATTTCCAAGATTAAATCTATGTTATTTAAAAAGATTTGTATTAGGGTGTTATCAATACAGACAGGCAAAATAGACGAGCAAATAGACCCTATTTATTGCTAAACTGTGTAGAATTAAGCAATGAAGTAGAAGATTTGCCATTAATATTAGGTCTAAATAGTTATTTAGTTAGGACCAGTATAAAGCTGTTGAGACCTACCTCCTAAACCATCAGGCTGCGGATTATGATACTTATGATTAGGGTATCATTCGATATGTCTTATAAGTATTATGGTCTTAGGTGGTAACATAATATCTGGTTGATTGATAATTTTCGTAACTTCAAGAACCAGAATATAAAAATTAAATTACTCTTAAACCAGGGTAAAAATACGAAAAATGTCTACTGATTCTAAAATTAGATCGTTTTACTAACAAATTAAGAAAGAAATAATCAGGACACAACACTTTTTTCAGGGGACCTAAGTCTCCTAGTGAAATGGGCATTCTCCTTTACGAGAGAAAAAATTATACTCATGTGCGGGATTCGAACCCGCGTCCATCCACCCCTTTATCCGGGGTATGCTCTAACCAATTGAGCTAACATGACACAATGACTCATAACTGCAATTTTTGCTCTCGTTCTTCATGCAACCATCGTATTGGGATGGAACGACACCTATAGTTCAACTTGCGTTTTACTACAAACAAGACCAATTTTGCAATTGGTTTTAAACTTGATGGTTGCATGAAGAACGAGAGCACGAATTGCAGTTATAGCTCAATTGGTTAGAGCATACCCCGGCTAAAGGGGTGGATGGACGCGGGTTCGAATCCCGCACATGATTTTAATTTTTTCTCTCGTAAATTTGTAATTTTGTAATGTAATTCGCCTAGCAGGCATTATTGCAAACTTAACAATATTAAAAAGTCAAGAGATCTGAGGTAAGAAACATAAAAAAAATATACAGACGAATTGAGAACCTCCTTCTTTTTTTTGGAAGTCGGTTAAAAATAAAGTTTAACTCTAGGTCTAGGTTCGTCATCTAGACCTAGAGTCTAGATGACGAATCTAGACCCTATCAGTTATAGCCAGACCGAATAAACTTTATTATTGAAGTCCCTGTTGAAATTAATTTGATTGAATTTCTAGTCCTGTGGTTTGTGTTATGGTGGTGTCAGTCAGTGGTGTGCCTGGTCCGGCTGCGACTCCGTGGAGGCTGACGGGACACTGTTGATGGCGCGGCGTGTTGAGGCGTGCACCAGTAGCGGAGCGTAGATTTATCGCTCACGTTCTTAGAAGGAGTGCGGAGGCAGCAATGATAACATGTAGTCGATTGAAAACAATATAATACTCGAACACAAAAGTTTGTTTACAATTTACGTAAGGTTTGAACGCGCGGTGCGGGATTGAGTGACACGGGCTTCGCGGACATGAGTCAGTGATCGTATGTGTGGACGGCTATCGCCAGAGCGCGTGCGACGGTCGGCCGGCCGGTGCATTCAGGTGGGAGCGCAGCGGGCGGTGAAGCGCGGTGATGGGGTACCAAACTGGCCTAGCTGCCGCTGTAGTAACTGCTATTTAATCTACGCCCTAGCACAGCCGAGCCGATCCGTTGTGTGTGGAATTGTTTCCATTGCGATAATAGATACTTATTGTCAATTATTTAATTGCGTTCCTATATTGTGTATACGTTCGAAAGTTATATTAATTACTGTTTAAATGTTTATATAAAATATTATGTATGTAGGTGTCTGGAAGTATTTTATTATGTTGGTTTAATTAGTGTAAGACTAGGATATTTAAATAGTATTTTATATGTGTAGTTTTAGATTAAGGTAGTAGGTAGGCTTCAGTGTCATCTTTCTACACTAAATATATAAATTTCAAATATCTGCAAACTGATTACGTTAACTAATAGAGCTTCGTTTTGCCCTCTCTTTACGGAACAATAAAAAGGAGAAAGTGTTATCAGCGCATGCACACACTCACTCATCCATTCCGACCTGTGCCGCCACGCCGTGCACACCTGTCTACAGCTCCGCCAGTATCTCCCAGTGAGACCGCAATAGTCCCCGCACTATTGCCGTCTCACTCGGGTCATCGTTCCGACGCTAGTTGCAGACCAGTGCCTTGGAATACGCAGTCCTGACGAAGTTTTTGTTTTGTGTGCAGAAGCTGAGCAGCCGCCGAACGCCGAGCAACGCGAGCTACGAGCTCGCCGTGCCGTCGCGCAGAGGCGCTCTAAGACGTCTGGCATTACCACCTACCCAGTCCCTTGTTTCGGACGAACAACATCATATCGGGCTGGTGGTCTTGCTTCGACCGCACTTTTCGGTGCGCATCTCACCACTTTACTATCCGACACAACATAGTAACAGTCGCGTAACAACACACTTTGTGCTGTTAAGCGACGTCGTTCAGGCGTGGGGTAGCGTCAGCCAAACCCGTCTGAACGATCAAATCCGCCATTTGCTGCGGTCGCAGTGTGACACCCTACGGTGACAACGGCCACTGTTGTTGTTTTGGTTTAACCTTGCACCGTGGCCTTTCCCGCTTCACGGGTCAGCCGAAGCAAGCTGGGCTCCGGAATTCTGGCCTTGGGGTCGCCCCTAGTCAAACCCGGAGTAGCGCTTAGGAGCACCCCTCTCCGCCGAGAAAAAAGCTCGGAGAGGGTACACAACTAGGGCACACCGTAGGTACACACTCCCTCTCACACAGTGAGCTCACAAGGTGTGTGAGGGAATTCAAACCCTGGATAGGGCGTCCTGAGTATTCCCCTCAGGATGCAGTCCCGTCCCTCTAACGGTGAGGTGCAGGTCCTTCAGACCTTCGCCCTCCGCCACCCCGATCTATACGTTGCACATATGCAACTCCTAGAAGAGGAAGAGAATGCCCGCTTCACGGACACTCTCATCGCTCCCTCCGGGACTTCAAACCCGGAGGCCAACGTCCCTCCTCTGACCCGGTCCTTCTCAGAGGACAGTCCGCTTTCGCCCGCTCCGGGCCCAGACAACAGACGCACGGTGGCAGCCCCTCCCCGTGAGAGGTCTCGCTCGCGCTCACCGATCGGGAGGCCAGCGAGCACCCGTCCCTCCATCGCCGTTGTAGAGCCCACTTCGGACTCCGAAGCGGAGATGGAGGTAGATCCGAGTCGCGCCTTACGCACTGACTCGGACTCAGATTACGACGGCTATACCGTCGTAGATAGAAAGCGCAAGCGTGCTCCTAAAGCCGCTAGTTGCGCAACTTCCGCCCCTCCCGCCAAGGCACCCGCTAAGGCCCCCGCCTCCGGCAAGAAGCCGACCCCCGCCCCGCGCCCCGCGTCTCCTCCCTCCGCTCCGGCCACCACTGCCGCGTCCCCTCAGGACGCGAGCGCGCGCCGCGAAAAACCGCCTCCGCCCCTGTTCATTCAGGACAAAACCAAATGGGACATGCTGTCCCGTTTAGTTTCGGATCGTGGGATCCATTATACTAATGCCCGCTCCACGCAGCAGGGCATTAAAGTCCAAGTCTCCTCCATTAGCGACCACAGAGCGCTAACAAAACTCCTCCGCAACGAGAGCATAAGTTTTCACACTTATGCGCTCGAAGAGGAGAAAGTCCTCCGAGTGGTCATCCGCGGTGTGCCCAAGGAGGTACATACCGATTCGGTATGTGCCGACCTGAAGGCACAAGACTTCCCCGTACATGCAGTTCACCGCATGTACAGCGGGAAGGACCGCAGTCCCTACGATCTAGTACTCGTAGTACTAGATCGTACTCCTGAAGGCAAGGCCATTTTTAATTTAAAAAAGGTCTGTGGCCTCTCAGGACTCGATGTCCAAGCCCCATACAAGAATGGGAGTCCCTCGCAGTGCCACAACTGCCAACTATACGGGCACGCCTCCCGATTCTGCTTCGCTCGCGCTAGGTGCGTTAAGTGCCTAGGCGATCACGCGACAACAGCGTGCACTCGCACCCGGGATTCGCCGGACCCACCCAGCTGTGTGTTATGCGGCGCTCAAGGGCATACCGCGAATTACCGTGGTTGCCCTAAAGCACCACGAGTGAACCACAGGGTGGCAAGGCATAGGCCAACCCGTCCCTCTTACGACCGTTACCAACGGGTAAGCCCCAAACTAACGGTAGTACCTGCCTCACAGGTAATACCCGCGCCGCTCCCAGCCCGTAACGCATGGTCTAAACCACCCAGTATGGTTAAGACCGTCGCTACCGCCCGCGCCCCGGCCCGCGCGCCCGCACCCGCGCCCGCACCCGCACCCGCCCGCGCCGCGGCCCCTGCCCGCGCACCGGCCCCGGCTCGCCCCGCGCTCCCGGCACCCGTCGCCAACACCATTCGCGCGCCTCCCCGCGCCGCTTCCCGGCCACAAGCTCCACCTATGCCATTGATGGCTGCCCCTCTTCAAGAGGCAATCAACCTAGTCAGCGATCTGGCTATGTCGGTTGACATCAATGAGGTACAAGAGCTATTCCACAAGATGCAATACGCTCAATCCCCAGCGGACGTGATCCAATACACATTGGAACACGCGAATTTACTTAGCGCCCTTAAGCGCTTCGTTCCCCAGGCCCCTCCCCAGTACAACCACTATGGGTAGTACAACCGAACGCACGAAACCGTACTCAGTTTCGTTAGCGTCATTTAACGCTGACGGCCTCTTCAGACAACGTGACCTCGTCCACGACTTTTGTTGTACCCACCTTATCGATATCATATGCGTGCAGGAAACCTTTCTAAAACCGGGGAAGGCGAACCCTAGGTTTGCCAATTACAGAACGGTACGTGATGATAGAGTGAACTCCCGTGGGGGAGGCACTCTTATCTATTACAAAAGGTCCCTGCACTGCATTCCCCTACCTACCCCGACTCTTGTTAATATGGAAGCATCTTGTTGCCTCCTAGCTATGACTGGTCATCAACCTATAGTCATAGCATCCTGTTACCAAGCTTGCGCAAAGCCGATCGTCCGAGCTGACTTAGAAGCCCTATTCTCATTAGGAAGCGCCGTCATTCTGATTGGCGACTTCAACAGTAAGCACATCCTATGGAATTGTAACGTCAACAATCCCAGAGGTATTGCACTTGAAAACCTAATCGCAGAACTTAACTTTGACATAATTGCGCCCACTGAGCCCACTCACTACCCTTATATGGCAGACCACCGATCTGACTTGCTTGACATGGCACTATTCAGAGGCGTAACACTCCGGTTACGCTCCATAGAAGTGGTTCACGAGCTTCACTCTGACCACCGACCCATTATACTGCGACTAGGTCCCGACCCAACGACTGACCTCCCCCGCCCCACTAAGACGATAGTGAACTGGAAGCAAGTAGGCGATGCCCTAAAGGCTATCAGTTCACCGGACCTAGACAAGATCCCTGACGACATCCTGACAAAAGATGACGTAACCCTTGCGATCGATTCGTTCACCAATCACCTCTCCACCGTAGTAGGTGCATCCGCAAAGGAGGTCATAGTGCCGGACGACCGGCGCCTTGTCATTCCAGCGGATGTGAGACGATTGGTGACGGAGAGTAAAGCAGTGACCCGACATTACGACTCTTACCCCAGTAAAGAGAACAAAACTAAGAAACGCCACTTTGAACGCATGGTTCAAAGTCGCATGTCTGAGTTGCGTGATCAACAATGGGGCGATAAACTTTCAAACCTCGTGCCAAGCCACCATGCTTACTGGGACTTGGCGCGAGGCTTGAAAGGAAGTAACCATAACGACATGCCTCCCTTATACAGACCAGTCCCACTTGTCCCAGCGTTCTTTGACGAAGACAAAGCTGAGTGCCTAGCTGATAGCCTAGAGGCTCAGTGTTCCCCTAACGTAGATCACGTTGACCAAGCTCACCTCGATTCGGTGGATGCTGAAGTCGAACGTAAAAGCTCTGTGGTCACCTCTGAACTCCCACCAATCACCTTAGCGACTTACGCTGAGGTGGAGAGACTGATCAAGGCCCTCCGACCGCGCAAATCCCCCGGTGCCGATGGCATCTCCAACAGGGTTCTTAAAACCCTCTCTCCTCCTCTCATCCATCTCTTAGTCAGCATCTTCAATGCTGCTATGAGCCACTGCTTATTCCCAGACACCTGGAAATGTGCAAATGTCATTGGCATTCACAAACCAGGCAAAAGCTCATCTGACCCCACCAGTTACCGCCCCATCAGCCTCCTCAGTGCCTTAGGCAAACTTTACGAGCGATTACTTGCAAACCGTCTCCAGTCCCATGCTAAGGAACACCACCTTATCCCAGATGAGCAGTTTGGCTTCAGACCCGGACACTCATGCGTCCAACAGGTGCACCGCCTCACGGAGCACATCATTGAGGGCTTCAATAAGTACCCCAAACCCCAGACTACGCTAGCAGTCTTCCTCGACGTAGCGAAAGCTTTTGACAAAGTCTGGCACAACGGCTTGATCTACAAGCTATACCAATTTGGCGTGCCAGAACGTCTTGTGCTCATCCTACAAGACTTCCTTAAAGCCAGAAGCTTTCGCTATCGCGTGGAAGGCACCCTCTCCTCCCCCCACCCAGTCAGAGCCGGAGTCCCTCAGGGCTCCGTGCTATCACCTATTCTCTTTGCACTGTATACCAGTGACATCCCACGCTCTCAGCCCAAAATATTCCTAGCCCAATATGCGGATGATACCGCCATTTACACCACTGGGTGGCATATCAACAGACAGTCCTATTTCGTCATGCAACGGGCCATCACCGAGATCGGTGACTGGTTCCGAAAATGGCGCATCGCGGTCAACCCAGCTAAAAGCACAGCTATGTGCTTTACTGAGAAGACACGCTCCCCTTACCCGAAACCGCTTATTTTGTTCGACGAACCCATTCCCTGGGTTCCTAGAACAAAATACCTCGGAGTCACCCTTGATCGTCATCTCACCTTTAACGATCACATAACAACCGTCCGAAACAGAGCGGCCTTCATAATGGGTCGCCTTGGTCCCCTACTTCGCAAAGAGAGTAAAATGTCTCTTAGTAATAAGAAGACACTTTACACTGCCTGCATCCGCCCCATCATGACTTACGCATCAGTAGTGTTTAGTCATGCTAGTGAGGCCCACCTTCATAAACTTCAAGTCATCCAAAACCGTTTTCTTCGTAATGCAACCGGCGCCCCGTGGTATATCCGGAACACCGAGTTGCATTGCGACTTAAACCTTCCCTCTCTAGCGCAGTTCAATAAGGACTGCGCCCGCCGATACTTTGATCGAGCGCCCCACCACCCGAACCCATTGGTTGTCCAGGCATCGAACTACTCGACTGCCTCTTCTATCCCATTTTTCAAACCCCCCCGTCGCCGACCACGGCAGGTATTAGACGACCCGGATGACCCCATCGCAGCCATTACATTGGCAGCTTTAGCGTTATCCGCAAGTCGTCGAGGTAAAATCCCCAGGTGTGAGGTAATCAGAGGTCACACAATCAAACACCGAGCTCGCCGGCGAGCTCGAGGCAAAAACAAGGTCACGATAAATTGCTCTCCAAATAGTCAAAGAGTATTATTCAGTAGGGCCCAATTGTGCAACACTGCAGTTGCACAGAGGCATTTTGCTCCGATCCCCCCCATGTCTCTAGACAGCGAGACAAGCCGAGGTCCGAACCACAGTGGTGCCCTTGAGCTCGCTGTCAACCCCTCCTATAGTAGCGGTACGTTTTCGGCGTCCGCAGGAGACGGAGGTAGAAAGCGCTTTTCGCCTTCTACGCCCGTCTCGGGAGAAGTGCCTTCGGCACTTCTCCCTCCCGGGCTATTGTAGGGCCAGGCCCTCGCCCAAAACCCGGTGGAGCTGGACGACCGCACAGGCGGTAGCCAGCATCTATGTCCTCCCTATAGTATCAGCGCATGCGTGGCGCAACAAATAAGGTTGAGAGAACCCGTACAGTACTCCGTGAAGAAGTGACTCCGACATTTATGAATCCAGCTTAGCCGAGTTTTATCTACTTGCTCATAAAAGGTAAAGGTTAGGTAATTAAAACGGATATTTTGTAATAAACGGGTTAACATTTATTGATAAGTAAAAGAAACGAAATAATTAACTGACTTTAAGATTTCATAAATTGATTATGTATTATTTTAGCCAACATTTAAACAACAACCGCATTACTTGTGTATGCGTCGGTTATGTGAACTCACAATATTTTTAAATTTGATCATATGTACTGTAGGTATTATTATCAATTGTACGTCTTTGTAAGTACTCATTCCGCGGGTTTGCGGCCAATGAAAAAATGAAACCCTTATCATGCCCATTGAACCCTGATCACTCCCGCGTCTTACTGTCTCTATGTCACACCCTATTTTCTCAGAATCTATTAGACGAAAAAGTTGAAATTAGGCTTTCATATCATTTGGTTTGTGAAATAAAAGAAAAATCTACTTATTAGATTTTTCTTTTATTTTATTCTTATAATTGATCAATTATTCAACCTAGCTAAGAAAACATTAAAATAATGTTCTAGATACACATTTTAAAATACTCTTGTCATTCTGGACAACTGCCAATAAGACCTTAAAAACTGACGCGATTTTTGTCCATAATTATTATTTAGTAACCGGCTAGGACTCGCGTAATACCTCAGCAGCGTTGAGCGGCCCGCACACGCTGTGCACAGTCGTGACTCCCAGACGAAGAACTTCAAATAAGTTCAAAACTGGTCGGAGCAATATCCGGTAAATATTACGCGAGTCCTAGCCGGTTACTAAATAATAATTGCCAATAAGAGATTAGAATATATTTTACTTATAACTGATAGGCTAGTCCTGGACCTGAATCATATCACCTGTTGGTAAACTAAGTGATCATGTAGGAAAAGATGCAATTCAGGCTAATCTCGAATAACTGGCTCTCAACGACAACGCTCGGAACGTTTAGGTTCCAGGCGACAAAATGAATACAAATTATGTGGCAAACATAATCATTTCAAGCCTAAATTGAACGTATGTCCACCAGTTTTACGACATGACGTGTGCATGTGTGCGTATTTTTTTTAAATGTGGTATTTGGGTTTGTTTTCGATAGCGCTTGAAATCATATTTAGAAATTATAAAGTATCAAAAGTAGCTTAAGCATATTGTGATAATCTGGTAAGTGGAGCAAATAAAATCTCGATAGGATTTTCATGCTGATATGGTGCTAGATAAATAACAAAATACCGACTCTCAAATAGAAAATCATTATTTTAAATAGGCGAACTATGCGCCTTTGTAGAGACAACTTTACAAAGTGTTTTACTATCACTTAGTCAACAGATAGTTGTCTAAGACTAGCCTACCACAAGCAAAAAATATAGTTTTAATCTTGGTAAGTAGTAAAGAAACGGGTTTGATACCTATTCAAATAATTCAATTTGTAATATAGCCTTTTTTAACATTAAATCTTTCTCTTTTGAGTAGCAGCGTCTGTCTGTATCCCTCTCCCTGCAGTAGAGGTCGCGATGACTAATGTCTCACAGCTTGACGGTCTTTGTTCGAAGCAGAAGGTGAGAGTTATTTATCAATGATAGCGACCGGCCGGGATTAATGGAGCGGATCAAACATGTATATAGCACCCGCCCGGGCTGCTTGCGGAGGAGAGAGGGGCACATCGGCTAGCTTATCGAAGCATCGCCGCTCACAAAGATTGAAGTAGGTAAGACTTTTATTTTAATAGTGAGTCGTTTCTATAAACTCTGTTTTGCGAGTAGACGTTACGTTAATGAGGCTTCGTTTTTCCCTTTCAGTACGAAAAATTCAATGTTAAACCAAAATCGCGTGTTCACATTAGGGTTTTTAAAAATGTTTTTGGTTACGATAATTTTTTTGTGTTGCAATTCAAAATTTTATCTGGGAAACTTTAAGATTTACATGTTACAGCCCTTCTAAGCAGCGCAATTAGAAAGAACACAAAGACAGAATAGGGCTCCTTTATTGGCATGGAATACCTTTAACCAATTTTCAATAATTTCTTTTAGGATAGTAGCTTTGCTTGTACGCAAGCTAAACAAATAAATTAACAAAATAACAGAATTAACAAAAATAGCTATGAGTTTATGAAATATTCAAACCCTCAACCGATCCGTCCTTCGGACTGGGATATACTTCCAAATTGAGATTTAACTATCTTTAGTTTGAAGGACATTATTATGTTTTTTACAAATAATTTGAATACATTTTTTTTGTTTCATACCGGAATCAAACCCGCGTCCTCCGATTTCGCGCTGGATGCCTATTCTATGCAATACTTTGTAAATATAATTTTCGCTCAGCACGCAATAGTGCTTGTAATCATATTTAGAGACATTATTATTGTAATATACATGTAGAAGATACTACCGTATGTTTGTATCAACGACCAGACGAACGATTCATGATGTCGGTGAGCATAACTCCTACCTGTTACGGCTGCTACGTCACCGTTCACCAGTTATACTTATGTAAGTGAGGAACAGATATGTGTGTGTGACAATCAACAGTTAACACTGAACTGCATCCGCCACTGTATCTGTTCACCTTGTAACTTGACTTCCTAAAAGTACTCTGTACGTTGAACGTAAACGTTTAAAGTAAAATATTTTGCGATGCGATGGTTCCCACAATGATGGACATATTATTATGCTGAAGAGGCCTACTAAAATATCTGGTTAAATAATCATCTATGTACTTTTAGCTATACTTACGCGGTAAATGCGACTGATGATATCAGCACTCGGTTGCAGTTCTGTTGACAAGCAAAGAGCACACGACCCACAAACCCATTTTAGTTTTGAATCAATAATCGCCACTCGCCAATACGCCGATGTTCGTCACTCCCCTCGTTCAACTGAATATCAAATACCACCGTTATTTCCATACTAGTCGATCAAGTTTCCTCAATGATGGCATTCCTTGTTTGAATATCTGACACCGAAGAGCTCAAGGTCTCTTCTGCAATAAGGGTCTTGTTAGATATTGTATTATGATGTAGGTGGCTACTAAGAAAATATATTATATCAGGCGTACGTAGGTACATACATAATGACGCGTCTTTTATTTGTGGCGTAAAATGTATTAATTCCACTTGCAATCAGGAAATAATAAATCAATGCTAATAATTCCATATAATATATATAAATAATATAAGTAAATAGTTTGCGAGTGTTAGTTTTATTTAATCCCTCCGGCGGTATAACCACATATCTGAGTTTTGGTTTAAACTAAAGCAGTTTTTGATTCAAAAATAGAGAAAAGTTATCCTGGTTTGACTGTTCTCAACAATCTGTGCTTCCTTTCCTATAAAAAAGGGAAGTTTCAATCTTTAAAATCTTAGAGATTGAAACTGCCTTTTTATCAAGTATCAATCTCTTCCTGGGTGCTATCGTGTTTATATTATGTTATATATATTTTTTTTTTAATATGCCCATAAAACTGGTTCATACATTTAGACACAGGCATTTGAAACGGAAATGTTTTACAAGCTTACTTCTATGGAAGTAGACACTGTGCACTATTAAACAACATACATTTTGCTGGGAAGTCAACCCAATAAGTGTATTAATAAATTTTACATGTACTAGTCATGTCCTAAACCGAACTTCAGAAAACCGCCAACCAATTCACCATACATATTATGTGAGCCGAGAGCAGATTATCGTTATCTGAGATATCATTTTGCGTTTATCATTAATATATTGTGTTTATCAATTTTAGGCCTCTTGTTTTTAGATGGCTTATGGTTATTATGATTAGCTGGCGTATGACAAAACTCCTTTATAGCAGTTCAGCAGTGGACAAGCCGGTAGATACAGTAATAGTCAGCCTGTAGAAGTTATCGAAGGATGTGTAGTGTAATAGCAGATTTTCTTTTTTTTCGGTCAAATTATAAATAAAGGTGGTCTTCATACAAAAGAAAGTGTATATTTCGAACTTTTCGTATTAGCTCTGCCTTCAAATCGGTAATACAAACAAACAAGCATCAAACTTGATATGATTACAATACATTATTAATATGAAATTAACCAATAGAAACGGACCGTGTCAATAAACTTCGTGCTGAAAATCCCGACGTGAACAAAAAAAAACCAGCTTTGTGCTATTTACCGAAGGTACTTTAACAACACATAAAATGGCAAAAAATACATTATTTTTGCATATAGGTTCTTAATGTGAATCCGACCTGCAAAGAATTAAACCTATTAGATTTAATTATTTGCTTATTACATCAGACATTGAACTTGATATTCATACTAAGTTTGACGCCTGTACGTTTTACTAACGTTTATTTTTGGATCATTTTTAGGGTACCGTTACCAAAGGTACAACTGAACCCTATTCGCCCGACTCCTCCGTCTGTCTGTTTGTCGGGCCGTATGTCACGGGTCTCTGGCTCGTTATCGCGAGTGAGTTACCCAAAACTGGAATTTTAATATTTTGTGTAAAACGATAACCCAACGACGAACTTAAAAATAAAATGTAATTTCAAATATTTTTTTTAAGGATGCTCCAATGTATAAAAATAGTACCTATATTTTCTTTTCTCAAAGGCTGCCAACGCATCCTTAATACTTTTGAATTTGCTGATGTCCATGGAAAATGGTAATCACTTACTACCACGTAAGCCTGCTCATTTGTACTCATAATGAGTACAAACCAGATACAAATAAAAATGGTAACCGAAATATAAAAAAATGGGAGACGGTCAAAGTTGTATATTTTATACTTCAAAAACTAAATAGGAATATGAAACTTCGGTATGCGATGTGCATTAGATGGAACTAAAAAAAAAATTAATAATATATTATGCATACGTTATAATAACATCCCGGTAAAAAATTACACATATTATTAAGAGTACAAATGGCGGTTAGCTGATTTATATAGCTAACATCTTCTACTAACCAAAAAATATTGAAAACGCCGATATCATGCAAATGTAGTTTTGAACTTCAAATTTTGAAGCTGTTATCAAAACAAACAAAATTTTTGTAATGATTTTTATTATTGCTGTTGCAGGCGAACCATCAAAGTAAGAAAGCACATATGTACCTACTTTGCCAGTTATTTAGTACGAGCTCTAAAATTAAAAAGTACCAAAATCTGATAAGAGGATACGAAACAATCTTATCATTCTTGACCCATAATAATTACCAACAATAAATAAGAATACAGTTCAAAGATGTTTAACAAACTTCAAACAGATGACTACAAGCAAACATAATATTCATCACGAAGCGAAAAACAATAAGAAAGGCCACGAACACTTTGCTATTCAAAACCATAATTAAACTGGCTTTCAGAGATTTTCCGCGTAAATTGAAATGCGTAGGCAAGCTCGCTGGTGCGGTTCGCAAACGAAGCAGATGAGTCAATAATAAACAAGCAATAATACTCGTGGAGAGGGGACGGGGGTTGCGGGGTAAGGGAGTGGGGGGGGGGGGAGTTGATGCCAGCGCTGAATTAATCACAAGGAAATATATGAAAACTAAACGAGGAAAATATGTAATTGCGCTTCACGGGTCGTGCGCTTACTGCCTACTCGCTGGGCCATAATTATTCCAGAAAGCTTCAGTCATTATATTATAATTAAAAATATTATTTCTAGACCTATTCTAATATATGATAGAATTACTCATGGCCAAGGACAAGCGTCATTATTGCAAAATTGTACTCATAAAAAGTTATACCACATGAAAATACCGAACAGCAAATGGTCCGGAATAGTGTACTCGTAGTTTATATTTACACAACAGCGAATACGTTTTCGATTCTATACTAAATAAATATGAAGTAATTAAATCCAATTTTGGAATATGATATTCTTACAGTTAAGAATATATAATAGGTCTACCCTATGACAAAGGGCAAAAAGATAGGTTTGGCTTACATTTTGCCGGGCTCCTTCTTGACACCAACCTCCTTGAGAATAATCTTGATATTTATACTATGTATAGCCTGGAAAGCTCCACTTTGTCCCGTGTATTTTAATTACTGCAGTCCCAACCTCGTAGCACATACACTACGAAGTCATAGCAAATGTAGCGCGTAGAACTGCGTAGCCATATAGAGCTACAAATTCTACGAAACTGCCCGCCCTCTATTCAAATACAAAGCAAATCTTGTAAGATAGGAAACTGCGAGGGATAAGTTACGGCAGATCCTTTTGTATCGGCGTAAGGCGTTATCGGATGGGAGGCGAGGCCGTGTTTCTTACGGGAGTCTAATACAGCATTATCATAATACATGCTATCTATTCGAATGTGGTTTCAATACAGCGCGTGACGTAACGTCGAGTGGTTTGGAGAGTCCTTCCGTTGGGTAAAGAAAAATTGTATAGTATTTTTTAGATTGAACTTTTATAATATACGTAGTCATCTTTCAAAAAAAAGAGCCTTCTAAGAACAGATCACCAATTTTTTTCGGAGTTGCTTTTTATCGGCGATTTCCTTACTAATTTTATTATAATACCAGATGTATGGTTATTAAAAATTAAAATTGATACTGTATTTAAAACTGGCTCAACAGTATATTTTAGATTTCCTTTTATCTATGTTTTCTTATGGAAAGATTTTAAAAAAGTTGGATGTTTACAAAAATTCGACACAGAAATTGATTAAGTGAGATATTTTTTTTCCTCTCAAAGAATGCCACGCAGTGAGGTACTAATCGCTAGATCTACATGAGACAGTTATTTATGCACTTATCATGTTTCTGGAGAAATACTAGATATTGTAATTATAATGCCCAGCTAAGGTTTTATCGGTATCCTGTTACTTTACCGACATTTAATTATTAAATTTTCGCTTTATATCCAACATTAACAAAAAATTTGAATTCTCAGTTCAATACCTTACAAACTAAACTATATAAAAAGATCTTTTAGTGACTGTTTGCATACAAGTCTATTATTTACGTCAAAAAAATGTTATGTGTTGTTTCCTTGTGTTATTAAGCTTAAATATTCTATGAATGTTACATTCTGACATAAGTCAATTTGTAAAACGAAAAGTTAATGACGCCAGTTTAGTACCAAACACTTCGATACACTTTAAAAGGGAAGCGTTTGCAAAATAGATATTTGTCATGTGATTGTATGTGAAACAAAACATTTATGAATCGATTTGTTGTTTGTAAACAATCACTTTTGAAATTACATGCTTAAGAAATTAATTCTATACAAAACGTTGGTTGTCATGCAATATTTTGTTAATAATTATTAATCGAAAAATAGTGTTAGGCAGTTGGCGAGAGGTTTTTTCACCATGCGGTGAAGCTCTAGGTGGCGCGGCGGTGGGAATCGAACCATGGCCTTACGGCGCGGCAGTCCATAGCTATCACCTCTCGGCTATCACTGCTTCAAAGTTTTTGTGGCTTACACCTGCAACGTAGTCCGCGCTGAGTTAGATCAATGAAAAACCTCGGAAACTACGTACTAAAGCGAAATTAAAACTATTTCATAATATTATGTTGTTCTGAACTTACGAGTATCTGCAGAGATATTAATGCACAAATAAATTAAAATTGGTTGAATAATATGTTAAAACATTATAATGATTGAGATGAGAATAACCTTCAAAATAAGGAAGAATACTCTTCAGTTGATGACTATACCTTCACAATAATTATATGTACACTCTTGCGCATATTTCACTGAATCATCCAATCAACTAACTGCCAGTGAATACCATTACTGTAGTTGAATGACACAATCAGTCCTGTACTGATATTTTTTAAATTTTCAATCCTCGACTTTACATGTATATCTGTGCGTCTGTCCGTGACATCTTTGCTTCCGAATGGATGAATTAATTTTGAATAAATTGTTATTTATCGGAAAGGTGATTTTATAGTAAATGTTGTATTAATAAATGCTTATGGATTTACTGGAGTTTTATCAAATTGGTTTGTTTCCTACTTGACTCAGCGCAGTTTTTACGTGGTAGTTAAGGGGCACAACTCAGAGGCATATAATATTACATCCGGAATTACACAAGGGTCACATTTGGGACCTTTTTTATTTAATTTATTTATAAATGACTTAGCCCAGTGTTTCCAACATTCCGTACCCTTTATGTTTGCTGATGATTTAAAATTGTTAAAAGTGATCGTAAATGCCCAAGATGTAAGGCGGTTACAGGAAGATCTTGACAAATTAAAAAACTGGTGTACGCGTAATCAAATGGATCTCAATCATGCAAAATGTCTTCATATAAAATTTACCCGGAGAGAAAGAGTGATAAAGTCTAATTACAAAATCGGTGGTAATATTGTTAAGGAAGTCAGCAGCGTAAGAGATCTGGGTGTTATTTTAGACAGCAAGTTAACATTTGTTCCGCATCTCGATCACGTAATAACCAAATCATCCCAGATGCTTGGATTTGTTATGAAAAATGGAAAATTTTTCAAAAAAATTGAAACTAAAAAAATGCTTTTCAATAGCCTAGTTAGAAGTCAGTTAGAATATTGCAGTTTGATTTGGAGGCCGCATTTTGCAACACATATGCTAAGGTTAGAGCGGATACAAAAAAGGTTTCTTTGGCATCTTTCACACAGTGCCGGTATTAAAAATAGAATGAGATCGTATGAAAAAAGGTTAAAATACTTCAAAATTACGCCACTGTCAACCCGCAGAGACCTCTTAGATGTTGTGTTTGCATACAAGCTCCTTAGAAATTACTTTGATTGCCCAGACCTTCTTAAAAAGATAACATTCAGGGTCCCTAACCGGTATCCTCGTAACACTATAAAGTTATTTAAGCCACCTATCCGAAAAACTGCGTATGGTGCCAACTCTGTTATACCTAGACTCAGCAAGTTGCAGAATGAATGTGGATGTGATGTCGATGTATTTAACGACACTTTGGGCAAATTCAGAAAAAAAGCCCTGGAACATTTTTCGTGTACTTGAGAACTTTACTCTTCTTTTTTTTAATGTAAAAGTATAATTTTAATGTAAAAAAAAACTTTGTTACCATAATTTATAAGTAACTCACATAAAACAAACGTTTCGATAACTGCATGCTGTGTTTACCTATAAGTAATTATGCATTTAGTGTAGAACTTACACATATATACTTAGATTTAAGCATGAATTGATGTAATATGGTAGACCATATATAAATAAAATAAAATAAAAATATGTGTATCTATATTTGAATAATATTCGGGCTGTTGTAGTCGCAGCACAACATCGGAAACGAATTTGCATGCGATATAACGAGCGAGGCAGCAGTTTGGCTCCGGGCTGCGGCGCGGCTGCGGCCCGATGTTCGCCTTTTGTTTACCTCACAAACAAAAAAGAAATAACGCGGGTATTTTCATAATACGTTTTGCTCGGAGTGGAGCTATAGCCGATGACGATGATGGTAAAAACATAGTTATGGTTCCCTATCAAAAGGTTCAAAAGTAGTCCTAATAATGTCACTTTGATATTTGTCTGTCTGCAAATGCCTCGTAAATTGGTCACTTAGGGTAGAAATTTTATTAAACCAAAATGTTAAATAAAAAATAAAATCAGGATCCATTATTTAAAAATAACCGAAGATACTTTATCGTTTGTACTCAAGCATTGGATGACTTCAGCTCATTGAATAAAGAATTATCTTTTTTATTGAACAGGTAGTTAGGAATAAATCATTTATTTGCCATTTTTAATTAGCAAACCAGATTTATAATTTGCATGTTATTGTGAAAGTTTGTTTAGAATTATTATAATACAATACAATACAAATAGTTTTTATTGACTTAAGTTACATAGGTATAGAGTAAATTTGAATCCACAGGTTCCCGAACTAGCGTCAGCTGTGTTTCAGGAACCATAAGAAATATTTACGATAATATTACATAAATTTATATTTTAGATAGAACAGCTATATACAACAAAATATGAATATAGTGACAATTCAGCTTTAATTTTCCTGTTTATCTGATGTCATGTTATGTCATAAACGCCCCGTAGCCAAACAGGAAAAAGATGTCGACGCGTTTTCATTCAACGCGAAGCATCATCAGGACGTCTTGGCTCTTCAAGTGCACGATCGAGAATCATATCACATGGGTTTAACAGAAAATTAGTCGGAATTTTCGCTATATATATTTTTATGTATAAGGGAGAATGGTGTTCAAACATAATGTGTAAGATATAAGAAATAAGTCCGCCAGATCAGTAATCAAATCACCTTCGCCCTTTTGTACAACTACTCTAGCCATTGAAAAATAAATTGTTAGTAATTGTGTATACCTGCTGTATATATATAGAAATAATTATTATGGACAGTACAGTTTTGTAACGTTATTCATCGGTTTCTCCGACCGGGCGGCCATTATCGCCTCTAGCGTTTTTGCTTCCGAGGTGAACCTCATTTTACTTTATGGGCCGAAAATGCTCATAAAGATGTCGAATAATGACCACTCATTACTTATGTAGGGACGGAATGGAAGATGAAAAATCGTTATGAATTAACTTAAAATTTTTGGTTTGTTTACACTAACTGAAGAATTTAATTGGTGGTATAAGAACAGTCTATAGAACTTTCTTCTTTCATGATTTTTTTATTTTTTTTTTGTATAAAATTGCTATTAAAACACAATTTTAAATGTACGTCACAATGTAAATATGAATGATTTGTAGCTATATTTGCCTTACATATTATATCTTATAAGAAAAAAATTTTCTTTTATAATATGAAATTATTTTTATAATATGAAAAGAACAGGTATATAATATTTTTTTGTTCATAAAATTGACTTCAGACCCGCGGAAAATTTAATTACATGTCACCTTCCAGAAAATAACTTGTTTGGGGTCACTTGCTTCTATGATGCTAAACAATTACGCCTATTATGGGGAATGTACTAGAATGTCACTCCTCCGTATGAGGCGACTGAGGGTAAAATGGAAGGTGGTCAGCAGCGCCTTCTGAGGAAAAGCTATCTAACAGTGCGGTTGTGATCCCCAAGGCGATTCCTAAGCATGAAGATTAATTACTAACCCCGCCTTAATAGTGGAGGCTGTGTTCAGCAGTGGACAACAGTGTTTCCACTTTAATGATTTCCTTTCCCCACGCCTCAATTCAGATTTCCCCTTTTCAGAGCTTTTTTCACCTCAAAAATTTTTCTGTTGTAGTTTTTAGTTTTGGCCCTAGTGTAGTAAAAAAAAAGCGTGCCCTCGCTTCTGGGTATGGTATACTTTGATAATATTATTTACACTAAATGCGTCAACAAAATCATCGATCAATTTTTCGACTTTGCACATCATTTCTTTGATATAACTGCATATAGTTCTTAATAAACAATTAGTACAGTTTATGGAGAAAAAGCTACTGCTGTCATCATCTCAATTCGGTTTTCGCAGGGGCAGGAGCACAGAAGATGCCGTTAACCACTTAATAAGTCACGTGACTAGCCTAGTTGACAATAAGAAAAAAGTAATTGGGGTTTTCCTAGATTTGAAAAAGGCTTTTGACACTGTTTCTGTACCCATCCGCATTGAAAAGATGGAGAGGTATGGGATACGTGGGCAACCGCTGGAACTTTTTAAAAGTTACCTGCAAGTTACCTCAGTGCGTAAAACTTGGGAGGGAGTGCGTTCACTTGCGGAACGGGGTATTATGAAAGTAAACAAATGGTTGAACCACAATCTTCTTACCCTCAACCTAAATAAAACAAATTTTGTGACCTTCACTATAAATGATTCCACCAGGCCTTTAAATAATTTTAAAATACAGGATCATAATAATTGTGATCACAAGTTAGGTAACAAATGCAACTGCATAGAGATCAAAAGGACCAGGGAGCTTAAATATTTAGGAGTCATTATTGATGATCTGTGCACGTGGCATGCTCATATTGACATCATAACATCTCGAGTACGTAAATTGTCTTGGGTTTTTAAAAAACTGTGACACGTTGCCAATAAGGAACTATTGGTTATGGTTGACAAATCTATTTGCCATTCAATCATACAGTATTGTGTATCCGTTTGGGGAGGAACACATAAAACATTCCTATTAAAAGTAGAAAGAGAACAGCGTTGTATTTTGAAGGTTATGCTGTTCAAGCCGTATAGATACTCAACATGACATCTATACGATGATTGTAAATTATTAATCATCAGATAGACGTACATTTTACATATAGTTCTGAGATAGCAAAAACATAATAACACCTTCTCACAAAACTGATACTAATAATAGACGAAAAGAAAAAGTTTGCAAAATAACCCGACCACGAACAGCTTACCTAATACGCTAGACGACATATACTTATGTCAAGCTTTTTATATAAAAAAATTAATAAAGATTTTTAATATTCATGAACTTACACACTGGGAAAGTAAATGTAAATTATACAATGCTCTTAAATATATACTACGAAAAAACGAAAGAATTTGTAACCATTACTATTTAAACAATTTAACTCACACCTGCCAAAATCTCATTCCTACCTTGTACTCCGCACTCTTACTCTCTCTCACACACTTACCATCACACACATACACATACACACACACTCATCAACAAATGAAAGTACACATTCCCAAGTAACGTGGCATAATCACATAGTATATTATAATAGTAAATTTAGTTTTAGTATTCTATATATATAATTTTATATATATATAATTATATATATATATATATATATAGGTTGCCCTAACTTGCTCGTAACATTCTAAAGTGATCACATTCGGTTCGGGTTTAGGTTACACCTAAAGTAGCTGTTAGTTTTAATTTAGGAAATAACGAAAATAGTACATGTATTATAAATAATTGTACCATATAGGAAGGTGGTCCCCTAGATACAGACATGTCTCCTACGTAATTTAAACAAATATTGTAATAATTGTATTATATTGTATATAACACATTGTAAAAAGACGTTTAAAAGAATGGCCCCGAGTTTCTTGCCCGTTGTTCACGCAGTGGCTCTATATTTTTTTTTTGCTGAATGTGGCAGTACAATGTAGAATATTTCAATATTAAAATTTGTGATAGACCTTCATAAAACAAATAACTGTATATACCGTTATTGGTTTAGAAATATAATGTGCATCAATTGAACCACAAATTCCTCAATAAGCAAAATTTATGTTGTGTCTTTGTTTTTTTATCTATTCAAATAGAATTGTGCGATTTACATGTGCTTTCCGTTTTTTAAATTATTAGTTTAATTGCGCACGAAATTTATCGAAGTCATGTATAAATTATTTTAATAGAAACAGTCATGTCCAAGTTATGTTTAAGTTAGGTTATAGAATGCAGTACAGAAACTGTATAAAGCTAACCTAAAACCACTAGTAGCGAAGTTTGCATAATATTCAATGTTGGCCAATCATTGTTAAGCAACGTCCGCTGAGAAAACTTAGATGGGTGACCGTTAGTGTGACTACTGAGCATGCACATGCTTCGGAAGGCACCGACAAGTTATAAATAGCTTTACTTGAAAAGATTTTTAGAAAAATGTGTTTAGTTTGTAGCAGTAAGAAAATTATATGTTAATCTTGATTACATTATCTAAGGTCAAGAAAAGTCCGAAACGCGTTTCCTTTAATTTTTCTCGGTATAATTAAATTGCAAAGTTTGCTGTAAATTACGCTTGTAACGTAAATATCTTAACTATTCACGTATGAATGTGGATGAAAATAAATTAGAAAAACTTTATCAAGAAGGGCAAGAAAGTTACACTTTCGATTAACGTTACTAGTTTTGTATTACTAAGCTTACTTTCGGATTTTACCTAAACTGATCGCGATTTAACCTTTTCTGCCTCTCTTTCACTCCTATGTAGTCCAGTAGTGACAAAATGTCAGCATTTGACAGCGCTTTAAGCCGCCGGTCCCGATTGTTGTCACAGGATGACTTTATACCACGTTGACACGGCGTTATATGAATAAATAAACTATCCCACCTGGCTAGCTACCACCGTCAAGTAGAATCTATTACTCAGCACCTACCAGTCTATTCCGGCAGTTGTCACAGAAAGCCAGGAATTTAAGATTAACTTTTGAGTATTCTCGTCTTGAGCAAAACTTACCATGTCAATATTTATCTTATTAGCTATAAAAAAAGTTTCCAGTTTTCTTGCCAAAATCCATTGCCTTAGTTTGTGCTACCAAACCTATTTGGAGTAGATACTTGCAGACGAAGCAAAGGTTCATTGTAACTCTTGCCCTAGATTTGTGGCGTGTAACAAATGCCTAGTATTTATTACTGCTCCCCCCCCCCGCGCGTCCCACGTCCCTTGCCCACCCCGCACCGCCCTTTCACGGCTCAACCATTAATTCCGTATTACTCTTTGAAAATATATAACCCGAAATATCTCAGAAATAATATTTAGGTAATCAAAATGTTCCTCTTTTTACGAGTGTAATTTAAAATGGATCTAAATCTTTAGCGTTTCTTAGGTATTGAAAATAAATATTGAACTATTCAGTAATGGATTTGTCTTGACAGCGCAAGTGACACTAGGAGCATAAAAAAGTAAAAAAGACAAACTGGTACATATATCGACCCATTTTTATATTTCTCTGTAATTTATTTTGAATTCTAATTTGACATTTTTATTTAATTTTATTGTGTAATTTAATTATCTCATCCCATAATTTTCTATTGTTACTTATTATTGTACTTTGCTATTGTGCTATTTTACACATGTAATTCAGCATTCACCACCAAAGTCAAAGTCAAAGTAAATATATTGCTGAATTACATGTGTAATATGATATCATAACTTATTATTGATTCAATGTAATCTGCCTTTTAAGGGCATGCAATATTTATCTCACATACAATAGCAATTTATTGGATGAAATAATTAAATTACAAAATAAAAAAGACGTGTGGCACTTGGAGACTGCCGCGGTAAAGCTATCACATAGCATTATCAACTACTTAATGCAATTATAAATTTCGACACGTTAGCTGTCAAAACATTTTTTTCTGCCAAAATTTAGTTCATTTTACGCACTATAGAGGCGCTGATCAAATATAGTATCACCGCTGTGCCGGTCGGAGTACACACATTCCGACCTGTACACATTCCGACCTGTGCCGCCACGCCGAGCACACCTGTCTACAGCTCCGCCAGTATCTCCCAGTGAGACCGCAATAGTCCCCGCACTATTGCCGTCTCACTCGGGTCATCGTTCCGACGATAGTTGCAGACCAGTGCCTTGGAATACGCAGTCCTGACGAAGTTTTTGTTTTGTGTGCAGAAGCTGAGCAGCCGCCGAACGCCGAGCAACGCGAGCTACGAGCTCGCCGTGCCGTCGCGCAGAGGCGCTCTAAGACGTCTGGCATTACCACCTACCCAGTCCCTTGTTTCGGACGAACAACATCATATCGGGCTGGTGGTCTTGCTTCGACCGCACTTTTCGGTGCGCATTTCACCACTTTACTATCCGACACAACATAGTAACAGTCGCGTAACAACACACTTTGTGCTGTTAAGCGACGTCGTTCAGGCGTGGGGTAGCGTCAGCCAAACCCGTCTGAACGATCAAATCCGCCATTTGCTGCGGTCGCAGTGTGACACCCTACGGTGACAACGGCCACTGTTGTTGTTTTGGTTTAACCTTGCACCGTGGCCTTTCCCGCTTCACGGGTCAGCCGAAGCAAGCTGGGCTCCGGGATTCTGGCCTTGGGGTCACCCCTAGTCAAACCCGGAGTAGCGCTTAGGAGCACCCCTCTCCGCCGAGAAAAAAGCTCGGAGAGGGTACACAACTAGGGCACACCATAGGTACTCACTCCCTCTCACACAAGTGAGCTCACGAGTTGCGAGAGGGAGACAGAACCCGTTAGGCCATCCTGAGTATTCCCCTCAGGATGCAACGTCCCTCTAACGGTGAGGTGGAGGTCCTTCAGACCTTCGCCCTCCGCTACCCCGAACTCTACGCTGATCATCAGCAATCGCTTAACGATGCAGAGAGTGCCCGCCTCACGGACACTCTCATCGCTCCCTCCGGAATTCCAATTCCGGAGGCCATCGTCCCTCCTCTGACCCGGTCCTTCTCAGAGGACAGCCCGACTTCGCCCGCTCCGGGCCCTGACAACAGACGCACGGTGGCAGCCCCTCCCCGTGAGAGGTCTCGCTCGCGCTCACCGATCGGGAGGCCAGCGAGCACCCGTCCCTCCATCGCCGTTGTCGAGCCCACTTCGGACTCCGAAGCGGAGATGGAGGTAGATCCGAGTCGCGCCTTACGCACTGACTCGGACTCAGATAACGACGGCTACACCGTCGTAGATAGAAAGCGCAAGCGTGCTCCTAAAGCCGCTAGTTGCGCAACTTCCGCCCCTCCCGCCAAGGCACCCGCTAAGGCCCCCGCCTCCGGCAAGAAGCCGACCCCCGCCCCGCGCCCCGCGTCTCCTCCCTCCGCTCCGGCCACCACTGCCGCGTCCCCTCAGGACGCGAGCGCGCGCCGCGAAAAACCGCCTCCGCCCCTGTTCATTCAGGACAAAACCAAATGGGACATGCTGTCCCGTTTAGTTTCGGATCGTGGGATCCACTATACTAATGCCCGCTCCACGCAGCAGGGCATTAAAGTCCAAGTTTCCACCATTAGCGACCACAGAGCGCTAACTAAACTCCTCCGCCACGAGAGCATAAGTTTTCACACTTATGCGCTCGAAGAGGAGAAAGTCCTCCGAGTGGTCATCCGCGGTGTGCCCAAGGAGGTACATACCGATTCGGTATGTGCCGACCTGAAGGCACAAGACTTCCCCGTACATGCAGTTCACCGCATGTACAGCGGGAAGGACCGCAGCCCCTACGATCTAGTACTCGTAGTACTAGATCGTACTCCTGAAGGCAAGGCCATTTTTAATTTAAAAAAGGTCTGTGGCCTCTCAGGACTCGATGTCCAAGCCCCATACAAGAATGGGAGTCCCTCGCAGTGCCATAACTGCCAACTATACGGGCACGCCTCCCGTTTCTGCTTCGCTCGCGCTAGGTGCGTTAAGTGCCTAGGCGATCACGCGACAGCAGCGTGCACTCGCACCCGTGATTCGCCGGACCCACCCAGCTGTGTTTTATGCGGTGCTCAAGGGCATACCGCGAATTACCGTGGCTGCCCTAAAGCACCACGAGTGAACCACAGGGTGGCAAGGCATAGGCCGACCCGTCCCTCTTACGACCGTTACCAACGGGTAAGCCCTAAATTAACGGTAGTACCTGCCTCACAGGTAATACCCGCGCCGCTCCCAGCCCGTAACGCATGGTCTAAACCACCCAGTATGGTTAAGACCGTCGCTACCGCCCGCGCCCCGGCCCGCGCGCCCGCACCCGCGCCCGCACCCGCACCCGCCCGCGCCGCGGCCCCTGCCCGCGCACCGGCCCCGGCTCGCCCCGCGCTCCCGGCACCCGTCGCCAACACCATTCGCGCGCCTCCCCGCGCCGCTTCCCGGCCACAAGCTCCACCTATGCCATTGATGGCTGCCCCTCTTCAAGAGGCAATCAACCTAGTCAGCGATCTGGCTATGTCGGTTGACATCAATGAGGTACAAGAGCTATTCCACAAGATGCAATACGCTCAATCCCCAGCGGACGTGATCCAATACACATTGGAACACGCGAATTTACTTAGCGCCCTTAAGCGCTTCGTTCCCCAGGCCCCTCCCCAGTACAACCACTATGGGTAGTACAACCGAACGCACGAAACCGTACTCAGTTTCGTTAGCGTCATTTAACGCTGACGGCCTCTTCAGACAACGTGACCTCGTCCACGACTTTTGTTGTACCCACCTTATCGATATCATATGCGTGCAGGAAACCTTTCTAAAACCGGGGAAGGCGAACCCTAGGTTTGCCAATTACAGAACGGTACGTGATGATAGAGTGAACTCCCGTGGGGGAGGCACTCTTATCTATTACAAAAGGTCCCTGCACTGCATTCCCCTACCTACCCCAACTCTTGTTAATATGGAAGCATCTTGTTGCCTCCTAGCTATGACTGGTCATCAACCTATAGTCATAGCATCCTGTTACCAAGCTTGCAAAAAGCCGATCGTCCGAGCTGACTTAGAAGCCCTATTCTCATTAGGAAGCGCCGTCATTCTGATTGGCGACTTCAACAGTAAGCACATCCTATGGAATTGTAACGTCAACAATCCCAGAGGTATTGCACTTGAAAACCTAATCGCAGAACTTAACTTTGACATAATTGCGCCCACTGAGCCCACTCACTACCCTTATATGGAAGACCACCGATCTGACTTGCTTGACATGGCACTATTCAGAGGCGTAACACTCCGGTTACGCTCCATAGAAGTGGTTCACGAGCTTCACTCTGACCACCGACCCATTATACTGCGACTAGGTCCCGACCCAACGACTGACCTCCCCCGCCCCACTAAGACGATAGTGAACTGGAAGCAAGTAGGCGATGCCCTAAAGGCTATCAGTTCACCGGACCTAGACAAGATCCCTGACGACATCCTGACAAAAGATGACGTAACCCTTGCGATCGATTCGTTCACCAATCACCTCTCCACCGTAGTAGGTGCATCCGCAAAGGAGGTCATAGTGCCGGACGACCGGCGCCTTGTCATTCCAGCGGATGTGAGACGATTGGTGACGGAGAGTAAAGCAGTGACCCGACATTACGACTCTTACCCCAGTAAAGAGAACAAAACTAAGAAACGCCACTTTGAACGCATGGTTCAAAGTCGCATGTCTGAGTTGCGTGATCAACAATGGGGCGATAAACTTTCAAACCTCGTGCCAAGCCACCATGCTTATTGGAACTTGGCGCGAAGTATGAAAGGTAGTAACCATAACGACATGCCTCCCTTATACAGACCAGTCCCACTAGTCCCAGCGTTCTTTGACGAAGACAAAGCTGAGTGCCTAGCTGATAGCCTAGAGGCTCAGTGTTCCCCTAACGTAGATCACGTTGACCAAGCTCACCTCGATTCGGTGGATGCTGAAGTCGAACGTAAAAGCTCTGTGGTCACCTCTGAACTCCCACCTGCCACCTTAGCGACTTACGCTGAGGTGGCGAGACTGATCAAGGCCCTCCGACCGCGCAAATCCCCCGGTGCCGATGGCATCTCCAACAGGGTTCTTAAAACCCTCTCTCCTCCTCTCATCCATCTCCTAGTCAGCATCTTCAATGCTGCTATGAGCCACTGCTTATTCCCAGACACCTGGAAATGTGCAACTGTCATTGGCATTCACAAACCAGGCAAAAGCTCATCTGACCCCACCAGTTACCGCCCAATCAGCCTCCTCAGTGCCTTAGGCAAACTTTACGAGCGGTTACTTGCAAACCGCCTCCAGTCCCATGCTAAGGAACACCACCTTATCCCAGATGAGCAGTTTGGCTTCAGACCCGGACACTCATGCGTCCAACAGGTGCACCGCCTCACGGAGCACATCATTGAGGGCTTTAACAAGTACCCCAAACCCCAGACCACGCTAGCAGTCTTCCTCGACGTGGCGAAAGCTTTTGACAAAGTCTGGCACAATGGCTTGATTTACAAGCTATACCAACTTGGCGTGCCAGAACGTCTTGTGCTCATCCTACAAGACTTCCTTAAAGCCAGAAGCTTTCGCTATCGCGTGGAAGGCACCCTCTCCTCCCCCCACCCAGTCAGAGCCGGAGTCCCTCAGGGCTCCGTGCTATCACCCATTCTCTTCGCGCTGTATACCAGCGACATCCCACGCTCTCAGCCAGACGTCCTATTGGCCCAATACGCGGATGATACCGCTATTTATACCACTGGGTGGCGTATCAGCAGAAAGTCCATTTTCGCCCTCCAACGGGCCATCACCGAGATCGGTGACTGGTTCCGTAAATGGCGCATCGCGGTCAACCCAGTTAAAAGTGCAGCTATGTACTTTACTGAGAAGACTCGCCCCCGTTACCCGCAACCTTTAACTTTGTTTGACCAACCCATCCCCTGGGTTAGTAAAACAAAATATCTCGGAGTCACCCTTGATCGGAATCTCACCTTTAGCGATCATATAACAACCGTCCGAAACAGAGCGGCCTTTGTAATGGGTCGCCTTGGTCCCCTGATTCGCAAAGAGAGTAAAATGTCTCTTAGTAATAAGAAGACACTTTACACTGCCTGCATCCGCCCCATCATGACTTACGCATCAGTAGTGTTTAGTCATGCTAGTGAGGCCCATCTCCACAAGCTTCAAGTCATTCAAAATCGTTTTCTTCGTAGTGCAACCGGCGCTCCGTGGTATGTCCGGAACACCGAGTTGCACTGCGACCTAAACCTTCCCTCTTTAGCGCAGTTCAATAAGGACTGCGCTCGCCGATACTTTGATCGAGCGCCCCACCACTCGAACCCATTGGTTGTCCAGGCATCGAACTACTCGACCGCCTCTTCTATCCCATTTTTCAAACCCCCCCGTCGCCGACCACGGCAGGTATTAGACGACCCGGATGACCCCATCGCAGTCATTACATTGGCAGCTTTAGCGTTATCCGCAAGTCGTCGAGGTAAAATCCCCAGGTGTGAGGTAATTAGAGGTCACACAATCAAACACCGAGCTCGCCGGCGAGCTCGAGGCAAAAACAAGGTCACGATAAATTGCTCTCCAAATAGTCAAAGAGTTTTATTCAGTAGGGCCCAATTGTGCAACACTGCAGTTGCACAGAGGCATTTTGCTCCGATCCCCCCCATGTCTCTCGACAGTGAGACAAGCCGAGGTCCGAACCACAGTGGTGCCCTTGAGCTCGCTGTCAACCCCTCCTATAATAGCGGTACGTTTTCGGCGTCCGCAGGAGACGGAGGTAGAAGGCGCTTTTCGCCTTCTACGCCCGTCTCGGGAGAAGTGCCTTCGGCACTTCTCCCTCCCGGGCTATTGTAGGGCCAGGCCCTCGCCCAAAACCCGGTGGAGCTGGACGACCGCACAGGCGGTAGCCAGCATCTATGTCCTCCCTAAAAAAAAAAAAAAAAAAACGGTCGGAGTAGGGGGAGTTAGGTTATTTTCGTTACGGAATTTCTGGATTCGGTCTCCACTCTCAAGGCCCGCGATAGAAGCTATGCAATAGCTTAAAATTAAATAAAAATGTCAAATTAGAATTCAAAATAAATTACAGAGAAATATAAAAATGGGTCAATATGAGGATAAATTAAAATTACCATTATCTACCTTATTTTCATCTAAAACATGTATAAATAGTAATTTTGGATAAAAAATGTATTAATTAAATTACTAAAATATTAATAAAATTCATTAATTTTGTAATAGCTTTTGTTTAATAATATTGTTCTCAGTTATCTCTGAAACAACGAGGTTGGTAATACTCTCAATGAAAGAGGTATTTTATTGTATATAAATGGAGCCATACTGAAAATGCTTTTGCGCATCAATGTTATCTTAGAGCAGGCATGTAAAACTCAAAGTCATTGGTGGGCCAAATGCATAATCATCTTAAAGTCAGTGGGCCGCAAAACCCAACCATAATAAAAAATAAATAATATGTATATAGAGAGTTCATCATCATCAATCAGTATACATACATACACTGGTCGACGTTGTTTGAAATCCCCATCAAATGAAAGGTTTGCTATAATCCCCACGCTTGGCAGGCGGGTTGGGGATCGCAGAATGCTCACCAGCGTTAATTGAGAGGACACTGCTGTTCATCTTACGGTAGTTCTAGATGCAGTTTTAAGACATACCCAGTTTACCCAGCTCAGGAGGGGTAATAGAAGGTAATAATATAATAGCAGGAAAATCTTTTTACAATCTATTATCACTAGCTTTTTTCAGGAATTTGACATCTTTTGTATTTAAATAAAGTTAGTTTTAAAACTGCATCCAAGAGTGGTCAGCCCCGTCGCGATCTCGCCGGACATTTGTTTCCTTTCATTAGTGAAAATAATTGCTCACATGACCCACCGCCCGCACGCAGCGGCAGCGTCAGCAGACGCGTGGCAATCGTTCCAAGCTTATAGCGCGTTCTTGAAATATTATCACGACAAATATGGGCCGCATCAAGAGGCTATTCTTAAAATTGGATCGGGCCGCAGGCAAATGCCCTGAGGGGCGCATGCGGCCCGCGGGCCGCATGTTTGACATGTCTGTCTTAGAGTAACGAATGCAAACTTTACATTGATCTCGTCTATTCCGACTAACGACATCAGACAGCTGACAGAATAGATCAGGATTGTATCTGACAAACATAGCTGTTTCTCAAATATATGATTATGAGAAAAAATAAAAATTCTCCCAAACCCATCGTGTGATGTGTGTATCAAAATGAAGGACTTTAAGTAACGATTTCATAAATATATGAATAGTAAAAAATATCTGAATAATAAACATAAAATATTTTTTTTACCCAGTTAATTCAAGACACATTTTACGGTGACCTACATTTTAGAGTGTAAAAATATTTTTTTAGTTTGACTTATTAGAGCTCACGTCATGAAAAATAATTTTAATAAATTTCTATTTGAACAGTCATCTTTAAGTCAAAGTTTTGCATAATAACTGTCAAAATTTAAGATGTGTAAACTATTTCGTTTACCAAGTGACAAACGAACGGACGAACAGACATCAGACTGCAGACTTATGCTAATAGGGATTAGTTGGGCCCTTATGGTGCGGAACTCATAAACTGTAAAACTATCATTAGACGTGTACTGATATGATAATTTGGCAGCAAAAGGCAGATACAAGGAGTGTGAAGTGGCAGAGATACTAATGTTGCAATGGCCACGTGGTGTTACTAGAATGGAAATGATAAGAAAATATCGTAAAGTACGACAAGTCACTGAACAGCTTTTCTTTATATTACTAAGCGCGAAGACAGACACGCCGGTGCCTGATGGTAAGCATCCATAATAGCAGTTACAGTGTGACATTGCTCGACACTCCAAGGTATTCGAAATTATAAAATAAAGTATTTCGATTGGTGGAATTATATATTGAATACTCAAAAGATTTAAAAGCGATTTTTTTTTTAAATAATTTTCTATTTATTTGTTTTGCACATGAATGCAGCACTCAGGTTCAAAATGGGTTTTGAAATAATTCACCTCATCAAAATACCGCAAAGTTATGAAACTCTGAATTAATTTTTTTCTTAATATGGTGAGTACCTAATGTGCCACAGGAAGTACATATAATTGTTTATTGAGAATGATAAAATGTACTCAGTTAAATCGAGCTAAAATAGTATTTTTGAAAAAGGGTAATTTAAAGAATACTTTTCCTGTTTTGCCCCAAATATGGATAAACCTATCTGATTGCCCTACAAATTCTTTAGGCATAATATGATTATGTATATTATGAAAAACAAAATCATTTTAAAACGAAGTATCCAATTAGTTAAAATAAAGTAATGTGGTTAAAGAACCTGTCACTTGTGAGTAGAAGCAGTCAAACGCGTGCCAGCGAAATATATTCAACAAATACTTACTACCTGACTGAGGAAGGTGACGGAGCAATATTTTCTGTAAGCAACAATCGAATGATGTAGGTGACGCGCTTCGATGGCGGCAGGCGGTAGGCGGCAGGCGGCAGGCGGTGGTACACACAAATGGCACACAAATAATAGCAATGTAATAAAAGACGAGCGTCTCCATAAATCAACAAGGACATAGAAACGAGGTCGTGGAAATATGAACACGGCGAATAAAAGGTAACGACGAATACGCCCTGAAAAGTAAGCGTAACGAGAATGTTCTCGCATTCCCGTTACGAGCTCGAGTCGCACTATGCAGACTACCAGGCGACTAGCTTGTAAAGGAGTGCACGAGGCATGCTAACATTCTTCTGAATACCCGCAATTATTCTCTTCTTATGTGTTTTATGAGTACTAAGTTTAAATATGGATTTTAAAAGTAGATTTAATTAAACTAAACTGACTTCTAATGTCTGAGAAGTATAAAATATCTTGTAAAAATCGATACCATGCTGATTCGATTCACACAAAGCTGCCATTTTCATTTCATCCAACTTTCACAAGTTATTTTATACTTTCAAGGTAAGAAGTCGGTTCTGTTAATTATAAAAAAACGGCCTTTCCTATTGGTGACACATACTGCTTACAAAATCGATTCCCACTCACCCACAATGCAGAAATTAGTCACCATCGACAAAACTTGCACTTACCATGTCATTTAGGTGTACACATATAGGCAAATACTTTTTCAGTTATTTGAGTGTAATTGAAAAACTACTGAACCGATATTGATACAACTTTAATTTGACCATTCCTAAATTATAAACTACCAAATAAAAAAATAATTATCAAAATCAGTAATTATTGGTGGCGTAAATGTGTAACAAGTATATACAAAAAAGCATACAGTTGAATTGAGAACCTGTTTCTTTATTATCTGTTAAAAACTATAAAGTATACTTAAACCAGCACGTAAACACAACGTAAACGCAACGTAAACACAACGTAAACAGCGTGTTTATTTGGAATCTCGATATTTTTATGACATTATGATACAAGTATAATAATTAGCGAGCGAACATTCAAGCTACGAATCAAATATTGTTTTGTTTTTGTACCGTATATAGTTTTTTATTGAGCTAAATAAGTCTGTAAGTTGGTACGGGAAGTTGTTATTTTGTAATCTTAATGTCCTAGATTTGAATCCCGGGTCAGGCAGTTATTAGGTTCTTCTAGTAAAGAAATATTCCGGGCACTTCGGAATTTGAAACTGTGCCCGATAGGTGGCAAGAGGCTTGCTCTTTGTTACATGGGATCATGTATAGGCTAAAAGTGGGTGTCAAGCTGTCCTTGAGAGCCAGTAATTCAAGGTTAGCCTGTACAGCATCTTCGACCACATCATCACTTACCATCAGGTGAGATAGTGGTCAAAGGCTAACTTATCAGGAATAAAAAAAAAAAAACAGCTCTGTTCCCGTCCTGCTTGACTTTTAGACAATGGCCTCTGCGATGGAGCAATGTCTAGGAGCAATAATTATTAAATTATTGGTTTACGGCTTAAATTGCACTCCGAAGCACGTGCACGTAGTTCAGTAGTTAGTTGGTAGTTTACTCAGTAGTTATGGCACTTAACTAGCGGTCACCCACCCAAGTCATTACCGCAGTGGACGCTACTTATATATGAATTATAAATGAAGGTACAGTGCAGATTTCAGGAAAAAAACGATGAACTATCACAAATTACAGATATCAAATCAGCACAGCTCTATCTAGTCTAGTCTACTCTACATGTAGGATTAAGGGTAAAATGAAATTATGATTTTAAATATACTGTTTATTTTATTTCAATATTTACATGACAACTTTAGCCTCAGAGTTAGCACAAGGACATGAACTTGATCGAACACAATTGAATGAATTAAGTAAAAAAACGTTATATTGTTTATGTTATAGTTACGAAACATATGCAAGATCCGTCTGGTGTGAAGTGATAACATATAGCTACGACTCTGACAAAATAAAAGAAAAGACGGAGGCTCGTAAGACTTCAAACTGAAGCCACACTTGTATACATGTGTGCGATAGAAGTGTTGCCATATGAAAGCAAAAATAACTAACTTGTAGGTTTTATGGGAGAAAAATTTAAGAAGATATACATATACAGCAAAATCTGTTCGTAAGAATTCTTCGCAATAACATAATATTATTTATATTGTGCAATCTTATTGTTATATTGCCCATTCTTCACGATTATTGTTTAATATGTTTCGCAATGTTTTTTAAGATATTCTATACTTTACGATCTCTAGGTCAATAAATAATTGACCAAAGGTGTGTTAGGTTACATATATGGTATGGTTTCGTCGCAGGTGCCGTAGTTGAAAAGAAAACTACTCGCCACGTAGTTTGATGTTTGTTAGTATATTATTTATGTTAGTCCATCTATTTCGCAAAAACTAGAAATTGTATTGCAAAAATTATTATTTAATTTTAAAAAAGACTAACAATTTAGGAGTCACTGTCATTTTTATCGAAATCGGTTCAGTAGTATTCAAGATTTATAATTTAGACATTTGAGCGTTTTAATGACTTTGTACAAACTACAGGCAGACGGCGGACTTCGGTAGGTTTATCACTTATACTATGTATTTAAAGGATAATATGTCAATCTTAATATTGCAAAAATTGGATGTTACACTTACAATAGTAGTGAAGTGTGTACGAAAATTATACGAATTACCCAGTGATGATTTGTGAACAATTTTACTATTATTATTATACGATTGTAATTCGAAAATTAAACAACATATATTTAAGAGAAATTCGTCGTTATTCGTTTCCTCGGTCGTCCACCAGCGGCCTCACCACAGTAGGCCTCACGCGAAAACAATATACATAGCGAAATTATAAGCTATCCTCGTTAACTCTGCAACACTTAAAACCAAATTACAAAGTCAAAGTCAAAATCATTTATTGAATAAATTAAGGCGTCGATGACGCTCTTATGACGGTTCGTAAGTTATCAAAATGTAGGCTTTTGCCCAACATTGGGACTATTATATACGTACCTTATGTAATAATTTTTATTAACCTACAAACTTTTATAAGACGTATCAAATTTCTTGGTCGAACTATCCAACTACTGTAGTTGCAGTGATAACAAAGATATTGCACTATAACTATAGTAAATTAAATTTCACTAAAACATGATTAGCTGCAAAACTCTTTACTGGTTATTTCCACTATAAGATAAGATAATCCCTAGATTTTCCTAATAAACATACGCTTGTTTAGAAATAAAGTAAATAATGTTACTACTACACGAACCGACTGTTAAAAACTGCACACCTTTGGTAACAACCTAAAATGTATGTCTGGCAACACTTTACGATCGCACTGTTTACATTTTGGTTCGAAGTTATAACCTACATTGTATAATATTAAGGAAAGTACATTAAATTCAATACTAACGTGTTTAAAGACTGAGAAGTAATTCCAGATAACTTTCTCTTCACTGTATATGTTTTGTTTTTGTAGTATTTTAATACGCAAGTGGGTATTTTTAGTTTAATTATTCCGTTGTGTGACGTGTGTAATGTGCGACGGTCTATCGTGAATGAGGACAGAACTGGCCGAATTTGGATACGTTTGTGTGAGTGAGTTGTGTCTTACATAAAATTGGCCAAATTTGATGCTTCATTTTTGATATTCATAGACTCCCTCGTTCTTATTCATTTCTCTGAGAGCTACAAGTACAACAAATTCTGATGCATTTCGTTACAAGTGACTAACTACACTCCGTCCATCACCCTGACACATACACAATGGAAAGTTTCTGTAATTGGATAAATTACTTACTGGCTTTCAGGGACTGCTACTGAACACACTGTTACGTACTTGGCGACAGATTTTCTACTTAAGGGTGGTAGCTAGCCAGGCGACCATTGATAAAATACTGTTCTACCATGCTGTGAAGCTCAAGTCGGTGGTGAGGATCATACAATTGATCTGCTCCACTGCAGTTTACTCGTCTATCACTGCTTCAACACTTGACTTAGCGAAGAGCGCACTGAACATTAATAACTACGTTTTGACTCTATGGCTATATTATTGTTATTTTTGTATTATTATATTACCGAAGAACCACTATGCCGTAACGTGTGTCGTAAACAAGTTATGAAAGCAGCCTGGCTGGTTTATTGAATAAACATTTATTAACAATCGTTGTAACAACGTCCCACTGAGTGTGCTGAGTAAATTCATTGATGTGTTGTGCTGGCGTGGAGTGAGTGTATTTAGTGTGGGCTGAGTGAGTGGATGGGCTCTCCATTAGAGCGGGCAGGTGTTTGCACCCTCCCCCCCCCAACCTCTCACCGAGCATCCCCTCGCCCCTCACTCCGCGCCGCACTGCGCTAACAAAGCGACCCCTAATGACGCCGCGCTGCGCCGCGCAGCCACTTCCCATACACATTGTTCGCGGACAACTGGATGCGACATCTTAAACAATTTTGTTACTTTTATTAATTAGCAGACTTGAGGTAAAGGTTCATATCAGACGTGAGTTTTTTTTATTGAGATTGGAACACAACCTATCAGGCTAATATATTATTATTATTACGGTGATCATTTATCACCGGTGACGGTGATAAATGATCACCGTCACCGACGGAAATCCGCAGCACTAGATGTCTCGAGGATGCATTCTTAGCTTTTGAGATGAGAATATGCTCTTTCATGAATATTCTTATGTCGTAGGTAAAGGTTTATAAATAGTTCGGATGGCAGCTGGTTCCACGTAGGTATTGGCAGTACGAGGTAGAAATGCCGTAAGAAACGTCGGTTATGGAATTCAAGACGTCGACATGAAATTAACTAAACATTATGCTTCGTAAATGATTTACGGTGGCATATCATAGTTAATGTTCAAATGTGTATTATGTATGTGTTGATAATTTAGTTTTCTGTTAAGATAAATTATAAGTAACCGAGCCAACAGTAAAGTGTAAAGGTAGAGAGATGTTGTGTAAGTTCATGGTTGAGTTGTCAATGTGTATCGACTCATCATAACAGCTGAAACTTAAAGGTGAGAGAGAAAGTGTGCTATATTTTGTTCCCATCCAGTGCAGGTGTGTCCATCGCAACATGTCGCGTCGCTTCGCTTGTTCTACACACGTTGCGTTTCGCAGCTCGACCGATGATTTATTTACAGCAGCATTTAGCGATGGCCACACATGGCATGGAGGGTGCTGGCTCCGTGTTGACCAACCTACGAAGGGAAATTGTTCCCTCAGTCCACAGGTTTTACTAATATGCCTTTTAACAGTACTGTGTGAGAATACTTCTTCGTTTACCTTTCTCAGTCACGCGCTAAGTGAGGTCCTCACAACGTACTTACAAATGTTTTTCTCATCCTATGCTGGGTAGGGTGAGTACATTTATTTTTCTTTATATTTTTCTGTTCATGTCACGCCATCCAAAGTTCTCATATAATATATAAATTCATAGAGACCACAATTTTAATTTGTTTTGCATGGAATAGTGCTTGACATCATATAAACCTAATAGTCTAGCTTTTGACCACTATTACACGTGATGGTAAGTGATTATGTGTTCAAAGATGTTGTTGGCGCTCTGCATTGCGCTATCGGAGCTGGGAACTTTGCGAGGGAGATTTCAGAGATAAATGCCGATCTTCTTGTGAACTTCGGTTTATTATAATAATGAGCATATAAAATTACATGTTCACACACAACCAGTCAGCAATAGGAAGGGAAGTGGAATTGACACTTGATATAACATTAGTGAGGGGAAAATCCATAGCTTAATAGTGTGGTGAAAAATAGTCCTGCCACAGACTAGCTATATCCTAGAGATAATCTACCGAGATTTCAATACAATTTCATTTCGAGATACAATTTCACATCTAAACAGATGTTATTCAGACTAATCTAGAATTACTGGCTGTCAAGGACAGCATCCGGGACATATTGTTAGGTGCATGGCGGCAGATTATCTACTCGAGACGGTGGTAGCTATACAGGCGGGCATTCACAAATGTCCTACCACCATGCTGTAACGACTGCCATCCTAAGATAAAGATTAATAAGACCGGGACCGACGACTTAACGTGCCCTCAAGCAAACATTGCAACAAGTGCTTCAAAATATATTCAATATAATATAATATAATACACTTCATATGTCAATTTTCTGTGGCCTTTCTCTGTATGTTAAACATTTTACAGAACATGTTATATTTTGGTGGATTGCTTATTAAATAACATATGATATTTTATATAAGAAGAAATTTATGAAGGGTTCCTCGTACATGAAACGACATTCTGTTTCTGCTCTACATTATAGACAAAAAAGAAACGATCGATGGACATATTGGCAAACATTGTACTCAGTCAATTCAATGTTAATTAAAATAAGTGATTGTTGATGAAATATATGTGAGTTGAAGGTATTCTGTCACCATGTAATAAAAAGAAAAAACAAAGTTAAGGTGAAAACTCACGTTTATGGCGGGAATTTCAAAATTTTAACAGCTTGTAGCTAGATTTCGCGGTTGGTGTTCGCGAGCTTAAATTAAGATTGCCTGAATATTACAATACAAGCTTGTAGAATATTTGAACAATTAGTGAACTCACACCAATGCACTCAACTTCATAAATTACTTCTACAGTCAAAAATTTCGTTTACCCGTGACAAAAGTAAATGCGATAAGTATTGAAAAATACAATTCAATATTGTTAAAACTCTTTTTCAAATTTCTCGTTTACGCGGTCCATTACAATAATAGACGATTTAACAACAAATGCAAAACAATGTTATAATTTTGAATTTCCCGCCAAAGATGTGTATGCAAAGCATACGGTATATTGCTGGCTATGAAGCATGCGCCTTTACCCAGCAAAAGTTGTGCGTATAATATACTAATAACTGTATAAATGCGATAGTAGTTGAGTGAGTGAGGAGGTGAGTGAGGAGGATTCATTGAGTGAGAAGTGTGTTATTTTATTTTATAGCTGATAGTCTGGCCTTTGACCACTAGCTCACACTACTACACTTACAATCAGATGAGATTGTGGCCTATCGACAATAAACAAAATGAATTGCATAATATGTGTAAAGTACCCCGACATCTTCAATAAAATATACTTCTTCGGCGTCCAACATAAACTGAAATCACGGTTTTGAAAATTGTAACGATTCAGTTTTGTTATCTTCCACTAAAGATAGAGACTCCAAACAAAAGCAAATAGATGCGACGGAAACGGAAGCGGCGGAAGGAAACATTCTTGGGCACGCATTTTCCGAGCGAGCGCTTTCTCGGAGAGAACGTGACGTCTGAGTGAAATCGCGCGTGAAAAGCTTTTGAGTCGCACCCAATGTTGTCACAAAGCGAGGCGTGGAGGGATACTTCACTGGAGCTGTGCTGACGTTAAAACGGAATCATAATGTCGTGTGAACAGCTTTCTAAGAACGTGGAGTTTGTCTTGTAGGGTTTTAATTTTTCACTAAGCTTTTCTTTTGTGTAATAATAATAAAGTTTGTACTAACAATCATTTCCATAATTTATCTGATGACGCTTTATCCTTGATTTCATTGTAAACGTAGGTATATGTCTGCAACTTGGTACATTATATACTCAGCACTGCCTCACTCGAATATGTACATATTACTCATATTATGCGCACGTTTCGTTGTACGTATAGTTGTAGGGATTCTTATTGAGCTCTAGATGGTTCTTATGGTAGTTTTTCGTAGATTTTAGTTGTTTCTCGTAAATAAGTTCTTGTGTTTATATATCTTTGCTACTTGAGTGGTACTATTCTTTTACTTTTGATTTTTATATATAAAGGTTTATTTCATCTCGTTATATGCTCTTTGCGACTTTAATAAGTCTTTATTATCCTGGACACTGAAGCTTTTATCTGAAAATTTACAAAATGTATAGAATATGACGCAGATTTGTGCTGATTTTTGGTTCTAGACATGCTGATAACTTTTCCTTTGTTTGCTTAGGGCTTTGCAAGCCAAATTAAGAAAACTAGATAGGTTTTCGTAGCAACATCATACATTTCCGAGTTGATGTTTCTGTGTGAAAAATGAATGGTTTTATGAAATTTTTAGCTGGTGATGTGTGGAATGCATTGTTCTATCTAGAAACAGTATTTTTATGATAGTAATTACAACGGTTACCTGTTTTATAGCCTAAATCACTTATTTTTGTGATTTTTGATATTATATCAGTCGCATTTTTCTCTATACGTTGGTATGTTTGTTTTTACTATATTCATAGTATTTATCCTCATATTTTGGGTTTTCCACAAATGTAAACATGTCAAAAATGACACTGTCTTGAGTCAAAATTGCGTTGTCAAACGACAATTTCTTCTAAAATTTATGAGGTTGCAATCAAAATTTGGTGATTTTATGTCAAATATTGCTAGCAACTAAGAATTAAAACCTAACGTTCTTGGTTCCGATTTTAAAGCCAGGCGGCCCTATATAAACGGAACATTCGGCTTCTTCGATCATTCTTTGCTTGGATTTCAAGAAAGTCTAAAATTAAAATACAATACAGGAAGAAACCCTCACTGAACAACTGAAGTCACCTGAGAAGATTGCTGGTCCAACACTGGAAGACTAGACTGGCGCAGCCCTCTCGACGCGGCCCTACATCCGGTGCTCCTGAAGTTGGTGGGAGCTACGTGGCGAAGCCCCTCAAGCGCGGCCACCCTTATCTCCGTTCTTAATTCCTTTCTCTCCCACCAGCTCACCGGAGTCAGTCCACAAACACATACGCGGACCAGCAAATCAAGGTGACCAGGTGCTGGTGAGGTGTACCTGCCTCCTCTTTCCAGTGGCGAGGCCCTCCTACCTCTGCTTGCCTCCACTCTCCTGCATGCAGAGAGGCGCACCCGCGTCTACTCTGCTGCTCTCTATGCACGTTTCTGGCGAAGTGTTGATGAGGTGTGCCTGCCTCCATTCTCCTGCAAAGAGGCGCACCCGCTTCTGCTCTGCTGCTATCTAATCTACGTTCCTGGCGAAGCGCTCCTGGTTCCACATAAATTCCGCCGGCTAGATTTTCTCTTTATTTTTATTTCCTATTTATTTTTTTTAACTTTCTTTGTAGGCTAATTTTATACATTCCTATAATTAAGTGAGATATAACGAGAGCCCAATCTTTTATGTTTTAAATGATATTATAATTATTCTATACTTTCCCTCTTTTATTTTTATCATTCTTTTTTAAGTCACCCTTTAAGTCACACTACGATTTTATTATTGACAGTTTGGCGCCCAACTTTAAAATAACCCACCCCCCCTCCTATATCTTCTAAATTCTAAAATAAATACGCTCGTATTTCATATTTCTCTCGGCTCTCTTTGGCATTAACTTTATTTTTTTTTGTCTCTCGTTATATATCATATATTTTGTACATTATTTTACATACATTTTATAATTTCTTACATGATACTTTATACCTTGTTTTAACTTTTTTTTATATTGCTTTTCTCCTTAGTTGCTGTTTGAACTTTTTCGAGCTGTTGCCGTTTTGTTGCTACTGTACTGCTTGCTGAACGTGTCTTGTTGTCTCTGTGCGGTTGGCTGCCACATCACAATGCCAGTTAAGTGCAAGTCATGTGGTAAGTTCCTTATTTATACAGAAGGTATAGCATGACTAAAAAGTAATTCAATCAATATTTCTTTGGCACAATTTTTTTTTGTTGAGACATATACATATACTAAAAATTTAGGATTACTGGCAACAATTGAATAAGTTCAAACCGCTCTGTTTACATTATCTCTGATATTTTATTTAGGTTGTACAGTAAAATAACATAATATTTTGTTCAGTTCTTATAATTTTAAATTGTAATTGAATGCACCCCTCATAAGCTTTTTGATAGGTTATCGGTTTCGTAATTTGCGGTGTGGTTCTGACATGGAAGGGTTTTTGAAGCCACTGAGTGTGAGCTCTGTTCCCAATTGTATGTGTGATGAGGAATGAGGTCATGTGAAAGCTTATTATTAATATTTATTCATACCGAGCGGACGCAGAACTCGTTAAATAAGCCATTTATGCCGAGCGGACGCAGAACTCGTTAAATAAGCCATCTATGCATTTATATTTATCTATGTCGAGCGGACACAGAACTCGTTAAATAAGCCATCCATGTCGAGCGGACGCAGAACTCGTAAAATATGCCTTTCATGCATTTATATTTATCTATATCGAGCGGTTGCAGGACTCGTAAAATAAGCCATACTTGCATTTATATATCTAACTTATTTATATATATTTATTGGAATGACAGGTCTGGTATGAAAGAGTTTCATGTCTTTAACATTTACTAGTCATTTTCGAAGTCCGTTGCCAATTCTATTGCTTGTAGGGTCTTGCAATCATATTTCAAATATTTGATCCTTGTATCCTTTATGCTTGTTCTATTTAGCTCTAAACTTTAACTTATATTTCTAATATAAGTTCATTCTTGTCTTACTTTTAAATCTATAACTGTTCTTGTACAACTCTAGATTTTTATCTCGAATATGAGTTATTTCTTGTACCTTATATGCCTGTTTTTTTTAAACAAGCCTTTGCTTTTCACTTGTAATATGAGATTTTATTATATTATTTCTGTCTGTTCGTCTGTTCTTAAAGAGCACTTGATTTTCACTTATATTTCTTGTGAGGTAATTCTTATCTTACTTATTGTATTAAACTACTGTAATATACAGCTCTAGATTTTAACTTAAATCTCAAATATGAGATCTTTCTTGTAATATTTTCTTGTACAGTTATTAATCTTTACTTGTAATTTTCATTTCTTGTAGATACTCTCTATAAAAAAAAAAATTAAAATATTATTTATTTTAATTTTTTTTTCCGGGGTTTTGGGGAATATGTAGGGTTTTAATTTTTCACTAAGCTTTTCTTTTGTGTAATAATAATAAAGTTTGTACTAACAATCATTTCCATAATTTATCTGATGACGCTTTATCCTTGATTTCATTGTAAACGTAGGTATATGTCTGCAACTTGGTACATTATATACTCAGCACTGCCTCACTCGAATATGTACATATTACTCATATTATGCGCACGTTTCGTTGTACGTATAGTTGTAGGGATTCTTATTGAGCTCTAGATGGTTCTTATGGTAGTTTTTCGTAGATTTTAGTTGTTTCTCGTAAATAAGTTCTTGTGTTTATATATCTTTGCTACTTGAGTGGTACTATTCTTTTACTTTTGATTTTTATATATAAAGGTTTATTTCATCTCGTTATATGCTCTTTGCGACTTTAATAAGTCTTTATTATCCTGGACACTGAAGCTTTTATCTGAAAATTTACAAAATGTATAGAATATGACGCAGATTTGTGCTGATTTTTGGTTCTAGACATGCTGATAACTTTTCCTTTGTTTGCTTAGGGCTTTGCAAGCCAAATTAAGAAAACTAGATAGGTTTTCGTAGCAACATCATACATTTCCGAGTTGATGTTTCTGTGTGAAAAATGAATGGTTTTATGAAATTTTTAGCTGGTGATGTGTGGAATGCATTGTTCTATCTAGAAACAGTATTTTTATGATAGTAATTACAACGGTTACCTGTTTTATAGCCTAAATCACTTATTTTTGTGATTTTTGATATTATATCAGTCGCATTTTTCTCTATACGTTGGTATGTTTGTTTTTACTATATTTATAGTATTTATCCTCATATTTTGGGTTTTCCACAAATGTAAACATGTCAAAAATGACACTGTCTTGAGTCAAAATTGCGTTGTCAAACGACAATTTCTTCTAAAATTTATGAGGTTGCAATCAAAATTTGGTGATTTTATGTCAAATATTGCTAGCAACTAAGAATTAAAACCTAACGTTCTTGGTTCCGATTTTAAAGCCAGGCGGCCCTATATAAACGGAACATTCGGCTTCTTCGATCATTCTTTGCTTGGATTTCAAGAAAGTCTAAAATTAAAATACAATACAGGAAGAAACCCTCACTGAACAACTGAAGTCACCTGAGAAGATTGCTGGTCCAACACTGGAAGACTAGACTGGCGCAGCCCTCTCGACGCGGCCCTACATCCGGTGCTCCTGAAGTTGGTGGGAGCTACGTGGCGAAGCCCCTCAAGCGCGGCCACCCTTATCTCCGTTCTTAATTCCTTTCTCTCCCACCAGCTCACCGGAGTCAGTCCACAAACACATACGCGGACCAGCAAATCAAGGTGACCAGGTGCTGGTGAGGTGTACCTGCCTCCTCTTTCCAGTGGCGAGGCCCTCCTACCTCTGCTTGCCTCCACTCTCCTGCATGCAGAGAGGCGCACCCGCGTCTACTCTGCTGCTCTCTATGCACGTTTCTGGCGAAGTGTTGATGAGGTGTGCCTGCCTCCATTCTCCTGCAAAGAGGCGCACCCGCTTCTGCTCTGCTGCTATCTAATCTACGTTCCTGGCGAAGCGCTCCTGGTTCCACATAAATTCCGCCGGCTAGATTTTCTCTTTATTTTTATTTCCTATTTATTTTTTTTAACTTTCTTTGTAGGCTAATTTTATACATTCCTATAATTAAGTGAGATATAACGAGAGCCCAATCTTTTATGTTTTAAATGATATTATAATTATTCTATACTTTCCCTCTTTTATTTTTATCATTCTTTTTTAAGTCACCCTTTAAGTCACACTACGATTTTATTACGTGACAGTCTGAACCCGAGAGGGAAGCTTCGGATCACGCACCGCACACCGTGGACTCCGCACCGGGTTCTTCTCACAGTGTCTCTAACTTATAATTCAATTAGCTTTGTTAGCTTTCGAGTATTCACAGGGGCTAGCTTGGTAAACGTGTTTGAGTTTGTTTTAATTTTCTCAACATCAATTTATTATTTTTTATTGAAAACTCATGTGAGTTTGACGGTATTATGAAATTTGTAAATGTATGAATTCGTTGAACATGCGAAAGTGCTTAAAATCATATTTAGATGTATTAAAAAACGAGAATGCTAACACTATATATAATGACAGTTTTGTTTTTTATTTTGTGACAGGAGGACATACGAGTAGGCAACTCATCTGTTGGTAAGTGATTACCGTCGCCCACGGCAGAGATTTAAAAAAACTTTTTTTATGTTGTCATTTTTGAACAAGCACGAGACTACGAGACCCACTAGATGTTATGCGGTAATTTCTGCAATCATCATTGTGCAGCTACCAAAGTGTTACTTATCATCGACATCAGGAGAGGCTGATCGTGGTATCCTTGGTGATCTGCTTCGGCTCCACTACTTATATACGATCTACGAGGGTTCATTTATAATATTCACCCAATATGCAAGCTGATAGACAGCGCAAATGAATTACTGTTTTATCGTTATTTTGTTGCTAATGTTTTTGTTTTATTTTGTTTTTTAAATTGCATTATGAATTAAATTACAATATTTATATATTACATTGTTGACAGCGTTAGTTTGGGAGGAAAATGATTTTAATAAGGGTTAAAACATTTTAATAATTTGGCCATAAGTGCCTCGCGTGAGTACTATAATTTGGCCACAAGTGTCTCGCGTGAGTACTATAATTTGGCCACAAGTGTCTCGCGTGAGTACTATAATCTGGCCACAAGTGTCTCGCGTGAGTACTATAATTTGGCCACAAGTGTTTCGCGTGAGTACTATAATCTGGCCACAAGTGCCTAGCCTCTATATTTGCCTAGCGCTCTTCAAATCAACACGTTCCGATTGCGTTGCCGCGCAAAATATTCGATATAACTAGAATAAAGTTCAGTGATAGTTTCAAAAGTTACATCAAAATAACAAGTAGAAGAAGTGCTTCAAAACAGTGCAATCGTGTTACTGGAATTACGAGATTATTCGAATTATGAAACAATAAGAATATGACCTCTGTGTAACCTTGCAACGTATCGTATCGTGCTCACAATTGTAAGTACAAAAGAGTGAAGTGACTAACATAAGCCACTATACAGCTACAGCCACACTGCCCGCTTTGGATACGATTTGTAATATTTGCCGTAGTCACCCAAGCAGAAACAGCGCAGTCGTCTGGGGCGTCGCCTGAGATTCATAAGGTGCATGGTTCAAGAACACGTGCTGGTCAATATTCTTTTTGCACTATTTTTTTATTTTTTTTTTGCACATTCTTTTTTTGGCTGGTTGTAATTAAGAAGAGTACTTCGTTTTTGTTAATAAATAAATAAAAATTAATTTTCTAGAAAATATAAGCATTCCATCACAGTTTTCACTACTAGAATTAGTTTGATTTTATGAATAAAAATATGTCTCCTTTGAAATGGGGTTGCTGCGCCATGGGATCGGACGATGATGCATTTACTAGATGTGTGCAATGTAAGAAAGTGTTTCACTATGATTGCCTACAAACGCATGACCTACGGGGTAATGATAATAAACCGGGTTGGAAATGTCCCCTGTGCAAAAAGTCAAAGCGAGGCAATAATGATAATACTCCAATTCGATCGGCTGAGCCCTCCAACAGCGATTTTGTCTCACAAAGATCCAAGAAAAGAGCAGCGCCTTCGCTAACACCCGAAAAAGATTCGTCAACGAGTACCTCAATAAGCACCCCCTCGGAAGTTCAAAATTCTACCGACAATACTTCACTAACCCAAGAGGTAGCTCGGTCCATATTTAGGGAAATTATGAAGGAGGAGAGAGCTGCCTTGGTCTCAGAACTTAAGAAAAGTATGATTATGCCGATAACTTCTGAGATAAGAAGTATGAAAGAAGAATTCATGAGTTTTAAGCAGTCTATGGAATTCATAAGTGCCCAGTACGAGGAAATCAAAGACGAATGCAACGCTAACAGAGAAGCGGTTACTAAAATAGAGGAAAATCATAGTGACATGCAAGCATCAATTAATAGCTTTGAAAATAGAATGAACCAGCTCGAACAACAAGTAAGACTGCGAAACGTCGAGATCCAGTGTATACCTGAAAAAAAGGGTGAAAATTTGACAGAAATCGTAGTTCAATTAGGTAAGGCCATTGGGTGTGATATTACAGAATTTAACATTGAACGCTGCACACGTATTGCAAAAGTCAATCGCTCGAGTGATCGCCCTCGCTCAGTAATCGTGCAGTTTGACACGCGGAAGTCAAAGGATTGCTTCTTGTCGTCCACCATAAAACACAATAAGTCTAAACCCAATGATAAGCTCAATACCTCACACATAGGTTTTACTGGTGAGCGAAAGCCCATATATGTGATGGAACATCTGTCGGCTACTAATAAATCTCTACATGCTGCCACTAGGCTAAAGGCAAAAGAGTTGGGATACAAGTTTGTCTGGGTAAGAGATGGCAAGATTTTCGTCAGAAAAACAGAAGAATCCAACTTCATAATAATTCACTCATTGGCTAGCCTTAGCCAGTTAGTTTAAGTGTAAATAAGGCATGAATTTTGTATTTGTTCAATTTATTTTTAAAATTCACTCGATCCTTAAAAATTTACTATCAAAATTGTAGAGGTCTTAAAACAAAACTTCCGGGTTTTTTTAGAAATATGTCTTGTTTTTCTTATGATATTTATGTGCTTACTGAAACATGGCTAAATCCAAATATTTTTAATAGTGAGTTATTCGATAATTGTTATCAAATATATAGGCGCGATAGAGAAACTTCAAGTAAGTTTTGTAACCGAAATGACGGAGGAGGGGTATTGGTAGCTGTTTCAAAGCACATAAAATGTAACAGAATAAAAGACTGGGAAAGTGACGTTGAGGATTTATGGTTGTCATTAGATCTTGAAGAGAATTATTCTCTTAAAAAAGTAGCCCTTTGTGCTGTTTACTTGCCGTCGCCTGTAAATTTAGAAATTACTGAGTATTTTTTAACTAACTGTAATAATGTAGCAGATAAAGGTAGTTTTGACTATTCTTGTATTTTTGGTGACTTTAATCTTAGTTGTATAGATTGGAGTAAAGTTTCATACCCAGCAAGTCTCGCTTCTTTACCGAAAAAAGCTATCTCTCTTATCGATTTTGTTAATCTAAATAACTTCAAACAACTCAATGATGTGCCGAACGTTCAGGGTAAGGTTCTCGATTTAGTGCTGACAAACATTCCAAATTGTACTGTAGTAGAATCTGTAGATGTTTTGAGCAAAATTGACAAGTATCACCCACCTATTGTACTTAATATAACATTTCTTAATGTAAAACACCTTGATGAAAATGCCTTCAAAATGAAACAAAACTTTTTCAAGGCTGATTATGACTCAATCATGAAGCACTTAAACAATGTTCAATGGGTGACCAAATTTTCATTGTGCAAAGATGTTGATGAAATGTTAAATATTTTTTATGATGTTTTAAAATTAGTCATTAAGCTGTATGTGCCATTAGTTAAACCTAAAAACAAAAAACTGCCTCCATGGTTCAGTCGTAATCTTATAAAACGTCTCAAGGAAAAAGAGAAAATACGCCAACGTTACAATAAATATCTTAACCCACGTGACGAAATTGAACTGAAAATTTTAAGTAAAAGATGTGATAAAATAGCATTGGTATGTTACAACTCTTATGTAACACATTTGGACGAAAAAAATTCAGCAAACTCTAAATATTTTTGGGCTTTTGTTAATGAGAGACGTGCTGAGACCAGCGCTTATCCTGCCACAATGACTAACAGCATTGATGTGGTTAGCGATGGTTTAGGTATATCAAATTTATTTGCAAAACACTTTGTTTCAGTATATAACGATCAGATATCTCAGTCAGTGGATGAATTAGACTTGCCCACTGATTTAGACAATAATAACTGCTTTGGTAATGTATATTTCGAAAAGGACACTGTTCTAAAAAAACTCAAAGACATTGATATCACCAAGGGTATGGGACCAGACAATATACATCCATATTTTATTAAAACTTGCGCAGATAGTTTAGTAGTTCCTCTAAGTAAAATATTCAATAAGTCAATTGCATCTGGATCTTTCCCTAAACTATGGAAAATAGCTAAGGTGGTTCCTATTTTTAAAAGTGATGACGAACGTAACGTAAAAAATTATCGTCCAATTTCCATTTTATCATCATTTCCTAAAATATTTGAGGCCTTGATGTGTTCACCAATTCAAGCACACTTTAAAAACGTGCTGTCAGACCACCAACATGGTTTTGTAACTGGTAGATATGTATGTACAAATTTAGCTTTATTTACAGAAAACTTAATTGAAGCGGTCGATGCTCACAAACAAGTGGATGTTATTTATACAGATTTTAGTAAAGCTTTCGATAAAGTGTCTCATCAGCTACTTCTCCAAAAGCTAAAAAGTTTTGGGTTCGCAGGTTCTATGTTGGACTGGTTTCAGTCTTATCTAAGACAACGGATGTTTTATGGAGTCGTTGGAGGTTATGAATCAGAATGCCTAAACATAACTTCAGGAGTTCCTCAGGGATCTCATTTAGGACCTATTTTATTTAATATTTTTATTAATGACCTACCCAGGTGTTTTGCTCACTCAATTCCCTTCATGTTTGCTGACGACTTAAAAATATTGAGAACAGTACAAAACATGCAAGATGCTATTTTATTGCAAGAAGATATTCAGTCATTGATAGACTGGTGTACTCAAAACTGTATGCAACTGAATCATGAAAAATGTCGTTATATAAAATTCACTCGCAACCATAATATAATCCCTTTTAATTATACTATCAATGGCAATATACTAAAAGAAGTTAATGTAATAAAAGACTTAGGAGTTAATTTTGATAGCAGGCTCACATTTGTCCCTCATCTTGATCACGTAATTAGCAAAGCATCAAGAATGCTTGGATTTGTACTAAGAAATTCCAAGATATTCAAAAATATCAGAATTAAAATGATATTATACAGCAGTCTTGTAAGAAGTCATCTAGAGTACTGTAGCTCGGTATGGAGACCACATTTTGCAACACACATGCTGCGACTTGAACGAGTGCAAAAGAGGTTTCTCTGGCATTTGGCGTATTGCACTGGAATAAAAAATAAGGTCAAATCTTATGATAAACGCTTGAAATATTTCAAAATGGTCTCACTGTCAACTCGTAGAGAGATACAAGATCTGGTATTTTCTTACAAACTCTTGAGAAATCATATAAGCTGTCCTGGACTATTGAGTAGGTTTAATTTTAAAATTCCCAGGAGTAACCCTCGTGGATGTATAAAACTTTTATGTCCACCCTTTCGACATACTGTTTTAGGAGCAAATTCTGTGATTCCCAGACTGAGTAGGTCTTTTAATAATTGTGCCGCGATAGCCGACGCATTTGCGGAACCCTTAGGTCGCTTTCGCAAAAATATAACTGACTTCTTAATCAGTCAAAGTGCGTAGAAGCGCACCTTCTACTTATTGCTATTTTTCAAAACTAACAAATCAATGTCATTTATATTTTAATTGCATGTAATTACTAATAGCATGTTGTGTTAGCCTTTAAGACATTATACATTAAGCAATGTACTATAGTAGAAAATAATGTTGTGTATGTAAAAATGTAATAATTGTTGGCTGACCAGAAATAAATAAATAAAAATAAATAAATAAAAAGTGTCTCGCGTGAGTACTATAACCTGGCCACAAGTGTCTCGCGTGAGTACTATAATTTGGCCACAAGTGTCTCGCGTGAGTACTATAATCTGGCCACAAGTGTCTCGCGTGAGTACTATAATTTGGCCACAAGTGTCTCGTGTGAGTACTATAATTTGGCCACAAGTGTCTCGCGTGAGTACCATAATCTGGCCACAAGTGTCTTGCTTGAGTACTGTAATCTGGCCACAAGTGTCTCGCGTGAGTACTATAATTTGGCCACAAGTGTCTCGCGTGGGTACTATAATCTGGCCACAAGTGTCTCGCGTGAGTACTATAATTTGGCCACAAGTGTCTCGCGTGAGTATTATAATTTGGCCACAAGTGTCTCGCGTGAGTACTATAATCTGGCCACAAGTGTCTCGCGTGAGTACTATAATTTGGCCACAAGTGTCTCGTGTGAGTACTATAATTTGGCCACAAGTGTCTCGCGTGAGTACCATAATCTGGCCACAAGTGTCTTGCTTGAGTACTGTAATCTGGCCACAAGTGTCTCGCGTGAGTACTATAATTTGTGCACAAGTGTCTCGCGTGGGTACTATAATCTGGCCACAAGTGTCTCGCGTAAGTACTATAATTTGGCCACAAGTGTCTCGCGTGAGTACTATAATTTGGCCACAAGTGTCTCGCGTGAGTACTATAATTTGGCCACAAGTGTCTCGCGTGAGTACTATAATGTTGTAATAGTAACATTTTGTAAATAACCTTTACAGGAATGCTAGAACTGAATAAATTATTTTGACTTTGATATTTATTAAGTTTTTTTTTTATTGCTAATAGGTAAGCGTCTAACCACAATCTCAAATTTCAAACAGATGATAAATGATGATGTGGTCGAAGGTGTTTATAGGCTCAACCTATAAATTCTGGCTCTCTCATAAGAATCCAGGAAGTTACTGAGCAAACGGAATATGAGATGGAGTCACAAGTTGACACTAGCAGCTATAATCACATAAATGTTAAATTCATTAGTTAAGTATTTACGAGTACTTATATTGTCAATCTTGAATGTATAAACAATCCTACAGTACAATGCAACTGATATGTTATCTTGGCTAAAATAGTAGAATCCGTTTCTGTCAACGCTTGTACCGGGACTCGTGAACCCGATTCAACTTCAAAGGTACAACTTTTACATGAATCACTGATTGCTTTGAATCGCAAAGGGAGGATGGGAAAGGGGGGTGAGGAGTTTGGAAAGTGGTGGAGGGATACAGATATCAACTGTGATACGGTGTCATGCAATAAAAGTGCACTCGCGAAGCACGTAAAGCATGAGTTGGCTCGTAAAACGAGAATTCGCTTTAACAGTTGTCGCATATTAAATATCACGATCTCGTTTCAAAGGTGGCAAATTGGATATGTGTGTATCATCTGTACAAGTGGAATAAGTAATGAATTGAAATGAAAATATATTTGTACAATGTTTTAATGATAAACAGGGAGATCACTTGACTATTCAACTTGTTAAATATGGTTTTACTTACGTTAGAATATAAAAAAAAAACCTCTATAATGTTGCACTATTTTGCTTTACTAATTAACGTAGTTTTCACTAATTTTTAGAGAAAATTACGAGCTTACGTAGATAAGCCAGATAAATCTGACTGTAATTTTGACCACATCCGGTGTTTTTATTGAAGAACTAGCTTTCCGGGCGCGGCTCCGCCCGCGCGTATGTCGGTTATCGCGCAAAACATTTACCTCTTTTTGCGCGGTTGGATAAAAACTATCCTATGTTTTTTCCCGGGTCTCAAACTATTTCCATACCAAATTTCATTCAAATCTGTCCAATAGTTTTGACGTGAAAGCGTAACAGACAGACAGACAGACAGAGTTACTTTCGCATTTATAATATTAGTACTGATTGTTGGGGAGGATCGGGGTAACGTCTAGTTTGCTTTAAAAATAGTACACTAGACATCAAGTTTAAAAATTTCTAACATTTAACGATATTTATCAAATATATAGAAACTCGATAATATTAATCTACCAATTTCTTTCAAAAGATCCCATCTCACCTTAGCTATGGTGTATCATGAGTAATTAAATGCTTAATTGGTACTGCGTAGAGCAAGTCTGTAAGCATAAATATGATAAATCAATCACAAGTCCAGCGTACGAGTCACATATTCAGATAAAGTATGGATTGAATTGTAGGTCCATGAACCTAAACCCTTTTTGATTATATCCAACGAATATCAAGGTGTATATATAATCGCCTAGCAGTGTCCGTAGCACGAATAATTAAGACAAAACTGTAAAAGTAACAATCACGTAAACAATTGAAATGCACGTTCCTTTTTCCGGCAAAAACTATACACTTATCTGTAACCAAAGATAAAAGAACAAACTTGTATTGTTTACGCAAACGACACAAACACTATTCTATAATGCGAATATTCGTGGTGCTCCGCAAACCTCACTTACATGTGAGTATTTTTTATAATTTAATATATCCGGTGGTACATGTATTGCAGCCTGTGTCGTCCTGAAAGACACAAATCTTTACAAAATTACAAAATTACGAGAGGAAAAATTATAGTCATGTGCGGGATTCAAACCCGCGTCCATTCACCCCTTTAACCGGGGTTTAAGTTGCCATAGTTTAATAAATCATACTTTAACCATTTAGTGCATAGCATCACGTTTTTATAATACTAAAAAAACGATGATAATAATAATATAGTTTTGTTTTGTTAAATTTTTTATTTGTTAGTTTGTATATTAAAAATAAATATTTTATGTCGCTAAATACAAATAGTTAGTAGCAGTAGCAGTAGATGCGCGTGGCTTGATTGCTTCTATTGCAAATGTGCTCGCACCAAAGTTGCAATTTGCAACACAAACATAATTCCAAAACATCAATAATGCAGCGCGCAATCGCGAGCCGACTACGTAAAACTAGCAGCGATCTGCTTTAATATTTATCGACAAATAGCGCACCGATACTGTAATCAATCCCATCCGAGTCGTATCGCGTTATGTATATGTCGTAACTATATGTCGCATAGCATCGCGTCGTGTGGAACACGACGGTAGCCCTAATGAGAAGTAGCCCTAATCAGAAGTAGCCAAAATGAGAAATAGCCATAATGAGAAGTGGTCCATTAGCGAGTCGGTTGCCATAATGAGAATTAGCCCTAATGCGCCTAAACCGACGCTACTGTCGTTATTGCTGGTTACGCAGTGATTTGATTTTTGTACATTGATATTTTACTCATAAACGCTTAAAATATGGTCGTTATTCTGATAACCTTCTATGAACAACCTAAAAACTTTTCTCACTACTTAAACAGACACCAGCAACGTGGTATGGAAATGAATTGCTGGTGAGTTTTAGCCTCCTCCAATTTCCTTTGTTGATTTGTTTCAAAAATAGACGGGTACAAAATGAATAAGCAAATAGTACTATACCTGCTACTGTACTATACCTGTTTTATTACAATATTATACAAGCTTTGGTCTGCAATGACTGCAGTGCTGAGCACGCTATGATGATCTCAAGTTTAGCTTATAATATAATAATAAATGTTTTTATTACAGACAACGGGATCCATTTTTGTTAGTTACCTACAACTTAGAATTATGTTAGTACTTTATAACAAGAAGTGAGTTTGTCCTCTGTATGAGTTTTAATATCAGAGGACAATTATACTTTTCATCTATTGCGTTTAAGATACTGTTCCGGCTTGAGCGTAGTCTGTTCAGCAGCGACGCTGTTTTTTTACGCCAAACCGCATCAAATGTGTCAGTGCGTGCTTGCGTGAACATTTGTGAAGCGCTGCAGTATCCCGGAAGCCGCAACAACTTCCTAAACGCATTATTAAATTGGACACGCAGAGCGTTGTAAGCCTTTTTAGTAAAGTTAAACCACAGACTCGCCGAGTACAGAGACGTACAATACGCTTTAAACAAAGTAACCTTAACAGCATCTGTACATCTAGCGAATCTGCGGGCCAACATATTCGCTCGGACTGACAACGCTCTGCGTTCCCTCTCCATGTCTAAATCATCCGTAAGGTCGTCAGTAACCCAGTGCCCCAAATATTTAAAATTTTGTACTCGTTCTAATTGAACGCCATTCAACGTGATAGGTAGAATATACGAGGGGCACTTGGTACCTGCCCTGAAAACCATACATTTAGACTTGGCAGCATTATAGAGGAGACCATGAGAAGCAACATATGTCTCACATACAGTAAGAAGCTTCCGTAGTGCACTGATAGAGGGAGCCAGCAGCACCATGTCATCAGCATAGCTGAGGTTATTGACACAAACGTCGTTTATGTAGCAGCCCACTGGCATGCTGCTGAGTCGCTCAATCAGCGCATTCACATACAAGCTGAAGAGCGAGGGTGAACTCAACCCTCCTTGCCGCACCCCGCACTCCAGCCTGTACGGATCTGAAAGCTTACCTGCCCATTTCACACGATTTTCCTGATTCAGATACCAGAATCTAAATATTGATACTAACTCTGGCGGTACACCCGAGTCGCTCATTTTTTCCCAAAGAATGTCATATGACACCATATCAAAAGCTTTGGAAAGGTCCAGGTAACAGGCATATATTGGCGTTTGTCTGTCTGTGTAATACTTGACAGTATGCTTAAGACTGAGGATGGCCGTTTCAGTCGATAGCCCGGGTCTAAACCCGAACTGAGCATCGTGAAGCTTAAAGTGCTTACCTAAATGAGCATTAAGCACACTGTCAAATACCTTTGAGACAATTGTAGCCAATGAAATGGGCCGGTAGTTGGACCCTTCCGACACATCTCCAGTTTTATTCTTGACAATGGGTACCACCAGAGTCCGCATCAGGTCAGCTGGTAAAAACGAATGGCTTAAACATAAATTAAATAGCATTGTAAGTACTCGAGGAAGGTGCCTACCAGCGTGAATCAGGTGCTGAACGCTCAAGTTATCGAAACCCGGTGACTTCCCTCCCTTCATTCTCTTAATCGCGGCTTGAACATCGTTTGCTAAAATAATTATCGAGATGGGTGTTGAGCTCAATTTGTTCAAATTACGATTTGCGGGCTCTAAAATAGGTTGCACACTAAAATTATCTTTAAACATATTGGCAATTTTCTCAGGGTCGCAAGCACCATCGACACTCACGGGTACGCTAGACCTTATATTTAATTTATTCGTACACTTCCAAAAACTTTTGAAATCTGAGTTAGAGTGATGTGTAGCCAACATGTCCATTTTTATTTGATCTTGAGGATTTTGGCACCACTTGAGTTTGAAACTTTGAAAATTTTACGGGCTAGAATCATATCATCGTAAATAGGACCATTAATAGGTTTGCCACACATTACCCACACCCGAAACTTAAGCTTGGCATTCCAATGAGACTCGCACACATGCTTTTTCCACCCGGGTACTATTTTTCTCCTGTGACCTTTATTGACTATATTACCCGTAGTACTTGCAGCTTCACAAAGTATGTCAATTATATTTTTATATAATATATTTATAATATTTTTATGATAAATATTATTACAAGTTTTGTCACAACACATTTGAAATTCTTGAGGGAAATCAATTTGTTTTAATTTTAAATGACATATATGATGATATGCATTAATCTGTCTCAAACTTCTATCTCCCCATTGTACTTCGCTACAGAATGTGTTTTGCGGTATAGTTTTTTGCTTTATAACATTCAAATTACATTTAATCACCAATGGAAAGTGATCAGACCAATACACATCATCTCTAACATATTATATATCAGAAATACACGGCAATGCAGCTCTAGTTACTAAGCAATGATCGAGCCATCGCTGACACCCGTGTGATTCACTAATAAAAGTGACTGTATTAGAGTGTAAAGTAAGCTTACTCGTGTCCGCACATACCCAATCCTGCACTTTTGAGAAATCTAAAAGCTCACTGTAAAAACGTTCACTTGGATGTGCATTAAAGTCACCGAAGATGAACACAGATTCTACATTATTCTCATCAATTATGGCACTTATCGTGCTCAAACAATCGGTAAATTCAGGTATATTTTCATCACAGTTTGTAGGCATATAAACACTGAACACAAGTATAGGACGATCGTTCGTAGCAAGCCGAACCGCTGATATACGCGGGTTAGTACACTGTATCACTGATACGCACTGAAATATAGATTTGCGCCATAAAAGTGCAACTCCACCGAAAGGTCTGCCTCGTAGAATGCCAGCACCAGTATTCACCGCAGATGTACCGTAATTTCCAAAATTATCGTCGATAGTCGTCAGGTAAGGCAAGTCATCTTGCAACAGCCACGTTTCCTGAAGCGCAATGATGTCAGCAAATATACATATTTGTCTTACGCCATCTACAGAGCGTTTGACACTTTTACAGTTAAAAGTTACCATGGTCGTGTTATACATTGTGGTCTGTAATGTTTCTACGCTGTTCCGGATTCCGGTATGGCATAAAACGCCGACATGTTACACCTTCAGGCCAGATCTCATCTCTTAGGAAATCACTCAGCTTATGCCGACATACCATTAATTTATTAGCATTATAATCTCTCTTGGTTTTCATCTTAATTCGCTGTAGCGAGACTTTTTCACTTAATTTTGTTGAAATGAATTCGACAATGTCAGATTCTAACGTGCTTTTATGGACGTTTGAAATAAAAAAGCGGAATGTTTATATCAGCTGATCGAAATTTATCATGTGACTGAACAGCAGCCTTTCCTGTGATACTTTCTGATCTATTTTTATATCTTCTCTTCTGCACCTCTATCCATTCTTGATCAGGAGTATCAGTTTTCCAGCCCTCTGACGACGCTATTTCTGCCATTGTTTTTTTTACGGAAGGTGTTTTATCTTTCGAAGTAATAGCAGTCGGCTGGCTGAAAGCAAACCGGTTCGAGCATTTAGGTGTAGGGTAAGCATCCATCTGTTGATTTCGCCGCTGTATTAAATGGACACGGCACAAGCGGCAGTGGTGCATTTGTTTGCGATCGCGCAATATCTGTATCGGAGGGTAGATTACAGTAGGGTGCACTGCTACTTTGAGATTTAGTTTTTTGCTGCGAATTTGAAGGTCCATTTTTTGTCACGTTTCGGACACTTGAAGATGCTTGCTCAGACGTACTATTGATTAATGTCGGAGTGGTAGAAAGGTTTAACATTTCAGTCTGTGTACTGTCTAACAAATATCCACCACGCCTATTATTTACATTATGTTCAACGTTTGCAATAGATGTGTACCTCATATTTTCGAGTTCTGATCTTAATTGGTTAAGCTGATCTGAAGTAGCAAACGATTCTTTTATGCTTTGAATTTCAGATTGTAGCATAACAATATCCTTGAGTATTTTGGTTGGGTCCAAACTCGTAAACGTAACTGGAGGTAATTTATGTAATTGCCATGCCGTAAATAATGGTGTGTTATTCGGCTCTGTATTCTTGAAAGCACAAATTATATCTTCTATGTCTCTTTGTTCCTTATTTTTACGACGCGACACATTTCGAACCGTAGTAGAAATTGACGTAAAGAGCAACTCTTTTGCAATGGTAATTTCCGAGGCTGAAAATGCCGTCACACATAGTCTTACTACAGATTCTTCATCCAAAACGTCTATTTTATTTTGCACAAAACAAAGTAATTCGTTAATCACGATGTTACACTTCGCGCACTTGATAGTCTCGGTAGACATCTTGATTTCTGCGGCCGATCGCTAGCGCGTCCGAACGGAGACTGAGCTTAGCTATGTTCTCAGCTTTTATGTTTAGTTTTCATTACAGCCTTCGTTACCAAAAATAGGGCCTCGACCTACGCCATGCTGCACTTCTTCCTCATCGTCATCGCTTCCAGCAACGCAGTCATTACAGATAGTGACCGTACCTATTGTACTATTTTATCATATTGTATACATGTATTACTTATATTTTCATTTTTACATATATACATAAAATCACGCCTCTTTCCTGTAGGGGTAGGCAGAGACAACAGATTTCCTCTTGCTACGATAAGGATCGTAGCAAGAGGAAATCTGTTGTCTCATCACAACATATTATTATCTCTCTCGCTTCATCTACACTCATCAATCATTTCAACATAATCGTCGGTTTAGGGTACTCCTGATCTGGCCCTTTTTCAGAACATCTTCAATCTGATTTTGGAACGTTCGCTTAGGTCTTCCCCTTCCAACACTTCCGTTCGGTTGTCCCACGTATACCTCTTTAGTCTATCTCATTTCATTCATGCTCTCTACATGTCCAAACCATCTTAAAATACCTTTCTCAATTTTTATCACTACATCCTCATTCACACCACATCGTTCCCTTATCACAGTATTCTTTATCCTGTCACTCCGTTTGACTCTAATCATGATTCTCAATACTCTCATCTCCATTGTATTCTACTTTCATGCTTTTTCTGCCACACCCAACTTTCACTCCCATACATTAGTGTCGGTACCAACACCCCCCATGAACAGCCATACGAGCCTTCTTAGACACCTTCTGACTGTTCATAAACGCGTGCAATGCTCCGTTAACCATGTTTCCAGCATTCACTCTCCTTTCTATATCACTTTGACACTCTCCATCTTTTGTAAGCATGAACCCCACGTATACAAACTCTTTCACTTCTTCCACTTTTTCACCTCCAATCACAATATTGCAATCGGTTACTCTATCATCTCGTTCAAGCACCATAACTTTCGTATTATTTACGTTTATTTTCATTCCCTTTCTTTCTAAAGCCTCATGCATAACATTTACCATCTCCTGCAACTCTTTTACTGACGACGCAAGTATCACTTGGTCATCAGCGTGGACATTTGATGAGTAACTCGTTCATTCTTAATCCACATTCACTGTCTTTCAGGTTTGTCAAACAATTATCCATGAATAAGTTGAACAGCCACGGTGACGCTACACATCCTTGCCTAACACCTTTTTCGATTTTAAACAAATCAGTAGTAGTAGTATAGGAACCCCGTGGGGTGCCAGCCCCGTGGCTGGGTTAGAATTGCACCTCCCCATATCAACCCGTGGGGTCGTAAGAGGCGACTAAGGGAAAAATACTGGAAGGTGGGCAGCAGCGCCTTCTAAAGAACTGCCAACTTACACTGCGATCCCTAAGACGCCTGCCAAGCGTGGGGATTATGGCAAATACCCCCTTAATAGGGGAGGCTCAAAGTCAAAGTCAAAATCATTTATTCAATTAAGGCGTCTACGACGCTCTTATGAAGGTCAATTACAAATTTTAATTTTGAAATATACTACATTGTACTGCCACGTTCAGCAAACATAATTTATAGAGCCACGGCGAGAAGAACGGGCAAGAAACGCGGGGCCATTCTTTTAAACGTCTTTTTACAATGTGTTGATATATACAATATAATACAATTATAACAATATTTATTTATATTACGTAGGTGACAGGCGCTAGCTTGGCAGAGGCGAACCAGTCCAAGCATTTTTGTCGTTTAAGTAATCACAAACTGTGTAGTAAGATTTCTTTATTAAAATGTTCTTCACGTGCAACTTGAATTTGTAATATGTTTGGACAATTTATTATAAAACCGCACAAATTGCCTAAGAAGGACTTTTTATTTGTCTTTGCTAAACCTGGCACCGCTATTTTATCTTTATTCCTTCTGTTATAATCGTGATTGTCACTGTTTGATTTAAATTTGCTAAATTTTTTACTATGTATGTTAGTAAAAAATTTAAAACAAACATATACAGACTTGGTAAAGTTAAAATATCAATTCCTTTAAAAATATCTCTCAGAGATTCCCTAGGATCCATTTCATATATGGCTCGAATTGCACGCTTTTGTAAGATAAAGATTGTCTCTATCTCAGCAGCAGCTCCCCACAGCAATACACCATATGACATAATACTGTGGAAGTACGGCTGTGTTCAGCAGTGGACGATCCGGCTGTTATAGTAGTACAGGAACTATGTTTGGTGGTACTACATCCTTTCCGTTTCGTCTCATTCACACACAAAACATCTATATGTATTTTATGCATCATCTGGCATACTTCATCTACTTTACTATACATTCCACCATTCTTACATTCATCGTAGCAAAGTTGCTCTCTGCGGGCCACTTACCGCGAGGAACGAGACGTGATGGGTGGCGAACTTCATCGCCGCCATTTGGTTTTTTTATTAAAATAGAAATCCATGCGGTTCCCACGAGTAGCAAGGCAAAAAATTGGTCCACCCTGACAGAGCCCCGCACGTCAGGATAAGGCTAGCCATTTTCTGAGCCAGGTAGACATTATCTACTTATTTTAACATAAAATACTACCGAACGGTGAAACTGAAACCGTCACGGCACTGGGGATCAAACCATGGACCTGCGGCATGATCATAGTTATTACCGCTCGGCTAACGTTTCAAAATATTATAATATATAAGAGCGGAGAACAACTGGAAGTCGGAAATCCGGACAGATATGCGAAAACATTTTTGCTCAGATTTAAATGGAGACGCTTCAATTGCACTCACTCTGTCAATTATCATTCTTCCTTTTGACCTCAACAAAATATAACTACATCTAAGGCATCATCTAGGCTCGTAAGAGTTAAACTAAAATTAAATAAGTACCAAGTCGTCGCGCTTGTATTCTGCGAAGGGGTACGCAGAGGCATATCTATACATTTACAATTTGCCAGAAATGGTTTGGTATCATGTCCCTGTGTTCTGTAAGAGATTACAACCGGCGTACACACTTCAACGCGGCTGTCAAATAGATACCATTATCTATTTAGTCTATTAATGAATAGAAAGGATACCTTCATAGGTACCTTTCTATTTAAAACAGAACTTACAGATATCCATCACGTAGGTATACGCGAACATTGTACTATGTAATATTCTGTGGAGCCTTGGTATTGCTCGTCTCGATGGGGATCGTTCAGCGGCGAGGCGCGGCGGCGGTCCCTCTGGTTTGGCGAACAAAAGTCCGTCGGTTCAGATAGCATTACACCGATTCAGGTGAACTCATACGTATTCCGTGGGCATTGTGCTCGCGACGCGGCGGGGACCGCGGAGAGGGGAGCGGAGACTCCTTGCCGTACGATTTATTCCCAGCTTTGCCTCTGAATTTATTACTCTAAATTCTTTTCCTTAATTGCGTCTGGGAAGCGTTTAAAAGCCGCAGTCACGGTTGGGATCCTGATTTACGTCGACGCCAGTGTCCTGGAGGTACCCCTTTCGGCAGCGCAAAGGAAGTGCCACCACTTTGAACACGGATATTTTAAGCTGACAAACTGCCCGCTTGTTGTTTGAAAATATTGAAATGGGGCTTTTTATTATCAACCCTATTGACCTGACTATGGCTCAATCACGTAGTATTGGCAATTTAAATCTTAATTTCTTATGTTGTTTGCTATATGAGTTATAACAACTTTTAATTCACACGAAATAGTTTACACCATTTAATTTTACGACATGTTTAATAGTTACTATCGGATCTTCAGTTATGTTAATAAATAATTAGTAAAAAAATCGCTACTTCTAAGAGCTTAGTTCTTAATTGTTCTACGGTTCCTTACCAAATTACATAATAATACCTCTCGTGCTATCGTGCTCAAAAAGCTTCGAGTAGAAGCAAAATGTGTCGAAAATTCTAGTGGATTGACTACGTGGCGTTTATGACGTTACATCTGTATAACTGGAAAATTAGTCAAAATTCACGAAATACATATAAAGTATTTCATTTAAATATTTGTATTCCAAAGAGTAACGCCTGAATTAATAATTAATATAATACTTCACTAATGTCTTATGTCACTGCTATCTGATTGACGATCCGTTAATATGTCACGTGTCTCGAATTCGTAAACAGAATGGGTTACACATTTTAATTTTCAACTTTTATATCCTACATCCCTTATCTCCTTTCTTGCTTCGGACAACAAGACGCATAGAATCCTGGAATCTGTACTTGCTCTATATTACGAACACAAAGCACATTGCATACGGCTGAAATATGGAACACCTTACCCAGTATCGTTACTTCCCGATAGATATAATCTGGGAGTGTTCAAGTACAGAGTGAATTAGTCTCTGCGCGGCAAGCATGTTCTACCGTCGATCGCTTCTCCACTATCCTTCGTGTGAAACTACCGTTCAATACTTCTTTATCAAATATTTGGACAAGGATAGTGAAAATGGATAAGAATATGGATTTATGGTTTCCTCCGAAAACTACTGATGAACATAAAAAGAGAGGTGAATGAAATAAAGCCATATCACGTGTCATGTCATTAAATAGATTTATTGACAAGAGTCTTAATTGACAATTTCTCTGGTGTACTAGAGAAACTGTCAATTAAGACTCGTTTTATTATTCACGCAAAAAAATCCGAACTCAAAAAGATAAAATTAAACGACATGGCTTTTTCTTACCACACCTACGAGTAAGACTACACAACGACATACTTTAAAAATAATTTATTTCTAGTTTCTGTCATACAGCCGACCGTGAAATAAAAGTCAAGACTGAAGTTAAGCCTTCTTGGCAACGCTGTCGTTGTTTTAGTAACTGCTACTCCTTGGGTATTTCGGGCATTGAGATGGTAAGGAGACCTGTTGTGCGCCTAATATAGCCGAATTTCCCAATGCCACACTGAGAAATGTGCACCAACAACCCACATCAATCGACGTGAATAGTGGAATGCTACTTAATTAACACATGGAGGTTTAGGAACAGTCCTTTTATTCTTTAAGCATGACCTGCATTGCTTTTTACTATGTTCAATGGCTAATTATTAACTAAATTAAAAAAACCATGTATTATTATGTGGTGACGCGTCCACTTAGTCGCGCACATGGCCATTAAATTTTAAAGGAGAGCATTTAAAATTTCATTTTCTATTAAAAACTAAAAAAAGTGTGTATCAGTTGGTTTTGATTGTTTTGATTAGCCAACAAGATAAAAAGAAAGAATTATTTATGTCAAACTAAGGTGGTCTACGTTTTCACCATACAGCTGATCAGGGAGGAGTATGTACTCGCTGACCCAATCCGAAAACAGAGACGGAGAAGGCGACGCTATGCGTGCCTTTTCGTCACCTTAGACGAATTGCCCTATGGTGGGTCTGGGGAACCACCAAAAACGGGCCAAGACTGAGTGCCCCGTAGGCCAAGATGGATAGCGCCGGTACGGCGCCGCCCCACACTGACGCCGAGGGCTCATCGCTGGGTTTTAATGGGTATACCGGGCAATTTGCCTGGGGAGTCCCACATAAACCCTTCAAGAAGCCGAGCAAGGCGTTTTCCCAATGACAAAAAAAATGTTGGTCTACATTTTAAACAGCAAAAAGATTGTTACTATATATAAACTTAAGAAGTATTTGATAACAATATCAAATACTAACTTTTTATAGATATATTTCATGATATATATTAATTTAGAAAATGAAAAAATAACAAGCCATTTCATCAGTACTAATATTATAAATGCGAAAGTAACTCTGTCTGTCTGTCTGTCTTTCTGTCTGTCTGTCTGTCTGTTACGCTTTCACGCCAAAACTACTGGACCGATTTGAATGAAATTTGGTATGAAAATAGTTTGAGACCAAAACACAGGAGTTTTATCCAACTGCGCAAAAAGAGGTTAATGTTTTTGCGCGATAACTGACATACGCGCGGGCGGAGTCGCGCCCGGAAAGTTAGTACCTAAGCAATAAAATTAAGATACAAAAAGTGGGTACTTTTATTACAACAGTAAGATAATTTAAATAAAATAATTTAACTTACAAAACTCTCATGAGTTTTGTCGATTATCACTATTATTAGTACTTTTGTTTAGCAACCGGCCAAGACTCACGTAATATTTGCTAAATATTTTTTGTATAGTTATTTGTCTGGGAGTCACAATTCTGCAAATCACAATCTGAAGGCACAATAATGACTCCCAGATGAAGAATATCAAATAAGTTCAAAACTGATCGTTAATTTTCCGGTAAATGTTTCGCACGTCTTCGTCGGCAGCAAAATATTAAAAACCTATGGAAAGTGTCTCATACTTACAGAACTAGCTCCGACATCAACGTACCTGTAACAGAAACCATTTTTCATTGAATTTTCTGGTTTATTTTCAATGGAAAAGAGAGGAAAAACATGCGGTGAAATACGCACAGGCCTGTCTTCGACATTCCACGCGCTTCAAGGTGGCGTGTCGTCAGGTCTCAATTCCGCATTTTGCGGATTCATTAAATATTCAGAAATATCATTGAAGAATAACTTGATATATTCCATGGTTATGTTATATTCTGTGATATCACAAATATCTAGTTGTTTCTTATGTTTTTAGAGCTATTATAACAGGCTTAATAAACAACATCTATATAATACACTTGTTGCAGCCAGTAGGTACACTATGCTGAATCAAATACTGTGGACTCACAGTATTTTCGACTTCCTCAAATTATTTTAAAAGATCAGATCAGTCTGCACCATTGAAATTATTTACAGTGACTTGTGCTGCGCACAGGATATGTAACTTTTACACAATAATAGTCGTCACTGGCATAATTTACTAACATAATATGTTTAAGTTTCAAAATTATTAGGAGAGTGAGCCCATTGCCATCAACAGAGAACAATTACAGCTTCCAGACAGTTGCTGAAAACGTATTAACTTAGTCAAAACTATAAGCAGGCTAAAACAGGGATGGAACGTAATGGCGACATACAGCTCCTACCAACTTACTCCTCACTACTATTGCTACCAAGAGGCATTGCCTCGGCAGCACGAAGATAAAGAAGATAGCAGTTCTCATCTATCTATTTAGAGGGTCTCATCATTATGAAGTAATGGCAATTACTGTGTGGGTCCATTTTGTTTGGATTCCGCTATGTGCTTGATCTCTATCGAATTATGCACAATTTTCTTGCCCACAGTGTATCTAACGGGGTGTACTGATGCATGTAACCTGTATACAATCATATTAAAAACTAGCTGTACCCGCGACTTCATTCGCGATTGCCGTACCTGCAGACTAATTATTCACATTTGTGCACTGTTTATATCATATTAAGCAACACTGTGGTCTGCGGTGAAGAACTCTCATAGTAATCATTATGGAGCTTTTTACTTTGGATTTGAAAACTCCCGGGTTGTATTTTCCAGAAGACAGTAGTTAAGTAACTCAGAGAGTTCTTTCCCGGTTCGCACAATAAATGTTGAAGCAAAGTACCTTGTGCGTTTCTTTAGAATTTCGATTTTAAAACGCCGGTTTTGTTTGACGGTAGGTCGAAAATATATTTTTCATTTCTCATTCTAAGAATTTTCGTTGTAACATACTCTGTTGTTATAAAACAATTAATAACAACTATGTTTGGCAGGGTAGTAACTAAATATAAGGTAAAAAGTGTGGGTTAAAAAAGAACTACCGTAAAATATGCCAACTTTTCCTCCAAGGGAAACTTTGCCCGTAAAACAATTTATAAGCATATCTTTGATTTGCAAAAATATCTTAAAATTTTGACGAAATTGATGAAATTTAGTGGAAAGTAGTTATATGTATGGCAATGCTATCTATCGTATTTGTTGCTAACTTTGCTAAGTAACTTGTTGGAGCTCGTCGAGTGAGTTGCGTATTTTTGATCAAAGGTTAGTTAAACGGCAATACAACAACAAAAACAATTTATGTTGCCATTCTGAGTCAAGCTTTCACACACCACCTATATCACAACTCACCAACAGACGAGTGAACCGTGATCAAACACCAGGTTTATTAACCATAAAAAGTAGTAGAATGACTCGTCAGGTCGTCACAGCCCTGTCTGCAACACTCGAGGGGAGTGTACACGTTCCTTCCCTCGCCCCCCCCCCCCGCACCCTGCACGCTGCTCCCCGCTCCCCTCTCGACGGGAGCAGAGCAGGTGACAGGTCCATTATCCGCGCGAATGACGCACCGCTAGTTGATATCAAAAGTCTGTTCTGTGATAAAATACCCGCCTTACACCTGCCTTCATCCGCTCTCAAGATAACTGCACTCTTTATCAATTAGAAATTATTCTTGGAATTATTACCTTATTTGTTTTAATGTGGTAAATTGTTAGTTGGTTGCCGTTCAACAATATGAGAAGCAATATCACTTCTTTGACCGAATATTACCCCAATAAAATAAAAATTACATAATAAGAAAACTTACTTAAACCAAAATGGATACGCTAACATCATATATACAAGAGAAAGCTACCCTGGTGTGTATTGTATGCTGACGTCAAGATTCTCGTCGAAAAATAATATAGAACAGAGTACAAAACTGGTGACCACAGCATGGAACATATAATAATACTACACCACAGTTCAATAGAATATCAGAACAATGTAAAATATATAGCATTTGTTAAAAAACATTTAAACATATCTATGAATGTATTAAGGCCTTACATTGTGTATGAAATGTTTACAAGCAAATGGATGCAACAAAAATGGCCAAAAGATGGAAGAGTTTGTATTGCCGAGATGTGAATGGGATCTGTGATTTATCTAGAATAAAGTAGATTTTAATATATCAGTATATCAGATCTAAATGTTACCACAGTGACACAAATTGAAGAGAAAACGACTGATAATGTTATGAGCAGGAATGTAAAACATATAACATATAGGAAACAGAATCTTCAGTAAACGAAATCAGACTTTCAAGTGTGGGAGGACTACGTGGAGAATCATATTTGTATGAAAATTATGAGTATGTTTGTATGAGATGATAAACAATGGAACAGAGAGAGAGAGACACATGTTAAATCAACCTACTACGCTTCAGATAAGTACATGATGAAAAGTCTGAAGAATTATCCAAAAGTTTCAGAATGAACAACACATGAAAAACATTATTAATATCGTGATTTTGCTAGAATCACTACAGAAAAAGTTTATAAATTCACGTAATGCGGTTCTGGTTTGAAGCTTTCGATACTCTTGTACGACGATTTTGTTCCAAATTGACAAGAAATAAACGTTCAAAAATATTATCATGTCCTATTTTTACGTTACTTTTGCTCAACTTCAAAGAACAGCTAAAAGAATCTTATTCAATTTGTTTACGAGAGGGAAATTTGAGTTTATTAAACGACAGACATAAAAGTTGGATACTTGAGGATAAAAAAACGCAAGTTAGCGAGCAGGAAGATACGATGTCCGTTAACGCACAATGGGGTTTGAAGTGCCACGTAAAAATAAAGGGTAGAAGGAAACGAGCAAGAGGGCAAGCAAGTCGTCGTCTGCCACGATGAGTGGATAGCCGTATCATCATAGACATAGGTTACACAGAAAATAATGTCAACACCACACATTATGACACAGAATAGAGATGCCAAAAGAACTGAAACAATAAAGTAACTAGTGGCTCTCCGAGCTGTAAGCCCTTGCTAAGCTTACAATTGAATAAAGGTTCACTGCGCATGCTAATGGAAAATTGGGTCAAGCAATCCGAAAATCTAAATATGTAATGTAAATATTTAATGGATTTTATTTGGATTTAAGTCCAAGAAAATCATTGACACGCGGTCCCCAGCAAAGGCTATAGTTGTATCAGAAATAATATGCAATAATAAATAATAATGTATAAAAATAATATAGTTGTATGTATATTGTATATTTACTACTTACCTACCTATATCAAGTAGGTAAGTAGTAAATATACAATAATTTTACATACTTAGTAATGTATTTATCTCGAATACACTGGCTACAAAAACATGGAAAATTTCATAATTGATTATACGAGAGAAAGAGAGAGAGAGAGAGAGAGAGAGAGAGAGAGAGAACCTATCACATTTAGGCAACTGACGTGCGTATCAGGACATTGACATTAAACTAAGCGCAGGCATCCATACTTTCAGCACCTTATAATTTATATCTCACTTATCAAGGAGCAAATACTTGATGGAGGGGTTATTCGTTATCGATAACGAATAACGGAGGAATTTATATCTCCGTCATTTTGAAAAATGGCTGAAAACAGAATCACAAAAATTATGGACATATCAAACCTGCTCACAAAATTTCGTGAGAATCTGTTGAGAAATGCGACCTGTAAAAGAGAACAGCCGCACATACGAAAGCATTTTTGTTTAAGTTGAAGCAGAAATGCTTCGGTCGAATTAAGTTCTCGCTCGGTCAATTAAATAATTATGTTGAAAAATAGCAAATTTCCCGATCAGAGCTCAGAGCTGGATGCGTTTTCCTACTGGGAGTGATAGCATTTATGACCGCCATGTCGAAGGGACCTTTGCGACCATCAAACAGATCACAGGTCTTACCGTAAAGCTGGAAAACGCAGGTTTAATTCCCAATTTAAAGTAAAATTTTGAGTCTTAAACTTTACGGAAAAAATTAATACATTATATAAAAAAAACACTTCCATATTATAGTTTCTTTTCAAAAAAGAATGCTGTGCCGACCTTATACCAACTCGCCTTGGGTCTGCTCTTGTTGGTAATATACCTGTTATTGGTAAATGAGAACGTTTGCATGGTAAAATTTTCTATCTTATCAAATTTTAATCTCAGTTCTTAGCCCAATATGCAGCAGAACCGATTCACATCAACTTCAATAGTGAGATGCTGCTCATTCAGAGCATTTTATCCCTTAGCCGCATCTCACGACGTCAAACAGTAGATTATTGAATAGCTCTAATGTACGAAGAAAAGGCGGAACTGTACGGAACAAGTCCGTAACGCTTCAATTGAAATCTAAAATGTTCACGGGTGACAACGTAACGGGTCCCATTTAATTTGCATGACACAAGCCGTCCGATGCGGGTGGCGCGTCCGCAAACAGAGCCTGAATAAAGTTAATTCGTCGCTCATTAGTTATTCAGCGGTAGTAGGTGTCGTTACGCGGAACGAGTGTCACGTGTCGCCCTCTCTACGCTACAGAAGGCGACTTCGCGGCGTGCGACACGACGCGACTCGACCACGCGACACGATGCGGCCGCGGCACGGTAATGTTATCGATACAGTATTTTAACTCGGCTCTGTCGTTGAAATAACTACCTACAACCGCGCTGTACGTAAACTTGCGATAGGGCTACCCGCCTCCAGTATTTTAATAACATTTGCCTAATTTGTGTTTCCATTTAGTTTTGTGATTGTATTTTTTTAACTTAAACTTTTTTTATATATAAACAAATGAGTGATTCTCCGAACCCTAAATTTTCGATGTTTTGAGGTTTATTTTTGTAACAAACTGACAAATCAGCCTGCATTTAATTTTAAAACATACATCAGACTATTGTCTATCTTGCACAAGTTAATTATTTTTAATAATATTTATTTAAATATTTAAAAGTAGTTCTTCTTACTAATATGGTGTGTCCGTAACCGAGTTTCTTGAACGTTAGGAACAATAACATTATTTATTATTCATAAATTGATGTGAATTATAATTATTACGAAAGAATATTAGTTGTTTTTTACACCAAAAAAAATGGTACTAATTTTTACGATTGTTTAATTATAAATAAAAAAATAGTGAGTGTCCGGCACAAAAGTCTGATTCATATTCACGCGCTTCACCCGAACGTACCCAGCTAAATAAGAAACATCAGGCGACCCCTCCCCGCGCTGGCGGTAGCCAGTGGCTCGGCTGACGTGGTCGCGACGTGACGTGTGGCTGGTTTGTGTCGTCCCGGAGATATAAAGGTAAATATCTGATTCATATAGCCTTGGTACACCTGTGTTTCTGATTAATATGTTCGTTTTTATAATTAAAGTAAATAGTTTTCAAACTTGAATCTGCAGGAAATATAATGCCATTGGGGAATAGAAACCTATGTATAAATAAAAATCCTTAATTGCATACGTGTGATGATTTATCGATGTTAATGGCCGAAATTTCGATTGATATGTATCTGATTCATATGGTAAAAATACCATATTAATCAAAATGTCACACATATTGTTAATGAAACGTCACATTGGCGGCACGTTACGCCTGTAACAAGTCATTTCGTATGAACCTAATGTTATTTACATGTCTAAAAACAGTAGCTGTAAACGCAGTTTCGCAGCAGTCCTAATAACGTCAAAGGGGTTTCATATCTATCGACGACTAAATTTTCTATTGTTAGACTATACCTGATATTAAAACTAATATATTGGTATTAAACTCCGTTCGTCTAGGTAATAAAATAAAGGTAAACAATGAAAAAACTTCGACGATGACGAAATATTTTTTTTAGTAAGCCTCAATAGACAGGTTTAAAGGCCTGATAACATTGACGAAGAATATTTATTTATTTTTTATGTATATTTAATTTTACCTTTTGCCATAATTTTGGTTATTGTTAAATGTTTAAATGTACTTGATAATATTTATGTAGATTTTTAGAGATTTTATGAAACGAGATACTTACATAAAAAATATAATGGTAATTTATATTGTCGAGTATCATAATTATAATTATCATGCTGTGATTGACTAGATTTAAGTTTTTATAAAACATAAAGTTCATAATAAAATACTAAAGATAATTGATATTGTCAAGTACCATATCATGCGGTTTTTAACTAGATTTCGTTTCTATGAAACGAGACGTACAACGTTTATAAAAAGGTAATTAATATTGTAATATTTGAATTTGTCAAGTGCCATATCATGCTGTGATTGACTTGATTTAGGTGTTATGATAAGCATCGTGTGCATTTACTGTGATTTTAATAAATAATTGACTGATTTTTCTAACTAGTATTTCATTTCTATCCCTAATTCTGATTCATATGGCACAGATTCTGATTTATATGGCCCCAAAAATTTTTAAGTTAATTATCTCGGAAACCATTTTATCAAAAAAGTGTGCCTTTTGCAGACTTTTGTGAAATGAACAGGAAGTGTTCAATAAAATGCGTGTTGTTATTTGACTAGTAGGTAGATTTAATTAAAAACCATATTTGTATTTTAATAAAAAATCAGTCTTAAAAATTTGCGACCGAAAAATATTTGTGAGACGGACGAAATGCTTTATTATTAAATTTTAAAGTATAAAAAATCCGCCTTGTAATAAATACCTATTTCACTCGTGTCAATCACTTACTCTATTCACTTTTTTTATTAATCGCGCTATTTTTTTACCGGGGGATTAAAGGAAATACTTGTCCATTTAAAATATACATATTATGTACCGTCAACTATGTAGACTTACTAGTGTTACCTTTCAGTTTCCAGGTTATCTAAAAAAAATTATCTCCGGATGCGTTTTTGACGAATTCATGCAACCAAAAACAGCACAATATAACCTACTCGTCATATTAAATATGTAATATGTACATAAACTTATTTTTAGGGAAAATATAGCGCGTTTATTGTTAAAAAAATAACACACCGTCCATTCGTCACTGCGGCTTTATTTAAAACTGAAATGTTAAATAGAAGTTTTAGGTTTTCGTACCCGAAGAACCCTTTTTGACTTTTTTATTTTTACGTCTATCAGATCGTCGCGTCCATCCGTCTGTATGACAAAGTCTGTATCCTCAAGCTCGTCAACGGAATAAGAAACCAACTTGAAATTTTGATAAACTATAATTTAATCAAATAATTTTTCAAGTATGCACCAAAACATGAAAATTAAGCCAAAAATAAAAGCTTTATCCAACCACGAAGTATGTCATTGTTTAATTTGTTTTTTTTTTATTTGCTGAGAAAGTATCCAATATAATACTTACTATTTATGTTACGGAGTCTATCCCAAAAACTAAACTTGATAGGAATCTTACATTTCGGTATATCATGGGCTACATTTCCTATTTAACCATCATAATTATATTAAAAACGCCGATTTAAAATGCAGTTTTAAAGCTGTATTCAGAAACAACAAATGATTTTTCTATAACAGGCTGTTGCAATACAGAACCAATTCAATAGCTTACTAATATATAGCCATTACTCACATAAAAGCCAATGTAGACTGTTTCGAAAGTATGTAGAATATAAGGTCATTGTTTTCTTGTCATTTTTTTATAGACTTTTTGTGTTGCTAGATATACAATGTGTTCGGTAAACTATGCGGTCGGGTTGAACCCTATCTCTAGGCGTATAGAGTTCGTATTCGCGAGGACGCGATCTGTTGTTAATGTGGGTGGCGTGGCCGCCGCCGCCGGTTGGCCATTTTTAATTTACTACCACTTCCCGACCCCTTCCCAAACACAATGTATCAAGGTGATGTAACCTTGTCTTAAAGGTTCTGGATTCAGTCGGGTCCTCCTTTATTTAACAGAGAATATAATATATAAAAGCTATTAATTATTTCGTTTTCCTGGTAATATTTTTTATTAGAATTCCGCAGCTCACCCCCTATTACATGGGACCAAAACATATCTGAAGGAAAGTAGTGATTATTTATAAACCTCTACCTACTTCTCATATACATACGTGATAATACCTAAAGTACATACGTGGAACCAGCTGCCATGTGAAGTATTTCTGAATCGATACGACTTAGGAGCCTATGGGAGAGTATGTTGAAAGGCATCTTAGTGACCTCTGGTACTGCGTATGTCCTTCGGTGACGGTCTTCACTAACCAGAGGTGAGTCTCCTGCACGGATGTTCTCATATTTCTATAGAAAAAACCATTTCACTTTTATAGATTTTTAGAGCACAATATTTTCATCTTGACCGGATTTGAAACTGCACCCTCTGGTAGCAGTGTATTAGTTGCAATAGCAGAGCAAAAATTATATTTATAAATATATCTATAAAAATGCAGTATGCTTCAAGTGTCTTATTATATAAAACTCGCCTTTAAACCGAGAAATTTAAATCGTCAAAAAAAACAAAGGCCGTTTAAAAATAACGATTAATTTCCGCGTTCTCTACAACGTCTTATCTTACTTCATAATTTTTTTGTGTATTAAGTACACTTTAAATCCTTCACAAAAATGATGGCGCAGTATTTCCTCCACAAAGCATCTATAATTGACAACACTGAGAGTCAAAAACCGAACCATTACTTCTCTTTGCTCCCATTTCATCGTTGTTGAGACTGTCGTCCCGTGATTTCCTCGTTCCGGCATGACTGTTTTCCGTCGCGCTGTAATTTGTAATGTTTAGTTCTCGGTTCGTCCGGACTCCGCCACCGCCGCGCCGCCGCTACTCTCGCACACTTGAACGGCAATTCACTTGACATTATGCTCAAGGTCTCTAGTCTTATAAAATATTTATTTCATGGACAATGTCAATGTATCCACCTTTTTGAACGACTTCAAATGCAATAAAATTGACTAAATGATTGAGAAGAAGCATGAATGAGCCTTCTTCAGGATTTGACACATTTTTTATACAGATCGCAACATCCATTTAAGAGGGTATCCCATAATCGCTACACCTGGCAGGCTTCAGTTCGTCACGAGGTGCTGCTGCCTACCTTCTGGTATTTTTTCCTTTCGTAGTCTCGTACGACTCCTATATGAAGATATAGGAGGTGCAATTCCAGCTCGGCACTCCACACACAGGTTTTCCTACATGCTTTGTTGTACTTTTTTTTCACTTTCATAGTTTTAATTCAAATGAAAAAATAATGTGCTAATTTTATGACCGGTTTTTTTAAATTATTTATTATAACTTGTTTATTTATTATTTAATTGAGAGTGCTTCTTTGGCTTGTTGGAGTGACGCTATGTCTCTTTAGAATGTTAAAGTCTAAGGTTCTATTCCCAAAGCGCACAGAAGGTATGGGAATAGCACGTTGAATAATGATGCATATTCTATGAAATGTTGTTAAAGAAGCGATGGCAGAGGATACTTTGGTCAACGTTTGGCTTCGTTGCTGTTAACACGTTCTTGCCTCCATTGGTGTGTTTGTAAAAGCATAGCTTGTTCCTCGACTTCTCCTGAGATCGATACAAAAGGGTCGAACGAGTTACTTAGTTTGAGGCAGTGATACTCGAGCGGTTATAGCTATGGACTACGTTATAGTTATCTACTTCTGTGTGATATAAAGACATGAACAATAGGTTTTTGGGTTCCGTAATCTTAACAAGATACCAAGGTTATTATAACTTGTAATTTAGTAGGGGTCAATGTAACATATATACATAAAATCACGCCTCTTTCCCGTAGGGGTAGGCAGAGACCACATATTTCCTCTTGCTACGATCCTTACATATTATTATTTCTCTCGCTTCATCTACACTCGTCAATCCTTTCAACATAAGCATCGGTTTAGGGTACTCCTGATCTGGCCCTTTTTCAGAAGATCTTCAATCTGATTTCGGAACGTTCGCTTAGATCTTCCCCTTCCAACACTTCCGTTCAGTTGTCTCACGTATACCTCTTTAGTCTATCTCATTTCATTCATGCTCTCTACATGTCCAAACCATCTTAACATACCTTTCTCGATTTTTATCACTACATCCTCATTCACACCACATCGTTCCCTTATCACAGTATTCTTTATCCTGTCACTCAGGGCCGTCTTAAGTCTATTCTGCGCCGGGGTGCGGGGTGCGGCACTCAGCCTGCAGACTCGACCGGCGACACACGGCAGTATGAAAGGGGTCCTAGTCAACCAAGAAAACACAATACACGTAATTTTGATAATTTATTTATTTATTACTCTAAGAAACAAAATTAAACTTAAAACTTCGATTACTAAATATCTATTTATTACATGTACTTACAAACACATACATCAAACAAACTCAATTTTTCTTGCATTTGAGTTGGCAAAGATTTTAATTAAATCATTTATTTTTGTATCAATTTTGGATTCTATACTTATATGGCTAAGTTCGTCAGTCTGTCTTGGGTCATGGTTGAACGAAGATAATTTTTATTAATTTTAATTTTGAAAAGGATCTTTCACTTTCTGCTACTGTAACAAGCAGTGTTAAATGTATACGCAGAGCTGTTGAGATATTGGGAAATGAGGAAATTAAATTATTATTAGAATATATATAGCTTAAAATATCAGTGGGAGTACTTGTTGATGCATTGGGAAAAATATTGGCAACAATTCTAATTCATTATATAAATCCTCCCCGACAATATCAAATCTATTTTTAAATGTTAGTTTTTCTTGGAGCCGATAACACTGAGATTTTTTTTCATGCATCTCTAATTTATTCCAGCATTCAATGTTTTGGAAGAGTAAACAAACTGAATTGTGTTCCGTCAGCAAATCGAATCTCTCATTTAATTTTGAGATAGCAGTATGCAGTAGAAAAAAAAACATAATTTAAATTTGTTGGTCGGGTCTAAAATGGGCTCATCTGCAACCTCATAATTAAAATGTTTTTTTCGGGGACGTGGACGAGCAGTTTCTTTAAATTCTGTTTCGCATTCTAATTCTTCAGCAATTTATTTTGCATCAGACAACAACTGTTCAAACGCGCTATCGGTGCGGTATTGTTCCAAATCTTTTTTAACCAGATTAATCATTTTGGTAGCTCCTGAAATAATTACGTCCGATTTTTGCAAATTTTTGCTTACAATATTAATCTTTAGTCAAATATTGTTCCATATAACTAGTGACGGGCACAGGGACGATATATACCTACCTATCTACAGCACCGCCGATCGACGCGCTCGAGCCCACCCGCATCGCACGCACACAAGCATAACCGCGATAACACGTACGCTATAAAGCAGCGCGGCCCGCGAATAGAGGCATTTGCTCGAGGCTCCCGCGGTGAACGGACTTGTGACCGGCACACTCACCGTACCGCTAGCAGAGTCTCCATCAAATCGCCCTACCCTGGTGTTCCCCACCAACCCGGAGGCAATCAGTGCGCGTGGTACGCCCACGCAACAAGGACCTCATCCCGCTCCCTGTTCACGGAGGTACCCGGTGCGCGTGGTCCGCCCACGCTGCAAAGGACCTCAACCCTATCCCTGTTCCCGGAGGTACCTGGTGCACGTAGTCCGCCCACGCTGCAATGGACCTCAACCCTATCCCTTTCCCAGAGGTACCCGGTGCGCGTAGTCCGCCCACGCTGCAAAGGACCTCAACCCTATCCCTGTTCCCAGTGGTACCCGGTGCGCGTGGTCCACCCACGCTGCAAAAGACCTCAACCCGATCCCTGTTCCCGGAGGTACCCGGTGCGCGTGGTACGCCCACGCTGCAAAGGACCTCATCCCGATCCCTATTCCCGGAGGTAACCGGTGCGCGTGGTTCGCCCACGCTGTAAGGCCCTCACCGCTAATCCCGTTCCTGCCTAACCTGGAGGTAACCGGTGCGCGTGGTTCGCCCACGCAGCAAGGTCCTCATCCCGTTCCCTGCTAAACCCAAGGCAAGGAGCAAGGCCATCCACCTGGACGAGGGACCCAGGCCAGCTAGCCGAAAGGGTCACCCACGTCACAAACTACTGAACATATAAATCTATAAGACTTTAATTTGGCTATTAATGAACTCGCTATGTTTTTTTGTGTCGCTGTCATACTTGTTATTTGTAAAAATATAGTATAATGCATCGTAAATTTTATCCATGTTAAAACGGAGTGCTCTACGAGCATCAAATCTACTTTCCCAACGCGTATTTGAAAAAAGTTTTAATGTCAAAGTAGGTATGTGTTTCATAATTACATCCCAGCGTGATGTGGATGCTGAAAACAATGCATAGATATCTTGGACAATACAGAAAAAGTTTGTAATTTCCAATGAGCTTTTAGCGGCGTCATTTACCACTAAATTAAGGGAGTGAGCAGCACACGGTACGTAAAAAGCACGAGGATTCATGTACAATATTTTTTTAGAGGCCTATATTTTTCCTGCTTATATTGGCCCCATTACATATCCTTGGCCTCGCAAATCATCTAATTCAATATCGCATGATTTTAAGAAATCTAACAAATATGTCGCCAACGTCCGGTAGTATCAGTTACAGGTAAAAAACCAAAAAATGTTCTCGTACCTCAGCGCGTTTTGTCGATGGATTTAAATAAATAAACCTCACAATAACAGTCAGTTGTTCTTAGTGTGAAATATCAGGTGTGCAATCTAGAATTACAGAGTAGTATTTACATTGCTTCAGAAGACTAATCATAGTCGTTTTAATTTTTTCAGCAATTATACTAATCAGTTCAATTTGAATGTTATGACCAAGATAATATGGCATGCGATGCTGATCTCTTTGAATTCGAGCAATGTGTTCTGATAGTGTACTATCAAAATTAGATATACTCTCCACCAACTTTAAAAAAATACCATTATTTGGGTCATACAACTTCTCGGTTGTGCCCCTAAATGCTATATTTTGACCTGCCAAAAATTTTATAATTTCGATTATACTTTCCAAAACTGCCGTCCACCTAATATTTAACTTTCGCGGTCTATTTCAGTTTGATTTACCGAGTCTACTGTTTGCCCTTTTAATATGTCATTTTTTAGATCCAAATATTTTTTTAAAGAACATATTGTGCCCTGAACTTTTTTCATGTCGTTCTATATTTCTCGACAAAATATGCCCCCAGTTATTGTAACCAGTGGAGGCATTAAATGCAGTGACATTATTATTAAAAAGCTTACAGTGAAAACAAGATACAGAATCAGTAGACGTGGAATATACAAGCCAAACTTGATGAATAATTTCGTTGTTATGTAACTTTTTACTGTAATATATATGTATCTGAAAACGACCTCATGTTACTATATAAAGTTACTATCTGGTTTTACTTATCTGAATCGGTCCACGTTCTGTTAAAAATAATCTTGAATTATCGGGTATTACTTGCGGCCAGAGAGCAGGATTATTCGCGACATTTTCACAAAATCATACATCTGGTTCTGTTGCTGGTTGGTTAACAATTGGAATTGGTTCACTTGGAGTAAGCGAGCCAGGTGAGGTACTGGTACTAGTATGAGCTGGAACTTGTGAAATACTCGTAGAAGTTTTCTCTTCTAAGTTGACTGTCTCTTCTAACTGTCGGGTGGATGTTGACGAAGATGTACCTAAAAACATAAGATAGTCAACAATTTGTGTAACCAAGTGTGGTAACAGGGCCACGCAATAATATTTTAGGACATTAAAAACAGCGCCTTAAAGTTAAGGCGGGCAATCGGGCATGGTCTAATCTAATCCGTTAGTCCGGGCGAGCGCGCTCAGTGTAGAATTGCCAAGGCGCTTATGTACGCTCTATGCGCAAACAGTAATAAATTAAAATACTTTAGTTGCGATTGGCGGATCTCGCCTTAGGAGATATAATATTTTCATAATGTATATAGCTAACAAAATAATTAATTAAATCTTAAAATAAATTACAATTATTAATAGGACTATATAACAATAAAAACTATAGGTCCAAAAATAATATCTGTCAGGAATGCTTTGTCATTTAACTGTCAAACTAATGAACGTCAAAAAATGGCCACGGGTGATTTATCACTTCCTATTAGAGGAACGTTGTGTTTTAAAAACTGTTTAAATAAGCTTAGCTGATTGGAGAATTATTCCAATCGGTTTAGTGGTTTTTTTCGGGACCATATTTGGTAGTGAAATGGGGCATGAACTTCCGGCATAGTTTGCTAGTTGACGACAGTGAAATTTGGCGTCACTTTACTACGAGTCACGCATTGAACAAGTGAATTATATAAAGACCCTACTAAGAATTGAAGATTAAACTCAGTCTTAAGTTATTCTTTTACCTATGGAAACCCCATTGCACGGGTGAGTGAATATGTGTTTGACCTAATACCATAAAACTAACCTCAAAACTAATAGTGTATTTGATTCTTAGTATGTACTCTCACTGCTTTTTACTGTAATAATGTGTTTTAACATGCTAGCATAACTATCTTGTTTAACCTATCTGTATTTTTCTGTGTTTTTCTGTTACTTCTCAACCCACCACTTTTTACCTACGCCCTTATGGCATCTGTTGTTTGCGAGCCACATCCCTAAGGGCCATCTGCCAGTCCCTAGTACATGCTCAGTACCAGAGGAACAATGGACCCACCAGCTCAACATCTTACTGGACCCAATCTGACCGGAGCACATGTGCCTTCCAAGGTTCCAGTACCAGGGTTACAGTACCAGGCTACCGGTACCCGACGAGGCTGCCCTCCGTACGACCCTGAACTCCAGCCGTCCCCTGATCTTCAGCACCTATAAAAACCTACTATTTAAGACTCATTAGGCATACAGTTACAGGTAACTTATACAAAAAATAAGAATAATATCTTAAGTTTCACAAAGCTGCCGCTAGACGGAGCTATGCCAACGCTATCGTTACGTTTTAATTCAAAAGTACCTATATAAGTCACAAACGAACTTTGTTTAATTTTTAAATTACAATTTTGTGAATTGAAATAATAACTTGGCATCAATCGTACTCTTATTTTTTAGCTTTAGTAGGAAGAAAGTGGATAAAGAACAACAGAATCGTTCTAGATTGTGATAGCGGGCTACTACAGAATCTTATAACGCCTACTGGCCTGCAACGCATTTGGGTATTTTTAATATTTCCTATCAATCTAATGTCAGATATTTATGACATTTATTTATTTTTTTTTTTTTTCTAATTTTTTTTTTACCGGCGGTATGCCTTTATTAAACAAAATACTATGAACTATATACAACACTACAGCTACTACAATAAAAGCATTTAGACACCTATAAGTCATAGCAGACTCATAGGCAGTCCAAATGCTCCAGCCCACTCCCAGTTGGCAGCGTGCCCAGCATGCTGGCAGCATTGCCCCGTTGAATTGCAATGCTTATTCGTTGAGCCAAATATGTGCCAGCATTTATGTGATATAAATAACTGGCTATACTCACTGGCATTGGTCGTAATTATCACGCTAGGTTTGCGCATATGCTCTTCATCAGCTGATTTCACGTCTAAAATGCCACGATGACTTCGCGCAACTGTCAGAATATCAAAGAATTATGGCTAAAAGTTGGTAAAATTTTGAAAAATTATATTATTTAATACTAATAATACATCCATATCCAACATACTGAAAAAAATATCGACAAAAATTATAATATTATTATGTAGAAGAATTGTGTGAATAATTGCAATTGAAGTGAATTAAAGCCTTTTTACCTTTTTACCTTGGAAATGTTATAATATATATACTGTCTTAATGACCTTTTTAAGCCTATTTGTTATCTATGTTCTTGTGTTTCGTAATATTTTGGGAAATATTAATGTTATTGCTACGTCAGGGTGCGCGCTGAGATGACCCTTATTTTTATGGTAGTTTGATCGATTTTCATACGCGGTGAGAGCGAGTTGCTAATTTAGCAACTGTTAAGCCCTTAATAAGAAACGTGTAGGAGGGAAAATAATAATCAGAAATCTTGTGCCGAACTCAATTGAAATTTTGTATTAGAAATCAATCTTGAAATTGAATCCAATCTCTGATTGATTAATCGAAAAATTCAGTTTAGGGTAACGACCGCTAGACAGGACGTGATTATACAACAATAAACAGAGAGTCAGCTATGTTTGTATCACTACCTTAGTTCACCTCTATCAGACCCACCACCGCCGCGGCCGCCCCGCGCCCCGCGCCGCGCCCGCCCCGCGCCCTGTTGGTAGGTATCCGTAATAAATTCCGTCGCTATGCAAATCCCGCCTCGACTTCTGTTTGGTTCGACTATTTAGCATTTCAATGCTGTAATTCTCCTCCAATTATGTAAATTAATCACTTCTGATGATCATTAATTAAGGCAGATTCAAGACCCTGTAATTTAACGAGCGGTAATATAAATATTTACCCCTATTTATTGGCAAACGCGTACAATTTTGATTATTTCAGATACATTTTTCGCTCGTTGTTAATATTGCACCTATCTTCGTAATTTTGTAGGCAAAGAATAATATGAAAGATAAATGGCATTTCATCGTAGGACATTAATTTATTCGGAGTCAAAAAACCTAATTGGCCATAATATATTAAGTAACTACTAAGTTAAAAATGTAATTAATTACTTATGAACCTAGGTTTTTTTTATTAATTTCTCCTTACCTTGAACATGTTTTAGCTGTCAAATTGACACATGGTGTTTGTTTTTATTATTTTTTAATTTGTTCTTTACAGACAACAATCTCATCTTTAGGTAAGTGATGTGGTCTTGGATGGTATATGAACGTCCTTGAAAGCCAATAGTACCTTAGTAGTAGCCAAATTATACCAGTTGGTGCTTAGGAACAGATTTTCTTCATATTAAAGTGTTACCTAGTCAGACAAGTATTCGTAAACAACCATTCGTAAACAACCATTCACGAGGCTACATGTTGATTCCATATTTATTCTCCTTGTTTTTGTTTTAAAGATAGTTTTTACTCCTAGTTCCAACTTGCCTTTTGAATATCTCCTAGGTAGAACCTAAACATTCCAATTATCTTATACATGAACGCGTGTGAATTGATGAGATGGTAGACAGAGCTGGATAAACTTGAATGTTTTTAATCAGATATAATAATATGTCAGCCAGAGTTTAAAAACGTGTGTGCTTGAGAACCCACGATATTATAAAAATTGGTTTAAAAGCTGCTAGCAAACAATATCCTGACAAGTGGTGCGTTTACATTGCGTGTCAGCTGCAAGCGGACAACGTGCCTGTCCAGCTATATCGCGCATTGTACCCGCAGGGAAATGTGACACAGATAATGTAACAGTTACTGCGTAATTAGGGTTGTATTGTAGGCAGGGATGAGGGTAGGGGTGTACGTCGGGTCGGTGCGAGTAATTACAGCAGCAATCTGAATCGCAATCTATCCGCAGCGAGACGACTCGATGGTGCCGGCAGCCGGACGCACGCCTCACTTGACAGCGTTTGCGTTCTTATTGCAACCAGTCGACCTTCCCATACAAGCTTTATTGAAATTTACCTTCTACTCGGGCGTTGGGTATAAATAACAATTACGTACAATTGATTTTTGTTGAATTGGTCGACAAAAAACGAAAACAACTTCCATATCTAAAAAGTATGAAATAACTTATTGAAGTCAGTACCATTCTGATTCAAAACTAGCAGTGGCTTTAACCCTTCTTTTCACTTGGCTGACGGGAGAAGTTTTGAAAGGACGCTTCCTTTGAGTATTAATGTAAGTATTGACTAGATTCAAGACATTTGGATATACGTATTATTTATATCCTCTGCCAACGTAAATTGATATTTTGGAATCAAATGAGTTCTTGAGATTGGAGATGTAAAGTTTTTCTAATTCATAAAAATGTTGATCTTCTCTCTCATATCCTTATATCACCCTTAGTGATGTTGGCACAAAACGTATTTTCTTCCACTCTTTTTTATTACATGATATAAACTCTCGCAGTCCATCTTTACCTTCTTCGGCCTTCTTCAACCTCAACGTCCGTTCACATTTTTGTAACCAAAACTCTTTAAGTAAATGTTTTGTATTACTTTTCTATTTCTGGTGCTATTTTAAAGCTTTCTATGCATCTAGCACTCATTCCTGATCTTGTTTATTCTAGTTGCATCACTTGCTACATCTTTTATCGCTTAACTTGTTAATACAATCTATGCCACATGCAACTTACATACTTTCATCATACGACTTTGGTTATTTAATTAGTTTTATACATTTTCCTATAAGTTTGGCTCTTGGTAAATATCAATATTATTAAGACGAACGTCAGCTAGTGATTATGTATTTTGATAAAAACCTCGAGTTCAGTCGATAATGCTACTTTTGCTTTTAGTCTCACTCAATAACTTTTCATTTTATGTTATACATAATTATTTTATAATATTTTACATTTATTCATATCAATATATTCAATTTAACGTTATTGACGCAGTGCTGGATTATAAAAAATGCACTGCCACGCAAGTGGAACATGCTTGTTTTGCAAAGCACATAACGCTGTGTTTTGGAAGCTATGCTTTGGGCCTGTAACTGTAGATTTATCCTTCTGAAACTATCTTCGAAAATAGCACTTCAAAAGTGCAAACAGAATTTAATCTCTATTGAGTATTTAGTAATTACTAAACTATCTTAGTGGCGTCAATGTGGCCTTATATCTAAACCCCAGGATATAACGCTGCAATGAGTCGCGTCGCGTCGCGCTGAGTGCACTTCATATCACTCTGTGATCCCAAACTTTCTCAATTTCCTCTCGTCTCGCGACTCGGCACAAACTCGATTGGTGTCAAGATATGTCACGTTCAACAGAATTGAACTCATTTCCTGAACAACGAAGCCGTAATCTTGAGATTTTAGTTAGTTAAGTGCAAACAATAATTTAACCTGTATCGGTACGCGGGCAGTTAAACAATTAATGAATTTACTCAATTATGTCTCCCTATTCATTGGCATATTAATTATAAAGACGAGTCTTGATTAAGTTTACTATTCAATACTATGTATAGCTATAATTATAAATAACTCTATATACATATATATCTCGGCTAAGTTTCATGTACGTTCAAATATGTAATCATATCAAATTTTATTTTTATAATCTCAGATGGCAAACTATATGGGTGCTATAAGTTTGAAGCCTTAACATGTCGGTGTGATGTGTTCCTATGCGCTAGGGCGCGTGGGTTTGTGTGAGGCGGGCCCGCAGGCTTATTAGCTAACTCTTGGTGAACTTCAAGACGAAGGCAATTGGGGTGCAATTCAGGGGAATTATCTATCATTTTTACTGACGATGGAAGTTGAATGAACTAACAAAAGTGAAATAGATTGGGTCTTTTGTGCGTTTCGTTTATGCTTTCGTGAAATTTCTGGCCCTATCTTAGGGCCATTTGGCACTACATGGAATTGTAAGGCGCAAAATGGTAATTATATTGTGATTATATAATTATTTAAATAGGGAGTAAAATCATTTAATTATATATCATTAAAGTACATAATATAACTCGCACATATCTTAGATACGCTGTTAATGATGTATCTCCTAAAATAATATCGAAACGCAAGATATACTTTTTTATTTTGACATTTGTTTATGTTTCACGCGATAAACAAAAACGTTCGTGAAGTGGATCAAATTAAAACTAGATGATGTGATTAAAAGTTACAATTACATGGCTCATAACAACAGTGTGATAACAGTTTCTCATTTTAGGATGCCTGCACACAAAGTCATATCTGACATACAACTCCAACTTATAATAGAGTTCAAGGAAATGAGTACCGATTTGGCAGTGGGCCGAATTATAAATAAGTGCCCATTAGAAAAACAAATAAAAGCGAAGAAGTGGGAAGAGCTGGCGGCAACCCTCAACTCAAGAAAAACAAAACGCAAGAAGATAAATCAAGAACGAGTTTCTTACATTTACCAATGACAGTGCGGAAATCACCTATGCACTCAGGAAACCAACAGCTAGGTCAAGAGTCATGCCCGATTGTCACTTGGCGCTACAAAATCTAGCAGACATAATTGTATTATGTAACGGTGACTTGTAATAAGAGCCACAGTTCATATCAGGGTAATAATAGAGCAGTTATTCTTGTCAAGGGAAGGAGTGAAAAAGAATATCTCTACAGACGTTGCATAGCTCTGTAAGCCCACAGCAAAGGAATCACAGAATCTGTTGCATGTCGACACTGAGAAACAACTACAAAATCTATGGAACAAGAAGTCTGACTAAATATGCGGTGTCCTTCCTGATATAAAACACAAAATAATCTAATAATCTACTTAAGCTCACGAGGGCAGATCTCCATGTGATGATTGGGATCAATACTGGCCATTGCGATCTATACCTACTATCACCTACACAAAACTGGAAAAACAGAGTCCACCGTGCCAGGGCTGCTTGCATGAGAATGAAACTGTAGAATGTGTTGCTCCACTGCAACTCCATACATGATACTGAAGATAAGAAGCGGCTGGGGCTGGGCTGGCAGGAGGGTAATGCACAATACACCCCAAGCAGGACATTGGTGCAAGATTCATCGCCCTTTTAGGATAGGAGTGCTGTATTTTGTATTGTTTATAAATAAATGATTAAGAATTTATTGAGTATTGTACTTTTTATTCAGCTAGTATGATTACATCCACAGAGAAGAACCAGCAAGAAACTCTTGTGCAGAATCTTAAAATGTAGCAAAAATTCCATATATTATCTTACACTAGAATATGTACATTCTTTAATTTTATTATTCTGATAGAATACTAAGATACAATTTAGAGATAAAATTGAATACAATAAAAAATATTATAATATAAAGGCTAAAGTTTGTTGTATGTCTGTTGCGCCTTCATGCTGAAACGGCTGAACGGATTTGCATGAAATTTATAATTAAGATGGTTCATACCCTGGAATAGCACATAGGCTACTTTTCATTACCATCACCTCGCGGGTGACACCGCGGAGCGCAGTTAGTATCATATAATCATACAAAAGAATTATTTAAAAAAAACCTGACATGTCTCACATCAAAATCGGTGTTCCAGTGTAGGCTGTAGAGGGTTACAAAGAATTAAGCCATACATACTTAAATACAAACATACTCTTAAAAAACATTACTCTAGTTAAAATCTAGTGAAAAAGTCAGTGAAACATTGTTTAAACATCTTAAAATGATTTTACTAATAAGCTATATGAAATGACTTCTGTGACTTCATTTTTTCTTCTGCTAATTTCGTTTTATTATGTTCCTATTAATATTATCATCCTATTATATGTCCTTCTTAAGGATTTCCTTCTTCTGTAATACAAAGTTACACAAGACCACACAGTATGACTGTTTTGCCTGCCTTGATATGGGATGCATAGTGTATGTAATAATTATTAACGTTAATTTAATATGATTTGGTGCAAAATCATATTAAATTAACAAGTGAATATAATATATAAATAATAACACCATCTACCGAATGCAAATGATGTAAAATAAAATGTATGTGCCATAATACTGAACATCAAATTATGAGGCAATATCTAAACCAGCTCGTCAAGTGAATCGAGGCACAAGGCTAATATCTGCATTGGGGTGCGTCCGACACGAATCCGGGACGTGTCCGGTGCGGGGCGGGTCCGGCGCGGCACGGGGCACGTCATGGGTGGTATGTTGTAGCATCGTGTGCACTCGGTATATTGGAAAAGGAATGAACATTCCTTTGGTTAAAACTTTTTAGATTTGGATGGTGTTATTTTTGTACGACGTCGTAGGAAGGCAATTCTGCGTAGGATAGTGCTGTGAAACGGCTATGCTTAGGACTAGAAACGTCTAAATAACGCCTTCAGAATCTGGTTGTTTTCTTGGCAGTGGCAAATTGAAAACGTTATATAACATTACCAATTTTTTGTCACTAAATTAAAACCTTTTACCATATTGATATTTTTTGCCGAGGAATGCATATAGTAATTTATTTTATGATGTAACTACATCTGTGTGCTTGTGTGTTGTATTTCATTAATTGAAAAAAGTATTTGCCAATATTCTAAAGGTATCTAGACGACTTTATGGTACGTCGCATCGAGATAGCAGGTAAATTAGGTAGGATCACTCAATATACTAATATTTTGAAGCAGTGATAGCTCAGTGGCTTTGGCTAAGGACTGCCACGCAGCAGGTTCATGGTTCGAATCCCGCCGCGGGCTTGAGCTTCACCGCATGGTGGAAGGGCATTTTTGCGAATGCCCGCCTGGCTAGCGACCACCCTCAAGTTGAAGATCTGTCGCCAAGCACCTAACGGTGTGTTCCGGCAGCTGTCCTTGAGAGCCAGTAATTCTAGGCTAAGCCTGCTATCACCTTCGACCACATCATCACTTACCATCAGGTGAGATTGTGGTCAGGCTTACTTATCAGCAATAAAAAAAAAAAATACTTTTATCTTACAAAATTATAACGGTAAACAACTAACCACTGTCGGGATTCGAACCCACGACCATCCGTCCCTATAGCCGAGACATGCTCTGCTAATTGAGCTATCGTAGTGAGTGTGATAGTGTAGTGAGCTCAAATCCTTTCCTTTCTATTGTCTAACTGTGTTTAAGGGGACGGAGGGAATCCCACACGAGGTTATTTTTTTCCTTTTGTTGCAATTTTGTAAGGTTATTCACATAACAGACGATAGTATAAAATTACAAATTAGCATACTATATGTTCAATGTTTTTCTGAAATATTAAACAACACTTTTTTTTTAAATTATCATTATTTAAATAACCAAATTATGAAGTATAGTTCTTTAACTTCGATTCACCCCGCGCAAGGAGGACGCGGTGCGTTGGTACGTTTTACACATCACAATATTATGGTTCCTCATAACATTCAAAAAACAAAAGGAACCTCGTGACGTATCAATTGAGGCGGTGAGTAGTTACGAGTTGACAAAGGACCTGAGGCATAAATCTTTCTATTTATTCTATTCTATCTATTCATTCTATTTATTGCATTGCTTATATTATAAGAGTATATTGTAAGTTTTTTAGTCGTGTAGTTGATTTATATATTATATTATATATATATTTATAATGTACTGTGTGCATGCCGGTACGTGAATTCACCAAATGGCTCCAACGGAAGATCAGCGCTGGCGAACAGCTGGTATTATGCTGAGTTGGGGCCAATTTGTAACAATTACGTGTATTGTGCCATTTTTATAGCTTTGATTTGTATTTATATTTCCTGTTATCATACACTGTAATGTTGCAAAAAAAATATTTTCTATTCTATTCTATTCTATTCTATTCTAAAACATTATACACTTGAGGTACATATAAACATACAGGTCAAATAAATTACTTTCCCTTTGGGCCACAGTCGGGTTATAACCCCCTATTCAGATAATAAGCCATAATATTTGAATAAAGCTACCGTACAATTCTTTCAACGCGTAGTACATGAGTAAATAAGTAGATTTGCAATTTTGAAAGAGTTTTATGGAGCGTGTTGTGTGTCACATATGTACATAATGTGTCAAAGAAGTGCCGCACGTGCCGCTCCGTGCCGCTGTGACTCGTGCCGCCCCGTGGCGACTGTATGGTCCGTGCCGCTGTGACTCGTGCTGCCCGTGCCGACTGTATGGTCCGTGCCGCTGTGACTCGTGCTGCCCGTGGCGACTGTATGGTCCGTGCCGCTGTGACTCGTGCTGCCCGTGGCGACTGTATGGTCCGTGCCGCTGTGACTCGTGCCGCCCCGTGCCGACTGTATGGTCCGTGCCGCTGTGACTCGTGCTGCCCATGCCGACTGTATGGTCCGTGCCGCTGTGACTCGTGCTGCCCGTGGCGACTGTATGGTCCGTGCCGCTGTGACTCGTGCTGCCCCGTGCCGACTGTATGGTCCGTGCCGCTGTGACTCGTGCTGCCCGTGCCGACTGTATGGTCCGTGCCGCTGTGACTCGTGCTGCCCGTGCCGACTGTATGGTCCGTGCCGCTGTGACTCGTGCCGCCCCCTGTATGGTCCGTGCCGCTGTGACTCGTGCTGCCCGTGCCGACTGTATGGTCCGTGCCGCTGTGACTCGTGCTGCCCGTGCCGACTGTATGGTCCGTGCCGCTGTGACTCGTGTCGCCCCGTGCCGACTGTATGGTCCGTGCCGCTGTGACTCATGCTGCCCGTGCCGACTGTATGGTCCGTGCCGCTGTGACTCGTGCTGCCCGTGCCGACTGTATGGTCCGTGCCGCTGTGACTCGTGCTGCCCGTGGCGACTGTATGGTCCGTGCCGCTGTGACTCGTGCCGCCCCGTGCCGACTGTATGGTCCGTGCCGCTGTGACTCGTGCCGCCCCGTGCCGACTGTATGGTCCGTGCCGCTGTGACTCGTGCCGCCCCGTGCCGACTGTATGGTCCGTGCCGCTGTGACTCGTGCTGTCCGTGCCGACTATATGGTCCGTGCCGCTGTGATTCGTGCCGCCCCGTGCCGACTGTATGGTCCGTGCCGCTGTGACTCGTGCTGCCCGTGCCGACTGTATGGTCCGTGCCGCTGTGACTCGTGCCGTCCCCTGTATGGTTCGTGCCGCTGTGACTCGTACCGCCCCCTGTATGGTTCGTGCCACTGTGACTCGTGCCACCCGCTGCTTCCGCGCCTCTCATAACTTGCTGGTTATCAGTATTCACTGAATATGTTCCACTTTTGACTACATCGATGAATCGGTGTGACAAAAAGAACCTAATATAAACACTATGCTTAGGAATTTCCACTGAAAGAATGGAAAGAAATAGAAGATTGCAATGATTATAAAGCCCAAAACAGACGGTGAAATTCCACTGCAACGTAAATGCAACTTCTAGTTAGTTTTACGTTTCATTTGAGTTTATGTCATAGATTCCTTTGAGAGAACGCACATGACTCAATTATTCTGAAACTGGATCGAAATGTACTTCAAATCAGCTGCATTGAAACCGGCGCACAGGAAAGTAGTGTTTGCGGTTCATCGGATTTAGCGTCTTTATATTATTTTAACAAGCTCAAGGTATACGATATCAATCCATCCATATAGTTTATCTTTTACACCTCCTTCTTTGTCGAAGATACAAATAAACTGCCACAACTTCTTCATCACTTGAACTAGACATCTGTTCTCTGGGGAAATTTAAATGATTGTGATAATTACTCCAAATTGTGGTACAATTTAGGTTAAGGCATGTGTAGAAAAAGGATAAAACTGGTTTCAAACCAAGAATAATAAAAGGGTTTCGTTGCAGGTACGTTTAAACGGCTATTCTGTTCCTAAGACATAGATACGGAGTAATACTCGTATAAGAGATAAAAGGATGTTATGAAAACACACAAGTTTAGACATCGAATAGATGGGTATATAAGAATCTCCGACACATTTCTTCGCCTCAAACCGAGAGTCAACTTGTAACATAAAGAAAAACTGATAAAGTAAGAGTCAGGTCTCAATCTTACAGGGTTCTGTAATGCAATATTATAGCCCTTATACGAAAACAACTCATTGATTTTTATTAGCACCGCAACAAGTTTTTTTTCAATATTTATACAACTCAAATTTATTTACTAGTTTATTTTGAGATAGATTCCTATTCATAAAGGGTCTAAAATGTACAACTTTACTGTAGTACTTTTGAAAATATTTGTATGGTATACTAAACATGGTACGTAAACATGCGATAGGGCTGCCCGCCTCCAGCATTTTAATTACATTTGCATACTTTGTGTGTCCATTTAGTTTTGTGATTGTAAATATGCTTTTTTATGTAAACAAATAAAATTCTTTGTGAAATGAACAGGAAGTGTTCACTAAAAATGCCTGTTGTCTTTTGACTAGTAGGTAGATTTCATATAAAAAATAAAAATCATGTTTATATTTAAATAAAATCAGTCTTAAAAAAATGCGACCGAAAAATATTTGTGAGACGTACGAAATGCTTTATTATTAAATTTTAAGGTATAAAAAATCCGCATTCTAATATCTAGCTTATAACTTCCTATTTCACTCGTGTCAATCACTTTCCTTTACTTTCAATTTTTTTATTAATCGAGACATGTTTTTTCGTGGGATTACTTGTCCATTAAGAAGACACACATTATGTACCGTCAACTATGTAGACTATACAATAATTTTACTTACTAGTAAGTAAAATTATTTTATAGTATTACCTTTCAGTTTCCAGATTATCTAAATAAGTTATCTCTGGATACGTTTTTGACGAATTCATGCAATCAAAAACAGCACAATATATCCTTCTCGTCATATTAAATATGTAAACTTATTTAAGTGAAAATATCGCGCGGTTATTGCTAAAAAAAGAATACACCATCCATTCGACACTGCGGCACAGTCGCGACTGTCTGCATACCGAGCGCAGGCCGAGATCGAGGCGCGTAGGTATAGCTCGCGATTAGTCCGTTTATATGAAGTTGAAATACTGTATGGATAACATTACCATGCTACAGTGCCCATGCCGCTTGAATCCAGTAGTGTTACACTTCTGCTTCAAAGCAAAACACCTGAAAATGCGGAGGTACCCACCAAAACAGACTCTTGCTAAAGAGACCTATCACTTAGAAGGCCTCTATTACAATAGTATATATTAAATTATATATATTTTGTTGAGGAAGATATATGAAAGCTGCAGTACAATCGGCCATTGTGCGTAGTTATTTTCCGTTGTGGTGGCGCACGTGTGCAGCTCATCGGAGCAACATTGTTCCTTTTAATGTACAACACACGGAGCGGCGGTAAATCATGTTCTTGTTCAAGAGGGATATTAAACCGACCCGCGGCGCATTCTAGCTTGGAGCATAGTGTATAGTGGCCAGCAAGGCTGCAATGTAATACCGTGTTGAGTTTGACACCCATATTTAAATATAACGCTTAAAAATATGTAATGGTTAAATGAACAATCATATAATAATATTACAGTTTTTAATATAGACATGATTTTTCAGAGTGAGTCGTTTATTACTACCTGCCCTCATTTCACTCCTCGTGGACTCCTTTCCAGTACAAGATTTGGTGTTCAAAATCTCGCAGTCAATTTGATATTAGCTGTGAGCGTGAGAGAGAATATGTCACGAACACTTTTTTTTTGATTGTGATGGAACTCTCACGAGACCCCTTGCTGTTAAGCGGCTTAACTTCTCCCTGTAACAGATGCATTTCATCACAAGTAACGAACTACGCTGCGGCCACCATCCTAAGACAGTTGACCTAAGTTGTCAAGTCTCATGTCATTGTATTTTCATAAATTCCTTACGGAATTTTGCTACTGCTCAACATTCATTCTACCCATTTAATACATTTTCATAACTAACCTTAGATTAATTTATATATAGTTTTAACCGCAGAACTTTTTTTTTTTTTTTTTTTTTTTTTTTTATGCCTGATAGGTTAGCCTTTGACCACTATCTCACCTGATAGTAAGTGATGATGTGGTCGAGGATGTTGTTCAGGCTAACCTAGAGTTACTGGCTCTCAAGGACAGCTGCCGGAACACACCGTTAGGTGCTTGGCGACAGATTTTCAACTTGAGGGTGGTAGCTAGCCAGGCGGGCATTCGCAAAGTGCCCTACCACCATGCTTTAACGACTGCTATCCTAAGACAACAACCGGGACCGACGGCTTAACGTGCCCTCCGAAGCACGGAAGCGCTCAGTAGTAATGTCACGAGCGGTCACCCATCCAACTCATGACCGCGGCGGACGTTGCTTAACTTTGCTGATCGATTCAGAATGGCTAAGCAAACTTGGCTACGAGCGCTTCAATTGTTGAACAATTGAACACAACTTGTTGATGAATATGCATTTTGTAATTTTTTACGAAATGACGATGACAGATGATGACGGAATCACGACAGAACTTTTGAGAGCGGTTGGAAAACCGTTACTCTCAGTCCTACAGAAGTTATTTAATTCCGTCATCCTTGAAGGTAAAACGCCAGAAGCATGGAGCAGAAGTGTGGTGGTACTGTTCTTCAAAAAAGGTGACAAGACCTTGCTGAAGAACTACAGGCCCATTTCACTTCTGAGCCATGTTTATAAGCTGTTCTCGAGAGTCATTACGAATCGTCTTGCTCGTAGGTTTGATGACTTCCAGCCTCCCGAACAAGCCGGGTTCCGAAAAGGCTTTAGCACCATAGACCACATCCATACGCTCCGCCAGATTATACAGAAGACTGAGGAGTATAATCGGTCATTAGGTTTAGCGTTTGTGGACTATGAAAAAGCCTTTGATTCCATCGAAACCTTGGTGGTACTGTAGTCTATTCAGCGATGCCAAATTGACTATAGGTACATCGAAGCGCTGAAGTGTTTGTATAGGAACGCCACCATGTCGATTTGATTACAGGACAAGAGCAGGGAACCAATCCATTTGCAACGAGGCGTGAGACAGGGAGACGTTATTTCTCCGAAACTGTTCACAAATGCGTTGGAGGACGTTTTTAAGCTCTTGGACTGGAAAGAATTCGGCATCAATATCTATGCCGAATACATCACTCACCTTCGTTTCGCCGATGACATAGTCATAATGGCGGAGTCGCTTGAGGAACTCAGTACAATGCTCAGCGACCTCAGTAGAGTTTCCCAGCAGGTGGGTCTTAAAATGAACATGGACAAGACGAAAATTATGTCTAATGTCCATGTTACACCCGTACCAGTAGTTGTTGCGAACGATACGCTCGAAGTTGTTGACCATTACATATACCTGGGACAGACTGTCCAGTTAGGTAGGTCCAACTTCGACAAAGAGGTCGCCCGAAGAATCTTACTCGGATGGGCAGCGTTCGGGAAGCTACGCGACATATTCTCGTCCAACATACCGCAGAGCCTAAAGACCAAAGTCTTCAACCAGTGTGTGTTGCCAGTGATGACTTATGGCACTGAGACGTGGTCCATAACTGTGGCCCTTATGGACAAGCTCAGAGTCGCTCAACGAGCCATGGAGAGAGGTATGCTCGGAGTTTCTTGGCGCGATAAAATCCGGAACGTGGATATTCGCCAAAGAACCAAAGTCACTGACATAGCTCTCAGAATTTGCAAGTTGAAGTGGCAATGGGCGGGCCACATTGCTCGACGAACCGATAACCGTTGGGGAAGAAAGGTTCTCGAGTGGTTACCACACTACACCGGAAGACGTAGAGTTGGTAGGCCCCCCACTAGATGGACTGACGACATCGTGAAAGTCGCTGCTAGCCAATGGTTACAAGCGGCTAATAGTCGTTCTTTGTGGCGCTCTATGGGGGAGGCTTTTGTTCAACAGTGGACGTCCTCCAGCTGATGATGAATTTTTTACGTGCTCAAACTAAAATACAAATGCCGCTTTAAACGAGTCCCTAAAACAATTTCAGTTTAAGTCGTTGAAAGCAAAATAAAAATGAAACTGGAATATGTGTATGATTTATAGTTCGGCTTTACGCTGTACGTGATCATCCACCTCACACCTTCTGTCTGACTGGTTTGTTTCGTGAAAACACATGTACTCGTAAATATAATTTAAAAACCTTGTCCAACCCGGAGATATAACCTAAGCCCACGGGATTCCAAAACAGCGCTCACTCTAACAACAATGCATAAGTATTTGTAATTACTGCAAATTAGCACAAAAAAATCCTTTACTTTCTATTGTCCGGCGATAAATAGCCAACCAAATCTGAATTTGAGAACCTCACGTCTGTAATTGGGGTCCCGGCACCGGCTCCTGTCTGTTTGGCAAATTTCAATTTTCTACGTCAAATAGTTTCGGGGAGAAATCGCTGCCGAAATGAATTATTTTGCCGATTCGTGGACAGAATTAAATATATTATATATTTTTATAATACAGCCTTGTACCGTTACGGATCAATACACTGAGAAGTATCAATTTTTATATACCTGCCATATGCCATAAAATTTCAAAGTACATACAACACTAGAGCTACTACAACGCAAATGTTTCTGCAACCTTTTGGCAACGCCATTGCACAAAAGCAGTCCAAATGTTGCCAGCATGCTGACAACATGCTGACAAGTCAGCAAAGCAGCATGCTGACAACATTGCCCCGTTAGATTGCGATGATTATTTGTTGAGGCAAGTAAGTTCCAGCAGCATTTTGCCAATAGTTTATCATGTTACATATATTATTATGTTTTGGTACTGGTTGCGGAATTGCTGTTTTTTAATCTAACTTCGGGTTACTATCACACGAGTGACCTGCGCTAGACACCGGCAATGATGTACTTGACTTGAAAATATAACAAGGTATGTGTTTCTGATTGACATACCCTACAACCGTATTTCGATTTGTATACAGACGAACGGTAACGGTAACAAATATATTTTTGCTATATTATATACCTAGTTCTCTAGCCGATAGTTCGAAAAACTCGGTGCACTTTGAAAAATAGCCGTGTAACTTAACATCAAAAAAATGCTCTATTTGATGACAAATGGTGTTTTTATACAATTGGCCATAAAACTAATAACGCGTGTCCTGGAATAGCAGGCTAAATAAATAGATTATTGCAAAACCAAATATTGCAACTTTACTGAAAGTGCTACAAAAGGATGCAAATTATTACTTTGGGTTTGTTTGCAACAAAAGAGATTTATAAGCCAAATGTGGCCAGAAACCATCACCAGGTAAAGAAAAATTGGACACTACGTTCAGGAACTGTGTGATGGAGAAATAAGTATAGGACATTGTATGGAGAAACTCGTTAGTATTTAAATACTGATTTCAAAGAGTTTCATTGTGTAAAGTTAAAGAGTGTTTTTCAATAACAAATACAAAATTTTCTTCGCTTACCATAATTACCCCTTGTCATGTTCTATGAATATTTGCAAAGTAGGATTTCAACGCTGCCTTACAAAAAATAATTTTCGTAGTGAAGTTCACTAAGCCATTCTTAATCGATCAGCTAAATCAACTGGGTTCTCCACCACCTCGAGACCACAAAACCACACCTTCTATTTCTCACGGAGATGCAGATAACTTGTCCGGCTGACGTGGCATACCTCTCGTACCCTAGCTATGTCCTGGAACATAAATTCAGACCACGAGCTGGGGTATGCGTATATGCTCGAGATGACATTTGTTCTTGGCGTCTCCGTAATCTTGATGACTCCAGCTTCTCAGTCTTGTGGATTTTTGTGGACATAGGTTCAGAGAAAATTCTCTATGCCAGTGTCTATCGATCGCATAGCCGTGATCAGGAGACGACCAGGCTTATGGACTATCTGAGTGCGACGGCAGATGTGGCACAACATCAGTTTACATAGTTTCATTTTGTAATAAGGCAATAAAGTGATATTTTATTTTTATTATTTTAAATCAGTACATTATCAGTACAGTAGTAGTTTAGAGAGAGCGCAGGGCGCTGGCGGTACGAGGAAATATGCTAGCTCGTAGATTTGCTCGCTGCTCTAAAGAAGTAAAAATCTGCCTTTTTAAGGCTTACTGTCTTTTTACTCCAGCAGTCTATGGGTGAACCATACTCGTCGCGCCACCAGTTCTCTGCGAGTCCAATATAACGATATCTTCAGGATACTGTTGGCACTGCCTCGTTATTGCAGTGCGTCCGGGATGTTTGCGGAAGCGCGCACTGATGGTTTTCACGCAATAATTCGCAAAAAAGTCGCCAGCTTATCCCGGCGCACGCGAGGCACTGGTAACGGTATCCTGCAGATGTTTGAATCACGACCAGACTGCCCTATCCAATAAAGATGGGTAAAAATTGTCACTGGGCAAGTCAATTTATCTTAAATCATAGTTTTTATTCGACATTTTCACATACCTACTTCTATTTGACATTATAATTAATTTATTTTATTTTTTAATACTTTGACTTATTGTACTATTATTGTTTTATTTTTAGTTTATTGGAATACTTCTTATAATTATATTTGATTATACTAACCTTTGATTACGATTTCACTAATATTTAATGACCGTTATAATGTGATTATTTGATTTTAATGTATTTTGATATAATGTTACTAATGATATGTTTGAATGTACATTTTATGGTTTAATAACTGAAATAAATAATAATAATAATAGTACCCTTCCGCTCAATTAGTGATACTGGGGGATTTCAAGGCCCACTACCAGGAGTGGCTGTTCCCACACCATAACACTGACCATGCTGGGAGAGAGACGTATAAACTAGCATTGACGTTAAATCTCACCCAGCTGGTCCATGGCGCTACGAGGGTTCCTGACGTTGACGGCCATACAGCCAATTGCTTGGACCTTCTGCTGACAACAGATCCAGACCGATACTCGGTGTCAGTTTCTTCACCTTTAGGTAGCTCTGACCACTGTCTGGATATAATCTGTATCGGTATACTCCCCGCCCGACCTCTGCCTTAAAGGCAACCGGCGGCTATGGCATTACAAATCAGCAGATTGGGATGAGATGCGATGTTTTTTCGCACCTTATCCTTGGCAGCCTATTTGCTTCTCTTCTGGCGATCCCTCGGTTTGTGCGGATGCAGTAACGAGTGTGGTGCGTCAGGCTACGGAGTATTTTATTCCATTTCCTGATTCAACCACAGTCGGGCAAAGCTCGTCCATGGTTTGCAGCTCAATGCAGACGCACTGAAACGCAAAAACATGAAGTATACGTTGCATGGGCTGATGCTCGAAACCGGAAATCGAAGGACATTCGCGATAAGAAGAGAGCTTTTAACAAGGCTGCCAAGTCCTGCAAAAAGGCCTTAAGAAGGGCACGCTTCAACCACATATGCCGAATAGGAGCTAAACTTGCTTCGTATCCTGCGGGTAGTAAAGCTTTTTGGTCACTGGCAAAATCGGTTGAAGCTAACTTCTGTCGCTCCTCCCTGCCTCCACTGCTGAAACCTGATGAATCACTTGCCCACACCGCAGAGGGGAAAGCGAACTTGTTTGCTTCTCTTTTTGCGGAATCTTCACGTCTGGATACTGGTGACAAAGCACCTCCGTATCTACCTAGATGCGAGGCATCTATGCCGGAAATTCGCTTCCGTCAGACCAAGGTACGTAAAACGCTGCGTAATCTGGACGTGAACAAAGCAAGTGGTCCGGATGGGATACCAGTCATATTCCTAAAAATGTGTGCTCCTGAGTTGTCTCCTGTGCTGACGCGCCTCTTCCGCCTCTCGATAGAGACTGGACAAGTGCCGAAACCATGAAAGCTTGCTAATGTGCAGCCTGTGCCCAAGAGAGGCAGTCGTGCTGACCCTACTAACTACAGGCCCATTTCAGTCACTTCCATACTATGTAAGAGTATGGAACGTGTACTAAACCACAGGCTCTTGGCATACCTTGAAGCGAATGACATCCTCAGTGACCGTTAATACGGATTTCGCCAAAAACGATCCACTGGGGATCTTCTTGCGTATGCCATTCACATCTGGAGTGAGGCCATAGAAGGATTAGGAGAGGCGCTTGCCATTTCTCTTGATATTTCGAAGGCCTTTGACAGGGTGTGGCATGACAGCCTGACTAGCAAGCTTCCCTCATACGGCTTACCCGCTGGCTTATGTGCCTGGATAACAAACTTCCTGAGGGAAAGATCAATACGAGCAGTCGTGGACGGCTGCTCGTCTGATCAATTGGCAATTAATGCCGGGGTACCTCAGGGGTCAGTTCTCTCTGCAACCCTCTTCTGGCTGCACATCAACGATCTCCTTAAGCCCGGTGTTGTTGGGTACGTGGATGACAGCACTGTTGTAAAAGAAATTTTGCCGAAGCACGAGCTAGTGGAGCTCAAATTCAGTCTCTTAGAGAGGCCATGGTTGAGCGTATGAACTTGGCCTTGCAGGTAGTCAACGATTGGGGTGATGCCAGTTTGGTCAGCTTCAACGCCACCAAGACAGTTACACTCAGGTGTGTATATATAACGCCAAGCGGAATCCATTCCATCTGACTCCCACTTTCCGGAATGTATCTCTACCCGTGACGAGCCAACTTGAACTGTTGGGTGTTACCCTAACATCGGACCCCAATTTTGGCTCGTACATTGAGTCCAAGGCTAAATAAGCTGCCAAAAAGTTGGCCTGGGGCCTTCCCCAGGCCAACTTTTTGGCAGCTAATATAAGTAATAAGTTAGGTGGTATTTCACACCAGGGCAGGTTCTTAACCTGTACCAAGCGCAAGTCCGGTCATGTATGGAATACTGCGGCCATCTCTGCGACGGTTCGGTCAAATACCAGCTCAAAGCCTTGGACTCCATTGAAAGTCGTGCAAAAAACCAAATAGGCTGTGATTCTTTGGTGAAGACCAGTTTTGCCAATGAACAACAATAAATCAACGTTCCTTAGTCGATTAATCGAACGATGAATACGATTGCCGACATCCCTGAACGCAACTTGGTTGCACTCGCGCTGTTACAGCACTAAACGTTATAGCAAATGTAACCTCATTGTTAAGCCTTAATGCATTTAAAATTATGTTATGTGCTTTTCCTTACTCAGATGCACTAACTAAAAGTCAGAATGAGCATATTAACTGCTGAAATACAATTTTATATAATATGACATGTCGTCATAAAGACAAACTTTTATTTTTTGACTGTAATAAATTTATTACTAAATTTATGTTGACTCAGGATAGGATGTACCTACCTAAGAAATGTAAGAATTTAATTGCTACTTTGGTAGCTTATATTATTGAGTCGGTTATAGGAAATATAACCATGTCTTCTATTGACGATACAGATTTTAGTACATGTACTAATACAAATGTTGAGTCAAACTGTTTAAACTTTTAAGTCCGACAACAGGGAAGTGTTTTGACATAGCACTGTACTACCAAAATATTAATCGCTTCTCTGGCAAAATACTTGAAATTGAAATGCTCTTAGATAAATATCCTTTTGATATATTATGCTTTACAGAAACATGGCTAAGAGCTGATACAATGTTATTTAATGTTAAGAATTTTAGTGTAGGCAGTGCGTTTAACAGATCATCTGCAGAAGGAGGAGGGTGTATTATTCTTGTAAAAAATAACTTAAAATTTAAAGAACGCCGTGACTTAGTCAGATGTTCTGTTGAACGTGTCTGTGAAGTTGCTTGTGTGGAGGTGGACAGGCATCTTGTGTTGTGTGTATATCGACCACCAACAGATGAAGGTCGTGCTCAAAATTTTACAGAATTCTTAGCCACTCTGGAAAGTATACTACTAAAAATTTCTAAATGTAAAAAACCCATATTTGTATGTGGTGATTTTAATGTAGATATTTTATTGAAATCTAAAAATAAGACTGATCTTATTTCATTGTTTAAGTCATTAAATTTGAAATTTCTATTCTGTGAGCCCACTAGAATAACAGATACTTCAGCTACCTGTATAGACAATATATACTCGAACTGTAAGACTAAATAAAACAATAAGATTTGATGGAAGCAGAGAAACAGCAAGGTATAAAATTGAACATAGGCCGTTAACAACCAGTAGGCTAGAAATACTCAGTACCAATATAGAAGCTAAGCTTGCCATTACAAGTTTTTCTCATAGTGACCCGAATGACATTTATAATAGTTTATTCTCTCTAGTAAATACTGAGTTTCAAAAAGTTTGTCCAAAAATAAAGAAACAAGTAAATGGAAAGTTGAAGTTCGGTTATTGGGCAACTACAGGTATTCGAAAAAGTAGAGATTATTTGTATGATCTGTATCGCAGGAAGAATTTGACATCCTGCAAGCAGTTTCGTGATTATGTTAGGAACTATTCAAAAATGTTTAAGTCTGTTTGCTTGTGTGCTAAATCTCTTTTTATTAGAAATAAAATTAGCAAGTCTAAAAATAAAATAAAAACCATTTGGAATACAATAAATACTGAGACCGGAAAAAATAAACCTAGAGATTCTACATTATGTCTTAAATGTAACAAAAATTAAGTGGACAGCTTAAGGTTAGGTATATAACAATTATTTTGTTATATTTCAAAAAGTATAGCTCCGATCGCGCTCAATCTAACGGGACACGATCGGGGACCGCGGCCCGCGTGTTTTGATGCGTGGAGCTATTTAAAAAGGTTGAAATTTAATTTTTAATCGAAAAAATACAGGAAATTTTGAAAAATGTAAGTGTAAAACGTTGAAAACTTTTTCACTATTGAATCTATATACCTAAAAACAATGCAACAGTCTTTCTGGGAATTAAAATGGATTTAACTTTACAGTGGAATCCACATATACATGATCTATCTGGAAGACTTAGTTCTGCTGCATATGCAGTTCGTAAGATAAGACAGCTAACAGACGTAGCTACTGCTAGGCTCGTTTATTTCGCGTACTTCCACAGTATTATGTCTTATGGTATATTGCTGTGGGGAGCTGCTGCTGAGATAGAGACAATCTTTATCTTACAAAAGCGTGCAATTCGAGCCATATATGAAATGGATCCTAGGGAGCCCTGAGAGATATTTTTAAAGAAATTGATATTTTAACTTTACCAAGTCTGTATATATTTGAAAATATTATGTATATTCGTAAAAATTTGAGCAAATTTAAATCAAACAGTGACACTCACGATTATTACACTAGGAATAAAGATAAAATAGCGATGCCAGGTTTTAGATTAGTAAAGACAAATAAAAGGTCCTTCTTAGGAAATGGTGTGCGGTTTTATAATAAATTGCCCAAACATATTACAACGCTCACAGAAAGAAAATTCAAGTTGCATGTGAAGAATATTTTGATAAAGAAATCTTACTACACAGTTTGTGATTACTTAAACGACAAAAATGCTTGGACTGGTTCGCCTCTGCCAAGCTAGCACCTAACACCTACGTAATGTAAATTAAGTATTGTAATAATTTTACTATATAAGTAGTATGTACTTAACACATTTTTAAAAAAGTTTAAAAGAATGGCCCCGAGTTTCTTGCCCGTTCTTCTCGCAGTGGCTCTATAATTTTTGTTTGCTGAACGTGGCAGTACAATGTAGTATATTTCAATATTAAAATTTGTAATTGACCTTCATAAGAGCGTCGTAGACGCCTAAATTGAATAAATGATTTTGACTTTGACTTTGACTTTGACATGAATGAAATAGTCTGGTATGTAAAAGAAATAAGTGACGTCACAGCCAGCATACCAATATCACGTGAATAATGGCAGACAGACAGAATCCCAGCAAGAAATATTCTTATAATGTTAGTACTCGTAGGCAAGTGGTAAAACGCAGATCAAAATATAAATTTTTGTCTGCGTTCTTAAGAACCTAATTGGATTTCACATTATTCACGAAATATTAGTTTCGTATTATGTAGTATATCAGTACTAATATTAAAAATATATGGCTGCATTCAGCTCCACGGCGGGCTTTGTTACCCTGAACGATGATGAGACGCAAAAAACTGGCAAACTCACCTTCGAAACACCACCAGACGATGCCCTTGTAGTCACAGCCCGGTGCACAAAGATAATGCTGCAGGAGAAAATCATCGAGATGGCAAATACCATCTCGGGAGGCTCATGGAGGCTCATGGCATGGAGGCAGCATGGGAGCACTGGACGTTGCTAAGGATCACATGGATCAATGGAGTTCCCGGATGCGGCAAAACAACTTGGATAGTTGGCAACTTCGATGCTGACAAGGACATTGTAGTAACCACCACAACCGAAGCAGCTAAAGATCTGAGAGACAAGGTAGCTTACCGCATAGGTGACGGAGTAAAATCCAAAGTGCGCACCTTGGCCTCCGTATTGGCAAATGGTTTCATGGAGAGCAGAGAAAGTCGTCTTCTCATAGATGAAGCTCATATGAACCATTTCGGAGCCATCATAATGGCTGCTCGGTTAATGGATGCTAAAGATGTCGTCATCATCGGAGACTTCAACCAGCTGCCGTATATTGAAAGAGAGAACCTCTTCAATATACGGTACAGCAATCCCAATATACTGGCGTCCATCGGCCAAGAGTTGTTCTGCACGCAGCGGAATCCCATGGATGTGGCATACGTCCTGCGCGAAGTGTACCCGGGCATCTACTCCTCCAGTTCTCGTGTACACTCCCTGAAGCTTCAACGGTACACAGGTGCCTTAATACCAAAAGACCTCCCAAACACCCTATACTTAACGCTGACTCAGGAGGAGAAATCTTCCTTGATCAGTGAAGGGTATGGGCGCGGCCAGGGGTCTCGCACTCTGACCGTACATGAGGCACAGGGACTGACATACGAGGCTGTCATTGTCATCCAGAGGAGAGAAAAGGTGACAAAACTTAGGGACAGCGTTCCGCATGCGGTTGTGGCATTGTCGCGGCATAGAGAGAGCTGCACCTACTACACCGATGACAGCTCAGACGCCATCGGTGGTTTTGTGCGGCGGGCGGTAAAAGCGACGGAGGAAGAAATAACAGAAAACAACCTTAAAATGGCACTAAAAGATCGTAATGAAGAGGTCGTGGAGGAAATGCTTAAAAGAAAGAGGACCCCGGAGTCAGTGGCAGGTCCATCCGTGACAAAATAAATGTTAAGATTAAATAGATTAATTTAGTTTTATAAATTTTATGTAAAAACTGCATGTGAAAATCATATAATTAAATAATATTAGCATAACACTAACAAAACTTAGAATATAAAAAAAAAAAAATAATAATAATAAAAAAAAAAATAATAATAATAATAATGGACTCACATAGTTTTTAAGATACAACACCTTGATCACTAACTTACATCTAAGTGTTAAGAGTAAATCTAATGATGAATGCAGTATGACACTTGTAAGAATTGATCGAAAAAGAGTACGGACCAAGAGTCTGTAGTGCGTAGTTTAATTATAAAAAAAAAAAAAAAAAAAATTAAAAATGTGACAGTAACTCTGTCTGTCTGTTACGCTTTCACGCCAATACCACTGGACCGATTTGAATGAAATTTGGTATGGAAATAGTTTGAGACCCGGCAAAAAATATAGGATAGTTTTTATCCAACTGCGCAAAAAGAGGTTAATGTTTTTGCGCGATAACTGACATACGCGCGTACGGAGCCGCGCCCGGAAAGCTATATTATAAACAATTATGACTGAGTAACAGGTAGGTATTATTGAATCGCTTAAGTCTCGTTATATTATTCAGTGAGGTACATATTGTTGACGAAATAACTTGGTAATTATTCTTGTTATTCGTTCAAATGCCAATAAATTTCGAAGCGCTCGTAGCCAAGTTTGCTTAGCCATTCTGAAGCGATCAGCAAAGTTTAGCAACGTCCGCCGCGGTCATGACTTGGATCGGTGACCGCTGGTGACATTACTACTGAGCGCTTCCGTGCTTCGGAGGGCACGTCAAGCCGTCGGTACCGGTTGTTGTCTTAGGATAGCAGTCGTTACAGCATGGTGGTAGGGCACTTTGCGAATTTCCGCCTGGCTAGCTACCACTGAAACTGGCCCTCAAGTTGAAAATCTGTCACCAAGCACCTAACGGTGTGTTTCGGCAGCTGTCCTTGAGAGCCAGTAACTCTAGGTTAGCCTGAACAACATCCTCGACCACATCATCACTTACAATCAGGTGAGATAGTGGTGAAAGGCTAACCTATCACGAATAAAAGAAAAAAAAATCGATTGAAACGAATAAATAGGAATAATACATCACATTCAACAGGTAATAAGAGATACCTACCAGTAGATTAACAAGATATGATGAAATATATAGTTGATAAGGGTGGTCTGTATTAAATAATAGGTCAGTTGTACGATTAATGGATCGTATAAGCCCAAATATTTGGATAAGTGGACCAACTATTTGGACCAGTAATCCGGTTCAAGGAGTCAACTTTGTGAGGGCCAAAAGACGATAAGCAACTAAAAATATTTGCATTATATAATAGAGAAACACTGATAATTTTAGGGGTTTCTAATATAATGTCATAAATAAACAATTTTTTTTGCGCTTGCTTTGCAAACGCTGGCTAAATCCTACAAGATGGATCAAAATAATGTACTACACTATTATACACCTTAAAAAGGGCTAGAAAAAGTCCACAATGATATATGTCTATCTCTTAGGAATAACCCACAATAACCATTTATTTTCTTTTACTTTTTACGAAAAACATAATTATATAATGCTTTTTTCGAAACGATTTTAAGCAATACAACATTAATCAATCCTTATCCAATTAAATACTTTAAATACATTGTGCTTTTAAAACAAATTAATGTGGCCCTTACAACATGTCACTTAAATGAATATTTTCGAAGATGGTAATTAAACAACTAAATGGTTTAAATCGCGTATATTTATCATTATTTTTGTCCGCGCAAATATACGCGAATTAAACCGTTTAAATTTGTTTATTTACAATGTGTTACAATTGCGAAAATCTAAGACAACATTATTTTTGAAGAAAATATAGATTATTTAGTATCAACATTACACCTATGCGAAGCCGGGGCGGGTCGCTAGTATTGTATGTACTGTTCATCTTACGTAATAAATTAAATTGGTTCTTTATATGTTTTTGCCCCGTGAGGTGCCGGGTCAGAATTGCACCTCCCCATTTCATCCCATGGGTGTCGTAAATAAATACTGGCAGGTGGGCAGCAGAGCCTCCTAAAGAACTGCCAATTTACACTGCGAACCCCAAGACGCCGACGTAATAGGGGAGGGTGTATTCAGCAGTGGACGATCCGGCTGTTACAGTACAGTGCAGTGTAAGTTTTTATTCAATAATTATAGCACAAATAGATATTATAAGTATTTTGCCCGATCGCGCTACATCGCTGCGATATTCCGTTACACGCTATAAGATAGCTTTGTACTATACGAGGGGAGTTCAATGTATTCTCGGTATCAGTATGAAAAATAAAGCCAATAAAACTAATATTTATTTTTATTTTTCAATGTAATCTCCCATAACCTCAATACACTTATGACATCTTGAAATTAACTTTTCAATACCCTGTAAAAAATAATTTTCTTCCTTGTCGGAAAAGTGTTCATTTATTGCCGCCATGAGCTCTTCATTATCCGAAAATCGTTTCCCGCAAAGATCTTTTTTTTAATTTGGAAACAGGTAATAATCGCTCGGGGCTAGGTCGGGGCTATAGGGTGGGTGATTGAGTTCTTCGAAGCCACATTCTCGCACAGCAGCCTTCGAAACACGCGCTGTGTGCACCGGAGCGTTGTCGTGAAGAAGCAACACACCAGTTTTCCTCTCCTTTATTCTTTAATATTTTCCCTTAAATGACGCAAAGTGGTTGCGTAAGATGCTGAGTTTATGGTTTCACCTTTTTTCATGTATTCGATCATCAAAATTCTTTTGGAATCCCAAAACACAGTGGAGAGACTTTAAATTTCTTAGGGTGGTCTGGACCCTTTTTATGCCATTGCATAGACTCCTGCTTACTTTCAGGGTCGTAGTGATGAACCCATGTTTCATCTCCAGTAACAATCCGGTTGAAAATACTGGTAGGATTTTCACTACAGAGCTCCAAAAATTCCTTACAGCACTCCTCTCGCACTTGTTTCTGAGGTGCCGTAAGCATTCGCGGCACCCACCTTGCACTAACTTTTGACAGGTTAAGATGGTCATGCAGAATAGTGTGAATAGTACCAACAGATAGCTTAGTTATCTCTGCTAATATTTTGACCTTGATTGGGGCATCCTCCAATACAAGCCTCTCAACCATTTTCACGTTTTCTTCTGTAGTGGCGGTAACGGGGCCGCCCGAGCGAGGGTCGTCTTCAATGCTGTCCCTACCTCTTTTGAATTCACTTGACCATTTTCGAACTGTAGATAACGAAGGCGCAGAATCATGGTAAATAGCCACCATCTCTTCATGAATACATTTTTGACTCTTTCCTTGTTTTGTAAGGAATTTAATCACTGCGCGGTGCTCGCATTTTATCATTATTGTCGCGTTAGTCATCGTGGGCGTTTTTCACCGAAGATTATCAGAGAACTAATGATCATAACTAAGTGAAATTTTATATTTATACCCTCAGATTAGGTAATTATTTAAAGAAATTATAAAATTACCCACTTCATTAGTTAATCAGCCTGATACCGAGAATACATTGAACGCCCCTCGTATGAAATAATTTGTCTCAACCTTTATTTAAGCACTTTGTGCTACTTGGGATATTGCATACATACAATTTCTTAGTTTTAACCCCAATTCAACAAACCCTTTTGTATCTCTATAATAAGGACGCTCTCCTAGACAATTATTTAAATTAATAACGTTCGATATGGTATAATTTAGATTATTATACTATATTACGTAACTACCAGGCTACTAAGTAATTAACTGAGTTTGATCAAAGACAATTAAAACCTTATTAGTCATAGGTATGTAGTTAGGAAATAGAGCCAAGGTTATCTTTTCAAACTTTAATGTAACAACCAATGACGCGGAAGGAATTATAGTAATTGTTTATAAAATTAGTAGGGTACCGAAATAATTGATTGTTGATCGTGAGCTCAATGAGTCAGTGAAAATACTTCGGGTGGAAGCAAAATGAGTCGGAACTGTTTCGGGCACAACTCCGTGTTTCTTACGTCGACTTAACAGGAAATTTTGAGCGGATTTCTCAATATATAAAAAAAATTTAATGATACTCTTTTAATTATTTGCTATTATTTAATATGAATTTTGGAGTACGCTTGACCCTTCAATTGCCTAGAGGTATACGTATAGAACCATAAAAATACGGATATCTTTCTAACGCTAATATTTTGGATTTGTTTAAAGCATCCTTTCGCCTTCTTCTTCTTTCCCCGCGCCCCTCGACTTACCCCACATAAAGAACTTCCTGATATAAATATTATGTTTCATATTTCGACGAAGCTTCCACAATTTCCGGTTTTTATTGACTTCCTGTTTACTCAAATTTTGTTTCACGTGAAGTGAATGACAAAATATACCTTTTGTCTTCGTACCTGCTTTATTAATTTATTACTAAAGCAGGTACAAAGACAAAAGTTTTATTATTATTATTTACTTCTATGATTCAACATCAATAGGTACGAGCTTATAAAATCGCCATTGTCAAATTCAGCTACTTATTTCGATTTCCCAACGTAATTTTTTGTTGAGTTCTTAGAGGAAAGTCTGCATGCGATTCTCCGTTGAAATATTCTCCCCGATTTTCTTCCTGGATAACACCTCTGAAGCATTCTTTTTTTTGCATAAAATTAAATCTTGCCAAGAACAACCCTCTGTCATTTCATTTTTATAGCAATTAATTATTACTAAAGAAGATATAAAATATAATATTGAAAATTATTAAAAATGGCACGTATTACCGGCACGATCGAAGGACCACCAAACAAATTAAAAAAAATTGTAACAGAAAAGTAAATATAAGAAATACATTCTTTTTAGATATTGATGCCAGAAATGATGCAATGCTCAGTTTTGGAGAAGAAAACAGGGGAACACAAAACGTCGATCTCATTAATGTTCTACCTATTTGTAGTTACCTCTTCGCTGCGGTCATTTTTTGGGTGTTCGCTGGTCGCTTCTGTGCTTTGGAGGGCAACTGAAACCGTCGGTTCAAGTTGTTGTCTTACCGCTAAGAGTCGGCTTAGAGAATTATAACAAGATAACAATAGATTTCTGTTGTTTAGAATTAGTTTTTGATTCATAGCGGTTTAGGTTCTATTCCTAATGGCGCTGTCACCTGCAAGTGCCGCGTGCCTGTGCAGTGCGATCCCAACTGCCTTATCCGATACCGTAGCGCGCGAACTCATCACACAGAAATACACAGTAGTACCGCTGCGCTGCGACCGACTGCATGCAGCCGTTGTACTTGCAACCTGCAGTTGTCAACAGCGCCAACAGATTGAAATAGAACCCTTAGGATCGTTATAATATGTCGGATATCTTCAGGAGGCCTGAAAATTCGACACTTTGTATAAAGGTGCAGCTTTTTATGAATGCCTGCAGACTAGCTACAATTTTTAAACGGAAAATCTGCTAGCAAGTACGTAACGGTGCGTTCCGGCAGGTGTTCTTGGGATCCAGTTCCCATCCTAATACCTTTATAACATTTTCGACCTCATAATCCGTTACTAACATTTGAAATTGAGGTCAAATGTTGTCAGGAATACAAAGAAAAAAATTATCTGTCCAGTCTCATAAAATTAAATTGGGTCAATAATTCTCTTGTTTCTCAAAATCATAAATATTCTGCCTTGTATACAGCAAAAATACAGCATCGAAATTGGCTATCCAAACTTCCATTTACAAAAGTTGATAGCAATAAGATAAAATTCATTCATAAAGGTTTCACGGCGGGTTAGTGAACCGCGAAACAACATAAAAGCTTGTGAAATGAGCGTGGATGGTGACACAATGACCCAGTGAGCACGACTGTCTCCGCGGAGTGCGGGCCAGCCCCTGCCTGCCACCTATACATACTACCAACTTTTATACTTACTTGACTGGTGTTCTTTTGTTCCACTGAATATTGCAGTAAAGTAGGAATGGCTTAGTTTACTTTCGCTAAAGTCAGTTTAGGATCAAATCTCAGATTACCACTTAGTGCTTTAATATTTTAAAATAAAAACGTGACTATCTAGTTGGTGTGAATGTAATAACACCGCTTTGAAGGCTCGAGGTCCTGGGTTTGGTCATGTTAATGGGTTGTTCTGTTTTCAGCATCAGAGTGTCGAAATGTTGCTGGTAAATTACAATAGCCCCTTAAAACATAGGGCAAAAAATCTGTCAGAAATCATTATCATCAGCCTATCAACAGCTTAACAAAGATATAATCTACCCACGCATGGCAGTTGTTTTGAGGATCGCAGATCAGATCTGGAAATTGGCAGTTCTTCAGACGGCAACCCACGGGTTACGTCCGGACTAATGTTTGTATTTTACTTTACGCCGCAGAGACGTGGACCCTGCGAGAGATCGAAAAGAAAAAAATAGATGCTCTTGAGATGTGGTGCTGAAGAAGAATGCTTGGGGTGTCGTGGACCGAGTTTCGCACAAACGTCTCGATACTCCAAGAACTCGGCATTAAGCAGCGTCTTTCAGCTATAGTGCAATCCCGGATCCTCGCATTCTTCGGACATGTTTTGAGGCGAGGTAGCCAGTCCATTGAGCGTCTTGTCGTTCAGGGCAAAGTGGAGGGCACGAGGCCGCGCGGGAGGTCACCCATGCGATGGACTGACCAAATTAAATCTGCGGTGGGCGGTCTCTTGCATGAGTGTACCAGGATGACCATAAATAGAGGGCGATGGCGTGACATTGTGAGGCGCATTACATCTGCCCCCACCACAACTACATGACGACCACGACCGCTCTGTCAAGAGCGTAACGACTGAGAAGAAGAAATGTTTGTATATAAAAAAAAACTTTCCCTACATATCTCAATTTGATTAAACCATGCGTATTATAGATTTTTATTCAAAATAGGTTCACGTTTGACCACACCTAGCCTGATGTTAAGCATTGATATGGTCTTAAATAGAGCACGCTTACCTAAAAGAAACCTATTTACTTTCGATAATGATATCAATTGAATTTCGTTCGGGTGCGTATGATAAAAAGACGACAAGTTTTAGAAATGACATAAAAAATATATTTTCTACTCTACAATACCTCACTGGATAGAAGAGATAAGCTTTTTATTCTTCCCCACTTTTCAGATACATAACTAAAAACATATTTTTCATAACGTCTATGTTTCATTTATTTTCATTTTCCTGCGGGTCCCTAAAAACCTTACACACATGGAAACATATATATATATATATATATATATATATATATATATATATATTAATATTAAATAACAGTTAATATTCATAAATATTCTTAACCGACATCAAAGCAGAATTCGCCGCTTTATACTTTTGTTCACGTAGGTAGTTATGACGACCCAGATTTACGCAGAAACGGATTGGAATAATCCAAATGGATTGAAAGAAGCAATTTTATTTGACGTTTGTGGAAATCGTATTTTCGGACTTAATGGTTAAGGTTTTATAAATGTATTTGAATACAGCGGAGATATCTTTTCAGCATGACATTATAGGTATACCTGCATAGAAGCGATACCTACAAAGGTATAATAAGTACACAATCAACAATATATATAACAATATATAATAGGAGGTTATACTATAATTATAAGGCACAAGTTTATTGCCTTAGCGCAGTTCCGAATCCGTTGAGTTTTAAGTAGGTAACTATAATAATTTACAGAATGCGTAGAATGTTATTTCAATGTTTGTAAGTGACGTGTCAGAATGATCGCCGGCGCACGACTGTCCAATACAGTCACCATCCTTACTCTGTTTGAAGCTTCACTGTGCTTGTCTCTCCAAGATGTTAGTTGTTATGTTTGCCTAGTATTATCACTTGCTACAGTCCCCTTCACGCCTAAACACAGTGCTTACACTGTGCTGCTTACCCGACACTGCAGTAGTTATCTACCAAGACAAATTTGCTGAAAAGACCTTCTTCTTGGTAATGCATGTAAATTACTCAATAATTCGTCAGATTGGATATTTAGGTGATCGCTATAAGTTTTGAAATATCGGTAATTTTCAAAAACGTCAGCTTCTTCCACTCAGCCTTTCTACAACAATACATAGGTATTATCAGTGTTCTGTATGCTACTGTGAGATATCCTGTGGCGTTGGCAGAGCCTCCGCAGATGGGCGGCGTGCCAATACTGCCAATACTTCATAAGTGTATATGTCTCGGGCTGTCTTACCTTGCAGAAATAAATAAAACAAAATATATCATTTGAGTAAAAAGTGGACTTATGAGAAAGTGTAGAAATTTTAAAAAGACGGCATTATATGTATATAAACGATGGTTTAATGAATTCAATACAACGTAATAGTATTTCGGTATAATTTTAATATCACTAGTCATAACTGTTTTGTTTCCTCACAAATAGATAATTAAGCAGTCGAAGGGAAAATCCATCAAAAAATCAAATATACATATATATATTGACGTAATGCTATAGGATTTTTCTGCACATGAGACGTACAACAGTACTCATTTCTGATTTTGTGCCCCTAGCCATAAGGTAGCAATGAAATTAATTCAAAAACGTAGCAGAGATAACAGGCTTCTGAGTAAGTTCAACGGCAACGGGATCGAAAAATCACGGTTCGATTTGTTAATATACTCGAAATAAAGGCATGCACATAGAGTTAATACTCTTGTGTTATGTCGCGTACAATTAATTTATTCTAGAAAAGCCATCTGTATTCAAGTAACAAATACAAAATAAATAAAGTCAATAGTTACCTACAAGTTAAAAATAAAACAAAACTATTAGATTATATTAGGCAGCGGTGCGGAAGGAATGGCGACGGGTTGTAAGGCGTGTCACCACTCCTCATGCTCCACGACCACTCTGTCAAGAGTGTAACAACTAAGAAGAAGAAGTAGATTATATTATTTAATGGTTGAGATATTTAATTGGAGTCATATTAACATTTTGACTTAAAACGTGTCTTACCATCACCCATCAAGTAAGGTATCTTTATGAAATATATATTTACTTGTAAAAAAACTACATTATGCTATATAATCATTATATTCTTACTTATTCGGTAGGCATGCGAAACACAAGTTCATTTACGCTTCAGAAAATTCATAAATTGCTCTATAATACGCTCAATTTTACTACTACGAGTAGACTTCTTCGCTGAGGGTGAGCATTTTAACACTGAGTCCATTGATAAATTTAAAATAATAACATGTCAAGTATATTACCCCATTTTAAACAAGTGATATAATTATGTTCGTTATCTGTAGCCCCAGATAAATACAACGTTAATCACGTCACTACTACAGATAATGAGGTTTTATTAACAACATAATCTATTATGATTAAGACAGTTGATTGCACTTAATCGTAAGCTAACAGTTCTAGTTCAAAGCTCACATATATAACTCAAAACGAAGCGTACTCCAGGATTGCCTCAACAAATGTATCGTGTATCTGGCTTCGGGAACGGAACAAAATATGTATCTTCACACAGGAATCTATCCACCATTCTGAGTTTACAAATCAAGCAATAGTCATCGCACGGCAACAACAATCTACTTTAAACTTCGCTGAATAAAAGGCATCGTCTCATTTGCAACATTGCATATGTTGTAAATGAGACTACGACTTTTTTATCATACATTATACATTAGTTTATCCGGCTTGAAGGACCAAAAAAACTGTACCTATTATATGATAAGATGATTAGCATCAAGGGGGATTCACCATAATTCCCCCGCTTGGCAGGCGTTGCACCCCATGGGCATATATTATTGTGACGTGAAGCAGATGAACTTCGCCACGAACTGCACTGCGCCCGTAACTCTGAGACCTACAGTTGTATAGTCTCGGATTGCGCGCTTAAGGCGCTCAAAGATTGCTGCCGGATACTATTTTAGGTCCTTGAAGACAGATGTTCTACTTAACAGTGGAAGGTAGCCAGGCGAGCATTAACAAATGCCCTGCCATATATGATAATCATACATTTATAGTTATTTTCACTCCAAATTAGCGAAATAAGGGGGTACTCGAGGTGGTGAATATTAAAATTGACCCTGGTATATAAAACGAGGCAAGCAATTGCCACCGCCATCACGCACCAAAGTGGCGGCACACGTATCATACATAAGGTTTAAAAAACCCTCGAAACCGACAAAATACGAAGAACTCAAAGCGCTACCGTAACACAATTTTGAAGGAAAATCTTCCATTGTAGTGATCCCTATCCACGGGAACTTGATCACAGCACACAAAGCTTTGAGCGAAGCTTTTGGAGCGTACCTCTGAGGCTTGGTTTCAGTTGCCATTTTTCGTATCTACTCGTATCATAAAATATTTTGTGGAATAGTTTTGAAATTCCTATTATCCTTTTTAAAGTTTCGTACCCAAAAGGCAAAACGGAGGTCTATTAATGAGACTCCGTTGTCTGTCTGTTCGACCGTAGTACGTAACTGCGCGTCACGGGTATCTAGCTCATAAACGAAATAAGTTACAAACCTGAAGTTTTGATATTATCTGTAGTTGAAGCAAATATGAACATTGGACTAGAAATTCAAAAAATCAATTTTCAGGGAGCCCCAAACAGAAAAAGGTCGTCACTAAAAAATACATCACGTGTTTTGTACTTCAGGGGCTCCTATACATTTGTTAAAACACATCTTATTCAAAAACGAAATGAAGTCATACTGAGACGAAAACGGGCAATGTTGATAATGTAAATAGGCATGGTTCCAAATTCAACCAGTGATATCGGTTGTATTGCTAATGAGTAGGCTGACAAAACTTATAAAAAAATATTTATATATTTATTTACGTTCTATCGGCCGCTAAAGCTAAGCTGTCATAAAAGGATAATGATATTAAATTCTAAATGGAAGACTGAAAAATGTTAAAAGATATAAAAGAAAACCAGATAGAAGAACGCCATAGAACGCCACATGAAACCAATAAAAGAGGATATCGCTTCGTATAAATAGCGAACACTTTAATTCGAATAATAAAGAAATATCTCCGTAAACGTTTATTCATTATAAAATATTCCAAATAAAATGCTCGCGAAAGACCTTGCACACGAGTTCCAGTGAAGAGCGGATCTTTCCGTTCTTAAGTATTATTGAACGTTGTCTCTCGTAAAATTTATATTCAGTTAGAAGTAAACATTGGTATGTAGAGAGCTCGCAAATAAACAGGGATTCGCATAAAGTCCCCACGTGGCCGCGCCGTCGCGTCGCACGCTAGTCACTCGGTGCGCTTTGAAGACAAACTAGCAGCAAATCAAATTTAAGGATTGTAACGGTTGTGGGCACGGGCTTATAGGGTTATTAAACTGGCCATGTGAGAGTTTTGGCTCATACTCTAATAGGTCTGTTTCTATGCAAATTATAGTATTTATAATATCCTTTAGAGTATTATATATTTTATTCATATCAGTAATGCGTATTTTTTTTAAAAGAACTTCTTAAATGTTTGCTTTTTTGAGACATACTTCACTTTGAGTACTAACTGGATTCAAACCGCTATCACCTGATATGATCTAACGTCTAGTGAATTCACAGGTTATAAACATTGTTTCGTTATATCATTATTATATAGGCATTGCACGGGATAGAGCGACGTCTATAACTCTATAAACTTATAATTTCCTAGTAAGGACTTGTTCCATATGTAGATCTCGTATTAATTTATTTATTTATTAATTAATGACGATTGAATGCTTATATTATTTACTTTCACTAGAACAAATAATTTTTTAGTCTTATTATAATACTATAACTAAGTACTAACTGCTAACCTACCGTTTTAGATTTAGTATTTAGATTCCCTCTCATACAATAAATGTTTATTTTTCATATTATTTATATTTTAGTAAAGACTATCTTTGTGGTCGTAGCTACCAAATAAGAGTGGGAGATGCTTATAGTGATAGTATAAGTGTTACCGAGGGAACTGCTCAAGGATCAGTGATCGACCCATTGCACTATTTAACCTATGTTAATGAACTGAAAAATGTTATTAAGCATAGTCCTATCTACCAATTCGCTGATGACACTTGTTTGGTTGCAGCGAGTAGAGATGTATCCACTGCACAAAATCACATCCAAGTAGACTTTACCTCTGTATGTAAATGGTCACATGACGCAGGCTTGGTACTAAATCCGGAGAAGACCAAATTAAAACATGTCCACTCCACCCATAATCCATGTCCCATAAGTGCAAGAATTAGGGTAGTAGCTCATAGTCACGACTGCCTCAATACATCCAATGGCTTGTGTACAACTGCATGCCTAAACATTGAGCAGGTGACTGAGCATAGGTGTCTTGGCCTGGTGATAAATGACAGATTCAACTGGCGAAGTCAGATAGATAAGACATGCACCAAACTGAGAGCTGTTATTGGAAAATTCCATATCATAAAGAGCAGAGTACCTTTTGACGTATTGTTGACAATGTGTAAAGTCCTCGTAGAAAGTATCATTATCGTACGGACTTAGCAGCTACGGACGAACTTACAAAAAGTATCTTGACGACATATACAACATACAGTACATAATACTCAAAATCATTGTACCTCCTAAAATTAAAAATAAATACTCAGGTGACCCACTGGGGTTATTTAAACACTGTAAAATAATTCCGGTTCATAAAAAAGTTCAATTAAATATACTTCTCGAACAATACTTCCGAACAGAAATTCAAACTCCTGTAAGACATTCTAAATTCACCAGAAGCATAAAAAATAGAAAACTGCTTGTACTTAGATACAATAAGGTATACGGCAAAAGAACTTCTCAATTCATAATTTATCACCTCATTAATAATCTGCCTTGCTCTATTAAAGATAAAATCACAGAAAAAAATATTAAATTAATTTAAAAAAAATATTTTGTAACTTAATTTTATGGCATCCTGTGTAGTGCGTATTCGCACACAAATGCAATTGCACGGATACACGTCATGTAGCTGACACAACTGGTTCATATTTTGTTTGTGTGCAGTGGGTAGCTGTAGCTGCTTACTGCACTCCAATAAAATAATTCATCGAGCGCCTGACATGTCGGTTATTTGTGTGAGCGAAACTCAAGGTAATTGTGTCTATTTTCTTAGGAATATGTTTAATAAATACTTACAATTTTTGAGTATAGGTATTGCCTTGGAGTAAAAAATAAAAACCTGTTACGCCTAACAAGCTCGGTAAGGTGGTGTTGTTTGTCATTCGACATTTTGAGAGGTTGATTCTAAAATCTATCTTTTTAATGTTTTGTTTAGTTTTTGTTATTTTGTTTGCTCTTTAGGTATGTACGTATGCGCACTGAACCTAATTAAGATATTGTGTGGTATTATATACCCATTTTTATCGAGAATTCAATGTCTACAAACCTAACATAGATTTTAAGACATTACTAATATAAACCATAATGTATTATATAAATGTTTGTATAAAAAAATAAAAAAAGGACCACTCGAATAAATCTGTTGCTCCAGAAATCAGTGATCCAGTTACAAAAATCTGGTGGGAGGCCATATCTGGGAAGCTTGCTTAATAGGCTGGCGTACCAAACTCTATCAAAAGCTTTTGATATATCAAGAGACACTGCCAGACTCTCACCTTGCCGCTCGATAGCCTCTCCTCAGTAATGAGGGACGTACACCAGAAGGTCCCCACCAGACCGGTCTCGGCGAAAGCCGTACCTGCGGTCACTAAGTAAATTGTTTGTTTCTAGGTAGTCAAGTAACTTGGTGTTTAGTACACGTTCCATGACTTTACAGAAAATTGAAGTGAACGCTATCGGTCTGTAACTACTGGGATCTGTTCGAGAGCCTTTCTTGGGTACAGGCTGCACATTAGCAAGCTTCCATCCTTTTGGCACCTTGCCGGTCCGGAGAGGCGATACAAGCGTGTCAACACGGGAGCCAGCTCAGGCGCACACACTTTTAAAACTATGGCGGTATATGGTCTAGACTTCGCAGCACTTTGAGCACTTCTCTCTGGTGCATTGAGATTTTTTGATTTTTGTTAAAAATAACTTTTTAACCAAAAATTATATTTGTTTTTCATGGTTGGTGATGGTAAATAGGGTCACAGGCTTAATGTGAGAGGAATGTCACGAGATGTAAGGGACTTAATCAATTAACTCACAAGCACAAGACTGCGAAACTGAAAGACTTGCCTGGAGACCGCGGGGACGCCCGGACCTCCCTGAAACGAAGTTAGTCGAAGCCAATCTTATTCACAAACACAACTCCACACAAAAAGCCCGTCAAAACGGTGATCCTGACCATCATGGTGGAACACGACGGATCGTTTGGCACCGAGGCTTTGACCAGATGTTGGTAACTAACCGGCGACTGAAGCCTACCACCAGTTTTGTTCAAGTGGAGTTGCAGATCTGAAAGCACAGGCACCACTAATGTTGGGGCATGTGGTAACCGGACTGGCAAGGGATGCGACGAGCACGCCTGGGCATATCCCTCTAACTTAAAGTATAAGTAATGAAATGTTTCTTAACCTGACTTTACAACTGTAGATACATTTGGATTCAACGTTAAACGTGTAGCATCACTTATTGTAATACTACTGCTGCACCCCGCGGTTTCCGAAATAATGATAAAAAATATAGAAAACCATTAATTCAGGACTTAAACTAACTATATTCTAAGTTACATCCAAATTGGCTTAGCTGTTTTAAAGTGAAAGAGTAACATATGTTTTAAGGCTCGGAAATTACGAAATAGTGCCAACATGATATGGAAAATCTCATAAACCAGGTACCGGATGGTACTGCAATTTAAATACACGATACTCAAGGATATCAGTAATACTTTCATCGATTTCAAAACATGTTTCCTAATAATTGGCTCGATAGAAAAAAATCTCAAATACACCTCTGAAAATAGAGGATTCCTACTTTTTCCGCCAGATTTTAGTGTATTAAAATTTGTTTTTTTTTTCTAAAATATTGATTTTTTAAGTACAATAAATTTCATTGATTATTTTTATCCAAAAAAAGCACAGTTAATGCGTACTGAGCCTGTTTACAAAATGTCACATACGCCCTTTCATTCCGAGAAGCGTTAACATCATGTCGCACTATTCACTCCAGCGATCTACGTATATTGCTATCATCCTCGCTCATATCGCGGTCAGCCGCGTCGTGCGTCGGACCTGCGTCACTTTTCTCGGCGATCTAAATTAAAATAAAAAATGGGTAAAATTAGAAATAAATGCTTTGGGAGTGCAAAAAAGATGTATAAAAATCGTCGAAAATGCATGATGGACATAATAAGGTAAGCATCTATGGCTTCCTTTCTCCATGTATGTATATATCTCTTATATTAATGAAATTATCATATGATTGTGAACCCTAACGCAATATAAAAAACACTTCAAACATTTTACAAGACGTAGGTACAACTTTAGCTACCTAAAATAATTATTATAAGCAATATTCAGAATTTTTCGTAATGAATGTGTCGTAATTATTTTAGATGGATCATGATTAATTTATACAATTTCTGACAATAAGGCACAAAGGTTATGTACACAATTTTCGACTATTCAATCGTCGTTCAAATAGCGCATAGTAAGTAACATCGCTTCGCAATTGAGAGGCACGTGGATCGAATCCAGCGTGAAGAGATTCTTTTTGGTGAAATTTAAATTTTACGACATAATTCTTAATAATACAATAATAATTTTACGTATGTACGTGGACCAATATAATGTGTCTGACAGTAATGCATAAACGATATGTGTGTAATTTTCGACACTTTTGTCAATGACTGTATAGTGTGTAACTACTGAAGTCGAATCAGAAGTTCGAGTACCGTGGATCGAACCTCACATACCTAGATTCTTTTTGGTGACTTTTTTATTTGTATTACTATTTATTTGATACGTATTATATTTACGTATAATTAAGTTTTCTGACGCGTATTCAATTTACGATTACAATGCTTGCAAATTTATTAGGTATCTCGAGTTTCCATGTTTTCATATAATTAGAGAGTTTAGTATATCTAATGAACGTGAACATTAAATAGGTACTACCTAATCTAGCTACCTGAACACGTTTTTTCATAGATCTCGGAAAAGTATGTCTTTTATCTTGGATGGACACGAGTCAATGGAAAGGTAAAAAAAACATGAACATGTTGAAATTGTACATTGTTCAGGCCACAGCGTAATAGTAACAGTAGAACAACATTATCAATTTACTACAAAGCTATGTTGTGTAAACACCGTCCTTCTGTCCACTACTATAGAAAACACAAACTTTCATACATGGAAAGTTATTGAAATATTCATGGTATTATCGAGTACGTAATATATTAGTACATATAAATTAGTAATAAAAAGATGGCCGTAAACGTTTGATGCTATAGAGATAATGAAATTCTGAAATGAAAACTTAATACAAAAAGAAGAAGCCTAAGCTTCTGCTTTAGAATGAGACTTTCCATGGTTTTCTTGAATAGCATAAGAATTAAGAACTGACTAAAAGAAAATGAAATAATTAGCACCATACCAATACTTACGTAAGAACATCGAGTAAGGTGCATTATAGGGGACTTAACTATAACGCCCTTAATAACCAAAGTGTAGCGGATATACTACCATATTATTATTATTTTATATTTTTTATATTATTATTTGAAAATCAATTAAAGTTTGTTATTTTTCTAGTATAAAAAATGGAGGAGAAGAACGACGCATTGTTGATATACACTATTACACAAAGAGTCTATTAAGACAAATCTCGAAACATTCACCTTTCGATTATTTTTTGATTAATGTGCAGGGTTATTAGTAAAATGCTAAATCCAGGGAAACGGATGGCAGCCCTACTCTCATAGAATGTCCGATTTTATGTCGCACTCCGGTGCAACTTCGCAACATAATCTACCTATACAAGTACATACATCAAGTGACGGCACGGGTGTCGTTTACAAACATAAACGTATCTTTCGTAATCTTTGACAAATACAGTTAATAACAGTAATACCACGGTTTTATAATCGATATGTAATATTGTGGTATTACGTATGAATAGTAATACAAAGTAATACATTTTCAAACAAAATACTTATCTTTCTCCTTGGGTGATTTCAATAATGGTATTATTTTGTTAGAAGTTTTGTTGTTGCACCCATCTACACAATAGCATCCACGAGATGTATCTATTATTATTAACAAATTGAAACATTAACTGTACCTACCTACTACATTCTCCATGTGATTTTTTGTTAGTGAAATCTTAATATGACTTGTAGTAATGACACGAGCAGGTACCCTTGATTGTTAGCGGAACCAAGACAGGATCTGAATGAACTACGGTACTTGATAAAAACAAAAAAAAAACAAAAATTGGAACCGACTCCAACACCCAAAAGTGTGAAATAACTTGTTCAAGTCGGTTCGGTACCAGGATAGTTCAAAGTACCTATTATCACAATATTGTGCACGTGGTACTAGTGTTGGACTTCGACAAGTTAATTCACACTTTTAGGTGATGAAGTCATTTCCATTTTTATTTAAAAAAAAACACTTCTTTATATGACCCTTGCTACTTACGGGATCGATTTTCATTCATTGTCAACGACTATATCATCAAGATAAGTAAATATTTTTCAGTTATTGGAGTGTATGTCAAAAACGGCTTGACCGATTTTGATGAAATTTAACTGGAACCAAACAACAAGTATCAGCTTTCAAACAATAAAAGATTTTTTTAAATCGATTCACCCAGTCAAATGTTCTGAGGTAACAAACATATAAGAAAAAACAGACGAACTAAGAACCTCCTCCTTTTTTTGAAGTCAGTTAAAAATACCCAATAGTATAACCCGCTATTTGTATTTTGATCAGGGGTAAAAAAGTTTTTTTATGATTTTCTGTGTAAATCTTACACAATATACTTGTTTTTGTAATAAATAAACCATCTTTTGTGTAACGGCTTACGCCTTGCATCAAAGTAGATACATAGTTCATGTTCATCAAAACCATAGTTCATGTTCATTAAAAATGAACATACACAAAAACTGCAAAAATCAAGCAGTTGGTAATAATCAAGACTAAACTTGTACTACTGTAGGTATGGTAAATTTATTAACTGTGTCACACTATGATATTTACAGCATACAATCAACTATTGGTTGGTATCATGTATGCGTACTAGATGGCGCTTCAGCACACATCAAATTCGTGTGTGACAAGATAGTTTCTACTAGTTCTACTAGAGAGCGCTTTAAATTTTTAATCAAATAAAATATTACCGTTGACTTGCGGACGTGGCGCCATGTACACCGCGAAGTAAACACGCGAGGAGAAGTGGGGACAAAATCTAACATCTGGTTTTAGAATTCTGTCCCTTAACAATTTGAAGCAATGTTGGCCGAGCGGTTATAGCTATGGAGTGCGGTGCCGCAGGTCCATGGTTAAATCCCCACCGCTGGCTCGAGCTTCAATGCATGGTGAAAGGGCGTGTTTCGAATGCCGGCCTGGCTATTACCACCCTCAATCTGTCGCCATCGCCAAGCACCTAACAGTGCGTTTCGGTAGCAGTCCTTGAGAGCAAGTAAAATTACAGGCACATAATGAAACTTACCAACTACTCGTATATGTCTCAGAGTTACGGACGCAGTGCAGTTTGTAACTTGTGACGAAATGCATCTGTCATAGGCAGAGGATACCGCTTAACATCGGGTGGACCCCAAGATTGTTCCGTCACAATAGCATAAAAACACACACATCCTTACCTTACCCACTTACAACCTATGTCATTTAATATATAAGTGTATATATCACTTATGTTAAATATGAGAGATCTAGCTTCTCTAGCTTGATTTTAACTCCTAAATTAACATCGGTGAAATTAGTTTAACCACCAAAACCTAAAGCGTGAAGGAAATAATTAAGGTATCTTTATGTAAATATGGAGGGAATCCCGAAAATCAAAACAGTGTTAGCTTGGGTAACGTAGTTAAACGTGTATCTTGTGTATCAGTAATGGTAAATCAATTGACCTGAGGCCAGCTCGGGCCCGGAGACGTACTCTAATTAAGTATTACCTAAACGTTGCCTGCAGCCCAGAGCATTGTACAAAGAGAAACAGAAACATCGGCAGATGATAATTCACTACAAGAGTTGGTTACCCCATTACCCCTAAATATTCAGTCATCATATCTCATATTCATCAAATAATTTAATGATAGTTAGATGCCTTAAAGTAGCCTTAACAAACCAATTGTATTCATTCCTATTAAATTTGAAAGCTTTTCAAGAAGAAACAAAATAAATAACGCTTCTAGGAGTTCTCACTGTAGAAAGGTCTACCTTGTAGCACGAGTTGAAGAGTAGCCGTACTGGACGGCAACTGAGTTTTTTTGTGTCTGATAGTGTAGCCTTTGACCACTATCTCACCTGATGGCAAGTGATGATGTGGTCGAAGATGTTATTCAGGCTGACCTAAAATTACTGGCTCTCAAGGACAGCTGCTGGAATACACCGTTAGGTGCTTGGCAACTAACCGGATAGGGAAGTGCAGTGCGCGCACTTCAAACACAAATAAAATTATTAGAATCTCGTAGCGGAGCTTGCGTAGACATTAATTATTATTATTATTAATCATTTAATTCAGATAAAATCCATAATACAAGTCGATAATTGTTAGAGCAAATATAATTATAGATACTAACCTAATGTTAAATTTAAATAATTATAGTCACATTAAACTAGTTAAGGTTTTTCAAACATCATAATACCCATCCACTTATTCTGTATAGGGCAGTCAGACCTGGCTGCAATCATTAATAATAGATCAAATAAGCTAAGCAGTGTTCACTGCGCTTATTTTTTTGATGGGTGACCGCTAGTGACATTTGCTAGTAAGTGCCGACGTTACACCGTCGATTTCTGTTCTTAACCTAGGGTTATAGCCAGTTCTAATGCTGCTGACGCCAACTGCGTGCAGCCGCGGCACTTTCAGTTTGCTGAAGCAGTTAGCAGCTTCACTCGGAATTGTACCTTTATACTTTACTGAAGTTATAAAAAGTACTAATCTTTACCGCGCAAGTGTCCCTACCAGCATATGTAGACAAAAAGAAACGGTCTTTATCCTCTTTTAATTTACATTTATAATGCATACGTTTGTACTGAAAAAGATAGCGCTATGGAGCAGACTCAGGTAGGCAGTGCATTATTATATTCGCAGAAAGTTGTAACGGTTCTGGAGTTTGAAAGAACGTGAGTGAAAAGACTTGTAAGTATAATGTCATCTCAATCTTTTACAAACCATTAAGGTTAGTGTGTTCATGTCGCTACAATACAAACGCAGTGTCGTCATATTTTAAATGACATGTGTTCACACTAATATGGTAAATTATCATGCATATGCTAAATTTACCAAAGCCTTCTCATCCCTAAGCCCAATTGTTTATGCTTCTCGTTGGGCAGTTTTCCGTAAAATTATGTATTTTCATAAATATTTGGAGATTAGTTTTGTATGGGAATTGAAAATGGTAAATCGAAATCATCACAAAAATAAAATATATATATATATATATATAACTGTAACAGCCGTTTGTCCTCTGCTGAACACAGCCTCTTATTATTATTATTTTATTTAAGATAATATTTAAGAGATTAATATGATATTTGAAGAAGCCATAGCAATATGAGACGTATGATTGTAGACCCTATTATAATGACACTCAAGATGAACATAGCGTTCGGTTCACACTCCCAAGTCCCGTGAGGCCTTAACTGCGACCGATATCGTTTCAATATTTAAACTTCGATACGAAAGGAACTTAAAAAAAATACCTTGCGATAAATTTTCTCGTTGGAGCGCATGAATAGTTCGCATCGCCGCGGGAAATTCTCATTCGAACTGGAAAAGAAATATTGTTAAGAGGATCCGTTTTAGAGCGCGCCACTGCTCGCAGAGGCCACTAACACCGACCGTATCACTGAGCAGGAAGGCTCAAGTCTGCGCGGCATTCTCGTTCTCCTTCCCCTGTCTTCAGATATATTGCGGGGCGAGGTTACGTAACGCCACACACGAGCCCGTGTAAAACTTCAACAATATGACGGAAATAAATTTTATTTGTATCTGCTGCACTCGGTGCTGCTTCGAAAAGTGTTGCAGTTTTTCTTCACACTTTAAGAATAAGGTTGTACAAGAATTCTGAAACAAACATTGTTTTTGGAGAAGCTTTAATTTAAATGTTTTTCAAAGATAAAATAAAGTATAAATAAAATAATTTTGTATGTACATAGTAAAGTTTAATTTTATTACTATTAGATAGGAGTGCAAACGGAATTCACCTGGTGGCCAATGATAACCGTCGGCCGCGAACATTCGCATATGCAATGTCGGTCTTTTAGGATTTGTACTCTTCTTGACAAGGAACGTAATATTTAAACAACATAATAAAATTAAATATATTAAATACGTGGTCGTCCATGTTGCCCTCTAAGACCATATCAATTGACAAGTTAAGGGAAAGTTGCCGAAAAATGTAATTGTTGTTACATTGATTGGTGGGCTATAGATACAGCCACGTTGGCATCGGCAACAAGCACGGCCATTCAGTGTTGGGGTGCGAGGTAACTTTATTGTAGTGAAGGATAATGTCACCTGGAAAGGTGGATATATTTCTAAATATGATTACAAGCGCTATACCACGTGCTATAAAACATGGATATCCGCAAGGTAATGCCTGAATCTGTTCATTATCTGACGTCAATAAATTAAAACATTTTTTACGCATGTGAATGATCACATCTGACCCTTGCAACTACAGACCTATTTCTACCTTGAGTCTGAGTAAAGTATTCGAAAAAAATATGCTCAAACAACTTCTATCCCATTTTAATGAGCATAATATATAGAATGAGAATCAGTTTGGTTTCACAAAGAGCAGATCCACAACAGATGCCGGTGCTCAATTGATGTCACATATACTTGAAGCCTGGGAGAGTTCACAGGATGCTATTGCCGTATTCTGTGATCTTTCTAAGGCATTCGACTGTGTAGAGCACCGTACTCTGATTCGTAAACTTTCACATGGTATTCGTGGAAAAGCTCTGGATCTTATAAAGTCATATCTGTCAGACAGGCTACAGAAGGTTAGAATAAATGGCAATACTTCTTCCGGGTCTTTGGTAAGAATAAGAGAACCGCAAGGATCAATTTCAGGACCCTTACTGTTTCTAGCATATATAAATGATCTGCCTTGCATGGTTAAAAATTTCTGCGATATAGTTTTATTCGCAGATGATACCTCCCTGATTTTTAAAGAAGATAGGAAAGATAGTGAACTTATTCATGAATAATGTATTGTCTATGATCTCTAAGTGGATCGCGGCTAAAAATCTTCTTTTAAATTCAAACATGACCAAATGTTTAAAGTTTTCTTCACCAAATGTTACTTATGTGAACCAAACATTAAGCTTGGCCTAGATAAAATCTCTTTTTACAATGCGACAGTCTTTCTGGGAATTAAAATGGATTCAACTTTACAGTGGAATCCACATATACATGATCTATCTGGAAGACTTAGTTCTGCTGCATATGCAGTTCGTAAGATAAGACAGCTAACAGACGTAGCTACTGCTAGGCTCGTTTATTTCGCGTACTTCCACAGTATTATGTCATGTGGTGTATTGCTGTGGGGAGCTGCTGCTGAGATAGAGACAATCTTTATCTTACAAAAGCGTGCAATTTGAGCCATATATGAAATGGATCCTAGGAAATCCCTGAGAGATCTTTTAAAAGAAATTGATATTTTAACTTTACCAAATCTGTATATATTTGATAATATTATGTATGTTCGTAAAAAATTGAGCAAATTTAAATCAAACAGTGACAATCACGATTATAACACTAGGAATAAAGATAAAATACCAGTGCCAAGTTTTAGATTAGCAAAGACAAATAAAAGGTCCTTCTTAGGCAATTGTGTACGGTCTTATAATAAATTGCCCAAACATATTACAACGCTCACAAAAAGAAAATTCAAGTTGCACGTGAAGAATATTTGATAAAGAAATCTTACTACACAGTTTGTGATTACATAAACGACAAAAATGCTTGGACTGGTTCGCCTCTGCCAAGCTAGCGCCTAACACCTATGTAATGTAAATAAATATTCTAATAATTTTAATATATAGTATGTAGTTAACACATTGTTAAAGAAAGTTTAAAAGAATGGCCCCGAGTTTCTTGCCAGTTCTTCTCGCAGTGGCTCCATATTTTTTTTTTTTGCTGAACGTGGCAGTACAATGTAGTATATTTCAATATTAAAATTTGTAATTGACCTTCATAAGTGCGTCACAGACGCCTAAATTGAATAAATCATTTTGACTTTGACTTTGACATGAACACTCTATCTATGTCGACTGAGTTGCCCAACATTATCAGTCCGTAGCTTAGCAGAGACGACACGTGTCCATGATATGCCACCAATGCTGCTTCCATAGACACAGTTTGCCTTATTATTTTGAGCGCGAATACAAATTGTTCAATCTTCCTACACAATAAATCAATATGAGTATTCCAGTTAAGGTGTTTGTCGAGGGTTATACACAAAATAATTGTCAACGTTATCAACTAGTTCATTATTTTAATAAATGTCAAGTTTTAATGCATTTGAATTATTTGAAAGAATTTGAATAATTTTGGTTTTATTAATATTATTATTTAAATTATTTGTTTCCATCCAATGGATCACACTTGAGAGGGCTTTATGTACCGTTTGCTGTGCCGTGTTATTATTGGCAAATTTTATGACTATTGGAGTGTCATCAGCAAACAGTATACACATATGTGGAGTAGCGGAGGGAGGTCGTTTATATAAATCAAATATAAGCCTAACAAACACCTAATAATAAAAAACAATTATTACGTCGATCGGGGTAATTATTTGGCTTCCTAATTCAAATTTAAGGAGGTTTCTCCTCTCTGCGATGAATTATTTCCTTTATAGTACCGCGTTTAGTCGTTGGCACGAGTGGAGTCCACGCCACTGCACTGCCGCTGCTGTAACGCTCAGTTAAGTACTCGTTAACTATTTGTTATATTTGCATCGCGGCCGCTCCCTCCCCACTCCTCACTCCTCACTCGACGCGGCTTCACGCTTACAATCGTTTATTGCGCGATTAAACACTCCATTCAGGTTAGTCTATGAATTATGTTTGTAATGTCATTAGATTATATTTTAATTGAAAAGTCACTTGGTTAAGTTGCGCTGAAATAATTATTTAATGTATCGTTAAAGTACTTCGACACTACGGTATTAAGCTGTGTCGTAGGCCTTCGCGTTACATATGAACACTCGAGGCAACTACCTTATATATATCTACCAATCTGTCGCCAAGCATCTAATGGTGCTCTTGAGTGCCAGTTCACATTCTAAGAGCAGCCTATTTTGGATGAGTTTATTAAACTCACAATCGACAATTTAAAAATAAATATTGTTAAGTAAGTCGGTTCATTTAAACATTTTGTCTATTGGTTTTTCACGAAGCCAGTTACTTCATGTTTTATTATAATCTATTTGGCGAATAAAAAAACGAACCTCGAATCAAACATTTTTCCAATTCAATTCCGTTCCAAATTGAAAAATGTGTAACATTTTCGTATTCATTCAGCGACCGAAGCTGAGGGAGACTTCAAATCAGCGTCAAATGAATAAAAGATTTTACAGGTTTTATATTCCGATCAATAATTCGATTTTCAAATCGTCCGACCTTGAAATCAGTGGCGCTGAATAATGTATTCCTCTGACCTCTGACGTCAGAGATCATGTTAAAGATGTGCCACGAGAGGCACTGACTAATGGATGATGCACAATAGACCGAGCCGGCAATGAACTACATCCGAATCGCATAGTACTGTATGGAAAAGTGTTTTTAATGAGCTGATTTCGTTTAGTATACAAATCACTATTGAAGTAGGGACCCCACATTATAACGTAAATTACTTACTATGAAGAAAAAGTAAAAAAAGAGTTGGATGGCTTATTACAAGTTGGATCAACAATGGCCCATTGGCGGAGATTATGGTCATCCAAGCTGGATGTTCATATTTAGAATACTACCTCAGGCTTGCCCTCACCACATTCGTGATACGTGGGCGTTTTACAAATGAGGAAAAGATTTTGTCAAAGTCAAAAGTCAAAATCATTTATTCAATTTAGGCGTCTACGACGCTCTTATGAAGGTCAATTACAAATTTTAATATTGAAATATACTACATTGTACTGCCACGTTCAGCAAACAAAAATTATAGAGCCACTGCGAGAAGAACGGGCAAGAAACTCGGGGCCATTCTTTTAAACATCTTTTAACAATGCGTTATATACAATATACCTAATATTACTATTACAATATTTGTTCAAATAACGTAGATGACAGGTGACAGCTTGGCAGAGGCGGAACCTTCCAAGCATCTTTGTCGTTTAAGTAATCACAAACTGTGTAGCAAGATTTTTTTATCAAAATATTCTTCACGTGCAACTTGAATTTTCTTTCTGTAAGCGTTGTAATATGTTTGGGCACTTTATTTTAAAACCGCACACAATTGCAACAAATTTTCAGTAACAACTAAGTCTCGGAGTGACGAACGGAGTGCATTGATGGACAAGCGTGACGCTTACTATCAGGCGTGCGACTGGTCCGTACTATCACTTCATCATTGAAGAACTCTTCGCAGTAGATGGCCATAGCTTCACCTCATATAGCATGGGCCTTAATTATGTATGGTACAATTTGGCTGTATATACGTGTGCCTTTGTCTTCCCCACCGCGGCAAACAGGATGACTTGGTGTTTTTGTTCGCGATCTTCAATACGAAATCGTAACATTTCCCGTTCGCTACTTATTCACAGCATGGCTATGTTCGCTTTTATAATAATTATTCCGATGTGGTCCCACGTGAATGCGCCGCGTCGTGTACTGAGGACGGAGCGGCGTACTGTCCCCACCCCGCCCCCGCCCTCGCCCCCGCCCCGCGCGGCACAAACTTGCATTTTGTTGCGAATTCATTTGCATATTCACGCTTCCTGCGGAGTACATCCCACGAGCCCACCGACGCAACCCACGTAATAGGAGCTTTTAGCAATACAGGATCTGTATAGTTGTTGCTATTTTATGTAAATATATACACTTTTATGTGTACTACACTAGCAGTTAAAATAATTATGTAATTAATTATTACTTTCGACGTAAAAGAGCCTAATTTCAAATAGAGCTGACCTTAAAAGTGATTTCTTTCGCAGAAGATATTAAAAATAATAATTATAAAAATATATAGCCGATCAGATAATATCATATGGAATACAGTGCTGCATGTACATGGTTCAGCCCCCGACGCCAGTTTGAGCACTACGGGGCGGCGGCGGCGCGGTGGAAGTGCATTTTGCGAATGCTCGCCTGGTTCGTTAATACCCTCAAGTAGAAATTCTGTCACCAAACACCTAACAATGTGTACCGGCAGCAGTCTTTATGAGCCAGTAATTTTAGGTCTAGACCATTTACCATCCTCGACCACATCATCACTTGTTAACAGGTTTTTTTGTTGCGTTTTTATCTACTAACATTGGTTTTCACTTTCAGAAGATTGTTTGTGGGTATGTTTGTTATGCAGAGTGAGTCTTCCACCGAAAACATCTCCTCATTTGAGAACTGTCTGCTCTCTAGTCAGAGGGAAGCACATGCTTTCCTCGCAGACGGGGTGTATAACTGTGATTGATTAGTTGGGTAGTCAGCTTATTTGGATGATTACTTAATCGTTGTTGGTCTTTTGTGGTTGACTTGCTGATTTCCTTCTTAACAGTCAGCATCTTCAGGTTTTCATGTATTTCAGAATTAGATATGTACCAGGATCCATTATTAATTGTTCTTAAAATAATGTTCTGCATTCTTTGCAGCATTGATATGTTAGAGTGCTTGCAGTGCTCCACAGTTGGATTCCATAAGTCCAGACTGGCTTGGACCAGACTGTTAACAGGTGAGTTTGTTTTTTTTTCTTGCATATCGGACGGAGCGACTAACCGCCACGTTGCAGCGTGAGCTCATGGGAACCCGTTTTTAACGTTGCTTGATTTATTTGATTTATGTACTGTGCGGCAAGTTGCTTATTTAATTTAAGTATTTTAAGTGCTCTAAGCAGACCTCACCTTATCGACGTCACTTCGGCTCATTACTATACTTAGGTATGTATTATATATACTTACATAATATACACTAGCGATCGCCAATCTGTCCCGGCTCAGCTGCATTTATCAAGTCGCCGTCAGAACTTTCACTTGACTGACTGTCACACGATGACATACAACACTAACTGTATCAGTGCCACGGTCCAGGTGTACAATATTGGTGTCACGAATGTTTTTCAGTAAAAATAATTTTAACACTACAATGAAAAGCCATAAGCTTCTCGGATCTATCAACTGCCGACGAATCTCGCGATCTTGCCAGTTCTGATTGCACCTATTCTATTTTCAATATAAGTATATGTTATTATTATTTTCCACATAAGTTCTCCACTGCAAAACATAATATATATATCAAATGACTGCCGTAAAAGTCCCCTTGTTCCTTGACCGACTGCAAAGTAATGAAGTTCGTTTACACGGCCATTTTGGAGGCTTAACGTTTATTACCATAATGAATTCGGTAACTTACTCGAGCTAATCCTTAGAATTAACTATTTTGACAAATTAATTCTCACTAAAATTGTGAGACGTTTGTTTTCTAGGATTTCAATTAGAGCTTTGATTCCACATCAGAGCATTTCGTAATTAATTTAATTATAATAAATTCCTAAATGTGATTAAAAGCTCTGTCACGTGCTAAGCGAAAATACACATTTATAATTCTTTACAAAATATCTCACGTTGAAAACGGTATGATGGGTTAAGTAATACAATTAGAGCGTGAAACTTCGGCTTAGTCGAACGTTCCTTAAAAGCCCATTGGTTATAGGGTACCCAGTGTGTAAAATCGAGGGACACGAGTTTGATTCCCACTCAAGGTGACAATTTGTAAGTACTCTAAAATTTATAAATTAGATTGTTTTTTTGTTATTTTATATGTGTAATGTCAGTTATTTTTTCATATGCTGTAACAGCCGGATCGTCCACTGCTGAACACGCTTCCTCTATTAAGGAGGTATTTGCCATAATCCCCACGCTTGGCTGGCGTCTTGGGGATCGCAGTGTAAGTTGGCAGTTCTTTAGAAGGCGCCGATGCCCACCTTCCAGTATCTTTCCTTAAATCGACTCTTACGACACCCACGAGATGATATGGGGAGGTGCAATTCTAACCCGGCACCACACGGGGAATTTTTTTTCATATAATTCAGAATATTAGCAGATCTATCATAGATCTGCTGTTACAATTAATGTTAGATAAGAAAAAGAACAAAAGTACATGTACAAATTATACAGACACAGTTTACATCGAAACTTATTAATATGTGGGCATGTAGTGTACCTACTACTGACATGTCAAAGTTCAGTCCTGAATTCAGCATAATAATATGCTTGTCGCAACTAGCTATCAGTGCCAGTGTTCCGTTCTGATACACTAATCACTTGATGTATTTTATTTCCACATGTGACATTTGCAGACTCTGTTACACATCATGACAGTCCTCTGGCCTCATCACCCACGTTGAGATTAGTTTATGTTGTAAAATTAATAATATATCGTGATAAAAACATTTATTTATTTATTAATCAACAACAGCCTATTAACAATTTTAGAAAAATATTTTTAGAAACAGGACAAATTATAGGACAACACGTATAACAATATGATAGAATAATTTTGACCATGATCACTTAGTCATTAAATAATTAGAACAAGTTTATCCACTTCAGACGAACGTTACTTACGAATTTGTTTATGTCATTACTGTTCATAGGAAGTAATATAATACATTATATAAATATCCATTATGTTTACACTCATCGTCTTGTCAGATAGTGATTACACAAAACATAAAAATAGTAGGTTATCATTAACATAATCAGTTTTCCGAACATGAACTAATTCTGCGGCTCTCCTCAGTCATGTTTAATATTATAACATTATAATTTGAGAGTGAACGTCGAGCCCAAGCTCTGAGTACGAAAGCTATTAGTACGATGTTTGTTTTGCACTAATTTGATTCCACTGGGTACGTGCGGGATTATTTAGGGCGGGTTCACATTATACCGGACACACACGTAGGGGCGCGCCGCCGCCGCACGGACCGGATCGTGTCACCACTTGCTGCGTGCGACCAATATCCGTCACACGGACGTTGATTAGTCATTAAGCTGACCGTACGAACTGAAATCCTTATATCGTCGGCTTATTGCAAGAACTCACTAAGGACAAAAAAATCATTAAGTACAGTTATTATAACAGTTAAACTTGTCTCGATTAGCTCTATAAAGAGCAAAAACTCATTAATTTCTAGCTTCTTAGAAACTCGGTAAGGTACAATAATAGTTTTTAGTAAATAAAAAAAACCAAGTGGCACAATTTTTTGTAATATGAATGTCATTAAAGTAACTTGATAACTTTTTAAGATACGCGATACGCACATCACTTTTGAACAGCATTTGGTTAAAAATCATAAAGAACACATATCCCTTAAAGAACAAAGCCGAGAAGCCAAAGAGGCAGATAAAATTCGGGCTAACGAAGATGCGAAGTTTATGTCAATTACGTTGGACTTACAAAAAGTACTTCATATCCCATGTAGTAACGTCTCACTTCTTTACTTCTTAAGGAAATTGAATGTACATAATGCTACTATTTACGAAGCTCATGTGATGGTCTCTGTTACTTGTGGTCTGAAGTTGATGGGAAGAAAGGAACTGATGAGGTAGGTACGGCATTGTATCTTTGGATTAAAAGTCTGCCATCTTCCGTAACTGAAATATCAATATTTTCTGATGCCTGTGTAGGCCAAAATAGGAATCTATTTCTATCATGTTTGCAACTGTATTTGGTTCAGACAACACACTTTGAGGTTATTGAATACAAATACCTTGAATCAAGCCACACTCATATAGAGGTGGACAGTATGCACAGCGCAATTGAAAATCAGATGCGTAATATGCCAGTTTTGATGATTATAGATCTTTGCAATATCATTAGATTCGCCAGGTCTAACAGAAAATCAAAGAAAAGCACCAATATCAAGAAACCATACGAACCATTGGTAATGGATCACACAGAGATTTTAGACCTAAAAGATCTAAGAAATAATTTGATGTTGAATAGATCTCTTGGGTCTGACGGAGAAAGAGTACAATTGCTAAAAGTTAAAAGTTTTAGGTTTGAAAAAAAGAGTCCTAACATCGTTCAATGTCGGTATGACTATAGGTCAGACTATAAGGAACTGGATGTGTCAAAAAAGGAGCAACTGAAACAGCCACCCAAACTATAAATCTGCGAAAGCGAAAACCTAACGTAGACACATTTAATAACAATGTCTGCAATTTAAAGTCTTCCTACTTACGCATTAAAAAAAGCTTACAGCAAAAAGCTTCCTATAACCAAAGCGAAGAAAAAAGATTAATTAAAAATGTGCTCAGAAAAAATAATACCCCCAGAGCTGCATCACTGGTACCAAAACCTACCAGAGAAGGAAAGTCGAGATATTTTACGAGAAGAAGTATATTCGGAAGAAGATGAGTAGGTCGTTAAAAATAACTTGTATGTTTAATACTTATTTCATATATTGAGTTACCATGGTTACTTTAATTTGTACTGATTTATGTGCCAAAGTGATTTGTTTTTGATTTTAAGATTCTGTGTACTGTGTTTTTTTTTTAAGAATCTGTTATGAAGCTAAAGAAGACTGTTTTGTTAGCTTTTAAGACTGATTCATACCAGTTGGTTCCTTTTAGACACTATTTTAATGTTAATACTTAGTCCAAATTAAGAAATGTCTAATTCAGACTTAGTGTAAACTTTCAATGACAAGAAGTCATTAACTTTGTTTTTAAGCTTTTAAAAAAAATGACCGTCAATTTTTTTAACTACTTTTGTTTGATTTTAGTGGTGTATATTTTTTTATAAACATATAATATCATAAAATTTTATAGGACATCCAATAAAATCAAAAGTAATTAACTGATTTCTCAAAGTTTTGTTTATGTCACTTAATGAGTTCTTGCAATAAGCCGACGATATATACTCGTGTTTTAAATATTAAAGAACTGGACTTTGTTACATTGAATTAACACTGGTCAACTTACAAATCTAATGAGCTGCAATATAGAATAATATTAGAGATATTAATGAATGAATGTCTTGTGATAACAATGGTCCCAATCTCCGACACAATAAAGATGTCACGTGATCGAAACTCATGTGAATTCAAAACATTTTGACAGTGTTAGGTTTGAAAAATGTGAGGTTCATGTTTAGGGCGAGAATCTGATTATTATATATTCTAAGTATTTATATGGGGCCCTTAAATGTGCGAATCCCTTGTGTATTGCACTGTGATACATACTGGGATAAAAATGGTCGTCTAGCATAGTACTTTAATTTTTCAAGCAATTTTGTTCCTTATTATAATAAAAGAAGGAAAAACTAAGATTATATCCTACCTAAGATAGGTTTTCCTACAGTATTATTTCTAATTTAATAGCCTATTAGCATTTTTAAAACCTCGCGGTAGTCATCGAGATATTAATTAAGGGATTACGATCTTGACCCTGCAATGCAGGACAGTCCCTGTGATTGTCCCACTTGTAAAGCCCCTCTTAAACCCCGTCCCTGTCCCGTTCCGTTACGTTTCCCTACAAGGATGTCGTGTTGGCCACGCGATCACTGCGCGTGGTTATTACGGCAATACGATATTACGGCACTTTCGCAAACGAGATAAGTTTGGAGATGCGACAAAGTGTCCCGGAACTATTTACACATCGCAAGCGTTACGACTATTTATATTGTTATTGGTTTAAGTTTAATTCTTGTATGGGATAAACCAACGATTTGTGGAACAAGTTTAAACTTACTGGTGTTACCTCGCTGAGATTGTGAAATAATTTCGTCGTTGACATGGATTTTAAAGCGCACATTGCCGAGCTTTGCTTAATCGTTATTAACCGATCAACAAGGTTAAGCAATGATAGCAGAGCAATGAATAGATTCAGGCGTTACTTTGCGGAAATCCATATTTAATAAGAACAAATATTTTAAAGTATTTTAAGAAAATATTAAATAATACTTTAATTAAATACTTAAAAAACATTAAAAAATATGTCTAGTGACATTGCCGCCTAATTTCCTGTGTTACGTTATGTTTTACACTTACTAAATAATATTTACACTCTAACCTACTAATAATTACAACTCAAACATAAATCCTAATATTATTACTTAAATAAATTCATCAACGCGAGCAGCATTTTAGTGATGTCCTTATCGCTCCTATTGTGTGAGGCGCAGCGGCGGAGGTCTGCCCGCGAGCTCGGCTGGACTCGGGCCGCCCCGACCCCGCGCCCCGACCGCCCTGACGCGACACACCGCTCACTGGTTTTGAGGTGAACGCACGTCACCATATTATATCATCGGTCTCTGCTACGTACGCTTTTAAAGTAAACAAACGTAACCGGTAGATAATATTGACGCGTCCCTATCGTTTCCTCAAGACATTTACTAGATATTATTAGTGTGATTTCGACCCCGCAATTGGGATCCAATATCCACCATTACCTGATCACCACATTTGGCCTCAAACGACACCGGAAGCTGGGCACTTCCGAAACTTGGACCCTAGCGTGCGCTCACCGATACGGCGGCTCATATGCAGGGTAGTACTGGACCAGCAGAGGAGAAAAATAGTATATATACAGCAACGTAGGCTCTAACCCACGCTCTTTGCCCCTGCCGCAGCTTGGCCTCCAGGCATTTAATTATATATATACATTTTGGTGTTCACGAAGCGTCTAATTTTAGATACCTAGACGTAACCCCGTGACACCTGTTAAGCGTGATGTCATAAACACCACACAGTCAAACGAGAAGAATTTTCGACATGTTTTGATTCTACACGAAGCATCCAGCAAGGAGGTCTTGACTCTACGAGCGCACGACCGAGACGACGATCGATAGCCAAGCAGTAATAGCTATATGAATTGTCGTGCCACAGGTCCAAGGTTCGATCCCCACCGAAAGCTTGAGCTTCACTGCATGGTGGAAGGTCATTTTGCAAACGCTCGCCTGGCTAGCTACCATCCTTTTTTTCTGACCCGCATTTGCTTGGTTTTAGTGTATTTCATTGTGTTACTCCAAATTTGGTACTCTAATCACAAGTTGAAGAATTTTCAATGTGTTCGCTTCTATACGAGTTATTATCAGGAGTTCTTGGTTCTTCGAGCGTAAGCAATTGTAAATCGTTGTACATATAATGATTTAAAATCTAAGATGTTATGTAATATTTTCTCAGAATAATTTTAAATATTATTGCCTTTTCAGGTAGGGCGGTAACACAGAAATAAGGACGAACTCAGCGTCCGCAGGTTTAATAAAATAGCACCGTTTCCTGGTTTAAAAGTCAAAATATAAAATTTATAAACTTGACATTACACCCAGTGAAAATAGTGTTAAAATATCTCGTCAAATTGAGGTAGCTTGTAGTCCAGTGCGTAAGTACAATATCCTGGATTAGTGACCGCCCCGCAGCCGCCGCGCCGCGCCGCGCCGTCTGCTCGAGCCACGCTGCGTGCGGTCGCGTTTTCATTTCCGCAGAGAGGGTTCCGCCGTATTAAATATTAAACGTTAACATAGAGGCAGGTGCTCCGGCACTCGCCGCGGCCGCACACAGCATAGGAATCGACGTTAACGAATAGTTCTGCAGATCCTTCATCACATTAATAATTCAGAGCGTCGGTAGTTTCTCTATAGAAGATATAAAACACGGAGGTATACGCTTCCTCCAGAAATACCTTCTTACTAAAATTCTTGTACTAAAATGTTTGGGATTATGCATTTTTTGTTATAGCTAATAAGCTAGCTTTTGGCCACTATTTCATCTGATGGAACATAATGATTTGCTGAAAGATGTTTAGCCTAGCCCAGAATTACAGTCTCTCAAGGACGTTTGTCAGAACACACTGTTAAGTGCTTGAAAACAGATTATATCCGGTTGTTACCACCTGGCTAGCGGGCGCATGCAAAATGCCTTACACCCATGAACATTTTACTGTATCGCTACCATTTTTCTTTTACATCCAGGATAACTTCTGTTACACTTACACGCGCATGTGTAAAGGAATATATACGTATGTACGCATGCATTAGAAGAAGTTTATTTCAAATATCAGAAACTACATAAATGACTGAATAATGTGTATTTAAGTTAATAATGGAGAATATACAATATTACACTCGTATACTACTTTTTTATAAAATATTTACTTCTCTTTTGAAACAAGCCGTATCGTACATCTTTTTTTAGCTGTTAATAAGATATCAACTGTAACATCGATGAGTTCGCATGTTTATACTTTTTTTTTTCTCACTTATGAAAAACATAACAATCGGGAAATGAAATAATTAGTTGTAAGATTTCAATTTAATGAAATCCCAGTATGGAAACAACACATAGGTTTTTTTGTGCACTGTGTAACAGCACTTAGATTTTTTTTCGGTCATTTCGTAGCATTCTATTTTTAACAAAGGAAAGTGTCTCTCGCTTCTAGTAGTAACTACAACCTAACCTGTGACACAACAAACTGATCGTTCCACGCTCGTGAGCGGCCCCGGCCGGGTTTTGCCGGCCAGCCTCTCTAAGTGTTAGCTATAGGCTTGTCATCAAACATTCAATGATACAACGCGGCCATTCTTACAGACAGAAATTTACAAACGTCTAAAAATATTATACCATAAAACTATGTATTTAGCGAACTAACTATACGAAGTCTACTAAGCGCTCTTCTTAGGTTTATTCGCATCAGTTAATTGACCAGCAGAGACAATTTCTCATTGAAAACATCCCAAAACCTCATGGACCCACACAGAGGGTTCTATACCAACGCAAAATGTACCAAAATTTGATATTTTTTTCATACAGATCGAGATCCTTAGCAATAGCTGGACCTGCACTTGACTGTTCTTTAGTATTTGCTGTTATACCTACTTATTTGGTAGGCAATCCGCCACACCAACACATATTTTATGAAAATTTCAACTACAGATATTTCCGTTCCAAACAGCCCTCTATAGGTCAGACGGACAGGTGGACAGTTTTGTTTTCTAGTACGGAACCCTAAAAGAAAGATGTATTTATTTCTGTTATATTTTTATCTGAAAGAGAAATAGCGCTCAAAAGAATGTAATCTTAAAAACTGGTTTTACAAACAATTCGTGAGCTTTGAATGAAAAAAAATATAAAAGACTCAACCGACTTGCATCACAGAAAAGCATGAAATAACTTGTTAAAGTTTGTACTATACTGATTCACAATACTGACCTACATATAGTACCAATCATACGTTACAACAACAATATGACTATACAAAAAGTTCGTTCAGATACCAAAATGTTAAATTTACTGCATTCCCCAAGGAACTGTCTTAGGAGGCCAATTAATTGTAGCTTGAGCCGTTCTTACGGACGAGAGGTGAGTACGCTAGAATGATATCATCCTAGCGACCTCACCAAACTATAGCTGTAACTTTTTTTATATAGCGGCACTATTTTTCTTTCTTACGGCACTATTTGTCACTATTTCAGCACTATTTTTTGGCATAGTCAAAATCAAAAATTTCTTAGGTGAGTACGCTAGGACGAGGGACACAAATTTTTGATTATATTTTAACAAACATCCTAAAGTTGTAAAAAAGCCTTCCGTTTGTTTTGCAGATGACATTTCCCTACTGACGTCAGCAAAATGTGGCACGAACGTAAATGATAAACTCACCGGAATGCTTGAACAAACAACTGACTGGATGCATAAACACATCCTTGAACTCAATTTAGCTAAAATAAAATTACCACTTCTATCCATATCGAAAACCACCACTCCAATTAAATTCCTCGTTTCACGGCACTAGGATACAAACTGTAAATGATCCTACTAGGATACAATTTAATATGTATTAGAATTGACACACATTTATAAACTGGCACTCACATATTATAAAAAATAAATTAAAACTGTCATCGCTCACGTACGCCCTTCAAGAAATACAAAAGGTCGACTGATTTGGAAACGACAAAATCTATGTATTACGCAAGTGCTCATGAATTATACTCTGTGGGAACAGCAGCGCTGCGAGCGATATGTTTATTTATCCGTAAAAAGACTCACCGGTAAGTATCTTAGCGAAAATAGAACAGATTGCAAATTATATTTTCTAAATTTTAAAACCTACATCTTGGCATTCTTTAAAATATGCAAATTAGTACGTTATAATCATTATTAAAAAAAAATATCATTTAAACTAAGTATGTACTTGTCATGGTAACCGGTTATATACCTATACTAATTATGTAAGCAATAAATGATCTGAATCTGAATATGAAATCTCACATAATTATAGTCCAACTTTCACGACCTATTTCATACTTTTCAGTGTCAGAAGTAAGTTCTGTTCTCTTTTAAAAAATATAAGTTATTAATTTATTTGAGTGATGCATGAATATGCATCTTGTAGATCATTGTCACTCGCTTAAATCGTCAATAGTTCCAATCATCGCATTGTCCAGGTACTCCAACACTGTCTACGGTGAATTGATTCTAACTGAACAACTACTAGCCGATGTTGATAAAATTATAATGGATAGTCCCAGAGGTAGGCTTAGAGGTATATTCTACGCAACAAAATAAAACCAAGTAATAATTGGTGGATTAATCACTCAACAAGCGTACCATAAATACATACAGTAGACTTAAGCACTTTCTCCCTTTTTTGGAAGTATATTAACTTAGCAGTCGTCCAAAATAATATAATATAATAAAATATTAATGTTCATTATAAATGCTTATAAAGAAAAATAATAACGTAATCAAATCTAACTTTCATATTAGGAAAGTTAGGAAAACATGGAATATTCCGGCGGGCTAATAGACACGCTTCTACAAGTTTACCTATTTATGACCAACAAATATAATACAAGAGACCTAAAACGTAACGCGGCGCTAACAAAATGGAATGTGGGTCGGACTATAAAAAGTTTCATTCGAATACGTGGGTAGGTACGTCGGCGGCGGCGGAGTCAGTGGGCGCCTGGAGAAAGGGACCTAGTTTTTTGAGGCATGACCTTTTATTATCACGAAGGCAAGTTTTATTGTTGTTGTGGCCGCGAGAGCCCTCGTTTCCTGCCCGCCGCCGTCTCGCAGTCGCCACGCAGTCACCCCATACCCGCCCGTTCTTACTGAGCATATAACTCCAACGAACATTGTCGTCCGATATCAAAATACATTCTCTGGTATTTACAGAACAGCATACAAAATCTCACTAATTGTATGAATTATCAATAGTCTTGAAAAAATTGATGCCGTAAGGGCTAACTTAAGCAAACAAGTTTTGAACTAAAGCGTGCAAGTAAGATGTCGAAATCAATTCATAGCCGTATGAAAAATGAGTGGTTGGCGATGGGGTGGTCGTTAGTCTTAATGGCTGTAATTATTCATAGTTGCCACAATCGCACCGCGTCGTTGCACACCCGACAGAAGTTAGTAAACCCACCAGTTACAACGAGTACCGGCCGCCGCGCTACGACATCCCATGGCACAAAACTCCACGCTACCTTTTCTACAGCGCATGTTCACGTGCGAACGATTAAGACTGCCTAATTTAACGATAACGAATTCATTTCAGAAACAATGCTAATGAATGATGTTGAGCCACATTAAGAACGGGAATAAATTACGTTTCAGGTCTCGCGTGACCTAGTTTACATAACTATTTTGATTTCTACGCAGAACTTGTTGTAAGAGGCTGCTAAACTAACGGTATGTTTAAAGTCATTTGACAATATTACGTAATTTTGTATTAGTAAATAAAAAACTGAGTGAATTAGAGGAGTTTACACGTTTACATATTATATCGAAAGTGGAAACAATAAAATTTCGAAATAGGCTGAACATACATATCGGCTGAACACTGATTGAATACAATTCGAGGCAGATTCTCCTCCGCGGAAGGCGCGGTGAAGGGGGTTCCATAAATATAAAAACTCTCCCATAAATCCCACGATTCGGCTGTTCCGAGCTACAAACAAGGATAACTCTTGTTTTTTTCATGGGCTGTAAAAATACCTATATTGTAAATTGGACGACCGAAATGAGCCCCGTTTGGCCGCTTCGTTCCTTACTTTTACACGTTTGGTACCGCTCGGGTCGCGCCGCGCGGCTCTCGGAACTACGCCAACTCGTTTCATCTAATTTTAAATTACAAATGGAGACATTTTCATGCAGTAGGTGTTTTAACTTTAAATTAGGATGCATATGAAAAGGCAAAATAAAAATTTAATAAATGTGGTATACTCGAATATGTAATTCATGTTGGTCGGTAATTATGTGATTCAAAATTATACCTATGTAGTCAAGCATGGCAATTTATTCTCAAGGAACTAATAGAACACACGATGAAGTTTTTTTTAATACTTTTGCGGTATAACATGCTCGAGACACACTTATTGACACAATAACATTAAATTACATAACATTAAAATAATAAAAAAATCAGATATTACATATCACTATAAAACAATAAAATAAACGCATAATCCGGTAACAATTTGATATTTTGTGGTAATTTAATTTAAGTAATTATGCACTTTTTTTATAAATCTTTCTATAGCTTGTCGGTTGGTAAAGTAGATTATTAAACTTTGTTCTTTTTTGTTTTACATTAATCTAATAATAATAACAACAAATATTTTAAAAATATATTAAGACAACATCAAATTTATATTTTAATAAAACACTTACAAAATATATTAAAAACCTAGTGACGATTTCGGCTTAAGCCGATGTAATGTCACAAACGCCACGCAGCCATCTGGAAGAATTTTCTACACGTTTCGCTTCTACACGAAGAATCCTCAGGAGGTTTTGACTCTAAGAGCTACTGTTATTATTTAATATGGATTTCCGGAAAGTAACGTCTGAATCTATTCATCACATTAATTTAAAAGTATTTGGGATCAGTTCTGATAAAAACACATGCTTCTCTAATGTACAATACAAGGAAGTAGAGGTATATTACATTTCTTAAATAATAGTTTGCAACTATCTATAAAACCACTCCTTGTTCAAAACTCTGATCGAACTTTGAATGCTCTCTCGGAGTCTACAGAGTTCCCCACATTATTGGGCTGTAATTCAATAATTCACACGTAGTCGTGTCGTGGTATGCAGCTTCCGCAGAAACAGTTTGCCTCACTTTTTTTAGTGCGAAAACAAATCGTCTCAGCCTCTGACAAACCGTATTAAAGTATATTTTCCAATTAAGGTGATAATCTAAATGTAATTCCTAAGAATTTAAAGGAGTCTATTTCTTGTATCGTTTTATTGTTATAGCCAATGTCACTGCCCTCATCGCCCTGAGTCATGAAATTGTTAAGTGATACAATGATCATTAGTTTCAGAATCTAGTAACAAAGGATAAATGTATTTTCTTTCTTTCTTTATACAACAATAAATGAATATTTTTTAAAGCATTAGTTACAACAAAATTGGCATAGAAACATTAATCTAAAAGTTCATAAAATCGGATTGAAAACTGTTCTGATAACATTAATATCTCATAAGTTCATAATTACAGTTAAATACAATATTCATTAAATATCCGACACGAAATGATTACATTGCATTTTTTATTGTTAAGGAATAAATTATTATTTTAATAAGCTTTTTTTCCCAAAAGTCATTGAGTAGGTTTATATATATATCGATGTAACTTATGGAACGAATGGCTGATAGTGTTTACGTTTAGTTTTTACAGAACACATTTCGTACATACGCAGTCACTTGGTGCTGCATAGCATTTGACTTAACATACCTGTTTGACTACTTCATATAGTGTATGTTTCAAGTGCCTGAAAAACTCTCACGCAAGTGCCTGTAACTTCATCGACGCCCAGAACCTTCAAAACGGTACACAGTAATGTGAACATTAACTGCATTAGTGAACTTCTTTTTTTTCTTGGCGGTAGAAATAGTTATGGTGGCAATACTTCCCCGGACGAACTGGCACAAATACCTCTAATTCTACAAGGAAGACCCAGAGCTAGGAATACTAAAAGAGAGTTATTTATTGATCGAAAATGAAACAACACAGTAAATGTATAAAAATTTACAGGAAAATTAACTGCTACGCCGCCGCTACGGTCTTAGCACCGCTTGCCTAGGCTGTGCTACGCGAACAACGCTACATTACCGTCGTTCGTTACTGATGGTATAGTTTGCATGCTTCCTGCGACATTTTCTTTGAACGTATACCAGCAATTAGACGTTTAACGGTGAACACAAAGGGAAACGACGTCGGTGTCGTATCGACGGCATTGAAACAAAGCACGCGGGACACGCGATGCAATCTAACGACTGTTACTACACAATGGGACGTAAAACTGTCAGTTTCAATAATATGTACTTAGAAAACAACTACTAAATACAACCAATACTTGGTTGTATTTAGGGTATGAACATTTTAAAACAGTCATTATCTCAAGTTAGGAATTGGACAAAAACATTAGCAAGCCAAATTTACAATAAACTGTTTTTTCAAAGACAGTTTTCATTCGGATCATTTCATTGGGTGTTTGACGACTGATGAATATTTAAGATTTGGTCAGGCGAGTATTGACAAACTACTTTATTTTTAAAGCTTGTAATTTCGAATTGAGCCATGCGTTTTACGCTCGGCAGACGTGCACTGAGATTTATATAAGAAGGCATAATTTTAAATGTTTGCGAATGTTTTGCTTCGTTATTTAGAAACCTCCAATACCATTTAATAAACTATAAAATTCTCAATACATGACGCTCAAATTGCCACTGAGAGCGTCACTTCACTCAATCAATAACAAAACCTGTAACGTGAGTATCGCCTGTTCCCACGCACGGAGACGTAAAGCTGTCAGGTTGTATTTCATGCGAGGACGGATGCATCGCCGATACTGACACGATACCCGATTGAGGAAGCACGACGTGTAGTGTGGTAATGTACATCACATCACGGAACTCAACCTGCTGTTACGTTCAACCTGTGCTTGTAAACTCTGACATACACCTGTAGTCTCAGCTTTCAGGAAAATTAAGATAATAATATCTTTGTTTTAAATATAAAAAAAGAATTCGTTGAATCCCAAAGAAAATTGCGTAATTGTTAAAGTTTTTAATTACAATGTTTAAAAGTCGAGAAAATCTTTATAATTAAAAAGTTTTTTTAACAGACATTGTAATACTTATTTTAAGTTTTAACGAATGCCTTGGAGCGACCGTGCTGTGTCACGCACAATTTCGTAGTTTGGGGTAGTACACCCTTAGTAGTTAGTACCAAAGGTGACACTCGTCTAGCGTGGGCGCGTGATGCGTATTTTTATTTCGTATTTTACAGACTAACAAACTATTCTTATAATGACACAATATCGTGAAAACGAACAAATTTGAACTTAAAATGAAAATCAAATAAACAATAAAATATTGCCTTAACAACTTTATGTCTTAGAGTGAAGGGCGCACGATAGAATAAAACTAAAATTAAAAATGTTATGTTTTGTAATGAAAGTAGCCTAAAGCGTTCTTGACGAATCTTACCTAGTCATTCGTAATATATCAAATAGGTTCAGAAACGTTCGTTGCGGTCATTACTTGGATGGTTGACCGCAAGTGGCATTTACTCTATTGTATAAGGAAATAATCTGTAAGGATAATTATGTATTGTTTTAATAATGAATAAACTACAAATAAATATGTAAAGATGTGTAAAACTCATACAATGACCGCTTTGATTTCGGACTCGTCGACTCCATAAGTAACGAAACACGCACAATTTTCCAAATTCAATCGGATTGGTTAAATGATTTGGCGCTTAGAAATGATCGCATCTGATTGGTCGCGTCAAGGTCATTTTGTCACCGCTGTTGTTTGCGCCACATATTTGTGGTTGAATGGTTCCTTACCATTGTAAGTATTGTGTGCTGTATGGCTCATTCAAACTTCGCGCGTTTTGCTTGAGCACGCGTTCATCAAACCGGATCGATAACTTTGGAAACCGTCGGTCCTATAGTTGGTGTGTTAGTATTGCAGCCGTTATAGCACGGTGTTAGAGCATTTTGCGAATGCGCGTCTAGTTAGCTACTACTGTCAAGTTGAAAACGAGTCACCAAGCTCATAATGGTTCCGACAGCTGTTCTTGAGCCAACCAGTTACCAAACAACATCTTCGACCGCATTGTCAATTACTAGCTGTTAAAATTAATTAATTGCAACACTGAAACTCTACAAATCTGTGGTTAAGACACAAAAGAAATATAAGATTTTTGCTCAGTTTTGCGTATTTAATTTTATTACTTTATTCATAAATACTTTTTTATATGATTTGATTGAGAAACTAATTGGAAGAGAAAATTACCAAAGTTGGAAATTTGCCGTAAGAAACTATCTGGAACATGAAGAATTGTGGCACGAGATCGAACCTGACTCAGATTATGTATCCGACAGCAAGAAAAATACGAAAGCAAAATCGAAAATAATACTATTGGTTGACCCAGTTAACTATGTCCATGTTCAGGAGCCTACAACAGCGAAACAGGTTTGGACAAAACTCGAAAAAGTATTTGATGACTCGGGGCTCAGTACAAAAGTAGGTTTATTAAGAGATCTGATTAACACCAATTTGGAAAATTGCTCGAGTGTCGAGGAATATGTGAATAAGTTACGTAATATACATTTTGTGGTAGGAGACGAGTGGCTTGGTACATTGCTGCTTGCTGGCCTCCCTGATTACTACAAACCCATGATAATGACCTTAGAAAGCTCTGGTGTGAATATTACTGCTGATTATGTAAAAACTAAGTTGTTACAAGAGGTTAGGGTATCAGATTCTGTTGCTTACTATGCCAAGTCATATAATAAACAAAATAATATGCAAAAATTTACACCTAAAAATCCACATAACCAATCATAAGATAAAAAGCAATCCAAAGGCCCACGGTGCTTTGTATGTAATAATTATGGGCACATGAGTAAAGATTGCTATTTTAAAGATAAAAAGAAGAGTTCTTCATACAATAATAATTAAAAAAATAATGGTAATTATGCTGCTTTTCCAGTTGCTTGCTGAGTTGGACGAAAACTGCTGGTATGTTGATTCCGGAGCGTCATTGCATATGTGCAATAATAATGGATGTTTGACATTTCTCCATCTACAATCAACAACATCAAGGTTGCAGACAATAAAACAGTAGAAGTAAAAGGCAGTGGCAAGGTGGATTTTCAGATAAGAGATTCAGATGGCATATTACAGACAATACAGGTCAGAGATGTTTTACTTGTACCCACACTAACAGTAAATTTACTTTCTGTAAGTTAAATGGTAAACAATGGCTATGAAGTCAAATTTGAAAGAGATGGCTGTCAGATATATAAAAATAGTAAATTAATATTGACAGCTTTGCATCACAATAACATGTATATATTAAATACTATTTCCGAAGCACCGGCATTGCTATCAACAGTAGATAAGCAAGACATAAATTTATGGCATCAAAGGATGGGTCATCTCAATTTGACAGATTTACAGAAGATAACAGAGAGTGCAGAAGGGGTAGAGTTATTATAAAAAGGTAATCAATTTTTTACAACTTGCTTAGAAGGAAAAATGTGTTGGCAACCATTTAAAAATACTGGTACTAGAGCTTCTGAATTGCTCCAATTAATTCACTCAGATTTATGTGCTCCGATGGAGACAAGCTCTATTGGAGGTGCCCGATATTATGTTACTTTCATAGATGATTACAGTAGGAAGGTATCTGTATATTTCATGAAGAATAAATCTGAGACTTTAGAAAAGTTTAAAGAATTCAAGAATTTAGTTGAAAATGAAACTAATAAAAAAATAAAAATATTGCGCTCAGACAATGGAAAAGAGTATATAAATAATGAGTTTAAATTGTTTCTGTGTAAATCTGGTATCCAGCATCAAACAAGTAACCCATATAAATGGCATGGCTGAGCGAATGAATCGCACATTAGTGGAGAGAGCTAAATGTTTAATTTTGAATTCCAGACTACAAAAAAACTTTTGGGCTGAAGCAATTTCAACAGCAGCTTATATTACAAATCGTTCACCAACAAAAGCTTTGGATTACATGACACCATATGAAATGTGGACTGGTAAAAAACCAAATTTAAATAACATGAAAATTTTTGGTTGTCAAGCAATGGTTCATGTGCCAAAGGAAAACAGACAAAAATGGGATTCAAAAGCCATTAAAATGATATTTGTGGGTTATTGTGATTACAATAAAGGCTACAGATTGTATGATGAGAGGAAAAAATAAATATACAAGAGTAGAGATGTTGTTTTCTTCGAAAACACAGATAAAAATAATTGTGTTATTATGCCTCTTACTACAGCTAAACCAGAATCTGATACTGATACTCTAGTAAATGAAAGTTCTGAAGAGGAACAATTGTTTGATGCCACCAGTGAATCATTTAGTTCGGAACAAGTTAATGATACAGATTTCATACCGGAGAGCTTTGAAGAAGAAGTCTACGTCATTTAGAAATATAACTCTGAGACCGAGGAATACCAAACCTAAAACATATTCTTGTCACAAAGAGAAACCAACTGATTCAGCAGTATTATTAAAGGAACCAGAGACAGTGGATGAAGCTCTTTCAGGCCCAAAAGCAAAAGAGTGGAAAGAGGCAATGGACAGTGAATATGAATCTCTCCTTCAGAATAATACATGGACATTAGTAACTCTACCAGAAAACAAAAGAATAATGCCTTGCAAATAGGTTTATAAGATGAAAACCAATGCAAACGGTGAGGTTGTACGATACAAAGCAAGACAAGTCATAAAAGGTTTCATACAAAGGAAAGGAACTGAATATAATAAGATTTTTGCTCAGTTTTGCGTATTTAATTTTATTACTTTATTCATAAATACATTGATAAAATATTTGCAGGTATTGACTCTTACTGTGCTCGCAGCAAACATTTTGATGTAAGATATCATTTTCTTCGAGAGAGAGTTGCTAAGAAGGAAATTGAACTCAGCTATGTCGGGACTCAAAATATGGTTGCTGATGTACTTACAAAACCAATTTCTCAAAAGAAGACTGAAGACTGTTCTGTGGCTATGGGTTTGCAATTAAGAAGAGGATATTAAAAATAATTAATTGCAACACTGAAACTCTGTGGCTAAGACACAAAAGAAATATAAGATTTTTGCTCAGTTTTGCGTATTTAATTTTATTACTTTATTCTTAGATACTTTGATAAAATATCACTAGCAAAAGTGAAAAGGGGCAAAAACTAGCCTACCAGACCTATGTAGTGTGTAAGGTGTTAGCTTAAAGAATATGTAATAATATTAAGTAATTTGTATGGCAGTAATAAACGGAACTCAATACGAACGGACGTCTCATTTCCAATTAGACACTAGTTCCTCGACCGCCACCTCCCGTCCCCACATGGCGACCCTGCCTTGCGCAGGCGCCGGGTTGACAGCTAATTAACCTAGGCGTTTGCGAATACAAGATGTGTTACTCCAAAATAGAAAAAGAAAAGGTGTTCCTGAGCCAGAATGCGGCTGGAAACAATGATGCAACCACGACTATTGAACAAATAAAATCTGATATCAGGAGCATGAATATATTTATCATCATAATTGGAGCGGCTATCGCATTGGCAATTATATACTTTTTTGCGAAGAAATACAAAGAAATCCATCAGAGGTGGATAGAAGATGCCACAGCAGCGGGAGCGTTGCGGCGTATCCGCAATTCAATACGTCGGCGGGAAGAAACCAGCGATACCGGCGAATAAAAAGTGTAGTGTTTTTAGTGAAAATATATAGGCAGTGTTTAAATAAAGTGTAAGAAATTGTTTTTTTTAATGGAAGACTTAGTGGACATATGCCAAATTTTACGAAAAGAGTGCGACACCATTCGTAAACTAGGAAAACGACGTACGGAAAAAAGTGGTGAATTGAAATTGGACAAAGCGAAGGACCTTTATAGTAAATATCAGGTAATAATAAAGAATTTTCCAACAAATCGTCTAGCAATGTGGTAGAAATATGCAGCGAAATTGAGTCAATTTATAATAAAATACTTAGTTACTACGGTACAGAAACTGATGTAATAATGGAAGCTTTTGATATAAAAACGGCAAATGCCATTATACCTTATATGGACGGTAAAGAGGAAACTACAGAGAGAATAATAGAAGGTATTGAGATGTTAAATGAGTGTTTAAATCTTGATGAACATAAAAAACTTTTGATAACCTTTGTTTTGAAAACAAAATTATCTAAGTCAGCAAAGTTAAAATTAAAACCAAGTTATCCAACCGTACAAAGTCTTATTGATGATATTAGACAGTATCTGCTTACCAAAAAATCCGCGAACTCTTTGCTGACTCAGATGAATAATGTTACTCAAAATACCATGCCAATTTCCAAATACGGCGAGAAGTTAGAAGATTTGTTTATAAGTCTCACTATAGCGCAGGCCGAAGGAAACCCTAAGGCAAGCGAAATATTGAGGCCGATAAACGAGCAAATGGCTATAAAAAGATTTCCAGATGGCCTTCGGAACCGACGCCTTAGCACCATAATATCAGCACGCAACTACACCACCCTCAAGGACGCCGTGAGAGCTGCAGAGGATGAAGAGCTGGCCAGCCCCGGAACTTCCGGCTCGGTATACTCATACACCAGAGGTAATAATTCATATTATTATAGGTCAGCACGAGGTCGAGGAAATTACAACAACTACCAGCAAAATGCGAGGAACATAAATAACCATAGAGGTAATTATAGAGGGAATCTGCAGGACAAACAGAGCAATTGCGGCTTACCAAGGACAAGCAGAGGTGCTTTTCGAGGTAATACCTACAATAATCAGTATCCGCAAAGGTACACCAGGTCGAACAGAGGCAGCTACCGAGGTTCTTACAATAACCGTCAAGGTCAATGCTATGCAGTGGGAGAAGGTGACGAGAAAAAGGACGAATATATTAATTTAGCATGATTTTTTCGGACCTAACTATGTGTTTGTATGCCAAGGCTTAGATTTTGTCTACTTCAATTTTGAAAATAAAAGACTCAAATTTCTGTTAGATACCGGTGCTTCAATTTCACTAATTGTAAATAGTTGCATATACAAAAAAAATATTAGGACTTATTACGATAAAACTGTTATAAACGGCATTGGCGGAAAAGTACAATCAAAATGCTGTGTTTACATTCCGTTGCAAGCCGACAACGGTGTAGAGTTTCCTCACAAGTGCTATCTATTCGACACGTTGCCGTGTGAAGCCGACGGCATTATCGGTTTAGATTTTCTGAGAACTTACAAAGCAAATATAGACTTGCCGACAAATAGAGTCACATTGCATAATCAATTGCATAATCAAGTCAAAAGTAGTGTAATTAAAATACACTCACGTATCGATGAAAACATGGCAAATAATAATTATCTCAGTATACCAGCGCGAAGCGAAACTATACATTTTGTAAATGTAAACAAAAATTTATACAAAGATTACATAATTTTTTCAAAACAGTTAGCTGAAAATGTTTTTGTTGCAAGTAGTATCATTACACCGAAGCGGGGTAAGGTACCAATACGGATATTAAAAACGGGCGAGACGGATGTTGAAGTTAAAAAATCGGAACTAATTTCAAAACAACAGCTAGATTTCTTAGAACATTATAATGTCTGTTCTTTTGAAAAATCGACACAGGGTATAGAGCGGGTCGAAAAATGACTACCGAATTTAAATTTGACACATTTAAATATAGATGACCGGAAAGAAATTCAAATTATTTGCGCAAAATACTCAGATATATTTTTCATAGAAGGCGATAAATTAGGGACATGCAATGTAGTCCAACAGTCTATCATAGTAAAACCAAACACGTGTCCGGTTTATACCAAGCCGTACAGACTACCTGAAGCAGCAAAACCAGAAATCAATAAGCAGATTCAGGATATGCTCGATAGTGATATCATTGAACCATCTAACAGTGAGTGGAATAGCCCAGTACTTCTGGTACCTAAAAAATCAGATGGCGAAAAAAAATGGCGTTTAGTGGTAGATTATAGAAAGGTTAACGAGTCGATACAAGATGACAAGTTTCCGTTACCGGATGTGTTTACTTCAGTCACTTAGATTTACACCAAAGTTTTTATCAGGGAAATTTAAAGGCAGAATCCAGACCCATCACCAGCTTCGTAACAAGTACCGGACAGTACCAGATGAAACGCCTACCTATGGGACTCAAAATAAGTCCAAGCGCATTCTCTAGAATTATGTCGATAGCTATGTCCGGACTAACATATGAAAAATGTTTTATTTACTGTGACGATCTGATAATTTTTGGTAGAAATAGGCAGAATCATAATAAAAATCTAATAGACGTGTTCGAGCGACTTCGAAAAATGAATCTTAAACTCAATCCAAGTAAGTGTGAATTCATGAAAACAAGGCGTGTTACCCGATCCAGAAAAAGTACGAGTTTTGCGAAATTATCCCGAACCAAAAAATGCGGATGAAGTCAGGCGGTTTGTTGCATTTTGTAACTATTACCGAAAATTTATACCAACTTTTTCCGAAATCACTATACCACTGAATAAGTTATGTCGAAAAAATGTACCGTTTCAATGGACGAGTGAATGTCAGCAAAGTTTTGAAAAACTCAAAAGTAAGTTAGTCAGTCCACCAGTTTTGCAATATCCCAATTTCTCCAAAGAAAATACATTTATATTACAAACTGACGCATCTAACGTAGCACTGGGCGCAATTTTATGCAACAGCGACTTGAGACCAATAGCATACGCTAGCAGACCATTAAACAAAGCGGAATTAAATTACCCGACAATACAAAAGGAGTTGTTAGCAATTGTGTGGAGCATAAAATATTTTAGACCTTATTTATTTATGAGAAAGTTCCATATTCATACGGACTGCAAAGCTCTTATCTATCTTTTTGGGATGAAAGATCCATCAACCAGATTATTAAAGTTTAGATTATTATTAGAAGAATACGATTTCATAGTAGAGTACATAAAAGGTAGCTATAACACGGCTGACGCGTTGAGTAGGGTAACCATAAGTTGGGGGACCCCCCACAGTGCTTACGTCCTCGTCGTGTCCCCTGGAAACGACCCAGTTCTGACCACCGTAACGGAGTGGCAGACTGGGCTCGGCTAAAGTGCACTGTGCATCGTAGAATTCATAGCGGCTTCTCTACGATACTGGCGGAGGCAAAGATGCCTAAACCAGCGCGGGACGCCTCCGGGCGTTTCTTAAAAGGCCCTTCTCAGGGCCAACCAAAAGGCCCTTCTCAGGGCCATGCTGACGATCTTGCGTCAGCGTCGGAAGCTAGTCGCGCACCATCCGTGGCTAGCGTATCTAGAGCGGGCGAGTTTTCGGACTCCGACAACGAGTCGGTTACGTCTGGGTTCGTTGCTTCGTTGGCGAAAGCAGAAGGCCGCAAGCAGGCGCAGAAGCGGGCCTTCTTAAGGGCTGAGTCTTGCTCCTCGGACTCCACGACGAGTAAGCCCAAAAAGACCAAGGCTAAAAAGCCAGTCATCGCGGACACCCACGACGTGGGTCTCGTTGACGCTCAACGCCAGCTGAACCTGGCTCGGCGTGCACAGGTCCTGCAGGACTTTGAAGAGAAGGTCGCTGCTAAGGAGCAGCAGGCACGCACCGCGCGGGCCAAGTCCGGATACGGTGCGTCCACCGTTCTATACTCGGACCAATCCGTGGTTGAGCTGGAGCGCATGGCACAGGAGGACGAGAAGGAAATAGTTGAGGTGGCGTCTAAGTCCTCCAACCTAAAGGGGACCTTTCAAAAGTCCCTGAAGTGCAGGGCCGCGAGTATGAGTGGCATAATACGCGAGCTGGTGCAACGCACCGCAACGGAAGAGACACGGCTTCTGCAGGCGAAAGTTGACCGCCTGCAGTCGGAGATCAGTCAGCTACACCAAAAGCTGTCTGAAGCCACGGCCCGGCCAAGTCAGGCCGACTCTAGACCAGCGGTTGAGGGCTCCTCCTCTTCCAACCTTGAGGATGTCATCCGCAAGGTTGTCATGGAGGAAAGGGCCTTCACGAGAGCATGCATCGCCGGCATCGAAGATAGGCTCTTACCTGAGAAGCGCATCCGTCCGCCACTTGCAGCGGACAAGAGGCTGAACGAGCCGGGGCCATCCTCCCAAAAAGAGGACACCCTACTACCTTCCTCCACCCCATCCAACCAACCTTGGACGGAAGTGGTTAGGAGGGGGAAGGGCAAGGCCAAGACAAAGGCGGCCGCCTCCCCTGCCACCCCCGCGAACACCCTTCCCTGCCCGTCCCAGGTGACCGGCAAGGGAAAGGGGAAGGGGAAAGGTAAAAAGTCGGCCCCGGAGCCCGCCTCTGCTGCTCATGCAGCAAAGAGGGCCCCCGCCGGTGGAAGGAAACCTAAGCCACTAGTTCCCCCCAAGACCGCTGCCGTTGTGGTGACGCTCACTGTGGAGGCAGCGGAGCGAGGGGAGACGTACGAGTCCGTACTGAAGCGGGCCCGTGCCAATGCTAACCCCACCCAACTGGGGATTGGAGAAGTCACGTGCCGTCGGACCCAAGCCGGGGCTCGGATCTTCGAGTTCCCGGGGGCTGAAGGCGGTGCCAACGCGGACCTCTTTGCAACCAAGCTAAAAGAGGTCATCGCGGACGCGGCTAAAGTCGTCAGGCCCGTAAAGTCTGCGACCTTGGAGGTGACCGATCTGGACGATTCGGTCACCAAAGAGGAGGTGGTGGCAGCGGTCGCAGCAATTGGGGGCTGCGATGTCGCAGCGGTGCAAGGTCGAGATATCCGGCCTGGTCGCGGCGGCATGGGTACCATCCGCCTTGAGTGCCCAGTCACCGCGGCTAGGACCGCCCTCGCCAAGGGACGGCTGTCAGTAGGCTTTAGCTCCTGCAGAGTCCGAGCGCTTGAAGATCAGCCTCTGCGTTGCTTCAAGTGCTTCGGAATCGGGCACACCCGGGTACTCTGCCCGTCCGAGGTTGACAGAGCGAACAGCTGCTACCGCTGCGGTAAAGAGGGGCACAAATCCGCCTCCTGCACGGCCACCACGCCGCGCTGCGCGGTTTGTGCTGCCAGCGGCCGCCCGGCGGACCACGTCATGAAGGGGAGGAACTGCAATCCTCCCCCTAAGAAGGGCAAAGTACAGGCGCTGACCCGGCCTGCCGTGGCTACCGCCGTCCCTGAAACGGGAACCCCGGCGGCTGATGAGGAGGGTGCGATGTCCGATTGATGGATAGGGTTGAGCATCGCATCCTCCAGGCGAACATCAACCACTGTAAAGCAGCCCAGGACCTGCTGATGCAGTCCGTGGCTGAGTGGTTGGTGGACGTAGCGGTGGTTGCCGAGCCATACTCGATCCCTAGCCGTTGGCTGGGTGATCGGGATGGCTTGGTTGCAATGGTGTCGCGGTCTTCCACAGACTCCCCTCCTCTCTCGCTCTTAGAGAGGGGACCGGGATATGTGGCCGCCGCGTGGGGAGATATAGCCTTTGTGGGCGTATATTTCTCCCCAAACCGCCCTCTTTCGGACTTCGAGAACTTCCTCGAAATCCTCACTGCTGTTGTCAGTAGGGCGGCACCGCGTCAGGTCGCCGTTTTGGGTGACCTTAACGCCAAGTCGGTGGTCTGGGGTAACCCGGCCACCTCCTGTAATGTCCGAGGTCGCGCCGTTGAATTCTGGGCGGCCTCGTCTGGTGTGTCCCTCTTAAACAGAGGGATGGTCCAGACGTGTGTGCGGCAACGGGGAGGGTCAGTGGTGGACGTCTCGTTCGCCACCCCCGTGCTAGCTGCCCGCGTCTTGAACTGGCGGGTGGAGATGGTGGAGACCTTGTCGGACCACCGATATGTGCGGTTTGACATCTCCACCCAGAGCCCCCGGAGGACGGTCCCTTTGGGCCGTTCTCCCTTTCCACGGTGGGCTCTCACCCACCTGGACCGTGAGGCGGCCATGGAGGCAGCGTTCTTTCAGGACTGGCTCGCGCCTCCTGTCGAAGTCCTGGATGTGGACACGGCAGCGGTTAAGCTCAGAAAGTCCATGACCAAAGTGTGCAACGCCAGCATGCCTCGGTCTCGCCGCCCACCTCCCCGTCGCGCCGTTTATTGGTGGTCGGAGGATTTAGCGGGGCTCCGGGCCGCCTGTGTGGTAGCAAGGAGGGCCTACACGCGGAGTCGTCGGCGCAGACAACGAGATGAGGTCAACGAGGACCTTCTCTACGCCTCTTACGTAGAGGCAAAGAGGGTCCTCAAGTCGGCAATGGGCGCCGCCGATGACGCGGCGAGAGCGGAGATGCTAGAGGGCCTGGACAGGGACCCGTATGGGAGACCATACAAAGCGGCGCAGAACAAACTGCGCCCCTTTGGTCCCCCGCTGACGGAGGCTCTCGAGCCAACATTGCTGGATGGGGTGGTCCGGTCCCTGTTTCCGTCTGGGTCCAACTTTGCCCCACCAGCAATGGACCCCCCGCGGGGGGCAGCCCCAATGGGAGAGGAGGAGGAGGAGGCCCCTCCAACCACGCAGGTGGAATTTGAAGGGGAGGTTCTCCGTCTCCGCGCCAAGAGAACGGCCCCTGGGCCCGACGGCGTCCCCGCACGGGTGGTAGCCATCGCCGCCGTCCAAATGGACGAGAGGTTTCGGGACCTATTCAGCGCGTGTTTCACGTCTGGGAGGTTCCCGAAACCTTGGAAGGAGGGGCAGTTGTGCCTTCTCCGCAAGGAAGGACGCCCGGTGGACTCCCCTTCGGCATACCGGCCTATCGTTCTGCTCGATGAGGTCGGTAAACTGTTCGAGGGGATCGTCGCCAACAGGCTCAATGACCACATGCGGAAGGTTGGGCCGGACCTGTCGGACGCCCAATTCGGCTTTCGAAAGGGGCGTTCGACTGTAGACGCGTTGGCCCGACTCAAGAGCCAGGTGCGGGAGGCTGTGGAGGCGGGGGACGGGGTTTTGGCTGTGTCATTTGACATAGCCAACGCCTTCAACTCCGTCCCCCACTCGACTATTTTGGAGGCACTCCGCTACCACGGAGTGCCTCAGTACCTGCGAAGTCTCTTAGCCGACTATCTGGGGGACCGAGCTGTCCTCTTCGTGAACCGCACTGGCCAACTTTGCCGGTACGACGCGGGATCCGGTGTTCCACAGGGGTCAGTCCTGGGACCGCTCCTGTGGAACATTGGATTCGATTGGCTCCTGCGGGGAACTCTTCTCCGTGGCACGAGTGTCATCTGCTATGCAGATGACACTCTTCTCACCGCACGGGGAAGGGACCTAAGAGAGGCGGCAAGTTTGGCCTCTGCCGGTGGATCCCTGGTTGCGGGAAGGATCCGCCGACTAGGTTTGAAGGTGGCGCTGCCAAAGACCGAGGCCGTGTTTTTCCACGGGCCTAGGCAGCGCATTCCTCCTGACGCCCACATTGTCGTAGAGGGCGTCAGGATTGAGGTGAAGGCCCAGATGAAATATCTGGGCCTAGTACTCGACAGCAGGTGGCGCTTCGGGCCGCACTTTAGCGGGCTGTCGGCGCGCTTACTAAAGGTCGCGGGCGCCCTCTCGTGGCTCCTCCCAAATATAGGGGGGCCCAAAGGACGTTGCCGGCGCTTGTATGCCGGCATCCTGAAAAGTATGGCCCTTTACGGGGCTCCTATCTGGGCTGACTCCCTCCAAAGGAGGGAGAATGCCACTGCACTTCGCAGGCCCCAAAGGGCCATTGCACTGCGGGTGGCAAGAGGCTACCGGTCCATAAGTTTCGCAGCGGCGTGCGCCCTGGCGGGCACCCCTCCTTGGGAGCTCGAGGCGGGAGTGCTCGCCAGAGTGTACGAATGGGCGGCGGGGCGTAAGGCGCTCGGGGAACGCCTCGCACCGGAGGTGCCGAAGATGGTAAGGTGTGAGGCGAGGGACGCGGTTGTCCAACATTGGATGGAGGACCTCGCCGCCGCCACTTTTGGCCGCCGTACGTTAGACGCTCTTGGGCCAGTCCTGCAAGACTGGCTCGAGCGGTCCTACGGTTTCCTCTCATTCCGTCTAGTGCAGGTGTTATCCGGGCATGGATGCTTCGGATCATACCTGCACCGGATCGGAAGGGAGGAAACACCGGCGTGCCACCATTGTGGCGCAGCGGACGATACGGCGCAGCACACCCTCGAGGTGTGTCCGTCATGGTCCGAGCTGCGCCGCAGCTTGGTCGCTGCAGTCGGGCCGGACCTCTCGCTCCCCAGCGTAGTCAACGTCATGTTGGAGGGCGAGGGGGCCTGGGCAGCGGTCGCCTCCTTTTGCGAAGACGTAATGTCCCAAAAGGAGGCGGCAGAACGCGCAAGGGAGGTAGACCCTCTTGCTGCGCCACTGCGTAGACGCAGAAGGGGTGGTAGAAGGCGACTGAACCTTCCCCCTCCCGGTGGTGAGTAGCGAGAGACAGGTGCGGGGGTTCCTTCTCTCGCATTGCACGTGCTCACCACCTCCGTTGGGCGGGAATGGCCGAGCATTCCTGGTCATTCCCGGGCCCCTCCTGTCGGGAGGGGCGTGTAGGCCCCGCTGTAAAGGCGGGCGGTCGTCGGCGAGGGACTGGACGTAAAGGCTCTGCCAGTCTCCCAGTCCTTCTCCAAACAGACGATGCCGGAATGCCGCTGGGTTGTTTAGTGGGTATACCGGTCTTCTACCGGGGAGTCCCACATACCCCCTCCATCCCCCGATGGGGGGGCATGCGTAACGCATTTTTCCCAGCGTCAAAAAAAAAAAAAAAAAAAAAAAAAAGGGTAACCATAAGTTCGGATGACTTAAAATCGATGAATGAAAAGGTAATTGCAGCGGTACTGACTAGAGCGCAAAAAGCACGAATTTTAGATGATGAGATGAGTGGGGTACATAGCACAAGGGATCCTAATATAGCTGCCGAACCGAAGTCTGGCCAACCTAGGGTCGCAGAAATATTACGGAAACCGAGTGACTTTGTAGAGTTAGATTTTATACAAGAAAATAATTTGAAAAAGAAAAACATAACGCATACTAAAGAATGTTTTGCTTATGAAGAGTCGACTCATACTTTATACGTAAACCTCAAATAATTGTCGCATTTTACGCGAGTCGAATTTGCGAATATTTTGAGTAGTTTTTGTAGCAAATTGAATATAAATGAGTTGTGTATGATTATAAAAGACGAATACAAAGAGTTTATAAAACAATTATTAATAGAGATAAACAGTAGAGAAAAGTGGACCGGTCCACGAATAAATATATTGAGAAATGTAAAACGTGTCTCTAATGTTCAGGAAAGGACATACATACTACACGACTATCACTATTTACCTACTAGCGGTCATGCGGGCGTACGACGCATGTTAAACAATATCAAAGGTAAGTACTTTTGGACTGGAATGGAGAATGACGTAAGACGTTACGTCAGCAAATGCAAGATATGTCAAACCAGTAAGTACTCAAGGAACACTAAGGAACCTATGATCGTGACGACAACAGCGTCGGCAGCCTTTCAAAAGATATTTTTAGATATAATGGGCCCTATAGATAAGGATATAGATAATAATGTTTATATATTAACTCTCCAATGCGAGTTAACAAAGTACGTGGAGGCATACCCAATGCAGCGAAAAGACACGGTAAGCGTGGCACGATCTTTTGTCAATAATTTTATTCTAAGGTATGGAGTACCGGAAGAGATCGCCAGTGATCGGGGCACCGAGTTTATGTCCGAAACTATGATCGAAGTATGTAAACTACTACATATTAAGAAGGTAAACTCTACCGCGTATCACCACGAGTCGATCGGTGCGTTAGAAAACACTCATAAACATCTCGCTGCCTTCTTACGCTCTCAGTGTGACGGACACCCAGAGACGTGGAGCCAATGGCTACCATTCTGGTGTTTTTCCTTTAATACTACCGTGCACACAGAGACTAAGTACACCCCCTACGAACTCGTATTTGGAAAATTATGTAACTTGCCTAGTAATTTAAGAAATAATAATATAGTACAGCCGTTATACAATCAAGAAAATTATGCGCTAGAACTTAAGTATAGGTTACAGTTAGCATCTAAGGAAGCAGCTAAGAATTTAATTTTAAGCAAAATTAAAAGAAAAGAATTATTTGACCAACATTGTAATCCTGTTCAGTATAAAATAGGGGACCTAGTTTTGCTAAAAAACGAAACAGGTAAAAAATTAGATAAATTGTATAACGGACCATACGAAGTAATCAGCGAAAATGAACCTAATGTTTGTGTGAAAATAAACAACAAAATTGAAACGGTCCATAAAAATAGGACAAAACTTTATGTTACCTAGTAAGTAAAATAAGATTGTTATTGTTCGTAACTAGTACGTAGTCAGGTGTCTGATGACGAATGTCATATACTTACACTGGGTACCTATTGTTATTATCGTATGTGTGACGTTGCATCATACAAATTTTAATATTTTAAACAGCTACATATGTTAAATAATTTCTGCGTAATTTTGATTTATTTCATTTATTGGAGTTTAATATAGAAAAAAATAAAAATAAACTTATTTTCATTTTTTTTTCTTTAACCCCTCGAATGTAGTGTGTAAGGTGTTAGCTTAAGGAATATGTAATAATATTAAGTAATTTGTATGGCAGTAATAAACGGAACTCAATACGAACGGATGTCTCATTTCCAATTAGACACTAGTTCCTCGACCGCCACCTCCCGTCCCCACACCTAAAAAACATGTGGTTTTCACAAGTCATTTTAATAAATAATACGGGATAACTCATGTGAATAAGTCAAATGGCTCTCCGACTATCCCGCATGATTTAGTAAAAGTCAAAGTCATAATTACAAACATTTAATAATGAGTTAACAGATACTTAATAATATTTGCTGATATGAGTTTTGTTCCGTTTATCAATGTTCACAGTTTCAATTTCGTTCACTATCAAACTAATTGGTAAATTATGATTTGATGAAAAATGTTTTAAGACGAAAAAACTAAAACCTTAATTTACAAAAAAAAACTGCTTAGTGCGATTTCGACTCGCACACCAAGGGTATCGTACCAACATTGAACTTGCATGGTGGTAGGGCATTATGGGAATGTCCGCATGGCTAGCTACCTCCCTCAAGTAGAAAATCTGTCGCCAAGCACCTAACGGTGTGTTCCGGCAGCTGTCATTGAGAGCCAGTAATTCTAGGTTAGCATCTTCGACTATATCATTACTTACCATCAGATGAGATGGTGGTCAAAGGCTGACCTATAGAGCTACAAAAATTGAACTTACCAGAAAATTACGTGGTTTTTATTATTTGCCGTTGTACATTAGGTATTGGATTATAATTACTATAGGTCAGGTGTATTAGGTTAAATTTTTAGCAAACACAAACTTTCAAAAACACATTTCTTGTATAGAAACCCTCTCTTATTTTAACTTTTTGTTCTTAGTTTTATTTGTTAGACAATAAATTATACCTTTAGGTTAATGTTCCAAAAATATAACCCCTTATAGGTCTACCAGGCGGACAGACGAACGGACAGTCGAGGCTTAGTACTACGATCCCGTTTACTGGCATGGTACCCTTAAAATAGAGAGTTTACAATGAACAGCTTTTAATGCTCCTCGACCCTTCTTGAGCCAAACACAGTGTTTATTACAACCGCATTTCCACCATCGATATAATATTCACGACGTTTCTCTCTAAATTCAACATTATTTCGTTCCCCGAAATAAATCAATCGTAATGTGTTATTTTGACGGCGAGAAAATATGATTCGGTTGTGTAATGTTATATTCATCTTGGAGGAAGAGCGGCGAATGAATATTCAGGGGGTAGCGACGACGACGCGGCGGGGCGGCGGCGGCGCGGCGGCGGCGGTGCGGGGCCGCTGCGGCCCGGCGCGGCTCATTAATAATAGTCGCGTTAATTCTGATTACTTATTGTCACGATGTCGCGCGGCACCACGCGGCCGTCGCGCGTCGGGCGGCGTGCGACGACTCCTTGCGGCGCACTAAAGAATTAAGAGGCAATTCTCCGAGAATTAATGTTGCCTTGAGAGTTACGGCGCTGATTGTTAACGAGCCCCTAAACTAGGGCGCTGCGCTGTTGATGGAGGCTCGCACCGACTCGTCTAAAGTATTTATGTGACTATGTTTGATGGATGGGTTCAGATGCTAGTTCTAGCATACACACTTGCAATATTTAACTTTAAGCAAATGCGATCATATTTCAAGTAATGCTTAAGTTTACTTTTAATATGTGTTAGTATACTATTAGCCTTAGTCAATTAGCAACAGATTGACGTGCAGCAGTGCAGTTAACTTTTTTGTTGTCTTGAGTTTAAGTTTTGCACTCAGTATGGTATATTCAACTGGTATCAAAAGTCAGCAACTAATGACTGCAGAACAGATTAGAACTAAAAGTTGAAGAAGAAAAATCTTTAAGTAAATATAACACAACGTACAAGGTTGAAGTCGTGAACACAGTTACGCTACGTCGATAAAATCTGTTTGCACAGATGTCAATCACATTATATACCATCTGTATTACAAATAATAATTCAATGTACCTCGTTTCAAATGTATATATTTTAAAAAGTTCTATAAAACTCCAAAAATACAATAGTTGCAAGTATTTGTTATACAATGGCTACAAAGTCGATATTTGACGTGAGTACTTTTATTTATCCATAAGTTCAAATATATAATCCTAGGTATAGCAAAGGTTTCAAAGGTACGAGCCGTAAAATAACATTGCTCCCGAGTGAAACAGACAATTGTTCACTTCACATCGAGGAAAACTGTGGGTGCTATATTGTAATTTAATTTGATTTATATAAAAATTAAAAGCAAATTTCTATTATTGGTCGTATTGAATGTAAATTTATTTTACGGGAACTTTTAGAAATGTTCTGATGGTAAAAAACTTTTCTACGCCTGCGGATAAAAAGATCTTTTTCACGCAGTTTTCCAATAATTGATAACGTCTTTCCGAGCTTGTGAGGTGAATACCTATTATATATCCCATATTAAAATATAATAATAATTTCATAAGCTCGTAATAGATCATTACTTAGTGAGAACTGTGATGTGGTTGCTAAGTACTAAGTGGGAAGATTGTTGTTTTCTGAAACACCGGTTATTTGTGAAGCGCAGATCAACATCAGTTCAAGCCTCATTCTATAATGTTTATATTGTTTAATACTACCTGGCAATTAATCTGAATCTTATCTAGTTCAAGTTAAGGAATGCGATAATAATGTTTTATATGCTTATTTAAATGCGAGTGCGGCAACGTTACTCGCAGTAATGGATCCGCAAGCGATCTGATTGCATTTGCAATGCTCATTCCACACGAGGATTAGATGTGACCTGTTATACATGTATGTTGTTAAATGTACACATATAATTGATTACTCTCACGATGTCTTACCTGGGAATACAACCTCTAATTAGACTTAACAAGTTGCTTGAAATGGATATATTGGATTTCATTAAAAGATTATTTTAGCTCTTGTAGTAGTATTTGCCTTTTGGTCCTGATCCGATCAGCTATGAGCGTAACTTGCTGCGATCATAACTTGGATAGGAACCACAAGAAGCATGTATTATAGCGCTTTTGTGCTTCGGAGGGTACGTTAAGCCGACGGTTCTGATTGTTAGAAGGTAGTCGTTATTGCACCGTGGTGGTAGGGATTGATTATTATACTGTACGTTGAAATGTTAAGTTCCATAAAATAATACAAAACATATTCATTCAATTATTGCTGATATGCTTGATTGCAATTTCACATTTTCGTTTGAAAATCATCGTGCAGATTTATTGGCGTTTTTTTTTCAAATTAAATGTTTTTCATTTAAATACTAACATACATTTTATATCAAATAATTTATTTGCATGAATAAAATGCGTGGTTTCTCTATTTTGTCTGCAAGCAGACGTGCAAATATTTAAAACAAATATTAAAATACACTAATGGTAATAACAATTTAATCAAATTTTTATATCAATAATATATCTCACTTAAGTTCCATATATTCTTCAATACTATAAAATTAGTTTTCTAGTAACCACTGCCTTAGTCTATTCCTTTTATAGGAATAGACTAAGTCAGCGGTTACATGACCCTCTTATAGTTTTATATCGTCAAGTAATTTATTGTTATACAGTTATGCACATATTATAAACGTTTCTCGTATATATTTTTATGGCAGCGTGGTTAATATAATAAGTTCATAACACGATTACGTTTTTGTCAAGGATAAATTTCACTGCAAGCCTTGAAATAAAAAGTTTTGTTTGAAAAATGTGCATATATATCCTATACACATGCATGGACGTGGTAACGGTTTACGTCTTTCACTAGCTGAAATTTTAATTAACTATACGCACAATGTACATACCAAACAGTAAATAAATGATGTATTTATGATGTCATTTGCACAAGTTACGAAAGTTTTAAGAAAATTATGTTCATAAGCGATATTAATTAAGAAGCATTTACACCAGTGCGACGCGTCGACGTCGCAGCGACCACAGAATGCGATCCCGTGTGAGCGATTACCGTTATTAGCGCGTACGTGGCAGGTAGGCTGCTCGCTCCGTCTGCCGTCGCCGCCGCCGCTCGCTGTATTCACACCTTAACGAGTGTAATCGCTGACATAATTAGCCTCCCACGGGTGCACGTGCAAATGAACTGGCGAGATTAAGCGCTGTTACATTAACAACTGTAATTTTATTTACTTTCCCTAAGTTGATATGATTGTTTTTAATTTTGCTTGCTGAATTGATAGTATATATAATTCTTGTTAAAAACTCATTATTGAACCTAAATTTAGTTTTATGTTTGTAATTTATGAAGACCTCAAGACATATTTGAAAGTTCCTGGGGTTTTTTATATTGCTTTCTTTCTTGCCAGTTATTTTGCAATATCGGCCTATATGTCAAATTCCATATTTTAATAAAAAAAAAATTTATCTATTATCTATAATAAAATATTGCTGAAAATAACATAGCTATGCAATGCCAGTTTGTTTACACGTCTTAAGCGTACCTGCATATATTACTATGAACTAGGTTCACGCTTATGAATTCCTTTGGCAGATCTTAGAATTTGTCAACTATCGCAATGTATACCATTATTTTGTTTATGCATAAATTAACAGTATACTTACTGTAAAAACAATAAATTTATTATAAACGGATAAAAATACTAGAAATTGTTTATTTTTCAGTTAGGGCTGTTTCATAGCAACCACACTCATAATGCTGCGCTAGATGAGGTCCACGGCATTTAGTAAAAAGGTCATCATAAAATTTATTATAACAAACTTTTTATATTTTATACATTTTTCACTCCTAGGAATTGAATCTGGAAAATACAATTAAAATGAAAATTGGTATAGATGGTTGTTTTAAAAACGTAATTATCCCATATGGCTTGGACTGGGCGTTGTTGATGATTCAGTAATCCCTTTATAATTATATTCAGTCTCAATCTCTGTTGATAACAGTTTTTAATATTTACAAACTATAGACCTAAATTATTCTCTTAGAAACCAGCTTAGAGAATTGAACGGAGTAAGATTGATACAATTTCGACACTACCACTGAAGCAATCACTTTCAGCATCCGATCAACGGGCGGTAGTCGCGCGGCGCGGTGCGACCGACCAGCGCTGTGTGTAATCGGCTTTAGTCCCGCGGGCGCGCAGTCCGGCCGTCACCCGCTGTCTGCCTCGAGGACAGATTGTACACTGTTATTGCTCCAATCTGGGCATTGTGTAAGTCGATTGCAATACTGAAGTTATGTTATAGATTCCGTTAAATTGTGGTTGTTTCATCAACAAAAGATTTTATCCTATATATATATATCAGTTCTTGAACAAGCATTTTTATTGTTTTATTTAGATTCTGAAGCGCTCATACCGAAGTTTGCTTAGCCGTTACCGATCAGCTTAGTTAAGCAGCGTCCGCCGCGGTCAGAAGTTGGATGGGTGACCGCTAGTGACATTACTACTGAGTGCTTCTGTGCTGCAGAAGGGCACGTTTGTTGTCTGACGATGGTAGTCGTTACAGCATGGTGGTGTAGCATTTTTCTAATGTCTGCCTGGCTAGTTACAACCCTCAAGTAGAAAATCTGTCGCCAAGTACAAAGACGGTGGGTTCCGGCAGCTGTCCTCGAGAGCCAGTAATTTTAAGCTAGCCTGACCAACATCTTCGACCACATCATCACTTACCATCAGGTGAGATAATGGTCAAAGGTTAGCCTACCAGCTCATAAAAAAAAGATAAAAAGATCCGTCGTATAAGACCACCAATTCTTCGTTAAAACTACAATGCCAAAATTCAAAATGGCACACTCAAAAGCATTTGATTACATTTCTCTTTTGCCTTTGAAATTGAAATATGTTCCATCGAGTTAAACATGTATTCTCGTGATAAACAAGCGTTCAAATTGCCACTTGAAAAATTTACGTCATCATAATGAAGACACAATCTCATGACAGATCGGATAAAGCTCGAAGTGTTTATCGTGTCGGGATGTCGTATTTTATATTGTTTTGAAAATTTCCTCCTTCACTCGCATGTGAGCATCCACTTCTCTACTTTGACAATAATTTCATCAGTTATCTGTAATCGCTGTTCCCATAAGAATACCTCCTGCTATTGTTCCGAAAGAACAACAAAGATCGTAAGTTAGCAAGTGGCAAACGCGTCGATAACAGTCCATCGAAGGAAACTACAGAACAAGCGGCAAGTGGAAGGACGTCCGGAAGTTTGCTCCAACACAGACAAAGTTGTTGCCTCACATTAGAGCGTACTATCTCCACTGAGTAGTCTGGTGGAAAAGCCAAATGTGGAAATGTAGCGATTTGAGTATGGTCGTTCAGTCATACGTGCAAAGAGTATGGCTAGTACGTTATGAGTTTTTTATATATTTATAGCTGATAGGCTAGCCTTTGATCACTATAACGCCTGTCGGTATAGTGTAGTACCCTCTCAAGGACTTTCAGGTGCTTGGCGACAGATTACTTGAGGGTGTTAGCTAGCCAGGCGTGTATTTGCATAATGTCTTACCACCCGGGACCAGTTTAGTTGACACGGAATGGGAGACTACGTAGATTTATGGGACATGTATTGAGTTATTTCATGTATAAGCCTTTAATTTTAATAGAATGTTTTTACAACTGTGGAATTTTTTTACCGCAGTGTCACGTATTTCTAAGTTATTTGTTTTTAGTTAAGCAACTATGACGTAGCATCTTACTCAATATAATCTCATGGAATGAAGTGAATAGTTAAGGAATCCATACAAATGAAGTCTAATAAACATAATTACATATAAATTTATCGTGGCGTGTCGCCGGGATAGTAGTGCACCTTCTCATATCTACCTGTAAGAGTGGTACAAGGTGACGTCAGGGGAAATACCAGGAGGGGAGCAAGAACGCCTCCTGAAGAACTGCAATCTTATCTTGTGATTCCCAAGATGCCTGCCAAGTAGGATGATTATGGGAAATCTCCCCAAATGAGGGATTCTTTTGCTTAACAGTAGACGTTCCGGTGTAATCATTGGAGTTAAATTGTTTCCTTAAGTCTCTTGATAACTGTTATATCAAATGTGATTGTTTTTGGACCAATTTAGAAATATACAAACTTATATGTGCCGTGACGCAGGTCCCTGGTTCGATTCCCTACGCCAGCTTGAGTTTCACTGCATGGTGGAAGGGCATTTAGCTGCCTGGATAGCTACTACCCCCAAGTAGAAAATCAGTCGCTAAGCACCTAACAGTGTGTTCCAGCAGCAGTCCTTGAGAGCCAGAAAAATTACAGACAAACGAGACTTAACAACTGTATGTCTCAGTGTGACGAGCGCAGTGCAATTCGACGATATGCATCTGTTATAGGCAAAGGTAAATCCGTTTATCATCAGGTGGGCCTAGTGCTAGTTCCGTCACAATAACATAAAAAAAGGTGCATTAGGAGTAGAAAAAAGTGCACTTTACAGATGTATTATGCCTAAAACACATATGTTACAACCGTATCATAACGGGACGGGCAATACAGTTGATTTTGCACTAACCATTTCGCGAACCATAATTTAAAACACACGAGTACATCAAATGGCAACATTTCCTAACAAAAGCATTGCAAAATAAATTCCCACGTTCATAAACAATGCGCATTCTAATGAGAAGGATATTTTGCGTTTATATTGCGTTGTCTGCAGACGGATGGAGCTCAGTAATTTAAACTGTTTATACAACGACACGGAGGAACATCGTCCGTGAAGGCGCCGTGGTGGATAAGTTTTTTTCTGTTATTACCTGGATTAGCAAACAACATTCACTTTCCAAGAGTGGTCAATGCCTCCTGGCCATGAGACTTACAATAGGCAAGTCACCCTTCTAGTAATAACGTTCAATACTTCCATTATATCTACCAAGATTTTAAAACTTAGAACATAATACTAAGATATAACTACGCGATTCGATTAAACATTTGGTAGAAAAGGATGTGTGGTGTAAGTTAAGTTTAGTTCCGACCGCAGCCTTCACCGCAGCACAGCAGTTCGATCGCATCGATACACGTCGCCGTCCCGACCGCAGCCTCCCGCAGCGGAAGCGCTGCGATGCCGCCGCCGCCGCGCCGCAGCGACAAACTTAATTAAAATAACTCTCAGTAAATCGGTTCTATTACCCGACAGAAACTGGCGATAGACCAAGAGCTGACTCTAAGATTAATTAATATTATTCTGTCTCTTAGATTAATAATAAATTTAATATCACACGTTATTAATGCGGGTTTTTAAGGGCGCACCGAGCTATTTAGGCGCGCCGCGTATGTGTGCGTAAGTAAGGCACACCAACAGCTTCCGGCCCCTTCCCACGGCCGAAGAATTACTAAGGCGGATAGGTACAAAGCTTCGCGGCTCTGACTAAAATGGGCGGAACATGCGTGAATTTGAGTATTTCCTTCGAATAATAAAAACAAATACCTTTTTGAAAAATGTAATGTGTTTACGTTATAGAAAACATGTTGTTATTTTTTATTATTCAAATACGGATAACTCTCTGTTAAGTATTTACGCCATACTATTATAAAGGTTTATTTAGTTTTTTAGATGTAACTTTGGATTGAGAAAATTTTAAGTAATCAAGTTTCCAAATTGTATGAATTATAGAATGAATCCTTAAATATAATATATATTAATTACATCACTCAAAATTAAGATATAACGATACAGCAAGGGATCAAACGAACCACATAATTACGTATCGCTGCCTCGGTGCAGGCTTAATTGCTTCTATTTTAATAGCAACATGTAAACCTTCCCCTTTCTTAGGGTTCCATCTGCATAAACAAAACGGAGACCTAAGACTCCTCTCTCTGTCTGTCTGTCTGTCCATATGTCACGGGTATCCAACTAGTAAACGGAAAGAGTAACAAGTCTGAAATTTTGATAATTTGTTTAGATCGTTTCAAAAATGTTTGCCGATTAGATTAAAAGAATGCAATATGTCTACTTTTAAACATAAATTAAAACTAGAAGCTAGTTAGAAAATGTTATTACAGTACTGTGTAATTTTTCGAGGACAATAATTTGAGACAACAATAGTAATATGTAATTTGAATTAATTTGTTATATGCGTTATTTATAATTATTGTATTATTTATTTTTTTGATATTAAAAATTGAATATATTTATGAATATGACTTAGTCAGATGTTCTGTCGAACGTGTCTGTGAGGTTGCTTGTGTGGAGGTAGACAGGCATCTTGTGTTGTGTGTATATCGACCACAAACAGACGAAGGTCGTGCTCAAAATTTTACAGAATTCTTAGCCACTCTGGAAAGTATACTACTAAAAATTTCTAAATGTAAAAAACCCATATTTGTATGTGGTGATTTTAATGTAGATATTTTATTTAATTCTAAAAATAAGACTGATCTTATTTCATTGTTTGAGTCATTTAATTTGAAATTTCTGTTCTGTGAGCCCACTAGGATAACAGACATTTCAGCTGACAATATATACTCGAACTGTAACACTAAACAAAAGTCAATAATGAAGGGTGTTAGATCTGATCATGAGGGCCTAGCAATTAAATTTGATGGAAACAGAGAAACAGCGAGGTATGAAATTGAACATAGGCCGTTAACAACCAGTAGGCTAGAAATACTCAGTACCAATATAGAAGCTAAGCTTGGCATTACAAGTTTTTCTCATAGTGACCCAAATGACATTTATAATAGTTTATTTTCTTAAGTAAATACTGAGATTCAAAAAGTTTGTCCAAAAATAAAGAAACAAGTAAATGGAAAGTTGATGTTCGGTGATAGGGCAACTACAGGTATTTGAAAAAGTAGAGATTATTTGTTTGATCTGTATCGCAGGAAGAATTTGACATCTTGCAAGCAGTTTCGTGATTATGTTAGGAACTATTCAAAAATGTTTAAGTCTGTTTGCTTGTGTGCTAAATCTCTTTTTATTAGAAACAAAATCAGCAAGTCTAAAAATAAAATAAAAACCATTTGGAAGACTATAAATACTGAGACCGGTAAAAATAAACCTAGAGATTTTACATATGTCTTGAATGTTTGGCAAATATATTTGAGAATTTTTTTTCTAACTTACCCTTAGAAGTCACTAAGTCATTGGATGCTTGTCCCGATGTAGCAGAAACTCTGTTAATACATAATTTCCCCTGAAAATTGCTAGACTTTTCTTTCAGACACACAACATTATTTGAAATTTTAAAGACATTTAAAACTTTAAACATTAAGAGCATCGAAGACTTGTTTGGTATGTCGGTTAAAGTGGTAGAGTCTATAATTTGCATTATTGCACCATACTAAAAAACAATACTCAATCTTTGTGTTGGTAAAGGAAACTTCCCCGACTTAATGAAACCAAGTAAAATCACTCCAATTTTGAAGTCAGGGGCTACAAGTGACCCTTGCAATTACAGACCTATTTCTATCTTACTTGTTCTAAGTAAAGTATTCGAAAAAATTATGCTCAAACAAATTCTATCCCATTTTAATGAGCATAATATATTGAATGAGAATCAGTTTGTTTTTACAAAGAGCAGATCAACAACAGATGCGGGTGCTAAATTGATGTCACATATACTTGAAGTCTAAGAGAGTTCACTGGATGCTATTGCCGTATTCTGTGAACTTTCTAAGGCATTTTACTGCGTAGAGCACCGCACTCTGATTCGAAAACTTTCACATTATGGTATTTGTGGAAAAGGTCTGGATCTTATACAGTCATATCTGTCAGACAGGCTACAGAAGGTTAGAATAATTGGCAATACTTCTTCAGGGTCTTTGGTAAGAATAGGAGTACAGCAAGGATCAATTTTAGGACCCTTTTTGTTTCTAGCGTATATAAATGATCTGCCTTGCATGGTTAAAAATTTCTGCGATATAGTTTTATTCGCAGATGATACCTCCCTGATTTTTTGATTTTTAAAGTAGATAGGAAAGATAGTGAACTTACTCATGCAAATAATGTGTTATCTATGATCTCTAAGAGGTTCACGGCTAATAATCTTCTCTTAAATTCAGAAAAGACCAAATGTTTAAAGTTCGTTTTACCAAATGTTACTTATGTTGAACCAAACATTAAGCTTGGCCTAGATAAACTCTTTTGACAATGCGACAGTCTGCCTGGGAATCAAAATGGATTCAACTTTACAGTGGAATCCACATATACATGTTCTATCCGGAAGACTTAGTTCTGCTGCATATGCAGTCCGTAAGATAAGACAGCTAACAGACGTACCTACTGCTAGGCTCATTTATTTCGCGTACTTCCACTGTATTATGTCATATGGTGTATTGCTGTGGGGAGCTGCTGCTGAGATAGAGACAATCTTTACCTTACAAAAGCGTGCAATTTGAGCCATATATGAAATGGATCCTAGGGAATCTCTGAGAGATCTTTTTAAAGAAATTGATATTTAAACTTTACCAAGTCTGTATATATTTGAATATATTATGTATGTTCGTAAAAGTTTGAGTAAATTTAAATTAACAGATTTAAATCAATCACGATTATAACACTAGGAATAAAGATAAAATAGCGGTGCCAGGTTTAAGATTAGCAAAGACAAATAAAAGGTCCTTCTTAGGCAATTGTGTGCGGTTTTATAATAAATTGCCCAAACATATTACAACGCTCGCAGAATGAAAATTCAAGTTGCACGTGAAGAATTTTTTGATAAAGAAATCTTACTTAGTTCGTGATTACTTAAACGACAAAAATGCTTGGACTGGTTCGCCTCTGCCAAGCTAGCGCCTAACACCTACGTAATGTAAATTAAGTATTGTAATAATTTTATTATATAGTATGTACTTAACACATTTTTAAAAAACGTTTAAAAGAATGGCCCCGAGTTTCTTGCCCGTTCTTCTCGCAGTGGCTCTATAAATTTTGTATGCTGAACGTGGCAGTACAATTTAGTATATTTCAATATTAAAATTTGTAATTGACCTTCATAAGAGCCTAAATTGAATAAATGATTTTGACTTTGACTTTTGACTATGACTTTGAATATAATATTAAAATGAACATAATTTAACTTGAAAGAAAGAAGAAAGAAAGAAAGAATTGAATTCGGCAAATACTTTATGTAAGTTTTCCAGCGGAAGGGCGGACAGTTCACGAGATAGTACCAAATAAATACTTACCTGTCATGGGGAATTTTGCCGTCAAGAGATAATTGCGTAAACAATAAATGAATGGGAGCCATAAAATTTAACGATTTGAGATAATTTTTGTTATTATACATTTTCGATATATTACATACCATAATAATTATCCTTTATGAAACCCAGATACTCAAACTATTACTACATCCTATTACATAAGTTTTAATGCAGCGATTAGTGAATAAAATTCCAGAACATAACAGCGTCCTGGCTCTCCGTCTAAGGCACAGATATAGATGGGCGGTGAAGTGAACGGCGGGTGGAGATAAAACGTGACGCCAACTAATTAAGTTTTTGCGAGTTCGGTCAGCTGCTAGCTCAGTGGCCCGTGCTGCCCTCTGCCGCCGCGGACGATAACGACGATTTGTGGCTTCTACCCTCGGAACTGCTCACACAGAAACAAAATCTGCTTTAATATCATATAGGAAATAAAACATACGAAAGACGTGATAATATACGCTAGTGTTAATTTATTAAGATAACTAAGTACCTACCTCACAGAAAATAAGATTTAAATTCTAAAGTATGTACTTCGAGTACTGAACGTGGGCGTATATAAACTCTTTTGCAAAAAAAACGGGCACTTTAGATTTTTTTCTCTACTTCAATGAAGAAGACAAGAAATAGGTTTTGTTAATTTGACGATGTCTTGGCATGTTTTTTGAAGCATCCTGGCATGATTCTTTACGTTCCAAATTTAAATTTTGAAATTATTAAAAGAAAAATAATGATTATTGTGGATTATTCTAAAATTGCTTTTCTAATGGCGCGAATTGCTGAAACGATTTTTAACTGATTACGATATTTAAAACTTTTTGGATATTTTCTGCAAATCAAACAATTTAATCTTTCTTTTTACATTAAATACCACTTTTTGATATGAGTGATAAAGCGATAAGGGCCGGTAAAATTATAGCCCTACTTGAAGAAGGTTGTTCGCAAACTTACGTGTCTCAGCGGCTAACTGTGAGTCGTTCAACTGTCCAGAGGACTTGGCAACGGTATCAAAAGACTGATCAAAAGAAGACCCGGTTCGGGAAGAAAACGATGCACAGAACCAAGAGATGACCGCTTTTTGGTGAGTCAGGCGTTGCGTTATCGTAAGGCGTCAAGTGTGTACCTGAAGAAGAGCCTTGAAGAAGTAAGAGTAGTAGAAGTTAGCTTGTGGACGGTCAGGAGGAGGCTTTTGGCTGCCAATATCAAGAGTTACCGCCCAGCTCGGGGCCCTAAATTACTCCGTGAGCACCGTGTTGCTCGACTTCAGTTAGCTCGGAACTGTGCTTCATGTACTCTGGAGGACTGGAATAAAGTATTGTTTTCTGATGAAGCTAGAATCTTTTTGTGTGGAGAGGACCGATGCCGGCGAGTGCTGCGAAGACCACGGGAACGCTATGCGGAAGTGTGTTTCGAAGAAATCACTCCTTATGGCGGAGGCTCCGTTATGTTTTGGGCAGCAATTAATTCGACGGAGCGTACGGAGTCAGTTTTCATAGAAAATGGAACATTAAATGCACACCGGTACATAATGGAAGTCCTAATTCCATATGCACAAGCCACATTGACTGCACTTGGGGAAGAATCCATTTTTATGGACGATAATGCTCGCCCGCACCGTTCTGGCGACGTGGAAGCGTACATGCAAGAAGTTGGGATCCGTCATTTAGATTGGCCAGCTCGAAGTCCTGACCTCAATCCAATTGAGCATGTGTGGGATGTTCTAAAGAGACGGGTAAGATCAGTGCAACCTGCTCCACAAAACATCGGGGAGCTAAAAAGAGTCATTGCAGAAGAGTGGGAACGTATTCCTCAAAACGTTATTAAAAACATCGTGGAAAGCATGCTCAGAAGGATTCAAGCTGTGATTTTGGCAAGAGGAGGTCACACTCATTATTAGGTTTTACATTTGTAACTTCATTTAATTAAAAAAAGTAAAAAAAACTTGTCTTTATTGCCGACCACTTCTTATTGGGCGTGTACATAGATTTTAAAGAATCCATCGTTTTTTTTTTTCTTTTAATTGCTCGAATTCACTACACGCGCATTTTTTACACGATTATAAGTATACAGACTACGTCAAAGAAATAAATTTCATTTAATTAACTAAAATGGACCGTAGAACGTAAATTTCCTTAGGTGCCCGTTTTTTTGCAAAAGAGAAAATCAAGGAAGTATGCCATAAATAAAAGAAGTACAGTGCAAGGCGGGCTGGAACATCAAGGTTTCCTTACCAATAACATATGAACAATGGCTTTACCAAAAAAAAAAATTATAAGAAAAAACAAAATTTATTTTCAACACTGGAAAGTATGAAATAACTTGTGAAAATCGATACCATGCTAATTTTTTATAAGCCTACTCACCTCAGACTCCAGGGTCCGTTCATTTTTTAACTAAGATTTATATATTTTTATAAGACGTCGTAGACGCCTAAATTGAATAAATGATTTAGACTTTGACTTTGACTTTGAATTATGATTATTTTATTTAAAACAAGAAATAAGAAACATCATTATAAGGGGGGACAGTGTTAGAAGAAATGTTTTTTTCAAGTAAAGTCATTAGCATTAGCATTCAGAGCAGATCGGTGTACTCCAGCAGCACCCGTTCACGAGACGCATGTACCGGCCGTCGCCTTCCGCAACCATTGTTGAGGGAAGGTGGCGACCCGACCGCTGCTTAACTTTACCGATCAGTTAAGAACAGCCAAGCAAACTTTGCTACGAGCGCTTTATAAATCCTATGTCCTTTCCTGGGTCTCAAACTATTTTTGTACCAAATTTCATTCAAATCGGTCCAGTAGTTTTTAAGTTTATTTGTTGCATCAAATCTTTCCTCTTTATAATATTTGTATACCTAGATTATTACAATTACAGGTCAAATAATATTTTTTTATTCATTTATACATTCAAATTAACATATATCACAAAAAATCAAAAATACAATTATATATACATATATATGTTATATACTTCGTAACAAAATTATACAATTACAAATTTGTTAAAGTATTATTGTCAAATATTAGTATTATTTTGTATAATAATGTAATGAGAGGTAACTTTATTGTTATATTGTTAAGTATAACTGTACTGCACCGACAGCTGCTCTGGTTTAAACACTCATGATGATAAATACTTAGTATTATTATTTAGTGCCAGATACGTTCGGCTCCAAAGATCGACTGACAGCGGAAATTCATTAATCAGAACTATAAATAACTATATTATCATTAGTTAATTGTAGGTAAATGTACCTAATCCACTTTTGTACATAAGTACAATTGAACTGTAACCGATGGAAATAGTCTAAAGATGGAAATTCTTCCCAATATGAGGTTTTGATGGTATCGTGAAGGAACAAGCACGATGCCCGCCTGGTGTTAAGCGGAAACATCTGCCTATAACAGTTGCAGTTCGTCACAAGAGGTAAATTTTCATGGCTACGTCCTCATGTGTTGGAGCTCCTAAAAATAATTATATTGAATGTCTAGTTGAATACTGGTCACTGTGTCAAAGTCTTACTCAAAATATTACAATTTTAAGTTTGTAATTTTTTTTTACGAGCTGAGAGACCCGCGACATGCGAACAGCTAAACATATACAGATAAAACAAGCGGATTCTGAATGGAGCTCCGTTTTGCTATTTTTGGTACAGAACCCTAAAATAGACATAATATGCACAAAGTATATCATCCACCCTTAATACCCCAAATGGGGTTAGCAGTCGGGTCAAAACCAACCCACATATTTGTAATGTTTTGATACTATCTAATAGACGGCTAACCAATAGCCCCCTTCTGGGCCCGGCTCTGGACTCTGAGTTGTAAAACAAATTAAATATTTCTTTTTATGATAAAAATACTAAGGACCTCGAGGCAGTGAATGCATAAGAGTTTTAAAAACTTTATCTTATGCATTTCTCCAATTGATTCACAAAGCTTAAGATATTTCAAAAAACTATAAACTCGATAAGTAAATGCCATTTGCAATTTTTTTTGTTCATTACTATTTTTTGACTTCATTACATACTTTCTCAAATATTAATTATTAAGGTTATCTTCGTGATTATTTACTAAAAATAATTTTGCCTCTGCCGATTATCATCTACACCTACACCGAGTATGAGATAGCCTTCTCTGTAAGTACAATATTTGCAATAAGAACTAAAGATACCAACACTTATATAATACAACTTTTAATTAGCCATAAGTTTTTAGCTACGTATTATATTTTGTTAACTAGCTGTTAGTTTTCCGAATAAGATAAAATAAAATACTAACAAATGCATACATAATTCTTTAACTATCCAAACAAGAATAACTTGTATGAAATATAATCTTAGTTTATCTTATTTACTTCAAAGATATGGTTCAGTGAAGGATCCACCTCAATAGTGGACTAGGGAAGCAGTGCAGTGGCGCGGACGAAAGAAGTGTTTATTTAGCACATTATCGCGGCGCTCGGCGGCAGTGCTCCTCTCTAATGACAATTACAGGACAAAGAAAACTGCTCCCGGAGCCAGGAAATTGCCTCCTTACCCGAGCTCCGGGCGAAGGGGGGGTGAGGCGCGGGTTGAACGGGGCAGCGGGGAGGGTACGCTACGAATGTGTACGCGAAATAAGAAATAAAAGTAAAATTGGCCACCGTCGAGATGAGCTAGGACGGAACCGTTTACTTTTCTAGCTTATGTTTATTTGAAATTTCGTCGAAATATATATCTGATTTTGTTTTGTAGAAGTTTACTATTGTTGTTCGTATTTTGCTACTAAATATAAATAACACATGTCTGATATTAGTTTTATCGTGTGACATAACTAAATAACAACAGCGTTATGACCGTATCGACTGTACGAGTATTGGAGAGAAAGAGTTCGGAATGAATAATCTAAGTCGGGATTTTGATTATATAGCAAATGTGTAATTTTTCGCTGAATTTAAGATTTATGGGCATTTAAAAATCGGACAAGTGCGAGTCGGACTCGCGCACGAAGGGTTCCGTAACATTAGCTATACAACATTAGACTTCATATTTTAACATTTTTTTGTTTTAACGTGCGCGAGTCCGACTCGCACTTGGCCAACTTTTTGTATTTGTTGTTATAGCGGCAACAGAAATAATCATCTGAGAAAATTTCAACTTTCTAGCTATCACCATTCATGAGATACAGCCTGGTGACAGACGGACGGACGGACGGACAGTGAAGTCTCAGTAGTAGGGTCCTGTTTTTACCCTTTGGGTACGGAACCCTAAAAACCAGGCATTTGGTATAGCAGTAAAAGAAGAACTCTTTATGCGAGTTCTTACGGCGAAATACATATTTCCACCGACAAGTAGTTATGTGAAAATAACTGTGGGCCGTTTGAAGTGTATGGGTGCGCTACATGTATGGATAAAATAACAGGGACATGAAACTTAACAACTTTGTGTGACTGGGTGACGGGCGCAGTGCGTTTCGTCACTAGTCACAAACTGCAACTGTTCTAGGCAGTGGTTGCCGCTTCACACCATCCATCCCACACAACATGAAATATTAAAAGATCACCACGTAACTGGCGTTGCAGCTGCAGCCCACTGAACCAACTAAAATGTTTTTAATTTACATAAACAAACTATCGAAGTGCTCGTTTAATGTCTATTCCGGTTCTTCAAAAGTGAACATTAGTACAATTTGTGCTAGAAAATGTACGCTTGTTGGCTTACATACATTGTATTTATAACTGATAGGCTAGCCTTTGACCACTATCTCATCTGATGATAAGTGACGATGTGGTTGAAAATATTATTTAGACTATTTTTTTTTCTAAATACCATTACAAGCACTGTCGACTGGATCGTAGGACGCGGATTCGTTTCCCGCCCGGGGCATAAAATTTTGTGCTCCAATAATTTGTAAAATTATTTAGACTAAACTAGAATTACTGCTTCTCAATGGCACCATATATACACCGTTAGATTTTCTACTTGAGGGTGGAAGCTAGCAGGCGAGGCTTCGCAAAATGCCCTACCGCTATGATATATCAACTGCCATCTTTAAATAATTGTGACCGATACGACAGCCTGATGTGGCCCCCGAAGTACGTGTATGCTCAGAAGTAACGCTACTAGCGGTCACCCATCTCGACCGCAGTGGACGTTGCTTTACTTAGTTGATCGGTTGAGAACGGCTCATTTTGGGTAAGATCACTTCACAGAACTATGAATGCCTTAACTTGTCTCTGGATGGGTCGGCATACATAGTGACTATAGCTGAATTGAAATCAGCTGTTAGACACAAGACATTTTCTTCCCACACGAGAGTCGAAATATGACAAGAGAGCGACAAGTGTTCTGACATTCTCAAAGCTGAAATATAAAGCAGTCGAGCCATTTTGTCATTTCGTGCGGAATACGAGACATGTCGGCGATTCCACGGGACTTCCGTGCCTTACATATTTGGGACACGTCTCACTCTGTGCTAGAGATCAAACACCGGTAACATTTTTGAAGCGCTCGTAGCGAAGTTTGCTTAGCCATTCTGAATCGATCAGCAAAGTTAAGCAACGTCCGCCTCTGTCATCACTTGGATGGGTAACCGCAGGTTGGACATTACTACTGAGCGCTTCCGTGCTTCGGAGGGCACGTTAAGCCGTCGGTCCCGGTTGTTGTCTTAGGATGGCAGTCGTTACAGTATGGTGGGAGGGCATTTTGCGAATGCCCGCCTGGCTAGCTACCACCCTCAAGATGAAAATCTGTCACAAGCACCTAACGATGTGTTCTGGCAGCTGTCCTAGAGAGCCAGTAACTCTAGGTTAGTCTGAACAACATCCTCGACCACATCATCACTTACCATCAGGTGAGATAGTGGTCAAAGGCTAACCTATCAGACATAAAAAAAATAAAAAATAAATATAGAGTATTTGGTCAATCATAGTTTATATTGCACAAATGTTAAATCACAGAAACATTTACATTAAGTATTTACCAAAAACCTCTTTTTTTTTAAATTACATATTATAGTATGTAGATCTTGTTAGTATATTGCCTGTTTTTTATATGTGCTTCGTATTTAATGTTTTATTTATTGAATTTCCTAAACACGACTTTCAATTAATTGATATCAATTTTTTCATCGCAAGGACAGATTTAAATTTGTTTTATATTAATAATAATTATTGGCAGATATTCGCAATCACTCGAGTTTGTGCATCCAAAGAAGTTTTTGACAATAACCAAACAAACAGATATTTAAATGAAAACCAATAAAAAAAATACTAACATAGATTTTGCGAAATCAATAACTGTTTTTAATTACTGTTTTAGTAAAAATATTCAAAGGTATAGAATTACATGTATATCTAGAGTATTGTCAGGCCATTTTAACTACATTATATCAGCATTATCGAGTGGGTATATGTATTAATATGTGCGTCTTAATATCATAACTATTTCCTGGAGACAGGCAGAAAAAACTAATTTCAATTTATTATACTGATGGCATACCTCACTCGCTTCGTAAAGAGTCATGCGTATACTTTAGGTCTAGCACAATACTTAGCAACAGCACAATAAGACGTACGTATTCTTAGTGCTATATTGTACTTGTTAAAAGGTGGGTCAATCAATAGTGTAAAAAACGGTATTTCGATACCGGTGCCGCCGCACGACGTACAAACAGGGAGTGCCCGGAGACAGGAAGTGAGGGGGCACGGCAGGTACATAGCAGTTTCTGACAGCCACTGACGGCGCGCTGTGAACGTGTGATACACATTCCTTTACCTTGTCTAAAGTAAGGCAGCGTTTGAAACATCTGTCATAATAGTCTCACTGATTTAAGAGCACAATATCTCTTATTCTGCTAAAACTGAAAATATCTGATTAGTGCCCAATTTTGTCGCATAGAGCTTTACGCTCCTCTCGTATCTCATTGCCAAAATTTGAGCTAGAAGCAGTACACATACGGTTTTTTGCTGTAATGTCAATTTTTGACCATTATCTCAGCTGTTGGTACGTGATCATGTGATTAAATATGGTAAAGATGCTCTGAGTGCTGGAAAAGGCTTTCAGTTACCGGCCCACACCATTATTGGCGAAAAATTTTCAGCTCTATAGTACCTAGCCAAAAAGAATTTACAAAATGCTACTTCTACCACCATGCGGTGAAACTTGAGTCCGTCCCGATATTTGAACAATGAATTCGATGCGTGGCAGTCCTAACCACTGGGCCATAACTGCTTTGAAATTTATAAAAATTATAAGTCGCTGTCGGTTACAGTTGTTAAGAATACATATACGTGTTAATATCAAACAAGCTCTAAAATATGCAGTTCCATGTCGAAAACTCCGTAGGCATGCCTTAGAAAGGTAATCTGCTATTATTAAGTAATTTGGCAATATAACGATCTACTCTAGTGAAACTCCAGACTTTTGCTGGCGATATAATATATATTTTTTTAAATTTATTTATTTATAAATCTACACTCCACAGACTCTAGGGTCTACTTATAGATGTATGAGATACTCATAAAATGGAAAACCGATCTACGCATACAACAACGAGCATTTGAATGTAACGTTGAATTGAGAACATTTCCGGTATGATACGATTTGATCCCAATCAAAGCCCATAATGCTGTCATAAAACGGGCCATAACAAGTTACCTATCGAATTGAGCTCGTTTGTGCGGAGGTTGCAAGGATGTAGAGGAGGGGAGAGGAGGGGGGTGACTGGTGAGCAACCTCGACCTCATTACTTACTACTTATAAAGGCGACGTCGCGCCACATGATAGCTAATTAACTCCCGGAAGAGTCACCACTAAAATGTTCGACATCAATCGAACGGGGCCATCCGAGGAACACCGTCGCGGCAGAGACACCGTCCATCCGGTGCTCAGGCCAAGAGAGGCAATTCCGCAGGTCAATACTTACTCTTTTACGAGCACTCGTAAACCTCATCCCCATTATCGCGTAGGAATCGCGCGATATTACACACCCGCTCGCGATCGCACCAGCTTTTATTTCTCTAGCGCTCGTTACGATTTTTTATTCATCTGTGAGGGACCGAACGCTGTAAATTATATGAATAAAATAGCAGGAGCATACGTCCGTTGCCTTCGCCGGCTTATAATAAATTCGCTTTATTACTGAGCCCGGTCGCGCACTACCACCCGCTGCCGACCGCACTCGCCAACGATCCGAGGTCGGTTCTAGCATTCCTATCTCTTCTAGATGGATCCAGAAACTAAACTCGAATAATAACTTGATAAAATTTCAAGTCACGACTTCGGCGTTTGTCGCACTTCGTAGGGTTTCGTAGATATATTGCTGTTAATAGCCCATTAATTTCAGTTTGCCGTCTGCGCGATGGCGCGATCGGACACTTGTATTATATTTTATTCAGGAGTTAGAATGTCTCCCTTAACCCCTTAAAACACTTTTACTGCGATCCCGAACTTACCTGAAACAAATGAGAATTCATCGTTATTGGGTTATTCTATTAAGTTCCGTGAATATTAACATCCGCCTGCGTTCACTAAAGTCTTGGCGAAAATTCTAGAAACAAATCTTTGTGATAACTTAGAGAAGTTAAAGTTGTTAACTGTTGGCTTGGAAGAGTTAGCATTAGTTGTGGGGAGCAGTGAGCACTGCTCAACAGTGAGCCGAGTTGATAGTTTTGTGTAAAACCGCGTCGACATTGTTCGAGTCACGTCGCTGCCAGAGCTTGTCTTGCACGCGATGCGCGCGGAATACTTAAGTGAGAGACAACTTTATAAGAAAAATTCACTTGACTGCAAAGTCTGCATTGAAGTAGCTTTAGCAATATATATTTTTCGTTTTTTTCGGCACCAATTAATAATCAAAACGTAAGTAGTAGCAGTGTTGCGAGCCCTGCTACGCCTTCCAAACCGTTTTGGGAGGTTTTAAGCTCATACAAAAATAACATTCCTTTATTAAAACGCATACCTCGGGGTGCAAGAATTTCTGTTGCCCAATCTTTATCTTGTTCCATTAAAAACGTCTTGGCTACTAATACTACGCAAGCCTGGGAGCATCTTCTAGCATTCCCGTACCACGTATTTCACGTGAATTTTGATCCGTCTAACAAAAAATCACTTACTACTAGAGTAAAGGAAAACTGCGTGAAATACAGGGCACGTGAAGAGCAATCTTTTGGCACAACTATAATCATTCCGCCACTGCGGCGGAATACAAAAACAAATAATTTCGATTCAGCTACTATTAAAATAGTAGAAAACAAAATTACTGATGGTGATATTAAAAACGCGGCACGCATCTTGTTTTCGAGTGATACAATCGCTCCTTTTACATCTGATACGTTGAATTCCCTAATTGAAAAGCATCCGCCTGCAACTGCAGGTCTCCACCTTGTTTTCGAGTGATACAATCGCTCCTTTTACATCTGATACGTTGAATTCCCTAATTGAAAAGCATCCGCCTGCAACTGCAGGTCTCCACCTTCCCGAATCTCCTATACAAGACATTGTTGAGGTGACCCCACAGGATGTTTCTGCAGCCGTGGCATCTTTTTTAAGTGGCTCAGCCGGTGGCCTTGATGGCCTCACGCCTCAGCACTTAAAAGATATTTTATCTTTTAGTTCTGGTGAGGTAGGCGAGACACTTTTAAGGGATGTGACGGCTTTGGTTAATTTGATGTTGTCGGGTCAGGTCAACAATGAAATTACCGAAATTCTGTACGGTGCGAATTTATGTGCCCTAAATAAAAAAGATGGTGGTATTAGGCCTATAGCAGTAGGCACCACTTATCGTCGCCTCACAGCCAAATGCGGTTGTAGGAAAAAGGTTGCTTTTTTAAGTAATCTTTTTCAACCACTGCAACTCGGTTTTGGTTCACAGGGTGGCTGTGAGGCTGCTGTACATTCACTTCGCACATTTCTTGATCAAAATTGTGGAGATGTGCTTTTGAAGGTGGATGTTAAAAATGCATTCAACTCTTTAGATAGAGGCACTCTTTTGACTGAAGTGAAAGATAAAATTCCGGAATTATACCCTTTTCTTTGGCAATGCTACGGCAAACCGTCAAAATTAACATACCAAAATAACGTTATTTTATCTTCCGTAGGATGTCAACAGGGTGATCCTCTGGGACCAGCCATTTTTAGCCTTGCGATCCACTCAATAATTCAACGTCTCCAATCAAAACTTAACGTTTGGTATTTGGATGACGGAACCTTAGGAGGCGATGCGAACACGGTTTTGGATGACTTGCGAGTACTTATAGACGATTTTCGTGTTATTGGCCTTGAACTAAATTTTTCTAAATGTGAACTTTTTGTTTGTGATACTTGTCCGGATAAAGTTTCGATTATTGAAAAATTCAACTTACTTGCGCCTAATATAAAATTAGTAGAAAAAAGTTCGCTTCGTCTTTTGGGTTCACCGATTCTTAACGAATCTTTATCACCATTTGTCGAAGAACAAATTCAAAAGTTTAGAAATGCTTCTAGCAGATTATCCAAAATTAACGCCCATATGGCTTTTACAATTATAAGATTTTGCCTTTTCGTTCCTAAATTTACATACTATTTAAGATGTTGTCAGCTGTGGCAACGCAGTGAGCTTTTGTTAAGCTTAGACAACTTAGTAAAAGATACGTTAGTGTCGGTTTTGAATGTTGAGATGGATGATAGGGCTTGGGTGCAAGCTTCCCTCCCTGTGAGGTTGGGGGGCATAGGGATACGCAAAATTTCTAGTGTGGCATTACCAGCTTTTTTGTCTTCTGTACACAGTACACACAAATTAGTAGAAAAAATTCTTGCACGATCTTTAGGCTCTTTCGATGTAGCATATCTGGCTGAGGCCAAAAACACATGGAGACTGGCTTGTCCAAATACTGAATTCCCAAAAATGTTGTCATCTCAGAAACAGTGGGATCGGCCCCTATGCGATTTAACACGGAAAGATCTTTTAAATACGTGTTCTAGCATCGCAGATCGTGCTCGTATTCTCGCTGTTTCTGTGTGGGAATCCGGTCTTTGGTTACAGGCCATTCCTTCTTACAAAACTGGTAGCCTTATAGATCCATCCGCTTTTCGTCTAGCTATTAGCTTACGCTTGGGTGCAAGGTGTTGTGTTGCACATCACTGCCAGTGTGGTACTGCAGTTGATCAACTCGGTCACCATGGCCTCTCCTGCTCTCGAAGTGCTGGTCGAATTTCCCGCCACGCCAGCCTTAACGATATCATTCGCCGGGCTTTTACCAGCGCCAATGTTCCAGCTATTCTCGAACCGAATGGTCTGATGCGTGACGATGGTAAAAGACCTGATGGCATGACTCTGGTTCCGTGGAAGTTAGGACGGCCCTTAGTGTGGGACGCTACGTGCGTGGACACTTTAGCGCCGTCACATCTTTCTGAAACCAACGTGAGGGCTGGCGCTGCGGCTACTTCGGCGGAGCAACTCAAGCGGCGCAAATATGCTAACCTCGGTATGGGTTACATATTTGAGCCGTTTGGTGTGGAGACGTTGGGTCCGTGGGGACCGGGAGCTCATCGTATTTTCCAAAACCTATCTGAGCGCTTGGTCGATGCGACGCGTGATCAAAATGCTGGCACATATTTGGCTCAACGAATAAGCATTGCAATTCAACGGGGCAATGCTGCCAGCATGCTGGGCACGCTGCCAACTGGGAGTGGGCTGGAGCATTTGGACTGCCTATGAGTCTGCTATGACTTATAGGTGTCTAAATGCTTTTATTGTAGTAGCTGTAGTGTTGTATATAGTTCATAGTATTTTGTTTAATAAAAGCTTTTTCGTTTTCAACAAAGTATGTTGATGTTGAAAAGTTTATAAAAGTGTTGAAGAATACTTATGTCTTATTCTTATTACGTACATTTACATTCAATATTCTACTGGCATCCTGAAACATAAAAAACAAAAGAAGTATATTGAAACTATCAATAATTAATCATGAATAAGTAAAGTATTACAAGTCGTATTTTTTTTATTGTTTATTGATTTATTTATAGTTGATAGGTTAGCATTGGACCACTATCTCACTACATGGTAAGTGATCATGTGGACAAAGTATTTATACAGGCTAATCTATATTTATTGGCTCGCAAGGATAGCTCGAGCACACCGTTAGACAAATTTTCTACTTGAGAGTGGTAGCTAGTTGGTGGATATTCACAAAATGCCCTGGTACCATACTATAACCATTGCCATCCTAAGAAAACAACCGGGACCAACGGTTTAACATGATCATTAGTAACGACCTCTTAGTAAATAGAGGTCACCTATCCAAGAAATGACCGCAGCGGATCTAGCTTAACAGGTAAGAAAGAATATGCAAGCTACATTATTAGCTTAACTTTTTTGAATATAATGCTATATATATATAACTTCACACAACTATATATTATTAATGTGTTTTGTGCATGTTTCATACATTTAAAAGGATATTTGTCACGACAAGTTAAATTGCAGATGCACGTATTCGATCCCCGAGGCGCAAGTCCGGCAGCCTGTCGGTATTCAATCAACTGTCCTGTAACTACACGTGGAACACTCCATGCAGTTCAAAGCGACACATGTCCTTTGACACTTGTGCCGATTCACACGTGTGCGTCTCAATTAATCACTACTCGTACCTGCTGGTGAGAGAGAACCACCGTCTTGATGGAATACATTCGTTAACACTTGCGCTACGTAACCAGATCAGTGACTTGTATGACTTTGAATTAGCTGTGTACAAATTACTAAAATTTCAGTTGTTGACTACAACTTAATTTTAATTACTTAGTACTTAGCATACGAATACAAATTATAAACTTACAGTTACCTTCTCACCCTTAACCCGCTTTTAGTAAAATATAGAACCAAATTTTTACATTGAAATGTATGAAATAATTGTTGAAGTCGGCACCAAGGTGATTCAAAACACTTTTAGCTTCCATTTTCATGGTCCGGCTTCCACAAGTTGTTCATACTTTTTAGTGTTAGAAGTCGGTCCCGTTTTGTATTATTTTTACCCTACCTTTAAATTCACCTTAGAAATTCATACTGTTTGCAAAAGCAATTTTCACACCCAAAACACTAGCAATTAACATGTCATCGAGGTAAAGGAATATTGGCAAAAAAAAAGCTTCAGATAATGAGGGCATTAATACGATAAAGAGCCCTGTTCTGCGACCAATGTAAAACGAATACGCATCACATCGACGTGAAAGGTGGCATATTGTTTTTTAGGTGCATAAAAAGAACTGCGTTGCCTTCTATGACGTCAGTCAATAGAAGCATATAGCCATTTGTAAATTAAAATTAAAAGCTGTAGGTTCTAATTAGCATATTTTCGATATGACGTTAAATTCTTGTTCTTAAAATAACATAAAAACGTAAATAGCGATAATTACTAAAAATTTTAACATGTTTTTCATTATTTTTTGGGCGTATTGACGTCCTATTGATTGATTATCCACACAATTGCGTTTGATCAACTCTTCACAATTCAAAATCATAAAATATAGATATCTCCGTCCGTGGGCGTGTAACCGAAAACACTTTGATCTTTACTCGAAGTGCTATAAATGGAGCTTTCAAAAGGGTAACTCGGTTTCACAATAATACACTTAGAAATGGAAAGCCCTAGGCGTTTAATCAGAAAAAAGGTTTTCACCGAGCAAAGTATCGCAATGAATCTCGTCAAAAAATATCTTTTATATTTATAATAATAATAAATGATTCAGTATCTTAATAAAAACAGCATCTTCTCCTGTAAATTTCATGGTGTAATAAGTAATATTTCATTTACTACTTCCGACTGTTATATTTTTTACAGAGTGGATCAGAAAAATTATACTCTCTTTATCAATATAAAAAGCAGTAAATATTAAATATTGAAACCTTACATATATTCACAGTTCTCTGTAATTTAATTTCAGAGGGTTAAATAATATGTGAGTAGGTAGTAAATCTCGCGTATTCGAGAGCGGCGCGGCGCGAGGCGCGAGGCGGGCGGCGCCACAGATGAGGTGGCAGTTACTGGGCGCAGAGCTGCGTAGGGCGGGATCACTTAAGCTACATGTGACAAAGTACTAAGCTCAGTAATCCTCGTAACCTTTTCGTGTTTCACAGAGTGAAATATTTGACGATAAGTATTTTTTGAGCAAAATGAAATGTGTGCATTATACGTGACTCAAATGAGTGGAGAAAATAGAAATAAAATCTCAAAAATAGTGCTGTTGTTTGTAGCGGGTACTTGTGTTGAATGTTCATGCTTCTTGGTTATGAGCCTAATAAATATCAAGGTAGAACTAAACAATTCAATTATGGAACCTTTAATATAATAGTATTGAAAGTTTTTAATCGGCCACTTCATTCGTCAGAAAACTCCAAAACGAGAACTTACTTGTCGACTAGCATCAACGTGTCGAATGAAAAGAACCAATAAATTTATATTGGTGATTGAGGTACCTGAAAAGTTATTGTGTAAGTTAAATTATTACATCAAAAGTATTATTTAAGTACATTACTATAATTTGTATTTTATATTACGTGCAAAAAATTATCAATAGAGGTAAACATACTCGTACCAATCTTAACTATAGAGGGGGTTCATAAATTGTGTCAACTATTATTTTATACTCATTAATATTATAGACTGACCATTAACTCTCATGATAATTTTTAAATAGGTATTTAGTATATACATAAAAATAATGGTAGATAAAAGTATACTTCCTTTAATATTTTCTCTTTGGGAAGAGCTCCTGTCCTGTAACAGGTTTTAAATAAAATAAAACCATTTGATCAAAACGCGTCAAAAATTGTTGTGGTTGGGTACCGTGCCCGTTATGAATTGTTACCGAAATTTTAATTGTAATCGCTAAACACATTTTTATGTGTGATTATACTATTTTTACAGCTGATAGGCTCGGCCTTGATTACTATCTCATCGGTTGGTAAATTAAGATCTGGTCGAGGATGAATGGGTTAAGGCATGCACTACTGGCTCTCGAGAATTGCTGCTGGAGTACTTTGTTAGGAACTTTACGACAGATTTTCTAAGTACTTGAGGATGGTAGGCATCCAGGCGAGCAATCAAAAAATGCTCTTTTACTATGCAGTGTGAAGCTAAAGCCGACGGTGATCTGGCCGAAGCTGTCACCTCTCAGCTATCACTATTTCATTAAAAAAAAGTTAATACAATTCCTAAATCTAATAAAAAAATCTATTTGACTTGATGCCATACAATATTCGGTCTAAATTAACAGAATCTGGATAGATTCAGGCGTTACTTTGCGGAAATCCATATTTAATAATAACAAATACTTTCAAAAGTATCCTAAAAAATATTACTTACCGAGCGCACGAAGCGCTCGGTAAGTCAAGACCTCCTGAAGATGCTTCGTTTAGAAGCGAAACTAGTCGGGTATTCTTCCGGTTAGGCTGCGTGATGTTTGTGACGTCACGTAGATAACAGGGAAATTAGGCGGAATTGTCACTAGATATATAATTTTATGCTTTTTTAAGTGTTTTATTTAAATATTATTTAATATTTTTTAGGATACTTTTGAAAGTATTTGTTATTATTAACAGAATCTCTTGTTACAATTATATTATGTAATACAATTAGCGAAAGTTCAAATGCAGTTTGGAATGTATGTTGTTATTCTAAATTCTATTGGTACAGTTATTTTCATAACGTCAAGCGACAGGGAGGGCCAGTATGCACAGTTAGTAAACGCTAAAGTCCACTTAATTAGAGAGGGTTTATTGCACAGCGTGTAATGACTCGTCCCACTTGGCTGCCGGCTGGCTCGCGTCGCCCATGTCGGTATTATTTAGGAGAATATAAACCTTGTGTGAACACGGTTGGAGACCCAGAGCTTACGTAAAAGCCACATGCTTCTATTGAAGTGAATTTGTACTGCGTTATTGTATGTATCAAAATTGATTGGCGAACAAAAAATCTGGTTTACCTTAAAATAAATCAAATATTTTCTGGCTCGCTCTCTTAAAACTGTACCTACATAAAAAAAAGGTCTTGTAAATATATAAGTCTGTGTACGGAGATACTCAAATGTGGTATCCAATATGTTAGGTCTCTGTTGCACGCTATGTACGTATAACCGCGCCAGTATTTACCTGAAGCAATCCTAAAAATGGCATCATTGAATAGTTTCCTTTGAGCAAAAATACATAAATTTGAATCAAAGGTGGAGCAGAAAAATCTTAGTTTTGGAATATCTAGGTCCTGGGTACGATTCCAGAGCCGTACCTAAAGTTACAAAAAAATCTAATTGATTCATTCTCAATAGCAGTCTGGAATCTGCAACTAGCAATATGCTCGCTTCTTAATTAAGTGTCAACACTTGGGTGGATAAGGCAATTCTACCAAAATCTTGGGGAAATTGAAGTAGGCGTCTCTTGGTGGAATCAAGTACCCAGAAATCGGTTAGAGATATTCTTCAGTCATGGGTCAGTGTGCACCATCCTGAACGTAAATCATCAAAAAGCACCTTCACTTTCTTAGCCACGTCACTTATGTAAAGTGGTTTTAACTAGGGCACTCTGATATATTATCTATATCTTTACTTATATTATAAAGAGGAAAGATTTGTATTTTTGTATGCTACCAATAAACTAAAAAACTACCAAACTGATTTGGATCAAATTTAGCTCGAAAATATTTTGAGCACCAGGAAAGGACATAATATAGTTTTTATCCAACTGCGCAAAAAGAAGTTAATGTTTTTGCGCGATAGCCTAAAAATGCGCGGGCGGAGCCGCAGCTGGAAAGCTAGTGTTTGTATATGCATTAAACGCTTTTTATAAGATAAAACATCACTTGTTTAAGGAAACAGTAATCAATTAAAAAAGGATTACTTACAATTTATACAAACTAATTATGAACCGTTTGCATATAAAACGTGTGAATCCTTAAATTATTGCAGATCGGTGTACGTTTAATTATGGAGCGTTCCACATCTCTGCGGTAAAAAAAAGAATTATTTAAAAGCGTAACTACATTTTTTGTCTGTATCCATTATTCATTAGCGCGCAGCTGGCAGCTCTGACGTCACAGCAAATTGGAAGGCAGTGGAAAACATTCGCTGTACACTCGTCCAAACTCATTCGAACTCATCCGAACTCACCCAAACTCGGTCGCACTCGTCATTGCGTCCACACATGTACAAGTTAATTCCATTCGACAAATTGCTCGGTAAATAACGGCCGCCGAACTCCACATAATAGTTTTCCAATTTTGCCACTACCCTCATAATTTCATTGCTTTTTCATCGTTTCGAACGATTGCGTGACTGAACAACATTCATGACTAATTAACCAATTCATTTCGGTTTGTATCTGTTTTTTCTTGGGAGCGTTTTACTTAATAACGTCGTTTTACTACCCTCATCCCTCTCATGAGGAATTGGTACAAAATGTCATATGAACACAAAAGAGGGAGCAACCGGAATAAACCACATTGCTCAGGTCTGTGTAAGTTTACTCTAAATGTTGGTCCTCCATTTTGCACCCTAAATTATAAAACATTTTTATAAAATGCAAAAAGGTACTCGTAATCTCTGAGACTTGAACCCAGTAGTCCTTCTTGTGGATATATACGGCGAGCAACCGAGTCAAAGTCGATACACGCTCGGAGACGAAATAAGTCAAATATATCTAATAATTAGTGCGTTACTGTCTTTTTGTTGGATAATGCGACTAGGTGTATAAATTGCAATTCTGTTAGAGGTGTAACAAACTTTTCACATATAATGGAATTTTTTTTTGTAAAAAAAACTGTACACCGGAATCGATTTGAAAGGTTTTTTCACATTCCTAAATTTCGATGTCTTGTTTTTAATATTATCACTGTAATAGTCTAACTACTGTCTAACGCTATCACTTATTCAGATCATACAATATGATCTGAGATCACTTGTATGTTACACTATATTAAATTTTTAATGTACGTTCACTGATCAATGTTTAGTTCATAATAAAAAATATTAACCGACTTCTAAAAAAGGAGGACGTTCTCAATTCGGCTGTATTTTTTATAGATTTCAACAAGTTATTTCACACTTTTGGGTGTTGAAGTCGGTTCGATTTTTGGTAAAAAAATTTTTTCACACTTTTTTAAGGTGACAACTTTTGCCATGCTCCAAACTGGGCACGGATACATCTATCATATTAAAATTTATGAATAATTTCATTTCGTCTACGGCTAACCATACTTGGGAATGCTCTTCAACTGTATACTTGCTTATTTTCAAGTCATCTTGATATTCTAAGAATAAAATATTTAACAATATGCTATAAACTTAAATAACTTAATGATGACATCATTGTTTCTGTATATCACTGAAAAGATTGAATATTTTCAGTTTTTATATAACAAACAATAAAAAGTTATAAAATGCGGAAGTTGTACCATAATAACGCGAGTTCAAGGTGTTTCAATCGGCATCGTTCACATTGTTCAGTGTTGGAGAACTGCATTAGTGAAACAAACAACAAATAATATGTAACATAACTAATAAGATTTAAAAAAAAAATATATTAAAAACCAGATGTTGATTTCTAGATAACTTTAATCTTAATTATAATAGATTTTTGTAGCACACTGAAGAAGATTAGATACATTTGACGACACACGATAAAAGAGCATTTTGCGAATGCTCGCATGGATAGCTACCACCCTCAAATAGATAATCCGTCGCCAAGCAGTTTGTTCTGGCAGCAGTGTTTTAGAGCAGTTAAATAATAATGGAAGTACAGGCACATGAGACACAACGTTTGTATGGCTCAGGGTGAGGGGATCAGTGCAGATAGTCACATGTGATGAAATGCATCTGGTATAGGCAGAGGTTACCGTTTAAGATCATGTGTGTGTTCTGTAATTGCCTTAAAAACTACATGATAGAAAATATTAAAGTATAGGGTTGCCTCATCATTAACAAGTTTAAAGCTTGTTACAAAATTAGTATTGTTTGTAGTACAACGCAAGTTGAACAATAGATGTCGCTCCATTTCAATACGATGGTTAAAGAACGATAAGAAAAAAATTAGTTATGACTCATTGTTTTGTTACCTCAATTGGTCAGAGAATACCCCGGTTAAAAGGATGGATGGACGCGGGTTTGAAACTCGCACATGACGAAAAAATGTCCCCTCGTAAATTTGTAATTTTGTAATGTAGGTAATCCGCAGAACATGCGTTATTGCAAACATAAACATATTAAAAAAGAGTAGCGTAACAATGAATAGAGTTTCAACATGAAATCAAAGTGATAGTAGATACCCCCTAACTCACTTATTATAGACTTAGTAATGTCAGAATTTGTACCTGCCTAGATTTTCAGTGAATAGAATCTTGCTCGTGAAAATTAGTGAGACCCTTGTTAAGTAAAGAGGGTCAAATGTTTAAGTAATGCGGTGGGCTACTTGATTTACTGACCTCCCGACCACTACCTGCGGAAGGGAAGGTGAGCTCTTGAATTCCACTAGTCCTTTACATAATTATTTTAATGTCCTAACATAATAATACCTAAATATGATTATTATTTTACCTGCGTTTAATTGTGCAAAGATCATCAACATCTTCCTACACGTACTATACTTATGTGTGCCCGGTACAATATCAGATAATATTATTTAGGAAAAAACTAGATAAACATAAGTAACAATATAATTGTTATAGTTTTGGTTTTATGGCTGACTGTTTACTCGACGCCCATCCTCCATGGAAATACACTCGTGGGTAGTATACCCGCTATCACTGTTAGGTGCTTGGCGACAGAATGTCCACTTTATAGTAGCAGATAACCAAACAACAATAAAAGTTCCTAACACCTGTAATGAAAACCTGCCCTCCCGACCGGTGACCAATGTACATTGCTCAGTCAATTTTATAAAATTTAGTAAACTCTATAGTTGTACATTGAAACCATCAGCTGTTAAAGTTCTTGTTTATGCCCGGACAATGTAAGAGGACAAAAACGGCTTTTTATCTTTTAGTGCATGAAAGCGTTTATTAAGCACAATTAAGTAAGGATATACATTAGTATTATACACGAAATTGTTTGAAAAGTTTCCATTTGTTATCTATTTCATGTAGTATTTTTTCTTGGTCCTAATACTCATACTTAGATCGGGGGATTTTTGAGGAGGAACATTGATACTCAAAATAGTGCACGTTCAAATATTCCTCTCATTTGTTGAATCTGTAGATCGGGTATGGCGCATCGATAGTAAACTGTCGACGTTTTTTTTCCCTCGACGCCCCGTGACGTTTTTTTTAGTACTAAGTTGTTTTCCATTACCTAAACATGTCACCTTAATATCCCAATACCCTAATATATCACCTATACCATACAAAAATAACATTTTCATCCATTTAGTTTGAGTGGATCAAACAGCGAAATGTAAAATTAAATATATGTTTACAGATTTTGACGTTATTTGTTTTAAAATCGAGTTTATTTTATGTCATCTCCAATCATCATAGAATTTTCTTGGTACCAATGCAATCCTCATCATATTCTCTTTACGGGAAAAGAAATGAAAACAGACTTTTTATTGAAAATTTTACAGAAAAAGGGGGTTAAAAAGATGAAGAAAATTGCGGAAAACAGCATTTTTTTTTCTGAAACTATTCCACCCACAATTTTAATTTTTCTTTATATATGAGTATTTACTATATTTCTTTACCCATGAATTATCACAGATTGTTTGGATAAATGTTTAAAAAGTAGTACCGAGATTAAAACAACGCGGTTTTTTTAAGAATTTTGGCGGCAAATCTCTATGGAAGCGCAATTATTATTTTTTTCAAACACTATACCACCTACGGCTTTGGTTCTTCTTTTGATATGATTATTTACATGTAATCTATACACTTGAATTATTTCAGATGTATAGGTTTAGTAGTTTAAAAGTACTTACGAGATTATTTATTACATAAGTTTCCATGGTGAGTGTTTGCGCGGCAAAATGTATCGAGTGAAAGTTTTTTATTTTCATTGCACGATTTGAATAACTTTTCGTTAACGTAACGTGATGAGATTTTTGTAGTTGTATAGCCAAGCATACTAACTTACTAACAGCGTTTGAATAATAACGATCGAATAAATACAAGCTTCACACTAAACCTTTTTTTCAGACGACCGGAAATCCGTACGTGACACACAAGAGGGTCAAATAAAAAAAATATATATAAAAAACTTTTCAATCGTTATCCTTTTAATTACTTTCAACATCGTTATTGACTTGATCCCTATATATATGCAAAATAACAGCTTTCTAGGTTCATTACTGTAGAAGTAGTTACGATATTATTAATAAATGACGCCAAAATGTAATTTGAGCTGGTTTCAAATTTTATAAAAATATTAAAAATACTTTCTGTTATCTCTGAAAAACATGGATTTTTCTCGTATAGCCAAGGATCCAGCCTTATGAAAACCGTTTGCATTATGAAAATTGGACTTACGCAGATTTTATGGTAAATTTGTAAACACGACTATTGACCGCCGACCGGCTAGCCGGTTTGTACAGATGCGCACAAATCCGGCCGGCCGGCAAATAGAAATTAGGGGACAAGTCAGTTAATTTTTTATAGAGATATTATTTACATTAACTTTATTTCATTCGTGCATAAAACCTTCAACTTAAGTTGATCAGCCCTCACTTTTGGTTCGGGCTGGTAAACATCTTTGCTAAAATTACTTGTTCCATGCACTCGTTGTATAAACTTTTACTTCTTATTTGTTTGACTTGTGCTATTATATTTTCTATAACTCAACTAAAAATAATATGACGTAATTCAAGTCTTACTCTACTGGGTCAAGGTGAGGAATATCGTATAAAATGGCGAAACAACAAAAAGTTATCAATCTAATATATGAAGAAAGTCAACACAAAGACAAGCTCACTCTATTGTAACGAAGGAAACAAACATCCACAGTAGTATCCAATAATATTCGTCAATATAAAAAATATTTTCCTACAAAATAATATAGTGCAAAGTTTCTCATCTACATCACAATTCTTTTTAATAACCACACGCCGCCTAATACATATTATATAATTTTTAATTGAAAATATGAGATCAACTTAGATAAGCATACTTTTTGTATTTTTTCATTAACTTGAATTGTAAAATTACAAACAAATTGAATATCAAACATAAATAATATCAAAGTTCTCAATCAAAACATCAATATTCAGTGGGGCATCAACTTCTGAAAATTAAACACATAATTTGAATCATTGCTGATTAGCTATCATATTAGTTCAAATACTTTTTTGTATGATGTTTTATTTCACACAAGAACAATTCTAGTTTTGACCATAAAGCGTTCGTTGAAGATCAAGATCGGTGAAGTATCGTAGCAAAATCGGTCCATTATCGGTAGACCTGCGACGGGCGCGGCACGGGGTGAATCGGTTAGTTACCGGGTCGGAAGCGGCTCGGAATGAGGCCGTGCTCGCTACTTGAATACAGATCACGTATTTCGGGCTCAAAGGAGTTACGCTCACTGTGAATAGAATCTTTACTTCTCTAACTATTGACGGATATTGAAAAGTTTGATGAAATAAATGCCAAATACAAGTCAAAGAAGCGTACTAAGGGTGCCGCACCGAAAACAATATTTTATGACGTGTTTTTATCATAAAAGTCTATGTTTCATTTCATTAACTTTCTTCAATCCAAAACATAGGCTATACTTAATTTAGTAGAATAACAAATGGAAATATAACTAGGTGCAAATTACATCCGATAATAAGTATGCACAAGTATCCCTGAATAGTAGGTTGACCTGTATCGTGAGGTTCGGTCCCTTTCTTATTAAAGTATTCATTTGCTACTCGTGTATCAAAAACCCAAATAAAGTACATTAATTTAATTTTATGTTTGTTTAAACAGTTACTTGTATTTTTTCCCGTTAAATATTTTATCTTCTATTTTGTGGAGAAAGGTTGTAATTAACACTGAGTGAGTGGTGATTAAGAGTTGAGTATGTTTTATAAATTTATAAACATTGATTTCAAATTCATGATTACAGTTTTTATATTGTAATCATCAATATTATATATAAAACAGAATTATATGGTTGTGTTATGTTGTCATTGCAGCTGATTATGTTATTAATAGAAGGAGGCCTGGTCCACTCTCATACGTAACTTTAAAGATTTAACCAAGGATAATTGAAAGATAGATGAGAAGATGGAAATTATTATATTATATATTTTTTTCTTCAGTCATTCAGTTTAGATTTATAAGCACGTGTCCAACTCATACAAAGATTTAAATATTTAATTTTTGCGAATTCCGCACATGATTATTATTTTTCCTTTCGTAAATTTGTAATTTTGTCATAAGTTATTTTCAAAATAGTGTTCGAGTTTTTTAGCCTGAGTTCGAACAGCACTTGTCCGGTTTTGATTATTTTTAATAGATGTGAGATATTGAACTATGATCACACAAAGTTTGACGTTTGTATATAATACCTTTTAAAAGAAAGAGCTTAATCAAAATACGTCATAAAGAAATGTTTCGTGTATGACGATCCCCTTTTATTTTTAACTTTTTGGTATTTGTTATTACTTGTTGGGCAATCAGCCAAACTAAAAAGTATTATATTGTGAAAATTTCAACCGGTTATGTGTTTCCGTTCCTATGATTGTTCCAATAAATGTCGGACGGAGGGACACCCGAAGTTTAGTAATCGGGTTTTATTAGTGTGGAACCCAAAAAAAAAAACACATTTTGCGTCAATTCAACTACTTAAACGAAAAGTAGTAAGTATTTTCATGACACAATTATTTTTATTAATGCAGTAAGTAAGTAATGAAGAAACGCGTTCAAGGGCGTGCTAATGGGGCCTTAAATCATATTAATAACTTCTTTATGCGGTGCCTTTGCTCTGCCGTTTATATTGTTTGATCTTATGCCGCGCAGTACTGAGAACTGCGTATTCGTACTTGAGACTTAATTACACTTGATGAAAGACAAGCCTCTATTATATCTACATAATATTACTCCTACTGAGAAATTTCAGTTCACTGAATTATTACTTTTATTATTATGAATTATTATGAAAAGTCACAGGTTAAGTAACAGTAGAGGTTATTAGTATACGAGTATAACAAGTAATGAGTAGAGTTTTTTTCCTCAAAAGATGGCGAAAAAAGTAAGTTTTTCAAGTAGTTATGGTCTTATCATAGCAATTATTATATTTGATATTTTATATGTACTATTATCAGCACCTTTCAGAATTATTAACAACACAAATCACGCGTGAAATGAAAAGTTTGACTCGGGTATAGCCTACAAGTCAGTATTATTTGGAACAACTTACACGTGGCTCACGACGGGAGGGTCTATATATCCAAATACGTGATATTTGGATATATAATTATATTAAAACTAGTTTTAGGCTCATTTAGTTTTATTTATTTATGATTTAAGGCCAAAACAGAAGTCTTCTAATATGTGGGACATGAAGCCATCATAAATTACGGGTGTGGGCACAGGCAGTGGACCTTGAATTGAACAGATCCCAGCTATTTGCCCTACAAAGAGCCTTTGCCCAAAAGATATGCAAGTCCTACCGTACTGTTTCTCTCACCTCAGCAATCGCCCTCTCAAGTCTGCTTCCTATAGGTCTAAGAATCCTAGAAGTAGCGAGCTTGTATCGAGCAAAGAAAAACCTCTCACTTGATTATCTCTCTTCGGAAAAGGAGCTCGAACAAAGCGTACGCTTTATGAACCAACCCAATCCATCCACAAGAACATCCGCGGAGTACGAGGTTCTTGATACCGACACCAGCCACATCACCGGACCCCAAATTTATACAGATGGCAGCAAAATTGAGGGGAAAGTAGGTGCTGCCCTTACCTGGTGGCAGGAAGGAAAAGAGATCAGTTCTTCTAAGTTCAGGCTTCATCCTGACTGTACAGTCTTCAGATCGGAACTATATGCTATTTACAGGGCAACTCATTAGGTGAAAATGAGCAGAGATCCACTTGTTAACGTTCTTAGTGATTCAAGATCCTCACTAGATCTGCTCAAAAGTCCCAAAACGAGTCTCCCCCTGGCAAAGGAATACCAACTGACACTGACTTGAAACTGTCACCTACATGTCCTGTCATCACTTGTACTACACATATGATGACAGGACACGGGGGAATATCCGAGTATCTCCACAGGTTTAAGCTGAAAGACAGCCCAGGATGCAAGTGCGACCCAAACATCCTCGAAACGGTATGGCACATAATGTTAGAATGTCCCCGCTGTTTCGCTGCCAGACAGGACCTCGAAATCTTGCTCAACAAGAAACTGCTAGAATCTGATCTGCCCACCATCTTAGCAGAGCACATTTCCTGTCTTTCGTTGTGAGGTCCTTCAAAACAGTGGTTAAAAGCAACTCGAATTTCCTCCCCCGTTCTACCCGTCGTTTCACCCAGGAGTTGTTATGCACGCATCGGAACCCAATGGATGTCGCGTATGCACTGAGGGAAATATACTCTGGTATATATTCCTCAGTGTGTGTGTGTGTGTCGGGTCGCTATCTTTCCTCAAAAATGGTTGAGGAAGGCGATGGCTGGTACATGCGTCAACTCGTGAATGGGTGCTGCTAGAGGATACTCTGCAGGCTCTGGATATTAGTGCTAATGACATTACCTAAAAAAAAAAATACGCTATTCTCCCTTGGAATGTTGCATGTTTCCTATTTCTTATCTTAAAAAAAAATGTCATAATTGAAAAAAGTACGGACCCTGGAGTCAGTGGAGTGTAGTGATTTATAAAAAAATGTATATTTTTGAAATTAAATTCTCGTGCGTTTCACACATATTTAAATATTATAAATTAAACCGGCTACAATACTCACGTTGTTGGGGATCGAATACGGTTTTCGAGTATATCAGATGCTCATCATCAGGGCGAGTGCGCAGGTGCGTCTGCGAGCTCCTGACACCAGCGGCAGCGGGGAACTGGGTGGGGGCGGAGCGAGCCCAGTGCTGCTGTTGCTAGGTGACGGTTAATGTCACCTCAACGCAGAAGATGTTAGGCAGTCTAGAATGCGACTAGGTCAGTACTGTTTGTCATGGTAGGTATGCGGATGATGATGATGCGATCACAGACGACGAAATAGGCCCACCGTCTTCCGCCGAGCACGCTAGGATCTTGTCATAGCAGCAGCGCTGGGCTCGCTCCGCCTCCACCCAGCTGCCCGCTGCCGCCGGCGCCGGTATCGCCCCGAGCCGTGTGGGCCACGCTCCGTAGTGCCCGTCGGGAGCTCGCAGACGCAGCTGCGCACTCGCCCTGATGATGAACATCTGATATGCTCTAAACCCGGGTCGACGTATTCGATCCCAAACGTGAGTTTTTTGCCGGATGTAAATAAGTGTAACGAAATGATTAAGGGAAATCTACGGAATAGCACGCACTGCAATTAAATGCAAGTGGTTTTCAACCGCTGAAAAATACAACTATTGATTCTCCATACACAAATGCGATAATTGTTAGTGACTGATTTTAAAAACTTAAATTGATAAACGGCTCAAAATGGTGCGATCACTTTGTATTTCATAATATGGTGGCTAGCACACAGCCGTTAACCAGGTCGTTTTCGACTGAGTGTCGGCTGCGCGAGCGCACTGGAGAGTTTGTTGTTTGCAGCGGTTATGTGAACAGATATTAAGTCGTCCAATACTATTTCAAAACAGAATGTTTATTAGTATAAGGGCTTATTATTGACATATGTACGTGGTTATTAGTTATACGATACATTGTGAACAAAAAATCCGGATATTATAGCGGGCTGTTTACAAATCTATATTACTGGCCACAAATCTATGCTGCTACTCAATTCACATCTAGTACACGCCAGCCTTAGTGCGTGTATGTACGCGGATCGCGTTTTAGTTATTACAAAATGAAAATTGCTTAGACGCAGTTCAAGCTAAGCCTAAAACATGAAAAGTGAGTTGTTTTTATCATTTATATTCTCACATAAAGTGTGTTTTTATATTTCGTTGAGTGAATAATATTTAATTTTCTATCTCTAGTAATTATGAAATTTGGGGCCGTCAAAGTTCGACAATTTACAACCCATTTTGTAACAATCTGTTTGAAAAACTAAACAATGTAGGAAACCAATACTTTCACTTTAGGATAGTACATATTGTAAAACATTTAAATAATGTGCACTAAAGTGTTGAAACTAGCTTTTTTTTGTTTCATCGGATGATGGGATGCTTTACCTACCCTAATGGAACGAGAGCCGACTCACATTTGGCTAATATTTTTTCAAATAAATGTACTTTTTGATGTACAAATCAACAGCGCTACAAGATCAACGTACATCGTAGATAGTCTACAGGGAAACGTTACGCTGTAGCAAGTTCTACGTATACATTTTCCGAGAATTCAAAGACGGAAGATTAACGCCGCGGACTCGGCGACAGTATTGAGAGAAGTGGCAGTGGAAGCTAGATCGAATAAACAATCTATTTATATGCTGTGTTAGTACGTATATAGGTACAGCGCAAGTTTGGCCAGACCAACAGTACCTAAGTACCTTACAGTACCTAAGTACCTTAGTACTTAGGTACTGTTGGTCTGGCCAAACTTGCGGTGTCGCTCCGTTGCCTGCTTTGTTTAGTTAACGCCCTTAGATAAATCGAGCGAAGAAGAAAAATAATACAATGAGCTCAGTATTTTACGATTGAGAAAATACCACTTTGCTGCGATCTCGGCATTTTTTATAGAATTTATTATGATTGAATCTTTCAGAATAAAAACGGAATTTTTAAAGAAAATTCAATCGTTTTTCAAGTGTTAAGGATTAAATGAAAGGTTAATAAAGCAACTGTTGTCGCAGGTTACAATAAATTGTAATTTTTAGTAAATAATACGGGATAACTCACGTCCCAGCAAAAAGAACTCACTACATATCCACTAGACCCGTCCTTATCATCCAAAACAGTTCCATGAAGACACGGCTTCCAAGTAGGTGACAAGAACCATCCTCCGTCTCTATTGAAGTTTGGACGTAATTTCGATAGATTCTAGGATCTTGCGAGGCACGAAGAACTTTTTTCTCGACAAGATCCGAGTTTGGCGAAGAGGATGTAGTGTCCTGCACCAGATAACAGAGAATGTTCTGTCACGGCTGAGCTGTTGATGTCCTGATTCTTCATAGAGCGTATGTGTTCCGTAAGTCTAGTGGAGACGTTCCTGCATGTTACCCCAACGTAACATTTGCCACAGTTGCAGGGAATTAAGTAGACACTGGGAACTCCCAATGGGTCCCTATCTTTGGGAGAGTGAAGCAGCTGTATATGTTGCCTTAGAGGGCGGAATATTGTCTTGATGCTGTACCTTCGGCGTAGCAAGTTTCCAATTTTATCCGTGATTCCCTTTATATATGGAAGGTATGCTGTCGCTCTTTCAACTGATGCTTGGAGTGCCTTGGACGACGCGTTCGCAATACGCCAACTGTGCCTCCATTTGTACCCATTGCTTTGCAGAACACCTTTTATGTCGTTTAACTCAGTATCCAGGTCTCCAGGATTGCATATTCTTAATGCTCTGTTTATAAACGTCCGTGGTACTGAGGCTAGGTGCGCTGGGTGGTGGTGAGAATCCGCTCTGGGATACCTATTTGTGTGTGTTAAAAAACTATAGTCGGAGCTATCTGACTGATTCACGTGAGTTATCCCGTATTATTTACTAAAAATGAGTGAAAACCACGTAAGTTTTTATAATAAATTGTCATTTATAATATTTTTTTTCCCACTAGAGACATTATGTTATTAGTACGAGGCATAGGGGCGCGTACAAAGACGATATTCGAAGTGTATTGAATACGTGACTGTGCGCTACACGCTTAGATTAGGTGCCGATACGACGCGACGGCGTGAGGCTGCCGGAAGCTGGATGACTTTTTACGTTTCCAGTTTCTATTTACGTTATTTATCAATATAAATAAAAATAATACATCTTCAAACTTCTCAGAAAAAGAGCAACTATAATATGTCTTATAGGTTTATTGCGTGCTTCCTAAAACCTCTTTTGTTATTGCTAATAATATAGTAGGAGAATCTCTTGTGATATAAAGTAGATTGATAAAATGATAAATATGTAAGAGCATTTTTAAGATAAACAATGAACGATATAATGTTATCCGCACCTCTAAAGGAACATCGTAATCAAAAACTTTTAACATAGTTCTAGCTAATTAAGATGGAATCCATATTATTGAATATAACTTTTTAAGTAAAAGGTCATGTGAGACATTGTTTATGAAACTCAATAGTAATGACATGAAGAATGCAGTTTTCTTTACTTTCTTATTTTGACACTTGTTTCACTTTTTCTTTTACTTGACTGATGTAGACATTGTATCTAAGGGTATCTACAATATAGCCATTATGTTGCACTCAAAAAACATAAAATATTTTGTAATGGAATGGTCTTACATGAGAGCGAAAAAAACTCCACCGTATTGGAATCAATTAAGAATTAGAAAAGCAATTAAATTCAACCCCTGTTACCGACTGGACATAAGTAGTTTCTTTCAAATTTTGTGTAGCAACTCGGAGTCTGGTATTCTATTCAATAGATGGATAGAGTTGAATGCTCGCTTCCAGTACGTGCAACCAAACATGCCTGGCAACATGTAGGCTGTTGTTCGTCCTCAATTAATAATGACATAAAAAGTCATTATAAGCAGTATCTAAATGAAATTTTATACTAAATGCGTTAAAAAAGATATATATGGTAAAAAGTGACCATGATTATAGTTAGGTAACAGACGGACACGTAAGTTATTGCCGACGTTAGCGTGCCCTTTAGACGTGACAAATAAAATATCAAGCCATTTGCAAAGGTCCGGGGCAGCTGTTATTGTCCGTTCCGGGCGTCTGAGGCCGCAAATCTGTAAAAAATGGCGGATGTGAGGGAAAGGCGCGCGTTCCGGAAACCGGACAATAGCGCCGGAAACGGAGCCGCATCACGCGCGACACTGCCGCCCGCGCACCCCGCGCACCGCCCCTGCCTAGGGCTGGCTATAAATTGTTACTCATTGTTGTATATCATTACATCTAGTCAAAAAATAAATAGGTAACCTGTAAAGTTTCCGACATAATAATATAAGTACTGTTCTATATCATCATATTGAATGTGGTAAAAGCTGACTAAGATCATGATTACCTTAGGCAGCTGATGGATAGCATTCAACAACTCATGCCGATGTGTGTGGAGTGTGGCTGCACATGGGCGCGCAAAAGGTTCTCTTTACCATATTAACATAATTACACAAAAAATGTATTACCCTTACGTTCGACTACAAACAAGACAAACTTTTGCAATTAGCTTTAAAAGTAGAGTGCACGGAGCACTTTCAACAAAAATGTAGTTTCGTATATTTTATTTAAAATATGACGGAAGTACCTTAGGTTATTACCTAGTGGAAATTTTGTATGCATATTGTTGAGACTAATATCTATGTTTTCTAGTTTTTAGATTTAATATTTATTCTATTCCTACATGTAAAAATAACAATTCCCATACAAAACGTTTTAAAATTATTTTTTGGAAGTACATTTTACGCAAATCTGGCAAACCACAAGCATATATATTAATCTCAAGGACATACACGCAAAGTTTCACCGAGTTTAAACTCATAGTATTTAAAATATGACGAAACTATGTGTTATTTGGAAAGCGCCACGAGCTATTGCTGTAAGGGTGGAAGTGCTGCTTAAACTTGTTAACGATGACGAAACCCTATCATTTTTAATTTTATCCGTAACGTCTCCTCGGAGCGTGCGTTATTGCAAACATAAAAATACTAAATACAAATACCAATATATCAGGTCGTCAACAAAATATACACTTGTAATAACATAATAATATAATAGAGAATGGCAGCCTTATTTATGGCTGTCATTATAAAGATGTGGCTGGTAAATTCTACCTCTGCCAGGCCACCACATTTTCCTAAATAATTTACATAAATATAGTAAAAATAAATAAATGTAATACACTGCATAAAGAAATTTAAAAATACTAGTCATGAGGTGGAGAGCATATAAAGAAAACAAAACTACAGAGACTCATCAAAATAGCAACACGGAGTACGAGCTAATGAACGCAGCGTAGAGCCAGGTCGGTGTAATTAGACGACTCTGTTCAATTAGAAAACTCCTCACGCGCGTGCTTACGAATTAATTGAGAATAGTTTCCATTGTACAAAGTTAGAGCCATTCAATTTACAGGACATATCTCGTTTGAGGGACAATGGGGCGATTAGGATATCGCGATATCGTTGTAACTACCCCGTGTCGTCGGGGCGAGGAAATGCTTAGATATTAGATTTTGCGATGGGACGTTATAGTCAATATTGATATTTTGGCAAGATATTGGAAGTATCGAAGCGCGATGAGGTGATTTCGGTGAAATATAACGCTGGAGCGGCGATAAAAGAGCATCTGTTCAGATGAGAGGACGTTTACTTAGAAAACTTATTGAAAAATTCTTAGTTTGTTTGGTGACCGACGTTGTTAAATAAATCATGCACATAATTTTAACATGTCAATGTCTTACAAAACTGAGTCTACTGCCTCATTATATATGTGACGTGAAAAGCTGCTTTTGAGTCTCGAATTACTGATGGTTTCTATCCCCAGTATGGAAAATATTAGAATATCAGTCTGATATTTGAGGGAAGAAATATAAAAGACCAACAAAAGACTAGCGATAATATCGATCTACACGTTGGGCAAAGAAAAGTGGACAAAGGAAAACATATTATGCCATGGCATGTTAATATAAATATATTGGAAACAGTAGACTCTTTTAAAACGGGTAGTATTTGCTACTATTTACTAGGGTTAAAATAATGTTGTCTTACAAAACTGAAAAAAATGCGTCACAGCAGCCAGCCCAAGCCTTCCACAGTTGAGCGCAACCTGCCATCTTACCTTACATCAAGGATGTCAGGGACAAAATTGGTAATATCTTAAGACGAAGTCATTACTGAAAAACGCCATGAGTTTTGCTACCCCGTCCCGAGCAAAAGTGCGCGGTCGCGGGGAAACATTCTGCGCTCCCCGCAGAGCGGCCGGCGGCGGCGGCATGTGGGGGCATTGCCCTGCCTGTCGGTACACAGCACGCTGCACGGTACGGACGACGCGATGCGTACCATAATCTACTTCGGCAATACATACCTATACTATATAGGGTGGACGTCCCAACCAAATCTCTAACCAACAGACATTCAACAGGTCAATAGTTCAGCAGTACTTTTTTTTAATGCTGATAGGTATATATTTGATCACACTCACACCTGGTGGTAAGTGATGATGTAGTCGAAGGTGTTTACAATCTTAACCTAGAATTACTGGCCCTCAAGGACAGCTGCCGGAACACACCGAAAGTTGCTTGGCGACAGATTTTCTATTTGAGGGACCACGCTAGCCAGGCGGGTTAGTTAAGTTTGTGTAGCAGTGTAATGACTAATGAGGCAGACATTATTATGTACCTAAATTGAACAAAACTGTTTTGAATATATATTAGTTACTCGTCTACTACTGGAACGCTTGTAATGTTGAGTGCCTATAGTTGACTGTATTGTCAAGTACTGGTTATTTCTTTATTTTATTAATATAATATACTATATGCATATATTAGTATATACATATAATATATATAGATAAGTACATTGTTCACGTTCGTGGAGTTGAGCGGTTGTTTATTTAAAAAATTTTAACAAAAAATGGAACCGACTTCAACACCCAAAAGTGTGAAATAACTTATTGAAGTCGGTACCATGATTGTTCAAAAGTACCTATTATCACAATATTGTGGGCATGGTACCGACTTCGACAAGTTATTTCACACTTTTGGGTGTTGAAGTCGGTTCCATTTTCTGTTAAAATTTTTTTTCAATCTTTTTAGTGTAACTCAAAAACGGCTTGACCGATTTTGATGAAATTTAAAATGGGACCAAACGACAAGCATCAGCTTTCAAACAAAAAAGAATTTTCAAAATCGGTTCACCCAGACAAGAGATCTGAGGTAACAAACATAAAAAAAAAAAAAAAAATACAGACGAACTGAGAACCTCCTCCTTTTTTGGAAGTCGGTTAAAAATGCACTACAATTGACTTGATAATGGTTGTTTAATATAACTATAGGGTTGCTAAACCTTACCTGTTTATGTTTTATAGGGAAAAATTTTGTTTTAGTATACTAACCTATGGCTGAATTTCACCAATCTGTCATTTAATATTATATATAATTACATGGTGATCGGTCTTTGCAATTATAGAACTTCAAACCTAGTAGCAAAAGTTAAATTTAGAACGATGCCTGCACAAACAAAGCTCATGGATCTACCGTCGGACCACAGGCCCATTTTACTGACGCTGGAAGAACTCCCTAGTAGAGTAGCTGCCAACGTGGAGAGGCGGAAAATTTGTTGGGATCCCTTCATCCTTGGGATTGAGCCCTTCATGAAAGAAGCGCAGAAAAACACCACGACTGGCCCAATCATGGCGGCTACCGACGTTGAAAGAGAATGCGCGAACCTCACCGCACCGATTCAAGTTTCCCTGGAGGCCTCTTCACACATAACCGCGCCTGGAGCGCTTCTCGACCCCTCCCGGCGCGGATCAGGGACATGATACGTGAAAAAAGGGAAACAAGAAAGCTATGGCAAGATAACAGATGCCCGGTGCTTAAAAAGAAGCTAAAGTCACCGATTGAGCAGACAAGCCCTACAGGATCACGTGGGAGAGTCCTGGGAAGGGATTGTTGAAGCCACTAGCGTACACATGCCCTCTGTTCACCGCCTATGGAGAAAGCTATCTAAAGCCCCTCAACCAATTAGACCGCTTATAGGCAGTGATGGTCTTCTCAAGTTTGAAGCTAAGGCTGTCCTTAGCAGGGATATTTGCAGAGCATTTGAATCACAGTTCCAGCCGAATCCCTGCATAAACCAACAGTCCACGATGCTGCAGGCCACGAGGGTGGTAAACGAGATGTCCATGACCCACAACAAAAAAGAAGTCGAAGCGGTGATCCTGTTAGATATGGAGGTGTTCTACAGGGTATGGCATGAGCGGCTGCTAAACAAACTGTTGGATTCAGCCATCCAAAAGAAGACAGTGGAAGTCATCGCGTCTTTTCTTCGAGACAGAACAATTACGGTGGCGGTAGAAAACGTCCTGTCATCAAAGAAGCCATTCAAAGCGGGAGTCTCACAAGGCAGCTGCATCTCTCCGATATGCTACGCCTGGTATACTAATGACATACTAGTCATCGGGCAGCTTGCACTATAAGCAGATAATGCAAGATACAACGATTTCTCCTATAACCCGCCTTCGACGTAAAACGCCTACAGCCCACCTTAGAAGCCCTGCCAGAATGGTTGGATAAATGGCGTATATCTATCAACATGCAAAAAACCTAGGCCATGTTGACAGGAAGAACGAAGCTGACAGAACCCCTACACCTACTTGGAACTGTCATTCCCTGGAAACCAATCGTCACATACCTGGGTGTGATCATAGATAGATGCCTCTCATTCAAAACACACATCGATCCTATCGAAAAGTATCCATCGATAGGGTGGGAGCCGCCGGCTGCCGTTGCCAGTGACGCCAATCAGTCCACTAGGCTTTCACCGTGTAGGCGGAGGATCCACCCGGCGCGGCTTTGGATTGCCCTGGTCGGAGCGGAGGCCGGGCCTAGGTCCGCACCCTTTGATCCCTCGACACAATGAAATGGCGTACGACCCAAAATGAAGCCTCTGAACACACAAGAAAGACACCATAATGAGCGAGAGAATACCACGAACTCACAAGATTAAAAGAAGCCTCAACTACATAACAAAGAGAAAGAGTGATAGATAGATAGATAACACTTTATCGACACATTACAAATTTACAAACTTAGAACTTAAAAATATTAAATGATAGTGAGGGAACCACCGGCTGCCGCTGCCAGTGTCTGCCGATCGGTCCGCTGGGCTTTCCCTGTGTAGACGGGGGATCCACCTGGCGCGGCTTGGGATCACCCTGGTTGGAGTGGAGGCTAGAAGGCCCTCACTGAGATTTCATATCATTATAAAATATATTTTGTTTATAGGTGTTAAAAATTAATACTCTGAGATATATACTAAAAGTTCACGTTTTTAAATTCTTAATGTCCATGGTTCGAACATGAAGTGTAAGTTCAAAACATGAGTGAAACATATTCAGTTATAGATTCTACACCTCTACCCACAGTATTGTTGATATATTACTTCATTATATATAATATATTCACATATTATTAATTATAAATTTTTTAAAAGTGTATATGTCGGTGTTGGGTTGGTATAGTTTGGCTACATAGGATTTATACTACACAAAACCTATACAGAGTTTCATTCATAGTTAATTATGTATTTTAGTTTTATGTTCAGTACTGATATATGGTAATAGACCAAAGTGGAATAACGTTAGAATACGTGTGAAAGCGTAAATACCAGCTAGAGGATACAGGTCTGAATAACCTAAAAATAATCTGTAGTTAGATGTCTAAAACATAAGTATCTAGTTGTATATTATATCATATAGTCAATACCAAGAAACTATCCTAAACCACTGATCAACTACTGGAAATATTAATATAAATGTTCAATTTGTTTTGAGCAACGTGCATTTGGAGAAAATAGTAAAATCAAGTATAAATTAAACAAGTAAAAACCCCGACTGCAAATTATTATTTTTCGTTGAATGTTTTATAGTTACATTACATTGAATATAAAACTGCTAGTTATATGTACTTATGAAATCGTGTTTCAAAGCCCTTCGTTTTGATACGGCACTCGACAGGTTAAGAAGAAAAAAAAATTTCACATAATACGGCGACTAAAATCCGCCAGTTAATTTGTCACTTATTTCTATGTGCTTAGTTTTACTTGCGCTGTCAATAAAAATCTTGCGTTACACCTTACATTGAAATCGGTTAGACCGTTTAGAAGTAATGGTGGAATAAAGAAACTCACAAACATACGTATATATATGAACTCTGAAAATATAACTCTCTTCTTTTTTTAATCTAACGATATCTTATTCATCAAAATCCGTTAAGCAGTTTGGAAGTTATGGTGGAATAGAGAAACTTACAAACATGCATACATACATGAGCCCTCAAAACATACCACTCGTTTTTTTGGGCAGTTGTGTAATAAGAATATTTTCAGTCACGTGAATTCTAGATGGTTATGAGTTACTAAGTAACTGACTACATGTTCAACTATAGGCACACAATGCCATAGATTAGCTACTAACAATGTCCCAATAGTAAATGAATCTGAAGCAAAGATTGATTCAAACTTATACAGGCTGTCGTAATGACAGCCTTTAGATTCGTTTACTATTGGGACATTGTTAGTAGCTAATCTATGGTATTGTGTGCCTATAGTTGACCATGTAGTCAGTTACTTAGTAACTCATAACCATCTAGAATTCACGTTCAAATTATTTTTCCTAGAGTAGAGTATACTCTATTACAAGCGGAAAAATAATTTATAAGTACTTATGTAATTTTTTTGTAGCAAATATATTCGCAATCGCATTTTGTAACATAATATTATGTACAGAGAGCTAAGTACCTACCTACATATTTTTTTAGCGTAGCGTGATAGTAGGACTAGCGTAGGTAGGTATGTATATACTAAATACAAATAACTAGATAACGTAATAGTAGCACGCTCTTATCTAAGAACTTGACTCATGTGCAGACTCATTCTCCGGTACATCACAGTACGTTATAAACATTCGTTATCCATTTCAAAAAAATACTGTCCACTCGCGGAAGTTCAAGATCTTAGCCGATGAAAGCAACACAGGTCCACCCAGCATCACGTTCTCCCCCGGACTGAGCGCGTAGGACGAATAGATCTCGTATCGCATGCGAGCGAATGAAATAGAACAACGCAAGTTGCTTATAATGGAATAACGTAAGCGACAAAGAGTAAATAAATTTATAAAAAAATAAGGTTTATTAAAACGCAAAAAAACGAACAACCACTTGATTATGCCTTTACTAAATATTAATTACATATACTTTATTAATTAATTGGACTTATTGTATTAACACATACCCTAATTAAAGAAAATTTCAGAGCCTTTTTCGCGATTTTTTCCTATCGAGCGAAATATTAAAAATCGCGTTTTCAAAACATCTACGTTATAGCTTATATCCTGAACAATAATATATATTAATTTTATATCTGTAACGTCTGCGGTTTTTAATAAAAGACCACTTCAAAATTACAGTTTTGCTCGCTCACTTCACCTTAAGACGAGCTTCAATAAAAATTTTAAGACCTGTTAAGTGCAATATTCCCCTACAAGATGCAGGTGTTTACACTTGATTGTGAATGTGGGCTGTCATACATTGGGCAAACAAAGAGGAGCGTTATTAAATTAATTGAATCTCATGGCCGACACAAGTCTGCAAGTCCTCTGGACACTGAGAACGAATACTGCGTGAATAGGGAACGATATGATAAATATAAAAATTTCAGACGGTAGACCAAATAATTTCTTAATAACTCATGTGACAAATAAAACCAATTAGTGACCCCTTGACCACGATCATTGCAAAGTGTTTGAAACGTCGGGACAAAAATAATGACAAATATACGCGATTGAAACCGTTTAAAGTTATTTAATCACTAGGGTTTAAATAGTTGGAAAATAGATTGGTGTGGTATAAATAGGCATGGAGTTAAAAAATCATAATTATTACTCAAAAAGTGTCGAATTTAGTCAAATATCTTCTTCGGACAACGTATACTCAATACGTTGTCCGCAGAAGATAAGCGGCGTGGCGTAACTAATGAGAACATATTGTAAGAAGATACATACATATTATATATGTACAATAAAAACTTAAACTGTAAGACTAAAATGCTTTTAAGATAGCGTTAAAACTAAAATGATGTCAGGTATACGCCGTACACTATTCTCCAATATTATATTAAATTTAGAGTTGAATTATCCGATATCTGGCTGTTTTTTTTTTTATTGCTGATTGGTAAGCCTTTGACCACAATCTCACCTGATAGTAAGTGATGATGTGGTCGAAGGTTAACCTAGAGATACTGGCTCTCAAGAACTGCTGCCGGAACACACCGTTAGGTGCTTGGCGACATTAACTTGTTGAGTGTGTAAATGCACGGTAATGTTATAGATAACTGGTAATGGTAAATGCGTGGTGCGTGGGCGCGTGTCGCGAGGTGCCTGTGTGTGGGTGCCTGTGTGCGGGTGCCTGTGTGCGGGTGTCTGTTGCGGGTGACAAACGGTCAAATCAAATCATTTATTTCAAATCAAATCATTTATTTGTTTGTAAACATGTGTAGGTATACATACTAAATTAGCATGCAAGGTCTTATTATAAGGCACATACATGTTTCGCCCTGAGGCATACAAATCTAGAATTTAAAATAACATAAATTAATTTAAAGATAATTAAAATAATCAAATTCAAGGTATAATAATGATGTCAATTTACTTAAATAGAAGACGTTCGGTAAATTGTATAAGATAAAAAATGTCAAATTAAAATTAAAATAATTAGATTTAGGGCTTGTTTCAGAATGTTCGAGTAAGTTCCGGTTTTACTACCCAGAACATATTTATTAACCAAAACACTATCTTTGCGTTTCACAGTCTGTATTTAAACATCTAATAAAATTCGGTACATGGTTGTTAAGCAGAGAAGCCATACAGAAGACGCTCTTATGCATAAGTGCAGTGTTAAACTTGTGCAGGCACAATTTGCTGTTGTCTCGTCTGTTACGGACGACTAAATCTGTTAGTCGTAGAAACAGTTTTGGATTCTCCTTTACAAACATAATTATGTCAAGTGCGGTGCGAGTGCGGTGCGAGTATGGTGCGCTGCGGGCGCGCATCTGAGCTTGTGAATCGCGCGTAAAAAGTCTACGTTTACGCGTAATCTGTAAATCAGCTTGGGATAAGGAAAAGCTGAAGAAGAAAAATCTAGATTCTGATACTGTGTCAGATAAATAGCATTTGGATCAACTCATATTACGTATGGAAAAAACGTAAAAGTTCAGATAACCGTGTATTTTTTAAATCACAAAGAGCCAGAAACCTTTTTCTGAACATTAATTAAAACTTTTTATATGTTATCGTCAAGTTTGCATATTATTTTTAATATAATTCAATTTTTATAACGTAGTTCAACTTTATATGCCATTATCCCAAGTAGCAATTTTACGGCGAAAATAACCGTTACCATTTAAATTCAGAACAGAAAATCAAAAGCATTTTTTGACGGCCCATAAAAATGAGGTTAGTATATACTTATATCCGGGGCTGATAGAAGCTAATTTCGTCCCTCTCGTAATGAGTTATAGAGGCATGCAAATGCGCGCGAGTACGTGTGGGCCGGCTCCGGCCCGGACCGGCCTGGAGGGACTACTGCCCATTCGCGTCACGTACGCCTATTTGGGACTTTTAGGGACGCCCTGAATTGGCACAAAAAATGTGGCCTATAATGTAGATTTTTCATGAGACTTAAGTTTTCTGTTACTTAATTTTTGCTAATATAATAGTTTTTGCTAAGATTTAAGCGTTTCATTATATAACCACCATTAATCTTTGGATATATACGCTTTTAATCGGCCTACCTGAATGTATGTAATGAAATCATGATGGTGAATTTCATCCACTTCTGAATTGTTGTATTATAATGTAACTTGATAAAAGTATGTAGTGACCTCAATGACAATGCATGTGAAAAGTCCAGAAAACAAAAAAAGTTGAGAGTAAATGTGCTCCTTGAGATGGTGTGGAAAAAACGGAAGACGGCGAAATTTGGACAACATTATGGTGAAATTTGGAAAGGGGATCATATATGCGAAAAGGAAAACATTAATCTAATTAAGAGTTTTTGGAGATCCTCAGGTTGATTAGTTGGTACTTTATTCCCAACAATCTAGGCAGATTAAGAGATCATAAAGAGGACATGTTTAACATAATAAATACTTTTTTTGTAACCTAACAGGCAGTAGAATGGGAAGTAAAAGAAATTAAGCAAGCGCAACTATGGTAGTATATGTCACAAAGATTTATCTAAACGACTTAAAAATAATGTTATTACCTATAAGACTTAATGTGTAATTGACCGACTCTTGTTTATACCGCATGGTGGAAGGGCATTTTGCGCCCGCCCCTGGCTAGCGACCACCCTCAAGTAGAAAATCTGTCGCCAAGCACCTAACGGTGTGTGAAATTATCGCGGGCTTGAGCTTCACCGCATGGTGGAAGGGCATTTTGCACCCGCCCCTGGCTAGCGACCACCCTCAAGTAGAAAATCTGTCGGCAAGCACCGAACGGTGTGTTCCGGCAGCAGTCGTTGAGAGCCAGTGAAATGACAGGCATATGAGACTTAATAGCTATGTCTCAAAGGTGACGGGCGCAGTGCAATTCGAGACTTGTGACGAAATGCATCTGTTATAGGCAGGCGTGAGTCCGCCTAACATCAGAGGGGCACCAAGCTTGTTCCGTCACAATAACATAAAAAATACATACATACATACATAAAATCACGCCTCTTTCCCATAGGGGTAGGCAGAGACCACAGATTTCCACTTGCTACGATCCTTACATATCTCTTTCGCTTCATCTACACTCATCAATCCTTTTATACATAAGCGTCGGTTTAGGGTACTCCTGACCTGGCCTTTTTTCAGAACATCTTCAATCTGATTTCGGAACGTTCGCCTAGGTCTTCCCCATAAAAAATAGTAATCCTATATATATTAGATTAGTTTAAACAACATCTTCGACCATGTCATCCCTTCCTATCAAGTGAGATAGAAGTCAAAAGGCTAGCCTACCGTTTACAAGTAAAAAATAAGAATATAACCATAATTATATGGCCTTAGTTTATCTTGCTAGATGATCCACCTCATTCCCTTCTACACCTTATTTCAGACCTTTTTTATTATTTATGCCATTAAGTTTTATATATATACTCGTAAGACAATCATCATACCCAAATACTGAAAAATATAATGACATAACATTTCAGAGAATGGCGGGAATATATTATTGTTTATGCGAGTTCATCCGGTAAGTACTCCCACCGTGCGTATATCTATCGCCAAGCAGTATAGTGATTATTCCATAAAGAAAATATAAAACAAGAGAAAATCAAAGAAAATATAATTTGAGGCTTATTATAGCTTAAACATGACTTTGACATGACTGCAACTTAATGATGCGCCTTCTTTGATGACTTTTTGTTCATATTCATCTTCTGTGCCATAATTATGATATAAATAACAAATGTACAAAACATAAGATACCATTCCAATTTTTTTTCATTAAACCTATAACTGAAGATTTTGGTAAAAATCTACGAAATAGAAGAACCTTTATATAATCTCTTTTGCAGAAGAAAATCTCAGGCATATTTAAATCAAATTTTCACACTTGAGTACCGTAAATTTATCCGATTTTATACCCTTTCAGTTCCGGCTTGAGTCTCAGTCCTGATTCATATAAGTATCCTAAGTAGCTCGAAATAAATGAATTTGAAATTAAATTTACTCTTATTGGGAAATGGTACATTCGTGGCGTGATATTCAAATTGTAAACATTTATTTGGTTTTATTGCTCGTTGAATAGTTGTTATTTATCGCGTAATACGCGAGCTTCGGAGAGTTAATTACTTTTGTTATAAGGTAAAAATCGCTTAGACGCCTGCCAAGCTTGAAGATTATAGAAAGTGCTCATTGGTGGACGCTTCAGTGTTACGGGTAAACGTTACATATTTTAGTCGGTTTTAGAGGTAACTTTTTGAATCATGTGCATTGGTTTTCAATATATTTCCAACTAGTAATACAAGTAAGGATTTCATAATTCTCGAATACAATGATCATGTAGAATAGTTACCAAAACAATCCCAAAAAAACTGTTTAAACGTTGCATTGTCTGCCACAGACGTGATTTGATAATAAAAGTCTGAAAAAAATATACTGCGCCTATTCAGGAGCACACAAATACATGTAGGTAATAATGGAGTGTTGCACATTTGTCATATAATACGACTCTTTAACGCACTCGTTAGAACATAAAGGCTAAACCTCTCCGAAGAATGGGAAGCGCACGGAGTAAGATTATAATGTAGATTGGCGTTAAGAGGCCAGACTCTTTGGAACTTTGTATAACATTTTGTTGTGTCGGTATTTGTGTTGTTTGAAATCACAAAGTCCGACCTCACTACGAAGAAAAAGGATTATAAGGTGATGAAGGATTATATATAGGAAACATTTCTAAAATAATTTCCAAATATGGTAAGCGCCAGCCAGGCAGCCAGCCACAATATCTGAGTGAAAACCTTAACAATAAGTGCATGTTTTGACTAAGCAAATAACATTGTAACGACACAAGCTATTATGTGACATAATATAGTTAGTAAAATGTTGATATTACATTCATTCTTTGGATTTTAAGACAAATATACAGAAAATGAATTGATTCAGGCGTTATTTTGCGGAAATCTATGAAAATTTCTCGATCGTGCGATCGTAGAGTCAAGACCGCCTGAGGATGCTTCGTGTAGAAGCAAAACGTGTCAAAAATTCTTCCTGTTTTGGGTACGTGGCATTTGTGACGTCACATTGGCTTAGCAGGGAAATTAGACGGAATCGTCACTAGATATATTGTTATATTTTTTAAGTGTTTTAGTAAATATTAATTTCATGTTTTCTTAAAATATTTTTTAAATATTTGTTATTATTACAAATATACAGAAGTTAAAGTGAAAGTAATCAATCATTTTTTTTATTTTGGCACCTACAACATTGCTTTATATACGTCAATTACGATGATGTAGTTAGTTATCTACAAAGATAATTTTTATGTTATGGAATGGGCTATCGCCTTTCCCGAGACTACGACTGAGTAACAATGACTAGGCCGCGCCACGCCGCGCCGCGCCGCGCCGGGTTGTTGCAAGAGGTCCAATCCAAATATTATATCACACAACACAATAGGTCTGTTAGCCGCGGGCATCCAACTGGCTCGCATGGGTGGGTGGACCTTAGCTCTGCTGTTTTAAACATTATTTCTTTTGAATGACATTTGCATTTATTGAACATTGAAATGACGCACAGAATAAATTAAAAATAGGAATATTATTCTCGTTTAAAATAAGTGAAGGTGAATTATTATAAAATATTCACAATATTAGAGACAACAAAATTACTACAAAGATCGTAAACAAAAAATCAAACATTAGTTTCGAGGGAGCTTGTTAATAAATATATCCAACTTGTAACACAATATATAGAACAGGAAAATGAAATGGTGCTTCTGCGAGGTATTTCTTCATTTCTTTTATGTTCCTATTCATATTTAAAATTCAAAATTTTATATCTGCGATGTGTTTGTTACCGGCTATTGCCGTGGGAGTACAAATAAATAACAAAGATTTTCGTAAAAAAAAAATACCCACATATATGCTTTGCTGAACATGTTCTTAGATTTTGATATTCCTTGGCATTTTTATTTAGCTTTCACCATTGCATGTTGTATTTTTTTTAACTCGCAGCGCGATTACATTATGCTATTATTGTAAAACTTTCAGTTGTTAAAGAATCTGTGGAAATTGTATTGACTCCGTAATCCAATGCATAATCCCAAAGGATGGAAGAGCGTCGAACATTCATTTTGAGCACAGAGTAAAATATTTCCGGTTGCACGGCGATGGAAAGCGGATTGCTAGTGCGAGTACGGTTGAGTGACATAGATTATAAGTGAATAATATTTAAGAAATAGGAGTTTAAATACATGTGCCAACAGAAGTGGCGAAATCAATTAGCTCGGAATAACACACTCAGCATTTTATATATCTAATGACACCATTTTGATTGAATCGAATTAGTTGAATTGCCGTATAGATAGAGCCAGCAGGCCGAGGTTTGTGGAGGGTGCCGGCCGCTCCGGGTTGTCTTTGATAAATTTGCCTCTATTGTTCTACGCTCTGGTAACTCACGGCCGCGGCTGATTAAATATAAACTTTTTAGATATTAAATGGCTTTCATCTCTACAGTTATATTTCTCTTCAGTAGTTTTTTTACGAGTAAGTCTTTTCTGCACTTAAGCTGCCTCGTTGATGGAATGGCAAAAAAGAACTTTGAATTTCTTCGCTCAATCTCAGATTTAGGACGGAGGGTTTTTCGTGCATATTGCTGGTTATTATAAGTTTAATATAAACTGTTCCATGTGAGTACTGAACTAGAGATGCACCTTTGTCCTGTGGGAGTCGTAAGATGCGATGAAAGGACAACTACCGGAAGGTGGGTAACAGCGCCTTCTGAGGAACTGTCACATTACATTCACTGTGATCCTCGAGGCACCTGCATAGCGTAGGGCAATGAGGGATATATTTTTGTTTAACATTAGTCGTTATGGCTAAAAATAATGAAGATTATTTATTGAAAACATGACGTTACTTTCTGCTAATTGTATCATGAAATTTAATGACTAGAATATATTTCATTCCAATTTGACCTATTAATTATTATAATTTTAACACACTTTATTAAGCTTTACGAACAAATCATTTTAATTATTTTTTTGTCAATTTTAAATAAATAATAAATGCCTAACTAAGCAATTCAGTATTCAAACTTGATTCCATTGCAACGTGCTTGAGCACTGTCTCGTTTAGCGTTTCATTTTCAGTAATATGTCACAGGAGAGCAAACTCCGTTTATATACGTTTTATTTAAACTGGCTACACCTGTCTCCCCTTCAGCCCCCCCCCCTCCTCACCCCCCTGCCTCCTCACCCCCCCCCCCCCGCTTGCCTGTTTACAAACAAGCGCAGTTCTTCCGCTACACTTTTTACAGTTTATTCAATTTCTGTTCTGTAATCGCGCATGTAGGTAAGTACAGACGTGGAGAAATGTGGACTGAGATTTTTTTGTGACCACGCTTTTTGTCGTGAACAACTTTTGGACATAGTTCGGATTGGAGTGATAATATATGACTGCAATGTCAATTGTATAAGTTTCTCATTATTAAGGCGTTCCATATATATAATAAACTTTTTATAGTTATAATAAACATTTTTTTTATTTAAGACTTATGGTGTATTCTTGGTAACAATAACACTTTTGGTCGATTCGTTATATTACATTAGTAATATACATATTCAAAATATTGTACACAGAAACAATTGCAGTATAGACCGTATGTTGCATTACGCCAACTGATCGAACACATCTCTCTCCCTGGAGTGGGCATGTGCTCTTCCAATCTGATTTATAGTAGTCAGTGTAGTTTCGTTTGTCGTATTGGGAGGGTCTGTGTGAGTTGACAGACAAGCACGATATTTTTTTTTTAATAATTCTATTTGAACTGAATACGACATAGATGTGTTAGCGTTCTTTCCTAATTCAGAACTTACGGTATAACGATTTTGTTAGTTAATGATTCCAAAATTATTTGGTTCATATATGAACCTGAAAATAATTGATATTTTATACTTACTATACTTACTTTATATATCATGTTAAAGTTTTTATCGATGAAAAATGTGATAGTTTTGTCATAGAGAGCTTTACTGGGTTGAATAAATACTAATAACGTATCGGAGTAGTTCCCTTTATAGAACATTCTGAAAGCTTTAGGAAATTAGAAAATAGCTTCAGAAAATACCGAGTCAATTTGTGTTTGAGCGTACCTCGGGCGTGGCTCAGGGATGTTTGTATGACAAAGCAGATTCCCGCTCGTTTGCAAACATCCAGCGGCTACTCACGGAATTATTTCAATTCAAAATGATTTGTGCGAGCGCCGACTGCTTCCTGCGAAAATATGGCAGTAGAAACAATTTGTAATTTTCTTTTTGTATACACATACATAAGTATAATTCAAAATCATACAAGTCACCCAGTTCGATTCTTCGTAAAAAGAACACAGAAATCTAGAATAATCCCTTATCAGTAAATAGTACCGCGTAATATAAGCCCTAAATACTGCATGATAGATCAAGTCAATCTTAGCATAACAAGCTGTAAAATTAAGCAAAACCTTATAGGTCGAGTGTCATATTTAGGTATTAATACTTACCTTTTTTAATTAGATTTAAAAGAACAATAGGCAAAAATTTAGTTATTGGCTCAATTGGATTAGAGCATACCCTTGCTAAAGGGGTGGATGGACGCGGGTTCGAATCCCGCACAGGACTTAAATTATTCCTCTCGTAAATTTGTAATGTAATCCGCATGCAGAAGAAGTAACATTTTAACAATGAGTACATCGTGCCAATAATCCTCTTAGTATTCTCATGCGAGCAGAAGGAGAAGAAAACTATGGATTATCATTTAGAGGACGTACATATAATCCACTGCTGCGTTCAAGATTCTACATTAGAATCCTTTGCTACCTCTGGATTGAGAATAGCGCGTTTACATTGTTGTTATCTTTAATTAATGAAGCAAGAAAAAAAATCGAACATTTGTCATATTCACCAGCAGCCAAATAACGTCCACCGTTGAGCTTATGTCTTACTAATTAAATGTCATAAAGAACTGACACTCACTATTTGCATCTATTATCTCTCCGCGACTAACACAATATCGTCAATCCTCCTCAGAAGTTATGGAGCTCCTTACTTTACGGTTTCTCAAACCAAAAATAAGTCGGGTACAATAAAAAATACGTGCCAATTATAAGTTTTTATTGTCTTCATAAGCCATTCCTACGTTGTATTTGGTTCCTATTTTAAAATAAATAGGTATTCGTAAAACTTAAGGCAAAGTGAAGAAAGCAGAATGTCAGACTGAGGTCGCACGAAGGAAAGACTTCTTTTGGCATGCAAGTGAGTGAAACAGATATAAGCAATATTTAATTGAGGTGAGAGAATTGTTTAAAATTAATTCATATAAAAGTGTTATTTTAAAAAACGTAAAAAATCTTTAGGTTATCGTATCGCTTGGTTGTTACATAATATTAAGAAATATAACCTGTATTACTAATAGTATGCTATAAGGTATATAGACAAAAAAAAATTAAAGTAATACAAAGTGAAAAACTAAGCAGTACTCATACTGATTTTGTATCGAAAGAAATATATTGCATCGTTTTTGATCAGACTAAGTATTTGTTATATCATCTAGAAAATTATATCTTTTACTCATATAAGTAATGCGTAAATTCTTCTAAAACAAGTCGTAATAGTAGTAGTAATTTTTCGTTTTGAGATTCACATTGATTTAACGGCCCAATAGCCTGTCCATAACAGCGCGCGGCTCACGAGTGCTACAACGAATATGAAACTTAGGGAACATTCCTCCAATTTGCGCGATGTGTAAAGTTACTTCATTAAGGGACACTCACTGGAGTCGCTCCTCTTTGAACCTAATGAATTGATCATTACGTTAAACCGTGTTTTGACACAATTACTTTGTACCCTGTTTACGAGTTTAGAAGAGGACCATCAGTTTTAATCTTGTACAACGCCTTGTTACTTGTGTAGCGTGTACCTTACTCAAAACTAAAAGTTTACTATATATATAATACATGGCTTACCTAATATATCTTAAGTTTATAATATACCCTTGGTAATATTTGTTTGAAGAGACTTAGAAGTACTAGAGTGTGATACAGTCAGCAGTGTTTGTGTTGGGGTTTTCGACGATAACTTTAGTGACGAAGAGGATGCACTACCATCAGCTGTGCGGTGCGCGGGGCATCCCCCCAGCCCACTCCCCGCCCCCGCAGCTCCACTCTCGCGCCGCGCAGAACGAGCAGTTGCGCGGAGTCGTCGCCGCGATTTAGACGCGTAAACTCACCTGAGGAAGGGCATCGGATATGCCCGAAACCTAGGTCAAAAATCTCGACCAATACGCGTGAGTATAGCCGGTTATACAAAACATTAATAACCCTTGGTAATAACTAAAAGTAGGTATCTATACATTATGAAGTTTAAGAAATAAACTTATTTTAATTAATTATAAATGTTTAATAAAGTAAAATTGCCCCATCATACTGCAAGACGTGTTTGGTTTATGGTTGCTACCCTGAGTATTTTTAATTAAACAAGAGAATCTAAATTAAAAATAAAAGCTGTTTGCCGTTATTTTCAATATGATCTCTCATATCGCAAAAATATGCAAAATATTGTAACGCTGATCTTTTTTATTGATTGAGCATTTATAGTTCATGAAAACAGTCCATATTTAATTCCGTTTTGTTCTAATTTAATGTGCGTCCGTGAATTTAATTTCAAGCAATATATTTTTTCTTTTACAACAGACGTTATAAGTGAGCTGCAGTGCTCCACATTGCTACATTACTTTACAACATTCGGTAAGGAGCGAATTTACCTCGTTTAATGAGTTTTTTTATATCTTGCTTTATATCTAAGCGACAAAACAAATCATATTAAAACTTACCAAATTATTAATTAATTACAGTTATTATTATCCTTTAAATACATACTACATGTAAACGGCAAGAGGCTTATACTTTTAACTGAGATTCTCTCGTTAAATTTAAAACACTCAGCAAAGCAACTACAAAACTAACCCGCCTGATGGTAAAAGCGCAATAACAGGTGTAACAAAAATATTAACTAGATTATATTTGCGATTGTTATTCGTTATTTGATTATTTCGTCGCTTTGAAACGAAAACTGAAACGTTTCGTTGTAACGATATTGACTGAATTATTTTGTTTGTTGTGAGGGTAATAAAATTGAGCTAGGTACACTCTGCTGTGATTGGGTAATATTTGATTACCATATCCTATTTGGCTAATGATAATAATAATTCGAATAAGTGTATATTTGTCACCACCTACTTGAACGAGTAATGCTGCATTAGTGTAGATATATAGAAATTTCATTAAACAAAAATTCCACAACGCGGTTACAAAGGTGCCCGTGGGGTGCTGGGCTAGACATGAACACCACATATCTTCATGTGGTAATCGTGATAAACGAAGCGAAAATTTATAGAGAGTGGGAATTGCCTTTTGGAGAATTTCCAAGTTCACTGCGATCTCCAAGATGCCTCCCAAGCGTGGCAAACCCCCTAAAATTGGACTGCTGTATTTATAAAGTAAACGTTTAATACATCGCTGATCAAAAAAGAAAGGGCTATAAAACAAAATTATCTAAAATTACTTTTATTACAAAAATGAAGCCGCAATGGTCCTTATTGGGAGAGGCATTAATGTAACACCGCAGTGAACGTCGCCTTACTTAGTAAATCAGTTACAAACGACTATGCTATACAGTAATTCGTTACGAGCGCTTCATAGTTTTGTAATATTATGATTTCCTCTGTGTTGTTAGAGAAAACAATCATAATTGTACTGACTGATCAATATTGTACTGACGCCATATGAATGTGGTAACGGTAAGATGGTGATCATATAGAAAAGGAAATCCATCATTATTTCAAAAAGCTTATAATTAATATGTCATCTGCAAATATGCGCCAATCATCTGTCACTCACATGTTTCGTGGAAATGTGGACGTGAAATTTCGTACAAAGAATAAAATACTGTTTATTATATTGCTCGTGGATTTTATAATATAGCTTACACCGGTTAGTATGTATATACTTCATGGAGTGAGTAGATGTGTCTAAGCGTTTACGTTTACCCAGATGTTTTAGTGTCGTGTAAGTTGATGGTTAGCCTTGCTATCTATTGGTCCCAGTTCTAGACTCCTCCGGTCTGTTACAGAAATTGTCTTAAATAGACGAGACATTATTGTTGTAACTGCTTGCTCGTAAATACTTTATTATGAAGGCGTTACCTGTATTAAATTGTGAATTTTCTGCACATGTCCTTTGACTTTCCAGTTTATTTATATTAAGTTGCTAGCAGTTGACAACAAGGTATAATATTATATACACTTCTTAAAGGCATTACAGAGAAAATTCAGTTGGCGTGTAAAAAACATTTAGATCAAAATAAAGCCTACTATAGGTACAGATTCCTATTGTGATAAGAATGCTTCTACAATTCCACCTCTACTAAGCTTACCAATTACCTATATATGTGACCATTTGTCACCTGCGTAATCTAAAGATAATAATGTTGTCATAATATCATAATATATATTTTGTAACACATTGTAAAAAGACGTTAAATAGGTATGACACTGAGTTTTTCCCACAGTGTCAATTTTTTTTTTTTGCTGAAAGTTGCTGTAAAATATTTTAATATTAAAATTTGTAATTGACCTTCATAAGAGCGTCGTAGTCGTCTAAATTTAATAAATTATTTTGCGTTTGCTTATTGACGTTGGCTTAAGTTAATGATTTAAATCTTGATCTAAAATAGCATTTTTTCTATGTGATGATGAGGTTACGGAACAAGTACGACGTCCATACGCCTGTAGCATATAACTTTGTGCCTATCATCCTGAGATTTAAAATTGTTTGGGAAAAAATGGGTGTCAGTAAAATTATCGGATATTACCATACATATCCGATAATTTTACCGACACCCATGCCCTTCATACCGGCACATAGTAATGCAAGCGGCGTCAGAAATAGGAAAGGAGGCCAGTACTTTCCCGGACACACTCGCTCTCAAAGAGTTCTACTGATACTTAATCAGCTCGGGCATAAAAAACCTTGTAAACTCTCGCCTACGCGCTCGGGAGTACATAACACAGGCTCGATTTGAATAATAAACTTTCCGCACTCGTATCATGCCCCGTGGGGCATGCCGGGCTTGAATTGTACTCCTTACATCTTCTTGTCGGAGTCGTAAAAGGTGTCTACAGGAACAATATTATATATTCTGAAGAGCTGCCATTTTTATTTTTTATTATTTATGAATATGGCAACTCCTTCAATACAGCTGTGTTCAACATTGACCTATCCGGTACAATAATTATAGTACGTACTCATTATGTACTATTCTCCGCTGCGCTCCGATCTCTCTACCTGTCAGTCGGAGAATTTATATATTTATATTAGTTTTCATGATACCGACCAAGATGCTAACAAACCTGGTAAAATACATAGTTATAACTGGCAAGCTGCATTTCATTATTTTTACATTGTGTTCAGAGTTTAAGAATAATATTAAAATCTTAATATTAAAAAAAATAAAAACCTATAATATTATAAAGGCGAAGGCTTGTATGTATGTTTGTATATTTGTTACTTCTTAACGCAGAAACGACTGGACCAATTTCGATGAAATTTGGTATGAATGGCGTAATTAGTCATTATTATGACTGTTGGCAAATGAGAGTAACTATTACGATACGATAGTGTTTTTTTTAATAATTACACCAAGGTTTGGGGCACAGTGTTTTACAAAACGTCAGAACAGCAACCTTGGCCAGAATGCAACTCTCAATACACTAATATTAGAATTCAATAGTTTATACACAAAGTATTTCTTGGTAGCTCACTATGTTTATTTACTAAAAAGTAGTCAAGTCATCAAAAGTTCATGAAACATTTAGTAAAAGTGACTGTAGGTGTCGTGAGAGCCTGCTTATTAGTTATAATTAATATACCTTTCACTGTATAATTATTACCAATGATGTATGCGCCTGTAAGAGGTGTACGTATTATGCCTTGTCATGACTTAATTGTCATGAATTTGTAAGACAATATGTATATAATATATTTATATGTACACTGTTGGTGCATCTAAATAGATACGAGTAAATAAAATCTTTTCATCAACGCCTTTGATACTTCCCCAAAAATCATTGAATTTTTTTCAGTACCTGCTGGATCGTAAATATAGAAATAACTTTTGAATCAAAAATATTATATTTTTATAATTTAAAACGCAAACAGCTATGGTCCGAGCTAAGAAAACCCCAGTTGGGAAAGAAAATAGTGCAAAAAAATATTAAAAAGTAAATAATAATATCATTTATCAATTTAGAAGCGCTCGTAGCGAAGTTTGCTTAGCCATTCTGGACCGCAAAGTTAAGCAACGTCCGCCGCGGTCATGAGTTGGATGGGTGACCGCTGGTGACATTACTACTGAGCGCATCCGTGCTTCGGAGGGCACGTTAAGCCGTCGGTCCCGGTTGTTGTCTTAGGATGGCAGTCGTTATAGCATGGTGGTAGAGCATTTTGCGATTGATCGCCTGGCTAGCTACCACTCTCAATCTGTCGCCAAACACCTAACGGTGTGTAGCGTCCAGCAGCTATCCTTGAGAACCAGTAATTCTCGGTTAGTCTGAACAACATCTTCGACCACATCATCACTTACCATCAGGTGAGATAGTATTAAAAAAAAGTCACAGTACATCAACAACAACACATGAGCATATTCCCTCCTGAAAGGCGCAACGCATTCTTGACACCTCTGGTGGTGCGAATAACCAAAGGCAATTGTTGGTGACTAAAACTGTTAGTGATTGTAATAACATACCATTTGAGTCACAAACAATATTTTCTTGTAAATTTACTTAACGTTTCAAACCACTCACTAAGATGAAGTTTAGAATAATATACTACTAGTTTTGTCTTCCTCGAACTTCTATTATATTCTGCTTTATATCAATAAACAATTTGCGTTATGTTTATTATCTTAAATTTCCCCAAATGGTTGGTGGCAGGTGGCGCGAAGGAACAAAGTGGCGTTATTGTAGTGTTTCTACCATATAGTGGCGTATATATAATACACCGTGTGTTCTCCTTCTTACGAAGACCTATTAAAAAGATTCCGCTGTCTGTTTGTATGTCCGTCTGTAGATCACGGTTCTTTAGCTCGTAAACGGAATAGATTACAAACATTACATTTTAATATTTTACATAGAACATTGGACCAAAGTTAAATATTGAAACTAAAAATTCTATTACAGTATTTTTCAGGGAGTTTCAGCACACGAAAAGGAAGCCAAAACATTTTTTTTTGTGCCGTCGTGTGATTTTATGATCATAATCTTAATGAGTAGAGTGCAAACATATACATAATATTTTTATTTTTTTTAATAAAAACAAAGAAATATATTGACCGTTTATTACTTTACAGTATTTTCACTCTACTGCATCGAGGCAGAAACGCTGATACTGCGGTACCTAACCATCCAGACGGATTTTCGCTAAAAATGCGTACCACCAGGTAAAATATAACGATATTACTTCTTTGTCACCATTAAATACGGCACATGAATTGGTACAACGTTAATAAGAAATAACATAAAGGGTCCAAACCTACCTTCAATGTGTACTAAAATAAAGTACATATAGATATGATGTTCCTCTTAAATTACTTAAAATATCTGAACCGTTATAAAGTTTATTCTAAAAATGACCAGCAAGGTAAAATGTTACATAACATATTTTATATATCTAATTCGTACATGTACATGTTTGCTTTTGTTTCCGGAATGAATTTGCTTTTATCCGACGGCTCGGCCTCGGGGCGGCGCGCTTTGTTCTGTTTTTATTTAATTACAAAGCAAGCTAATTTAATTAGGTAACAAAGCTGGAAAAATAGCCAAGAGCAGCTATGTGCGGTAATTCGATCAGGATCGGGTCTGGTTTTTAGACGTGAGTAATTATTTATAGATATCTGTGGGTGGGTCATACTGTCTGTACATAGCTCGTGCCTGAGATATACCTATGGGTAACGTGCCAGATATCGATGTGACTCGTGTCATTTTAGAAGCAACGATAGCGGAGCTACTAACTACGGACTGCCGTGAGGCCCCCACCGCCAGCGCTGAGCTTCATCGCATAGAGGAAGAGCATTTTGCGAACGCTCGTCTGACAAGCTACATAAAAGTAGTAAATCTCTAAAGTCCTTGAGAGCCAGTAAAAATTATAGACACATACAACTTAAAAATTGTTTGTCGCGGTGTGATGGCGCAGTGCAGTTCGTCACTTGTGACAAAATGCATCTGTAATAGGCAGAAGTTAATCATGCTCGTTCCGTTACAATTCCATTAAATAGTTATTTGTTATACAAGAGTGCAAAGTTGCTTTTTAACCGCGTGTTCAATTTTGATGACCGAGCAAGCGAAGGAATTTAAAATTGAATCACGGACGCAGCGAGTGATTCAAAATTAGAATCCTGAGCGTTAGCGAGGGAATCAAAAGATCACGAGGTGAAAAATCTTTGCACTCGAGTGCAACACGTAACTTTTCATTCCACCTCAGCGAGGAAATGACTAAAGAACCGCGTACAAAGCAAATTGAAAAAAGAACACCAAGAAGGTTCCGAGTCTGAGTTTTTAACAAATAAAAAAAAAGTTGTATGATATATTCGGCACCATAGAGGTAGCAGTAAATAGGTTTAATGTTTTTTTTTAATTCACAAATTTAGTGCACACGATGTTCTAAATTTACTTTATCCTCTAGAGAATAAAAACGGCTTTTCCACTCAGATATTGAAGATTAAAAATACTCTTTCCGAGATGGTGGGATGAAAAATATATTACATTATTATATTAGTTATGGGAAAATATAATAAGAAAAACTTCTATATACGTAGTACATTATTTTAAGGGTCAAACGCAAGAAAATGGACCTTTGTTATGGGCACTTTCTTGTTTGTGTATCTCTTATGAAATGGCAGTCCATAGTTCCTATTCTTTTTTTTTTTAATGCCTGATAGGTTAGCCTATGACCACTATCTCACCTGATGGTGTGACGATGTAGTCGAGGATGTTGTTCAGGCTAACCTAGAATTACTGGCTCTCAAGGACAGCTGCCAGAACACACCGTTAGGTGCTTGGCGACAGATTTTCAACTTGAGGGTGGTAGCTAGCCAGGTGTGCATTCGCAAAGTGCCCTACCACCATGCTTTAACGACTGCTATCATGCAACAACCGGGACCGACGGCTTAACGTGCCCTCCGAAGCACCGAAGCGCTCAGTAGTAATGTCACCAGCGGTCACCCATCCAAGTCATGACCGCTGCGGAAGTTGCTTAACTTTGCTGAACGATTCAGAATGGCTAATCAAACTTGGCTACGAGCGCTTCAGAGTTCCTATTCGTTCTAGAATGAATAACACCTCGATAACAAATTAAGAATAATCAGTCAGCGATACAAAGTTTAGCAAATTATTGGCAGTTTAATTGAAATGTTCACTAAAGCCTTTTCCATCTGTGGACATTTGTAAAATTGTTACATACTGTTATTATCATATGGAGCATGAACTTTGTATGCTGCTGCGACGATACAACTGCATTTCTTATTTCGTTTTATTTTACTATATATACATAAATATTTCTTGTCTTGTTCATTGTAGGCTATCCTTTGATCACTGTCTCAACTTTCGGTAAGTGATGATGCGGACCAAGATTAAAAACAGGCTAAAGCTAGACCAGACTGACTCTCGAGGAATACAGGTGATGGAACACACAGTAAGATACTTAACGACTGATTTGTTACTTGAATAAGATTATCTAACCAGACGAGAATTCGCAAAATGTCCAAATATTAAGAAGTACGCATCAAACTTAGTACATATCGACATTTAATTGCTTCATCTCTAAGACACTATATTTCTTAATTGATTAAAACAGGTTATTCACGTGACATTTAACACCTACGTGTTGTCGATATAAGCATCGACAATTGTTTCGGCTTCATAAGGAAGCCATCTTCAGGATGTGGAGTGCGGTTCGATTGCTGTCGCGGCCCGACAACACGGAAGTGTTAAATATCACGTGAATAACCTGTTTTAATCAATTAATAAAAATGTGTGCGAGTTTTAATAATATATCACTATATTTCCTATACATTTAATTGAAACTTATCCATAGAGATAAATGTTACAAACAAGGTCAAATTAGAATAGTGTCATGTTTGCTCTTCTTCCGTTATGTACTCGTAACTATAGCTCCCAGCATCTTCCTCGAACTAACTTAGCTCCGCAGCGCCTAACTTTGAATTGTTGCACTCGTATTTAGTAGGTTACCCGAGCATTCTAAACATCTCTTTACCTGAAACGCACCTAACCACACGCCATATAGAACCTAATTGCCATAGCAGTAAGGCAAGTATTTCTGTACACGACAACAGTAGATTTTATCGTATTATTTGCCAGGTGTATGGTTTGCGGTTTATGAGCGACGGCAATGCCCCGCGGCCCTATCGTCTGCACTTAGCATATTTCAAGGATAATCGTGACGTTATCAAATGTTAGAGTTCGAGCGAATATCAACTGAAATTGTTAATGTGTAAGGATAAAATTGGATTGTTATTGAGTCAAGTGTATGCCAAATAAATTGATGGAAAATAATGTTAGGCTTAGAGTAATAACACCCGGTGAGCGACGACGATTGCAAAGTGTTTTGGATATTTTTTTCAATTTGTTAGTGTTCCCGCATTTCACCATGTTTTTTTTCTGAATAATGTCAATGCTTATACGAAATGAAAAGCTATTTCTGCTAACGATATAAAAAAACATATAATTTGTACAAAATATTTTTTTAAATCAGCCAAGTGCGAGTCGGACTCGCGCACGAAGGTTTCCGTACCATTAGCTAGGTGTACAACATCAGACATACAAGACTTCATATATTATCCTTTCTTGTTTTAACGTGAGCGAGTCCGACTCGCACTTGGCCAACTTTTTGTATTTGTTGTTATAGCGGCAACATAAATACATCATCCGTGAAAATTTCAACTTTCTAGCTATCACCGTTCTTGAGATACAGCCTGGTGACAGACGGACGGACAGCGAAGTCTCAGTAATAGGGTCCCGTTTTTACCCTTTGGTTGCGGAACCCTAAAAACGTGCCTTACACCCAGAAAAACCAGTGAGGTATGTGTTCAAGCTATAACGGTCAAAATGGTATGTTTCATTCGGTTGTATAGATATATATTATTAGCTCGCGACAAACTAACAACTGGCATTTTAGTAAATAATTAAAGGTGTTCAAATAGGTTATATTTTTCCAACAATAATGCAACAGCGTACAAATAATATGTACAGTACGACTATAAAATAATTCCATATATCGCGCGATTTAGGCATTTTAATAAGTAGGCATAAACAAATTATCAACATTCAGCTTAAAAAATATTACGGGTACTAGAACTTCAATAGAACTTGTGCATAAATAACACGCTTACTATCTGGTGAACAAAAGTTATAAATCCTAACCTCCAAAAATGAACGTATCAATCGCTCGACAGATTCTAAAGAATAAAAACTTCAGAAAATAACCTTTGGTATAGATACTCAAATATGAACCTAATCACTTTCATAATAAAGATGAAAATTTATATATTTTTTTTAAAATAACCTGTTTAAATATATACTCGAATGTGAACCTTTTGCCCTTGTTATAAAGACTAAATCGAAAAAAAAACTCAAAAATAACTTTTACAATATTCAAGGAAACATAAACCTTACTGAATTCAAAATTAAGACGATATCTATTCATACGACAACTCAGAATATAGATTATTAATTTGTGTAGCCATCTAACGACAGAAAATGTCCATTTTAGCAAGTGAACTACCTACATGACCTTTTGTTTTCATAAGTTCTAATAATTAAAATTAATGCCATCTAGAGCAAATCAACACTATTAGTTCTAACAACTTTGATGCGATTACCATTGATAAATTGATTATGAATGACTGTTCACTATGTAGTAGTTTTTGATTTTCTAGTAGATGGCTCTGAATTCAAACATTCGAAACAAAACCATCCATCAGTACTATATATTAATATTATAAATGCGAGAGTAGCTCTGTCTGTCTGTCTGTCTGTTACGCTTTCACGCCAAAACTACTGGACCGATTTGAATGAAATTTGGTATGGAAATAGTTTGAGACCCGGGAAAATACATAGGATAGTTTTTATTGAACTGCGCAAACAGAGGTTAATGTTTTTGCGCGAAAACCGACATACGCGCGGGCGGAGCCGCGCCCGGAAAGCTAGTAATAAATATTGAAGTTGTATAACTTGAAAGAATAAATTATTTCATCTATAACGAAGGTTATATTTATTTATAGGTTATTTTTATAAGCTATAAGTTATATTACACACTCCTATAAATAATAGGAGATAGGTCACGTGGACAGTTGGCATGTTGTTAATATCTGTATACAGCTTTATACAACAATTGTAACGTCTTGGAGAATCTGATCTGTGGGGGAGACAAGGGGACCTGTGAGACTGCGTAATGTACCAAAATGTATTTACTAACCATGAGTGTAGTAACCCAAAAGGCACAGTGCCTATGATAGTGTTCCAATCAAGTCATCGAGGGATTAGGTGCTCACAAAACGAAACATGTACCCATAGTTAGCTAGAAGGGCTTGGTGTACCTTGCCTACCTTGTTTAATGGTTCGTCGTGCTTCTTTTGATATATATTAATTATTCCAGAATCATACGAGTAAACATCGATGTATCAAACTTTATTGAAATATTTCAGTCGTGTGTTAGCAGATATGAGATAAAATAATACGCAAATATAATTTTAAATAAACTTTCCCATATTATGTATTAAAATTATATATCATCGCCCGACCGTCCTAGAGAGCAGATGTATACGCGTTCCTATCTTTCGTTTTTTAGAGTGTAGTAAAAGTAAAAAATCTAGGTTCTACTTTAATAGTTTAAGTAATACCAGATAACTACAATGCAAGAATCAGGTCAAGCTAACGTCACCGTGAGAAGAGGCACGCAGGCTTCCGCCTCTACAGTACAGGCGGCTAACCAGGACGTCACTAAAACCCTCAAGGATGCAATGGCTGTACAGTTTAAGGCGTTGGGAGAACGCCTCACCGGCCTCGAGACAACATTGAAGTATCTCAGTGGACAATACGACGACATGTTCAAATTTTATTCAGAAAACAAGGCCAGTATTGCAATTTTCATTTTTCATAAAACCCTATATATGCATTCCCAAATAGGGGTTTGTCTCTTTCCTATCGGAAGGATTCATTGTCGATTCTAGTGTTACGTTACTAAACTGAATTCAGAACACTTGGGAAAAGCAATTTATGGAAAAGATTTCAATTTAAATAAAAGGTACTAGGCGAGCATAATCGTAGATGAGGTACATACGTAATAGAGTTTTTTTTGCGTATATTTCTTTGGGCTCATTAGGAGATGGTACAAGCCGAAAACTTAGAAAAGCAAAACGTGAAAGTATTTTATTTCAAATAAAAGTTACTAGGCGAGCATAGTTGTGAATGAGGTATATCGTAGACTTTATTCCGTTTATTTTTTTTAAACTATTATAAGATAATAACGTTATTTCTTCGAGACGGTTATCATTACTTCTTAGAGGTAAAAACAGAACCGTTTTATTTCATCACAGAATATGTAGTTCTTAGTGGTATTACTATTTTTAGCGACTATACTTATTATTTATGACTATTATTATTTCAATTTAGAATAACTGTTTAATTCCAGAATTTAACTTTAATAATAATGAAAAGTATTTTTGACTAAAGAATAAGATGTAAGATTTGGTTTTAAGCACATTAGCTGCTTAAGTTACGTGCCTACTATAGCAAATCAGAAGCTTCTAGGAGATTACTTAAGACTTTTGTCGGTGATGATATCTTTTACTTTCGAAAAATATGTTCCGACGGCACTGATTGGTTGTTTTGTTACTTGAATTTGTTTGTGATTCGAAGGGAATACAACATTTTTTTATTGTGAAATTTGGTATATATATATATGTATATAAACTATAAATTATACCTATCATAAAACGTATTTTTTTTAAAGTATACCTACTTAGATAATTTTATATCCTATTTGGAATACTTTAATGATAGTAAAAATAGTCATAAAATATTTGCTATCCGAATTTATTTAGTCCAATCGCGGCTTAAAAAATTACCACGCGGGGGAACCCGCTGCTGGAACCTAGTACTTATGGTAAAAGAAGGAAATGCGGATATTAACCACTAAATATTAGTAACGGTTATTCTTGTGTGGTAGTAGTGCTCGCAAATGTCATTGTATAGGTTTAAAATGTATCTTAATATGTGCTATACATTTGAGTTAAATACGACTTCACAAGATGATGAAAAATTATAAATTATATGTCTCTCTTATCTTACAGTAAATCCCAGTTTCCCAGTCCCATAAAACTGATTTTGACAATAAATTTAATCTTAAAAGTGCTTTTTATGTCAAATTCATCAAGACTTGGAATAGATATTAACAAAATATACGACAAGTTGTCGACTAATTTGAAACAAATTGTCTAGTTACCTTAACAGTATTAAGCTCCATTTATTTGCCTTCCTACCTATTTATTATCTGTTAGGTAAGTCTCACCCCACAGCGAGCATTATTTCCTAAATTACTCGTAAATGGAAAACGTAATAACATGTAATTATAGGCAATAGAAATACCGGATTGTTGGAATAACAATGTGACACTTCATTTATTTAAATAATTTCCCACAGAAATTACTACTATATTGTTATTTTATAGAATCACGAAGGAACAAGCTTCAGGCCCTACCTGGTGTTCAGCGGTACCTCTGCCTAGGTATAACAAATAGATTTCGTCTCGACCAAAAAGGCAATTTTAGATCGAAATGAATCGTATCGTCAAATGCACAATCCCTACAATTTGCAGGTGGCTTGGATATCACAGTGTAAAATAACAGTTAAAGAACTGTTATTTTACACTGTGCTATCCAAGAAGGGCGCCTTCTAAAGAGAAGGCGCTGCTGCCCACCTTCTAGTACTTTTCCCTTAGTTGCCTCTTACGACAGCCTAGGGAAGATATGTAGGGTCCAATTCTAGCCCAGTACCCCACAGAGGTTTAATAGGATCACACTGAACAAAATAATTACTTCAATATTTTAAGCTTCCAAGTACGTAACGACATGCCTCAATGATTCAATGTTTTAAATTTGAAATTAATCAATGATTCAATGGTTTATTATATATATAAATATGAGTAGCTAACCGGGAAACACGTTAGGGATTTTTGAGCATATCATATGCTTATCATCAGGGCGAGTGCTGTGCAGCCCCTGCGAGCTCCCGGTAAGCACTGCAGAGCGCCGCCCGCGCGGCTTGGAGCGACCCGGGTTGAGGTACTCAATTTCTTGATTGGCAAATAAGCAGACGGCCTACCTGATGGTGAGCGGTAACCAATGCGTTGCCGACCTTGTGGAACTCTTTTAACAACCTTTTTGAAGGAAACCATACTGTAGCTCTGCAGTAAAGCGCTAGATGGAAGATCATTTCACATTTAGCTGGGTATCTTGTAATATTCAAAGAGAAACTTATGTTTCATTTTACATGTAGTGTATTTATGTTATGGTATTAGTATATCTGAATACATTTTTCAGTTAATTACTATTAAGTCATCCATGTTTGACTCACGCATACGGGCAAATACATTTTCTAGTTGATTGAGTGTATGTTAAGAAGTTGAAAGAATTACGAGAGGTCATACATAAAAGTATAAGTATACACGTTAACTGGAAAATGTTTCTTCTTTTATTCGAGTCAGTGGATAAAACATAACTATTATTTAAAATCAATACATTTAGGAAAATAATGGTGATGTACATACAATTCTGTAAATAAAGGTCTGGGACAAAATGATTGAGATAAAAATACTTCATTTTCTTAACCTTATCCGTTCATTAAGAGTCGGTACAGAAAGGACTACACAAGGCATTTTTTTCCTTAAGTCGCCTTTTATTATATCCAACAAAAAGTTATAGATAACTCTTTATATTTTAACCCGTCTAATTTTATGAATGAACTTTTCCTATAATTACCGCGGAAATTTTGTTGCAATCTACTAATCTAATCTGTTAACATCTACTGGACAAAAGAAGAGGAGAAGAGAGGGGTTTTTGGCGCTACGGGCGGGTGCGCGATGTGCGTACGAGCTCCGCAAGCGAATTTGGACTCCAAAAAAGTGACAAACGGCTGAAAATTACAATATTATTTTTAAAATTTGATGATTTTCACTAAAATATTGAAGAAAAACGGTGTAATTTCGAAACTATAATACTAATTAAATTTATTTTTTGCAGGTCGTGTAGGGGGGACGGAGCTGTGTCGTCACACACCCAAACGGACTGTAGGGGACTCTAAGGGAAATGTTTCTAAGTTGAAAATTTGAAATTTTCTGATAGATTTTACTAAATTGACTATAAAATTTTCCCTATTAAATATTATTCGCTTTTTATTATTTAATTGTGTTCGGAACGTGAAGCCGCTTCTAAAGAGGTATGTATGACACACCTATATTGGGGAACGTTTTGAAGAAGATATATCGATAAGAAATTTTGTTGTGCTAGTATCGTTAACATGAATAAAGGCAAGCAGAAAGAAAAACTAAGTTTCGCTATCAGATCCGAAACAAGTGAGTAAAAATGCTAACCACGGATCAAACCAAAGCAAACGGGGAGCGGACCACTGAAGCGAACAGTGAACAAACCAGAATGTTGCACAACTAACTTTTTTACAATACAAGTTGAGACCACCAGCTTCCCTTACTTATCTTTACTGATTTCTTTATAATATGATTGGTTAAGAAAATGTAATTCTGTTGTGATATAATATTTCTATATAGTATGTATTGATAACAAAAATTGAATTTACTGTAGCTTATATTTTTATCTGACAAAGCCTTGCTCTTAGTGTGAGATATTATAACTTGTGCAAGTATTTAATTATAAGAGTATGCCTTAGACTACTGATGTAAGAAATATTTAAAAAGTTATTAAACGAAATATAAAAGCAGAAAAATACATATTTGATATATACTTATACTCATAATATAATATATTTTTATGCAATTCCGCCTTACTTTCTAATTTGACGTGCGCAATCAAGGTTTATTATTAATTATCAGTCTTGAGCTTGAATAGTCAAGACCTCTTGAAGATGATCCATGAAACAGAAACAAAACTCGTCGAATAATATTCCAGCCAAGCGGCGCTGCGTGGTGTTGCTGACGTCAAATTATCTTACATAGATGTTGGTGAAATTGCGAGGGCAGTGTTAGTTACTAATTGGTTAGTAATTAACGATTAAATATTTTCATTAGGTAGTAGTTACATTTTTGTTATTATTGCTTCCGGTAAAGTAATATATATATCGTTGAAAATTAATTATTTGTGTAGGATTTTCATTTTAATAACACATTATAACGTGAATAACCTTGTACGTAACACTTTGTTTATTAAGTTGATAAATAACATAATATGATAAACCAATACAAAAACACAAATGTTAGTAGAACTTTTTGACAGCAGTCATATGAATCTAGTTCCCAGTCTAGGATAAGTGTATTTACCTGACTTGACAACATTTTCTGTAACCTACAGATAAGATAGAGGGCAATAGGTACAATATATGTCCTTTTTTCATTTTATTGGCTACTGTCCATACTGTCGGAGATGCATCATTGTTTTTATTCAATGATTTGACTTTTAATATTTTAATGTTTGCAATATGTACCCATGCTCTGCGGACTACATTATAAAATTACAAATCTACGAGAGGAGAAACTGTAGTCATGTGCGGAATGTCATGTATTAACTGTTCTGATCTACTATCAGAAACCCAGCAATTTACACTATTGTAAGTGAAACGTGATATTAAGTATATTAGGACACAAACAACATTTAAATTATAACTTAAAAATTCTAACAAAACCTTACAAATTACGGTATATAAATAATAAACTTTATATATATTGCCGCCGTCTGCAGGTAGGTAAAGTGCCCAAAAAGCTGGTGACGATACCTCGTTCAATGGCCAAAACGATATTTGTGAACGTTGGCCGAGGTGGGCGCCACCTCTTTGGTCATCTGCCACTTTCACAAACATACTCTACAGGTGTAGTTCAGTTTTTGAGATATCCAGGCGTTCCGCCCTTCTTTTAAACAGCTATAACGTACACTATTAATAAATCGCACTCCTTCTTCAGGAGACGCTGCTGTCCACCTTTTAGTATTTCCCCTTCGTCATTTCCTACAACTCCAACAGAAAAATATGTAGTGTGCGATTATAGCCGGCACCCCACGGGGATGTAGCACGATATTGTAGCTTTACTGCTAATATAAGAAACATAGAAATAACTGTACTAGTTCAATACATACATATAATAAACTAGCTTTCCGGGCGCGGCTCCGCCCGCGCGTATGTCGGTTATCGCGCGAAAACGTTAACCTCTTTTTGCGCAGTCGGATAAAAACTATCCTATGTTTTTTCCCGGGTCTCAAACTATCTCCATACCAAATTTCATTCAAATCGGTCCAGTAGTTTTGGCGTGAAAGCGTAACAGACAGACAGACAGACAGACAGTTACTTTCGCATTTATAAATAATAAATATAAATATAAATATAAATATAAATATAAATATAAATATAAATATAAATATAAATATAAATATAAATATAAATATAAATATAAATATAAATATAAATATAAATATAAATATAAATATAAATATAAATATAAATATAAATATAAATATAAATAAATAAATATAAATATAAATAAATAAATGTAATATAAATATTTATTTATTTTCAGAAAGAGTTACATAACTATTACATACACTTATTAAAAAGCACAACTGTTGACAAATTTGAACTAAAAAGACATTATCCAGCGAGTTCCAAGCTAGGCATGAGCCTGTATCTTGGAACTCTGAGATGCGAAAATACAGAATAAATATAATGAGAGTATCAGATATGGTGTAGATAGCTTTTAATCAGATTACCTAAAGTAAAACATCAGTATATTTAGTTTGTGAGGAGCGCTGTAAAGTGAACACGAGTTAGGATAATAAACCGTTTTCGTGTGAGTAATGTTAGTGTGAGGCTGTGTGTGTGTGTGTGAAGGAGGTGTGTGTGATTTGTGATTTTTTTCGTATTCGGATAGTCTTAACAATAATTCTTTAACCTGCTTTTTACATTGGTACGCCTTACAGTTTTTAATGTCGCAGATTTTGCATACATCTCATCCTCATATTATTATAAATATGAGGATGAGAGAAAGCTGGACCTTTTTTAGTGAGTAAGGATGTAGCTTGCGGAACAGGAAGTCGAAATACGCGTCTAGAAAGCAGGGAATCGTAATCATCATGATTGAGAAATATCTTATGTGCTTTTGTTGTGGCACTCAAGATAAATAGTTGGCGAGCTCGTAGTACTTGAAATTCTTTATAAATACTATCTGTCGGGTACCGAAAGGGCTTTTTGAGAATTACTTTAATGAGTGCTCTTTCAATGGTAATGAAATATGTTTTTCCAGCACTACCCCAAACTGAGATACAATATTGTAAGACAGATTGGCATAAGGCAAGGTAAACTTGTTGTAAAATATCTAATGGATTGAAGTCTCTTAGTTTTTTCATTATGTAAATAAGTTTGCGCACTCGTCCTGACAGCTCAATGATGTGTTCCTTATAAGACATATTCTCATCTATTGCAACACCTAAATATTTGATTGATTTCGTGCGTTGGATAAAACTACATGCACATATTGATTTCTTATTTGAACATGAGTGTATTTTTAAAGTCATGTCTGAGTGGGGACTAGAGTCAGAGGTTTTCGAAAAAGCAATATATTTAGTTTTATGTACATTTAATGTTAAAAGATTATTGTTTAACAGTTTTGCAATATGTGCAAGGCCTTCTTCTGCAAAATTATAGGCTTGTTCCCAGTCTTTCCCATAAAAAAGAATCGCGGTATCATCTGCATAGGCAACAACCTGTGCGTTTTTCAGGGAGCACTTGACGATTTCATTCATATAAAGCGTGAACAGGGTAGGTCCAAGAATGCTTCCCTACGGAACGCCAAAATCAATCGGCAGATTATCACTGTGATGGGAACCTATCTTAACAAATTGACTACGACTATTTAAGTAACTCTTGAACCAGTCAAGAGAAGTTCCTCTTATACCAAAGGATTCCATTTTCTTAAGAAGTAAACCAACCGAGACGGTGTCGAAAGCCTTTGCTAGATCGAGAAACACAGCAATGCAGCTATCGCCAGCTTCAATGTGCGATGAAACAAGCGTCTTCGGTTGACCTACCTCGCTGAAAACCAAATTGTCTTTCCGACAGCAGATGATACTTTTCTAAGTATGAAACTAGTAGTTTATTAACAACTTTTTAAATTAGTTTTGAAATGGTACTTAGCAAAGCAATGGGCCTGTAGTTGTCAGGAATGTTTTTGGGTCCTTTTTTGTATATTGGACACACTGCAGCGGTTTTCCAGCATTCTGGGAACATACTTGAGATCAAACTAAGGTTGACTATATGAGTGAGTGGAATAAGTAAGGATTTAAGTGACTTCTGAAGCAGTGAAACCGGAACCTTATCAGGACCAGGAGCAGTGTCGACTTTTAGTTGCAAAATAAACTTGGTCATTTCATATAAATCAGTGGGGCCGAGAATAAATGAATGGGAAACAGAAGTGTCAGGTCTATATTCCGAGATAAGTGATTCTTCAGTAATATTGAGCTTGCGTAGAATATTCTCTGCTAAAGTTGAGCCCACTGAAGCAAAGTGATCGTTGCAGTTTCGAATTGACATGAACGGATTATTATTTATACAATTTAACAACTCAGTAGAGTGATTAGTATAAACTGACGTCTGACAAATAGTTTTAATACATTTCCAAAGTTTTTTGGTATCATGTTTATTTTCTTCTAACTGGCGTTGATTATATTCTATTTTAAGTTTTTTTAATAATTTGTTACAAAAATTTCGATATCGAGTATATATTTTACGCCACAGAGCATCATCAGGATGTGATTTTGACTCCAAGTGTAGTTTGTCACGATGACGCATGCATCTGATTAAGCCCGGGGTAATCCATGGCTTCATTGTTACCCACTTACGACCAATGTGAACCTTCTTTGTGTGCCTATCTATAACGCTTGCAAGTATCTGGTTCAGAGAGAGAGCTGCCGTATTTACATGACAATCTTGGGTGACGATAGACCAGTCTACTTCGTTGATCTGAGCAGCAGCTGAGTCAAGATCCATTTTGTGTTTAAAACGAGAGTTTGGGGCTGCAAGGTTGGTCAAGGACAAGCCAGCTCCCCCCGACGGTTCCCGCCTTGTCGTGGCGGTGGGGCTTAGTAGCCGTGGCTTGGTCACCCACGGTGAAGCGAAGAGGAACCAGGGGCCGTGCCGACTTGGGACATCGGCCGGCCCCGGAGGGGCCGCTCCACTGGGCTTTGCCTCTAAGTCCAGTATGGAGCGGCAAGGGGTAGGCTGCGGTGCTGTATTGACAGCACCGCATCTGACGGCGAGGGGCCACGGCGGGAGAGGAGTGCCAGTATTATGGTGCGCCGCTCTCCCTACCTTCCGTGGCCACGGCGGGGCCGCCACCGTTTGATGGCGGACGCGGAGGGGCGGCAGGGGAAGAGGAGTGTCGGTATAGCGAGGCGCCGCTCTCCCTATCCTCTGCGGCCGAAGTAGCAGGCGACGGGGCTACTTATCCGACCCGTCGCAGGGGGACCTCGGGCGTCAGAAGCGGGGGTTGTCTGACGCCCATTTGCGGGTTTGGTCCCCGGGTGGTAGCGACGTGTCATGTGTTCTGGTGCATCGTGAGGGGTAGCACCCCAGGAGTGGTCCGGAAACGGACAACCATGGCGGGTTCGTGGTCGAGAGCTAAAGCGTCCCTGCGGCCCGCCGAGAAGCGGTCGAGTTGGAACACCGTGTGTTATTTAGTCGGTAGGGGCACTTGCTGCTGTGGGAGTAGTTGGTGTCGAGCCCCACATATCCCGGCCACTTTCCCCGAGGTGGACGGGAATGCGTAAATGCATTTTTCACCCGTAAATAAAAAAAAAAAAAAAAAAGTACATGCCAGCTAAGACGAAGGCATGGTCTGTTACTGAAGATTTGCATACAACGCCTATTGAGCTTTTATTTGTTTTGACGAAGATGTGATCCAAGCAAGTTAAATATCTCGTTGGCTTAGAGATAGCAGGAAGAAGTTCGTGGGTTGCCATAACACTAATCATTAACATGGGAATCGTTACTTGCGTTACATATATCTATGTTTATGTCAACTATATGAGAATATCTTTTTAAGGTGTGCAAAGTGTAATAACGCCTGTATTCCCCGAAGGAGTAGGCGGAGGTGTGTAAATACCCACGTTCCTCTAATAGAATGTTGGTCCAATTAATGGGGGGCGAGCCTATTGCCGTTCACAGGGCACAGTTTCAGAGTCATACAAAATATTTTCTCAAACACACTGGACGAAACACAAGATCATGCATGTTAAGAATAATATGTTTACGCTAACAACATAAGACAGAAACACAAGAACATAATGTATGAGACCCTGGCAGGGCACTAAGATGGTACCTGTACAGCCCTGTTGTGCGTTTAATGCCCACAACACCCTCCACACATCCACGTGAGTAGTGGCATGCTGTTCATTTGGCGCACCCTTAGTATCCTCGTACGACACCGACGGGTAGAAATGGGGAGGTGACATTCTATCCCAGCACCTCCCGAATATTACCGATAGTCATATATTTAACTAAAATCTCCCCTGAGAGTAAGTACTGATGTGGTCGAGGGTGGCAAAGACGCAGATGGTAACAGGTTGATTAAGCTCATAACTCAGAAAACTAAAATCTTTGGCATTAATGACATTCAATCCTTTGTTATCTAAGGTAAACTCGATCAACCTAATATTACATCATCCTCTACCGCAGTGTTTTTGGCTAATAACCATAACTTCTTGCAAACTACCTCCATAGTCTAATACATTTGCGGCTAACGGAGGCGTGGCAGGTAGAAATGCTATGTAAATTGTCGAGATCGCCCGCCGCCGCCGCTGAAATATGAGGGCATTAGCGTCGCTACCGATACATCGCACGCTAGCCTCGATCTTACCTAATAACCTGCCCATTCATGGGGCAATGTAAACATTAGCTATTTATTTTGCGTTTTATCTAATCGCTTCTTCAAATGAAGTATGGTTAAACATTAGTCTTTCTGGAGTACCTAGTTCGTTACTTGACTTATTAGCTACTTCACTTGCCTGCACTCGTAGCAGTGCAACTTTACTGTCGAGCGCACTGCCGCCTGCCCAGATGCCTTTATATTAATTTCAAAAATACAATATAAACAGTTCATATTCCTAATTACCTAATCTGAACTCCTGTTCAAAAAATTTTTATATATGTAATATTTTCAGGATACTTATTATTACAATGGGGATATTTATCGTGTGTTTGATTTGAGTAAAAGACGCGCAAGAACACTTGACAGAACGCCATCAAATACCGGGAATGGTAAGAGAAGCAATTTAAAATACACAAGTTTCACAAAGAATTCATGATAGCCGGTAAAATTAGTTATGAAAAATAAATCAGGTTTGTTCCAGATATTGATATTTACAAAAGATTATTTAAAATACTTTGAATTTTTCGGGGAACTATGGATTGAAAATATTTACCACGAAATGCTTTCATTATGAGTTACGGGAACCCGAAATAAAATTATAATCATAGTTTGCACTCGTTGCAACCCAGTGTTGGTGGAATTCACGTATATATTTTTATTTTTTATAAACAGAGAATATTAGTCTCGTAATATATATCACGATACATGGATAGGTTGTTCCTCTCACAAGTAACTTTAACCCTCTAGACAAGGGAAACACCATCAAATGCAAAAGTAAAACGATCAGCCTCCAGGTGGTCGAATGATAAACAAGGGCCGCCCGACCATCCTCCTAAAGGGCATTGGACACTAAAGGGTTCAGTGATTAGGAATACGTCTGGATGGGTACCCCATACTTCGTCTCTTAATAGTTTGAATAGAGGAACAAGTTTCCATCTAAAATTACAGTCTATTGTGATAAAAAACAATATCTCTATTTTAGAAGCAGTAGAGCTCTTTGTGTGAGTCTTTTGCATGGAGGTAATGCCCGCGTGGCTATTTACAATTTTCAAGTACAAAAACTGTCGCCAAGCACGTAAAGGTGTGATCCGGCAGCGGTCCTTAAGAGCCAGTAATTGTAGGTTAGCCTGCACAACATCTTCGACCACATCATCACTTACAATTAGGTGAGATAGTGGTCAAAGGCTAACCTATCAGGCATTAAATAAACAAAAAATAAAATTTCTCCAAGGAAATACCATCATAGCTATTTCTACCACCCATTAGTCATATTCACAGTAGTGTATTCCAGTATGTTTCAGTGCTATGGGTGCGGGTGAAAAAACCATGCACATGAAACTTATGTCTCAGAGTGATGGGTGTAGTTTATTTCGCCTTTTGTGGACGAATTTCAACTGTAATAGACTGAAGTTGTACCACCACGATAGAATAATAAAAAATACTAAACATCATGTAGTAAAATATAGCACCAGTCTTAATATTTCCTTATTGCGAACGGTAACCGCTTGATATGGATAGAGCCATTTAGGTAGGAATTTTAGTTTTGTTATGTGCCTCTATATGTCTGAAATATATTCTGTAAAAAATCTATCAAATCAATCATTTATTTGCAAAAATACAATACTTTTGTAATTTTTACAATAAGATCTCATTTTTGTATCGAAAATTGTATTATGCCTGAAAGCAGGCGTGCAAATATTAGATAAGTTTATATATTATACTAACACAAATAAAATAATAAAGTCAAGTCACCTTTTAAGACATTCAGATACTGTATAAAACATTTGTCTAACAACCAAAAAGTCAATTTAGTTTTAAAGACATCGCCCTGCAGAAGTTTTAACTCTTTGGTAATTGGAATGTTATTATGTACATGTTGTAAACATTCTTTTCATAGATCATTTCATGTTATGGAGGATGATACGATAGGTTTTCATATAATAGCCCTTTTATGTCGTGTGAAGACCTCACTGCGTGTTTTGAAATAAGATGAATGTGTTTCCACAATTGAGTGCTAGTGCTTTAGAGGGCACGTTAAGCCGTCGGTCCCGGTTATTGTCTTACGGTGGCAGTCGGCATGGTGGTACGGCGTTATATGAATGCCCGCCTGGCTAGTTACCATCCTCAAGTAGAAAATCTGTAACCAAGCACCTAGTGGTGTGTTCCGGTAGCTGTCCCTGAGAGCTGGTAATTCTAGGTTAGCCTTAACAACATCTTCGACCACATCGTCACTTACCATCTGGTGCGACAGAAGTCTAAGGCTAGCTTTAGCAGCAATAAAGAAAAAGAGATATATAGGTATAAATAGTAATAAATAGTAATAAGAAAATAGCTACTAAGAATAACATAACTCACGAAGATATCCTTCCACAAGATACGAGTACAATACCTACTTGTAAACAAACTTGCTACAAAAACAAAATTTTGTATGAAAATTCCAAAGTTAGGTAGTTCAACGGTACACGCTCGGGGCTCGCAGGCGAGGGCATTCTTTGTAATTTTTCAAAGCCACCATAGATTTTTTCCCAGTTATGTTTTATTCGTGTACTCGTATATCTGTTATTATAGATGTGTATTTGCTTTTATGATTAAAGATTTTGGGTGCTCATGTCTCAAAAAGTTGTAATTATTTAACTGATATTAATTGACGACGGCACATGCGCTCGTAGATTCTCATCTTGTTACTGGTAAGTCAAAAATCATCACATAAACAACCAATTCAAGAACCTTTTTTTTATTTATTAGTTAATGGGCTAGCCTTTGGCGACTAACTTACATGTTGGTAAGTGATGATGCGGTCAAATAAGTTATTCAGGCTTAAGCCTTAGTCTTGATTTACTGGCTCTCAAAGAAAGCTGCCGGAACGCACCGTTAGGTGCTTGGCGATAGTTTTTTCTACTTCTGGGAAGTAGCTAGTCAGGTGGAAAAATGCCCTACAACATTGATGTAACAACTGTCATCCTAATACAACAACCATGACAACGGCATATCGTGCCCTCCGAAGCACGTACACGCTCAGTAGTAATGCCACTAGCAGTCCGTAGTAGTAAAGCAACGCCCGCTGCGGTTACGTCATGGATGGGTATAACCGCAGCGCTTTACTTAGTTGAACGCCAACGCAAACTACGCTAGGAGTGGACTGACATTTTACACTCCTATCACCAAGACGCCAGCCAAGTGTGGGAATTTAGGCTATCATCTAATGGGAGATCTTTGTGGCAACTCACGTTTGTGGTGGGATATTGAAAATTTCAACAGTTTCTTACTCTTGTAGCTAGGTTTCGTAACCATTCTACATTATCATGGTATTCGCGAGTTTAAAATAATTTAGCTCATGTGTAAATATCATAATATGCAGTTATTATTTTTGAGAGGATAATCATGAATTTCCAATAAGCCAGGTTAAAATAAAAAAAACGTAGTCTGACACATGCTACTTCAACAACACTAAACACGTTGTATGCAAGAATGCTAAACTTAAAATCTCATAAATTCCTGATATTTGTAGCACGCTAAAGGTATTTTAATTTGAAAATGGAATAAGTACGAAAACGCAAATGACGGGGAGTTATTCAAATAGTTTAACCGACGCAAACTGCACGGCTCGCGAGCTGAGGTTGTGGGAGGTAGTTAAGGCGCTAGTCTCCGATGAGGATCTTGAATTGGGTCAAGGCGGATACCAAGTATTTCATTAACGGAATTATAATAACACAACGATTCGGCCCTGAACATTTTGGTATTGGCTTAATCCTAAGACTCATTTCAGGCGTGACAATTTTGTATTTTTTTCATAAAATGTAAATTTGCGTGAAACCACGTTATAATTACAATTGGTGCTATACTACAATATATAATTTATATAATATAATAAAATTATCGCCACGGCTTTATTACTTTTTGCTGAACATTCTAGTAGTACTGAAGTAAGTTTATAAAACTTAACTAATGATTTATTTCGTTTAGTTGTATGATCTTATAATTTATTTACAGCTCATATTATGTTAGCATTTGACCATTATCTCACCTGATGGTAAGGGATGATGTAGTCGAAAGTGTTATTTAGGCTATATATTTACCTTCTCAAGGACACCTGCCAGATAACACCGTAAGATTTACTACTTGAGGGTAGTAGCTAGCCATGCGAAAAATGCCTTACCGGCATGCGGATGATACTTGGCTAGTTCAGGGTTTACAGTCGCCACTTCCACTAACAACAACTTTGCTAACTTATTAAGTAATTAAATAACCGAACCCAAATATCAAAGTTAAAAATATGGAATTTGTGAGGTTGCATTTTCCACATCAAATTTATATTGAAAGAACAAGCGTAACATACCTTAAAATATACTCGTAAAATATTGAAAACATACTTACAAAAATGCTAAATGAAAAGACTGGTAAATTGAGATGGTAAATTACAAAGTCAGGTAAACTTTTTACGCTTAATTTTGGCGAAGTAAAGCGCCTTAAGGGAAGGGGGTTGAAAATGAGGGTTCGTTACAAAACGCAGTAATCGTTAAGGAACGGAATACAGCAGTGCGCTCGACGGCAGGTGTGCTCGGGAACACAAATAATAAACAGAATTGTTAAGCAGTGCTGGAAATGGTACTTTTGAATATAACGCTGCTTGTGCTATTTTCTTTTGGCATAGAAATTATAACCATGATTTCCTTGAGAGCAATACATACACATAAACGATACTTCAGTGTAGTTAAATACGTCATTTTAAGCAAAGAGTTTTAAACCACCATTGCTCAAAATTAATAATTACATAATATATGTGTTATTAGGAGTGAACTGGAAGTTACTTCTCCACACAAACTTCGAAATGTTAACGCGAAAAATATTCATGAAAATATTTCGAGGCTTATAATTTTCAAATAAGTTATCTTTAAACAAATGTATAATGATATAAGCTTAGATAATGAACACATAAATTGATAATCCAGTCATGGATCTAAAACCTCAAACAAAGGATAATTCGACATTTGTATGGAGATGCGACTGGACAGTTGAATCTTATGTGCGAATGAAAAAATATTTATACTCGTAATATACCCGTATATATGATGTACGCACTTCGTAAGGGTAACTTGAGTTAACTGCTATCAATGTTTTAAAAGTAAATCCTCGCAGAAAACGTAGAGTAAAAAAAGTATCTAGTTTTTGGTTGTAGGCATAATGCTGAAACCAATTTTTTTCTATTACCCAAGAATACAAAAATATACAAATAATACCGAAACAGTCGTCCGCTTAGTCCACCACGGGTAAACAAGCACCAATACCCCTCCCCGCCTCCGGCATATGAAAACTCTTTAGGAGCAGGAAAGGGAAGCCTCGTGTAAGCACGATAGGTTCCCCTCGTATATGTAACTTAGTTAACTAAATGTATACGCCACACATATAATGTGAATGTTTCGACTGAAGTTAAAACAATTTCACTGAAAATCGTAATACTGACTGGTAAATATTTACGAAAACAATACCTTCAGAAAATAAGTGATGTCAGAAATACGTCATCGATGTTTCGCAAATTTCGCGATTCACAGTACGCTTTCGTAGGATGTCATATACAACAAACGTGAGCCGTCCATCTTCATCAAATCAGCACACGTGCAATGATGGAGTTTACGATATTTAAAAATATCGATGAGAATGTTGATAGGTAAAATGAGCTTGTGTTAAATCCGCAATTTAACGTAGTCGTATCATAAATACTGATGTTAAAGTCAATGTGATATACCAAATAGCTGATAGTAATGACAAGAATCTTAGCCAAAATTTGGATATGTGAGGTTTTGATTGAACATATATGTAAAAGTGTGGGTTTGGTAAGGACTTTTGAAAAAGCTAGGTTAATATATTTACCAAAAATAATTGTGTGGATCTGATAATAACTGTTAAGATAATTGCTTTTAAAAACAACTATACTTTTTAATCTCAATCAGCATCTACTGTTGTTTCAATAATGCTTATCCAATATTTTCGAGGCAATGATGGCCGAGTGGTTATAACTATGGACTGCAGTGCCGTGCCTAGTTCCTTGGTTCGATCCCCACCGGCAGCTTGAGCTTCACCGGATGGTGGGAGGCCAATTTGGGAATGTTTGTCTAGCAAGGCACCACCTACCACCCCATAGAAGAAAATCTGTCGCCAAGCGTCTTACAGTGTGTTCGGGAAGCAGTCCTTGAGAGCTAGTAAAGTTACAAGGTAGGATGTCAAGCAAAAAGACAAGGCATCATAATGTATCTTTATTCTAAATTCAATGTTATTATGTGGTTAGATGAAATTTTAGTGATGCCATTTAATTTTACTTTTATAAAGTGAGCCTTTGAAACGAATCAAGGAAGACTGTTTAATAAGACAAGTGTGGTATTGTTCGAAACTCTAGATTTCAAATGAAAATGTATATAGGAAATGAGATGTTTTCGACAAGGTCTTACTTACATGCTTTAATCTGTTTATATTTTTTTGCATATAGAATAAAAAAAGACAGAACAAAGACATTCCATGAGTGGATAAGTTAGGGTTTGTTCATCACCTCCTATCTGATAAGCTTATCTTATCCGGTCAAGATCTAATGGATTTAAGTAGTTCGCTTTAAAATAACTAAAGCCTTAAGTTACAATTTAGATTTTCCAGTAAAACATCTGCCACGCTAACATTACATATGTGAAAATTTGTGAGTGAGGATGTGAGAATGTAAGTGTGTATATTTGTTGTACCAGTGTGATGGACACTGCAAAAGTTGTATCGATTTAGATGAAACTTGGTGTATCGGATATTATCACAAAGTATACAGAAATTTAACATCGCGTGTATATGTAATTCTTTTTGTCCCGACGTTTTAAACATATTCCAGGGTTGGTGGTCACTGAAGGGTTTTATTTGTACCTTCAGTTAGAAAGAAAACTATTTTGTACTACAGTCACAATATTTATTTTAATCATAACGTTCCCTGTGCACGTAGTATTCACTCACAGTATCCGTAGAAAATTTGTGTCGGCGAAAGGATTAATGTTTATGCGTGCCTACTTTGGTAAACTACGGTCAGGGTCTAAATAGCGGCTGGCAGTAAAACCAAAGTCATTTATCTTCACAATTATGCCCTTGTGTTGATGGAAGAATCGTAATGTATTTAGTGTGTTATATTACTTTGTATTGGTCTTTTATCTTGTTAGAAGTTATTGTAATGTTACGGCGCAAAGGCTCGAACAATCTAGAATAAGGCGCGAACAGTTCAGTGTTATAGCGTTGTTGGAAGTGACTGTAGAACTGTGGAATAAAGGTGTCAGTGTGTCGAAAACGTATTGCATTATTTATCCCGAACCCCCAGCTCGTAACAGTAACAATACCACACAAGTTGTTCAAGGGTTGCAACAAGTCTTGTCAAGTTGCTAATTTGAAAATGGTCGCATTTACTTTAGCTGCTGCTATCGATCGTCTCAGTATTGAAGATATAAACGCGTCCAGTACATACATAGTAAAAGTGTGGGTTGAGTGTGATGTACCCAAATCAAAAAATATATAATCTAAGTTTTACTTTAAGAATGCCAATTCCTATTTGAGGCTTTTTAAACTCTTAGGTTTTTGATCTCGTCATTGGTCAGAAACTGGTAACGCAAATTTTCAGCATACAGCAAAAGAGTTATATTCGTATAAAGAAAAATAACGAGTATTATTATCTATACACGAAAACGTTTCGATCCTCTTCATTGGTCCTCATCATTCACTTCACCACCTCACCAAATTGATTAGTTTTGCCTTCTCCACAGTTCTCGCCGATGAAACCGCGAAGAGGAAGAAGTAGCAAAGTGCAAAGGCTACATATCCGGAATCTGATCCAATTGCTAAGCTGGACACGTACAAAACTATTGTACAGCTGGATTTGTACGCACGGATTGTATTGTTTAATTTGTATGCAAACGAGTTGGAAGGGAATCTGGTTTGAACAGTGCGCATTTATTTCTCGCGGGTAGTATTTAAACATTATTTCTCTTTCCATAATGAACTAGGATAAAGCTATATTTTGCAAGTCCTACATAAATTAGCTAATGGTCACTAAGTTGCGTATTGCGTATAAATGCATACAACAATACAATTATATATATTCTAAAATAATTGGAATAGACTTTGTATATTATATATAATTATTTATACACAGAGTCCATTCTTAGAAACCTTGCTTGTATGTACTTGGGAAACTTATTTATACTATGCTTATAGTTTACCAGTTTTATATAAAGTTAAATATACATTATCACTATTTTTTCTAGGTGTTTATAACTTTCTGAAGACTCAATACTTAATTTGAATTATAAAGCATTTCATATTATCATTATTTCAACCGAATATTTTTTTTTTTGTATGTTAGGTATGTAACAATAATAATATAAATTTATTATAATAACTTCTTTACACTTAGGGCCTGTTTCAGAATGTTCGATTAAGTGCCGGTTATACTACCCAGAACTTATTTATTAAATAAACACTACCTTTGTGTTTCACCGTCATCGATATAGACTATCCGTCGGTCAAAGCTTGAAACGTGCTGCATGTTAACTGTCATTTTTATCATTCAGTTATTCTATGTGTTGGTTAGCCACCCGAAACTTTATTAGGACATTCTGAAACGGACCCTTAAACTAAAATGTTAATGTTTATTATTTAATAGACTTGCATGAAAAACACAGTAAGTAGTGTTGCATGTTATTTCACACTTTGATTTTTTTTGATGGGTTGACCCTGGGATATCTTTGCCAGTAGAGAAGTTTTGAATTAGTCGCAGACACAACATCAATATCGTATAGTTGATTTCTGTGTGTGAAAGCTTTATGGAGTTGCACCCAAAAGTACGAAGCCAAAAAAAAAAAAAAAAACAGGATTTTTGTGTTTTGTCTGTGGTTCTTTCTTTGCCTTTTTCCTACGCGGATGAGTAAGACGTAGTCTGCATATTTCGATAAAATAAGGTGAAATACCGAGAAAAAGAAACTTGTAAGTAGTGATTTTCTTCAGGGATAGAGTCTCCCAGCTCTGTATCGTTTCGTTGATTGCTGATGTTGCGTATTTCCGTAGATTTGTCAGAAAGAAATACCACGCGGCCCGGTGCAATGCGGCGTCGTGCCGGCGTATGTCGCCGTATCTCAACGCGCCTAAGAAACCGCGGTCGTCCTGCGATCGGGACCGGGAAGAATGTGCAATTATAACACATTGTGCTAAAGGAACGGCAGGTCAGTAGTGCTTTCGTGTCTGAGAAATCTCATAGTAATTCTTTAGGATAGCGTAGTTTTCAGGGTAATCCGTAATGGACGTTTATTCGTTCGCAGGTTGCCGTTCCATGTTAGAGAATAGAAAATTATAAAGACCTTCACACGCTGAGATGACATTTGCCTGCATCCAGCGCAACCACTGCTGAGAGCTAGACGGTGACATCCACCCTTCACTTTTATTTAGTTTATTCAACATGAGAATTTAACCATCTTGCATTACGGGCTACTGCCACACGCTGTTAGGTTAAGCAACTTTCCCTAGGAGCTACAGAATTCCCTCCCTCAATATTTAGACTAAACTTAAAATAAGAACTCGACATGTAGAGGGATCCATCTACATGCTAGAGAAACATATTTAAAAATAAGCAGAAAATCCTAGAATATAGAATAGAAAATAGCAGAATTAAAAGTTTATTAGCCAGAATAGAGTAAAGGAACCACAATTGTATTAAATTTAGGTTAATTTAAGGAACTAACCCCTTTAGAAATAAGGATGGTATGGAAAACCTGAATGTAATCCCCAAAGAAGCCAATATACAAATTCATGTGAAGGTCAAATACCATTTTATTTTAATAATAGAACCCTATATAACTTTCCAGTGAATAACACTGGTGGCGCCCTTGTAGAACGGACACCACCCTTACATTAGTTACTCCAGTAAGTGAAATCCCCAGCGGACCGACCCGTTGCTCAACCTATAAGCTAGCTGGTAGAACAAAAATGCGCATACCAAAGTAGTGTGAAGCTTTAACAGTAGATAGAGAAACATTTTTATGATCACAATCATTATGAATTCACCTTTAATATGACCTTTTCTCTTAAGCATTATAGCTTCAGGATACAATACACATTATCTTTTACATTAATTTAATAAATGCATTCATCTTTTATTTTTAAATGTTACATATCAATTCAAAAACACAAAAATATTTATCTGAATAACATAACAATAGATATTTTCATGGGAAATTGGCGAACCAGTAGCATAGATTTTTATCTTATGTTACACAGTCCACTAAGTTAGAACACTTGGTATTTAAAAGAAGATGGTGCTAAGTTTGTATTGAAACCACTACCACTTGCTTTATACAATCTTAGTGTTATATATATATATATATATATAATATCGTTTTATATATAGAACCTCTGTATAATTACTGAATTGTAAGTGCATGTGAAGAGTCGCGTGCGCCGCGCTGCATGCCGGCGGCGTGAGTTCCGGCGGGCGCGCGATTATACACCTCGCCTGTCGCGGCGATGTGCCTGAACATCCTGCTGGCTGTCATTTAGGCTATTCTACTTATATGATGTTACAAAGTGTTTATGCAATATGACAGGACTTATTCAAGAAGTTAGTACTATGTATGGTGGCTAGGTTATTGACATGGAATCTTATTCCGTGTATAAAAGTATGAAAATATGGTCCAACAAGATGCAAGCTTGCACAAATACCCAAATACATAAATTACGAAATCAAATCACTGTCAGATGTAGTCAAAACTATAGCTGGAACGAGCCAACTTCTATACGTAAAGTTGCAATATTATTGTATAATATAGAATATTTGTCAATTTGTTATTATAATATACTGCCATGACTGTTATTTTAAGAGTCATCTGATTAGCAATAAAAGTATCTTATAAGAACAAGGCATCGAACGAACGCGATTTATTTTCATTCTCAAGTGCGTTCACATGTTTGAATATAAAATAAATACAACCCGTCGTCCCACATCGCTTTAAAAGCTCATTCAAAGGAGTAATTTGGTTTCGATCTCGGAATAATAAGCGCATAGCGGTTCGGGCCAAGTTCCGTCCGGGCGGAGCCAAACGTGCATTGTGCGAATCCGGGCCGAGTCGTTAGCCACGTAATAAAAACGTAATTTGCATACAAAACGACCGATACAGCCGGAAGTGAATGTGTACTGCGCGATATACTCACCCTAAGTATACAGTGCTGTATCAGCCAGCGTATACACCCCTTCTATTATAGAGCATAGCGCGCAGCGGTGCGGCCAGCGCACGGGGAGAGAGAACCGCGACGCATTCAATTATCGCTAATTGCTGATGATTTCGCTGTGTTTAATTAAACCTAATAGCTTATTGCACCAACATTATTCCGTTCCAATTTCAATATAACCTTTTTAAATCAGGTTACGCGAAATGGAAACTAAACCCGGCGGAGGTTACCGATTTTATCGCGGCTCGTTAATTCGCCGCCTCGATTTCAAATATCCGGATTACTCTAAACCGGAAGTACGGACAAAAAGATAGCGAATTGGCCAGTTTCAGTTTTGTCTGAACTTTGAGGATTGTATCTTATATTCTGAGACAAAAGAATATCGAAATATTAAAAGTTTTTGAGTTGCTCTGACGAAGGTTCAATTTCTGGCGATACGTATTTTGGAAACTGACTCCTAAAGTTTTTATTTGACAAAAGCGTGACGTTGGCTACGGGTAAGAGGAGAGGTGAGGTATGGGGAGTGGAGAGAGGTCTTTCTAAAGAACGTAGAACAGTTAGAACGGAGATCAAAAGAGTCATGGGCGGGTCAGGGGCCGCGATTATAACGGTCGGAGGAACACGGCTAGCGCTAATAGACAGAACCTGCCTTCATTTACACGTGGATATAATAGATTCTTAGAAAAAGGAAAATTAGGCGGGTATCTGCCGGTGCCAGCTAACGCGATGATCTAGTTGTTTTTCACAGATATTTATTCGACGTGACAACAATAATTATTGTTTTAGATTAGTCAATTTGCTTTGTATTGATGATATGTATTCAATTATTTGCTGTATAATATAATCTTATGTAATGAAGCCTTCTTTGCCTTTATCGTTGTTATTTTTCACGTATAATAAAAAAAGCTTCGGTACTTATCGTTAGTACAGTATGGACTTTTGTGAACTCATTGATATTATCACGAAAAAAGTGAAGCGTTCAGTTAGATTTGGGAAACGACAAATAAATGAATTCTTTTATGATAAAGAAATTACATTTAACTGTTATTTACTTTTTTTCTTTTAGAATACCGCTACTCCCTGTAAGACTACCTTTCATGATATACATATATTGTCTGCAAAAAATACAAAAACAGTTCCTGTATCATATTTCCTACGCTACAAATCTTTGTCACTCTCTCGAATTTTACGTGTGTAACCAGACGTTTTATCGATAAAAAAATGATTATGCATAAAAAAATGTTAAAGAATAAATAGACCAACATGGTACAACAAAATTGAATTGAATATGGCTCGCGCAAATTAGCTGTCTCTGTAATAGAGAGTGTACGAAAACCTTCAATATTACCCTTTACCGGACAAATTATGGTACTCAATCTCTAATGTTAAAAATGTGTTCTTTGTATAACTATCAGATCTGTGCCGTATACCGGACATTGCTCCAGACCCCAGACTACACGAAAAATACATAGAATCTTGGATTCTGAGATTCCAAAGAGATGCTTGACGCCGCTTAATCAGCTAGGTAGATATAGGCGCATATAATAACAAAACTCTAAGCACTTAAATGTAACTAAGATTGCTAGAGACCTTCAGAGTATAAGCGTCTATAAAAAAAGTGATATTTGTTGACGCAAACCAACGGCTGTGGCACTTTTTTTCGGACCGAAAACAAAAAGGTTTTTTTACAAAATATACAATTATTTGTGGTGTTCTTTGTTTGTTTTGTTCTTTATTTAATTTTATTTCTTTAGACAATATGCTTACCCTTGATGACGTGCAGTGACCTCGTGTATTGTGTGACCTAGCATTGGATTATATAATAATAACGTAACTTATTGCCTTTAGGTCTCCGTATTCAAAAGGAAAAACAGAGCTTTATTAATCTCCTCAGAGATTTCTCTGTCCATCTAAGTGTTTCTTTAAATAATCGGAAATCCAGGATCACAAACCAGCGAGTAAGATATTAAATGTTAACTTATTAGCAAAAATGTCGTACCAGATCCTATCGAAGGCCTTTGAAATATTAACAGAGACGGCGAGCGTTTCTTCTCCGCGTTTATCAAAAGCCTCCCTCCTGATATGAATGACATACGTAAGAAGGTTAGGGACCTTTTTTCATATGTCACTCATGTAAATTAGAAAATGTCAGGAGTACTCAGATAAGTTTAAAATGTCAAGCATTTATCTGTCAAAAAAACCAAAGTTCAAATTCCAAAGTCCAAACTAAAGACCAAAGTCTTCAATCAGTGTGTGTTGACAGTAATTTCTTATGGCACTGAGACGTGTTCCTTGACTGTGTCCTTTATGGACAAGCTCAGATTCGCTCAACGAACTATGGATAGAGCTATTGCTCGGAGTTCCTTTGCTTGATATAATAGATATTTGATGAGTCCCATAGCGGAAAAAACATTGGACTGTCTTATTTTAATGTGTCCAAAGAATACTAAATATAATATGTAATAAAAAATACGCCATTGGAATCCTGCTCGATATAAATATAAATAAAAAAAACCGGCCAAGTGCGAGTGGGACTCGCGCACGAAGGGTTCCGAACCATCATTATCTGTAACCTAATCTTGCAAGTTACTTTTCGCAGTGTCCGATCTAGCTGGGTAGGTCGTTCTTATCCTAGGTAGGTACGAACCCTAAATAGTGATCTCACTAATTGTTTATTTTTAAAGTAAATATACAACTTAATATTCGGTGAATATTCAAAGTTTCTACCTGTTTTCATTATTATTATTTTTAGCAAATAAACGGCAAAAACCTCTTATTAATATTATTATATAAAGAGAACATAAAACTAAATATTCTGTGAATAGTTAAAGCGTCTACCGGTCACCGTTATTAGTATCGAGCAAGAAACGTTAAAATGATCTAGTTTGTTATATATATGGGAGCCCATCTTAAATATTCATTTTATTTTATTTTTAGTATTTGTTGTTATAGGGGAAATAGAAGTACATAATCTGTGAATTGCAACTATCTAGCTATCACCGTTATTGAGATTCAGCCTGGTGACAGACGGACGGACATCGAAGTCTCAGTAATAGGTCCCAGTCTCAGTAAAAGAGAACCCTAAATAAGCGTATGACAAGGTGCAATCACATACTACTGGGAAAACTATATAACATTAGGTAGTTAGAGCAGGATTCCAATTTTATATAATTTACATTAAGAAAATAAAATAGATTTGAATTTTGAAAGCCTTACATAATGATTTAATTGATTGATTAAATATTATAGTAAATTGCATAAAACTGCATACTTTTTAGAATACTTTTATTGTTATATATTTTTACTTTGTTCTGTGTAGAAAGAAACGTTTTTATATTATTTATGCTAAAATAACCCCTTTCAAATCAAATCAAAAAATCTTTATTTCAGACATAAAACAGTCCATATTTTAAAATAGAAAAACATAGAATTATAGTAAGATAGGATCAGGAATACACAATTTAATAAAAAGTCACAGCATACATTCAAATGTCAAGAAAAATATTCGTACAATAAATATAAGCGTTAACATTTTTAATATTATTCATTTATATTAATTCAAACATAATGCAGGTAAGTTAATTTTATACATATGAAAAATAAATCCAGAATGAAAATAAGAAAATTAATTATTTTAGTTTAGGACTGGACAGCCCCACATGCACGCTTGTCCAGTGTTTCATAACAGCAGAGTCCAATCCCACCCGTCCTGCTATCAGTTGCAGGTAACTGTTGGAGCTGTCACGCACCCTACGCACCAGTGATGCAATTCTCTTGCGGAGTATCGCTGCGAACCCATCCACTTGAGCATCGGCAAACATTCCTGATGCACTGCAGAAACGCGGCAGCCCCACCAGCGCCCTGAACGCATTATTGTATTGTACGCGCAAGGCATTGTAAGTCTTTTGCGTATACTTGACCCATAGGCTGCACGTATAAAATGACTGACAATATGCTCTAAACAGTGTCATTTTTACATCTGCAGTACAACGTGCAAACCTACGAGCCAACATGTTGGCTCTGACTGACAATGCCCTGCGCTCCCTCTCTATGTCTAGGTCGTCTGAGAGTGTATCAGTGACCCAGTGGCCCAGATATTTTAAATGCGTAACTTTGACCAAAGTGCTACCATTTAGAGTAACTGGCGGGATGGTGTTATACATTTTTGAGCCAGCTTTGAACACTATCAAGTTACTTTTACTAGCATTATATCTGAGTCCATGAGTCTCCGCATAGCACTCGCATATTTTAATTAATTTTCGGAGGGCACTGACCGATGGGCTCAGCAGCACCATGTCATCAGCGTAACTTATGTTGTTTATATAAACACCATCAATCGAGCACCCGACCTGAGTGCTGCTAAGCCCGCGTATCAGCCGGTCAATGTATAGATTGAAGAGGCTGGGCGACGTCAAGCCGCCCTGTCTCACCCCACACTCCAACCCGTACACATCCGACAGAGACTCCGACCACCTGACAAAATTTCTCTGGTTCCCGTACCAGTATTTGAGCAGAGATATATACCCATCCGGAAGCTCAGTATCACTATGCAACTTTTGCCACAACCTGTCATACGACACAAGATCAAAAGCTTTTGACAGATCTAAAAAGCAGGCGTAGACAGGTGTGCTTCTATCAGTATAGTATTGAACAGTATTTTTCAGGTTCAGTATTGCTGTTTCAGTTGAAAGCCCTGGTCTGAAACCAAATTGAGCATCATGTAGCTTTAGATGTTTAGATAACTGTTTCTCAACCACACTGTCCAGGACCTTCGCGATTACAGTTGCTAATGATATGGGTCTATAGTTGTTTAGGCTAGAAACCTTTGAGACCGTTTATGTTACAAAGCTATGTATTTTTTTTTATAATTAACGTGATGTAAACGTCTGAATGGCAACTAGTCGGTCTAGATATATTAAAAAACAGTCCTTAGATGTTTGGAGTACTGCCTGAGCTATACCAACTGCATGAAATTAATAAAACTTTTCGAGCACATTACCTAAATTCTCAGAGGCTCTTCTACGTTTCCAAATTGCCCAACAGGCGTATAAATTACGCGGAACAATCGAAAAACTTCAACTTTTGCTTAATTCTTCTAAATTGAAGGGCGGAGCTTATGAATCCGAAAAAACTTTATAATTTATATTGCTACGATAACTTTTCGAGTTCTCTTAGTAGCTTTTACTTATTGAGCACGCACAGGGCTTGGCACCTTAAACGTCCGTTTAATTCAATTTTGTTTGTATTTACTGCAATTGTACAAATTTGTTCTTAGAGTTCCTATATTTATATAATTATTAATTATATTCCTAATTTTATGAACAACTGAATAATTCAACGGCTACTTATAGTTGACAATAACTTATATTAAAGTGACAATTTTATTCAATAATTTTCTTAAATCGGGCTTTATATTAAGATTTACACACTACACTAGAAAATACACTTTTTCCTCAGTTTGTGAATGTTTCAATCTCCTGCAATCAATCTCGAAGCCGAGAAAAGTACTAGCCTTCAAATTGAAACAGAAGAAGGATGTTGTTAAGGTCAATGACCTCGTACCACTTTTCATACAAACTTAATTGTGTGTATATTTATACATCAAGTTTTTAAACTCATGAAATTTTCCTGGCGTGTTCTGTATCCTTTTGTCTTTGGCTCTGGTTAGACAATTTTCTGTAGATTTGTAATATTCAACATTATTTATAAAAATATTTGGTATTGGTATTCTTGTTTTAAGATAAGTAATAATAAGATCATGTTTTAGTATAAGATGAAACACTATCTTTACCGTTAACCTGAACCAGGATTTAGTTTGACGGCCAAGTTTAAATTAAATAGTGTGTGTCCATTAAGTTAAAAGCTGGTCACACTTAAATTTCATCTAATTTATCTATTGGTGCTAAACAACATCTACGACCACATAATAAATATTTTCGTGTAAAATATTTATTTTTTTGTTTAAATTTTTAGTTTAAATTTTAAGTAAGCAGTTTTTTCAACCAGACTGTTAATATTAATTAATTAAATAAAACTAGCTTCTTCGTAATAATTGGTGGGAAATCATTTGTCAATGTTTTTATCACACATCAAAGTTCTACGTACGCAACGAAAATTGAATTAATCGCGAAGATTTTAAAGCGACGATAGCGTTCAACCAGCACGTAGAAAACGTGCCGTCAAATCTGTGGTCCTCCTCTTTTAAAAAATGGTTCGATAGCATGAAAATATGTTTAAAATGTAAAGGAGAGTATTTTGAAAAGCAATGATCATAATATTTTGTTTAAAACATGTTGTTTTTTTAAGTTACGCAAAACTTTTAGTGGGATCTACGCAAGTTTATAAGGAAGATCGCGAAAGAATACCGTTCAATAAGTTTATTAACTTATTATGAAACGGCTAGGACCCGCGTTATATTTACGGGAAAGATTCCGACCAGTTTCGGACTGTTTTAAGGTCCTTCGTGTGGGCGTTACGATTGCGCGAAGCGACGAGCACGGGCCTCAGCGCCTAACTGACGTTGCGCTGTCTGCCCAGGGGTGCGTTCCTCCTAGCCGTCGGCCATGACATATTTTGGTCTAAACGCAGATACACGCCGTTCCAGCACTCTAATCGAACTTAATTTCATCCAGACAAGATTTGATCATACCCGTTCCGGGCGACCTATCAGAGCAATTTTGCTCTGGCTGGCCAAATTTTTTCTACCTTTTGAATCAGCCAAATCTTGGCTAGCTGTCAAATATGATAGATTCTACAATATATAATAGATTTTGTACAAGCTAAGCCAAGGATTAGTGACCTACTGTGTTAATATTGCATTACGTATTATGCTCCATTTAATAAAAATGTAGACTGTATTTTATCTCTTAAAAACATCGCTATCAATGCCATATTTTGACAGGAGCTTTATAGGTCGTTCCAGGTGCCTTGGAGCAAATATAGCTCGATCAATATTTACTGGAACGCGCCCCCGGCTCAGCTGCATATGTCAAGTCGCCGTCAGAACTGTCACTTGTCTCACTGTCACTGTTATTGATAAAATAGGGCTGATGACACACCATACTAACTGTATCAGTCAGAATCCAGGCACATAATATTAGAGTCACAGAGAGACCTTTCAATAAGGTCTTAATTTAACAAAATCCTTTTGTAAATATTTATTTCCGAAGAAGGAAAATGTATTCCTATTGTCATTAAAAAAAATGGGAGATCATTTAACTTATAAATATAAAAAGGCGTTTGTTTAATAAAACAGGTGCTTACAAACAATACGTATTCAACGCAACGGAACAATATAACAAACATAAAAGGAGTTGTTAAGGGGAAGTTTGTAAACATCGCTACGTAACGAAAAGAGGTTTTGTCTCGAGGTTGTGTTTGTTGTTATTATAAACTCTCTCAGAATAATGAAACTGCGTCTATATCTCCTTGTTATTCACTTATAAAACTTGGTTAGCAGCTGATTAGATTGTGTAATACAACATTTAATAGAAGATGATGAAGCTTTCCAAAAAGATAGAAGAAAAACCAGCCAAATGTAAATAAGCCATCGTCTTTATTTGGTAACAAGCAGAAAAAATATTTGTGAGTTAACCTTTTTGTAACAATACTAAGTGCTACAAAAAAGTGTATGATACAAGCTAAGGTTTGATTTTATTGATAGCCTTCACTTGAATATTTACAACATGTATTCTCATTACAGACTCCCAACAAATATTTTCCTTAAATTTGTCATTCCATTTTTTTTTTTTTTTCTACACAAAATATTTAAATTTCGAAAATATTATCTAGGTACTCAGACCGGGACCGGGAATTTCAGATAGAAAACAGTGCTGTTAATAGGTCTCCGTTTTATCGTATACATTCTGAACTTAAATAGTAACCTTATAAAGTATTAACATCAGAAGTTTTGGTTTCTAGTTGTGGTAATTACGTTTTTTGTTAGATTCTGGAGATTTCAATCATCTAATGATAGCGATTGCGACGATATTTTTCGCAATTTAAACGTATATAGATGTTATTCAGGATAAATGCTATGAAACGTTAAAACCGAAGGACAGCGTAGTCTTCAGATCCTGTTTTTTTATTAAGGAACCAGAAAAAAATTACATTAAATCATAAATTTTAATACAATTATTCCTAAAGATAGCTAAGAAAGAAAACACATTTGATTTATATTTCCTACAGTACCGCACGCACGTTTTTTTTTTTTTTTTTTTTTTTTTATGTTATTGTGACGGACCAAGCTCGAGGCCCACCTGATGATAAGCGGTTACCTCTGCCTATGACAGATGCATCTCGTCACAAGTGACGAATTGCACTGCGCCGGTCACCTTGAGACATAGTTATTAAGTCTCATGTGCCTGTAATTTCACTGGCTCTCAAGGACTGCTGCCGGAACACACCGTTAGGTGCTTGGCGACAGATTTTCAACTTGAGGGTGGTCGCTAGCCAGGCGGGCATTCGCAAAAAGCCCTTCCACCATGCGGTGAAGCTCAAGCCCGCGGCGGGATTCGAACCATGGACCTGCTGCGCGGCAGTCCATAGCCAATGCCACTGAGCCATCACTGCTTTAACACTATTATGTACTTAACACTATTATGTAGGCACTATAGAACTATACTGGGTACATTATGAGCAAGCTTGCGGACGCAGGGTGTCTTGCACTACCAGATAACGGGCTTCAGATATTAGATTGAAGCACTCTCGGAGACTCTCGACCCAAATACAGTCTAAAAGCCTACGGACGTTGTACACGTGATATTACGAACATGTCGGGATATTTATTGTTAAGAAAACTTTATGGTTTTTACTTTGAGATAATTGAATTGAAGATATTTGTATTAAGTATGTTTTTTTTGAATATCGTTAAGTGACGAGACGAAAGAGTTGCTTGATAGTAAACACCACGCGTGGCCATTAGTTATTATATCACCGTTCTCGTTCTGCTTAACACTGCACTGCGCTCGTCACTCCGAAACGTTAGTTCTTACATCTAGTTCACCCAGTCATTTCACGTGTCTTTCACTCCTAAACACAGAAGTGTTTGCACCTACCAATAGGATTCATGCTTAAAGAGATAATCACTTAAGCCTGTTATAGCCTTCGAGCACTTCAACGCTAAGCATCAGGTGTGGTTTTGGTCAGCTGTCCAATAACCTGTATACCATACTTTTCAGAAACACTGCAATCGGTAATTCCTTGGAGTATCATATAATTTTTGATAAGACATGATTGACTACGTTTTGAAATTCCTTACGAATTATTTATTTTTACCCTTTCTTTTAAGCTAAAAATAGAAAATCCATTGTGCGCGCTTGGTACTACAGTAAATCGAGCTAAATATCAAAATTGAAGTGAGTGTAAAAACAAAATTTTATTAAAATCCGTTCAACTATTTTGAGATTGAGTACACAACCCCACTATTATTATAACTCAAGAGTTAGACTCTCGTCGGTGCAGCTGCTGCAATATTCTCCATTTTGATCTCAATATTTAAGGTGACCTCTTTTACCCTACACATAAAATTTCACATTTTTAATATTGTTAAGATAGTGTTCCTATTTTACTATCTGCCACAATTTTTCCCGAATATTGTGACGAAACTACTAGCAAAATAACAAGATTATTTGTTTTAGCCCTTCAGAAGGCTTCTAAATCACCAGCAGTCATTTTAAAGCTAACGTAAAAATTTGCGGTCACTGTCACTCATCGAGGGACTCCGACACTCTAGTATACTCTCTAACTCTCTCCGTCCACTCCAAGTTGCTACGCGACACTCCACCGCAACACTAGTTTTATTTAATAAATATTTAAATCTTCGAGACATCAATTCTGGCAAAATTTCTCAGCTCTTGGCAAACTTTGCCTTTATTCGTTAACTTGTCGCCGGAATCATAAACAACTTTTAATGGGAATAAAATGAATATTTAAAGTTGTAAACTGACGTGCACTGAAGGAGTTGTAAATAGAACCTGTTTTGCAACTTGTGGTGCTTTTAAAGCAAACATTATTTAACATGTAGGGAAATTATTTTAGAACAGTAACTTTGTTTCTTTAAGGTTTAAGTGGGCAATTCCCTGATTTTGGTCACATTGCAAGTGCATTCATTATTGTTTGGATTCGGATCAAATAAATATTATGTACAGACTTGCTTGAATGTTTCTAAAAAATATAATTTTTTGGAACTCCACCTCAACAATCATGATTTTTCACGTCTTGCCTTCGGTGAAAAGTGTGTGTGTTGCTAATTCTCAAAAACCGAATGTAATTAATTTGTGGCCTTTTGATTAGCCCTAAAAACAACTTCAACCACATCATCACCTACCATCAGGTGAGATAATGATCAAAGGTACAATTTGAAAAGTATTATTTTTGTGCACCTTTGAAATGGTCGTAGCCGCATTGAGATTCAACCTTATTTAATTTATATTTTTCTAGCTACACTACGAACGCTTCAAAAAGTTGAAGAAAGAAAAGTCCATGTTAAAGAAAGTGTTATTATATGGATGGGTTTATATTGTTACTATGAATGAACTAGTTAAGGAATAAGTATAAGAGTGGATGCTTGAAAGAAGTAATGTTGACTGAAAATTAGCAAAGTACATATGTGATGTGGGCATATCATGTGGAGGGCTTATGATTGATAACAAGAAAAGTGTTAAAACGACTGTGGATGGATAATGACGTAGCTAGAAAAAACAAAAAAGGTGTGCATGCATTCGGGAAGAAGAATATTATACTCGTTTATAAACAGTGAGAGCCGAGAGGTGAACTCCATGTACTGCCGTGCCGCAGGTCCATTCAATCGTGTTAGGGCATTACAAAAACAAATAAAAATAATTTACAGTTCCTTTGCTACACGTCAATATGTTAACATAAATCGTTAACAACAATAATACTCAAAATAACAGAATAATAATAATTAAATTAATTTAATTGACATGTCTAATTTTAAATAATCGTTTATGTCATAGAATAGTTTATCCTGTAACCAGGTTCTTAGTCTATTCATTAACGTGACGGTGGAAGGTGCATCTCGAACGGCTGCAGGTAAGCGGTTGTAAACAGCTGGGCCTAATACGTAAACTGATCTTTCGGACTTAGAGAGGCGGTTTGCCGGCGCGGCGTCACTCATTGATTTTTCAACATATTGCGCATATTCCACTGACTGTTTTCACCCTTTTGTTGAAAGACATCTAGATGCGTGTGGGTAAATAAGGCTACTTGATATATGAGTTCGCAGGGCAATGGCAGTATCTTACTCTCCCGGAAAAGCTCTACGCATGAGGTGCTTTCCTGAACTCCACATATGGCGCGGATGGGTCAGTTCTGCATTGCTGCTGCTCTGTTGCTGTCGGCAGCACGGCCCCACAGCTCTAACCCGTACGTAACGATGCTGTGGACGATCGCGAAGTAACAGGATCGCACGACATCGCGGGTGGCGGTGCTCGCGAGCCGCCGGAGTGCGGAGCACTAGCTCGAGATGTTTCCGCATTTCTCTATGTGCGTCTCCCACGACAACGTATGGTATTGCCTACTGCTACCTAAAAATAGTTTGTAGTCTAGTCAAGGACTAGACTACCAACTATAAAATAAAGTTGATTAAAAAGTTTATTCTTCCGTACGTAAACGTACGGAAGTACGGAGTTGAACTCACAATTTTTAGATTAGACCTTCATTCTGTTAGAGTTTCTAAGACCGGACTTGTATTTTTGCCATAATGTGCTAAGAACCCAAGAGTACCTACCAAGTAAATAAAGTATATTTTCGGCAATGTCGCTCTAGAGCCCCAAGATACAGGCCTCGAGCCGAGTTTGGGTCTCACTGGTAATAAATGGTCTTTTATACTGTTTGTTCAATACTTGAAATGTACTCCAAGTGTAAAAATATGTATTTCTTGCTTATAAAGATTATTATTATTATTATTATATAAACAGACATGGTGTACTTCTAAATACAGCAAACCTATAACACCCACTTACCTATAACAGCTCGGCTTTACTTCTGCTTGTTCCAACACTCAGTTGCAACACTGGAAACGCAGTTGTATCTAAGTGGACATCCCTCTTATTGCAAACTGTTTGTCCAAATGATCTGGTGAATTATAAAGTTCTCTGGGAAAAATTGTCCCGGACTCAGGTCCCAGCCGAAGTGGTTAATGTCTTGAGGTACTGGTATGTAGGCCAAACTAATGTGGTAAGATGGGGCGACACGACATCCAGTCAATACAAACTGGAATGCGGGGTACGTCAGGGAGGGCTTACCTCTCCGGATCTCTTCAATGTGTATGTGAATGACTTGATCGAAGAGCTAAGAAGTACCACGGTTGGATGTCATGTTGGAGACATTTGCGTCAACAATTTCAGCTATGCGGATGATATGGTGCTTCTCAGCCCTTCGATCAATGGACTTAGACAACTAATTTCCATATGCGAAAAGTATGCTTTGAAGCATGGACTAAAATATAATGTAGCAAAGACAGAAATGCTTGTATTTCGAGCAGGGAGAGGTCCGGAGAGGGTACCTAATGTTTATTTGTCGGGTTCACCGGTAAGGGTTGTGGAACAGTTCAGATATCTAGGTCACATATTGACCGAAGACATGTCGGACAACAAGGACATGGAGAGGGAAAGAAGGAACCTGTCCATCAGGTGTAACATGCTCGCACGCAGATTTGCGAAATGTACGGAAGATGTGAAAGTTACCTTATTCAAGGCTTATTGTATGTGTTTATATACATGTCAGCTTTGGATAAGGTACAGTAGAAAAATATACAGTACCATAAGGGTGCAGTATAATGACGCATTCCGCATCCTTATGAAGAAAAAGAAGGTTCCCGATTTCTTTGCCATTATAAGATCCCGTATCATGTCCTTCTGGAACAGAATACGAGAATCGGATAATGGCATCTTGAAGTGTCTAAGTGAAAATTTGTGTTGTGCTATTTATAGACACTGGATCTCTGTCCACCAGAACAAAAATAAAAAATGACACGTTGTTTTGCAATTTTATTTATTACATCTGTTTCGGTAATATATTATTGCAATCATACTATTTTATGTATTTCTATTTTAATTTTACCGTGTACGATATGGGTACTTTTTGCCTGCAATAAAGATATTTTATTATATTTATTATTATAAATCTTTTCCGGTTAAGGTTGTTTGATTAAGATCGAATAATATATGCTATTTGATTGGCAGTATCTCGGGTACAGGTACGTGAGAACTAAACTAATTATAATAATGGAGAACTATCAGAATGAAATAATAGTGAAGCTAGAAGAAAGGCCCTGGAGCTCTATAACTTTGTTACTGAACAACGTATTGTTTTCGCGGTTGACCTTGTGGTAATTGTCTTGCGATGCACCCTCATCATACAGCACGTATATAACTTCTTTAACAGGAATACTATCCTCGTAGAAATACCCTTAACACAAAATTTCGTCGTTGTACCTGGTATAAATGATAAACATTAAATTGGTATGGATAAATTTTATACCAATAAATTATGCAAAATAATGTCATATCTATTCCAGAATAATATAGCGGCGTCGTCGCATTTTATATGAGAAATTCTATTGAAAAAGTAAAAATTGCGATAGTATGTGTCAAAAACCCCGAAAAATCTGTCACTATTACATAGAAGATATTGTTGCCAATTGAAAAGTCTTTTTCCATATGAGTAGAAGGTTGAATTCACATCTCAATAACTAAACCACAGTAACTTTAGAGTAAAGGTTATGAATATATTGGATGCTTTACTTGCATAATATTATATTCTCTATGACTTATTCTATGTCTGTACCAAATTTATTTTTATCATGACAGCTTATAGACGACATTGTTTCGCATTTGAATTACAACACGTATTTTTTTGTGAATAAATAAGTGTTATACATATTTAAAAAGTACTTATCTTACTATAATATAACCTACAACTTGTATAAAATACCTATTATAATATAACTCACAACTGCATTCATAAGTCTTATAGTTTGCAATTTCAACTAAGTTCTTTTTTCAATTATATAAAAAAAAAACAGTTACCTGAAAACAATATTATACTATGTGTAAATGTCGTCTGGCAGCGTATTTCATGAGCTAATACTACAAAACCTGATGCTGTACATTATTAAATATTACGTGAAAATCAATTATGAACTTGTAACCGAAAATAAAACATAAGGAGAATTAAATAAAGTTATATCACGTCCAATTCAATCGCACTATAAGTGTTTCGTACGTAATGCACTGTATAAAACAGTAGAAAAAATAAAACTTTCCACTCATATGCAGATGTTCAATTTTGAAGTGAATAACGCGGGAAGCAATTAGTCATATTTTATTCGAAAATTATAGCCGTGAGATTTACTATTACTATTGAATAAAACATCGTTGAAAAAGATTTTCAAAACAATTTAAAACAGCTGCATTTCAAACATTTCCTTAACCTAATCAAGCGGTTACGGAAAATCCTCCATTTCGGATTTATTTTCAGAATGTCCGTACACAATGTAATATATAATTTTCTGTATCCAAATAATGATGCTCTGGAGAGGAAATCATTTTCAAAGAACCCAAAACCTGGGTGTCTATTATATAATTATAATATATGCATAAATTTATTTTATAATTATATTATCATAAGTATAATGTTGTAAATGTAATGACAGGTAAGTTTGACCTTATTGTTATATTTTATACCTGTACGGCCATGTATCCTAGTTTAAGCAATCATGATAATAAACATTTATTATTATTCACGTAATTTATTTTACAACATAATTTTAAATTTTTTACAACATTCATATACAAAAAAAAAAAATATTATAAAAAACTTAAAACTAGGATGCCGCCGGCAGCAGGTAGTGCCCAAGCTACCAGCGGTTAGGGCTGCAGAGAGAGGAACCTTCGGACAATGCGTGTCGTGTCGAGTATCACTGCCTTCTGTATCTGACCCTTGATCCAACCGTCTAGTGAGAGCTTCTTGAGGTGTTGGTCGAGGCTCTTCGCTATTAGGCCGTTCGCCGAAACGACTATCGGGACAATGATCGTCGAGTCAACATCCCACATGGCGGTTACCTCGTGAGCCAAGTCAAGGTACTTGCTGACTTTGTCCTTCTCGGCCTTCACGAGATTCTCGTCATGTGGGATGGTGATGTCGACAAGCACTGCCCGGCGTTGGGATCGGTCGACCACCACGATATCAGGCTTATTGCAAACAATAGTCCTGTCCGTGATGATAGAGCGGTCCCAGTAGAGCAATGCACGACCATTCTCGAGAACTGGCGCCGGTGCGTACTGATAGTACGGCACCTCTGACTCGACAAGGCCGTATTGAAGAGCAAGTTGCTGGTGGATGATCCTGGCCACTTGGTTGTGCCTGTGCAAATACTCGCCGTTAGCAAGATGCGAACAACCGGAAATGATATGCCTGAGTGACTCTCCGGGACGGCGGCATGCTCGACAAATGTCGACCGTACCGTCCTTCAGTATATATTTCCGATAGTTGTTCGTCATCATTACTTCGTCTGCAATTGCACAGGCAAAACCCTCGGTTTCTCCAAAGAGGTCTCCGAAGCGTAGCCAGTTCACCGAAGCGGGTAGGTCCACATCAGGCCCTGTTAGGGCCCGGAAGAACCTCCCGTGCAGCTCCTTGCTTTTCCATACTGCTTTGCGGTCATCAGTGCTCAGCATCGTTGGTTTGCGCCAGTTATCGTTCGCCAAGGAGAGCGGTGTGAAGCCTTTGTCAACCGTCACGACATCGCGATGCATCCCGTACTCATGGTTACGGAAATAATCCCTGAGACTGCACACTTCACGGTTGTGAAGTGTCTTGGCATTTAAAAAGCCACGATTATTATATTATATTATATTATTATTATTATTATTATATATATATTATTATTATTATAATTGTTTGTATGGGAGTGACGGCAAACTTCAACATTTAACTCTGTAACTGTACAAAAGTTTAGTAGCTTAGCTGTTAGTTACATTTGTCAATATTGACTTGAGGGTGCACTAACCTGATATGAATGAGCAATGTTTTTGCTACCAATTTAGGCCTCTTAGTATTCCATGCTAAGTGCAAAATGGAGCCCTATAAATGAGGTGCCGCTGTTTGTCTGTTCGTCCTTTTTCACAGGTTTCTAGTTTGTAATCGGAATGTGTTACAAAGCTGTTTTTTTATATTTTACTAGCTCTCCGGGCGCGGCTCCACCCGTGCATATGTCGGTTATTGCGCGAAAACATTAACCTCTTTTTGTGCAGTCGGATAAAAACTATTTTATGTTTTTTCCCGGGTCTCAAACTATCTCCATACCAAATTTCATTCAAATCGGTCCAGTAGTTTTGGCATGGAAGCGTAACAGACAGACAGACAGACAGAGTTACTTTCGCATTTCTATTATTAGTACTGATACTGATGTAGAACAATACATGAGAAGAGAAGGTAACAGAAACAAAAACATTTTTGCACTCTTATGTGTATCTTCGTCTAGAACTGAATGAGTAGAGAATGTTTTTTTTAATAATAATTAAAATTGATGGTTGCCGTTTCTCATTATCAGTTTTACACCATTTTTGCTACGGGGTCTATCTTAAAAATAAACTTGTAAAAAATCTATAAAAAAAAAACTGTAAATCTATAAAAGTTTATACAGTGTTTACTGTAGTAGCACAATTTATGTTTATGTTTAACATACGTTTATGTCATTAATCCCAGATATAATAAAATATATTTATTTATGTATAATGTTATCACAGATAGGCAGCCTTTGATAATTTTGGTTTGTGTAATAAAAATTGTATTATAAAAAAATAATGATAATACCAGATCCTACGTTTAATTTATAACATTCGATAGCTTATTTGTGTTGCTGAAAGCCTACATGATATTTATTCATGAGCGCTGTATACAGCGCTGAAGGGCGCTTCAGGCGCTGTAATGCTCAAGTGTACAAATACACCGAGTGTAGGTACTTATCAACCATTATGCTAAATTTGTGCTTGAGCTTCAATTTACGGGTATATTCAGCGTTTGGAATTCGTAAGAGGTACAGACAACCGGCACGCTTTCTTCGAATGGATTTCATTTGCTTGGATTCTATTATATGTACCTACCAAAAGTATGAATAATATGACTTTGTCTATGTGTGTGTCAGCCTGGTAGCTCCAATATGGCTCAATCAAATTTGACGCAGTTCATTCATAATATCACAAGATTCTCTTTTGCAAAAAAAAACTTCTTGGTCGATTGATTTCAGAGTCAAATATTTTGCCAGGAAGCAATGGTGTGCAAATGTTACTGGCAAACGAGACATCATATCAAGTAACGTTTCGGAGTGACGAACACAGTGCAGTGTCAAGTAGAACAAGAACGGAGACTATACAACTGTAATGGACAGCCGTGACTCTTACCGCCGCCGTGTGGGAGATCTGTCTGCCTCATTACGTCACAAAATAAGAAGTTAAAGAAAAATGGTTCTTAACAATAGTTGACAGAAAAATCTAATCACCTATTTCCAAGATAAAAAAGTGTCGGATTTCAACCATTTAGCAATTTATGGCACATTACCGGATGGTCTTGATTTGAAATGAAAAAGGTTTCGAGTTTGTAGACGGATGTTTAAATATTTTATATATATTCTGTGAATAAATATTATTATTCTTCCGGTTAGGCTGCGTGATGTTTGTGACGTCACGTAGATAACAGGAAAATTAGGCGGAATTGTCACTAGATATATAATTTTATGCTTTTTTAAGTGTTTTATTTAAATATTATTTAATATTTTTTAGGATACTTTTAAAAGTATTTGTTATTATTTCTAAGAAGTGACTGAGTGAGTATGTTGTACATTTCACGTGGGATGTCATGGTTTGCTTGCGTTTTTCATAAAACATAAAACAGGGGCTTAAAACAGCTTATAATCCGTTTTACCCTTGACTTAAATGTCAGCCCTCGCTTTAACGCTTTGCCTAAAATTACATATTTTATGCAGTCGTTGTACAATCTACTATTGACATGATGTATATTTCATTTATAAGCAACTCGTATGATTTAAAGTTCCACTCTGAATCAATAGCTTTAACCCACGAGTCTTTTATTTTGTTTACAAACTAACGTGTATGTCGTTTTTTACCTATAGAGGTTCTTCTTAATAAATCTTTCGTTGTCAACCCGCCACTATTTATAATTAGAACCTCTTATATAATCTGTGATATGGCAATATTTTTTAGAATAATATTTCGTAGCACATTAACAAAAAAAAATATTATTATAACGTCTGCAATTAGGTTGTAGTATAAATGTACTCTAAAATTAATATTTCCGTCTCTATCCAGGAGGTAAATAAATAAACAACAAGACGAATTTTAAAAGCAGTAAAACAAACAAGTAAAAAAAATGCGAGTTCTTCCTGGGAAGTACTGCCACCACACCGGCGGGCGGCGAGCAGAAATGTGAATATAACTATGTGTTCTGGTTTGAAGAGTATGGCTGTCGGTAATATTTAAAGGCACATGAGACTTCAAATTTCACAGTGCACTTCGCCACTTGTGACGAACTGCATCTGTTATAGGTAGAGGTTACCGCTTAACATCAGGTGGGCCTCGTGCTTGTTTGATCATAAAAGCATACAAAAATATAATAAAGGTACTGAAATAAATATTAATAAAATTAAAAATAAACCTGATGTATAACATTAAGAATATACGATATTATTTTCAATTTAAATTGTATAGATTATAAAACGTTTACACTTAACTACATCATAACGGTAGATAAAATGTTTCAAGTGTTCTAATAGTAAATAAAAAAAAGGATTGACGTAGTATCCACGCTGGATGAGCAGCAGCACCTACCTTTAATGAGATGAGCGGCGAGCACCAGCACTGCGGTGACCACGTGGACGCGCCACGCGCATGCGCACATTATTCGCGTGCGCTCACACCCACACCTCTGCAACAATACATACACACCAGTTAACTAAGTACAAATAATTGCGAGAACTAACAAAATCGTGAAAGTGAGGGCTTATTGGTATTTATTAATTGTAGCCTTGAAAAATATAATGATTTGGTATTTAGCGAATGCCGGCCTGTCTTGGTAGCATTCTCAGGCATAAAAGTGTTGCTTTGAATCTAACCACGTAGCTGTAAGTACCTGATTGAGATCGAGACATGTACATACTACATACTACATCGATTCGACCAAGTTGCATTGGTTGTGGTCACGAGTGTACGACATAATATTATTATATCATATTTACAAATGTTTAAAACATGTTTTTTTACAATATACCAACTGTTATTGAACTGCTCCGGGTGTCTTACCCACTCGGCCATCAAGAGATTCTGGACAAGATGCGACATTTTGTGACAGGTATATAAAAATAGCATTTCGACAGCCATATTTCTCCATCGTCAAATGAAGGCCTTCTCCAGTGTGTGGAGTTTTCTATAATCCCTACGCTTGGCAGGCGTCTTAGTGGTTGAGGGTTAGATTCTCCAACGTGAACAGAAATTTTTGTTTTCTAAAAATATGTCAATATGTTGTATACAGCATGAGCCTCCTCCTTTGAAATTATTAATGCAGATAACCAAACTTATTGTCAAAGCCTTTCATGGCACCTGCTTTAAAATTGGTCATAAATATTAACAAGCTTCAATAATTATTCAATACGTAAAATAGTTAGTTAAGAATTATAAATTGAGACCTTTGGAAATAATATTTAATAAATCCTAATCTAAGGCTCTTAATTAAAACAATTATCATAAACTCTCCAATTATAATACGATAGCACCCATATTACAATCGTAATTACTCAAAAGTCTTTCTTCGACAAAGACAGCACAATTTTCTTAAAAATCAAGCTTGAATCAAAACTTTGACAGAGTTAATTCCAGGACTTTAGTTGGAGAGACTAAAAGTGTTCAAAGTTTACTCTAGAGCTACATAAACTTAGTAAGTATGATAGACGTTGGCCCTAATAAAAATTAAAGTAAAACTTTCAGCTTTGGATACTGAACAAAACGAAGTTTTGAAAATGTCTGACATTTCAGCGATGTTACCAGGGCATGGAAAAATTCTACGAAACAAAATTTCTGTTTTAAAATTCTAGTAATTAATTTTTTGGTTTAGATTCAAACTCAGGTTGTGTAAAAATAATGTTATGACATTACACCTTATTTTCACACAACTTCTTGGAAAATTAATATCTGGTTTTGTTTAAATACTCACAATTATAAAATATACTAGCGAGCATACAGTGCGCGGTTATATAACCATTTTCTAATATATTATATTTTAATGAGTTTATCTATGAAAAGGTATATTTTTTGTGAAGTGTATAATAGTAAAATATTTTTGAAGTTGTCCTTCGTTGCCTCTCCTGTGATAACGATCAGCAAGCTTTTAATAGTCAAATAAAGACCCTGGGATCATTAATACGATTATATTTTTTTTTTACAAATAGAACACCTTAAAATATAACAAATACCTATTAAAATAGTGAGCTTTAAGTGCTTTTATCGCTCAAAGCAATCACTACCAGGCTACCTTTGAATGAAGGTCGTATGCACGAAAATGGCTTCAGTACATTAAAAAACATATGATGTAATAAAACGTTAAACATCTATTTTTATCCAAAATAATATTATGCATAATAATAACCGAAGACAAAAACATAACTTTCACCCGAGCGTTCGAGTAATACCTCCGTTTCAAGCTTGATGCCGTGATTGAGGGCAATAAAAACGAGATTAATATCAAAATACCCACAGAAACGTCTACACAGCTCTACTACCCAATAAATAACACCGAAGGGCCACTGTTAATAGCTAATTTGGGTATATCTAATTGCTAAACTAAAGCACTGTATGAAATATTCAAACGGTCATTTTCGTAATGGCGCTTGAATATTGTTTCAAGGGCGGGCTAACGGGTAACGGCTAACGACTAACGGCTAACGGCGCCACAGGTCATTAAACAAATGATAGTTTGCCCATGCTTTTGCGATGAGATCTTTCACCGTATTAGACTTATTGACTCCAATCCATAAAATAATTATACACATACATCACGTTGATATATAATAATAGCTAGTAAACATGTTTACCTATTGATTTATAAAACGTGACAAAATAAACACGAATATAATGTATATATAAATCACGAAAATCAGGGCAGTATATTTGTATAAATCGTTTATTTTATTTACATATTTGGTCCTATGTAAAAATAAGCAAGCCTATTTACCACCACCTTACAAGATATAAGTGGCTAACAGCCGTTCATTGTGGTGTTATATCAGAGAGGCATTTGTTCAAAAGTGGACCTCTTCCTTTAGTCTTATGATGATGATAATGTGATCCGGAATTTGCACCTAGTATCTCAATGTGCCCAGGCGACGCTTTTCACCACTCGTCTAACGAGATATCGGTATAAGAACATAGTTTCTTCTAATAACGCTTTCAGATTTTCTAACATAATATAATTATGTTCATTCAGAACTTGGCTTTAGGAATGTCATGTAACTTATGTAAGAATACGTGGCGAAAATTATTTCGGCTGGGTCACATGGCGTGCATAACGTCACAACGGTCTACCTAAGGCACGGTAATGTTAGAGAACATTGCGTGCGTAAGGTTCCTTTCTGTCGGGATTATAGTTTTTCTTTCAGTAATTTCAAAAGATGTGGCCCTTATGTGCCTAAGCTCCCTCAACGAGCTATGCTCGGAGTTTCTTGGTCGATAAAATCTGGAACGTGAATATTTACCGAAAAACAAAATGTGCAGCTTTCAAAATTAGCAAGTTACTTCAACTCAAAGCACGTGCACGAGCAGTTACGTCAAAGCAAACGAAGCAAACCCGGGTCCGGTAACAAAAGCATTCGCCACGCGGCACTGCGTAAGTGAATACATTTTCCGAACATCAGCTAAAAGCTCTATTTACGCAACAATACCAAAATATATATTGACTCCTGTTTTAAAAAATACCGTCACTGCTTCTTTATATATCGTGTGGATCACACCATCCAGTTTAGGAAACTGCATCATATCGGACACATGGGGATTTTCTTCGCTAGGTTGAATCATATTTAAACAATAATTCAAAAACTGTAGAGTGGCTTACATCACGTGACCCTCTGGGCTCGCTAAGTGCGAGCTACTGATCAGGTCCATTGCTTCTTAGTATACGTGTATGTGGTAAGTATGATTTAATCAAACAGTCTAAATGAATCACCATATCATATAATGCTGTTGTTCAAGAAGTCAACCATTAAAGAAAATGAATACTTGAAGGCTAATATAAACGTCAATAAAAGCAAAACATCAACAAGGCCTGAATATGTTTACAGGCAATTCTCCGTAGATTTAGCGCGCACCTCTAGTCCAATCAGCATAACGCGCAATCTGGTGGTTAACTGGCAGTTACCAGTTTAATTGCCGGTGGCTGTAGCGACCTTTCAGTAGCCCTTACCACCCGCAAAGCAAATAATACAGCCTTTACAGCCCTTTACATGGGACACTTAAATTTTACAAGGCTATTTTTGGGACGCAGTAATAAAGGGAATTAAATTGAGGTGGAGCAGATGCAGATGGAAAAAGGCAGTTTTGGCGGTCGAGGGGAATTGTAACAAAATTCAAGTTGCATGTGAAGAATATTTTGATAAAGAAATCTTACTACACAGTTTGTGATTACTTAAACGACAAAAATGCTTGGACTGGTTCGCCTCTGCCAAGCTAGCGCCTAACACCTACGTAATGTAAATTAAGTATTGTAATAATTTTATTATATAGTATGTACTTAACACATTTTTAAAAAAACCTTTAAAAGAATGGCCCCGAGTTTCTTGCCCGTTCTTCTCGCAGTGGCTCTATAACTTTTGTTTGCTGAACGTGGCAGTACAATGTAGTATATTTCAATATTAAAATTTGTAATTGACCTTCATAAGAGCGTCGTAGACGCCTAAATTGAATAAATGATTTTGACTTTGACTTTGACTTTGACAAGCGTTATCTTGTTGAAGTAAAAATTGAAGGTTTAAATAAGCGGTTGAGTGCGTGTCACGAATCAGGATAAGGTAATCAGTTAAGATTTTAAAAGTTTACACTCTGCTCCTGTTAAGTTCGTTGTTTTGCTTCCTTGCCTACTTTACAAATGAAACATATTGAAAAAAGAACTTACTGAAATACAACATATATAATTGCTTTGTCATAAATTAAAAATGGTGTTACATAGATTATTTAGATAGATTTTTTTTTTGTCACTTCATTTTACTTTGACAATTTTAAATCCATGTTTATATGTAAGGCCGTCCTGTTCATCATTACACATATATAAATTAATAATAACTTATTGCATGGATATTTTATTATTTATAGATATTTAATTTCATCGGAACCAATATGTGTACAAATCACAGAACAGATATAAAATACAGATTATATCTACATATATGTGGCATGAGGACATTAGTAACACAATAGATGACCCGGATACTATTCATAAAAAGTCGGGGTTTTTATTTAGCAAGAAAGTTTTAGTTTTATTTCAATGGCTGATGAAATAATAGTCCATAGGGTACGGTAACTGCTAACCATCAGGCGGGCCGTACGCTTGTTTGCCACATAAGCGGTAAAAAAAACCGTCTGTCCGTGTATCACGTGTCTTTAGCTCGTAAACTGAAAGAGTTACCTGAATTACTGAACCAGTTTTTTTTTGTATATGATGTATACAGGGTTATTGGAAATATACTAACAACCTCTTAGGGTTGACTTCTGCTTGTCCTAACAAACATTTTGAAATTTTTTTTTTTTTACTAACGGAGTAAGCACGACTGCCTGTAATGTATTATTTCATATTTTTATTACTTTATTCGATGTAAATATTCAAAACTCTATTCAAAGGGAGCACGGCGCGGTCCAGTGTTGCCGCGGCGGGCGCTCTTTACTCGGAGTACGCTTTAAAAAAGAAACTTTTTTTTTCAAAACAAAAATAAATTCATCTCAAAATGTTTGTTAGGACCAGCAGAAGGCATACCCTAAGAGGTCGTTAGCATTTTACCAATAACCCTGTATATCTGAATATTAGACTAAAATATATTTAATTAGATGATATATTAGGGGGCATGGTTTTCGCCTTACTATATATGGTATAAATGGGGGGCTGTTAAAGTTGTGATATGTGAACCATTTTTGTTACGAGGTTGTTAGGTGTTCTATCTCAATACCGCAACCAGGAATCTGATATTTCTGTAGATATATCTACTATATACCTTATAACCAGCAAGTTTTGAAAACGCTGATTTATTTATCTGCTTAGCTGCAGATGTCCGTCCCTTTAAGACGACTAAACAATAGAAATGAAAGTGTACATTTTGGTTATGACTCACCAACCACGACAGTTCAATTGAATCTAGAGACAGATGGTCCTAGGTTAGAATATTGCCTGTGGTTCAAATGTTTCCTTGCTTTTTGATTAAGTATGTATATGTATTCGCTTTGCAGGTGTAAAAACAAAATATTCTATATTAAAATGGGATTAAATGTAGTTAACAAAAGATATTGTACTGTCACCCTCCTTCAGAGGTCGTACAAGGGTCGAAATATATAATAACTTATAATTAATACTAACTCAAATTTAGCCATAATTTGATACATTGAGTAAATTACAACTTTGATCAGGTAACAAAACACACAATACCTACACCGACATAATGAGTTTATGTATTATGTACGTGTTCATGAATATCTATGAGTGGGATGTAGGTATTAATTATTCCTCGTGAGATCTATATAAAGCGTTATAGAATATTGTTGGTGTGGTTATAGTCTCTATGATAATTACTAGGGACAGAAAAGTGTGTCTAAGCCTTAAATATCAAAGATAATCTGAAATTGTAGGTATACTGATATCCAATCTTTAGGCCTTTGCCGAATACCTTGAGTATACATGAAAAGTAGTGCCACCATAGATATTTTTACCATCAAGAAGTAATAATCGCATTGCTGTTCCATTTTAAAGGGCATGATTGCACTAAAATTACATGCACCTTGGTCTCAGTGTGATGGGCGCAGTTCGCACTTGTGACGAACTGCATCTGTTATAGGCAGAGGTTAGCGTTTAACACCATGTGGTCCTAGATTTTGTTCCATCACGATAGGGTATAATAAAAACTCACGGGACGGTTCCTACACGGCACGGCGCAATGGATATCGAATCCAACGCGAACGGACTGAAAGTAGCGCCGTCGTCATAGAAATGGTATCATAGAGATCTTTACAATATCACAAACCTTGTTTTGATGATCAATTTTGTCGAAATTAGTTTTTTTTAAACTTCATAAAGCCTTTGGCAACTAATTCATCCTAAGTGATGATGTTATTGAATAATTTATTTAGGCTAACCTAGAATTACTAGCTCACAAGGACACCTGCCAAACAATGTGAGGAGCTTGGAGAAATATTTCCTACGTGAGGGTGTATGGTAGGTAGCCAGACGGGCATTTACAAAATGCCATTACCACCATGCTACAAGACAAAATCCGACACCGACGGTTTGACGTGCTTTCCGTAGTATGGAACCGCTCAGTTATTATGCAACTAAAAGTCTTCCTTCCAAGTCATGACTGCAATGGATGTTGTTAATATATAATTAGTTAAGAAGAAAATCCAGTCAAAAACTGCCTCGTGGGTATGCGTAGGTAAGTATATAGTCCCCAAACTGACGTCTCTTTAAGAACAAAATTTGAGCTGTTTTGTTAGCTTTCGTCAATTATCTCAAATTCAAAGAAAATTTAATACCTCAAATGTATAAATCATTAATGGGTCACGGTTTCACGCATAAATCAACATACAAATCATATTTAGACAAACCATGACGTTTCGCTAGAAAAAAATAAGCTAGTAGTTTTTGTTGATTGTCGACAGAAAATTTGGTTAATTTTCAAATATCGGCAAATAACAAATACACGTTTGTGAATATTTTGATGAATGCAATAGATTTAAACATTTCTGTTATACCACAAAAAATTGTTTGAAACACAATGCAAACAAGCAAATTTTCAACAACATATAATTAATTTCCTAAATACAAGAACAGCTCTCACACAAAATCTTAGTCCATATGTCATCGTCGTCACAAATCCCTGAACAAATAAGGCTGGCTGAATAATTAATGGCAGTATCACTCACGTCGTAGCCGGATAAATAAAGTAAGCGACGATGTCCTATGTAATATGTCACACGGTATTTCCTTGCTACTTATAGCCGCGACTTGGAAAAACTGATGAATCACTAGTATTATTATGAATATAAATATCAACCCCTTATTGAGAAAGAGGCTAATATTTTTCTAGCTTTTTTCTCTCTACGTGTGTGTCATTTTGTGTCGTTGCGTGTCGTATTTTCTAGACAACTAAACCGATTCCATGGCTGTTTTTTCTTTATAAAATATTTTTACTTAATTATTTGACACCTCTGCTTTCTAGGCCAAACTTCTGGTCTGTTGTGCAATATGGGGCGATCCAAATCTAACAAGTTCATACTTACGTAATAAAAATGTGACAATTTTGACGGCTCCTTAGTTAATTTTTTTTAATTATTAATATTAGTGTGTTATATATTATATTGGTACTCAAATCAATTATTTCTTCGAGATTACACTGTTTAACAAACTTCAAACAAATACTTCGTTGCCTACTGTTAAATAATTTAATTTCAAATTCAACACTTGGTTTTTGTTCAAACCTCTACCAACATCATTATTATAAAAAAGCGTTTAACTCAATCTTAGTTTGAGTTGGAGACCTGTGACATACAAAACGATAGATAAACACAGTGCAGACTTTTAATTATTAAAGATTTAAACTGTAAAACTGAAGTGATGCAAACTTCAAGAAAGATCTTTGGTTGATGAACTCCTATAAATTTGAAAAGAATGCAATCCATGCGCCTATAACGTAACTTTCTTGGCCCTTCTCGTTGGCAACACTGCCTGAGAATCCTGCCAACTTTGCTAATTGATGTGATGTGTGACCAGAAAGACTGTCAAAAGTCAAATAGTATTTACCTTAAATTTGCTGTTTCTGGTCTGGTGTATTATGAGGAACAGTATGGATAACTGGACAGGAATTGGAACTTTGACTCATTGCGATGATAACTCAATAATTATTGATGGGTAGCAAATTTTTCGAAGCAATACCAGCTGGACATGCCTTGTCATTCTTAACTGATAAACTAGATCTAGTAAACTAGTTTATGGTTAAATTATTCCTTTCGTTGTCATATTACAAGTTATTTGCTGCGTGATTAAAGTTAGAAGTAAATGAAAACAGTTTATTTTATAAAAAAAAGAAATTAAAACTTTTGGCCTTTGAGAACTGTTTGATAAATGCAAGCAAATGATAACTGTTTGCTCAAAAAAAATACCTGAATGGTGTTACAAACATTTTATTTGAGCGTTCAGAGTTCTCATTACGAAATGCGAGTATTTGTGTTATTTAAGACATAATTGGTTTGAAAAATTACAAAGATCACCATGCCTACCAAAAAAATCTAAAATAAACCACGTTTCTGTAGTTTAGCAGCTAAGTGATCTAATCAATAACAAAATTGCTGTTATTATTTATTTAGACATATCGAGTGGGATCGCGTGCCGATGCATTGCCCTCATTAGAGTTAAATAACTTTGTCGGCGACTCCAAGTCTTGTTGACTTCACTCACTAGTAAATATTGACTAGTCACCATAACAGATTAAGGGAAAGTGAAGCATGAATTCAATTTAACTCTCGTTTTACTTATATCTATTATGATGAAACTTCAGATTTCAAGAGAATCTTCACCATAAACATAGGTGAGAGAGTGATTATTCGTTTTAAGTGAAAAATATACCCATTTTCCTTTTCCCTGTCCTTTTCCCACGCTTAGTGGCACACCGTGTATTTTAATTCCAATCTATTCAGTTGCACGTCTTCCTACTATTAACACCATTCCTATTCATATCCTTCTTCACGCAGTTTTGAATGAATAGTGACAATGTGTACTACAGTGCCGCAGGTACATGGTTCGATCCTCACCGTCGGCTTGAGCTTCATAGATTTGCACGGCTCGTGTCAGAAAAGAAAAATATCCATGAGCTGAATTACGTCCAACTATATAAACACCTACGCGGAAAAACATCCAAGTATAACGTCTAACTTTAAAAATAGCCAAATATAGAAAAGTATGTTCACCAATAAGAATGCCCATACAGGAAATTGTCCAAGTAGAATCTTTTGCCAGGCTTATACCAGGTGCATTTTGTCACAAGTGACTAACTGCACTGCGCACGACACTCTATGACAAATAAATCATTATGTTATATAGGAACAAATAGAGAGTCCATACTTCTTGCACAAGTAATTTATGTGTAGTCTTTTTTTTGTGACATAATTAACTTTTACAAAAATTTACTATGTTATGTACCAAAACAATTTATGCCTTTAAAACCAAAAGAACAAAGCTAAAATCGTGAAACTTCTGCATCAATAGTGGTATCTATGGAATTCCCCCCAGCGGGCGCGCGAGGAGCAAGTTCTTCTAAATTTAATTGAAAGTAGTTATACCGTTCAACTCGAATAGTTAGGAGCTGGGACGCGGGCAGCAGGGGCCGCATGCAGGAGGGCTTCTCTGTCACTTTTTAGTGCAAAAAATTAAGACTCAACTAAAGTAAACACAAAACTTAAAGTAGTACTTTTTGAAGTTATCATAATATTTATAACTTTTTGGTGCTACTTATAAATTATAAACTTCCATTAAAATGGTATCGAAAGCAGTTTCATTGGAGTCAAAATTAGGTAAAGTAAGATTGAAAGGAATAAAATGTACAGTTAAATCACAGAACAACGAATAGTACTAACGGTTAAATGTAGATATGCAAAAATAAACTGCAAGCCAAAAAATTATGACGAAACGGCACATGTTAAGTTAAAAAAAATCAACTATAACATTAATGGGAAAGCTCAGACTTGCTCAACAATCTATGGAGTGAGGAACTAGCATATTCACTAGTCACAGCCATAGCTTTCAGAATTAGCAAGTTGAAGTGGCAATGGGCGGGCCACGTTCCTCGATCAACTAATAACCGATTGGGAAGAAAGGTTCTCGAGTGGTTACCACACTACACTGGAAGACTTGGAGTTGTTAGGCTCACTACTAGGTGGACTGATGTCATCGTAAAAGTACAAGGAGCTAATAGTCGTTTTTGTAGCGTTATATGGGGCCCCTCCATTTGTTCAACAGTGGACGTCTTAGGATGATGATGATTATAATGAATAAAGGTTTGGTAAGAATTGACTACAACGTGGTGTGCCGCACTTGAATTGCACCCCCCAATATATTCCCATTGCAGACGTTGGAGGCGACGAAGAGGATTATACAGAAATTGGACATCAGTGCTTTTGAAGATGCCTGCCAAGCTCGAGGATTATGGCAGACCCCCTCTAATAGAGAAGGCCTTTGTTCAACGGTGAACGTTTTGCAGTCTGTTGATGTTATAAGATGTAGCTTTAGCGTTAACTTAATAAACTGTACATAGAAGTAATAATAAGAAATACAATATATATATATTTTAGAAAGAATTCAAAAGTAATTTTGGTACTCTGTAGTGTAGACCACAGTATTTTCAACTAATAGAATTTGCAGCTGGGTTCTTACAATTATGTCACTTCTTGGTAGTACCAATAATGGGAACGCTTTTAACAGTACATTTTCTCCATGAAAGTGGTAGGTAGCCAAACAAGCATTTTCAAAAATATGTTATAATATCAGGATGAGCGCTCAAACTAGCGGCAATTTTTTGAAGTAAGGACCCCAAGTGGGGTTTTATAGCCATTGGTTCAAATATTATGTACACAAATCTTTAAATATATCTCGCTCACGTTTAGTTTGCCTTTTGGCCTGTTTGTAACTTCTTTATAATACTTACACATATAAAATTTGATAACATTTTATACACAGATAGGTTAACAATCTTTATTATACAAAAGCTTGCAATTCGAGCCATATATGAAATGGATTGTAGGAAATCCCTGAAAGATCTTTTTAAAGAAATTGATATTTTAACTTTACCAAGTCTGTATATATTTGAAAATATTATGTATGTTCGTAAAAATTTGAGCAAATTTAAATCAAACAGTGACAATCACGATTATAACACTAGGAATAAAGATTAAATAGCGGTGCCAGGTTTTAGATTAGCAAAGACAAATAAAAGGCTTTCTTAGGCAATTGTGTGCGGTATTATAATTAAGTGTCCAAACATATTACAACGCTTACAGAATGAAAATTCAAGTTACACGTGAAGAAAATTTTGATAAAGAAATCTTACTACACAGTTTGTGATTACTTAAACGACAAAAATGCTTGGACTGGTTCGCCTCTGCCAAGCTAGCGCCTGTTACCTTCGTAATGTAAACAAATATTGTAATAATTTTATTATATAGTATGTACCAAATTGTTAAAAAACGTTTAAAGGAATGGCCCCGAGTTTTTTTCCCGTTCTTATTGTAGTAGCTCTATAAATTTCTTTTGCTGAACGTGGCAGTACAATGTAGAATATTTCAATATGAAAAATAAAATTGTAATTGACCTTCATTAAAATTATATTTTTATTGATTGAATTTACGACATATCGTATACACGTAATTCTTGAGGGGACACGATTTTGAAAACTCTAGGTAAGTCTGAACAACATCCTCGACCACATCATCACTTACCATCAGGTGAGATAGTAGTCAAAGGCTAACCTAACAGGCATAAAAAAAAAAAAAAAACGTTTACGCATATTTGTGAGATATATTTAGCAGTGTTAGCCAAACACACTTGTATAATTTCCATGCCACCAGTTACGTTAATTTTAATGGGGTGGGGCGTAAAACAGGGATTCACTTTCATGGCTGCTTATATCGGCTTATACAATAAGAATTAAATATCCAGAAGGTAGCGGGTGTACTAAACACTGCATATCCGTGCAAAGTTAGCTTAAGACAGGTGGCCAAACAAAAAAAAAACCGTATTTTACATCTATTTCTTGATCCCACTTGTGTCATTGACGACGTATTGTACCGACCCCAAAAAAGTAGAGTAAAGGCAGGAAAAAGAATCACACTTGCATCATTCCGAAATAAAATAAAAATAAAATTTTCTACATCGTTTGAAACTAATATGAATAATGCATCACAGCATCTACTGAATATGACATCACATTAAATGAAAGCTCTTAAAGGGCTCTCCTCTGCCCCCAATATTCAAATACTTCAAACTTCCCTGGTAGGAAGGGCTCCGCGCTCCGAGAATATTCCTCACGTACGGAACACAACAACTTTTCTTTCAGCTACGTGTTCTGCTTAGAAACACGCTCGCATTTCAATATAAACTCTACCACACAGGAAACAGAGCACAAATTCGTATTATACAAACGATGCAAATACAGTGAAACAGCAATTTTTCTATGTTGAAAATTGTGTGCTCGCACATTCAACGGTTTAAATATTGTGTTAGAAAAAAGCAACTGTAGTGACTGATATACTATGCATGGATAAGGTCTCAAATTTTCTTAACAATGGAAAGTACGAGTAAATCACATAATACAAAATATCACAATCAAGGCACTCTCTCCACACCTTATTTTGTACAGAATTTTGAATTTCACCTACCGGATCTATAGGTGTCTTTTATTCTTAGGTTGTTCAAAGTCAAAGTCAAAATCATTTATTCAATTTAGACGCTCTTATGAAGGTCAATTACAAATTTTAATATTGAAATATACTACATTGTACTGCCACGTTCAGCAAACAAAATTTATAGAGCCACTGCGAGAAGAACGGGCAAGAAACTCGGGGCCATTCTTTTAAACGTCTTTTTACAATGTGTTGTTATATCCTACTAATATTATAAATGTGAAAGTTTGTGAGTGTGTATGGATGTATGGATGTTTGTTACTCTTTCACGCAAAAACTACTAAACGGATTTGAATGAAACTTTACAATAATATAGCTTATACATCAGAATAACACATATTGACGAAAATATCAAAAAAGCTGTTAATAAGCCACACTAGAAATTTTTGCGACGTCTCAACCCGGATGAAGGCTCGCGTCAACAACGTCGTCCGTAGTGCGCGCGCCGGTGTCGCGAGCAGCGTTACCATGGAAACAAAAAACGGGCAGCGTTGCCATGGAAACAAAAAACAACTGATTAGAAATTAGCTCGACAAGAAATGTCAAAAAGCAATTGTATAAATAAGCTAAAGCTAATAAAACTAACTACAGAGGCCCAAACGAGCCCCACAAACAATACCTCGCAAAATTCAACTAGGCTGGATTAACACATGTCATACATTTTATCATCATCATCCATCACCACGCTGGTGTAACAGCGGGGCGCAGCTAGTTATTGTTATAAGTAAATACTAACCACAAAAATATTTAAGCTGTCGTGGTATTATTGTAAGTGGGTGTTAAGTATTATAAAGTACCAAACAAAAATATTAAGATTGGTAGATAACCTACCTAATAATAATGAAGTATCTTCTCATACGTCCTACTCCTAACCACAAAAAACCATAGTTCGCAACAAATCGCTAGTGCCTTGAAAATTCGCAAATCGGAGACAACTATCAATGACGTCTGCCCTCACGGGTCTGCCCGCGTTCGGGTCGCGCATTAAGCGATGAGCGGCTTCTTCTCCCACCTCATCCGTAGTGCATCCGAACGTCCGCCGAGCCGCCCCACGCGCCGCGCGAGCCGCGCCGGACCGCACTATAGTATCGCGGACTTGGTTGGTCATCGTCGTAACTAATAAAATATTTGTCCAAATGATGTAGTGTAAAGGACAAAGTATATCTATTTTAAATACCAGAAACGATAAAAGTATTCATTTTGATATAAGGATCAATTTGTTACTACCAAATGTCCATTAGAAACTTATGAACTTATTAACAGATACATAGTAGATAGGCATTTTCTGCCCATCAACCGCATTCTTTCTAGTTGAATTTTGCGAGCTATTGTTTGTAGGGCTCGTTTGGGCCTCTGTAGTTAGTTTTATTAGCTTTAGCTTATTTATACAATTGCGTTTTGACATTTCTTGTCGAGCTAATTTCTAATCAGTTGTTTTTTGTTTCCATGGCAACGCTGCCCGTTTTTTGTTTCCATGGTAACGCTGCCCGCGACACCGGCGCGCGCACTACAGACGACGTTGTTGACGCGAGCCTTCATCCGGGTTGAGACGTCGCAAAAATTTCTAGTGTGGCTTATTAACAGCTTTTATGATATTTTCGTCAATTTACACAGTATATCTTTATAAATTATAGACTGTGTGTTATTCTGATGTATAGGCTATATTATTGTAAAGTTTCATTCAAATCCGTTCAGTAGGTTTTGCGTGAAAGAGTAACAAACATCCATACATCCATACACACTCACAAACTTTCACATTTATAATATTAGTAAGGATATGACATAATACTGTGGAAGTACGCGAAATAAACGAGCCTAGCAGTAGCTACGTCTGTTAGCTGTCTTATCTTACGGACTGCATATGCAGCAGAACTAAGTCTTCCGGATAGATAATGTATATGTATCCACTGTAAAGTTGAATCCATTTTGATTCCCAGGAAGACTGTCGCATTGTCAAAAGAGAGTTTATCTAGGCCAAGCTTAATGTTTGGTTCAACATAAGTAACATTTGGTAAAGAAAACTCGGTAAACATTTGGTCATTTATGAATTTAAGAGAAGATTATTAGCCGCGAACCACTTAGAGATCATAGATAACACATTATTTGCATGAGAAAGTTCACTATCTTTCCTATCTACTTTAAAAATCAGGGAGGTATCATCTGCAAATAAAACTATATCACAGAAATTATGTGCTAATACACATTATGTCGTTTTTTAAGAGTTATGATTTGGTATTAATTTAGGAATCAAATTTATATAGGTCCTCGCTTCTAAGAGTTATAAATAAAACAAACATTGTAAATTATGGATTGCAGGTCGGGCTACCCAACATAGTGTACAACTTTATCTAAAAGTGTAGCTATTGTTTTTGCGACACCGTCACATTAACTATATAATATGACCTGCGCCAGGCATCGATGACGTCATATCGACTTTTTGATAAGTTTTGTGTGCTCGGTGGTAGGGAATTTTGCAAATACCAATTCTGCCTGGCTACCGCCCTCCAGCATAAAATCTGTCACCATGCTTCTAAAACTGTGTTGTTATGATAACGGCACAACCTAACAGACATATAATTAAGCGAGTCATCAAAGACTTACCAATTGGTACTCGTATTAAAATTTTTTTTTACGTCATAGTTCACTTGGGTGAACCACAATTAAGTTAAACAACTTTAAACGGTTTAAATCACGTATATTTGTCGTTATTTTTTGGTCCCGACGATTTAAACACTTTGCACTGATCGTGGTCACGGGGTGACAAAAATAATGATAAATATATCGTCGACTTAAACAATTTAAAGTTGTTCTATGTGTAATATTCGCGAAAACCTAAGACAACATCATAATTAAGTTTAAAAAAAAATAAGTATGTACTTTGCATTACGGATTCGGTTTCCATCAAATCGGAACCAGCAAATTTAGCCTTTCTTATGGATATAATTTTGATGTCCCATCCTCGTGATGTTTAATCGGTTTATGAATTCAGTTGAAACGGAGTGTGCCAATCCTTTTAAAAGATTGCTCGCTAGCGAAAGTTTGTTTCCCGGGAGATTTGCAAAGCGCATGCAATCCGGAGAGGATTACCCTGTATCCGATACCGAAACAAAAAAAAATAAAGCTATTTTAGATATTCAACGATTCGGATGTTATATAAGCTTTTGCATATGAGCATTATAATTTTATTGTGGTTTCAAGCAGCAGTATAGTGATGTTGTTACATAAAAGTATTACTAAGTTTTCCTTGGATTAAATACCTAAAATAATGTACTCGTATATACAGATAAACATTTTGTATCTCGGCTTCACCTTGACTCTGATTTTTGAAATCTCCTTGTTTTACTCAAAAGCTGAATGGAAACTAACCACAAGCGACTCTTTTTGAGTTACGTATTACAATAGCTCGTTAGAGATAAAATATGTATTGTTGATATTGATCATCAATATGCATTTTCAGTTTTTATTGATAAAATATGTCGAGTTTTCGAGATGGAAAGTGTTTTTAAAAAAGCACAGAACCGCTGACAATATCAAGGTCAACGGTACTGCAGCCATTTATCATTTACACTTTAGTCACAAGCTTTAAGTAAGCTGACTGGTAAGGAAAGCAACCTAGGCACTTCTCCTATGACATTTATGAAGTAAAAGGCAAAGGAACCAGTAAACAGATTCTATTTATAATTACTCTGAACAATCAATTATAATCGAAATTAGATCGATAACAACCTAAGCAGCAAAGTTTTTACTTACAGTGTTTCGTTCAAGCTCCCGCTCGCTCCGTTCGCCCCTCCAAGCATTCGTCCCGCCATCTTGGCGCCACAACTCACGTGGCTTCGTTTAATATATAAAATGGACAAATGCTTGGATTAAAAATACTAAATTAATCTTACAATGATCACTTTACTTTTTAACAAGCAGTCAATATGCAAAAGTCTCATATTTAGTTGTTATTTAGAATTAAATAAACTTACTTTACGTAACCACCATCTTCGAGTCAAATCAAATAATGATTAAATATTAAGTGAACTATTTACACTTTTCACACTTTGTTTGAATCAATTAATAATCGTAACGATTTAAAATGGTGAGTTTTAAATTCAATTGCTTCAATAAAACTTGAAGTAATTTTTAAAATAAAAGCGCCGAAGAATTGCTGCGGCAACATATATACATAATAATCTATACCAACATTTTAGAATCCTTACTAGTTATTTTTTGAGGCAGATCCCGTAACAAAAATCGTGACCGACGGCTTCACGTGCCCTCAGAAGCAAGTGGCGCGGCGCGCTCAATAGTTTTTTTTTTTTTTTTTTTTTTTTTTATGCTTGATAGGTTAACCTTTGACCACTATCTCACCTGATGGTAAGTGATGATGTGGTCGAAGATGTTGTTCAGGCTATTGAAAAAATGCCACTGAAAGTCACCTACTACAAGTAATGACTGCAGCGAACGTTTCTTTGCCTAGTTGATCGGTTAAGAACAATTAAGGACATATACCCGCCAGCCAAAGCGTGAACTTTTATATAAACTCAACTTGTTATTAAAAAAAAACTCGAATGTAAATATAGTGTTTTATTAGACCTATCGTTTCTGGCTTAAATCCTTTTTCTTTTGGACTAATATTTTTTTTTTTTATTATATAGCGTTTAGTTTATAGCACTCGTTTTTAGGAGTTTGAGCCAGTTATTCGTAGCTCCAGATTTATTTAAAAAGTATAGTACATAAGTATAAATAACTTCCCATTCATACAAAGTTCATTATATTCCCCATACAAAGTTCATTATATTCCCCATGTTTGTGGTGTAATAGAAATATTAAAAACATGCTTATTTTTCTTGAAAGAGATGCTTAAAGTTGGGTCTTTCTTTTATCTAAAATTATGAGTTTTTGAGCTCGTGTAATTTTAAAACTGTATAATTTAATGAAAATCTGATTCACCACGAACCTAGATATTACGGTAGTGATTACGAAGGTAAAAAATAATTGAGTTTTATTCTCTATTATTAAAATGAGATTGGAGCTGCGTTTTGTATGAGGGCGTTCGTATAAAATATACCCTTAAGCAAGCTGCGCAACGAGCACTTCAAAATTTGTCTAATAACGTTGGGATTACCTTGTCGATGACTGCGCCGCGCCTTTGTTATCTCGATCCAGTATTAAAGGATTGTACTTAGGAGGGTTAGATCATTATTGGGTTTCTATTTAAAAAAAAAATGTGAATGTCATAAATTAAAAATTGTGTATATAGCAATAAGCCCACCCCCTATTCGTAAGTCACAAAATACTGGTTTATTATATTTGAAAATTTGAAGCCCTCGTAGCCAAGTTTGCTTAGCCATTCTGAATCAATCAGCAAAGTTAAGCAACGTCCGCCGCGGTCATGACTTGGATGGGTGACCGCTGGTGACATTACTACTGAGCGCTTCCGTGCTTCGGACGGCACGTTAAGCCGTCGGTCCCGGTTGTTGTCTTAGGATAGCAGTCGTTACAGCATGGTGTGGTAGGGCACTTTGCAAATGCCCGCCTGGCTAGCTACCACCCTCAAGTTGAAAATCTGTCGCCAAGCACCTAACGGTGTGTTCCGGCAGCTGTCCTTGAAGCCAGTAAATCTAGGTTAGCCTGAACAACATCCTCGACCACATCATCACTTACCATCAGGTGTCTTACTATCAGGCATAAAAAAAAAACGGCACATACCCCAGACATCACAGGAACAAGCGTAATAAAATCACAGGAACAAGCGTCTCAATTTAGAATTTCCCGCCACAAGCGTGAGTTGTCACAATAAATATAATTTAAAAATCACGGAGACTATTATTTCAGTACCTGTCTCAAGGAGTATTATGGATTCTCTAGCGGCATTACTTCAATCACAGTACGTCAGGCATCCATCAATGCGCCCGTTTCCATGGCATCTCTGAGCATCAACGTCTCAGTTGACGGCAGTTCGTGATAAAACCGAATAATCTGATAGTTGTTTGTAACAAATATTCACAGAATTTTCCAGAATTGTGGCATTTATGAACGAGTTATATAACGAATAAAAATAAATCTTATATACAAGAAATAACTTCCTATTCGGAATTATACTGTATAAATACATATATATATATACTTACAATAAAAAAGAAGGTAGCTGAAAAAAATTTGCACCCTAGCATGTGGGGTATAATGTACTAGGGCTTATTGAGTACAGCTTAGATATATGTATACTATTCGCTAAAGAAAATATAGCTTTTCCTCAAAGTTGTAGATTTGAAAATATTTTTGTTGCGGGTCAATCTCTAAAACTGAACTAGGTAAGAATGTGAAACTTGTATGTAAAGTTTCATAATTTTCTTTTTACCAACATCTACTTAAAAGGTTCTTAGTAAAGTTTTGAAGCTTTCGACAAAACTAAAAAATATTTTTTGGTTGCTAAGGGCTGTTTTTTTATGCTAAACTTTTGACCACTATCTCACCTGATGGTAAGTGATGATGTGGTCGAAGATGTTTGTTCAGGCTTACCTAGAATTTAAATGCGGAACCCTTAAACAGCGAGGCCGAACTCGTTTTTGGTCAGTTTTTTCTTTAGTCACCATTTACGTCATCAACAGGAAGATGTTGAATAGTTCTTATATTGTCTGTGCCTGAATGCCGTTAAATATCATATTATCATTAGCTATGCAAAATGCAAACCCGGTTATATCCAGTCGGCAGCCCCTTTACGAAACAAACGTTAGCACATGGGCCTTTACCCATATCACCAAACTTAATTAAGCTTGAAGACATCCAAGCTAAGGTTCACCAACCGCTGACCTTTCGAATGAGTGTAAATAGTGTAATCTGCCTCTGGAACGGGAAAGTCCAATAGGCAAGATAATTCATTAGAAACGTATTGAGAGGTGCAAAGGTATCACCTAATAGGTGTTACCAGATGGGTAAAAGGGCAGTATATAACCTCTTCTTGTTTAAAGTTAACGCCAAAGAAAATTATTTTGAAGAATGTAAATAAATAAATATTATTGTTTCAGAAAGAAAAGAGCAAGAAATGACTTTAAAACTTTTGATTGAAAACAATGTATTTATTTATTTATATACTAGCTTTCCGGGCGCGGCTCCACCCGCGCGTATGTCGGTTATCGCGCAAAAACATTAACCTCTTTTTGCGCAGTTGGATAAAACTATCCTATGTTTTTTCCCGGATCTCAAACTATTTCCATAATAAATTTCGTTCAAATCGGTCTAGTAGTTTTGGCGTGAAAGCGTAACAGACAGACAGACAGACAGAGTTTATTTCGCATTTATAATATTAGTACTGATAGTACTGATTAACAAATAGAAAAAGCCAAATTCGAGTTGGATCCGTCCTGTTTCATTAATGTTCATGGTGCGTATAGGACTCGTACCAACACGGCAATCATCTCTCGTCGATGGTCCCTAATATTGTAGAATAGTAAAAATTGACTCTGTAGTATCCATTAAAACCTACCACCGACCATCAATGAAAATGAAACTCAGAAGTTAGAAGATATTTCAAACTTCTCAGTGTAGTATTGTGTTTTTTTTTTTATAGACAATTTTCTTTGTAGATAGAACACTTGTATTGATTATAAATAATTTCGATTTATCCCGAATAATTGTGGATTATTTGAGAAATGTAGTTATCTAAACAGGTGGTGCAATTGATAAAATATCTCAGGATTACATGTAGTGGATCAAAGAAGGTCAATGAATCAATGTTGGCAACTTCGCTTAGCAGTCGTAGCAAAACTTACAATATTACGATTTCTGGAACTTTGATGTGTCTTCTTTTTAAACCATCGTGATGGAAAGAGCAAGAAGTCAACCTGATGTTAAACGGTAACCTTTGTCTATAACAGATGCAGTTTGTCACATCTGGTGCTACTACACTGCGCCCATAACCCTGAGTCGTAAAGTTGTTATGTCTCATGTACCTGTCATTTCACCGGCCCCTATAACATTCAAACCGGAACACAGTAATGTGAAAATTACTAATAGCTGTACTGCAGCGCGTCCAAAATGTTTGCGTCACCTCGATAAGACATCGCATTAACAGATTTAGGATCTGCAAAATGGATAATGCGATCATTTCGGATACTGGTACGTCATTGTCACAATTTTGTTCGACTTATTAATATAATGTATTTGTCTTTGAGGATTATTATTATTTTATTTGTAACTTAATATACTTAATCCTAGTTGATTGAAAAAAATAAGATTAATATTACTATTACTGCTTGGCGGTAGAAATAAGTATGGTGGCAGTATTTACTCGGAGTCGTATAAATAGTTCTATCGCTACCAATACACGTACAATGTTTGAAAGATTTGAGCTTCTATATAGGCATTTTCTACACTGAAAAATCGCACTTAGCAAGCTTCTTGATTTTGTGATTGATGTGACCCCAGAAATGAAGATTATTTAACTAATACAAGGTTTCTCTTTAACATTTTGTAATGAGAAAATTTTATTTAACTGCTTAAGATCAGATGATGATCTGTTGCACATGCATCCGCATCTACCTCGCAATCTTAATGTTTAGAGGTATACTGTATTCTATTGTATGTATGAGTCTAGTCCACAGTCAAAACTTTATATCTCAATGTCAACCCTAATTTACACAGTTTTTTCAAGCCTGCATCCTAAACAAACGTTAAGTTCCAGCTTCTATAAAAAACTAACTGGCTGTTCAAATGTTTGTTTTTTTATGAAGTGACGAGACTACAAGTCGCCCGCCTGATGGTAAGCGTCACGTCTGTTCATTACAGTAGCAGTCACCATACTCCAACTACTTGATTTGACTGTGGTTGTTACTCCGAGTTCTTATATCTCCTTCCCTCAGTGAATTCTCTTGCTACAATGCCCTTCACACCTAGACACAGTTATGTTTGCACACTACAGTGCAGTGTCAGAATATCTGACACAGAAGTGGCACTCAACAAGACAGAGTCTTGCTGAAGAAACATACCACTACTTATTAGCTTGTTGTGAACATAGAACCCTCAGACACCTGATTTGTCTGAGCTCTTGCACAATACTGACTTACACTTATTTTTTCAGATATAAATTTAAAAGTAGCGCACGAGTTTTCAACACTTAGTAGAAATTGTTACACATGGGAGCAGTAATTTTACAATTAGAACATCTAATTATATATAGTTAGTGTAAGTTTCTATGAATGTTTATCTGCGGTGGTGGCGCACGTCACCTATCAAGGTTTATGTGGGCGCTCTTATTTCTTCCATGCGAGTGTTCTTGTCTGTCTACTGTGAAGTGTAAACAAAAGTAGTACATTTCTATGATCACCGTTAATTACTGTTCGTAAGAATTACACATTTAGATAAATAAATCTTACACTAATGAGCGTCCGTATGCTCGGTACAAACGCGGTGGGGCAACTGAGCGCATGAGGCGACTTTTGCAATATTAGCAAATTGCGCACACGTTGTATGTGTCCGTCCCTACAATCAAAATTAATTTTAAAAAGTACCAAATACAAAAAATTTAGGATAGGTAAAGTAAAATAGGCGCCATACTTAAATACTTTTTCTATAATTATCGGTATTAATAGTGTCGGATTTCCACAAAGAAAGACATATCACGATCGGTGACTCTGAGTCCAAACGATCTACCGCCCAACGATGAACTATTCAACCCAAAACTCTATCTGTATCACAAACTGTCCACCATTATCAGTCCTTTGGCAGTTGGTATAAACTGTGCGGCACTATCAGTACTGCGGCACTGTTCTGTGCCACCACACAGATACGTTATCGGACATTTCTGTCGACCGGCGCTATTGACGCGGCAAGTTGGCGACTATCGCGATCCAGACCTATTGTCTTACAACCTAATCTTGATTGAACTCGGAACTGCGTCATTATGAAATTATGTCAACGAAACATTGAATAGCACTTAATTGGTAAGCTTAATTGATGTTCAGACTACAAAATTGTTCGATTGGCTAGTACGCACTGATGTTTTTAGCAATTTTAATGAGAAGAATTCAATGATTTTCTCATTTTATTTATAGTACCTTTTATTTTCAGCATTCAGACTCTTCAGGCAGATAACGTTTGTTATAAAAAAAATGACATCATAATTGTTTTCTGAAGTATGTCATGAATAGAGTACGAGTATATTAAGCTTTCCATATAACAATACCAAGTGGTAAAATTAGGTGTATTTTCTATAATTACTTTAAAAATAATTTAGACTTGTGTTTGACCAGTGTGATGTAAAATTATCGAAAAATAATGGAACAAAACTGAAAATAAATTCTTAGTACTTATTTTAATTATATATTACTAATATTATATTTATAAATAAATAACGGAAAATAGATTAACTAGTACTGATTTGCATGTCGATTTCAGCAGAAACATAATTTTGTCTTATAAATATGCATATGTAAATAAATAATAAAGCTAATGTATGTATATAAGTATGTAAATAATAAAACAACCAGTGGCACTAACGTAACACTCAATCACCCAACTGTTAACAAGACTTATTATATATCTTTATCATAAAAACGGGCATCCATTACTGGTTCATTATTGTTGGCCTACATCCACCCGGAGGTTCGAACCGCCATTTGTTTCTGTTTCCAGTAAAGTTTATAACTCGCGGAGTCAGCCCCATAAAACGCGCGTAAATCCACTCCAACCCACGCCCACAGCTGGGATCGCTAACTGTACAATATGTGCACAGGATTTAGCAAAATTGTACAAATTATATTTACTTTGCGGATACGCGACGAGGCTTTAACTACGATTAGAAATAACAAGTTTAATAAATAAATACAATTATAATAAAACTTTATGACGACAAGTCCTATCGAAGCTACGATATTTTTTGCCCAGCCCGCAGGCTAGGGTCTAAATAACTTTATGACCGAGCCGTAGGTGAAAGCTATATGAAGTCAAGAATGTAATAACTTTTGTAACACGAAATCCATGTGACTATATTAATTATAGGCTTCCTTCCTATGGACTTCCCGAGAAATTGTGCGAATGGATCTCCAGTTTTTTGGCAGATCGGAGCATTAAGGTCGTTGTCGACGGTGCATGCTCCGACTTAAAGCCGATTAATGCTGGCGTTCCGCAAGGCTGTGTGCTATCTCCGACTCTATTTCTCTTGCACATCAATGACATGCTGCAACTCAGCGATATTCATTGTTATGCGGATGACAGTACCGGAGATGCCTCATACACCGGCCGCGCTAAAATTTCTCGGAAAAACGTTGTCGAGAGTCGGAACAAACTTGTGTCTTCAGTCGAGACCATGTTGTCAATATGTTTATACTAAGTTTGATGCTGGATGTGTTTGAACCATGTTCCTCTCCGTCCCATTTCATATTCCTACTGTTAAACATTAGCGTAATTCATAAAAATTTTCAGCACATCCCTACTTGGAAAAATGTGTGCCGAGGGAGATAATGGGTAAAAATAGATCACAAATTTAAATATATACAGATACGTAACTTCATAGATACCTATACTAAAATAATATCTGTTTATCTATAGTAAAAAGATGACCATCCAATAAATAGTTGGTGATGTGCAAATAGTACATTCGTATACTTTATTCGGAGATAATAAGTCTCGTACGTAATATCTGATCTTCATAAAATATCCCGCGAAGGTAGCTTATACGAATTGAGTTCGCAAGTTGATAAAAAAGTTAAAAGTACAAACGTAAAAACCATCAATTCAATTTTATTTGTTTAATCAACAAAAGTTCACAACTAATTGGTGTCGATTCTAAACCACATTTTCTACATTTAAATATAGAATTGGCAAACAAAGTTAGTGTTTGCTACTATCAACATGTTTTTCACATTTAGCTTTAAAACTATTTAAATTTCAGACCAAATTGTACTTGACACATGTTACTAAGATTTGAAAAACTTTCAATGTATTATTAATTATTATTTTTTTATTTTTTTCCGAACTGAGGAACATAAAAGTAGTGTTTTAAAATAATATGTCAATATTCCTCAACTTGAGAACGAAGATCCTCCTGCAGATGATAAACACAGTGACTTTCGATCAAACTCCAATAACTATTAAATTAGCTCAGTTACAACGCAAAGACTAGAATAACAAAAAATAATGTAAAAAAACTTACGACTGGCACTGGACATTGATTTGAAAATTTCCCAGTTTCATAGTAATCTCTTAAGGAGCAAGATTTGCGGAAAGAAAAGCTCATCTCCCACACAAAAGAAAAAAATATGTGTTTTTATAAACCTCTTTTTCTAAAGACGTATCGTTGTGGCGTTTTTTCATTCAATTTTAAGTATTGTTTTATCTACTCAGGCAGACTGATATATTCTAAAATAAATTCTGAAATTTAATTGATATAGGATTTTGTCACATGTTGGTTATAAGAGGAGATAAATAGTGTATGTAACAATATACTTTCATAATATACACTACATACAATAAAAAAACTATGCTTGGAGTTATATATGCGACAAAATCAGGAACGAGGAAGTTCGGTTGCAAAGCAAAGTCTTCACATTTTGCAAGTTGAAGTAGCAATCGGCTGTACACACCACTCGACATACTGATGACTGATGGGGAAAAAAGGTTCTCGAGTGGGAGACCACACTACACTGGAAAACGTGTCTTCTAGTATTCTAGTTGAACCGACGTCATAGAGAAAGTCACGGGGAGCCGATGGATGCAAATAGGTAATAGCCGCTCTTCGTGACGTTCAATAAGGAAGGCTTTTTACAACTGATAGGCTAGCCTTTGGCCACTATCTCACCTGTTGGTAAGTGATGATGTTGTCGGGGTTGGTAAACATACTAGGCCTAGTATTACTGACTCTCAATGACTGCTGTTAGAACACACTGTCAGGTGCTTGGCGACAGATCTTCTAGGAGTCTTAAGGAGTTAGCTAGACAGGCAGACAATCACTATCACTGATTCAAAAAGGTTTTTGTTTGATGATGGACGTATTCTAGCTGTTATACATATAATGGTTTACTGTAAAAGGTCAATAGTTCCAAATAATGCTGGTAACATGACAACTTGTTAACTAATAGCCACGTGTCTTTAGAAACAACTAAATGTCATATTATTTTGCGTGAATAATATTTATTAAATTGATAATCAGAGTAGTAAGCAAATGTAGTTATATACGTATGAACACTATGTTTAAATATAATAATGCGTTTTTATTATATGCTTATCAATTTCAAGCCTCCTGTTTAAGCTCTTAGCTTTTATGAGGAAAAATTTTATGCCTTAACATTTATGACGGCTATGTTATGGACTTTCATGACAAAAATTTTGAAGCAGTGATGGCTCTGTGGCATTAGCTATGGACTGCCGCGCAGCAGATCCATAGTTCGAATCCCACCGCGGGCTTGAGCTTCACCGCATGGTGGAAGGGCTTTTGTAGAAAGCCCTCACCACCCTCAAGTAGAAAATCTGCCGCCAAGCACCCTACAGTGTGTTCCGGCAGCAGTCCTTAGTATTTTATGCGAGCCAATATGGACACGGTGGAAGTTGGTGAACAGGCTTAACTTAGACGTCGCGTCGTTCGGTACTTGGTGACAGATTTTCTATATTAAAGTGGTAGCTAGCCTGACAGACATTCGAAAAATCCCCTATCACTGTGCTGCTATAACTGACTGCAAGCCTAAAAACCAGGTCTGAGGACTTAACGTTGTCCTCATGAGCAGCATGTGCGTGCTCAGTAGTAAAACCAGTAGTGGTAGCCTCAAATCTAAATAAAGAAGCAACTTAGCAATGCATATATAAAAAAAATCAATGAACAATATTTATTTTTAAATTTATTGTTACTTACTAAGATACCAACGTTTGAGCGTATAACTGCAGCAGAAACGCTTTAAGGCAAACCTCACTGCGGCGCTGTTAAAAGTAATTGCTTTACATCAGCACTTTGCTGGGTGTAAATTACGGCCATTCCGGTGACAAACGCCGAAAAACTGCACAAGAACTAAAATCGGCCAAGAGTGAGATACTTTTTTGTGTACACTGCACCGTAGTAAGTAATGAAATAATATAACAATGTAAGGTCAGCATTTTGTTATAATTTACACAAGATTATTTATAAATAGTTGCTGAAAAGTTAATCTATAAGTATTAACAATTAACTTGAGGTGTAATCGAACCAAATTAACTAAAATGTGGGAAAAATATAAGAAATTTTGACAAAGAAATAAAAGTAATGATAGTAAGTAGTGAATAATGGACGGCTGCACTAGGATTTAATCATTTTCAAGTGATCAAATAAACTTGGCTTAACCACATTAATATACCATAATAAAGATATTTGATATCATAATCACTAGATATATCATACAGTAAAAAAATATGCGAAGACTTGATAATCTTCCTCTTTTTTTAAGACGGTAGGTAAAAATAAATACAACATATGCTATTTACCCGTTTTTATTTCTAACTAAAAAAAAACCACAGTACGCAGGTACTGTGGTTTTACCCGCATAGAAAATAATAAAAGTGACGATTCAGAAATTTCAGCGTAAAGGAGTGACGAATATACACACATCCCCACATCCTCACTCACTCACTCACAAACATTGACAGTTATAATATAGTGTGATATAATAAGGTATAGACTTAGTTTTGAACGAATGAGTTGAAGAAACACTCCAAATAACAACTGTGAGCATGTGAAGTTAACAAATGAAAACTTAGCAACAAAACAAGGACTTTGTACTGTGCCAGAATTCCGTTAGACCTTGTTTGTGTGGAACCCAAAAAGCAGCTCAAAACATTTAATTGTCCCACATCGCTCAGCCTAGTGCACAATGAAATATTCAAGCTCTCTGTCGTATAAACCGTAGTCACGAGCCAGTAAATTTGCGGGATCTTCCAAATAAAACGACGCCTAACGTCACTCACTCTGAAACAATACAGAGCGTTGTAAATTGCCGCCATGCGTGCCTTAAAAAGGAAGCCAGAGGCTCTAAAATTACGAGCCCCTTGAATTATTTCAAGAAATATAAGATACTTTAAATATGTGTGGTACTCGCGATATTTAAAGCTCTCGTATTTATAATAAACAGCCTGCTGTACAAATACTTTTTCCACAGTTATTTGTACAGCAGACACATGAATGGTTATTCCAACTTTTATTTTTAATATAATCAGTACTTCAGTACTAATATTATAAATGCGAAAGTAACTCTGTCTGTCTGTCTGTCTGTCTGTCTGTCTGTTACGCTTTCACGCCTAAACTACTGGACCGATTTGAATGAAATTTGGTATGGAGATAGTTTGAGACCCGTGAAAAAACATAGGATAGTTTTTATCCGACTGCGCAGAAAGAGGTTAATGTTTTCGCGCGATAACCGACATACGCGCGGGCGGAGCCGCGCCCGGAAAGCTAGTTTCAAAATAATTATAATATTAATGTTTAGTCAGCAAAAAGGTAATATAAAAACTTCACTATTATTCATAGGTCATCTATTATGATAATATCATACCTTTAATTCAATGAAATTTCAGATAGTCTTAGTTTCTTGAATATCAACTTATGAAGGGTCGATGTATTTTATTTAAAAACATACAGAATAAACATATTTTAGGGATATATTTTCACTCACATCTCCAAATTCATCAGTGGAATAGAGTGTGAAAAGTTATGGTTTGCAGCTTTGTATATACACTTGAAATATTAATTTGGATAGGACGTGAACCGAGGACACGAGTACATTTTATTTGAATCTATAAATCACAAATAGAATATGCAAATTTATGAACTTTCCATATTTACTTTTCAAATATTCACACACCATATTTTGAGAGTCTCGTCAGAATTCTACCCTATAACAACATATTTCTATTAATGAAAAACTTCCTATGAGTTACACTGCCAAGACGACTGAAAGGATTTTTACGTAACTTCGTATGTAGATATTAGGTTTTTTTACATAGGATAGAATTCTTTATCCCAAAATAATGGTTAGATCTTGGAATGTGCATAATTTTATTTGTGAAACCGTGAGTCGCAGCAAGTTGTTATAAGTTGGAGATATGTATTGAGTTGAAATATATTTTAAAACAGAACAACTTAAGACTTATGCTAAGAAACAAATTGAGATATATCTTTGAATTGAATAGAATATTTGATATTTTAATAACACAAATGAAATAAATAATTATACATTTGTATTTCTATCCAATACCTATTTAAAAGAACGATTGTTGGCCTCAATTAATATCGCTTATATGTAGGATATTGATACCCATTTGACTTCAAAGCAGACACACTCACAGGTACAATCAGTAATAAAATAAAAAAGAATTGAAGCCAGTTGACAATATTTTATTCGTATTCCGATGTGAGTCGTTTACATGCAGCGAATGAGACTCGGCTCATAACTCAATGTTGAGAATCACCGCCCGCCCCAACACGGGGAGAAAAGGGTGAGTGGAGGGGAGAGGGGGGGTGGTTGTCATCGTGATTTAAAGGCGCGTCTCCACGCAATCATGGCGCTTCGAAAAAAGGAATAATTGCGCCATATTTCAGTGAAGTGAACGTACCCGCCATTTCACGGTTCATTACATTAATGGCCGCGGAGTGCATTCAAATAATGCATAAATTGACGCGAATATATACCATAATTATTATTACTCTTACCAGACCAAATGATCACGAATGAAACTCAGGTTTTCTCAAGGTGAGCATTGTATTTGTTAGGAACAATACAAGTATACCATTTAATCTAATGTAGCGCGATTTACTAAGGTGCAGTTTTGTCAAATAGATAATCTCGTATTAACATACAATAAAAAAAACTCTATATATTCATCTTGTAGCCCCGTGAGGTGCTGGAATAGGGCTCCGTTGGGTGCCAAGATAGGATGTCACTTCCCTAGCTCATCCCTTGGGTGTCCAAAGAGACTGAGGGTAAAATATTTTAACTTCTTTTCTTCTTCTTTCTTTCTTTCAAATACCAAAAGGCAGAGAGCAGCGCCTTCTGAGCAACTGTGATTACTAAAACGCCTGCCAAGCGTGGGGATTATGGCTAAATCTACTTAATGGGAGAGACTGCGTTCAGTAGTGGATAGTCCGGCTGATACAGTACAGTATATGTAGGTACATCAACCACATCATCTGTTTTTTTATGCCCGATAGGTTAGCTTTTGACCACTATCTCACCATATGGTAAGTGATGATGCGGTCGAAGATGTTGTTCAGGCTAAGCTAGAATTACTGGCTCTCAAGGACAGCTGTCGGAACACACTGTTGGTGGTAGCGCTGTGGCGCTTCAAAACTACCAGGTGAGATGGTGGTCATAGGCTTTGTCAAAAAAAAAAAAAAATGAGATGAAATAGGAGAATTATATACATGAGTAAAAGAATATAGGTCACATTTTGAATCAATTCAGCCAAATTATACAATATGTAGACTGGGTCATACTGTTGTCATCTAATTCTGTATTGATTATATTTTTTTAAATTAATTGTTAAAAGAAACGGAACAGACCATTCAACAGATAGATATGAAAGCCAGTTATATATACAATATATTGTTTTATTTGATTCATAAATTCTTTTTTGATGTTATAATACTGTCGAAACTTCGCAATTATTATTTAGAAACAGCTGATATGGACATCTTTCGAGGGTACTTCGTTTTAAATTATTTTTGATACAATTGCTCAATGGAGGGTAGTTATGGATCATAATTATAGCCTCTCACTGCGTTCGCCTGCCAGTCTCAACCGGAACTTTCAATCGAAGCGCACGTAAATGCTTCGCATGTGATATACCTACTCTCCAACCAAAGTTCACAACTCCTGCACCATACCCAGTGAAACACCATCTCTCACCAAAGTGTAGTGCTCACATATCTACCTGTGATTATCTAGGGATTGCACAGCGCTGTGCCATAGCATGGACCGGAGCTGAGCTAAGCATGGTAAGTTGGCTTATGGAATTTCTATCTCTCTCATTGAGCTATCGAAGTTTGTCTACACTTAACTAATATTTTAAAGAGGAAATATTTCATTGTTGATTTGCATTGAATAGGCTCTGAAACTACAAGGCCGAATTAAAAAAAACTTTATTCATTAGAATCCTTCATTATCCCCGACGAACATCGGTATATTAATAAAAAAGTTTTCTTTTAATTTTTGTTAAATACGCGTGAGAAGCCTGGGCGGATCGCTAGTATTCAATATTTTTTAGAAAGGCAGTCCAGTGCGAACCCTCAGAAAACCTCTCCCTGGTTTGTCTGGGGTAGCGTACAATTATGAAAATGCTAATCTTACAAATAATTTTAATTGTTATAAAATTAACGAATAAATTATTTACCTTTAAGGATAATTTAACCGCAACCACAAGTATTGTAATTAATTAATGAAAATTGTTTTATCAAGCTATTCAATGTTTAAATTAATATTTCCACGAACAGAATATTATGTTCAAAGTTTTGATTAAAATTACAAGAATCAATTTCTCTTTATGACATTGAAATAACGTTATATTGCGAGTTTTCAACGATATGATGCAAACTCACGTCACTTGTAAGTTTTTAAAAGTATTAACAGTCATGTGAGTCGTAGTACTAGTGCTATTCCTTGCGTTATTGCTTAGGCGGAATAAATTTATTATAGAAGGAAAGTTTTATAATTGTATTCACTAGTTAAATTTGAAAACAGCACTGCTCATCAACTGCCAAAATATAACCATTCCATATAGAAAGAAACACCGTTTTCTATATCGAGTAAAATATGATTCTCAATAATTTAGAAAATTTGCAATTTTGAAATACGTGATGAATGAAGTACGAGTAGTGCACCACTCATGGATATCACTTTAAAGACTACGGTCGTGACTCAGTCGAGCTAACTCGTTTGCAGGAAAACTTAAAAGAAACAGCTGTGGATAATGCGATGATTAATGGTACGTGACCTTCGTAAGTGAGTTTGGCTTGCTTTTGATGAGTTTTATGTTCGTTTCTTATTTTGCTTATGTTTCCAAGTAATTTATAACTTAAGTACTTGTGTTACTTCAATTATTAATATTGAATGACTTGTTATTCGTTTCAAATATAGTATGTAACCATACATCAAAGTATAAATCATATTCTTCTAACATTTATCTCATACAAAGTGGTGTCGTCACTATATGTAAAGAATATTTTAGACGGCTGTAAGCCTCTTTTCACACTATGTCATGTCAACATATTGCTTTTACCATGTTCTTATATTTAAAATATCTGTGTTTTTGGCAAACAGAAACCTGGCTATTTTCTGAAACGCGGTAATGTTTTTACCAGTTAAAAATATCTATATTTGCAAATCTTTTCTTTAATACTTCTGCCCAAAAGTATTTACACAATTAAAACTCATACATAAATCCTATATATTTAAGTAAAGCTTATATGTTACTGTCAATTTATAAGTACCTACCCAATAACGGCATCAAGACGGGTAAGATGTGCAAAAAATTTGACTCACACCGATGTTAAAGCCCTTACAATCTTCACAATATAATCAATTAAATTTCACTGAAGTTATTGAAATATTGAAAATAATCAGATCATTTTCAACATATACTTTCTCAGTAGCACCAAAACTACTTGAAAAAAAAACTTTTGTGTGAAATGAACGTTTGAAATAACGTTTCGTTAATTTAAGGTTTAATATAATTCCTCCGATAAATAAAATTTGTATATTTAATCAGTACGTATGATTTTATAATCAAAGAACAGCGCCCGTAACTGTATAATGTTGCAGCGTATGTTCACATCATCCTTATTTCAACATTAGCAAGTTTGATATAAGTACAGGCCGGCATCGAGCTGCTTATTTGAGGTGTACTGTAAGGCCCAAATAGTAATATATTCGGCATGTTATTTTTTATTCCTAGTTGCCATTTAAACCGTAAGGGATTCCTTTTTACGACATCCAACGCTAAGGATCCATGTGTCCTTAGTTTCTTAATTTATGGCATATTTAATGATGATCATATTATCTATACAAAATAAAATAAACATAATACATTTACCAATATGGAAGTAACAAACATGCATGAACGTTAATAATCAATATATAATATATATGAGACGGAAATACCAACCATGATTAACCAGGAAACATTTTCCAGTAAAATAGTATGTTTAAACAGTATGTTTAAATAATACAATCTTATGTAACTATTAATTATTATTCCTTTATGGGAGTAGTGTGGAGCAAATGCAATACATTGACATCATGTTGAAAAATATATGAAGAGGTCGTTTGGTCATGTGGTCAGATGAAACATCATTATTATTTGCGAATTCTAAGAAAGAGTTATTGGAGTATGGAAAACCAGATAGAGTGCGATGAGAGTCGCCGATTACGTATACAAACGTAAGAAGTGGACATCAAAGGCAATTTAATAATTACTCTTTCAATAAATGATGTAAAATGTTATACATAAAATGATACCAAGACACAATTTAACAATCGAATAGAAATAGTATTTTAAGACAAATTATTAGTTGAATTTTTTTTTTATGTTATTGTGACGGAACAATCATGAGGTTAAGTTTAACCTCTGCCTATAACAGATGCATTTCATCATGTCACGTCGTGAGACATACAATTGTTAAGTCCCATGTGCCTGTAATTTTTTGGCTCTCAAGGCTGCTGCCGGAACACACTGTTACGTGCTTGGCGACAGATTTTCTACTTGAGGGTGGCTAACCAGGCGGGCATTCGCAAAATGCCCCTTCCACCATGCGGTGTAGCTCAAGCTGGCGGTGGGGATCGAACCAGGGACCTGCAGCATGGCATTCCATAGCTATTAACGCTTGACTATCATTGCTTCATACACATTTTTTAATTAATACGGTACAGAGACCAATTAGGTACATGAAATAATTAAAGATCAAAATATCATTTAAAATGCATTAAAATATTTCTTTTTAAAATAATATTATATCAACAAGAATAAACATATTGATTGGCAATAGATGGATAAGTAAGTTTAACAATAGGTGTTAAAATAAATAAATAAAAATTTAAGAGTAGATAACATTAGCCTCTGTTGCAATCCCTCAAGCAAACTGACAAAAAGTTTGTCGATAAATAACATTTGGAATTCGTAGTGAAGAGAGCGTTAAACGCGGCGCGTGCTTAGGATGGTTGAGACAAAGCGCGCCTTTTTTTTTTTTTTTTTTTTTTTTTAGGGAGGACATAGATGCTGGCTACCGCCTGTGCGGTCGTCCAGCTCCACCGGGTTTTGGGCGAGGGCCTGGCCCTACAATAGCCCGGGAGGGAGAAGTGCCGAAGGCACTTCTCCCGAGACGGGCGTAGAAGGCGAAAAGCGCTTTCTACCTCCGTCTCCTGCGGACGCCGAAAACGTACCGCTATTATAGGAGGGGTTGACAGCGAGCTCAAGGGCACCACTGTGGTTCGGACCTCGGCTTGTCTCGCTGTCGAGAGACATGGGGGGGATCGGAGCAAAATGCCTCTGTGCAACTGCAGTGTTGCACAATTGGGCCCTACTGAATAATACTCTTTGACTATTTGGAGAGCAATTTATCGTGACCTTGTTTTTGCCTCGAGCTCGCCGGCGAGCTCGGTGTTTGATTGTGTGACCTCTAATTACCTCACACCTGGGGATTTTACCTCGACGACTGCGATGGGGTCATCCGGGTCGTCTAATACCTGCCGTGGTCGGCGACGGGGGGGTTTGAAAAATGGGATAGAAGAGGCGGTCGAGTAGTTCGATGCCTGGACAACCAATGGGTTCGAGTGGTGGGGCGCTCGATCAAAGTATCGGCGGGCGCAGTCCTTATTGAACTGCGCTAAAGAGGGAAGGTTTAGGTCGCAATGCAACTCGGTGTTCCGGATATACCACGGAGCGCCGGTTGCACTACGAAGAAAACGGTTTTGAATGACTTGAAGCTTATGGAGATGGGCCTCACTAGCATGACTAAACACTACTGATGCGTAAGTCATGATGGGGCGGATGCAGGCAGTGTAAAGTGTCTTCTTATTTCTAAGAGACATTTTACTCTCTTTGCGAATCAGGGGACCAAGGCGACCCATTACAAAGGCCGCTCTGTTACGGACGGTTGTTATATGATCGCTAAAGGTGAGATTCCGATCAAGGGTGACTCCGAGATATTTTGTTTTACTAACCCAGGGGATGGGTTGGTCGAACAAAGTTAAAGGTTGCGGGTAACGGGGGCGGCCCTTCTCAGTAAAGTACATAGCTGCACTTTTAACTGGGTTGACCGCGATGCGCCATTTACGGAACCAGTCACCGATCTCGGTGATGGCCCGTTGGAGGGCGGGAATGGACTTTCTACTGATATGCCACCCAGTGGTATAAATAGCGGTATCATCCGCGTATTGGGCTAATAGGACGTTAGGCTGAGAGCGTGGGATGTCGCTGGTATACAGCGCGAAAAGAATGGGTGATAGCACGGAGCCCTGAGGGACTCCGGCTCTGACTGGGTGGGGGGAGGAGAGGGTGCCTTCCACGCGATAGCGAAAGCTTCTGGCTTTAAGGAAGTCTTGTAGGATGAGCACAAGACGTTCTGGCACGCCAAATTGGTATAGCTTGTAAATCAAGCCATTGTGCCAGACTTTGTCAAAAGCTTTCGCTACGTCGAGGAAGACTGCTAGCGTTGTCTGGGGTTTGGGGTACTTGTTAAAGCCCTCAATGATGTGCTCCGTGAGGCGGTGCACCTGTTGGACGCATGAGTGTCCGGGTCTGAAGCCAAACTGCTCATCTGGGATAAGGTGGTGTTCCTTAGCATGGGACTGGAGACGGTTTGCAAGTAACCGCTCGTAAAGTTTGCCTAAGGCACTGAGGAGGCTGATGGGGCGGTAACTGGTGGGGTCAGATGAGCTTTTGCCTGGTTTGTGAATGCCAATGACATTTGCACATTTCCAGGTCTCTGGGAATAAGCAGTGGCTCATAGCAGCATTGAAGATGCTGACTAGGAGATGGATGAGAGGAGGAGAGAGGGTTTTAAGAACCCTGTTGGAGATGCCATCGGCACCGGGGGATTTGCGCGGTCGGAGGGCCTTGATCAGTCTCGCCACCTCAGCGTAAGTCGCTAAGGTGATTGGTGGGAGTTCAGAGGTGACCACAGAGCTTTTACGTTCGACTTCAGCATCCACCGAATCGAGGTGAGCTTGGTCAACGTGATCTACGTTAGGGGAACACTGAGCCTCTAGGCTATCAGCTAGGCACTCAGCTTTGTCTTCGTCAAAGAACGCTGGGACTAGTGGGACTGGTCTGTATAAGGGAGGCATGTCGTTATGATTACTTCCTTTCAAACCTCGCGCCAAGTCCCAATAAGCATGGTGGCTTGGCACGAGGTTTGAAAGTTTTGTTTTGAAAGTTCACCCCATTGTTGATCACGCAACTCAGACATGCGACTTTGAACCATGCGTTCAAAGTGGCGTTTCTTAGTTTTGTTCTCTTTACTGGGGTACGAGTCGTAATGTCGGGTCACTGCTTTACTTTCCGTCACTAATCGTCTCACATCCGCTGGAATGACAAGGCGCCGGTCGTCCGGCACCATGACCTCCTTTTGCACCTACTACGGTGGAGAGGTGATTAGTGAACGAATCGATCGCAAGGGTTACGTCATCTTTAGTCAGGATGTCGTCAGGGATCTTGTCAAGGTCCGGTGAACTGATAGCCTTTAGGGCAACGCCTAATTGCTTCCAGTTCACTATCGTCTTAGTGGGGCGGGGGAGGTCTGTTGTTGGGTCGGGACCTAGTCGCAGTATAATGGGTCGGTGGTCAGAGTGAAGCTCGTGAACCACTTCTATGGAGCGTAACTGGAGTGTTACGCCTCTGAGTAGTGCCATGTCAAGCAAGTCAGGTCGAAAGTCTTCCGTATGAGGGTAGTGAGTGGGCTCAGTGGGCGCAGTTATGTCAAAATTAAGTTCTGCGACTAGTTTTTCAAGTGCAATGCCTCTGGGATTGTTGACGTTACAATTCCATAGGATGTGCTTACTATTGAAGTCGCCAATCAGAAGGACGGCGCTTCCTAATGAGAACAATGCTTCTAAGTCAGCTCGGACGATCGGCTTTTGACAAGCTTGGTAACAGGACGCTATGACTATAGGTTGATGACCAGTCATAGCTAGGAGGCAACAAGATGCTTCCATATTAACAAGAGTCGGGGTAGGTAGGGGGATGCAGTGCAGGGACCTTTTGTAATAGATAAGAGTGCCTCCCCCACGGGAGTTCACTCTATCATCACGTACTGTTCTGTAATTGGCAAACCTAGGGTTCGCCTTCCCCGGTTTTAGAAGGGTTTCCTGCACGCATATAATGTCGATAAGGTGGGTGCAACAAAAGTCGTGGACAAGGTCACGTTGTCTAAAGAAACCGTTAGCGTTGAATGACGCTAACGAAACTGAGCGCGGTTTCGTGCGTGCGGTTGTACTACCCATAGTGGTTGTACTGGGGAGGGGCCTGGGGAACGAAGCGCTTAAGGGCGCTAAGTAAATTCGCGTGTTCCAATGTATATTGGATCACGTCCGCTGGGGATTGAGCGAAGTGCATCTTGTGCGCTAGCTCGCGGACTTCGTTGATGTCAATAGACATCGCCAGGTCGCTGACTAGTTTGATGTCCTCTTGAAGAGAGGCATCCATCAGCGGCATGGGTGGGGCTTGTGGCCGAGAAATGGCGCGGGGAGGAGGGGCGCGAACGGAGTTGGCAACGGGTGCCGGGAGCGCGGGGCGAGCCGGGGCCGGTGCGCGGGCAGGGGCCGGGGCGCGGGCGGGAGCGGGTGTGGGCGCGCGGGCCGGGGCGCGGGCGGGAGTGATGGTCTTTACCATACTGGGTGGTTTAGACCATGCGTTACGGGCGGGGAGCGGCGCGGGTATTACCTGTGAAGCAGGTATTACCGACAGCTTAGGGCTGACCCGTTGGTAACGGTCATATGAGGGACGGGTCGGCCTATGCCTTGCCACCCTGTGGTTTATGCGTGGTGCTTTTGGGCAGCCGCGGTAATTCGCGGTATGTCCTTGAGCACCGCATAGAACGCAGCTGGGTGGGTCCGGCGAGTCCCGAGTGCGAGTGCACGCCGCTGTCGCGTGATCGCCTAGACACTTGACGCACCTAGCGCGAGCGAAACAGAAGCGGGAGGCGTGACCGTGTAATTGGCAGTTGTGACACTGCGAGGGACTTCCATTTTTAAATGGGGCTTGTACGTCTAACCCAGAGAGGCCGCAGACCTTTTTTAAATTAAAAATGGCCTTGCCCTCTGGTGTACGGTCTAGTACTACGAGTACTAGGTCATATGGACTGCGGTCCTTCCCGCTGTACATGCGGTGAACCGCATGCACTGGGAAGTCTTGTGCTTTAAGGTCGTCGCATACCGCATCGGTATGTATCTCCTTAGGCACACCGCGAATCACAACGCGAAGGACTTTCTCCTCTTCGAGCGCATAAGTGTGAAAACTTATGCTCTCTTTACGGAGGAGCTTTGTTAGCGCTCTGTGGTCGCTACTGGTGGGCACTTGGACTTTAATGCCCTGCTGCGTGGAGCGGGCATTAGTATAATGGATCCCACGATCCGAAACTAAACGGGACAGCATGTCCCATTTGCTTTTGTCCTGAATGAACAAAGGCGGAGGCGGTTTTTCGCGACGTGCGCTCGCGTCCTGAGGGGACGCGGCGGTTGAAACCGGAGCGGAGGGAGGCGACGCGGGGCGCGGGGCGGGGGTCGGTTTTTTGCCGGAGGCGGGGGCCTTTGCGGGTGCCTTGGCGGGAGGGGCGGAAGTAGCGCAACTAGCGGCTTTGGGCGCGCGCTTGCGTTTGCGATCTACGACGGTGTAACCGTCGTTATCGGAATCAGAGTCCGTGCGTGAAGCGCCGGCCTGATCTACCTCCATGTCCGTTTCGGATTCCGAAACAGTCTCGACAATGGCGAAGGAGGGACGGGTACTCGCTGACCTCCCGATCGGTGAGCGAGAGCGAGACCGTTCACGGGGAGGGGCTGCCACCGTGCGTCTATTGTCGGGCCCGGGAGCGGGCGAAGTAGGACTATCCTCTGAATAGGATCGGGTCAAGGGAGGAACGTTGGCCTCCGGGTTTGAAGTCCCGGAGGGAGCGATGAGAGTGTCCGTGAGGCGGGCATTCTCTTCCTCTTCAAGGAGTTGCATATGTGCAACGTATAGATCGGGGTGGCGGAGGGCGAAGGTCTGAAGGACCTGCACCTCACCGTTAGAGGGACGGGACTGCATCCTGAGGGGAATACTCAGGATGCCCTATCAAGGGTTTGAATTCCCTCACACACCTTGTGAGCTCACTGTGTGAGAGGGAGTGTGTACCTAGGGTGTGCCCTAGTTGTGTACCCTCTCCGAGCTTTTTTCTCGGCGGAGAGGGGTGCTCCTAAGCGCTACTCCGGGGTTGACTAGGGGCGACCCCAAGGCCAGTTATCCCGGAGCCCAGCTTGCTTCGGCTGACCCGTGAAGCGGGAAAGGCCACGGTGCAAGGTTAAACCAAAAGTTCGACAGTGGCCGTTGTCACCGTAGGGTGTCACACTGCGACCGCAGCAAATGGCGGATTTGATCGTTCAGACGGGTTTGGCTGACGCTACCCCACGCCTGAACGACGTCGCTTAACAGCACAAAGTGTGTTGTTACGCGCACTGTTACAATGTTGTGTCGAGTAGTAAAGTGGTGAAGTGCGCACCGAAAAGTGCGGTCAAAACAAGACCACCAGCCCGGTATGATGTTGTTCCGAAACAAGGGACTTGGGTAGGTGGTAATGCCTGACGTCTTAGAGCGCCTCTGCGCGCCGGCACGGCGAGCTCGTAGCTCACGTTGCACGGCGGTCGGCGGCTGCTCAGCTTCTGCACACAAAACAAAACTTCGTCACGACTGCGTATTCCAAGGCACTGGTCTGCAACTAGCGTCGGAACGATGACCCGAGTGAGACGGCAATAGTGCGGGGACTATTGCGGTCTCACTGGGAGATACTGGCGGAGCTGTAGACAGGTGTGCACGGCGTGGCGGCACAGGTCAGAATGAGACAAAGCGCGCCACTGTACACCAACGTGTCTACCCAAAAAGGTTGTGGCACCTCATTACACTATGCATTAGTACCAAACTGCATGGTGTTTTACATGTCTGCCCAATTAAAAGGAGAGTTATGATTTCAGGGTTCATATATGTATGTTTGTGAGTTTCTTTATTCCACCATTACTTCTAAACGGCTGAACCGATTTTGAAGTAAAAGATATTGTTAGATTTGTCTTGATAACCCAAGTGACATTAGGTACATAAAAAAAAGAAAAACAAACTGGCAGAAGAAATAAAGATTTTAGACACCAAAAAAATTTTTTTCTTTAAATCCCATCGAGTGGGGTTTAAAAATGCAGAGTTTTAAAAAAGGATTCCTTATATATATAACTTGCAGTTTTAATGTCAATGGAACGATAAAACGCTTAGCGAAAATAAATAATTTGCAGTCGGGTATTTTTACTTATTAAATAAATTTATACTTGTTGTAACTATATGTTTTAATATTTGGGGCAGCGCTAAATGAGAATGTACAAAATCTATCGTTCGACTTGTTCTCGTCAACTCCCGTCCAACCTCGTCTAATACAAGAGTATCGAATGTCAAATTACGTCGGATACGGGACACCGAACGGGACTGTTTATGATCTCTTTATAGAAGTGTTGTGTATCTCCGCTTACACGTTTATTTGAACATTTATAAAGGGATACAATTTTAGAGAAAACTATTATCAAAATTATGTAATTATAAAAGTTTTGTGTAATATTTCTTTTGAAACGTATACAATGATGTCAGCTAACATGTAAGTATATTAATTTCCATGATTACAATCTTTTGCTGACAATGCACAGTCATTTTATAAAGACGTTGAGCTCGTTTCGCTCTCATTTTTAAGACACCCACAGGGCGTGGATGCATTTGGTCGTCATGGTTTGAATAAAAGTGTCTTATAGCTTAACCTACACTCAATAGTTATGAAAAGCGTATAATTGGTATAAAGTAAATAATTATTGAAATATCATATACCTAAGCCGCAAAATATGTGATATATATCTTTACAGAAAGGTTACCTAACTTTATATTTACAAATATAATATCTAAGAATGTATATCATTTGAGGTCCTGGGATGCTACCAGACAAGCAAAGGGTTAAGTAAAGTACATGTAGCATTTGCAATAAAAAATCAATTCAGTGTACGACCTTTCCTTAATATCATGAATAATGTAATGATGTTTATTCCTTCAAATTGATTCTTCCTATTAAATCAATGCAAAATAAAAATTAATAACTAACACACTAATTTAAATATGTGTTTAGGTATTATAGGCATTACAGGGTTACGTTACGTATTAACACTCACCATACACATTTATAACTTTAGGCCAGACTAGCTAATTTATACGTTTCAAGCAAGTGTTACTGATTACTAGTACGATGGTGAGATGGTGGTCAAAAGGCATCATATCATCATTAAAAAATCAACAAAATAAAGCTAAAATTACAATAAACCAAAGTAAAGGAACTACATTAAAACTATTGATTTAACCATCAGTTAGTAATTTGCCGCTCATCACCACGGGACACTAATTGCGGAACTACTGGAGCGGCGGCGGCACGTCGCCCTCACATTTATATAAACTTCCGGCTCGGCCGCTTCCGAACTATACGTCAATGGGCCGGAAGAGACGCGATTGTTTTTTTTTAACTACCTTCACTACAGCGTTTTTTCAACTAAAGAAACATTTTTAACCCCTTAATAGAAAATGTCTTAAGTGGCTTACGAGCCGAAAAAGTGGTTTTTGAAGTGCCTCTTTTATTTCTGAGTTTGATCCGTGTAGTCATATATTTTATTATAAACAATATAAAAATTACGATCTAATGAGATCTTTCGTAATTTTTTTTTTAAATATTGGGCATCGATTGAGTTGTATGTTAAGTACAAGTGGCATAAATGCGAATATATTATGGATGTTTGGTGTATAATAATACTGCTATAAAAATGTAAAATAATACTTGTATAATTTTATTTGCTTAAACACCATAATGTGCCTAGTAATTAATAATTTTTCATTTATTTTATAGCTAATACGCTGGTTTTTGACCACTATCTCACCCGTTGGTAAGTTATTATGTGATCGAGGATGATAAACGCTGCGTTACTTTGATGATACTGAGTCTCTGGGAAATCTGCCGGGACGCACAATTAGTTGCTTGGCAGCATATTTTTTATATCAGGGTGGTAGCTGGACCGACGAATATTTGCAAAATACTATACTACTATGCAAGTGTTTCATCGTGTAATCAAGAGATCAAAACACGGCATTTTGATAGTAATTTAATTTATTTTAATATATCAATAAAAAGTGGTCGCAAAGTAAGAAGGCAAAGAGAGTTTCAGTAATAAAGCAAAAGGAAATTGCGTCCGGAAGGAAATTCTAATTACATTTAGTTATTTGCGCACTCTCTTTAGCGCAGAAGGGCACAGAAAATAGTTTTTAATAAAAATGACTTCTTGTAATATTCTATTCACTGTGTCAAATCAATAATATTCTATGACAAAATTACTTTGTATTAAAATTTTGTGCATTATTTTTCTGTGGCGACGTGCACCCCGCCCGTGACAGTGGCTAAGTGAATAGTGTACAAAATAAAAGAATAATCTTTTCACACGGATGCCGTTAAACATTTTCAAAATCGTACGGTTAATTATTTTTATCTACATCTACACTAATAAAGAGGAAAGGAGAAATTATAAATACCCGTGCAAAGCTAGGACGGGCCGCTAGTAGCTTATAAACTTTAAAGCTTATATTCTTGACTATGGTAACTAGCCTGGCGGGTGGCGGGCATTTGGAAAATGCCCTAACAGCATGCTATGACATCTGCCATTCTAAGACAACACCGGGATATACTACTTATTATACAGTCCGTATTACGGAAGCGCCATGTATAAAAAAATACCGCAACGTATGTTGTTTTGTCTAGAACATTATAGTTGATCGGTTAAGAATATCTAAGCCAAGCACCACTACGAGCGCCTTACGTCTGCTACGGGCTTTAAAGAAGTTTACCATAGTTTTTTTTTTTCAAATAAAATGCAAATTCTGTCCCATTACATGTCAAATGTACTGTAACATAATTAAACCTCCAATGGCGAAAGTTTGAGGTCTTACTTTGTTTAGTTAGAAAGGACAAGGATGTCGGTAGTTGCTTCTCTATGAAGAAAGAACATAGCAACATGTTTAAAGCATCACTATGGCACAAACTTTCATTTAGGCCCTTATGTGTATGTATCTTTTTTCCTTACTGAATTGTAGCATTGAAACTATTAATATAAGAATAACGTCGTTTATTTTAAACCAGTCTTAAAAAAGTGATAGTTTGCTATTTAAGATTAAATTCTAAAACATTGAATCACGATGATTGTGATAGCTAATGACTTTTGATATTAACGAGCTACGGAGTAGATTTAAGGCGAAGGCTGTATCAAAACTGGTCCGTCGTGGTTGACGCATATACCACTCACACTAGGCTTACTAGGAATAGCTTGCGTAATTTCTTCTTACCAATTAATAGTGTAATAATGTTCTTTTTTACACAAGAATAGAATTAAACTGTGTAAAGTTTCAAAGGGAAGCCGCAACGAAATAGCTTCCGACAGGAAATTCTAATCGCGTCGAGTTATTTACGAACTTTTTAATGCAGACACGAAGAGAATGAAGTCTTTCTGAATTTAATACGAACTAAAATAGTGTCTAGCTTTTACATACCGGAAATTTTACTAATTGAGTGACGTAAACAAGCAAGTTTTTAGTTTGAAGTTAAGTTCTTTCTGCTCTGGTTTGAAGTTAGCCTCTGCTGAATTCAATGCATGAATTAATTAATGTAAATTTAGGCACAGCACGTTACACTAAAGGTATCCACTATGTTCAACACCCAAGCCCTGAGGAAGTCTAATTTTACATACCATTTTCTTTAATATGAACAATGATTCTTTAAATTTATTATTCTATAAGTCAATTCACTTTGACTTTAGGCATTACTCCTACAACGTCGGTCTGATTAGCAACCAAATGGCTTGTTCGAACAATTACTTCATCACGACAGACAACTGAGATCGAATGTCAGTCATGATTTTATTTCTTTTAGCTGTGTGATTATAAACTACTATAATATTACTCTAAATGACGGAGGTGACCTGCGGTAGCTTGGCAGAGGTGGAATTGTCCGAGCATTTTTGTCATTTATGTTATCACAAACTGTATTTCCAAACCAAAATGTTTTTCACGTGTAACTTAAATTTCCCTTCTGTGAGCGTTATAATATATTTGGGAACTTGATTAGAAAACTGCCCTCTATTATCTAAGATGGGCATTTTATTTAGAGTCTTTTTATATTTTATGTTATAGGCAGAGTTATCGCATAATATCAGGTGCGCCTCGTACTCTCAGAACAGAACGAGGCTCGCCTGATATTATTCACACCTCACCTTGTAACAAGTGACAAATTGCACTGCGCCCGTCACTCTGAGATGTACAGTTTTTGAGTCCCGGAGGCTTGTTATTTTACTGGCACTCAAGGTTTACTGCCGCTAGACACTATTAAAAGCTTTACTACAGCTTTTCTACTTGTACCGATCAAGAACTATTATTGACAGGGATTCCTCTTAGAACGCTCGCTGTGGTTGTTGCTCATTGTTTATTTCCTTGCCTGATGTGACGTGCACATAGTGATGTAGGATCATACAATCAGTGCCCCTTGTATCCGGCATGCTTGCGTGCTCACCGCACACTCGCGACATAGCACGAGCCTGCGATTAAGCACCGGGTCGCGTGCGCCCGCAGCTTTGTTTACAACCCTCGCCTTATCTGCAAGTTTGCGCGCGCCATTATGTCACTGATCCGGTCACTTATTGCTATTAAGGTGTTGGTTTCATTTACTCGTTTAAGAAACTTGCAAGCATTTTATGCAGGTTTAATTTGATTTAGATAAAAAGGTATTTACCTTTTTATCTAGGTGAATGTATTTGAGGATTAATATTTAGATAAAAAATATAGGTAAGATACGAGTAAGTATGTTTAAATTTTAATACTCTAGTGAAACTAAATAAGGATTTCATTATTTGAAAATGAGTCCGTAAAACGATAGAAAAATGTAAACCAATTTTTTATACCACCGTGGTAAAATGAGCTGTAGGATATAAACATTGTCAGTACCATGGTTATGCAAACGGTGAGGACTCGCCGTTATTTTCAAATTTTGTTGGTAGAAGGTATTATGTACTTAAGCCATAAGATCTAAAAATATGGTTACGATATCGTAAAGCAACACTACACAATGCACAAGTGTACATTGACGTGAGTGTGCTGTCATTCAATTGTAACATTATTTTCCCGAATCTTTTTTTTACTTAAATTAGAAAGATATGAAACGATTCTAACTGTACAGAATTCTTAAATATAATGTGTAATTTAAAAGTCAACTCCTATTTCATTCAAAATCAAATTATTCAAAACTCCATACATAATTTCTCAGTTTAAATATTATTTAAAAAGAAATAACACGTTTAAATTTCCACCATAACACCAGCTCGCGTGCTAACTTTCTCCTCACACAATTAACACAACGAGCTAAGTATAGTTAATGTAAAAGTAACCACTTTTGAGCTTTTAACGAATTAAACTAGCTCCATAGTGAATAACAACAACGCATACTCCGAAATGTGTTTATGGAGCTCATCGCTTTGTATCATGCAAATGCTAAATAAATTCCACTTCTTGTGCTCATTTTGTTCAAAACTGAATATGCTCACATTCTCTAAGCATGATTCAAATAGGGAAGTTTCAAAAACAAGGTTTCTATTGTGAAAAATAGGTTGTTTTTTTTAAAGAAACCTATTCTTTGGTTTAAAATCTGTTTGGTACCAACAATCGGGGTTCGGGGAATCTGGTCTGTTCCCCGTTGACAGATGATAAATGATGATGTTGTTGTAAAATCGGTTTCTATGTTACGTGTCATTGCAATTTTAATAAAGGTAAGCGAGCTATTTTTATTTTTACTTTTATGTCATCGTTTGATTGCCCTAAGTAATTAATTCTGATATAAAGGGTTAATTGCTAATGAAATTTTTAATATGTACCAGACCTAAGTCCGAGAGCCTCATAAATGGCAATAGGCTCGATTCTAATTTCATGAAGTCAAAACATATCTAGCAAAACATGAATTATTGTTAACTCTCACTCCTACTTTTTCTCAGGGAATACTAATGCCACTATCAGTTTTGTATATGTTTTTTTTGACAACTAAATGATATCTTCTTAAGCTTGACTGGCTAGTCACTTCTCACCTTTATATAAACTACTACTAATTCACTTAAATATACTCAAGAAAAAGATCTAAAGATGAAACAAAAAGAACAAATATAATACTCGTGTAGTATACAATTACAAATAGGGAGAGCGGGACTCGCTCATTTTCCCTGAAATAGACTACAAAGTGTTCCAAATCAGTGCCACTAAAAATAAAACTACCGTGAAGGATACTTAATGCGTCGCCGTAAAATGATACTTAAATGTGTTAAATATTTTCAACGTGGTACTTTAACAACTCTTGTTAGTAGTTTATACGACAATAATAACATTTTACGTATATTTAATGTAGGTACTATTTGACAGGGATGGTAAAGATTTCATCAGGTGTTTGTAATCAGGTAAGATGATGGAGTAATTTTTGTAACAACAAAATAGCAACAGTAAAAAAAATACTTTTTGAAGCGCTCGTAGCGAAGTTTGCTTAGCCATTCTGAACCGATTAGCAAAGCTAAGCAACGTTGGCCTCGGTCATAAGTGTGATGGGTGACCGCCTGGTGACATTACTACTGAGTGCTTCCGTGCTTTGGAGGGTACGTTAAGCCGTCGCGTCGGTCCCGGTTGTTGTCTTAGAATGGCAGTCGTTATAGCATGGTGGTAGGGCATTTTGCAAATACCCGCCTGGCTAGCAACCACCCTCAAGTAGAAAATCTGTCGCCAAGCACCTAACGGTGTGTTCCGGCAGCCGACCTTGAGAGCCAGTCATTCTAGGTTAGTTTGAACAACATCTTCAACCACATCATCACTTACCATCAGGTGAGATAGTGGTCAAAGGCTAAACTATTAAACGCGTAACAAAATTTATGTTTTATTGTCATTTTGTTTGAGGTCCTTATCCCGAGTCCGATTCGCACGTTATTTTAGAGCTTGCACAATAATAACGACCAGCTTAACGTTTATATTTAAAATCATAAGCTAGCACCATTAACGTATGTAACTTTAACTTACCTTAGTTTTTATATAATCGTGTGTTGTGTATCCGATATAAATAAATGTACTCGTACGTATACATTGTATTTTGTATATTGTATATTTTGTTATTTTGTCACTGGCTACCAATTAAAGTTCATTAGATAAAGCCTATTAATGGTAAACCGGAAGGACCGAAGGAAACATACTTCATATTCCGTAATATTATTTTTTTAAAGTGTGTCAATAATAATTAATGTTGTGATATTTTTTGGAAGGTTAATTAAGATGTTATAAATTCCTTTTCAAATAGAGTGAGTGGTTTTCACACACTGATGTTACTTGTATACATCTACGTACAGTATCATGTTTTGATTATCGTTTATAACCTATTTTTTGAATAAAATATCCTGATTCACTGTTGAGTTTCTGTATACTCCGCTTGGGTATCATCAAAAGCGGATAAAATAAATAATGTGCCGAATGAGCAGTATGCCCCTACTAACGTTGATGTAAATAGGTTGTGTTCATCAGGAATCTTTACCACCCTTTTGCCATAATTACCCGAGATTAAGTAACCCACCTATGAGAGCATCCCTAGGAGGATAACTATCGGCGAGGCGATAGACTTCCAGCCATAAAAGCAAAGCCAAATCTTTTTATATTTGTCCTTGTGTTGTCCTGCGTGTTGTTAACGAAAACATATTTTGAATATTATGTTCTTGTGATGTCCTTAATTATAGATAAGACACACATTACACCGCCTCAACATGCGTGAGATAAAGATAGGAAGAAAATGTTTGAGTAGTTCCTGATGGAGCATTATATAAAATTATTAATTTAAGTTAAAATTATAATAAATAACGCTTACAACGCTGCGCTGCAAGTGTAAGCTGCCATAGTCTAATATTATTTGGAATTATATATGTCTATACGAGAACATATTATATTTCATATGAATAAACCCAGTGTAACCCTGTCCCATCCCAACACAATATCGGATATAAGGTAAACCTCGTGGGATCTACAATGGTGTCAGTATTCTCGCAGAGGGTTTGTCTACTGTTACTTATTCTACGGCGCGGCGTTGTTCACTGGGCTAGGAAGGACACCCGCTCGTGTCAAGTGTACTGGCATAATTAAATAAGAGCGTTCCCTTTATATTTAGATAATGCTTGAAATTTGACACGTTTTGTTTGCAAGTGGGTGGGTGACAGGAAGCCGGATGAGCTTATTGCCTACGGAAGGTCACACAGTTAGACTACAATAAATAAGATGTTTTTTGAAGGTTAGATGTGCTGGGGTCATCTTGGTGCTTGCTGAATTGGAACTCTTACTTGACAGCAGGTAACGTTTTCAATTATGCAACATCTGAGTAATTAAACAATTTTAAACGGTTGTTTAATATTACTATGTGTAATAATCGCGAAAACCTAAGACAACATTATAAAATATTTAATCTATTTTTTTATATTTATCTTGTATTATTGTGTGATGTTTCAAAAAAATGAATATTTTATTTTTCTTCTTGCTTCCTATTCTTTATTGGAATATATTTATATAAAAGGCAAACATTTTATCAAATATTGAGCAATAGCTACGCCCCGCGGTTACACGCGCGTGGTGATGGATGTGGATGATGACTTCGATTCCATGTGTTAATCCAGCCCCCTATATGCATCCGTAACAAGTTTCATCAAAATTTGTCAAGCAGTTTGAGCGTGAAGAAGCAACAGACATACAAACAGACTAAATTTTTTTACTTTATAGCGAATGATAGTGTATATTCTTTAAAAATTTTATAGTATAAATAACACTCCAAATTAAGTTTTATCTTTGAAACATTTAAAATCTGTACATAAAAGTCACATAGAATATATTTATTATTTTGGAACCATTTTTTAAAATGCTTTTCATATAACATAAACATTTTGATATATTTGGTACCCAGATGTTTGGAAATATACATAAAAGCGTAATGATACAAAATGTATTTTGAACGCAACTGCTGCTACCTTTCGTTGCTAACCAATAATACTCTAATGTAAATTAATTTTATGTAACTTTTACAAAAGTTGAGAACATAACAGAGATTTTACTCGTATTTAACAAAAACAAACCCTCTTTGCACTAAGTTTGGGCTTAGTTTTGTGTAAATAACTAAATAACAATCCCGACAATGGTGGATTTAAATTAACTTAATAAAGGAAACCTACACCGAAACACAACAAACACGACCAAATACAAAAGTCGTTTTGACCAACAGGATTCTAGTACATACGTGTATATGTAACTCGGTCGTGTTATACAGTATTGTAATGAAACTAATAAATATTCTACGCACGAGCGCTTTGTTTGTGATTAAAACTTTCTTGTTTAGCTTTGTACAGAAGAAATGGGATTATTCACACAAGTCATTTTTAATGTCATTATCGTATGTATAAAATAAGTTTGATATATGGTTTCTAACGGAATAAATGGCAATTTGGCATATTAAATGACAATGCAAAAGTACCTACAGCACTGTTATTTTGCCTTATTGCAAAGACTACTTGCGAGATTGTTTCAAGTAATCGCGCTACCAAAACAACTTTGATTAGTGCATAGTGGCGTGTTCCATACAAATAATACTAAATGGCTTGAATTCAGACAATATCCGACGGTGATGAGTTAATCAGAGTACGCAAAACATATTAATATATAACATTTGATATCATAAGCCAATCACGATTTATTAGTGTAAAGTTAGACCCTAGGATGGTGATAATCACCTTCGCATGGATAGGCGCGAAGTAAGTAAAATGCCGTGTTTGGCGTGACAACGCTGAGCGGCACACTATTTGCATCTAGAATAAAAAAGTGCTATTTGTCCTTCTCGTATTTCTCGTAGTACCGCCAACTTCTAAAAAAGACAATATTCTTGTGAGCGAACTACTTACTATAATATACCTGATGAATAGATTCAGGCGTTACTTTGCGGAAATCCTTAATAATAACAAATAAGTATTTTGATTTTTTCTATTATTATTACTTACTATAAGCGTATTTTCTCATGAGTAGTAATCAAAGGGCTATTTTTTATTGGAAAAAAGTATTTCATATTTACAATTTCTGTTAAGGAACGCACCATAGCAAACTTTTTTACCAGTGGCTTACCCCAGAGTGCAAAATAATCTTAAGTAATTATAATAATAACTAACAAACCAACAATGATCGTAACAAATGAAAACTTCCACACGATAATTAAATAATTTTATTTAACAGCAAAACCATCTACCAGATATTCCATCTGACATCACGCATGTTGTATATAGATTCGAAGTGAACACCTAAGCTCAGGTACATAACGAAGATTGGCTACAATAACACTCACACCAGCCGCGCTCGGATTCATTAAACAAACACTCTCACATACAAACACCTTCTTCCTCCCTAACACATACACCCACACGTCGGCAAAAGTTGGGAGATCCAACAATGTTAGATCAACACGGCGTGTTCTGATGTTCTTGTATTTGGTAACCAAACATGAAACTTTTCTCTTCGTGTCGGTAAGAACCTACAGGATTATATGGATGCTTTGGTTATAATTCACTTAGTTAAAATAACATTCTACTCAACATCATTTTGTATGAGGCTATCAAAATTTATTGATATAAGGAGTTGTTGTGTTGAAACAACGTCTGTCCAGTGCCATGTGCTCTATGAGCAAAAGAGTCTCTCCGCTGTTTAACTCTATGACTCCGAACAGTTTAACTCATGTGATAAACCTAATGATTATGTATATATAATCGGTCTTTATCATCCTCACTAATTTTATTAGTGGGGACGATGAGCAGTCAAATTCTCAGCATCCCCACTGATGGGGAAGTTAGTGAAGACGTTGAAAATAAACCTTTAATTTGGCTACTTTTTGTAGATTGTAATCCTAATCAATCCAAATCTAACATGGATTAAGAAATCCAATTAAATATTTCATTTTGCATAGTAGGCATTCTTACCAATATCCGCCACGCTAACTACCACACTCAAGTAGATAATTTTGGCGCCAAAAATCTGTCAGTGTGTTCTAGAAGCTGTCGTTGAATACCTTTTGCACCCTTTCCATTCAATTAATTACATTTCTCTATGCATTTCCTTGATGGTTGATATGCTAAGATGGTTAATACTCTTGTTTCGCTAGTTTTCAGTAACAAAATATATATTAACAATTTTAATAAGGAGAATACCTAAGATGTATTAAAACGGATAACTTTTACACCCAAGAAGATTTAAGGATTAGTGATCTGCAAAGTTTTACCGAGTTACAACACTTGTAACTAAAATATGATGAAACAACGTTTTGTACTTCAACTTCATCACATTTACCCTGTCGGTAAGAGACAGAGATTGTGGTCTAAGGCTAGCCACTTGGCAAAAAATTAGCCATAATTATACTAAATTACTTATAATAAAGGTTCACTATTTCTTCTATATTAATGAGAAGTTCCATAGAAGTAACGGAAACAGCAATGGAGCGATGCAGATCAGTCAGAAATAAAAAAAACTGAATTAAATAGTGTTAAATCTCGCGCACTGCTCGCGTTGCGACGATTGTTTGCTTGTCGTTATGCACGAAAATAATAATTTTCACATGCATGCGATTGACGTTCCTAAGGAGTCAATTTTAAAGTTTTCAACATGGATATAGGAAGCAAAAATTAGATGTGAAAATTCTCTATCGGTAAGAAGTAATTTTAAAACAGCTGCACTTTAGATTTGTTGTCACCTATTAGTAAAGCAGTCAAAACAGATTTGTTGCCAAAATATCCGTACATAAAGTTTTTTTTTCTAAATCCAAATAATGTTCCTCTAAAGCTGAAAATGAGTTCAACTTCAAAGAAACTAAAATCAGGAAAATACCCCTTAAAATGTTTACTACCACTTGAATAAATCATTGCGATGATATACATAGCGATTGAGATATAATAAAATGACGCACGGATGAACTCGCGAGTGGATTAAGGTTTTCCGTGTTTTATTACAAAATAAAGTGGATTAAAGCTTAACTAAATCTTACCAATGTAAAATGGGTTGTAACAGAAGGCAAGCGTTCGTGACTAGTTGTGTGCCCAACAGTTTTTGTTAGATTTTCGCCTAACAACCAACATTGCTCACGAAGTCTTAATAACGAGCTAGTTCTCGTTTACACAACAATTTCAGTCCTTAGAGCTGTTATTAGCGCTCGTTGGAGAACAAGCTTACTAAAACATGCTCCTTTTAGCAAAATACATGTTTTTTTAATACTTGGCTTTTCAGTGCTTTGTTCTGTTTTTGTTAGAAGAGCGCGGTGGAGTTAATAGAGGCTTTTGAAATGAAAAGGTTTTGCTTCTTTTTTTTTAGGTTTGCATTTTTTTTTACTTTATGTCTCAGTACAGTAATTAATTATGGATGTGAAGTAAAATAATTCGAGTTTCTTTCAGTATAAATACAATTATGCTGCTAATTGTTTACGCTGCTATGAAGCTTTGTTAATTTTAATAAGATACTAACTATTATTAATAACACGAAGATGTTTTAATATTTAATAAGAAAATTGTGTAGCTAATAATGTAAGTAATACTTTTTACTGTTGTTTTTTTATACTCGTAACGTAAGATTAATTCACAATAATTTTGTGCTTTGAAACTTTGCAAATTTAATAATTACTACTTTTTGTTGGAGAGCCTGTTTAATCTCTAACTTGAACAATATAATATTTAGTGACAATTACGAAACAATCAAACATAGTTTCGAGTCGCTGACAAAACATGCCAATTATTGCTTTAGTCAAAATAAATGAATAATTTGTTTTTTAGACACCTTCATGCACATTATTTTTTTAATTTAAAGTTTGTTACTAAATCCGTTCAGGTGCTAGTGAACTATGGCATACAGATGGACAGACAGACAGACAGTGGAGTATTGTTAATAGGGCCCAATTTTGCTCTTTGGGTTTGAAACTACGTACTGATACTCTTACAAAAAGTACAAATTAGAAGCAGGGCAATATTTTTTATCCTCACGAAAATGTTGATATAATACCGACCTTAAATAAATGAAACTTAAAAAATAAAAAGGTAGATCCTTGCAATAAAAATATATCTCTGTTTAAATCTCAAACCTCATTACGAGTGTACGTATCTAAAATGAAAATGTTCATAAAACTCGCATTACTTATTCAAACTGTAGATTTAAGGATAAATGGGAGTCGGCTAAGCCGAACGGTTCCGCGCCCGCCCGGGGTGCGCGCAGTACACACTCCTTAATTTTAATAAAATAAACTTCATTATTATGAATACTTTATTAATATTACAGTTATGTGATCATATTACTGTCTTTGTTTGTTACTCCTTGACAATGCAAACAAGTAAATTTCAATAAAAATTGCACAGTATTAGATACTTATATGATTTTTAGCCGACTACCAAAAAGAGGAGGTTTTCAATACGACATGTATATTTTTTTTATGTATGACCACGCATAACTTTTTACACAGTAGTCCGATTTCGATAATTCTGTTTTATTGAAAAGGTACGTATACCTCTGAGTGGTACCATATAAATTTCATCAAAATCGGTCTAGTAGTTATCAAAGTACACTCAAATAATTGAAAAAAGTTTTACATACCTAGATGAATTGGTAGTTGTAAGTTTTGTCGATGGTGACCAGTATTGTAGGTGAGTATAAAATTTATCTTTTAACTATTAATTATCACCATCTATATTATATATTTTTATCTATATTATCTATATTTACTATTATTTTAATAAAAACTTAAACAGACTTTTAACCTTGAAAGGACGAAATAACTCGTTGTAGTCGGAGTATGAAAATGTGATCTCTGAGTGTTATGAATCAGCACGAGGCTGATTATCACAAGTTATTTACTACATTTCAGTGTTAGAAGTAGGTTCCATTTTTTGTTGTTTTTTTTCTCAGTAGAATGGTTAAGCAAACTTCGCTACGAGCGCTTTTTGGCAGCAATGATACCTTTATAATACGTGCATGTGTGATGCCTAATTCTAAATTGTTCATAGAAACTTATATAGTTAGTATAAGTACAATTAATCTTTCATATATTTTATCAATGTTATACCTACATATAAACCAGGTAGATTACAGTAACATAACAAGTTGTGGTAGAGTGACCGATTAATTTTACACTCATTTAAAATTGTCATCAAGAAACTAATTGATAGTCTAATAGTATTTTATGTTTTTTTTTTTACTTTTCTTTGCTTATGAATATATTTGGTAGTATGTTCAATATTTTCGTTGCCGTTACATTAGAACCAGGATCATTAAACTCAGAACTCTCAGTAGTAACTACAAGGTTATTTCTGAATCTAGAGGAATATTTTCATGATTGGTCAATTTCCTTTATATAACTCTAAAGTTCTTTTTACAAACTGACATGCTATAAGTAAACAGTTGTTAAGAAACAAGAGTTAAAATATTATTTATTATGATATATGGTTGGCAACTTTTCGTTGCCTTATTGTTGTTGTGTGACCGTTATTGTTATTATCAAACATTTCATTTTACCAACAAAAATATATTATTGGTAAAATGAAATGAATTTTATATCGTGTCCTAACATTAACTGAAAGTTAAACATATTCTATGAACATCTTATCATAATGAAAACGGGAATTCACGTCTAAGTTTAAAGTAAATCGACATTCACTCGCTAAAAAAACACTTTTAAAACTCCGTTAATTTTAGCATGAATTCTCACTTTTGTGTCTATAAGATCGAAACCATCGAGAGCACCTCAAGAGTTTCCTAATTTATTTACAGAAGGCACCTGTCTTCGCACAATTTTGACAATTTGAGGGGTTGCGCTCTTTGTCAAAGTTGTCATCGAGGGTTCTCAGCCCCGCGTCCCGCGCCCCTCGTCTCTTCCCTCCCGTCCAAAGTGTCGGAACGTGACTTCGATAAAATTATGGGAACAACCCGCTTATACATTTTAAACGTGAGGAATGTACTGCGAGCCGCAAGTTTTGAATACGTGGAGAAGTAATTTATGACTGTCATTTTTTGGGGATACAAGCCAATCATATTGTGAAAATATTGAAAAAATTAAATTGAAATGCATCTTTATATGTTTACTGGGTATGTTATTATTTTGATATTATTGTTTTGTCGATTTTTTTTATGGATCTACCTTATTCTTATATGCCAAATTATTCTAAAATTTTGTTTTTGTTGTTACATCGACCAATTTTAATAGCAATAATAAGAAAGAGCTTTACACCTTCCGTTTTTTTTATAAAATACGGTACATAAGCATATAAGTGAAAGTTTTTGTGATAAAAAGAACCGTATTTTTTCAATAGGTTGACCAAAAATCATTTATGGGGCGTACGTCAATACAAAGATGGTGATCTCAATTAGACACCTACAAACAATATGAGTAACAAATCGTTGATATTATCAACTACTAACTACGAAGAATGCGTTAGGCGTCAACAACTATCGTGTTACCAAAATGTTGTTCGTCAGACGTAATACAAAGGGGCGCTGATTAAATGCTGACGTATCAAAACGATAATGATATCGATTCTTTTGGTTGTTACTTAGAGCTACAGCAGCTAGTATTAAAATGTGTTAATTTTTTTTTTTTTTTTTTTTTTTAATCTTAATTTTATTTGGAGCTTTAGTCGTGGTACGACTATGCCAGCTCCATTATGTACATCCATTTCAAGTCTACTTTAAAATCGTATACATTAAAACCAACAGAGACTTTGCCGCGTCACTTAATGGCGCGGACAGGATGACTTGAATAGCTCCTACCTCAAGAAGATTGGATCCGTATTTACTTAGCATATGCGCTCTCACAGATTGGCTCCGCACACATTCCACAAGGACGTGATGTACGTCCTCTAACACTCCACAGGAGCCACAATTAGGGGAGTCTGATATTCTCATTAGGTGGTTAAATTTATTTAGTGGAAGGTGCCCAGAGCGAAGTCTGTGAGCTAAAACTATAAATTTCCTTTGCATGTTACAATTCACAAACCATGGTGATTTCTGAGGTTCATGTTGCAAAATTTTGTACCAAACTCCTTTCTGAGACGAGATGACATCATACAGGGATTTCCATTTTTCAAAAACCTTGTATCTATATTTACATAATATTTCAGAAATTTCAGGCATTATGTATACTTCCGTTCCCATAGTGATAGCGTCTTTTGCAAGTCTATCTACTTCCTCATTTCCTCGAATACCTACATGTGAAGGAATCCACTGTAGTCTCAAATCAACATCACAGTTACTGAGGTGTGAGATTTTTTTCACGATTTCATATGCTACCGAAGCACCTCTGATACCAGAGGCGCATCGAGCAATATGCTGCAAAGCACTTCGGCTATCTGTAAAAATAACCACCCTCCTCTGGTCTAAATTGAGTACATATGATAGTGCCTCTGAGATAGCAAATAGTTCGACAGACATTATTGAATTACCCTCAGAAGTAACTTTATATAGCTCTTTTATATTTTTCTGAGGATCATAAAAAGCAGCTCCCATGCCACTATCACCTTTAGATCCATCAGTGTATAGCTCATACCATCCCGTGTAATTAATGTTCATCATATGTAGTGTATTATACTTAAGTATTTTGGCATCATATTTATTTTTAGCTTGTCGTATTCCTTCAATTTCTGTGCATATAAAATCCATATTAAAGTTTGTTATCCAAGAACATAAAGTAAACATATTAAGTGGGGATTGAACTCTTGTTTTTTCTAATTTAGTTTCTGCAAAACATAAAGACAACAGAGGCTTTTTCTTTTTTCGCCAATATTTTAATTCTGTCAAACCGGCAAGTTCATTTAATGCATCTATTGTTCCTGGAGAAGAGAACTGAGCTTTTAAGCAATATTTTGTGGCAAGGTACTGTCTCCTTAAATGCAATGGCTGGATGCACAGTTCGCATTCCATAACATGTATAGGCGTGGTTCTGATGAATCCACCCACGACACGCATTGCCATATTCTGCACCTTCTCAAGTTTATACAGATTAGATTTAGAAGCAGTATCATACAAAAAGCAACCGAAATCTATCCTACTACGTATTAGGGAAATATACAATCTGCGCAAATGTTTTGGGTGTAAACCCCATGTTGATCCTGCTAATATTTTCAATACGTTCATCGACTTCAATATTTTTATTACAGTCTCATTAATGTGCTTTTCCCATGTTAGTGACCTATCTAACCACATACCCAAATATTTTACGTAATCAACTGTGTTAATATTACAGTCATTGACATTTAGAGTTACCCCACTACTACCCCTACCTCTTTGAAACATACATTGTTCGAATCGACTAACTAGTGAATTCAACGCATTCTGAATATATACCGTACTTAAATATGTGTTTCTGTTCTGTGTAAACAGAACAAAATCATCAGCATATTGAAGAATATGAACATTTTCTAGGTTCAAACTTATATGTTGTGTTATTATATTGAATAAGAGAGGAGATATTGGATCTCCCTGTGCTAAGCCTCTACCAGTCCATCTAATCCTAGTTTCGTCACCGCCAAAACCGTTACTTATTTTCAAAATTCTTTTAGTAAGAAAATTCCATAAATATTGACATATCTGATATCCAAATCCTAATTTATTTAACACGCAGACTAGTTGATCAACCAAAACGTTATTATACGCATTTTCTATGTCTATAAAAACTGCAAGGGTTGAGATATGTTTCGAAAATCCTATCTGAATTTGCAGCAGCAACCGCGTTAAGCTATCAATACAGGATTGGTTTTTTCTAAACCCTGAAACAGTAGGAGGTCATATTTGATTACGTTCTACGTACCATTCTAATCTCTTACACATCATTACATGAAAAATTTTACATAGACAAGAAATTAGTGATATGGGTCGAAATTTATTAGGGAAATTGTGGTCGCAGTTAGCTTTAGGTACAGGGACTATTTTAATAGTACGCCATTGGATAGGTATCACACTTGATTTAAAAATGGTATTATAAAGTTTAAGCAAAAATAATTTTCCTTTTAAAGGTAAATTAAAAATCATCGAATAGGTTATTTCATCGTCGCCGGGCGCGGTATCTTTCTTTTTAAGACAATTTAAAAACTCGGTAAATGAAAAGTCTTCATTAAGTATGATGTTGTCAGTGTTCAGAAGCGGCTGTGGTGGCGTCACAAAATCGGGTGCCATAGACATTAAGAGTTCTTCTTTTTTATCTAATGAAATAAAGCAATTTTGTCTCTTTATACCCTTAACCCAACGCATTCTACGCCACATTTCTGACGCATTGATTTTTTCATCAATATCGGTGTGAATTTGTTGCCAATGAGTTGATTTGTACTGCCTATGAACGCGTTGTGCAGTAGCAATTTTATCTGTAAGTTTGTCTAAGTTATTAGTAGTGGGATTGCGTCTGAATGTTTTTAAAGCTAACCTACGTTCGGCAATAGCTAACGAGATCTGAGAGCACCAATAAGATTTAGGTGTAAATGTTTGTGTCGGATCTGTACAATTTTTAATCATTGGTATACTTTTTCGGGCTGCACTGTTAATGATATTTATAAAAAAGTTGTAACTACTTTGAATAATATTTTCATTTATTAGTATATCTGTATTAAAACTGTCTTTTAACAGCTCTTGATATAACTGCCAATCAGCTAATTTAAAATTCCGCCGTGTAACAAAGCGACGAGTATCGCTATATTGCAAAGAAATCTTAATAATTAAATGATCGCTGCGTAAATTTTCCCGTGTGACTTTCCACGTCATATATATTGCTATATCTGAAGTGACAAACGTGACGTCCGGAGCTGATTTCTGTAAGTTGCCGTTAACCAATTTAACCCTTGTAAACTCTCCACTATTGAGGTAAACAAAATTATGTTCCATAGAAGCATCTAACAATTGCTTTCCTCGACTATCATTTTTATATGACCAATTTGTATGATGGCCGTTGAAATCCCCTGCTATTATTGATTTCGAGACAAACTTGGAAAAGACGCTATCCCAATCGGATTGGGAAGTGGATATCGACTGCGGACAATAAATAGCTACAACATTTTCTATGTATTTGCAGTTAAAAACCTTAACATGTATTAGATTCGCTCCACGGATACTGAACGAACCAGTCGTGTTTAAATTTAATTTTATTGTCTTTCTTTTCGCAAAATTAAACAGTAAACATAAAACTAAATACTAGGAGTACAGAAATCGCAAAGCAGAAATGCTCATTGTGTTATGCAAGGAGTGACAGTGACAAATATATTGATGTGTCTTGTGTCTTCCTCTGACGAGAGTACAATAAGCAACGACGTGACTAGCCTATCCTAGCCTGCACTACTACACTTGCAATAACTGGACACATTCCGGCAACCGACGTTCTTTGAATGTGCGCAGGCGCATTGCTATCTCAGACGTAAGTACGTAACTGGCTTCTTAAATACCGTCAGTAACTCCGCTATGTCCGTACACCGATCGCCTCAGAAATCCGCGAGTAATCTATCGGTGGCCTCCCCGATGATGCACTCCAGCTCTGACTCAGCGCTAAATTCCACCTCAACTTGCAGCCAGGCCGAGTTTTCGCTTAATGTGACAAAGCGTCCCAAACGGACATTCTATGATTTAGAGAAAAGTTCAACGTCTGATGATGACGAGTTAAAGGCCATGGTTTCCGACCTAAAAACTCAACAAGATCAAAAGTTTGAGGCCCTGTACAGTGCTGTAAACACTATAATTAATCAAAATCAGAGCATTCAAAAATCCGTTGAAACTATATCTAGCCAGTATGAAGAGTTAATGATTAAATCAAACGCTTTGGAAAAAGAAAATAGTGAGCTAAAAAAGCGTGTGCTATTTCTCGAAAGTAAGGATGAAACGTACGAAAGGAAGTCATTATGTACGACCTTAGAAATCCGTAACATACCGAAACAAGTAAATGAAAATAAACGGATCATAATTGATATTGTCAAAGAAGTTGGTTCTGCCTTAGGTCTACAGACTCCGATAGCGGACTCGGAAATAAAAGATATATTCCGCGCGAAATCGGAAGCCATTATAGTGGAATTTACATCCACGCTAAGAAAAGAATCTTTGATAACAGAGTACAAAAAAATCAATAAATTAGGTAAAGAAAAAAATGAGAATTTTAACACTGCAGATTTAAAAAATGTTCTTGGACCCACCAGCAAGATATTTATTTCCGAGTCATTAACAAAGAAGACCCGTCAGCTGTTTTTCAGCGCTCGCGAACTAGTTAAAAACAAGAAGCTCTTCGCAGCATGGACATCTTATGGGAAGCTTTATGTGAAATCGAAAGATGGGGCACAACCAACTCGCATATTCGGCGAAGTTGAATTACGTGACCTCATTATGTGACTAGGATTGTATACTTTTTTATGCCGAAAAAAACTTAATTATTTATATTGGGTGGCTCCTATTATGTTTATTTTACTTTTAATAGCATTAGATAATTGTACAAATCATGTTGCTGTTCTCCAAATAACACACTATCATTATTTCGCACGTATATATTCCACGCTATACACTGACACTTACTCTCATTCACACATTCATACTACTTTTCAACACCTTACAAACACTGATGGTAACTATGTGCTGCCTTCATTATCTGTGTCTTTTATCAGCTACCTCACACGCATACATCCAGACCCAAGTACCAAAATAACAAACTTAGTTAAATACCTTCTTTTTACAATATTATTTATTGAATGGAGAAAAAATATATTTTCCCATTTGATAAATAACTATGGATACTAATAATACTGACCCTCTTAGCTTGGGCCTGGATTTATTTTCAGTAGCAAAAACAATAACATGTGATATCAAAAACGTTAAAAGTCAGATAAATAGTGATGATTCTTGCACTTTGAACCTTATGTCGCAAAACATAAGAAGTATTAATTGTAATTTAAAAGACCTGAGCTGTCTTATTTCTAGATCACAAATCGATTGGGATATGTTGGTCCTTACTGAGTGCTGGTTGCGGTCAGGTAAGCCTATTCCAATGCTTGATGGTTATAACTACATAGCGACAACTACCCACAGGACGCAAAATGAAGGTGTCGTCATTTATTATAAGAATCAACTAAACATAATATACGAAGAACCTCTCATCTCTGATGCTAATTGTCTCTTAGTAAAACTTAACCAAAATGTTTGTGTTCTAGGAATTTATCGGCTCCATAGTCAACCCAATATCACAAATTTTATAAACTCCTTAGACTCTGTCATATCAAAATTGGCAAATTTTAAAAATATAATAATATGTGGCGACATAAACATTGATATATCGCCAAGCAGTTCCGATAAGCGTTCTTACGAATACCTTAACATGTTAGCAAGCCACTGTTTACTTCCTGCGCATACTATGATTACACACGGACTCACCTGCCTAGATCATATGATATTAAAAACTAAATTAGACGCCACATGTTTTGTTATAGAGTCGTCAGTCACTGATCATGAGGGGGTTGCATTAAGTATTAACTTGCAATCTGAGCTGGATTACTCGAATAAACACGTAACTAGTATCGATTATAAATCATTGGACGATGTTATTAAAAAAATTGACTTCCAGCCTGTATTAAATTCTACGGATGTAAATGTTGCTGTGGATCTTCTAATAGGTTTTCTCAGTACCGCTATTAAAAACAATACCAAAATAATTAAAACTTCAAAGAGATCTAAAACAAAAAAGCCTTGGATCACAAAAGGTTTATTACGCTGTATGCGTAACAGGGATAATCTATACAAAAAACTAAAAAAGAATCCTAATAATGAGGTTTTAAAACTGAGTTACAAACGGTATAGGAATTTCTGTACCAAACAGTTAAAAAAAGCCAAAAGAAATTACGAGAGGAAAGAGATTGGTAATGCTAAAAATAATAAAAAGCAGCTTTGGGAGGTTGTCAACGATATTTGTGGCCGGAGAAGAGTAGTCGATCACTCTACCTGTCTTTTGTCACCTGATAACCCTATGGACAGCGTAAATGCTGCCAATATTTTTTTTGCTAACATAGGTAAAACATTAGGTGAAGCTACTAAGCCTCCTTTGATAAATAATTTGACACCATTTACTGACCCTAGCTGCTTAAATTCCATCCAACTACTTCCGATAGATCCCATTGAAGTTATTGGAATAATCAAAGGTTTAAAAGATAAATGTGCAGTTGGAATTGATAACATTTCAGGCAAACTTATAAAGAGGTATATTCATGTTCTTACTATTCCAATCACGTATATATGTAACTTGTCCTTCTCGTCCGGTGTTTTTCCTAGAGCTTTTAAGACAGCACTCATAAAGCCAATTTACAAAGATGGAGATAAACGATGTGTTAACAACTTCAGGCCAATTTCGATTCTCCCTGCATTATCTAAAATATTAGAGCGCCTCATGAACAAACGCTTAATACAATACTTGGAAAGCAACAACCTTCTCTCTTCTTCTCAATATGGTTTTAGATCTGGTCTTTCAACGAGCGATGCAGTCCAAAAACTTGTAAGTGATATTGTCAATAGTCTCGATCGTAAAAAAAAATGTATAACTGTATTTTTAGATTTAGCCAAGGCTTTTGATTCTGTATCCATTCCACTCCTGATAAATAAGCTAGAGAAGCTTGGAGTGAGAGGAATACCTCTTAGTCTTTTTACGGACTATCTTACTAACCGAACGCAGCGTGTAAAGATAGCCACCTGGCTTAGTGACGAACAAATTGTCCAATATGGGGTCCCCCAAGGTAGCATTGCTGGACCTACCCTGTTTTTAGCATTTATTAATGGGCTATGTAACTTAAAACTACGTAACGCTAAAATCCTGTCATTTGCTGATGACGCGGCACTCTTTTTTAGTGGGGATAATTGGGATGAGGTCTTTGAAATAGCGCAGAGGGGACTTGACAATGTTTGCTCATGGTTACAATGTAATAGCCTAACTCTTAACGTTCATAAAACCAAGTATATAGCTTTTGCACTCAAGTCGAATCTTCTCCCACCACATAGTCTTACCATCACTGCTCACACTTGTAACGCTGTATCTACTGGCTGCCAATGTGTCTCACTTCAAAGATCAAATGAGATCAAATATCTTGGTGTCATCATTGATCAATCTCTAAATTTCTAATCCCATATTCATCTTGTTGCCACTAGACTAAGAAAATTGATCTATATATTTAAGTTACTTAAACATCTAGCTGACCGAAAAACTATTCTAATGGTCTATTACGGTCTATGCCAGTCAATTTTAGAATATTGTATTACTGCTTGGGGAGGCGCTGCCAAAACTTATTTCATAGAATTGGAAAGAGCACAGCGAGCCATTTTGAAAGTAAGTGATGGCCTCCCATTCCGTTTCCCTACAACCAACCTTTATCGCAACTGGAGTGTACTCACGGTTAGGCAAACCTTCATACTGCGTGTCGTCCTTAAACAACATTCCGAAATAATTTATAACCCTGATTTGGTAAAAAATAAGCGCAGGAAAGGCTCTGTTTGCCAACCTGTTAAATGCCATACCATCTTTTCACATAACTTCTTTCACTTCCTCGGGCCATACCTATACAATATATTAAACACGGAATTATCAATCTATTCCTTACATAAATTTGGATGCAAGTGTACGGTCACCCATTGGCTAAAAAATTTAGATTACACTGAGACCGAAAACTTATTAATACCGCCCTCTTAACGCCAACCAAGCAGGACAAATCTCTATTTAATAATATTACTTATATAGACGAGGCACCCTTACAGTAAGTACCTACCTAGGTTTTGTTTTGTCCAAGGATAGTCATGCGTTATTCTATAATACCTGATAAAATTCTTGATTCCAAACTAGGTCCAACTTTTACGCGACTACTTGCATCAGCAAGGGTATATTATTTGCTGTGGAACTCACATAATTTATATTATGTGCTTACTACATATAACTAAATCTAACAACACGCCCATCATTGTCTAACTACTAAACAGACAGACGGCAACGGATTTTATACTGTTTGTGATTACCACGCTCCTACCTCACCCAAATGCACCTTTAGTTACTATAACCATCACAGACTCGACAACAATACAACTGCACACGAATGAGTGGTCGCTGTGTAACATACTTACTCCTACATATACACCCAAGTATCTTGTTGCACTTACCTGACTAGCTGTTTACCTTTCTACAAGCACACATAGATACATCAAGGCACACGCTCACATAACTACACGTCACAGCACACTAATAAAGCTTCGGTCGCACACTAATAAAGTACCGCAATACTTTATACTACACAGCTTATTCATACAGCCTCTAACATGACATCCTAGTATATTAACTTTTAGCAGCATCACACTAAACAAAAAAAAAAAAAAAAAAACTATTACACATACATTCTCATGCTCTTCACACATTCTAATATCTATACTTCCTTACTCAAAATAATGTTACTAAGAACTTTTTCGTACATGATTTGTAATTAGCTGTTATAGGATTAAGTATAATAGTATACCTAACTATTACCATGTCTATTTTATATTTCGCAATTGATAACATCAACCAGTTTTAGTAATAACTTCCTTTGCATATTATACATAACCTACCCACAATATTTTTGCCAGAAAATGTTGAGTTGTCTATACTTACCTAGGTATTAGTAACTTTAACTTATACCGTAACTTTTTCGTGTCCGTGGAGTGGATCGCTGGTGACTTGTAATACAGGTTTTTCTAAAAACCTACCTCAGGCACCAGTCTTCCACAAAGCATGATCGAAGACGTTTTATCATCTTTGCTTGTAATATGTAATATTACTATAACTATGAAACAGTTATAGTACTTACTAGCTAGCTAAAATAACTTTTGTAAAAACTGTGAGATAACCTTTGTGGAAGAAAAATAAATGCTATTATATTATATTATTATATTATTTCAATATTTGAATTACTAATGCTTATTGAACTTAATTGTGACCTAATGGATTTGTGCATCAAAATTGCTACACCACCATAGGAATCTGACCTATCTCTTCTGAAGATGTTGTAGTTATTTATTCGTAGGATTATATCTGAATTAAGCCAGGTCTCGCTCAGTATACAAATTCCTATCTTTTCCTGGTTTAAAAGGAGTTCCAAGTCATGTCTTTTTGGCATCAGGCTCTGTGAATTCCATTGCGCAATGTTTAAAAATTGCGCAACGGAACCCCCAGAGCCCGATGCTCTTGCAGATGGCATAATAGAATGGATGTTATCCATAATTGAGGAGACCAATTAGTTTACTAAAAACCTCCCCAGTACTAAAGCTTCTTACAAAAAAAGTAATAATTTCATCAACAATTAGTTTTAACACATTTTGTACCTTATCCTCAAACCTGTCATTCGCTATTAAAGTCTCTTTAATCTTACATAGTACCGCAATAAAGTAGCTCTTCTTCTGTTCATTTCTCTGTACTTCATCCTCTTCTTCCTGTCTATTTTTCTGCACTTCATCTTCTGCGTCTGACGCAATAGTTACTGTTGAGTTTTGTGCGTTTCCTGTGGCACACATTTTTCTTTCCCCTTTCTTTTTATTCTTTTTGAGATTCTGTTTTTTTGCACCATGACATGTTATTCTAGTGGTTTCCACTTCACTGCTGCTTTCCTTTTCTATATTGTCATTCACAGGGATTTGCTTTAAAACGGAGCTGTATGACGTACCTGACGTCGAAGGTTGGCTTTTCTCCTCATTGTTGACTATTTTATTACTATCCGTGTGTTTATTAAGTTCACTTTCCATTTGAAAAGATTTATTTTCAATATATCTCAATAAAGCCATCTTGTACGTCAAATTATGTTGAGACATTATTGTACGAATTTCTTTTTCTTTCAAATATACTGGGCATTGTTTACTAAAAGAAATGTGTTGTCCTCTACAATTGACACATTTAAATTTGGTGATTTCGCAGTTGGCATGGTTACTACCACACTTAGGGCAAATAATCTTGTTAGATGGGCAGGTGCGAACTAGGTGCCCATATTTCCAACAGGAGGAACACTGGGACACTGGAAAAGTATAGGGTTCGACCTTAAATCTACATTCGTATCCATAAACAAATGGTGGTAGAACAGAACTTTTGAAACCAAATCGCACAGTCTCACTATTAACCCACTCGCTTTTTTCTGAAAGACGTTTTAATCTTTTCACGGAAACGATTTTATAATCCGAGCTAAAAGATGTCATTAGTTCCTCATCTGTCATGTCTAGTTCTAGGTATTTAACTACTCCATAGCTTAAATCTACCTCCGTTGTAAGGTGGCACCGATACCCCTTCTCCGATATTTTTACGTTATTAATTAATCCATATGCATCTTCTTTCTTGTCGAAGCTAATAATAACTTTATACGCATTTTTATATTTAATCTGCGATGCATTAACGATACCCTCCGCTTAAAACAATCGTGCTAAGCCGATTTGTTTAGGTAACATCTCATAAGAGGTTAAGCAAACATCAAAGCTACTATTGTTGCTATCAAATATCGTACTTCTCTTCGCTTTATTCAACGCATCTCGTTTATTTTTCCTCTGCACAAGAATAAAACCGTTCTGATCATGGTTAGACTCGTCACTGTCAAGGTCAGCGCGATAACGCTTCGCTGGTATGGTAAGTAATATCGGCGAGTCAGCTGGTTCAACTCTGCACTGGATTTCTTCATTTTCTTGCATCTCGTCCTCACTTATAACTTTACTCATTCCGGACGGAGGCCTAGAAAGGACCTCGTCCATTTTTAAGCACCCACTGATTAATCCAAATGTAAAATAGATAACACGGAAACCAATAAACAAATAGGGTACGTGTGCCCGCATTGTTGCACCGCGCGACACTGAAAAAAAAAAAAATCAAATGAAATCAAAATTATTCTTCCTCATTAATGAGTAGGGACGTCTCGGAATATTTTAAATATTCTGGTTTCGATTCCCGGGTCAGATAAATGTCATACGTTTTTCTGACCTTAGTAATCTAGAATCTAGGACTGAGCCTATATGTCTCAGTCCTAGATTCCAGATTACTAAGGTCAGAAAAACTTATGACATTTATCTTAAAAAACAAGCAAATAGAATTTTCTCCGAAACAATAACTACCTACTACAAGTTACAAATAAATCAGGGCTTCCAAATTCCTGAAATGTGTGCCTCATGCCTTCAAAAATACTTATTCTCAGATTAACTATAACAAAAATAAACAACACCTGTTTATACAAAAGGAAGACAAAACAAAGTAAACAAAAACAATATTCCAAAAAATAAAACAGAAAATATATTCTATGATCGCTAAAACTTACTACGTTTTACTCTACTAAGTATATTCTTTCAGACACCGTGGAATTGAACAAACCCGAGAGAAAATAACGAAAAAGAAAATGATGAAAGGGAAGGAGTAATGAGATTATTAACGGATTCTGCCCCTTTGATACGCCGCGCCGAGACGATGAGTACCTACGTGATTAATATTTGCATTCTGTACATGTGAGATATCTGGATTTTTTAAGATTTTCTGTGACCGGAATTGAAATACATTACTAAGTATTCTATGGATCAGCCGTGCGGGCGCTAGGTTCGTCGTGTTGCAAGGATAAACGCTGGCATAAAAACTGGCACCCGAAACACAGTTTTTAACTAGTTCGGGAGCCTATGGATTCACTAACTAAAATGTAACAAGTTTATGCAAAAATAAATTATTATTATTGTAGGCAGATGGCGGTGTCTCATTAATAGCGATCCGTTTTGTCCTTTGGTTAGTAAACTCCATAACCTACATCGAGAATTTTTGAACTGAAATTATCGTGAGTTATTTGCTGGTTAGTATATTACATTTAATTACATCGTGAATGTTATAGTAAAAACTACGATTGTCAAATCCCTCAGTAATCCAACCCTTAACTACACTTTTACGCTTAGTAACTCAATATTTTTCCACAAATTCATTATCAAAGTAATATATTTATATCATATTAGGTAAATAATATACGTTATATCACATATTAGGTAATCACGCGTAATCCAATACGTGAAACCGTAAACGTGCCTCCGCTCCGCTCCGTCCGTCGGCGACATTATTATAATATCATACACCTAATATCCAGTGGGACTGAAATGAAACCGAACTGTATAAATGACACTAGAAGATAACACGTATACCAACATGGCGAATCTAATATCTGGTTCATATTCTGTTAGTTTTTGTGCACAATTTTATATACTTAAGGCTAAACAACGTTAATATTGACGATTTTTGGGCAAAATACTTTTGCTATAGCAGCTGTAGTGTTGAACTTATGTCATTTGTAAAGTTTTGTTTATAAGGTTATATACCGCCGTTAAACATGTTATGATATTGTAGGTATAAATTTACACCGTGGGGTGCCGAGTCTAGTCCCCTGTTTATTTCAGGGAGTGTCGTACTAAAGGGAAAATACAAGCAACACCTTCTAAAGAAATAACAACTTCTACTGATCTCCAAGACGCCTGCCAAGTATTGGGATTATTGCAAATCGCCTCAATGGGGGAGATCTTGTTCAAAAATTGTCATTTTGCTTATATGATGGTGATGATGATGATGAATAATTTGAGTTAACAAACTATACTAAGCGATTTCATAACTTAGACTGCTGGAAAGAGAAATCAATGAAATCCTGACGACATACTTTTAATTTTAAGCTGATGTTATAAAGCCAATAAGCAAAGCCAACTGAAATCTGACAATATTAAAACGAATAAATATAAATAAAATAATAAAAACACATTGTTTTATGTAAATACGAGTATGTGAGTCATTTGAGCCTTAATGAATAGGCTACTATTACGGTGGAAATTTCTATTTAATTGAGCTCACAAATGCCCCAACAGGTACTCGTATAATTGCACGCACTAGCTACATAGTCGTTTACCGGAACTCAAATTATTTATTTACGAAACATGATATTTAATATTTGAAGTGGAAACTCACGCATGCGGAGGGACATTTAATTTTTATTATACATGATCATGGTATTTGCGAGTTTAAACTGGAATAGCACGTAGTATCTAGGAAAGTTATATGTACTATACGATTATATTACCTACTACCTTGTATATTACCCATTCACTGCCGAAAATACTAGAAATTACGTAAGCTTGTAATTTATATTATTATATTAAGTGCAATAGTTAGACGACCTATGTACGAAATATAAAAAAAAATTTTTTAATTGGTGCTTATTTTCTGCCATAGACATCATCGTTCACTTTTATTATATGATATTAAAAAAGGTAAAAACTGAGTAAATTTAGCAATGATATCCCAGTGTTAACAACTATGGGGTGCATTGCCGTAGGTTCGATTCCCACCGCCACCGGCTTGAGTTTCACTGTATGGCGAAACTGCATTTTTAGGCTCACCTGGCTAGCCGCCCTCAAGTAGAGAAGCTAAAGGTGTATTTCGGCTGGAGCCTTTGAGAACCAGTAAAATTATAGGCACATGAGAATTATCAACTGTAGGTGTCGGGGTGACGGGCGCAGTGTAGTTCGAAATTTGTGACGAAATGCATAATGTTAACTATAGGCAGAGGATACCGTTCAACATCAGGTAAGCCTTAAACTTTTATCGTCACAATACTATAAATAAAAGGTATTTTGTTTCATATATTTATAGGTAACGTGTAGTTAATTCTGCGTGAATTTACTACGAGCCATAATAAGACTTAGTACCTACTAGACACTATTCTCAACAATACATAATTGAAATAAACTGCAACATGGTAGTAAAACTTGGCCAGTAAGTCTTTCATTTGTATTCTAATATAGCTCAATAATTAAACAAATAAAATATTGCAAAGTCAAAGAAGCCTATAAATTAAGCAAAAAAAAAATGTGATCGCGATGATAATACCATTGAATATTGCTTGGTAAGATAATCTTTATAACTCACTACACTAGATAATCTTTATAACGACGACTCCTTAAGTCATACAGTGTATAGGAAACCCACCCATACAGATAGATATCTCAGTTGTAACTCCCATCACCGTCCATGTCAGTTGGCTACCGTAGGCAAATCTTTGTTACAGAGAGCACATGGCATCTGCGATACTGACTATCTCAAGGAGGAGCTTCAGTATCTAAAACAAGTACTGCAAAGCAATAATCACAAGCTCCCACGAATACGTCACAGAAGCCGGCCCAAGCCTTCCACAGTTCACACATTGGGCAAACAAAGAAGAGTGTTGGTATCCGGGTAAAAGAACACATAGCTGACATGAAGAACAGACGCTCGACCAAGTTTGCGGTTTGTGAACATGCCCAGGACAAACCCAACCACTACATTCGGTTCGACAACCTACAAATCCTCGCTAGAGAGACCCGGCTTATGCCAAGAATGTTACGCGAGGCTATTGAAATCAAAAAGTACACAAATTTCAATAGAGATGATGGTTGGCAAGTACCACCTGCTTGGGATCCTATTATTAAATTAATTAAATCTCATGGCCGACACAAATCTGCAAGACCTCTGGACTCTGTGAGCGAATACTGCGTGAATAGGGAACGCTATGATTGATATAAAAATTTCTGACGGTAGACCTAATCATTTCTTATTAACTCATGAGACAAATAAAACCAATTAGTCACCCCGTGACCATGATCACTGCAAAGTGTTTGAAACGTCGGGACAAAAACAATGACAAAATATACGCGACTTAAACCGTTTAAATTTATAAAAATTGCCACAAAATATAAAATTATCAATTAAATTTCTCACAGTTTTATGTGAACGTTCATGAATTGATTATCAATTAGTTCAAATATTCAAATGCGTCTTCAATATTTGTGGTAGGATCATCGTATCAGTTTATCATCATAGGGCTGTATCAATGAAACTAGTACCCGCAAATATTGAATTAGCAATGTTGAAGTATTCTAAGCCGATATGTTACATTTTTTTTTATAATAGATACAATTGAAAACGATTCATGTCATCCTCTTTGCAATCCATCTAAACGAAGAGATGAGTCCAATAATGGCGGTAGTTCTATGATGGACGATCGATCGTGGTGCCGCATTGCTACGATATCACCACAAATATGGAGTGAAACGGTAAAATATCATATAATACGTTTATGGTTAAGGTTTAAGAAATCAAACTCCCAAGTGTGGATTATAAGCAAACTCTCAACACCCACATATTGATTTCACCTTTATGAACCTCTTCATAAAGGCAAAATCAGTATGTGCATGTCTCAATGTGAATAATTGTAATATAATACAAACCACACACGGTTATAATAGGGATAGTGCTTAGAAAGAAGACGAACGCACGGGCAATTTGTAAGCATCCATCCAGGAGATTAATCAACCTTAACAATTACCTTTAAGAGTTTACACCATTAATGGGCAGGCAGCAGCGGTGCCAGGTTTTAGACTAGCACATACGAATAAAAGGTCCTTCTTAAGTAATTGTGTGCGGTTTTATAATAAAGTTCCCAAAGATGTTACTACGCTCACAGAAGGGAAATTCAAGCTGCACGTGAAAAACATGTTGATTAAGAAATCGTCTGTCACCTACTAATTTAAACATATATTGTAATAATTTTACTACTCGTATATAGTGTGTAAAATATTATTAAAAGACGTTTAAAAAAATGGCCCGAGTTTCTTGCCCGTTCTTGTCGCAGTGGCTCTATATTTTTTTTGCTTAACGTGGCAGTATAATGTAGATTAGGTATTTCAATATTAAAACTTGTAATTGACCTTCATAAGAGCATCGTAGAAGCCAAATTTTTTTGTATAGCTTATAGTCTAGCTGTTTACCACTACCTCACCTAATTGTAAACGATGATGTTGTTCAGGCTAGCCTATTACTGGCTCTCAAGGACAACTGCCGGAACACACCGTTAGGTGCTTGGCGACAGATTTTCTACTTGAGGGTGTTAGCTAGCCAGGCTGGCATTCGCAAAATGCACTACCACCGTGCTGTAACGACTGCTTTCGTAAGATAACAACCGGGATCAACGGCTTAACGTGCCTTCCGAAGCACGGAAGCGTTCTGTAGTAATATCACTAGCGGTCACCCATCCAACTCCTGAACGCGGCGGACGTTGCTGAACTTAGCTGATCGATTAAGAACGGCTAAGCAAACTTCACGCTAAAAAACGTTTAAAAGAATGGCCCCGAGTTTCTTGCCCGTTCTTCTCGCAGTGGATCTATAATTTTTGTTTGCTGAACGTGGCAGTACAATGTAGTATATTTCAATATTAAAATTTGTAATTGACCTTCATAAGAGCGTCGTAGACGCCTAAATTGAATAAATGATTTTGACTTTGACTTTGACTACGAGCGCTTCAAAAAATAAAATTGAATAAATGGTTTTGACTTTGATGTTGGTTTGAAAAGAAATTATGTTGGTGGGTATTACTGCGTTGACTGTTATGCTTCACCAAGCAGTAGGTAGCAGGGTAGGCTTGTACAGCTTAAGAAATTGAACGTGCCTGTAGAATCATAAGTTTTGCAATTCACTTTGATAGGAGCGTCGTAAATGCCAAAACTGGTTAGCTAAATTATTTCAACTTTTGACTTTGAACTTTGATGTTACTTTTAGTAATTTGACTTTGAACTAATGTCTCGTGGTGACGGGGCTGGGGGAATTATTTTTTAATTAAAATTTTTGAGTGATACTGTTCCCATAACGAATTTAAAAGCTGAATGTGATTTTTTGTGATTGCCTTCAACTTTTTATACCTAGATACAATCAAAACGAACACAAACTCAAATATCAAAACTTGAGATTTAGCTCAACAAATTTTTGATATTGTAATATTCTGTGTGGCTAAAATGCAAATGTAAGATGGGTGTGCGATGTGAAGACTGAAGGAGGGATGAAAAACGTAGACATAAAAGAGTGTTGAGTAGTTGAGGTAGAGAGATAAAATATTGCGGTAAAGGAAGAAAAACGTGTATGGCTGTCGGTTTCTTACTACTACGGCACTCCTTCTCAGGAACGTTAAGCTAATAAATACATCTGCTGTGTTTTGGTCAATGATAACGTTAAAATGGTGACAAAACCTGTTGTTATTAATATATAGTGATACTTTTGTCCACGTAGACGTGAGTAATAACATTCTCTCTCGACTTCCGTTTATTTCAAAATCAACATGCATGGATAGGTACGATATGGTAGTGAAGTACTGTTATTGAAGTCAACTTGATCGTGAAATAAAACAGTAATTCTTGAAGAAGCGTACTTTATAATACGTACTCAGGTATATTCATGCATAGTACACATTAAACGCTAGCAACTGGTAACTTATTAACCTAAACCTAATTCAATTATATATTACATTTAGATGAATTTGGTTTCTAATTATAAATTCTATTTTGTTATACATGTGTTTAGTTATTATTTGTTTTAATTATCCACTACCGAGTTATTTAATGCAAGGACCCCGTTCGGGTAAAAGCTTTTTTTTTACTCAGGTATAGTAATGGTATAATAATTCACACTTTGAACTACGAGGCGGGATTCAATCCCGCTGGATTGTCAAAGTTAAACAATAGGAACGAAAGCATAAATTTGAGTTATGACTCACTCACTGAGGTAGCTCAATTGGCGGAGCATTTTCCGGTTATAGGGACGGATGGTCGCGGGTTTGAATTCCTCAAATGTTTCCTTCCGTTGTAATTTTGTAAGCTTACTCTTAGCAGGCGTTAATGCAAACATTACAATGTTGAAATTATTACATACAGTAACATTTAAAATAAAATGAAAAATACCTCATGCACAAAACTCGTTTCCCACTCATTCCAATATCAATTTCAAAACGATTAAAATCTGCCACGCGCGCAATCCATCTCCAGTCAGCGATTGGCATGCAATAAAGGCAGTAGTTGTGCACGAGGATCGATTATCGCGCCGCATCGCTTTGCTCCCATCGCTCACTGGCAGTGGATTAAGGTTATCACTTTGAGCTGAATAATGTTAATTATACCTTCACTAGACTGCCACGTTACTTAGTAGAGTAAAGAAAAAACTCGCTTAGGATTCCCAATGTCCTAACTTTCAATCCCCGGTCGTGACAGTGTGGTGATAGATGCCCTGGTAAGAATGGATGTCGGAGAGGCAGACTAAGAACATTTAAACTTCAGTTTTTATTGTAATGCGTGAAGATTTGGTGTTTAATTATTGTTTTCTCCCCCTTTAGCAAGCAGATTCGTACGGGCATTCGGAACAGTCATGCTCATGAAAATGTGTTGGCAAGCAGTGGCATCGTGTGTCGGGTCGCCCTCTTCCCTCAAAAATGGTTGAGGAGGACGATGGCTGGCACGCGAGTCAACTCGTGAACGAGTGCTGCTTGAGGACACTGTTCCGTTCGGAATGCCTGTGCAAATCTGTTTGCTACTATTTAGTAGTAGTATATTCCTTAAAGCTGTGTTCCCCCATTTAGTATGTAAGAATGCTCCCCATAGTAATGTAAGTACTTAACTTAACTTATTTTACTTAATTCTCGGTTAACTTAAAAAATGGCACGGACCCCGAAGTCTGTGGAAAATTAACAAAACCAAATAAAATAATAAAAAAAAACCCCGGCCGTGACAAATTTAGATTTATCTAACAAAATAAAACTTAGTATCATTACGAATTTTAAAAATTGTGTCAGTAAATGTATAGGCTCCCTCAAATACACTTTAGAAACATTTGTTTTTCGAGACTACATGTGTTATTTTATCATCATTAAAAACATCAGTAAATTCCCTTACTTGCTTACAGAAGACTTTATGAAGCGTGAACGAAATTAAGCATGGGTAGGAATTGTGTCACTGACGATCCTTCTACTACATTTACGAGCGCGCTTACACTAGCATCATAATGATTATACTAGTCATAGGATTTTCCGTGTATAATATTATTAAATTTGAGGCTTTAAGTTACTGTTACCATAGGAATAATACATAGATTTTAATGGTCAAGAATTCATATCAAACAATTCATTTAAAAATTATGTTCTCGTAGCAGTAGTATATTTTTAATTTTAATTTCAAGCGATGAAACTTGTAATATGTAGTAAGACGTATAATTTTTTTAAAAGTATTTTTCCTGAATGTTCTCCGTTTAGAATGTTCAGTAAAATTCTTAAAAATATATACTTAAAAAAAAAGGTTGAAAATAATGCCAATTTTTAATTATTATAACCATCGATTCAAAACTACTCCAACCATACTCCCACATTCATCCTGTTTAATATATCTTTCCCTTACAACAAAACAACATAAACGGAACCAGACGAAAGGATCCTCATGCCAACCCTTCCTATGCTTAAAATCCTTACAACAATCAGCACAAGAGATGAATTAAGCCAAATGCAGGTCACAAGTCAGAATGGCGCACTGAATAAGTCTGCGACAGTGGACGCCGGTGAAGCGGGTCGCGGAACTCCCGGGGCTGGGAGATAAAAGGTTATGAACTACCTTTTGTCCAATATTACGGGTCCATAAAATTTCTGCTTGTGTCGTTTGTTAGGTACAAAGTATTTGAAGGAAGCTATTAAAATTCAGAAGGGTTTGTTTGACGGACGTAACAATTGTAGCTACGTTTGGAACAATATCAACTTGGAATTGTAATTTTAACTTTCTTCAGAATAAATAATTTGAATGTAAATACTTGAAAAGAAACGACTTACGCAATAATTCTTGTAATGGAATAATTATTGCGTCATGAGCTCAAAACGAAAGTATTTAGGATTATCAGTGTTAAAACGAGTAGTTAGACAGCTTGTCTTATAATGGGTTGTCTTATATTGTGCTTCTGAGTAGCATATGATTATGTAAAACATATTACATACTTTATATAAAACATCAAATATGTAAAAAATATTTTTCATGCATTACATTTTTATAAGACACTCATAATTTTTCATTTAATTTGTCGTGCAAAATTTGATGTGCAATCGGTACTTTTTGTAAGATGAACAGAATTTGTTTCGATGGTTACATACTACGCACTTAAATAGTAAGTGCCATATGCATATATAACATAAATATAGGCAACAGTATTATAAAATATCAAAGCTTTCAGCAAATATGTAAATCCTACTAATATTATAAATGCTAAAAAGTTTATGAGTGTGTATGGATGTATGGATGTTTGTTACTCTTTCACGCAAAAACTACTGAATAGATTTTAATGAAACTTTACAATAGTATAGCTTAGGCATCAGAATAACACATAGGCTATAATTTGTAAAGATATTGTATGAATTGTCGAAAATATAACGATACGTGTCAAGTAAGTAAGTAAAAAATCAGCCATATGCGAGACATTCTGGCGTGCGCTGCAAAAACCTTAAGCGTCACACTCACATAATGCATAACGGAAATGTTTATCTTGATTTTTCCTAAAAAAAAAGTCAGCGACAGAATATATCTATCTTTTATGTGTAAGCCATTATCGCCAATATAATGAACCATATATACTATAAAAAATATAATTTATTTCTTATGCATATTCGGTAGTAACAAAATGATCCTTTTCAAACTAATATTATTAAGGCAAACGTTTGTGAGTGTGTTTGTATGTTCATTACTTTTTCACCCTCAAAGATCTAGTTTGATGAAATGGGGTATGATAGATAGCGAGATAAATAACTCTTTATTGAAAACACCATAATAACAAATATAAAATTATTACTAAAATATAAATTAAAACTCAAATTAAAAGGTCTTAATAATTGTACATATAAATAACTGCTGTATAGCATTACGTTTTCTAATGACATAGAATAGGTAGAATGAAGAAATTTAAATTATTCCTTGAGGTAGCGCAGGGATAAAGAATTGAACAGAATACTGTAAAGGAGAGATAATATATGAGCATTCCGGCGACGACGAATAGGGGAAAATCGGAGACATGATCATATTTGCGTAAGTCATATATAAATAAAATTAATGGTTTTGAGGTAGATAAGGCGCTAGATTAACACACATTATACATTTTATCATCATCATCCATCAACCCGCGGGTGTAACCGCGGGGTGCAGCTAGTTTGAATTAAATACACCAAATAAAAATTTCAATTTCTATTTAAGAAAAACAATATAATACGTTCAAAATTCAGCCTCCGGTTAGAAGAGAAAAACCAAAATTAAATAATCTACACCAAGTCTTGAAGGCGTAAATTATCATTATCAGAGACAAAATATTTCCAAAAAGGATTATTCCGTTTCGTAAATCACAGACTCAGCGGAGACCTAACTAGGCACGGATCACGCAGCGGTTTCCATAAAATTAATGACATTATTTAGATGGAGAATTATTCCATTGTGGAGAATATTCATGACCGTCCTGCCCCTGATGTTTTAGTGCGCCGCAAGCCAGTTTATTGAGCTATAACTCCGAAACAGGCCGACAATTATTTAATTACTTTAATTGATTACTTTCCGCCGCGATTCCTTTTAGATTCTATTGCCATTGTGATGCCCAATACTTAATTAATCAAACGCTGTTCCTTTTAACGCACCGTGAGTTTGGCAATTAGCACGATTGTTGGCGAATCGAATGTTGCTTTTGTCATCCTCATAAACACGATCAAAGGGACCGGGTGCTTCCGAGTCCTCATTTATATCGGAACTTCGTTAAAGATAACGATTTGCACTTGACTACGATGGTGCTTGTCCGGATTTATCCGATGGAATCTGTCTCATCTGAATTTGTAAGATATCCGATATTTTAATATTTTTGATTGTGGATTTTATTTGATGTTTGATTTCATTTGTTTGATAAGAAAATGATTTTTGTTAAAAATGTCATTTTTTTAGAAAACTCTTGACACCTAATATGGTATCAAACCATGTCAACGCAACGTGAACGCTTGGATACCTTTGCTTACTTCTTTAGGGACTCCTGCCAAGACGATGTTTTATTGGATTCCATACTAGAAAACGGGACGATATTACTAAGCCTCGGTTGTCCGTCCGTCCGACCGTTTGTCAAAGTCAAAGTCAAAGTCAAAATCATTTATTCAATTTAGGCGTCTACGACGCTCTTATGAAGGTCAATTACAAATTTTAATATTGAAATATACTACATTGTACTGCCACGTTCAGCAAACAAAAATTATAGAGCCACTGCGAGAAGAACGGGCAAGAAACTAGGGGCCATTCTTTTAAACGTTTTTTAACAATGTGTTGGACATCTAAGGTGCTTTATCTTGGGAACAGAAATAGATAGACGCAAGCCATGTAATTTCCATAGAATATGTTTTAGTACGGTGGATTGCCTAATAAATAATAATTATAACATAAAGACAAATTGAAAGGAAAGTCCCAAAGCAGAAACGTGTATTTATCAAGGTTTTGATTTTTGCTCTATCGTAAAAATAGTACTACATACAAGAGTCAAACTTAGTACGTTTATAGTCCGGCATTTAACGTGCAACAAAAAATAATAAAATATAAGAAAGGGCAGGTACGCATCCACATGAAAAAAATGTTATGATATAGTAATTGAACATTTTTAAACGGTTTAAATTGCGCCACCCCCCTTTACTATGATCTCTGCTTAGTATTTGAAACATCGAGATATAAATAATGTTTTATAATTAATCTATTTGAAGTTAATTAATTACTATTTTTAATAATCTTAAAAACTATATATATTGTTAACGGTGTGTTGGTATGGAACCCTTAGTCCAAATCACACATGGCCGGTTTTTTTTTAATATATTGGTTTTATATTTTTTCATTAAATATTTATACGAAAAGTTTTGCAAATAGAACATCTAAAAACTGATCGTGATCATTTGTTCGTAAAATTTGAAAGCTTTTCTCTGCTTTCAGATATTCGGAGAAATTTCATAGACTACATTCAATTATTTCTAAATTCAAGTACGCTTTGATCAAAGGAGCATTCAATGTTAAATCAAATTCATATGTCACATTGAAATCCTTAGATTCTCTACGTCTAGACACATTCATTCTAAAAGAACATTATTTAACAGATTAAATTAATTTCATTAAAAAAAAACACAAGGACATCAATCTTTCTAGACATAGATTGAATCTTTTATAAAATTCTCAGAAAGCCTTTCTTCGCGTTGTTTCCAAGAATTTTATCGCAAGTTATCTCTCGGTGGTAAAGCGTGTCATAAAATAGTGGGGCTTTAGTGGTCCTCGGAGAGGGATTGTGTTATCTGCACTCTGTGGAGCGATCGTGACTGACGCAGAACAGCCGCAAAACATGCCTACAGCTTATATCGAAGTACTAGCATTACGCCGTTTGATATTCTCCATTTATGAACATTTTTAAACAAGTTCAAGGCGGTATTGATACATTTTTTCTTCATAAATTATAATCCAGCTGCAGTAGTAGATTCACAATTAATAAAATCTTAAATAAATATATTGTGAAATGGCATAAGACATATGGGAGCTATTTAAAAGCCGTGATGATGGTAAAGTTTCGCTCCTTGCTCAGGCTTACAAAAGTCAACTCGATAGGAAATACCTATCTATGACATGAGAAACACCTCTTAAGATAAAATATTAATAACATAAAATGTTCATGTACACTAAAATAAAACAAATAATAATTAATTAAAAATTAGAAAACCCGACTGCAAATTATTTGTTTTCATTAAGCGTTTTATCATTCCATTCAAATCAAGCGCAAGTTTTATATATTTGATACGATATGAAGGCATTTAAGCCTTCATTTCGATACCCCAATTGATAACGTTTAGAAAAAAAAATTTTTTTCAGACTGTGGCGTCTAAGATCCACCAGTTAATATTTTATTATTTTTTTTACCTATTTATCAAACGAATTGAATGATATAGCACACATTAAAATCGGTTGAGCCATTTAGAAGTTATGGTGAAATAAAGAAACTCACAAACATACATACAAACATGAATCCTGAAAACATAACACTCCTTTTTTGGGCAGTCGTGTAATAATGCAACATACATTCATTTTATAGTAAGTACGTATTAAATAAGTACAGCTTAATATTTTTTCCCGTCACAACACAGATTATCTTAGTGTGTGTGTTCAGAACATATTTAGTATATCAAATTAAATAGTAACATAATAATTGGATCTAGGTACAAAAATTATATGCACTGTTTTATAATATACATTTAAAAACAACATCTAATTTATTGTGTTTATATAAAAAAAAAATATATTGCGGGTTTTTTTTAATGTTCTTTCATGGATTGCCGAACTAAAAGTACAAGTTAAGTGTTGTTTTTTATCCAAACAAAAGAATGTAAGTAAAGTCTAGTCCACCATACAATTTAACTTCGTAGTATAAAATAACTTTGAGCTTTGAAGCAGTGGAGACCCAGGCTATATATATTGTCTCGCAAGGATCCAATGGGTCGAATCTCGCCATGTGCATAAGATTAACTGCATGATGGTTTTGCGAATCTTCATCTGTCTATCTGCTATCTACCATCCTCAAGTAAGAAAATCTGTTGCCAAGCACAGAAGGGTGCAGCTGTACTTGAGAGCCAGTAGGTAGGTTAAATCAATAACCATCCTTGACTATATAGTCAATTATTTGTGTGTGAAGGATGGTGGGTGGTTTTAAAGGCAAATCTTTCAAAAATGAATATGTAGTACTACTAGCTTTGAAGTATGCGTCGTTGATTATAATTTGTTTTGTTTTCACTTTGGTAGACATATTAATTGCAACTGAATTAAATTGGTTTGAAAATAAATGACGTAAGTCACGTGATCACATAAAGTTTAACATCTCACGAGCTCAAATAAACTTTGAGAAGTATCCAAGCAAAAACTTCCAACAGTACAACAAATAATTGTGCAAAAACACGTGTAAAAGTTCAACAACTTCGGAATAAACGGTTTCGCATAACCTTCAATTGACTTGTAAGCGCCTACGATGAATGTGAGTAAACAACTAAAATATATTTTTATAAATGCTAGTTATCCTTTCTGCGTCAACATTACGGCCATGAGGCGGCACTTAGTGAACAAAACCTAGTAAAATGTTTAACGAAGGTAATAAACTTTTCAGAACTAAAATAACGGCAATTAGCTGTCGTTAGCTACTTAAACAACAAAAGGGCACATGAAAGTGGTTTATTTGTTTCTTACGTCTGTTTAGGAAACTACAGAGGCCGAGCCGAAGAAGTTTATCATCATTTATGTTTTTATTGACTAAGAAATTGTGTTTACTTTGATATTACTTCTAAAAGTGATGATTGCTTCATTTGTGTTTAGTGAAATAATTGAAAACAAAACTACGGTTTGCAATAGACTTGTATTTCGTTTTTGAAAATCGTGCTTAGTTTAAATAATTTATTTTTAGGTATTTAATGGTTTTCATAAATAACATAGTATTATTTTTTGTGGTAAAAGCACAAGGTAGGTTTGTAAATGTTAAAAACATGTAGAGTCAAAATCATTATTTTTTAATTTAGGCGTCTACAACGCTCTTATGAAGGACAATCACAAACATTAATATTGATATATTCTACATTGTACTGTTATAACAAAGCGGATATAGGTGCATCAGTTGGATCCTTGCTTTACAAAATTACAAATTTACGAGGGAAAAAATTTAAGTCATGTGCGGGATTCGAACCCGCGTCCATACATCCATTTAGCCGGGGTATGCTCTAATCCAATTAAACTAACATGACAATGTGTCATAACTAATTTTTTTCGTATCGTTCTTTAACCATCGTATTGGAATGGAGCGACATTTATAGTTTAACTTACGTTGTCCTAAAAACAAGACTAATTTTTCATCCAAGTACAGACCTCTCCGTTCACGAAGGTGGACAGAAAGAAAATTCAAGTTGCACGTGAAGCACATCTTGATAAAGAAATCTTACTACACAGTTTGTGATTACTTAAACGACTAAAATGTTTCGACTGGTTCGCCTCTGCCAAGCTAGCGCCTAACACCTACGTAATGTAAATAAATATTGTAATAATTTTACAATATAGTATGTAACACATTATTAAAAGATTTTTAAAAGAATGGCCCCGAGTTTCTTGCCCGTTCTTCTCGCAGTGGTCTATAAATTTGTTTTGCTGAACGTGGCAGTACAATGTAGAATATTTAAATATTAAAATTTGTAAATGACCTTCATAAGAGCGTCGTAGACGCCTAAATTGAATAAATTATTTTGATTTGGACTTTGACTTTGGACCCCTCTATATTTTTTTCCGTGTATTTGTAAACACAACAATCTGCCTCAGCGATCAGGTTATGTATTTGATTATTTTATCATTTGCACACACACACACAAACACAGAAAAGAGGCCTACTCGCACAAATATGCATCTATAATACTGTGGAGGGGCGAACATTTGTGACGTGTGACGTTGTTTTTCTGTTAAGTGGGTAAATTAAATCTTACCTAAAAATAAATAAATCTCAAAAATAACGTTGAATATCGTTCTATGATAATATATAGGTAACCTCCTCCGTTTTGAAGTCAAGCTGCAATTATTATTTAATTAATTTTGGATTTATTGTATATTTTTACAACTGAAATCTAGGGTAGCCTGAACAACATCTTCGACCATAACATCACTTAACATCAGGTGAGACAGTAGTCGATATATCTATATAAGGCATTAAAAATAAACTGAATATTTTTGTGAAATCTTTCACTTGTGTATTTGATTATTCATTTTGAAGGCTTTCATTTGAGAGCTTTTGACTCTCTTCTGAAAAATCTTTTATATATTTTAGTTTTTAATTAACGGAGTCGTCAAAGGTGATTAGTTTCATTGAATTTATGTGCTTAGTGTTTTGTTCTTCAACATTCATAATGTTAATAAAGTGTGGGATTAAAGTCTAGACTTGTTATTGAATATTTTTAAATGGAAGCCACACAAATCGCTAAACACTACTTTGGTTTCAAAATTGTATTAACTACGATGCATGATTTTGAATCAACAAATAATCCCTCCCATGGAACAGGACACTGAAGGGATCGTAACGGAGCTCGCCTAGTCATTCTAATCAGATTGTAGTGTTTCAAACACCTGAACTATAAAGCATACCCGTCGACACCATTAAGTTAATTTAATTTAATTCAGGAGTTACTTTGCAGAAATCCACAATTAATAATAAACATCATTCTTACAAAATAGAAAATATTTTAAAATATATCTAGTGACAATTCCGCTTAATTTTCCTGCTAAACTGATGTGACGTCACAAACGTCAACGAAATCGGCAACAGATATATTAAGTTTTTTAAGTATATTATTCAAATATTTATATAAAAAGGAAAATAAAAAAATTAAAAATAAAGTTTTCTTAAAGTATTTTTAAAATATTTGTTATTATTAAGTGTTATGTGATTTACCATGTAGACGCCTTACATTATACTCGCGTTCTGCTGCTGCCACGGTTTTATTGAACACCTAGTACGGGTCACCACCACAAGTACCGTTTTCTGCGCCCCTAGATCCACATTTGGTGCAAACCTACCCCAACACCCAATGGTGACCCTCACATATTACACGATCAACTAGGTAAAGAAATGTGCAGTGCGGTCATTATTTGGATGGGTGACCGCTAGTAGCATTAACTACTTCCTAACACAAGTTAATAGTCAGTCCTGGTTGTTGTCTTATGATGGCAGTGGTAACATACTTGGTAGTACGCCATTTAGCAAATGCCCCCCTGGCTTGCCACCACCCTCAAAAAATTTGTCACCAAACACCTAACGGTGTGTGCTAGCGGCAATTCTAGAGTTGTCTCCATTCTCTAACTTGTTTCCATTCTAGGTTATGCCTGTTTACCAAATTCGTTAGCTTTCAACAATGAAAAACAAATATCAAATTATTATGCTATTATAGGGATTAGAAAAAAGTTTGCCTTATTCCTTTTGTTCTTATTATTGAACCGTCGCGTCGTAATGGGACGGGGTGTATTGTCAATGTGAATTACCCTACATAATAAATATTCATAGTTATATTATATTATTTTGTTATGATTTCATGAGCTTCTTGGGCGATAAAATCACTGACTTATATTTAAAGGTTCCACATTGCGACACCCCGTAAAATAAATATCAGTTTTGGTTTTAATTACAGCTTAAAAATTGTTTTTTTTTTATTTGATTGACGTTTTCAGTATTTACACTGATTTATGCTGAGATACATTACATTTGCACCGAAATTTCAAATCTATGACTAAATTATGACCAAAATAGTCTACAATTGATAACTTTGACGGATTAATTAATCTTAAACTCTTCAAGAAGCATAATGATAATGAAAAGTCTAAAATTGTTCATTCGACCTGAAGTAATAATTATTGTTTGTACTTACGTATAATTTTTACTTCTACAAAACTTATCTTGTGCTGGCAAGAAGGCCTATACATATATATCAATAACATCTGTTTATGAACTACAAACAAATTAATCTGACGAAAAATTGATATTTTAATGGAGGAGAATATAAAGGCAATGAAAACCTATCGATTCTGGCAAAAATAGAAGAAATATTTGCGATCATTGTAACGGCACTTAAACAAAGAGAAGAGATTTTAAAATTCAAAATTTCCAGGACGTGATGACAAAAACTTTTTCGTTCCAGAGTATAAAAAAACTTGTCAATTGTACTGATTATAACATTAGTAGCAAGAAATGTTTTTTTTTACAGAAAAGAAACAGGGGACAATCAGATTCTCTGCCTTTTGATTTTTAACTTTGTCTACTTTCTAAGAGCTTTTTGATGTGTTGCCTATTTATCATCTTATAGTACCTCGTTAATATTATTGTGGACAGGAATTAATCATACTAGGTAATAGTTTCCTAATTCTAGATACTAGATAATATTGTTTCATACCATCATTGACCGTATTGGAAGGAAACCAATAACTTTGTTACCTTTCTACTTTTGTCTAAGGTTTATAAGGTTAATACAATATGGTTTCTCTTACAACATACAGGACTACACATTGTTAAGTCTGGTACTAGAGTAAAATACATGTTTGATAAGAATGTAGAAGCTTTCAGCAAATTACGCTTAACGTTAAATGTTAATTTTTGAAGAAATACATATCATAAAATGATGTTTATCATAGAGTAATGCAAATGTAGTGAACACCTCAGATGTTGCCATTTGACTTATATATGTAGTTGATAAGTTATTCAAGGTGAGAAGACACTTGTGACACTGATAACTGTTGTCAGTGTAGTATTGAGGCGCTCACCGCCGTCGGTCAACGCTTCGCATTAAATAAGGTTATTCGAAGCCAATTCGAGTCCACGTATTAGTTTATCGCGTCCCTTCGAAAGGGCTAATCCCATTCGACCCTTGGTAAAGCGATTCCGTCGGCGGCTCGACCGCTCAATGGCGCCCTCGGCTTGCAATAAGGTTACAACTATTCTCCGCTTTCCGACTATTCAACGCCATTCAGCTATTGGATTAAAGAGAAATCCTCTTTGCTCAGTTTGCGCCTCAGCTTACTATTTCACATTTTGTAGAAGCTTTTCATAAACTGAAATGTCATTCAAACTTCGCTCCAGATTCTTTTAACGTACGTTTGATAGCTCGTATTTTTACGACATTGGATCGCGCTACGTCTGCAGGGTTATATGAGTAATTACAGCGCTAATCAAACTGAGTGCTTCTCTCGAAGATTGAATGTTTTATTCAAAGGCTGACGCTATCTGTGCGGAGTGCCGGTTAATGTCGGATTTAAACCGGCAATAAAGTTTTACGGATGTGACGGCGCGGCGGCACGGTGCTGTGGCTTGTGATAGATGGCTCGGTCGCAGCCACTCGACACACTTCCCGGCAGGTGTCTAACTCGACTTAATTAATGCAGTGGCTGACGACCCGGGGTTCGACTTGGCTCCGGTCCGGCCCGGACGTGTGCCGACTTTCCGCGATGCAAATCTGTGCCGATAAAATCTTTAATAGCGTGCGGGAAACTTTCCTAATGTATTCATCTTGGCCACTAAATATGTGGTTAAAATTCTAAATACTGAATACCTATTTAGAATCATACTATATTGAAAGATAAGTTAATAATACAACGTCTTTTTAACTTATACTCTAAAAGTTTACAACGAAATTTACATTTAAAACGAATTATTTGCTGTGACTTGACTGAGGTTTTACCTAAGTTACCTAAAGTACGAAAACACTTTCAAGAAATTCATCATAGTTCACTTTGAAGTATCATTTGATATTTCGACGCTTAGTATGTGTTTATTTACATACCTCACTGCAAATATACATTATTTTAAGTTAAGAAAGAATCCCTACTGTTGAAAAGTACACTTAAACTAATTCATACACAGTACCTATTAGACGGAGAGTGAGCCCGCGGATTCAGCGGACAGTTCGCGGGCGAGATGTCGCGAGCCGCGAGATTTCTCGCGGTCTCGACAGATCGCGCTGCAGCGCTTGCACTAGCACGCACCAACACTTTACATGTCACGGTCACTGGAGGCAAGCACGGCACGGCACTCTCGGAGAGGGAGACGTTCGCGAGGGAGAGTAGCGGGGCGCGAGGGGCGGGCGGCGCGGCGCATGGCAGTCACGTGCGCTCGCCGCGGCGGCCCGGGACACTGCCGTCGGCGCCGCGCCGCCGCCGCGTCCCCGCCCTCCGCCGCGCCGCCCGCCCTGCGCGCGCACTCGCCGCCCGGAGCCCCGCATCCCGCTTCCCGCCCCAGCGACCAACGATCGCCCTCCGCCCGCGAACCCCCAATCCTTACTTTACATCTGCACTGTTGTGACATTGAAATTCAATTTTCGATTGAGCGGCCTTCGACGCACCGCCTCGGATGAGTTCCGGAATCGTGTTCCGGTTACGTATTTGAATAACGAGAAACGGAATTTTTGTTGGGCGGTGCGCGAAAATTATCCTATTCGAATTGTAAAGTTGAGTTTAATTTCGTTTCATATTTTAGAACATTAGTTATTGTTTTTTTTATGTTTATGATTTTTGCGCCACAATTTTATTCACTGTTTATTTTAAAACATATTAACAAAATATCCTTAAAAAACTATTTTATTCCACAGAGGATATGTAAATGTACATACTACAAAAAATTTACTTACAATGGCACGTTTTTTCCATATTTTTGTCTTTAACAAAACATAGAAATACCACTAATTTTATGGTTCAAAGTTATCGTAGCATGATGCTACGAAATAACGTAGCGGTACACGTAACGAAGTGACTACGCCGCTGCGGTGTACCAATTTTGTACAGATTCTCCGTACATAGTGCTCAACCCTATTTCTGCTGCTCGAGGTAAACGAAGCAGGAGGCTTAAGTCACCCCACACCACGCTAGCCGTGGACTTTTGCAACATACGGGGTCTCCGTTCTAACCTGAACGATATCCACTACCATTTGGAGACTGCTAAGCGGGCCTTGCTCTTTTTGACCGAAACACAGATATGCTCTCCAACAGACACTTCATTCCTCACATACCCTGGGTACAAACTGGAACATTCCTTTTTGCCGTGGGCGGGGGTGTGACTTTACGTCAGAGAGGATATCTGTGCTCGTCGTCTCAGCAGCCTTGAAGGACGGGGCCTATCTGACATTTGGTTGCGCGTAGACTGTGATGACCATCCGTGAATCTACACGTGCCTTTATAGGTCCCATATCAACGGTAATGCCGAAATAGATCAATTGGTAGAGCACCTACAGATGGCTACAGATTCCGTGCTTGAGCAGATCCCCACCGCATTGATCGTGATATTTGGTGATTTCACTTTTCCCACCACGCAGAATGGCTCGGTTGGCGCACCACCGATCATGCGGGGAGATCTGTTCACGACTTCGCTTTAGCGTATGATCTGACACAACTGGTCACATCGCCTACGCGAATCCCAGATGTGGATGATCATACACCTTCCCTATTGGACCTTCTGCTGACCTCTCACCCGGACAACTACACAGTATACGTTAACGCTCCCCTCGGATCGTCGGACCACTGCCTGATCCGGAGTTCAGTGCCGGTTACACGCCCAACTCGACCCCGTTTTGTAGGTTGTCGTCGCGTGTGGCACTATAGGTCATCAGATTGGGACGGGATGCGGTCCTTTTATGCATCCTACCCATGGGGACAAGTTTGCTTCTTACAGGATGATCCAGGTGTCACTGGTGACTATAATGCTGATGTAGTGCTTCAGGGTATGGAACTCTTTATTCCATATTCTGCAGTGCCCATCGGTGGCAGATCACAGCCCTGGTTTGGTCGCTCTTGTAAAATGGTCTCTGGCCATAAAAGAGAGCCTTACCAAGCTTGGGCCGATTCAGTGGCATCTAAGGATTTAAATACCAGCGATCTCAAAAAGAAATATAACTTTGCCTCCAGGTCCTTCAAAAGAGTATTCGCAACAGTGAAGTCGGAGCATCTCAGCAGAATTGGCGAGAGATTAGCCCGCCTTCCTTCGGGAACACGTGCGTTCTGGTCTCTTGCCAGGGCTGTCCAGGGGAATTTTGTCAGTCATCCCTACCGCCCCTGCACAGAGAGAATGACACACTGGCCCACACCGCAAAGGAGAAGGCCGATCTTCTGGGCTCTCTCTTTGCGTGTAACTCGACTTTGGATGACCAAGGGAACTCACCACCGACTATACAACGGTGTGATACCTCGATGCCGGATATAATTTTCCGGCAATGTGCAGTACGGAAAGTACTGTTCTCCTTGGACATTCATAAGTCGAGTGGGCCAGATGGCATCCCTCCGATAGTGCTGCGGACTTGTGCTCCAGAGTTGACACCGGTTCTAACGCGTCTTTTCCGGCTCTGCTACTCATCAGGCGTTGTCCCGTAAACATGGAAGACGGCTTTGGTGCACCCAATCCCTAAAAAAGGTGACTGCTCAGATCCGTCCAATTACCGCCCTATAGCCATAACGTCTCTGTTCTCCAAGATAATGGAATCCATTATCAACAAACAGCTTCTGCAGTATCTAGAGGAGCACCAGCTGATTAGCGATCGGAGGTACGGTTGTCGTCGTAGTCGCTCAGCTGGTGATCTTTTAGTATATCTTACGCATCGATGGGCGGAGGTGGTGAATTCCAAGGGTGAGGCGTTGGCGGCTACTTTGGACATAGCGAAGGCCTTTGATCGGGTGTGGCATAAAGCGCTTCTATCGAAGCCTTCCTATGGGCTTCCCGAGAAATTGTGCGAATGGATACCCAGTTTTTTGGCAGATCGGAGCATTAAGGTCATTGTCGACGGTGCATGCTCCGACTTAAAGCCGATTTAATGCTGGCGTTCCACAAGGCTGTGTCCTATCTCCGACTCTATTTCTCTTGCACATCAATGACATGCTGCAACTCAGCGATATTCGTTGTTATGCGGATGACAGTACCGGAGATGCCTCATACACCGGCCTCGCTAAAATTTCTCGGGAAAACGTTTTCGAGAGTCGGAACAAACTTGTGTCTTCAGTCGAGACCATGTTGTCAAATGTTTCGAAATGGGGCCAATTGAACTTAGTCCAATTTAACCCCAAGAAGACACAAGTTTGTGCGTTCACCGGTAAGATATCCCCCTTTGTCGTATCCCTCCGTTTTGAAGACACTCCCTTTGCTACCTCAGCCAGCATCGGAGTACTTGGCGTCGACATATCGAACGTCGTTCAATTTCGCTGTCACTTGGAAGATAAGGCTAAGTTAGCCTCTAAGAAGCTTGGTGTGCTCGGAAAGACGAGGCGGTACTTCACGTCGGCTAATCGCCTGCAACTTTATAAGGCTCAGGTTCAACCTCACATGGAGTACTGCTCTCACCTCTGGGCGGGAGCTCCCCAGTACCTGCTTCTTCCATTTGACCGCATTCAACGCAGAGCGACTCGAATCGTCGATGATCAAGTTCTCTCCGGTCGGCTCAACCCTTTGGCTTTGCGTAGAGATGTTGGATCACTCTGCATCTTTTACCGTATATATCACGGGGAGTGTTCTGAGGAACTGTTCAATTTACTACCTGCAACTTAATTTCGCCACTGGACTTCCCAACAAAGCATGATGTTTCATCAATCTCATGTTGACGTCTGGAAGTCCACAACCTTGCGATTTTCACGGCATTAAGGTAATGAATAGATTCAGGCGTTACTTTGCGGAAATCCATATTTAATAATAACAAATACTTTTAAAAGTATCCTAAAAAACATTAAATAATATTTAAATAAAACACTGACTAAACATGAGTTTAGTCTCGATCGTGCGCTCGGTAAGTCAAGACCTCCTGAAGATGCTTCGTTTAGAAGTGAAACTAGTCGGGTATTCTTCCGGTTAGGCTGCGTGATGTTTATGACGTCACGTAGATAACAGGAAAATTAGGCGGAATTGTCACTAGATATATAATTTTATGCTTTTTTAAGTGTTTTATTTAAATATTATTTAATGTTTTTTAGGATACTTTTAAAAGTATTTGTTATTATTTCACGGCATTTTTTAACTCGCACTGCCATATTATGGAACCAGCTGCCTGGTGAAGTATTTCCGAACAGTTACGACTTAGGAACCTTCAAGAAGAGAGCATATTCCCTCATTAAAGGCCGGCAACGCATCCTCGAGACCTCTGGTTTTGCGGATGTTTGTGGGCGACGGTGATCACTTACCATCAGGTGAGCCGCTTGCTCGTTTGCCCTCCTATCCATAAAAAAAAAGAAAAATAGTATGTCCGATATATTATACTAGTGGCTCTCGGAGCTGCAAACCTCGCGAATTAGCCCTTGCATAGTTCACAATAAAATAAAGGGTCACAGCGCACGCAGATGGGGAAAAGCATCAAAACTCCAACTATAGGTGTATTCTGAAAACTGATGATAGTAATTTGCATTTTTTAAATTAATTCTGTACAATATCAGACACTATGTACCTTTTTTTTTAAATATCACGCGAGTCCGATTCTCTCTTGGTTGATTTTTATTATTTGTTCTTATAGCGACAGCAAAAATGCATTATTTGTGAAAATTTCAACTGCCTAGCTATCAATACCGAACGCCTTAAAGAGAAATAAGTAGCAAACAAGATAATGGACAGTAGGTATAGCCAATGATATGGTCATTCGTTTATGTCTTTTTTTTTTATTTACGTCCAAAAATTAAATAATCAGTCAATTACACATTAGATATACCTACATATTCCAAAAGCTGCTGAAGTTCCCTTTTGATTTAATATGAAACAGGAAATTAGTGTTTTATTTTTTACACTTCTCTTCATATCGGCCCTGGTGAGTATCTCGGATGCATAAATTGTTCTGACAAAAAAGTTGTTTCTTGATAAAGATAACAAATAAGTTATGTAACATTTTTTTTTAATCTTTCGATATGGCAGATATACGTTTTTTTAAGTTTTAAGACCCCATGTTTCCGTCATTTAAACATTTCCAAAAACTTAATTAACAAATTAATTCTATGGAATTACCAAATCTGCTCAAAAATTGACGATAATCGGTTAAAAAATGTGACCTGTAGAGGACAACAGGCGAACATATAAAATTATTGTTGTGTAAACTAAAGCAGAGACGCTTCGCTTGAACTTCATTCTCGCTCCGTCAATTAAACAGGCATATTCCTGCTATCGAAATATAAAATATTAAGCAAATGCTAAGAAGACCCGCGTTTGGTGCGTGCAATTAAAAATAAACTGTGTAGGATTTTGTTTTTAAACAATTAAATTATGGATCACAATATATCGATAGTAAGAGTTATAGAAGAAGTTGTAGAAATGAAATTGATTTGAAAGAAGCCTGAAAATGAAATTTTATATATTTTATTATGAAGTTTTTATTTGCTATCTTCAACGAGTTCTAAAGGTGGTGATAAACGGCGCGGGCTAGCGCGAGCCAAGCCTCCACGGACGACGGATCGCCGTCCGTGTATGCTCGGCTCGTCTTAGCGCGGACACGAGCCTGTGGTGATAAATGACGCGTGATAGCGCAGACCGCGCCATCCGCCCGCGACGTCTGCAGATGTGGTTTTTGTGACCTGTATCTTTATGATTTCATATAAACGGTTCATAGATTTGAATAAAGTCCATAATCATTTAATTCACGTATATGTGTTTCAAATAGAAAATTAAACTCCAAATGGGCACCATGGCTCTGCACCGTCTGGAGGCTCGGCTCGTCAGAGGTGATACACGGCGTATGCTAGCGCGAGCCGCGCCGCAGGCCGTGCGCGCGCCTTTGATCCGTGTCGAGAAACCGACGCACGATGGAACGCGCGGACGGCGGACGGTGGACGAGCGCCGCGAGCCGCGCCCACGTGCTAAACAGCGCGTGATATGGCGGACGACGCGTCGTCCGTCGTCCGGCTCGCGCTAGCCCGCGCCGTCTATCACCAGCTTAAGAATGACACATTACAAAACAATTTCAAGTAACGTTAGTGAAGCGGTAACATCTATGGACTGCCATGTTGCAGGTGCAGCTTCGATCCCCACCGCTGGTTTTAACTTCACTGCATGGTGGAAAGGAATTTTGAAAATCTGTTGCCAAGCACCTAACAGTATGCAACTGTCTTTGCAAGCCAGTAAAAAGTTACAGGCACATGAGCCTTCACAACTATGTCTCATGAGGCATAGTGCAGTGCAGTTCGTAACCTGTGTCGGACGCACAAAAAAAGGGTTCTACTGCTACGTTTTCGTGGTGTGATGGTTGAAAACTCTGACTGCTGACAAGCTGATGGCGAATTTGCCTTTCACCGAACCGTAATCAAATCAAATTTAAACTCGGTTCATTTCAGTAGATTAATAGAAAATAATATGCGTTAGACATATATGTGGGTAGTATACCATAAGAATAACGTTTTTTTATTGGATATCTGGAGTATTTAAAACTTCAAACTTATATTTCCTAGTATTCGAGAAACTCATACACCAAATCATGATACATGGAAGAACAAAAGATTCTTGCCGCAGGTTTTTAGTAATGTACTTTAATGTTCTAGGCCATGAAAACATAACAAAGGGGGTTTTATGAGATGTTTAGCTTAATTCAATAATAATAATATTTATTTCCCAAAATATGTGGTTGTAATAGTGTTAACGTAGATATTAACGAAATATCCAAGGCGCCTATCAAGCGTGAGGATTATGACTAAGCTTCCCTGTGAAAATTTGTTCTATGTGGACATTATAGGCATTGATGATGAGTGTTCGTTGACGTGCAAATAATAGCCGTGACACTTTTCGTATTCACGTCAATACGAATTTAAAGTGACCTACTTACGATTAATTTTTTTTATTCTTATTTGATGGAAATATGCACCGCCTACCTGGTAACCTCTGCACGGCGCCGATCACACTGACATATGAAGTTGTTAAATCTCGTGTGCTTGTAATTCCTTATCCTTCAAACCGAAGCACCGCAAAGTGAACATTACTGCTTGGCGGTAAAAATATGTATGGTGGCAGTACTACCCTGGACGAACTCGCTTAAATAGTTCTACTTACCACGTTGCAAACACATGACTTATCTTAGACAAGACTATCACTTATTACCACGACTTACACTTTATTTATTGTAGAAAGGTTAGCCTTTTATCGCCATCTCATTTGAAATTAAGTACTTTGTATTATTGGATCATCGTAACCGACGCAGGTGGTAAACAGGACCCTAGAATGTAAACCCGTTTAAAAAAAAAATGTTAGAATAGATCGTAATGTGTTTGTGGACAAATTTTCTACTTAGGTGTCGAGCTGTTCATTGGACTGGCGCTTGACTACCATTTACGAATAATTTACAAATGAATAAGTATATACAAACTGCATCTTAAATTTGAATTACAAACTTTATGAAACCGTGTATACTTACTATAGAGTGATTTGCATTCGACGTGAAGGGCCGGAAAGTCTACGTAAAGAACTAATCTGCGTGACACCCGGCCGCTTTACAAATGGTCACGGGATTTCATTCCGAGCTCTTCTTTTTCGTTATTGGATGTGGTAAGGATTTGAGTTTGTCATTTGTGTAAATGACTACGATTTATTTCCCAGTTGAAGCGTTTCGAAAATGTTGGGTTCGTTTATTTTTGAATCAGATCTGCTAGGTCGAGTTTTAGGAAGCTTGAAATATATTATTGTAGAACAAACTAATCAACGATATGACAAAGCCTGCAGTTTATTTCCTGCACCTTGACTCGCTCGCTAATTTGTTCCAGGAAATTCTCATCATCGATTTATAAAAGTCATATAATATCCAGAAATAATAATTATAATCCTGCTTTCTGATCTGAAATTACTCCTTTGTGAAAATATCATCAAAAACACTTAAAAGATTATGATGTTGTCATGCATGTTGTCTTAGATTTTCACGATCGTTACACAGGTCAAAATCGCGTATAGTTATCCTTCTTTTTGTCCCGACGTTTCAAACACTTTCCAGTGATCGTGGCACACCAAGATCACAGATACGCGATCAAAACTGTTTAAAGTTGTTTAATTACTACTTGAAAGATTATTTTTATGTCATTAATTTGTTCAATGGAGCGTCCAAAACGAACGTTTAATTGATAGAATATCACGATTTAAAATTCCAAAAACTCGAAAATGTAATTACGTACTTTTTGAACCATACAGCCAATACTCTGTGTATGATTATGTACATCTATATGTGATGAAATTTAAATAATAAAATGTACTCAGACTACATTGGCAGGAATAGCATTTGTTTTAGTATCTAATATTATACTTCAAAGTAGTAGTATAGAATAATAAAAGGTAGTCTATAAGAAAATTAGAATATAAATAACAATATATATTGCTATGAACTCGTCAATAAAACTTTCAATGTAAATTAGCTTCTTTAATCCACTGAAAAGCTATTCAGCGTCCGTAAACACAATCCTGGTCCCAGACAGGTTGAAAGAAGGGGAGGTACTTGAGCGCTTTTCAATTCCACCGCCATTGTTATGTAATTGAGAGTACAAGGAAAACCATACGTTTGGTAGATATTTTCACAACACGCGAAATGTCGGTAAATATACGCACGGATTAAATCCAATTTGTTCTATTTGGAGTTCTTCTATGATTGGAATGAACAATATTATTGAAGGTACGGAATCCACTCCGTTGAAAAATATTGAACGACATATTGATTAATTTAATAAGTAGTTTCTAATAGTTTGCTTGATGTTTAAGGTCCTAGGTTAAAAAGAGGTCTCTATTGGTCGAGGGTCTCTAGCAATCACAATACCATAGAAAGGATTGTGACTTAAATTTCTAGTAATTAAACCATGCCAGTTTATCCTGTCGAACATCATCATTCCGACCTGTGCCGCCACGCCGTGCACACCTGTCTACAGCTCCGCCAGTATCTCCCAGTGAGACCGCAATAGTCCCCGCACTATTGCCGTCTCACTCGGGTCATCGTTCCGACGCTAGTTGCAGACCAGTGCCTTGGAATACGCAGTCCTGACGAAGTTTTGTTTTCTGTGCAGAAGCTGAGCAGCCACCGACCGCCGTGCAACGTGAGCTACGAGCTCGCCGTGCCGGCGCGCAGAGGCGCTCTAAGACGTCAGGCATTACCACCTACCCAAGTCCCTTGTTTCGGACGAACAACATCATATCGGGCTGGTGGTCTTGTTTTGACCGCACTTTTCGGTGCGCATTTCACCACTTTACTACCCGACACAACATAGTAACAGTCGCGTAACAACACACTTTGTGCTGTTAAGCGACGTCGTTCAGGCGTGGGGTAGCGTCAGCCAAACCCGTCTGAACGATCAAATCCGCCATTTGCTGCGGTCGCAGTGTGACACCCTACGGTGACAACGGCCACTGTTGTTGTTTTGGTTTAACCTTGCACCGTGGCCTTTCCCGCTTCACGGGTCAGCCGAAGCAAGCTGGGCTCCGGGATTACTGGCCTTGGGGTCGCCCCTAGTCAACCCCGGAGTAGCGCTTAGGAGCACCCCTCTCCGCCGAGAAAAAAGCTCGGAGAGGGTACACAACTAGGGCACACCCTAGGTACACACTCCCTCTCACACAGTGAGCTCACAAGGTGTGTGAGGGAATTCAAACCCTTGATAGGGCGTCCTGAGTATTCCCCTCAGGATGCAGTCCCGTCCCTCTAACGGTGAGGTGCAGGTCCTTCAGACCTTCGCCCTCCGCCACCCCGATCTATAGGTTGCACATATGCAACTGCTTGAAGAGGAAGAGAATGCCCGCCTCACGGACACTCTCATCGCTCCCTCCGGGACTTCAAACCCGGAGGCCAGCGTTCCTCCCTTGACCCGATCCTATTCAGAGGATAGCCCTACTTCGCCCGCTCCCGGGCCCGACAATAGACGCACGGTGGCAGCCCCTCCCCGTGAACGGTCTCGCTCTCGCTCACCGATCGGGAGGTCAGCGAGTACCCGTCCCTCCTTCGCCATTGTCGAGACCGTTTCGGAATCCGAAACGGACATGGAGGTAGATCAGGCCGGCGCCTCACGCACGGACTCTGATTCCGATAACGACGGTTACACCGTCGTAGATCGCAAACGCAAGCGCGCGCCCAAAGCCGCTAGTTGCGCCACCTCCGCCCCTCCCGCCAAGGCACCCGCAAAGGCCCCCGCCTCCGGCAAAAAACCGACCCCCGCCCCGCGCCCCGCGTCTCCTCCCTCCGCTCCGGTTTCAACCGCCGCGTCCCCTCAGGACGCGAGCGCACGTCGCGAAAAACCGCCTCCGCCTTTGTTCATTCAGGACAAAAGCAAATGGGACATGCTGTCCCGCTTAGTTTCGGATCGTGGGATCCATTATACTAATGCCCGCTCCACGCAGCAGGGCATTAAAGTCCAAGTGCCCACTAGTAGCGACCACAGAGCGCTAACAAAGCTCCTCCGTAAAGAGAGCATAAGTTTTCACACTTATGCGCTCGAAGAGGAGAAAGTCCTTCGCGTTGTGATTCGCGGTGTGCCTAAGGAGATACATACCGATGCGGTATGTGACGACCTTAAAGCACAAGACTTCCCAGTGCATGCGGTTCACCGCATGTACAGCGGGAAGGACCGCAGTCCATATGACCTAGTACTCGTAGTACTAGACCGTACACCAGAGGGCAAGGCCATTTTTAATTTAAAAAAGGTCTGCGGCCTCTCTGGGTTAGACGTACAAGCCCCATTTAAAAATGGAAGTCCCTCGCAGTGTCACAACTGCCAATTGTACGGTTACGCCTCCCGCTTCTGTTTCGCTCGCGCTAGGTGCGTCAAGTGCCTAGGCGATCACGCGACAGCGGCGTGCACTCGCACTCGGGACTCGCCGGACCCACCCAGCTGCGTTCTATGCGGTGCTCAAGGACATACCGCGAATTACCGCGGCTGCCCAAAAGCACCACGCATAAACCACAGGGTGGCAAGGCATAGGCCGACCCGTCCCTCACATGACCGTTACCAACGGGTCAGCCCTAAGCTGTCGGTAATACCTGCTTCACAGGTAATACCCGCGCCGCTCCCCGCCCGTAACGCATGGTCTAAACCACCCAGTATGGTAAAGACCATCACTCCCGCCCGCGCCCCGGCCCGCGCGCCCGCACCCGCTCCCGCCCGCGCCCCGGCCCCTGCCCGCGCACCGGCCCCGGCTCGCCCCGCGCTCCCGGCACCCGTTGCCAACTCCGTTCGCGCCCCTCCTCCCCGCGCCATTCCTCGGCCACAAGCCCCACCCATGCCGCTGATGGATGCCTCTCTTCAAGAGGACATCAAACTAGTCAGCGACCTGGCGATGTCTATTGACATCAACGAAGTCCGCGAGCTAGCGCACAAGATGCACTTCGCTCAATCCCCAGCGGACGTGATCCAATATACATTGGAACACGCGAATTTACTTAGCGCCCTTAAGCGCTTCGTTCCCCAGGCCCCTCCCCAGTACAACCACTATGGGTAGTACAACCGCACGCACGAAACCGCGCTCAGTTTCGTTAGCGTCATTCAACGCTAACGGTTTAAGACTTTGAGATTTTAGACAACGTGACCTTGTCCACGACTTTTGCTGCACCCACCTTATCGACATTATATGCGTGCAGGAGACCCTTCTAAAACCGGGGAAGGCGAACCCTAGGTTTGCCAATTACAGAACGGTACGTGATGATAGAGTGAACTCCCGTGGGGGAGGCACTCTTATCTATTACAAAAGGTCCCTGCACTGCATCCCCCTACCTACCCCGACTCTTGTTAATATGGAAGCATCTTGTTGCCTCCTAGCTATGACTGGTCATCAACCTATAGTCATAGCGTCCTGTTACCAAGCTTGTCAAAAGCCGATCGTCCGAGCTGACTTAGAAGCATTGTTCTCATTAGGAAGCGCCGTCCTTCTGATTGGCGACTTCAATAGTAAGCACATCCTATGGAATTGTAACGTCAACAATCCCAGAGGCATTGCACTTGAAAAACTAGTCGCAGAACTTAATTTTGACATAATTGCGCCCACTGAGCCCACTCACTACCCTCATACGGAAGACTTTCGACCTGACTTGCTTGACATGGCACTACTCAGAGGCGTAACACTCCAGTTACGCTCCATAGAAGTGGTTCACGAGCTTCACTCTGACCACCGACCCATTATACTGCGACTAGGTCCCGACCCAACAACAGACCTCCCCCGCCCCACTAAGACGATAGTGAACTGGAAGCAATTAGGCGTTGCCCTAAAAGCTATCAGTTCACCGGACCTTGACAAGATCCCTGACGACATCCTGACTAAAGATGACGTAACCCTTGCGATCGATTCGTTCACTAATCACCTCTCCACCGTAGTAGGTGCATCCGCAAAGGAGGTCATGGTGCCGGACGACCGGCGCCTTGTCATTCCAGCGGATGTGAGACGATTAGTGACGGAAAGTAAAGCAGTGACCCGACATTACGACTCTTACCCCAGTAAAGAGAACAAAACTAAGAAACGCCACTTTGAACGCATGGTTCAAAGTCGCATGTCTGAGTTGCGTGATCAACAATGGGGTGACAAACTTTCAAACCTCGTGCCAAGCCACCAGGCTTATTGGGACTTGGCGCGAGGTATGAAAGGAAGTAACTACAACGACATGCCTCCCTTATACAGACCAGTCCCACTAGTCCCAGCGTTCTTTGACGAAGACAAAGCTGAGTGCCTAGCTGATAGCCTAGAGGCTCAGTGTTCCCCTAACGTAGATCACGTTGACCAAGCTCACCTCGATTCGGTGGATGCTGAAGTCGAACGTAAAAGCTCTGTGGTCACCTCTGAACTCCCACCAATCACCTTAGCGACTTACGCTGAGGTGGCGAGACTGATCAAGGCCCTCCGACCGCGCAAATCCCCCGGTGCCGATGGCATCTCCAACAGGGTTCTTAAAACCCTCTCTCCTCCTCTCATCCATCTCCTAGTCAGCATCTTCAATGCTGCTATGAGCCACTGCTTATTCCCAGACACCTGGAAATGTGCAAATGTCATTGGCATTCACAAACCAGGCAAAAGCTCATCTGACCCCACCAGTTACCGCCCCATCAGCCTCCTCAGTGCCTTAGGCAAACTTTACGAGCGGTTACTTGCAAACCGTCTCCAGTCCCATGCTAAGGAACACCACCTTATCCCAGATGAGCAGTTTGGCTTCAGGCCCGGACACTCATGCGTCCAACAGGTGCACCGCCTCACGGAGCACATCATTGAGGGCTTTAACAAGTACCCCAAACCCCAGACAACGCTAGCAGTCTTCCTCGACGTAGCGAAAGCTTTTGACAAAGTCTGGCACAATGGCTTGATTTACAAGCTATACCAATTTGGCGTGCCAGAACGTCTTGTGCTCATCCTACAAGACTTCCTTAAAGCCAGAAGCTTTCGCTATCGCGTGGAAGGCACCCTCTCCTCCCCCCACCCAGTCAGAGCCGGAGTCCCTCAGGGCTCCGTGCTATCACCCATTCTTTTCGCGCTGTATACCAGCGACATCCCACGCTCTCAGCCTAACGTCCTATTAGCCCAATACGCGGATGACACCGCTATTTATACCACTGGGTGGCATATCAGTAGAAAGTCCATTCCCGCCCTCCAACGGGCCATCACCGAGATCGGTGACTGGTTCCGTAAATGGCGCATCGCGGTCAACCCAGTTAAAAGTGCAGCTATGTACTTTACTGAGAAGGGCCGCCCCCGTTACCCGCAACCTATAACTTTGTTCGACCAACCCATCCCCTGGGTTAGTAAAACAAAATATCTCGGAGTCACCCTTGATCGGAATCTCACCTTTAGCGATCATAATAACAACCGTCCGTAACAGAGCGGCCTTTGTAATGGGTCGCCTTGGTCCCCTGATTCGCAAAGAGAGTAAAATGTCTCTTAGAAATAAGAAGACACTTTACACTGCCTGCATCCGCCCCATCATGACTTACGCATCAGTAGTGTTTAGTCATGCTAGTGAGGCCCATCTCCATAAGCTTCAAGTCATTCAAAACCGTTTTCTTCGTAGTGCAACCGGCGCTCCGTGGTATATCCGGAACACCGAGTTGCATTGCGACCTAAACCTTCCCTCTTTAGCGCAGTTCAATAAGGACTGCGCCCGCCGATACTTTGATCGAGCGCCCCACCACTCGAACCCATTGGTTGTCCAGGCATCGAACTACTCGACCGCCTCTTCTATCCCATTTTTCAAACCCCCCCGTCGCCGACCACGGCAGGTATTAGACGACCCGGATGACCCCATCGCAGTCATTACATTGGCAGCTTTAGCGTTATCCGCAAGTCGTCGAGGTAAAATCCCCAGGTGTGAGGTAATTAGAGGTCACACAATCAAACACCGAGCTCGCCGGCGAGCTCGAGGCAAAAACAAGGTCACGATAAATTGCTCTCCAAATAGTCAAAGAGTATTATTCAGTAGGGCCCAATTGTGCAACACTGCAGTTGCACAGAGGCATTTTGCTCCGATCCCCCCCATGTCTCTCGACAGCGAGACAAGCCGAGGTCCGAACCACAGTGGTGCCCTTGAGCTCGCTGTCAACCCCTCCTATAATAGCGGTACGTTTTCGGCGTCCGCAGGAGACGGAGGTAGAAAGCGCTTTTCGCCTTCTACGCCCGTCTCGGGAGAAGTGCCTTCGGCACTTCTCCCTCCCGGGCTATTGTAGGGCCAGGCCCTCGCCCAAAACCCGGTGGAGCTGGACGACCGCACAGGCGGTAGCCAGCATCTATGTCCTCCCTAAAAAAAAAAAAAAAAAATCCTGTCGAAGTATGAAACCAGGCACCTTGCTTTTAAAATGATGACATTCAGTCAGAACGAGAAGAATCCTCCATCTCTACATGAATTAACATCTTTCACTTCGTATCATAGTAAAACCACAGAAGTAGGTTGACTGGAGCCCTGTAGGAGATTCTAATGCCTACTCTTAATGGCTGGATACGTAGGGTAATCCATATTATTATTTATTTATTTTTTTCTATGCCTGATAATATTATTTAGAAACTCGCGTGCGGCTCGTTTCAAAAAACTACACTCATGTTTTAATACGCTCTATTATATTATGGCAGTTGCATAAACTACTATTAATGAATAGTTGAAAATATCAACATCGCCAAGAGCAGCATTTAATTCATTATATGTACGATATATTCGTTGTGTAGAGCAATTGTGACCCAAGTTTGTTTTGACATATTATGAACAATGGAAAATGTTGGAGACTTCATATATTGGATAGTGGTAAGGAACATTAAAGAAGATGTTAGAGAAAAGAGATAAACAGTCAGTTTAACCATGGATAACCCTATGAAGAAATGAGAGATCCCGAATTTTTCGTCTGTCACGCAACGATTGGATTTTGAAGAAATGTAAACGAGTCTCATATGGACTTCTGTGCGAAATTGCAGGACTAGAGAATGCCATGGATCTTGCACGTTGGATATTTTCTATACGTTGTGAATTTATTGCATTTTTTGGTCTTTCTCTTGATAAAACCCAGTAGTTTCGCAGATTTTTTCACAATGGAATCAATGTGTGTCGTGAATGATAATTTGCCACCAATTATAACTCCCAAATCTCGTATCTCGTTTACTATTTACAGAATAATTTCCATATCTGCTATACCCTGGAGTTAGAAATTCATCAGTATTTACGTTATATAGTTTCTATATAACACACTAGAGCGGAAAAACTGTCAATCGTTGTTGGAAAACCTCCCCAGGCTCGGCCAGTGACAGAGCTGTGGTAATTTTTTATTGACACCCCTTCTTTCGCCCTTCGCGACGAAGATTAGTGTCTTTCCGATAATAGCTCCAAGATTCGGCTAAGGAACAATCTTAAATATGGATATGATACTATGATCTTATAATTTTAATTATTATTTAATTACGCAAAATGGATATAGTTGGTGTTTCGTCTTCCAGACCAGACATATTTCTATACTCAAAAGATTTAAGACGCATAGTACTTATAGAACTAACTGTGCCGTGGGAAACAAACATACGGTGCTAAGGACCACACATTAAAAACAAACAAATATTATGACCTAACAAACGAATTTACCAAAAACAGTGATGTGGTCAATTTATATGCTGTAGAAGTTGGAGCAAGGGGTATACCAGCGAAATCCCTATATAACCTACTTAAAGACCTTGGCCTGCCAAGAACAACCGTAACTTCCATCCTAGAACGTGTATCTAAGGCGGCATTAGTAGGATCTTACCAAATTTGGTTAGGTAGGGGAGGAGGCTTGAGCGGGAAGGGAGCGTTGATGCATTGTAAAGAGGCCTCTTAATCCTGCACCTGGGTTGCAAGCCCCAGGCCCCTCAAGCCTCATCCTCTGCAACGCTATGGACTCGGCACCCGCACGGTAAATCCATGGAATGCTAAGTAATTCGTCTCCCCTTTTAAATTGAGAACACGTTTACTGTACTGTACTATAAAGCCGGATCGTCCATTGCTGAACGCAGCCTCCTCTATTAAGGGGGTATTTGCCATAATCCCACGCTTGGCAGGCGTCTTGGAGATCGCAGTGTAAGTTGGCAGTGTTTTAGACACCTCTTACGACATATGGGGAGGTGCAATTCAAACCCGGCACCTCACGGGGCACTCGGAGAACATGTGAACCGAATTTCATTTATTTAAAATTATTGTGAATTACAGTGATGTGCGATGATGCTGTTATTTTTCCTGAATCAAGTCTATCCCTGATACAACCTGGTCTACACAATAAGTAAAAATTGTCGAGAAATATTCGGGCTTCGCTTTTGAATAGGTGACGTGCAACAGCTCGTAAGAGAAAAAATAATGTTGGTTTTATCACAGCTTCAACACCACATTCTAAATTGTTATTTTTGTTGATAGAGTAAAAATATGTTACATTATAATAATATATTGAGATATCAGATTCCAAATTAGTTTTGTATTGGAAATAGATCCCGTTACAAAGTGCTTTAGAATTGAGAACAATGAGCCGTCTATTTGTATATTTTTTATAGATAATATATAAAATCGTAATACGATATAATAAAATACTTTTATTTCGTCAAAACACAGTCAAATATTAAATGAATATAATAATTCTTAATAATAAAATATACTTATTTAATGTAACTCAATCAAATAAACCTCCGTGCAATGGCCTTTGGCCAAAGGTACCCATTATACTTGTCGCATTGTCTCTTTGTATGGCTGGCGTAAACAAAATATTAAAAATATATTTATTTGACTCAATAACTTCTAGACGATGACACCCGACATGCTAGGATGCAAAAATATATATTTCTTCCGTCTACTGCTCATGTATTTGACCCCTCCTGAAAAAATAATTTGATTAAATGTTTTGAATTTCTATTCCACTTTGAGTCAACATTTAAAAAAATATCGAATTATCAGGTTTGTAACTCATTTTGTTAGTGCGCTAGAGACCTGCGACATACAAACGAACAGACAAACATCCGAGTCTCATTAGACTTTGTTTCGCCCTTTGGGTAGGTAACCCTAAAATGCGAGTGGATTAAATAAAACTACACCAATATCATATTATGTAGTATTTTATTTACAAATAAAACAACCTGGCCTGCCGGTCTTATCATTAACAGTCCAAACCGGCAGGCTGGTCACGAAGCGCACTATTTAAAGCATTCATTATGAAGCCCGAATCTTAAACATATTTTTTTTTCGGTCGAAAGAAGGCATTCTCGGCTGCACCATGAAAATCTATATTACTTTTCAATAGCGAGAAGTATTTTTAATATTTCTAGAAAATTAAATGAAACCTGAACCACCACAAATTACATTTTCGCACCAAAACATTACGTCTCGTAATAATAATCCTGTTACTACTCTAACACTAATTGACCTCTGTAATTTTGCATGTTTATAGACAATAAGTCAATAATAACATTAAAAGAAATTTATAAGTAAAGGGTAATTTATTATTTTTAAAAATGTCCACTTATCTGTCCCGACCGGGATGCCGGTTTAATGTGAAGTTTGTATATATCCAATCGTAATATCAATCATTGTTAGTCTTAATGCGTACGATAGGCTGTGGCAGAAGTTGTCAGGTGATACTGGCCTCCCAATAGAACTTATTTGCCTCTTGCAATACTGGTATGGTAATCAGACAAATATGGTGAGATGGACGGGATCACTATCGGACGCGTACAGGTTGGAATGTGGCGTGAGGCAGAGCGGGCTGACATCACCCAGTCTTTTCAACCTCTATATTGACCGCCTGGTCAATGAGCTCGGCAGCGCTGGTGTCGGTTGCTCAATTGATGGTGTTTTTGTCAACAGCATCAGTTATGCGGATGACATGGTGCTGCTGAGCCCATCGATCAGTGCCCTCAGAAAACTTATTTTTATTTGTGAGCGTTACGCGGAGGCCCACGGGCTCAGATACAACGAGATCAAAAGTGAGCTCATGGTCTTCAAGGCTGGTAAGTTATTAAACTTACGACACTGTGCCATCTGTCTTACTGAATGGAAATATACTTAAAAGAGTATCACAATTTAAGTATCTGGGCCATTGGGTCACCGAAACGCTCAAGGATGATGTTGATATGGAGAGGGAGCGCAGGGCGTTGTCTGTTAGGGCCAATATGCTGGCTCGTAGGTTTGCACGGTGTACAGTGGAAGTCAAGGCGACGCTTTTTAGAGCTTTTTGCCAGTCGTTCTACACCTGCAGCCTATGGGTCAAGCACACAAAAAAGTCGTATACAACCCTGCGCTCCCAATACAACAACGCCTTTAGAGTGCTGATGGGGCTGCCACCATATTGTAGCGCTTCAGGGATGTTTGCGGATGCGCATATAGATAGCTTCCCAGCAATCGTTCGTAAACGAGTGGCGTCCCTGATGCGCCGCGTGAAGAGCAGCTCCAACAGCTACCTGCAGCTGTTCACGTGGAGGATGGACCTAGGGTGCCCAATAATGCAGCACTGGACCAAACTTCATGTTGAGCACTCGGGAATCAAGCCAAAATACAGGTTGAGATAATTATATAAATATTTAATTTTATGACATTTTTAATATGAATTTGATTATAGTTATTAATTGTTTTAAGTATGAATATTTTGACTTCAATTTCAAATTTAAATGTATGTGTTTCGTTAGTTTATTTTTTTATATTATTATGATTAATTATTTATAATTTAATTTTACGATTTATATTATTATTTTTACAATTTATATATTTTCCCAACCTACACATTTTTGGTTAAAAAAAAACAGTTATGTAAATATTTTGACCATATTGACGTCTCTAGTAACATAATTAAGTAACATCTGAGTATACCGTGTAAATGATATGGATTTTATCTGAAATAAATGATTATTATTATTATTCACGTTATTTATTTAATAACATAATTTTAAATTTTTTACAACATTCATATATAAAAAATAAATATTATAAAAAACTTAAAACTAGGATGCCGCCAGCAGCGGGGCAGGGCCTAAGCTACCAGCGGTTAGGACTGCAGAGAAAGGAACCTTCGGACAATGCGTGTCGTGTCGAGTATCACTGCCTTCTGTATCTGACCCTTGATCCAACCGTCTAGTGAGAGCCTCTTGAGGTGTTGGTCGAGGCTCTTCGCTATTAGGCCGTTCGCCGAAACGACTATCGGGACAATGATCGTCGAGTCAACATCCCACATGGCGGTTACCTCGTGAGCTAAGTCAAGGTACTTGCTGACTTTGTCCTTCTCGGCCTTCACGAGGTTCTCGTCATGTGGGATGGTGATGTCGACAAGCACTGCCCGGCGCTGGGATCGGTCGACCACCACGATATCAGGCTTATTGCAAACAATAGTCCTGTCCGTGATGATAGAGCGGTCCCAGTAGAGCAATGCACGACCATTCTCGAGAACTGGCGCCGGTGCGTACTGGTAGTACGGCACCTCTGACTCGACAAGGCCATATTGAAGGGCAAGTTGCTGGTGGATGATCCTGGCTACTTGGTTGTGCCTGTGTAAATACTCGCCGTTAGCAAGATGCGAACAACCGGAAATGATATGCCTGAGTGACTCTCCGGGACGGCGGCATGCTCGACAAATGTCGACCGTACCGTCCTTCAGGATATATTTCCGATAGTTGTTCGTCATCATTACTTCGTCTGCAATTGCACAGGCAAAACCCTCGGTTTCTCCAAAGAGGTCTCCGAAGCGTAGCCAGTTCATCGAAGCGAGTAAGTCCACATCAGGCCCAGTAAGGGCCCGAAAGAACCTCCCGTGCAGCTCCTTGCCTTTCCATACTGCCTTGCGGTCATCAGTGCTCAGCACCGTTGGTTTGCGCCAGTTATCGTTCGCCAAGGAGAGCGGTGTGAAGCCTTTGTCAACTGTCATGACATCACGATGCATCCCGCACTCGTGGTTACGGAAATAATCCCTGAGACTGCACACTTCACGGTTGTGAAGGCTCTTGGCATTTAAAAAGCCACGACCTCCCCATTTCCGTGGAATGTACAGTCTCATAACTGACGAGCGCGGGTGTAGCATGCGATGCAAAGTGAGCAGTTGACGGACTTTTCTATCCAGGGCGTCCAGCTCAGTCTGCGTCCACTTCAGGATGCCAAAGGAGTATATCAGTAGAGGCATCACCCAACCGTTAAAGGCGCGCGTCTTGTTGCCACCAGACAAAAAGCTTTTAAGTACTTTTGTCAGGCGGTAAAAGAAGCGTTCCTTTACCGATTCCTTGATGTCATCTACCGAAATACCCAACGACTCTGACATACCGAGGTACTTGTAGGACTCGACTTCGGAGAGAGATCTGAAAGTTATTGTCTCAGAAAGCTGCAAATTCGGAGAATTTACAACTTTCCCCTGCTGTACATGCAAGACCGCACACTTATCTACACCGAAATCCATCCTAATGGCACTGCTAAAAATCTGTGTAATTTTTAGCATTTCCATCAAGTCTTGGCGTTTCGGAGTAAACAGCTTTAGATCGTCCATGTACAGCAGATGACTAATGACCTCACCTCCTCTACGAAGTCGAAATTATTATTATAATTATTATTAATTTGTTATTATTATTATTAATTTGTTACAACGGAAAGTGTTTCAAATTGTGAAATGAAAATAATCTCGATACATTTAGCCGTGCTAACGCTTACCGGCGTAAAATCGTGTAATAAATACTCTTAAAATCAGAAAAAAATATTTTCAATCGTTGTCTTGTATAGTCGAAAAAAAACCTGACGCAGATATTACTTACGTATGTTATGGGCAATTTATTTTAGTTTCTGGATATGTAGGTATCATGTTTAAGTAATGGAAACAAACTAAGTGCTAAAGGTAAACATCAAGGCGTGTTGAGGGCTGGAAAACTTGGGTTCCCAAGTTTAGTTTGGGCAGTAACAGCAGCAGACTACCCTCCTTTTTCGAAGGACGTAATAGGAGGTAATTCTTAGTAGTTAGTAAAATTTGAATGTTTGTTTGTAACTATTTAAAGATTTAATTGTAAGCAAACACAGAATTTCATAAGTCATTTAAACTCGTAGGTATAGTTTATTGTAACAACGCATTTGTACCTTGATACTTATTTAGTTTTGGTCATTTTGCGTAGTCTCACATGCACTTGAATTTGACTTAGATTTTAAGAAATTTCTCTTTGACACTACACCCGTAGCTCACATCAATATGCCATCACTATAATACGTATTAGTTCATACCTTGAACTACTAAACCGACTTTGATGAAACTAGCAGTGTTCCATAAATGAAAGTAAAGTTAGTCATTGAAAATTAAATATTGAAATGGCTGTATTAATAAAGTTACATACATACGCATCGAATAGAAAAACTATATATTTATATTCTGTGACTAAAAAAAGGGGGGCCATCCTGAAGTTAAGCTGTAACGTCTGCCTTTAATAGCTGCATTTCGTCACTAGTAACGAACTGCCTGTAACCCTAACACATACAGATGATAAGTCGGCACTTGCATGTAATTTTACTGGATCTTAGGTTGTACTGCCGGAACACGCCATTAGGTGTTTTGCGGCCCACAAACATCCGCAACACCAGAGGTCTCGAGGATGCGTTGCCGGCCTTTAAGGTGGAAATATGCTACATGAGAGTGGTAGCTATCCAGACGTGCATAGGTGGTGAAGCACGAGCCGGACCGTTGGAGATCGAACATGGACCTGCAACACGACGATTATCGTTCGGCTATCTGCTCAATAATTTGATAAAAAGGTAAATGAAATAATAACACAGACTAAAAACTATTTACTATTTCTTTGCCGTACTAGTAGTGTGAGTTACTGTATCAAGAATGTTCAATTGGCGAGTCGAAAGTAAACGATCACTTTTTTTAAATTGACGGCAGCCTTACAAGTTTAATACTGCAATATTAACTTCAATGTCACCTTTAAGTTTATTAAAATCAGCTGTTGCTAAAAAACTTCATTTCGAAACAAATGTCTCGCTATTTATCATAAGCGATAAAATCGACCAGCCATCTGTGACGTCGCCGGCTCATACTGATATTGAGTTCCCCCTGCCCCTCCCCTGTTTTCCTCGCCCCTCTTTAACCCTCAGTCTTGTCTCAAAGAATACTTTAAAAAACAATCGGAGTACAATTGAAAGTTGCCAAGTTCGAGCTCCGTGGAAATCAGGACTTGGCAACTTTTTGTTTTATTGGACAATTTGTTGCGGAAATATTAAACGACGTTTTTGGGTTCCGTTGGAAAATTGCTGCCGTTCATTCCGTGTAATGATTATCGGATTTACTAAAATGTATTTACTTTGCTAGTTGTCTTTCAGCAGTCCCTGTAGTTCCTACAGCTTGCATTTGATAATAATATGCTGCTTCCCCCCAATCAAAACGATGTTCGTCGTATTACACTACGCACAGGTACACGTAATAGTTGAATGATAAACAATAAAGAAACAGCATAATAATAATGAACAATACGTCAATGCACGAAAATTTTAATTGCATAAGCACTCTTTACTCTAATACGCATGTTCTTCTTCCTTTACGATATTTTTAAAATAATAAAATCCATATTAAGGCTCACTCCAGAGAGCAAACATTTCAAGCGAGACAGAAAATTATTACCTCAACTAAAGATTTTTAGGGATAAGCAGGGTTGACATTGTCAATAAAATAATATTGTGACAGTAGAGTGCTAACAGAACCATATTTCATGCGAAATCTAACACGCACTTGCCCAGTAGTTTTTCGTTGATGATGCCGCGCTCGGGGCAGTGGCGAGTAGCGGTGGAAATGATTAATGCTTATTGTCTTTTGTGATCCCATGGGTCACGAGCTATGATATGTAGTCTAAAAAAAAGGATGATTCGTATAGAGGTGGGATAAGAAAACTTACATATATTAATATAATGAACCATTCTGTATGTAATGTGATTAACACACTCAGTTTAGTTTAATAAATATTGTTAAATTTTCATGTCCGCCCTTAACTACGTGAGATTAAAACATTCCAGGCTTAGCGTGAGTATATATGGCTATTGTGCTAGTTTTCTGCTCAACTCTAGTTACCGTCCACTGGACGGAGTTGATTTAAATGTAAGCGTAGAATAGTATTTCAGTACGATATAGATAAACGAAACATGCTGGTACTTCTCAGCAGCCAAATAACTATCCAACACATTCTCGTATCAATTTACTTCATAAATAAGTAGATTTAATATATCCATAGTAATTTGACGCCTTACTTCGATTACGTGAAAACGCATTCGGGGTTGCAAAACAAATTGTGGTACAAAGCAAAAATAAGATAAGATAATTCGTTTCAGACTCTATACTGTGACTTGTTTGTTACTTAGACCGAATACAAGCGAGTCAGATTTTAAGTAAGACGCGAATTATTTATTGAATTATCAGTATAAGCTAATTATATTAGTTTACACTAAAATTGTATGTATATGGATATGTTGTTTGTACTAATATCTGTACGCTCGACATAAGAAAAATAAAGAGAACATTTTAGATGAATACCTGAAAACATTACAGCAGAAATCAAAGTAAACTGTTTTTGTAATATTTCAACATCAAAGTTCCAAAATAAATATATTTACATAGATTTATTGACTAATGTTTTTTTTTGTTTTCTATGAGATATATCTATCTGCATATTAATATAACTATACCATAAGCTCAACACTAACAATTTCAAACTTAGTTATGTGCGCTTGCAACTATATGTAATAAAACTGCTGCATATTGAAACATTATGTATAAAAACTCAAGTGTGTGTTTTGAATAGTATCACAGGAGTATTCTAACAGCCTATTTTACTATTTTAGCTAATCTGGTATACTGTGATTGAAACTACAATTAAAAGAAATTCAGAACAACCAAAACGTATAAATGGCACGAAAACCCAGCACATCACCGCGCATGCGCTAAAGCGGGCACTTCTATAAACAAGTAAACATTGGAATCAAACCTTTTTTGTAATGCTTTTAATGGCGTGCCTCAGATAGTGCGTTCCTATAGAAGTTGGTATAATAACTTCTTGTTTTTGTCCTGCATCGTATTGGTAAAAATATGTTTTATTATATAAGTTTGCTATAGAAGAAAAAGTAAAATAATTGATTTATATACTATTATCAGTTGGCCCCTGAGGGGTCCCTGGGGCTTACTAATAATATATTATAGCTAGGCTGGGCTAGAATGCCACCCCTCTGCAATCCTCAAGACGCCTGCCAAGCGTGGGTTTTGTTTGAAACCCCTCCGTTAATAGGAGAGGTTGTGTTCAGTAGTGGACAATCCAGCTGATAAATTACAGTATGTAATTAGATTTCGTTAGTATTATATAAAAAAAACATAAACGATAGAAGAGCAGATACTTTATTTTCCTTGGTTCCAAATTTTAGCGCCAAATCTAAAACCTGCTATAATTCACCAATAGCCGCGTCTATGCAAAGTAAAGAAATAAATCTTAGTTAGAACCGAAAACGATTTCTTATTACGTATGTAATGAGCCGTGAATGATGACTGGCTGCTTTCCCTTGGACAGATAGTAAGTGATCGACAATGTTAGAACTAACTTTCCTTTTATGTTGTGCGTTCTTCGGACGAAGTTTCTTCTGTTGTATTTTTATTTAAGTATGTGATGACATGCTCTATTAAATGCTACACCAATATCTAGTCGAATTAGGGAACAAACACGAAATGAGAAATAAAAATCTGAATTTTTATATATACCTTCATGTTGCCCTTTTAAATATTTTCTCAAAGTCTCCTAAAATCTCGTGTCTGCGTCGTAAGTTATTGAAAGTCAAGGGTGAAAAAAAGTTTTGTTTGCGATCATCTCGGTTTATATTACTCCATTGATATATATTTATATAGAAAATTTTAGAACATTAAATTTGCGCCAAATTTTATTTCTGCCAGTTTTTCATACGCTCAACCGTTTTTGTGATAGCAGGCGGTAAGCAGTTCTCAACTGTACTTACTGCAACGCTTATCGTGATTATTTGTGAATAATACATTGAATTTCATATATTTGGTATTATTTAACAGTAATGCAAAACATTGCATTTAATACATAATTTTAATATATTCAATTAATAATTGTATATTTTATAGCATAAGCATATAAATCGTTTAAATATTGGGAACAAACAAGTTCAAAAATGGTTAGGGAAATATATTTAGAACCACAGAGATGGGATTTGGTGCTCCGAGAAAATCCCGGAGCCAATGACAACAATATATCAGTATGCGATCAATTATCTAACACTCTATTTTGTAATTATACGAATAGATGAGGTCGACGGTGTGGGTGTCGAAAATCGGAGTTGCAATGCATTTTATCTTGCGGCTAGTCTAAATACTGTTGCATTGTGGAGTGACTGTAAGGAAGAGAGGACATTCTGGAAGGTCGTGAACCAACGATTCAGGGCAACGAATATGGTGACGATTAAACGGAAACTCACATACGTCCTATGTGTCTGAATTTCTGTTGTGTCTTCGTCTTCTGACAACGAAGAAGAAAAAGGAAATTGCCACTTTTGTTCTTTAGTTTATTCAAGATTTATAGGTTGTTTTACTGCAATTTAACTTAAATCGAACAAATGTGCAGCTGCTGAACAATGATAAAATTAAAATATATTAACTTGTTTTGGTTCTACTTATAATTTACTTTAAATAAATTCTTATATTCATAAGATATAAAATAAGTAAAATATATTTTATAAAATCTAAGAAGTCACACATTTTAAAAATAAAATGCTTAATTATTTGTCATATTCCCACATTTGGCACGCGTCATGGTGATCGCTTTCCTTTAGCCACCTCTTACAACACCCACGGAATGAAATAGGAGAGTGATATTTACTTAACCCAACCAGGTACTTACTCAATATAGATAGGTATTCATCAAAATTCTAGGTAGTATTTACAAATATTGACGGTTGACCTTGCATTACGATGCGTATGGCTAAGGACTGCGCGCTCACTGACCTCTATCGCAAGAATTCAAATTCAAAATCATTTATTCAATTTAGGCGTCTACGACGCTCTTATGAAGGTCAATTACAAATTTTAATATTGAAATATTCTACATTGTACTGCCACGTTCAGCAAAAAAAAGTTTATAGAGCCACTGCGAGAAGAACGGGCAAGAAACTCGGGGCCATTCTTTTAAACGTCTTTTTACAATGTGTTATAAACAATATAATACAATTATTACAATATTTGTTTAAATTACGTAGGAGACATGTGATGGCTTGGCAGAGGTGGAATTTTCCAAGCATTTTTGTCGTTTAAGTAATCACAAACTGTGTAGTAGGATTTCTTCATCAAAATATGTTTCACGTGCAATTTGAATTTTCCTTCTGTGATTGAGTGCATGAAAAAATTTTACTAATTAAAGTTGTTGCAAATTGTAGGTACTTCTATTTTTATATCAGATGCATCATTGAAGCAAAAAAAACCAATAGAAAAACAGAAAGTATTTATATATCTTTGACATTTAGTAACTTGCACACTTAACGATGCAGACACAACTTTGTTTTTTTTTAAGACTTTTAAGGCAACTTTTAAAAGTTCGAAAAATGGTAGGTATATACGAAAAAAAATAATTATTATCTTTGAATCTGCGGTTGACCCCTTTTCTATACTTAAATAATTGGACTCCACTATTCTAGCGGTCTGGGGTTCAATTTTTAAGGCTGACTTTTTGATATTTTAGTGAACGAGAATATTGCGAATTTTTAATCTGGCTAATCACCACTCATAAGAAAAAAAATTGTTTATAAACTCCTAATGATTTGCTGCCCTTATAATCACACTTATGTATATATATATATTATATAAAGGTATAATATAGAAACTTATCTTTCGGACCATATAAAATAATTATGTATTACACTTACCTGAAAATATTAAATCTGCTCGACCATAATTATTGTGGTGAAGGTATAAGTAACTTAACATAACACAGTGAGTTACGTCAGCCACAGTAAATCGAAAGTTAATTAAGATTTGAAGTCTCCGAGGCCGTTCCCGCTGTCACAGTTGTTCTAAACTTGTCCCGCGAGTTCCACCATTCAGCCAAACCGGTACGAACCAGTGTGAACCGGTTTCATCCAGTTCGATCCGGGTAATTTAAGTTCTCGCAGCTCGAGTAATTGGTTTGGCTTTACTCATTCATATGGTCCTTGAGCGTTGTAAGTGACGGCTGCGGCCTAGTTGGGAACGGGCTGTAATGTGGAGACTTTATTAGACGTTTTAGAGCGATCTTGGTACTGGAGCTACTGGGGTTTGAATTTATAGGTACTTTATACAAATAATGTCATTGTAAATTCAGATGTTGTAACTTTTATAATGTAATAGATTCTATATAGAATAAATATAGAAGCTAAGTAGGCTCAGTGAAATTTAATGAGCAGTTTAATTTTTAATCTTAATTTATGGCAAGATACTCTTTAGATTAGATTTGTTAGACTCGACTCGTCTTCAAATAAAAAATAATAATAATAGTTTCACAAAAACTGTCACTTTGATAGCTGTTACTTTATATATCACTGCTATAGTAAAGTCTACCACTAAAACTTAATGCGAAATATAACTGTTACTCTGACAGCAGTCCCATTTTATAGCTATCGGCAAACAGGCGAAAGTTTTATACTTAAGTATTTGTTACAAATAACCACTTAATTGAAAAGAAAATACTATGTTGTACTAATATATTTTTATTATTGAGTTGCATTACCCAGGCAAGTCATACAGTGTTAAGCTACGTTCTTTTGTCACAAGCCGCTAAAGACCAACCAGCAGTGCAAGTACCGTAGTATGGCTCGTTAGATTATCGAATAGCTATGATCGACAAATTAAACTAATCGTATCCCCTATTGCAAGTATGGTACTGTTGTCGAAACCCCTTATCGACGGCTCACGATCGTTAAAGTGTGGACAGTATGTCGATTATTACGTAATGGCAACTTCGAAATTAGACGGTTTTTGCACAGATTATTAAAACTGTTCATTCACTAGGACAATGAGTTTTTGTGAAATAAATAACAATTAAGTAAAGCATTTTTTTAGATATAACAGATAAATACAGTATGTTTTTGTTGAATAAAATAAATTATAGAAAATTGACACTAAATTATAAACTTTCTCAGTATCGAGTTGAAATTAAATCAAAGAGAAAATAATGGTTATGACAACTGATTGAAGTTATCTTCCAGATACACATGGAGAAGAAAATTTGCTTTTTTAAATTATTTTTGTTCAGCGTACCTATTTGTAAACCAATAAAATATCTCAAAATTCTTCTGCCCGTTGCAGAAGACATATGCAAACAGAAAATACTATGTTGTAATAAAAAACACCTGTTTCGTGTTTCTTTAACCAACCATCACATTATTGGTATATAGAAGTCACTATAACTATTTTCACATGATATGACTATGATTTAGGAAGTTCTTAAATTAACTCTGTGACTTGTCATTCAAATCAACAGTTTTACAAGAATAGATAGTCATAAAAAAGTTTTAAACACCATGGATTCGTCACCAGTATTGGAAAAAAACAGCACCATTTATATACCAACCGCTAAGATTGTTACAGTAATAATTTTGAATCAGTCTTACTTTGGATTTTACTGCGAATACAACAACTTAGAAAGTGTAAATTATTTTACTCAAATTCTTAAAGTTTAGTGCTCTGTTGAAGCCGTTGCATAACATAATATGTTACTGTTGTTATTACTACATTTTCAAGTATTCAAGTAGGAGTTTACAAGGTCAAGAAAGGTGTTTCTTCTATTGAGGACACTCACCTTTCTGGTTTAAACTTGAAGCGTCAAAGTAGAAAGGAGCCTAAACCCTCTTGCCACTACGTTTACAACTCCACGGGCCAGCTGTACTGGCCGACTTGTGACCGAGTGCTCCAGGCCACGTTCGAGCTCATGCCAGAAGGTAGCCAAGGTTGGCATCGTCGAACTCGACGCGGACGGTATAATCATCACATTTTCTGATATGCACATATCTCCGAGACTTTATGTAAACTTTATACGAAGAAACTTTACTACTATAGTGTATGTAACAATATACAAAGCCGTCGATACAAACTAAACTGAAACTACTTGAGACCATTCTTGTTGGGAACGAACTTAGTGCCGTAGTTGGCAAGATTTTGCATACACTGTGCGGAACGCACCTGCTCGGAACTTAGGGAATCCCATTCGGAGTTAGTCGTGGCTCTGTCGACGCTGTTACATATCTCCGGCTGTTCTACACAAAGTTGGAATTATGTTTGAAAATCTGTTTCAAATATACAATATCATCTGGCGATTGTTATACAGTATTTTATTATAGGAATAAATATATAAATATGTAATAGACTCAAGCCGGTGGTAGGGATATAATCATTTTATAAAATAATAGTGGTTGAGCCTGAACAACAACAAATCAACATATTAACACTTACCATCTGGTGGAATAAGGCTAGCCCATCAGCTACAATGTAAAATACATGATTTATTAGGAGGGGTGGTGTGAATCAGTTGGCTGGCGTAAAACAGCGAACAGAAAACTTTTGTCATCTAAATAGTATTGAGTGTTGTTTGTTAAGAGATGAACAAGTGGCACACCCCGTGGTTAGCACCACGCCTCTCCATTACAGTTGCAGTGTTACCATCCTCGATATCCTTGAATTAGCACTGCACTTGTCACTCCGACACATTAGTTCGTATGTCTGCATGCAGTGCCTATCACATATAAACATTGTTGTGTTTCATGTGTTGAAGACATACCGACTTTGTATAATTAATTTTAGGGAATGAAGATGATGAAATAATATGATTTTTGAATAAAGCACCACATTTTTAGTTTATATTTATTAATTATACAGCTGAGCTTATCTACATCTGAATGTCATTTACATCTGATATAACTTTCTCTACACAATAAAGGAGAGTTATGTTTTCAGGGTTCATGTTACATATATGAACCCGTATATGTATGTATGTTTGTAAGTTTCTTTATTTCACCATAACTTCTTAACGGTTTAACCGATTGTAATGTATAATATATCAATCGATTTACCTCAACAGCCCAGGTGACACTAGGTACATATGAAAGTAAAAAAAAATAACAAAAATAAATAATTTGCAGTTGGGTTATTAATTTTTAATTAATTAATGTATACATGCATTTATCGCGGTAATCTCCGCGTATAACCGATGCATTTCTTCACAAGTTTATATGACTTATTATAGAATGGCAGTCATTATATATAGGAAGTAGGACATTTTTCAAATGCCGCCTTGCTAGCTAAAAATTTCAAGTAGAATAATTTTGTTGCCAAGTACCTAACGGTGTCTCGACAGGTATCATCTGAAGAGCGGCCAGTCATTCTACGTTATCGTGAACAACATCTTCAACCGCATCAATTATTCTCAAATGATATAATGGTTAAAATTTAGTCTATTCGCAATTAATAAAAAAAATTAAATGGATTCACAAGTTTAAAAGATACGTGGCATTTATAATTTTGTAGGATTAGTTTGCAAACGTAAGTTTGTACGAAATAATGTAAGTCATCATTTGATTACAACTTTTCTAAGTTGTATACATATTTAAACAATTTGTACAGATTTCACTTACTAATCTGTGACACGGACGCGGTCGGGAGCCGTGAACACCATGAAGTTTCACTCTGAAAGTAGTGAAACCAGTTAAAATTAAACTAATCGGGTGATTAATGTCAAAAATTATAAAATTGATAGATATGTAAGCTTTGACGTAATATTGAAAGAAACAAATCATGTCTCCGGGGCCGCAGTAACAACGTTGTAGTTGATATTGTTACATTCGAAACTGTCATTAAAGAGAATGCGACGTAATACGGTTAACAGGAATGGGTTAGTTGGATTGAGCATATTTTATAGACGTTTTCGGGGTTTGCATCTCACCAGCACCTCTGATTTTTCCTCAGAACTCTCAAAAACTGTATTGCTGCATGGCAGAGAGCAAGCAGTAATTTTGCAAAGGGATCATATCTTATTCGTTTGTGCCTGTAAAAAGCAATAAATTATATTTTGATTTCTTGATATTTTTATTTGATCTAATTAGCAGAGCATTGAATTAAAAACAACAATCTATGGACGTGATGGTTTTTCGGGTAATGTGGGTCTTGAGCCTACTAACACCTCCAAAGAATGCCCTAAGACGAGTCATTTCATATTTTCTTTTGCCACTTTTCCTTTGAGACAATACAAAAGAAGATAAAACGCTTAAGTTTTTTATTTGCACTAAATCATAACAGTTGTCAAAATATTTCTTTATTTTTCACAGGCTTCTTGTGAAAAATTGCTCTAATACAATAGCTTCTGTAGAAAACTGTAGAGATATTGTCTAAGTTTATTGTAAGTACCGTTGACATTGAATTTATGTGTTGTAAGTGAATTATCTCGTAACGGTTGGCCGGTTTCTAAGTAAGCCAAGTTTAGGACTAACTGTTACTTATGCAAATAACTCTAATAAAGTTCTAACTACGTAGAGACGCGACCAGTAATGCTTTGAAATTGGCTATAAGAGTTGGGTCCCAATATTCAATTGCAGGTTGTGATAAACTTTAATCCTTTTGACGTATACAACTGAAATGTTCTATTTTTCGTATATTAGAAAAACGTTTTGTATTCGACGGGCAACAAGCGTTAACTTGTTTAATCGTTCTTAACCGATCAACTAAGTTAAAAAACGTCTGTGGTCATTGGATTGGTGACCGCTAGTGAGCGCTTATGTGATTTGGAGCGCATGTTAAGCCATCGGTCCTGGTTATTGTCTTAGGATGAAAGTCAATATAGCATGGTGATAGGGCATTTTGCAAATGCTCGCTTGGCTAGCTACTACTCTGAAGTAGAAATTCTGTCGCCAAGTATGTAACGGGTAACACCGTTACGTACTGTTTTTGAGAGCCAGCAATTCTAGATTATCCTGACGAAATCTAAGATGACACCGTCACATACCATGAGCTGAGGAAGTGGTTAAAGAATAGGATATCAGCTATTTGAATACATTGAACATTTTATACGTCAAACTATAAAGGTTAAGTATGCTAGTAACCGGTTTTGGTATTTGTATTTTGTGTGCTCTATTCGAGACGTGCGCTTCTAACAACTGTGGGCGCTAAAAACGCCCCCCTACGTGGAGAGGAGTTTAATACGGACCTAGGTATATTGAAATTTTACGCACTATAAAAAATGTTCTGTTAAAAATAAATTCATTTTGTCCGATGCCACTTTTTTTTTTCTTTATGCCTGATAGGTTATCCTTTGACCACTATCTCACCTGATTGTAAGCGATGATGTGGTCGAAGATATTGTTCAGGCTTACCTAGAATAACTGGCTCTCAAGGACAGCTGCCGGAATACACCGTTAGGTTTTTCCGGCACCGTTAGGTTTTGAAGCAGTGATAGCTCAGTGGCTTTAGCTATGGACTGCCGCGCAGCAGGTCCATGGTTCGAATCCCGCCGCGGGCTTGAGCTTCACCGCATGGTAGAAGGGCATTTTTGCGAATGCCCGCCTGGCTAGCGACCACCCTCAAGTTGAAAATCTGTCGCCAAGCACCAAACGGTGTGTTCCGGCAGCTGTCCTTGAGAGCCAGTCATTCTAGGTTAAGCCTGTTAACACCTTCGACCACATCATCACTTACCATCACGATTCACGTGAGATTGTGGTCAAAGGCTTACCTATAAGCAATAACAAAAGGTGCTTGGCGACAGATTTTCTAAGGGTGGTACCTAGCCAGGCAGGCATTCGCAAAATACCCTACCACCATGCTATAACGACTGCCATCCTAACACAACAACCAGGACCGACGGCTTAACGTGCCCTCCGAAGCACGAAAGCGCTCAGTAGTAATGTCACCAGCGGTCACCCATCTAACTCATGACCGCGGCGGACGTTGCTTAGCGGCTGATCGGTTCAGAACGGCTAAGCAAACTAGCTACGAACGCTTCAAAAAATTATGCGGTGTTTGTCTTACTCTAACTACCAACAACTTTCTCTAATTGTACTTTTAAAATTTGCGGAAGGCATTTGCGGTTGTAATCAGAATTGTGGTTGTTAGCATTTTGTACCTTGCTTGCTACCAGTCATTCAGAGCATAAATAAAGTAGTACGTGCCTCTATCAGGAAATTGGACATTAGGGTAGTTTCATTAACAATTAATAATTTTCTTGTTTCGCTTTTTAGCCCTGACGCTTAAAATGTGATGATTCAGGTTAATAGGTTTTGTCTGTGTATGTCATAAATCTTTGATATTTTGTAATTTTTAAGATCAGGTTGTTATGCAATGGTTTGATGGCCCAGTGACAAAAGCTGTCGACTACCACACAGTAGTGCGCAGTAGGTTTGCATTAATACAGGTTTCATCTTCAATAGTCTTAAGACATAAATTTACAAATTATTGGAATACAAAATGTTTTGCCCCGGGTGGGAATTGAACCCGCGTCCTTCCAATTTCGCGCCGGATGCTTTATCTATTAAGCTACCAGGGGTACGGCTGCGTTGCCGAAATTTTGTACTCCAATCGTATTTCTAAAACCGTCATAGGGGACGGTGCGCGGCCATCAACCAGACTACTAGACTTCTTCTGACCGAAAGAAGTGTTTTTTCATACACTTACCTCTCGGAATGATGTCGCTACCCTTCTATATTTCTATATATTATGATTACAAGCACTACCGCGTACTAAGCGAAAATCATAAATTTACAAATTATTGGAATACAAAATGTTTTGCCCCGGGCGGGAATTGAACCCGCGTCCTTCCGATTTCGCGCCGGATGCTTTATCTATTAAGCTATCGGGGGTACGGCTGCGTTGCCGAAATTAATTCCCGCCCGGGGCAAAACATTTTGTATTCCAATAATTTGTAAATTTATGATTTTCGCTTAGTACGCGGTAGTGCTTGTAATCATCTCGAGAGCAATGAATCCGGGTCACTTAAAGAATCCTAAAAATCTCGGAAACTAAAAATGCTAGGTTAATGCAATAAATTGTATTTAATAGACAATGTAATACTCCTTAAATGAAGGTATTAAAACTTCTTAGTTATTGTAAAGTTATATCATAAAAAAATCAAATTTGAAAAAGGGCCACTTTCGAAGATGGAACTACGAAATTACAGCATTTGGTTTTGCTTTTGTTTGTAATCTGTCATTTATGTGGGTACATAAACCATGTTGATAGTGCTTTATATTCATTATTCAAGCTGAAATTATGTCGCTTACGCCTGAAGAATGCACCAGAATACTTACAATGCTGGAAACCGGCCGGAGTCAGCGCGATACAGCCAGGACTGTTGGTGTGTCGCTGTCAACAGTACAAAGAGTTCTCCGACGTTACGAAGAAACTGGTTCTAACCTACGCAGACCAGGAACGGGCAGAACCAGGTGTACCACAGCACGAGAAGACCGATACTTGGTGAACACCATGCTTCGAAATCGCTTTCTCACAGGAACTGAACTCACCAATCAGTTTCGACGCCTCGGAGGAAGTAACCCAAGTGCATGGACAGTAAGACGTCGGCTTGCTGAATCTAACTTAAAACCCCTTAGACCTGCAAACGGCCCTAAACTGGAGCGTGGGCATCGTATTTCGAGACTAAGATATGCCCAGAGCCACGTAAATTGGAGTATTGAAGATTGGTCAAAAGTTATGTTCTCCGACGAATCAAAATTTATGCTCTACAAGCACGATGGAAGACACAGAGTGTATCGAAGACCAGGGGAAAGATTCAAGCAAGCATGCATCGAAGAAAAAGTAGCCTACGGTGGTGGGTCTGTACTTCTGTGGGCCGGAATTTCTTCTGAAAGTCGCACAGAGCTGGTGATCATAGAAAACGGCTCTTTAACTAGCGTAAGATATGTGGAAGAAATCCTCAATGATCACGTTGGTCCATTTATGGTCAATTTAGGTGAGGATGCTATATTTATGCATGACAATGCCCGACCTCATACAGGTAGGATTGTGAATGACTACCTTCAAGAGATGAACATTACTCGTATGGAGTGGCCAGCGCCCAGCCCGGATATCAACCCGATCGAGCATGCTTGGGACGAGCTAGGCAGATGCGTAAAACAACGAAACCCTCCCCCAATCACGCTTCGTGAGCTCAAAATTGCTCTCACAGAGGAATGGGAGAATATTCCCCAAAATAGTATAAGGAACTTGGTGTACAGCATGCCAAACCGCGTAAACGCAGTAATGGAAGCACGAGGAGGCAATACGAAGTATTAAAATTCAAGAAAATCGTAATAAAGTTCAAAAATTTCATGTTTCCTATTTTTGTTTTAAGGAGAGATCAGCAGTTTTTTTCTTTATGTAATTTTGTGTTAATAAAATGTATGGTGACTCATATTTTTTTTACTTTCATTTAAGGAGTATTACATTGTCTATTAAATACAATTTATTGCATTAACCTATCATTTTTAGTTTCCGAGATTTTTAACATTCTTTAAGTGACCCGGATTCATTGCTCTCGAGTGTATATAGAAAAGTCTTAAGACATATTGAAAACGCTCCAACAAAGTGAAGAATATTCTCATTACAGTAAATTTTGGCCGGGTATAAACAAGCCGGTTTCCGAAAAGGCCATAGACCACATCCACACGCTCCGCCAGATTATACAGAAGACTGAGGAGTATAATCGGCCGTTATGTTTAGCGTTTGTGGACTATGAAAAAGCCTTCGATTCAATCGAAACCTGGGCTGTACTGTAGTCTCTTCAGCGATGCCAAATTGACTATAGGTACATCGAAGCGCTGAAGTGTTTGTATAGAAACGCCACCATGTCGATTCGACTACAGGACAAGAGCACGGAACCAATCCAACTGCAACGAGGCGTGAGACAGGGAGTCGTTATTTGTCCGAAACTGTTCACGAATGCGTTGGAAGACGTTTTTGAGCTCTTGAACTGAAAAGAATTCGGCATCAACATCTATGGCAAATACATCACTCACCTTCGTTTTGCCTATAACATAGTCATAATGGCAGAGTCGCTTGAGGAACTCTCAGGACAATGCTTAGTGACCTCAATATAGTTTCCAAGCAGGTGGGTCTTAAAATGAACATGGATAAGACGAAAATTATGTCTAATGTCCATGTTGCACCTGTACCAATAGTTGTTAGAAATGATACGCTCGAAATTTTTTACCACTACATTTACCTGGGACAGACTGTCCAGTTAGGTTCCCGCAGAGCCTGAAGACTAAAGTCTTCAACCAGTGTGTGTTGCTAGTGATGACATATGGCACCGAGATGTGGTCTTTAACTGTGGCCCTTTTGGACAAGCTCAGAGTCACTCAACGAGCCATGGAGAGGACCATGCTTGGAGTTTCTTTGCGTGATAAAATTTGGAACGTGGTTATTCGCCAAAGAATCAAAGTCACCGACGTAGATTTTAGAATTTGCAAGTTGAATTGGCAATGGGCGGGCCACATTGCTCGACAAACTGACAACCAATGGGGAAGAAAGGTTCTCGAGTGGGTACCACGGTACACCGGAAGACGTAGAGTTGGTAGGCTCCCCACAAGATGGACTTACGACATCATAAAAGTCGCGGGTAGCCAATGGTTACAAGCGACTAACAGCCGTACTTTGTGGCGTTTATGGGGAAGGCCTTTGTTCAAGTTTAAAAAAGTTGACGTTTTCGTATTACTGAGGTGGAAGAGCTGATGATACGAGGGGGCACGACGGTTTCACGTAAACGCGTGCGCTCGCTTTCGCATGTCGGGTCGCACTATTGCCAACCGAAGTGGTCGGCAAAGACAAGGTAGCTGGTGCCAAAGTGCGTTACCTACCTCACAAAAACAATGCGATTCGATGTGTGGTCACGTGAACATCAATACGAAAGGTTGCGCGCGATATTCAAATTTAGAACAAATACAAGAAAGGAAAAATTCTGTTTTGGTACGAAACAGATACAACATAACTAAGTGAATTATTGCTTAAAGGGATCTCCTTCAGGCAAACCAATAATGTTGAAGATTTTGACAGTACATGGACAGGGTATTTAAGCTAATGGTACTAATACTCAAACAACGAAAAATTGTTAAAGGTCTTAATTAAACAAAACAAAAATGAATTATATTATACACATACATAAAAATATACGTAACGTATAAGAATTGTATAGATATACATACATAACATACAATGATTATATATAAGGCTTCAATGGAATAAACTTGCACCATACCTTTATTTTACATCGAAATTGGTGGCATTTAATGTTCATTCGGCCACATCTTGCATCATGATATCAACGCTTTCGTATGTATGGCGTTCAGCTTCGGACTTACAAATGGCTTTATTGTGCAAAGTTTGGAAGAATCAAGTTGGAAATGGGATATTGAAATTGTCAAGTTCCATCAAGTTATGTAATTCCATAACTTATAATAATACCCTTATTCTTTATAAGTGTTATGCCCGAAGGAGTTTTGAATTTCGAATGCTAAGTAGGTAACAAATTGATTGTGTGACTTGACAAAGTATTCATTCACAAAATGTGTGGTTGAAGATTCGGATAATAAGTCATTAAAATAACCACAACCCTTGAACGCAACTTCATTCGCATTAATGTTTGATTTTAACAATTAGAACACTACGAATAAATAATGTATCGTTGCTGGTACACAATAATAAGTACGTCTGTTTATATCATAAATTGTTGACCTCTTTGTTAATTAGCAAAAACTGAATTCTGAATACTTAGTAAAAATCGGCCAAGTGCGAGTCGGACTCGCGCACGAATGGTTCCGTACCATTAGCTATACAACATTAGACTTAATATTTTTACCTTTTTTTGTTTGAACGTGCGCGAGTCCGACTCGCACTTGGACAACTTTTTGTATTTGTTGTTATAGCGGCAACAGAAATACATCATCTGTGAAAATTTCAACTGTCTAGATATAACCGTTCTTGAGATACAGCCTGGTGACAGACGGACGGACGGACGGATAGCGAAGTCTCAGTAATAGGGTCCCGTTTTTACCCTTTGGGTACGGAACCCTAAAAAATGAATAACAATTAGTATAAAATTTTATTCATTCTATGGCATAAGTATGAGTAAAGGCCTGCCCATTGACTATGTGCTTATACGTGTTCGAAATAACATAAATACCGATGGGTACACCTTCCTGGATATACCACACCGGGCAACATTCTGGGCCATACTTCTTATAGTCCTGGTTCGGCACCGTAGCATATCTTTTTATTCAAAGGGAAAAATCTACTCAAAAGGATACATAGTCTTATCGCCATAAGATAAGCTAGCTATATATTCGAGCAGTCTGTGGAAGATGTGTCGTGAAAAAATTGAAACTTTGTTCAGATGCATAAAACCTTACATACCTACTGAAAAACAGTAAAGAATTTTTTGGAAAAAATTCATACAAATAAGTGTTGTGTAGTTGTTTTTTGTTTTGTTTTCTGATAGTCCCATATAATATGTATCTTATTTTTAATTGTTTATTCAATAAAAATGTGCAATATGTAGCTTAAGCCCCTAGAAGTAACATGCAGTATTCGTGACTAAATGAATGATATAAATAAATAATAAAACATATAGTTAAATATTATGGGTAACAACGTAGTATTATTGTATGTTCTATGATAACAATGAGAACATAAATGTAGTCTTTGTAAAAAAAATATAGTTATGTAGGTAATGAAATCATTCGTTTAGGTACATGCCATAATAATAGCTGTGGAACAATAAAATAAAATAAATTACACTCTTCTATATTATTGTAGTATATTATACACGTGGATGATCATATTTTATCCAAGTTATCATCATCATTACATATTTCATAAATTTTATATGACGTTTTTTAAACAGAGCAGGTATAAATAATCACACGCAGTGGTAATAATATAAATGCACTATTAGGTTTCAATAATTCACACTCTAGCGTACGTCTTAAATATCTTCTTGCATTATCTTCATAAGGCTTGCTATTTCAGGCAAACTAGTCAAAATGTGGTGTAGTCAAGTAGGGTACAGAGCGGTGTGCGCGCGCGCAGGTGCTGGACGGTGTACCCACTAGCCCACTACTTGCGGTGCGGTGCAACGGACGCGACGGTACGCGACGGTACGCAGCTGACACATGTACAGGTACCTTCAAAAACACCACAACAGGACTACCTAGTCTATTTTATCTCGGATTACGCCAAGACTTAATTTGGCTATTGCGAGAGATCTACTGCATGAGCTCCAAAGATTCATTACTCAATTGACCGAGTCAAAAGAGTGTAAGATACATAAAACGGGTAAAAGTATGATCCCTGACTGATTCCCGTCAGCGTAGCATAACTTTAAGATTTAAGAGCTCTATTAAATTTGACATATTGTTGTCTACCTGATAGGTTGTCGGCGAACAATTTTGAAATCAATCGTGTGCCAATTTTATAGTTATAAATTAGGTTGAAGCGCTCGTAGCGAAGTTTGCTTAGCTGCTCTGAACCGACCAGCAAAGTTAAGCAACGTCCGCCGCGGTCATGACTTGGATGGGTGACCGCTGTTGACATTACTACTGAGCGCTTCCGTGCTTCGGAGGGCACATTAAGCCGTGGGTCCCGGTTGTTGTCTTAGGATGGCAGTTGTTATAGCATGGAGGTAGGGCATTTTGCGAATGTCCGCCTGTCAAGCTACCACCCTCAAGTAGAAAATCTGTCACCAAGCACCTAACGGTGTGTTCCGGCAGCTTTCCTTGAGAACCAGTAATTCTAGGTTATCCTGAACAACATCTTCGACCACATCATCACATACTATCAGGTGAGATAGTGGTCAAAATCTAATCTATAAGGAATAAAAAAAAAAAAAAGGTTAGCTACGAAGGATTTTGCTTTTTGTGCCAAATCTATGAACAATATGATATATATTATTCTAAAAATAACTCAAGAATCTCAAGTTTTAAAAATAATCAAATTCTTTTTAATAATGTAAAACAGGCTGACCATTAAAACAATACCTTACATACATGAACGCGACCTGGGTATTTGGGTCAGTCGTCATCATTCCTTGCTTAAGTGGATCAAAGTGGCAGCCATTATCACTTCTATAATTATTGCCAGTTTTTGTATTACTATTTATACCTTTTGTTAAAACGTTAGGTCTCTGCTCAACACTGGACGTCTTTTAGTAAGTGATCATGTCTGCCTTCGACCGTGTAAGGCTGTGACCGACAGAGTTAAGGAGTTAACTAATCGTTTTAAAGAGTCATTTATTCTAATTTAGAATAGAATGTTGATAACGACACGTTCTATTTCCTGACATGTCATGTGCACATGGATTTGCCCGAAAATGCATGTAAATCCAAAGCAAACCCAACATTTTACTCTTTCAGTGCGCGTCCTCTATAATTCAGAATCATATGAATTATTCACCATTCGAAAGACCAATTGTTTACTTTGCTTCATTCAGTTCACATCGGACCACATTACTATCGAGCTACTTAAAACTCTATTATATAATAGATAAGGTTTATTTTTATTTACGTTTGTTGAACTATCTGCATACATATTAACGCCCGTTCGGGGCAAAGCCATTCTTTATATGCAATCATCTGTGTCGTTGAGTTTCATATTTATCTTCGATAATGTTGGGTTTTTTGGTTAATAATGGTTTCCAATGTTTGAGTGTGAATTGTTGGGACTTTTAATTGAATGAATTGCAAACAGTATGAATTTGGAATACGTGTTTATATTAAACTGTTTTTTGTAGATATTTATTTATGTCAAGAGAATTATTGTTTCTGATCCACATCAGCCCATCACATTCCCACTGCTGGGGCACGAGCCTTTATATTAGAGATATTAAAATAGTCTACGATCTGCCATTAATTCTAAATGTATCTAGTCAAATAGGCTACTTTCTATCTTTGTCTGGCTATTCGTACCTCGCAAAGTCTTCTGTCATAACATAATGTGCCCTACAATCCCTCCAAAGCACGGAGGCGCTCAGTAGTAAATTCTACTAGCGGTCCCCGATACAAGTAGTGCAATAGTTGTATAACGCAAATAACGTTGTTTTACCATAACGCTCGGCATACTTGATACTCTATGGGGCGGCAAAAATAACACGCAACTAGCTTGAGGATTATTTTAAAATAAATTGATAATAATTGAATAGCGCCGAGGAACTGACAACTTAATCTGCGACCTCCAAGACGTCTGCTAGGCGTGGGAATTATGGCAAATCCCACTCCATGGGAAGTGAGAGTCCGGCCGATACAGTACCTACAGTAATTGTAGACTTCTTAAATATAACACACCCATCATGTATAAATGAATAAGCTGGTAAAATGTTACACAAATCAGCCAAACATTAAAAATATAAATGAAGCAAAAGAGCTTTGCGCTTACTCTGGGAATGCTGACCGTGTAAGGTTTCTTAGGAAGGTACCGTTCTTGTACATCTTATTCTTCGGTGAAGTAAAGACAATGGTAGAACAGAGTTGTATCTATATTGAACTCTTCGAAATGAAACCTGTAAATAGCGGTATGTTGAAGCCTAGCCTTTACAAGCGATTTTTTACCGATAAAGCTCTTTGCCAGTATTTAAAAAGCTTGAGTCCTAGAGTTTATATTTAGTAATTAAAGATGCGAGTGATTTGATTGAGATGTACTATAGCTTGTCAAACTGTCAAGTTTTGCTGTTAATGTAAATACCGCTACACTATATTTTATAGAACTTCTTTTTTCTGGCTTTTGCAGCTTATTTAAGTCTAGACAGGAAGAATGTATAACCCAAATTTTGATACGAGTATAAACAGTTATTTTGTTTTGTGACTAATCAAAATGATAACATAATCTAGGGAGTATTATATAGTTTCAGAAATGGTCAGTCAACTATCTTTTCCATTTTTTTATCGAACTCTTCACAAAATAATGTAGTCAGCTCAGAATTCCAGGTCACAAAACTATTGCTGGTGTCCACTTTCCAACAGCCTTCTCATGCAAATCTAATTTTTATTTTGAATTAACATCTATCTATCCTTCCTGTATGCCTAATGCTATTGAGCAATATAACCTTGTACAACCAAAGTCAATACATCTTTATCCACACCTTATAAATAATGCTTGTAAATTGTTACCAAGATTTTCCTCTACCACAAACTAAAACCATACCGCGCGGTGTCGGTGTACTCAAGCCTTTATCTAAATTTATCCGCGCCAGTGTTTCGAGTTTATAGAGGTGTAAAATTTTAAGTAGAGATGGAAGAAAGGAGCCCTTATTCAGATGGCGGGATAACAGTTTTATTTCGCTGCGTTTAGATATAAACCCTACTTTAGAAGCTAAGTAGAGGACGACAATGGTAATTACGTAGATTAAGGTTTGCATATTCGTACGGCATTTTGACTTGCTCACTACCACTTCTAGTCTTTCACCATGCGGGTGCATTAACTGGGTGCTGTCCATGTGAGCTAGCTTCCAACAACATATCGTATCGTATTTTCTAAAGGAGCAGAGGTGTCTCTAACACACAAAATCAAAATGTACTGGGGCGAGCGCATTGCTATCTTAACTGATTCATTGAATAAAAAATATAAAGCTAATAAAAGCCATTGGTAATTTCTATTCAGTCTATGTGGACAAAATCGTAGTGTCATAGAAAGCTTTAGGTACACTAAACTCACAATTTTTAAAACTAGCAAGCATGTTGTTTGGTATGTATGTTACACCATGTTGTTTGTTGGGTAGTCAAAAAAACATACACTGAAAAATATATAACAATATTTTTATATTTGCAAGTTGCTATGAGTTACAAACATTTTAAGTATAGGCAATAATCGTAGTACTCCATAGGGTACCGCGCAAGAATGAATAGAATCGGCCCATATTTTCCTGTGGGAGTCGTAAAGAGATGACGTAAGGAAAAACACCAGGAGTTGAGTAGCAGCGCCTTCTGAAGGACTGCCATCTTATACTGCAATCCACAATCGTGGGGATATTGGCACACCCTCTCTAATGATGAAGGCGTTTGTTCAACGCTGGATTAAACGCTTTATATTTATTCATCATCATCATAATCAGCTGGAAGACTTCCACTGTTGAACAAATGCCTCCCCCATAGAACGCCACAAAGAACGGCTACTAGCCGCTCGTAACCATTGGCTATTATATATTTTTTTTATTGCTGATAGGTAAGCCTTTGACCACAATCTCACCTGATGGTAAGTGATAATGTGGTCGAAGGTGTTAAGGTGTTAACAGGCTTAACATAGAAAGATATTATTATTATATATTTATTATTGCTGTTGAATTAAACGACTGTAACAAACAACAAACGTCATTAATCCATGATGCTAACAGCCAACTGGAAACTGCGGATAGTATGACAAATGACTTCTATATACATTACCCTCAGCTATACCTTATCAAAAATATTGGCAGTCCAATGCGTTACAACACTCAGTCTGGTAGACTCTGTTCTCTGATAGAGGATTTGTACAGCAGTGGACGATCTGGCTGATGTAGTACAGTTAATTTTAAGAATTGTAGATCTTTTACTCCAACGTGGACTTATTAATTAAGTTCGTGTGCTTCAAAATCAAGTGCTCATATTGGAATAACTTTTTTTTTAGCACACGTCCTCTCCAGCATGCGCTGCGTACAAGCTTGTGAGACTACCTTCGTCTAACTCTTATTAAATTGGAATAGATACGTAATTCCCAAGTCACGTGTCTCCTAAGTAGATTTGAAAGTCTAATGCCGGCCGAGCTAGGACGGCAACGGCTAGGACCGGCTGAATTGCTTTTCGGGACCTAATATTTTTAGGCAAAATGTTTATGCATTCGAGAGAATTTAAATAATAGTATTAGTGGACTGAAAAGCTCTGAGGCGAGAGTTCAAAGCAGCCTAGACACGGATCGTAGAACTTGACAACTTGCAACGGGTGCTTTTGTAATCTTATTTGAAAAAGTTGTGATGTATTTTTACTTTTCTGAGCTTTGAAATAAGTCCTTGGTAAGACGCTTTACGCTTTGAAATTTATAAGGTATAGAAAGGAAACTGAGACGTGATAGTGGGTCAAATACCGAGCGTGATAAAATTTCACTAGTTAACCAAACTACTCATAAATAGATATGCGGGTCTAAATATTTTGCGCTAAGTACTCTAATAAGACAAAATATTGTTTAAATTAGCCACGGCTGTTATTATAATGTTTAAGAAGTCCTTAACTAGGTATTATTTAAACAAGGTTTATTTTTTACATTATTCTACAAAAATCATAATGACCGTTAAAACACTTATTTTACTGGAACAGCTTATTAAAACTATAAAATAATTTTGAAGTATTCCTTGCGTAGCTTGCTTATTTGTTCTTAATCGATCAAGTAAGTTAAGCACCAACAAAAAATTAAGCAACGTCCGCTGCGATCATGATTTGGAAGGACGCGGGCACCCTTCCGCAGACCACAGCGGTCATTATTACTAAGCGAGCACGTGCTTCGGAGGGCATGTTGAGCTGTCGTTAGTTGCAGTTGTTGTCTAAGGATAGCAATCATTATAACATGGTGGTAGGGTAAGTATAAAACAGGTGTTATTCGGATAGCTGTACTTGAGAGCCAATAATTTAGGTTAACCTGAACAACATTTTCCATAACTTTATCAATTAATATCAGATAAGAAAGCAAACTACACTTCAAGCTAAACCTCAGGTATAGTGGTCAAAGGCTAGCCTATCAGTTTAGAAAAAAGACATTTACTTCGATCTTGTCGCAGTTTCTTTCCTAACCATTTTCTAGAGCGAACGTTGAGTGCATATTAGCATTAAACAAAGTCCAATGGCCGTAGACACAGATGCACATCATAATGAATAGATTCAGGCGTAACTTTGTGGAAATCCTTAATTTATATTTTATTTTGCGGACATCCATATTATTTAATAATAACAAATATTTGAAGCGGAATTGTAACTAGATATATTGTTATATTTTATTAAGTGTAATATTTGAAATTTTAATTTGATGTTTTCTTAAAATATTCGTTATTATTAAACACCTATATTATTGGACTAGAAATTAATTCAGACAACTAATGCAGTATTGCTAACAGCATGTCAACCTTTACGTATTATTCAATCAGTAGTAAACACATAATCGAATTAAAAAAAAAAATTGCGTAAGAATACCTCCTTCAATTATTTTATTCAAAAAAGGTCATATTCAATCCTGTGAAACAACATTCCAATAATTGATTTACTCCAAATCAGCTCCCACAAATCAAAAACTCACATTGAAATACAAACAAACATCGAGAATAAAATATTCCAATTATCCCTTTTCAAATTGGAGCTCTAACTTGGCTGTTTCAATTCAAACACAACGAATTTTTGCACCCTTTGAATTTACCTCCCCAAACCCCTGACGTGTCAACACGACGCATATTTCAAACGAAATTCAGTAACAGATGCATCCTCTCTCCGGGGACTACACACGATTTCGTTAACGCACCTCTGCTTAAGGCCATAACACCCTACACCCCATTAACAATCAAAACAACACCCTACTCCAACAAAATAAAATTCAATTTTGCAGAGAAATTTTTATGTCAAAGAACACCAATCCTAAAGAAATAGGGTAGCGTCAACGATTATCGTCACTGATCCTAAATAATAAATGTCCGACATTGTGTTTGATATGTGTTGCTATTTTAGAGGTGTGGACGCGGTGGGGGCCCCGGCCGTGATGGATCTGCAATTCGGAGCAACTTCATGAACGTAAATAGCCCTTTTAGAACGCCATTTGTAATGTAAGAACGAGGGTAGGTTTATAAATTTAAAACACGTGTTTGTGTACAAGTGAAAAGGTTTGAAAGCTTGTATCAATCTAAAAAGTTTTTGATTCACATACAACCATGCGATTTGTTTGCTCATTATCACAACGAAGCAGTCATTCACATTTTACTTGATAGTTTTTGTACCCGTTACAAAACTGGCTCTTACATGTAAGATAAGATTATGAAACCTACAAATAACATCAATATATTTAAAAATATTTAGCTGCACAAAATGTTTCGCCTCAAGCGGGATTCGCACCCCCGTCTCGCGCGCCTGTTACTGGAGGACGAAGTGAAGCAATGTTTAGTCTGTGTATCTAAATGTGTAAATGTGTTTTTTGTTTATAGTATTTAGAAATACGTCAATATAGTTTAGTAATAGCTTTAGCTACTGTAAAGTGACTCGCAGATAATCGTTATGCATGCCTATCCCGGTACAAAAGAACATGAGGTGTTATTGTTTTGCGTTGCACTGAGTTGTTCGGACTCGTTGTTTTGAGTCATAATATTTTAATATCCCGTGCACCATTACATACATTCTGATGGTAAATCCTGAACAATGTATGATCGATACCTTCCGAATGTTCCTCTCCAGATAATCAACCAACTCGTGGCTAGATAAATAAAGCTTACACCAAAACTCAATTTTTAAGATACACATAACTATATATACAACAATAAGTTGAGTTAAAAAGTGGCTATAATTTTGGGTGCAAAAACCTGGCAGCCGTGTGGAAAGTGTGTGTATATAACTTGAGGTCAGCTTTTTTTACCTGTATTGAATTCAATTGGAGTTTTGTATGGAATATTGCAGCCATATCGGAGATGCCACGGCTAGTTACCAGCTCGAAGCCTTAAAAAAGCTCATTGGTGACTTCATTCTGATATACATACGATACGGTAAAGTCGAAAGCCTCAAAAATCAGTGTGAAGTTGCTAGCCCATTGATATTTCACAGGTTTCATTTCTGAGAAAGTGTGATGGTCCCTATTCCTTCATGACATATCTCACGTTCCGTAACAAGACACACAGGAACTTGGGATCTTTTTCCACACGATCTATATTAGAAATTTTGTAATATTCATATATAAATATAATTTTAAAATAGTCATGTATCAAAAAACACTTTTAATGGTTTTTTGAATTATTATACATGGTAGTTTTTAATTTTGTGATTGAAAATATTGGCTATAGAAAAATATCAGCCTCGGGGTATACAAAATCATCAAAACGATGTGAAAGGTTCCTTTTTTGCTCATTAAGCAGTATTCAGCTCATTATTCAGTATATGACTAAATTTATTTTGAAAACAAAGTAAATTTAAAGAATCGTTCTTGCAAAACTGAAATAAAATAATATCTCACTTGTTGAAGTGCTAATCAGCAAGACACCAACTTCAACCACCACAAGTTGATGTAACAGTAATATTTGCCATCAGCAATAGTTGCATTTTAAATTCTATGATACGGCCATCGTTTACAAGGCAATACTGTTATCCCTATCCGATAATAAACGATACTAGAAATACTATTTCGAAATTGATGTATAAGTAAACCATTTTAAAAGTCATATTTCACCTGCCAGGTATAGCATCATAAAGTAAATGAACAAATCGCAATATCTAATGTTTTTCTGTCTTTCAGAAACACACTTAGTTTTTTATGCTTACTCTCATTTAAATGTTATATATTTTAACTGTTTCTAATTGACTGAATACCTACCATCTATAATAATATATGATAGTCACATATGAGTCGCTTTACTGTTAAATTATATAACTTCACCTGTCTAAAATGGTGACCTCAACTATGACAATTCAGGAAAGCGGACTAATTCAAACTGTTCCTCTTACGGCTGCCCTCAGCACACGACCACGGAACAACTGACACGGTGCGGCTAAATTGCAGATATTATACATCAGGGGATACATTTTATATTATGTAAGGTATAGAAACGGTCGTAAGTTACGAGAACACTAAGTGTCGAGGGAAGAACATTATCCTAAACAAATTTTACAATTAAGCATCAATGTTAAAACCAAATATAAACTTAGAACATTTGATTTATTTCAAATAGTTTCACGGGCTTAAAGTTCACCCACAAGTTCCATAGATGGAATTAATGCGTAGCAGAACTTTTTAGCGTTTTATGAATTGTTTACAAAAGTCATCATTATCATCAGCTGGAAGACGTCCACTGACTGTTGAACAAAAGCCTCCCCCTTATAACGTCACAAAGAACGAGTATAAGCCACTTATAACCATACCCGCGACTTTTACGATGTCAGTCTACCTAGTTGCCTACCAACTTTACATCTTCCGGTGTAATGTGATAATCACTCTAGAACGCATCCTCGAATTTTGGTGTTGCCAATGTTCTTGAGCGACGGTGATACGACTGCTCGTTCGCCCCCATAAAAAATACTTTCCTTTACATCGGTTATCAATTGTTTAAGCGATGTAGTAAATGGAGAAATTTTAATCTTTATCGAACTTATTCTTGTGACCTCTTTAAAAGCTCCTGGCGATATGTTAACCCCCTTTAAATTGGGTCAAAAACATGTGTGGCAAAAAGTAAAATACAAATTTAAAATACTAGTGAAATGTTTGCTTGGTTCTTAAACAATATTTTGAGTCCCATAGTAGAAAACGGGACCATACCCATATCGACATTAAAGGGTTTTAATGTGTGTGTTGAAACCTAAATGAGTAGTCAACATATTTTAATAGAATAATTTAACTTGGTAATGTTTGTACCTATGGCGGATTGCTTAACATATATCACTAACCAAATTAATAAAAATTGATCTTCTTTTCCATTAAAGAAACTGTTTTTATAGCCATTTCATTTTTTCTATATGGTAAAAAGTGGTACATACACGTCAAATTTGGCTTAATATCTAACGATTTGATAAAATTATTTTTTTCCATCGCATTAAAATTTATCCATTGTCTTCATTCATTTTTCACACTTCTATTCGAAATTTAAATTTAAAACCTTCACCGCAACTCGTTTTTACGTTTTCAACGTAATCCAGATTGAGTTTTTTTAACGGAATCCTTATTTTCTGACTCACCTTCTTGATTTTTTTCAAATACCTTGTTTACACCTACTAAATATACAAACCTAACTTGTGCGTAAATTGTGTATTTATCTGAAAGAACTATTATAGTTCTTCGTATTTTGACCCGCTGTTTATTCTATTCCTGAATCAATTGACTGCATTATCCAACTACGTCTCCACGGCTTCAATCCTATGAATTCCTTTATATTTGTGACAACGAGTTTTCCCCTGTGCCAGCCGATTGCTTCTTGGAGAACTTCCCGTCGTAGCAATGTATGACGCTAAATAATAGCAAAATGGCTTAGTGTTGATGAAATTCCCGCTAAGAATCTCAGTGAATGAAAAATATTGAGATATTTTGGTCTGTATATTTCCTGTTAGTATGAAACCCGTGATGTGTAATTCCAGCTCGCAATTGTCCTGTTTTTTTATCAATAACAAGGTAATTACTTTCGTACTGAAAAGCCTTTTCTGTTCAATGTTAGATTAACATCGCTTGTCCAATGACACACTTTCTTTTACGAACTTACTTCAGAAAATAACAAGCAGGTATATCATTAATTGGAATCTGTTATGTAAGTTTTAAACATAAAGGATGTAATAATTCTTCAAGGTGGGAGTAAATAATGCTGATGTACAATCACGAATAATAATTACAATCTCAAAAGTATTTTATAATTGAAGTCAGATTTGCTTTATGCAAATATAGTTGGTGAATGCAGAGTTCGTATTGTATTTTTTGCCTGGCAACATGTATAAAATAGTCACAAAATCAACCAGCATTATTCTCTGATTGTACAAGTATATTCCTGTAGGTCCTTCAAGCTTCACGTCTTTGTGCGCGCGTCAGTTGTCACATACAGAAGGGGTTCCACTGTGTTACATTCAACTTGTAATAATTTTTAAATTATATCAACTTTTTACTAGCTTTTTTTTTGTCTGCAAAACAATTTTGTTGTGTTTTTCATGGAAATAATGTGAAAAACATATAAAGTAAAATTCAAGTTTGAATTTTAATATTTAAAAATAAACACTTTTCTAAAACGCGTTAATTCCACCTTACTGCTCACCGTATTATTTTGCAGTATAAAATCAACGGACACATCCACAGTTCAACTGTACAGTAGAGTAGATACTTTTCTTAACTATACCCAATAATGCAGTGATAACTCATTATTGATTGGTTTCATTCATCTTCCTAACTCCCGTCTCTATATAACAAGGCCTAACCCGGGTTTGCCATTTTCCCCAGTTTGGGCAGGCGTCTTAGGGATCGTAGTATAAAATGGTAGCTTTTCAGATCAGAAGGTACCGGTGCCCACCTTTTGGCTTTTTTTCTTTCGTCGCTTTTTATGACTCCCATGAAATTCAAACTATTATTGGGATATTGGGGGCTATTCAAAAAAGGGGAGATAAGACGCCTGTTAAGCGTGGGGATCATGGCAAATGCTCCTTTGCAACGGTAAACGTTCCCTTCGATGTGGTGATGATGAATTTGGAAAAAGATATATTTTATTAGGTATCTTTGAAATTCCCACTTAGCCGATGAAAGCTGACAAAAAAATAACCAAGCATACATGCATTCATGCACGCTGTTCATTTAGCTCAGCTTAAGCCGCACCGAGGCAGCAACGATACGAAATAGTGGTTCTTTTGATCCCTTGCCGTATCTTTAGTTCTTAATTTTGAACTATTTAATTTAATATATATTATATTTAAGGATTCATTCTATAAATCATACACTTTGGAAACACGATTACTTTAAATTTTATCCATAGAAAAAAAATCCAAATTTACATCTTAAAAACGAAATAAATCCTTATTACGGCATAAATACTTAACGGAGAGCCATCCGTATTTGAAAAATAAAAAAAACAACATGTTTTCTATAACGTATACAGATTATATATTTCAAATAGGTATTTGTTTTTATCATACGAAGGAAATACTCGAATTCACGCATGCTCCGCCCATTTTAGTCAGAGCCGCGATAATTTGTCCCTATCCGCTTTAGTAATTCTTCAGCCGTCGGACGGGCACGGATGCTGTTGGCGCGCCTTACTTACGCACACATAAGCGACGCGGCTAAAAAGCTCGGTGCGCCCTTAAGGTTAACTTGCAAATATTTCTTTTTTTGCTGAACTTTAGTGTTCTTATTAGAATGGCATTATGTTTGACGCTCATTTATATGTAATACTAATGAAAGTTTTATTTACTAACCTCATACTCATTTTGAATGAAAAGTGCTTTCGGGCCACAGAGTCAGAGAATTTTGTAACGGGCCACAAATTCACAATCTAATTTTAGGTCAACTGTTTCCACGCCACAACCACCATATTTACTAACAGGCAAAAACAAAAAAATTTCGAAAGTAACACATATTAATTGTACGGGAGACCTTTACATTTTATACTTTTTTTTTGTTCTTTTCATTTTATATACGTCAGTGTCAGTTGGTTGAGATAATAAGCTGCGACTATAATTCAAAGATACAACTCTATTAACGTAGGAAATATCTCTATGTTTCCTACCAGACGGTCGATAAGGTACCCTGGGCCCGGGTAGACTGTACCCTGTACTTATAGGGTTGCCTTTTCTCGTATGTAAAATGTATCATGTACCTACTCAAGCTATCACAACAGAAAACGGCTACTGCTAGTCATTACCAGGTGGTAGGCATCTTCGGCAAGAGGTCGTCTTAGTGGGTATCTGCACAGTGTCAGATATTCTGTTATACTTCTGTGTTTACTTATGAAGGGAAATGTAGAATATTACTGGGTGAACGAGACATAAGAACTAATGTGTCAGAGTGACGAGCGCAAAACAGTGTTAACGCTGACGATCAGCTATGAATACCTATATGAAATGCATTGCCATTTAACATTAAGCGTGCTAAATCACTAGCAATATTCAAAACAATCGTCATAAATCACTACTTATCAAGTATGTAACACTGCTTACAATATCATGTTTATGATTTGCATTATACTACAAGGTGGGCCAAAAGAAGTCATCCGATGTAGTTTGGCTCTCTTTTTTATTCTAAATGAAAAACTTAGATTCCGTTTTTTTATTATGTTTATTTGAACCTTTAGAATTTTATTGGTCAAGTTGAGAAGATTATATTGGCCAAATGGACGCCGTCACAATTGATTGCCATACAGGCTTGTTTTCTGGGCAGAACGGGTGCTCTGGGGCCGGCCACGCTTGGAAATGTCTCGTGTGGTACCATACTCTTCAAGGTTGGTGGCCAAACGGCGCAGAGTTTGTGCAGTCGGTGTCGGACGGCCGGGGAATCGGCGAAAGAATTCGCGCTGCGCCAACACCACAGACGAATAATTACGCAAAAAAATAGACACGATTATTCCACGTTCTTGGGGAGTGTATCGCTCCAAGGCTTGTTCACTTGTATTCTGCATCTGTCTAGTCCACAAATGTCAAAACAGATTTGACATTGGCGGCCATTTGAAAAATGAGAGCATCTTCCAATAGGGTGATTTCTTTTGGCCCACCTTGTAGTATGTACGAGTATGTATGTATTAGTATTATTGGATGTAAGTGTATATGAATATGTATGTGTTTAGTACATATCAGTATTATATTATACTATACATCATAATTCTAATTATATATATATATAAATATATAATTTTAATAGGTTTGTTTTATCACTACATTACATAAAAAAGTCGAACATTTTTTTTCGTATAAATATAATTTGGATAAATTGAGCAAGATTGTAAATACCAAATAATACTTCTTATTTTACGCGAAGTAGTTACCCGTAAAAGAAGAAAAAAATTAACAAAAATACCGACTTAAAGAAATAATACACATTATTAGGGATGATTCAAATATTACTCGTCAGATCTCATTAAAATTTAAATGGGACCACGTGACAGCAGCAGCTTTCAAATATAAAAATAATCATCAAAATCGGTACACCCTGAACACTCACAAAAAGTGTCGAATTGAGAACGTTCACCTTTTTTTTGATGTCAGTTAAAAAATAAGTATTGCCAATTGCATTCTAGCAAAGTTGTATTTACCATCAGGTGGTAAAGAGTTTGTCAACAATAAAAAAATCAAGGATATACTCGTACAATTATATAAATCCTTTCAATGAAAAGATCCCACACTCCGAGGAATTTCCTTGTCAACAGCTGTTTCGTGTAAATAACTGAGGAACTACATTTCTCTCCATTAGACATGGTGGGCAAAAGAGACGGAGTTACTTCATGTTCAGTGAAGTAGGTATAAGGAAAGAAAGGGATGGATATTTATGGCGGGTCAAATGCTCAGTAGACAATATTGTCTCATTCACATTCCCCTGTGATCGGATACGGAGTGTACTAGAGGACCACAGTAAACTCAGTTGGTAATATTTGATCGAATATAATGTTCTATTTAAGGTTTATTACACACATGAGATTAGATTTCGCATATCTAGTTTTTAGTATTTTTTTCACACAATTATTATTCCAAATTGAACACTTATAAACATGTTACATAACGCATTAACGTGTTTTTTAAGTAGTTGGAACTTTACACACAAAATTGTACAAAATTCTTTAGAATACACGGAAGCACATCATAATTTATTCAAAATGTTCAAGTTTAGTATATAGTTTTGTAAGTATCAACCTGTGTATCCCGGATGAAAGTAAAACTACATACCTTTATGTGCCCGTAATTAGTTGCTATATTTTGCAAAATTGGCTCCTGGCTATTTGACTGGCCGTTTATTGTCAATAATAATTCTTATTTAAAAAAATAGGAGTAAATCGGTAAGTTTTCAGAATGACTAAATAGGCACCCGGCTGGGACTCGCGTTATATTTACCGGATAGATTCCGACCAGTTTCGGGCTATATTGTAGCCCTTCGTCTGAGTTACGTGCTGAGGCCTGCGCTCGCCGCCTCACGCAACCGTGACTCCCAGACGAAGGGCTACAATATAGCCCGAAACTGGTCGGAATCTATCCGGTAAATATAACGCGAGTCCCAGCCGGGTGCCTATTTAGTCATAGTTTTCAGAATGATCGAAATTTAGATTGATACCTATTAAATGCAAACGTAAAAATAATGAATAAAATTATGAAAACTAATAATTGCAAAATCACATGCTAAGTAAATAATCCTATAAAATTACGAAGAAAGGAAAAAACTTGGTGTGACAATGCGATTTGTCTAAAATTTGTCTCTCCGTCCCTAAATGACGGTTGAATAATAAGAACGAAAGCATTAATTCGAACTACCACTATAAACTTTACCACGGTAGCTGAATTTGGCAGAGCATGCCCAAGGATGGATGTTTGCGGGATCCCAAACGTGATTCAAATTATAATTTTAAAATATACCCATGTCACTGCTTACGTCAACTCTACGTGTACTGGTACCATCTTTCACTCTACATCCATCTTAGTAGTCAACTCTCATGTTTCATAAATAAATGATATAATTATACATAACAGTTTTTACTACATATTCGTACACTATGTGCATCGCGCCCTCGTCTTGCACACTGGTGAAAGCTATAAATACTCACCGCGCGTTGGACGACGTATTTTATAAATTTCCTTTCAGCTGCCATGCACACTCTATTCCTTCTACGCGATTTGACCTATCGGAGAATTGTTATTCATATAGATTTGGAATCGGTTTGTAGAATCTATTTGAATTTCTTTAGAATATATTTCAGTAGTGAATGCAGCCAAAGTTTCGTAGATCAGTTTTGAGGATAATAACATGTGATAGAGTAATTGCATAGTAAATCAATTCTAGTATTTCATCAGATAACACAATGAAAGCTACAAGATGGAAGGGAAAACGTATATAGAAAAACATACAATAAACTTAAAATAATGGTATCGTTTTCTAAATGAAATATGTGTACATATATAAAAGCTGCCAAAGCGTAAGCTAGGCGTCGCTCTTTTCGGGTTCCGCAAACTTCAGAATTGCAATATGTAGTCATGTAGTATGTCAGTTCTGAATACAGCTTCAATCAGTACTAATATTATAAATGCGAAAGTAACTCTGTCTGTCTGTCTGTCTGCCTGTTACGCTTTCACACCAAAACTACTGGACCGATTTGAATGAAATTTGGTATGGAGATAGTTTGAGACCCGGGAAAAAACAAAGGATAGTTTTTATCCGACTGCGCAAAAACAGGTTAATGTTTTCGCGCGATAACCGACATACGCGCGGGCGGAGCCGCGCCCGGAAAGCTAGTTTTTATTATATACTAGATTCCGGGCGCGGCTCCGCCCGCGCGTATGTCGGTTATCGCGCGAAAACCTTTTTTTTCCCGGGTCTCAAACTATCTCCATACCAAATTTCATTCAAATCGGTCCAGTAGTTTTGGCGTGAAAGCGTAACAGACAGACAGACAGACAGACAGACAGAGTTACTTTCGCATTTATAATATTAGTACTGATTAGTGTTGTCGCCATCGTCATGCCAGAGAAAAACGACATCACTACCGCCATCTATCTGGCACTTTGGGACTTATAGACACTTAAAAGTACGGATTTGATTAGAAATTACCACTGTGGCGTCAACGACTTGCTTCCGATAGTCCTTCTCTATAACAAGAGATTTACGTAATATCCGCCCAGGGAATGAGTCGTTGATGCTAAAGTGCAGCACACTTTTGACTTGGCGTTCAGTATTAAATCAGAGATCAGACGTTTATAGTTATATTATATAAAGTTAACGAATAAGTATGTGAATTTGTGAAATCTATAATATAAGTTTTGGTGTATACAAGTGTTCAGTGTGGAAGATAACATTAGCGTGTTATATATTGGTTTTCAAACACAACGTATTGTACACATAGAAATTTCAAGTTTCTAAATAATTGAGTTTTTGAGCAAAAATGGTCTAAAGTAGACAAAGTTCCAGGCAATATTTATGTTCGATACCAACACAAGTATTCAATCTGCATTACTCATAATTACTCGATACATATTTGTATATTCTGTGGCAAAGCTACCTACGGCTGTCAATATGTTGTAATTTTTATCTATAGTCACTTCACTACGTAGAGGTCATGACTCGACCACAAAAACTTTCTTGTGTGTAATAAAAGTGCAAATAAATAATTATTTAAAAGCCAAAAAATCTTTTTCTTCTGTCCTGTACAGAAGAAAATGGTCCTTCGAGCAATAACAGACTTTCGGTAAAGAGAAGGTGAAGTAATTCGTGCTGAAAAGAACATTACTTCCATCCCGAGGCGGCGTGAACCCCACTTCGTTTGACATGGCCATTATCAAGGTGAGCAGACGGCGGAGTAGTAAATAACCATTTTTATGGAAAAGTTCATCGGCAAGGAGGAGTATCAACTGGAGACTTATCTGTTACCCAAATTACCTGAACTTGAAAGAAAAAATCAACATTTTGTATCGTGTAATAAAAAAATAAAAAAAAGTATGTAATGAATGAGTAGTTTGGGGGATGGAGAAGCTCGCGTCCACAGGAAATACCTTTTACTACCCTGTACGTGTCCCCTGGGTGGTGCTAAACGAGTTTCAACGCCGAGGCTCAGGCGGCGGATATGATAACCTGAACCTGGCTTACCAGGCGGCCTCAGTAGCCGAGAGGATTAAATACCCTCTGAAGGACTGGTGCGGAAAGGAAGGGGATACTACCGCAACTATTTCCCAAGAAAATTATGGTGTTATGTCCTACAAAAAAGTTGATTTGTCGAACCACCCGGCTAACCCCCGGCGCCAGGTTGGGTCCGGGCCTCCTGGTGTGAAATATGCCACCGGCCACAAGGTAGTTCAACAGCAGGCCCCTGGTGGAAATTGGGCTACTGCTGAACAGTTCATCGCACCGAATAACACCAAAGGGCGACAAATCAAGAAAAACCACACGCTCTCAATAGCGACCTGGAATGTCCGTGGGCTATCCAAGCCTGGAACTGCAGAAACAGTTGAAAAAGAGATGGATAGGTATCAGATAGACATGCTTTGCATAACGGAATCGCACATAAAAGAAACTGGTCACTACACCACCTCCTCAGGAAGACTGGCCATTGTCTCAGGTAACCAAGAAAACAGCTTTAGTGGAGTGGCTGTTCTGATCGCAAAAAACTTGATAGATAAGCTGGTCGGGTATGAATGCATGAATGACCGCATTTTAAAAGTCAAATTGTGTGCTCAGCCATACCCCATTAACATAATCACCGTGTATGCCCCTACGTCCAAGTCAAGTGAAGAAGAGATATCAGACTTTTACAACAATCTCAATGGTGCTGTTCAAAGCATTCCCAAAAAGGAACCCATGATAATTATGGGTGATTTTAATGCGAAAGTAGGTAGCACCGATAAAGACAATCATTTGAGGAACGTCGTAGGTAGATTTGGCCTAGGCACGAGAAACGAACGAGGAGAGAGACTTTTGGACTTTTGTGCCGGTAATAGTCTTACAATAATGAATACTTGGTTCCAACAACATCCCAGACGTCTTTACACGTGGACAGCACCTAATGGTTTGTACAAAAACCAAATAGACTATATTATCATAGGCCAAAGATGGAGATCTTCTATTCAATCGGCAAAAACGCGACCAGGTGCTGACTGCGGCAGTGACCATCAACTATTAGTTGCTAAACTGAAAATTCGCCTGAAAGTCACATCTGTAAGGAAAGCGATCAAGTCCATCAATTTAAGCTCTCCAGCGCAAAAGGCATATAAAGATGAAATTCAAACCCAACTTCAACAACTTCAAATTGATCCATTCGAAGCTCCTAATGTGTCATGGCTAAAGTTAAAGTCTTCTATCCAACAAGTGGCTACACAAACAGCAAACAACCATAAGGTCGTTTCTTCTAAAGCTGAATGGATAAGTGTAGAGGCATGGGGTAAGATTGAAGAGCGGAAAGCGTTAAAAGCAAGCTTGTGCTCGGAAGAAGATCGACACCAGTATGCCGACTTACAAAAAAACAATTCAGAGGCTTTGTAGGAGGGATAGAGATAACTTCATCAATGGGATATGCAAAGACATAGAGAAGTGCTCTGAAGTCGCTCACACTCGTGATATGTTTCAAAAAGTTAAGGTCTTAGCGAAACAATTCAAACCCCAGCATTGGACTATCGAAAACGAGAAAGGAGATCTTATCACTGAGAAAACAGCAATTTTGGAGAGATGGCGAACCTATTGTCAACATCTTTATAGTGATAACGCCGAAGATGATAAAAGACTGGACTATGTCAATAGAGAACCTGACATCCTTCGCCACGAGATTGAGGAAGCTGTTAATAAACTTAAGCCCAAGGCTTGTGGCAGTGATGGAGTTACAGCCCAAATGCTTCAAAATATGGGATCTATAGGTATAAAAATCATCCATACAATAGCTCAAAAAGTCTGGAGAACGGGTCAATGGCCGGAAGACTGGACTGAATCGACGGTGGTTCCCCTGCACAAGAAAGGATCAACACGCAAATGTGAGAACTACCGCACCATCTCACTCCTCTCCCACGCCAGTAAAGTGCTCTTGCGAATTTTAAACAGGAGGCTGGACGCCTACATTAGTAGACAGATATCCAAAGAACAAGCCGGATTCGTAAGAGGCAGAGGCACGAGAGAGCAAATCCTAAACATAAGGCAACTCATTGAAAAATGCAGAGAACACAACATTAGTGCTATATTGTGCTTTATTGACTATGCCAAAGCCTTTGACTGCATAAATTGGAACAAGATGTTCAGTGTCATGATCGAAATGGGAATACCAGACCATCTTACATTTCTCGTACAAAACCTTTATCGAAATAGCAAATCAAGAATAAGGCTAGAAAACGCTACATCAAATCCCTTCCAAACAGAACGAGGAGTGCGTCAGGGATGCATTCTTTCGCCATTACTGTTTAATCTCATAGGCGAGCATATAATGAGAAGAGTCCTGTATGACTGGAATGGTGGCATACGAGTAGGGGGTCACTTGCTGAATAACCTACGCTTTGCTGACGACACCACGATTATAGGTGCCTCTGAAAGTGAACTGGCTGAACTCCTGACCAGAATAGGCAATATCAGCCAAGAATATGGTCTTCACATTAACAGGAGCAAAACCAAACTGATGTTTGTAGACAGAGCGGGCACCATGCAGCGAACTAATGAGCTCCGTGACCTGGATGTTGTTCACAGATTTGTATATCTGGGATCACTAATCAGTGATGACGGCAACTGCGAGCAAGAAGTGATCAGAAGATCCCAGATGGCAAAGTCGGCATTTAAGAGGCTCGAGAAGGTATGGAGAAATAGAAGCATCAACCGCAAAACCAAAATAAAACTTATGCAGACCCTTATTTTCTCGATATTTCTTTATGCATCTGAAACCTGGACTTTGAAGTCTTGTGTGCGCTCGAGGATTGACGCATTCGAAATGTGGTGCTGGCGTAAAATGCTCCGAGTATCCTGGACAGAACGCCGGACTAATGAGTCAATCCTCAGAGAGCTCAAAATTAAGTCAAGACTGTCAACTATATGCATGCAGAGAGTTTTAAAGTTCTTCGGACACACAGTCAGGCGAGACCCAGACAGTCTAGAAAGGCTTATGATTACTGGCTGTGTTGAGGGCAAGAGAAGTAGAGGACGCTCGCCAACACGATGGACAGATGCAACTCAGGGTGCAACACAGTCAACCCTTCAGGCCGCCATTCAGATGGCACAGGACAGGTCAGCTTGGAGAGCAGTGGTGGCGCAGGCTGCACGCCATAATCACGTCCCTCAGTCATGAGGATACGACTAAGAAGAAGAATGAGTAGTAATTTCCAGTCTTCAAAATTTCAAACAGCAAGTCGCAGGTGAAACGAAACGTAAATTGAGCTGAAGACAAAACGTCATAAGATCCACAACTACGGCGAAGCTGCACCAATCAGAAGTAAGCGTGGAGTCAAAAAGCTCGCATGTCATTGGACGTCATCGATCCTTTAGAAGAATAGTTCTGTATTTCGGTCTTTCGTTCGCTCCCATAAGTTCCGTCACTCAGAATTATTATGTATTACTTTTATGTTAGCAGTCTTCATATACGAGATGTTCATTCATTGACGCCTACGCTATTATTCAATATTCTCATTTCTCATAGAATGCCATTTTGTTTGAACCTTTCATTGGATTTTTTTTCTCTGGTGATATATGTATTGTTTATGTAATTCGGTGGAAAATTATTTGCTACTAAAGTTATTCGTTTTGCGTCGCAGGCAGTGCTAAATGTCTGAGTTAAAAACGTTAACTGCCAGTCGTGGCTATACGAAAGGCCAAATAACTAGGATTTTCAAGTTTTGTACATGCGACGATGTTGGGGCTAGCCCCTACGAACTTCTTCAGGAAAGGCGGCATAGGTTTAGTTCTGCCTTTAACGACTACGAAAATCAAAATAAAGCTATTCTTTAGCTAGACCCAAATGACAAAGAAGACTACGAAGAGTACGAAGCGATGTATTTAGTACAAGGCGATAGCGATACTTGACTTTCAATTGAAAACGCGGCAATCTGTTCCAATGGAAGAAAAAGCTATTCCAACAGGTGAGATTAGAAACCTTCCAAAAATAACAATACCATCATTCGATGGTCATAATGAAGTTGATTACTACCCATTCATTAACTAATTTCGGTCCGTGATTCACACCGACAAAAAACTGAGCTCTTGTGAAAAACTTTACTATCTGCGTTCTCTATTAGAAGGACAGGCGCTCAATATAATAAAAAAATTACCTCTCACTGACACTAGCTATGATGAAGCATTGACTCTTCTAAACAATAGGTACAAAAATTAATACGAAGCTTCAAAACGGCTGTATAGAACATATATCCCACTTTGAACACTTAATATTAACTCTGAAGTATTATATTCCCTTGTCACCCTAAGACGAGTGCCATTTTCTACATACTCAACATTAGCTTAACCCATGCGCATCGTAGATAATTATAAACAATAAAAAATGGACGCTATCGTCAACTACGATGAAAAAAACAATGTTTCATAAAGATCAATTTGGCTTATTATTCAACATCAGCAAGAAGCCACACTGTAATTGTTCCAGAGGTAGTCATATCCAAAGCATTAGTAGATATTTATAAATTAGACTCATTTACATGAGGTTATGCATGGTTAAATAATATATATTTTTCATACTAGAAATCGATTTTATAAAAAGATATTTTGTATCTACATACCTACAGTTATCAGGCATTTGGTATATTTTAAAGTGGAAAACATACAAGAGTGCAATATAGTATAATAATTAATCCGAGCAATTTAAAGATTAATAATCTAAGCAAACAGATATGGCTCAACTCATCAACGCGATGTAAATCTGTCTACGAGCGGTCGTGAAATCGCAATCGAAATGTTCACGATTCAATTTGGAAGCTCCGTAAAGCTTATTAATTCCATTTTCTGCGTCATACAGATTGTTTTGTTTTACATAAACCAGTTATATATTTGGAAACTTTATGTTATGTTTTCAATATAAAATATATAAAGATGTTAGTCCCAGCGGAAAATAGCTTCTTTTTTAACATGAAATAGGCTCATCATCTTTTAGTCATCGTGACGTATTGTTACACTAATTTCAATTAATTTTATTTGTTGGAATCTGATGTAAACAATCAGCCCCGAATCAGCTGATTGGTTTAGTAAACCAGTACACAGATCAGAATGAAAAACTAAAAGGAGCAAAGATAATAGAACTACGGCAGTGACCAAAGATAAGTCAATTATAATTTTAGTCTACAGGGTTGACAAGACCGTAATGTTGCCACTGCACAAATAGGAAAAATTACTTTCAAAAACGAGGCATTACGTAATTAAAATTATATCATAATATACAGTTATTCTCAACTTTTTAAACTTTGTATCAACTGTATCTCGGAAAAGGTGTGGCGGAGGCAATTTTTGGCAGCAGCCTGCAAATCAGTGTGGTAGTTTCTTGTTTATGAAACCACCTCACCCCCATTCTTTCCTGCTTTGTTCCTGCGGATCAGAAAAAGGTAGTGGTAACAGTATGACTCCGGTCGGGACATCGAAGAAAAGTCACGACTTGAATGTGACGCATAGAAAAAAGCTAAATTCAACCACTCAAAGGGGGCTACCAAATACCACTGAACGGGACCAGACCACCGAGATGCAGGATCTACGCCAGAATATTGTTTTGCTGAATGATCATCTAGGGCACGTATTGTCCATCATAACCACTTATGAAGCGAGGCTTGAAAGTTAGAGTACCAAAATTTTATACTATGAAACTGTAGTTAGCCAGTTTGAAGCCAAGCTGGATCGTTACATCTTGAAGGTGCTCAATGATAAGCTGGTGAAGGTAGAACATCAAAAAATGGCTCAAACACCACCTTCAGTTGCAATTCAAGTAGTACTGCCAGCTTTAACAGAGCCTGTGCAAACAGCAGCGATAACGCAGCTTGGGCAGGCTACCTCTATGCACCTCCTGCAACCAACTTCATTTAGCCCAAGCGTGGTCGTTCCTGTAAGTCCAGAAGCCCTAAAAGATAAATCACAGCTGTTAAGGTGCCAGAAGACCACAGGTGATGTACCTTCAAACCGCCAACCAGCAAGCCAGGTTAAAAGACCTGAGTCACACACACAGAATGAAGTGAGTCAGTCTGCCCTTATCGCTGAATCAGTCAATATTCACCACCTAGAAAAAGACAACCAGCAATGGACCGAAGTAAGAAGAAAAAGTCGTCACCTGACTTCACTACGTGGGACCGCTGATGACACGGTTACCACTTTAAAAGCTGTTGAGGCAAGAAAGCATATTCACCTGTGGAATATGGAGTCAGGGGCTGAAGAAGTGCGTGAATATCTTGGCCAGCTGTGTCCCTCAGGAGTATATACCGTGGAGGAGCTTATATCGAAAAGAACCTACAAATCTTTTAAACTAGGTATACCTGTTGCCTATTATGAAAAATGTCTATCTGCTGAAGTCTGGGCGATAAATGCCAGAATAAAGTCTTGGGTCAACCTAAGGCGACCTAAGTATCTGAAGACTAACAGTCTGCTACAGGTCAAACAGTCGCTAATTCCCAAATTTTTCGTGGGCGTATGTTTGGCTATTACCCGTACATGTACCCAACAAACTTTCTCCTAGGATGTCTAGGTTATAACTCCTTAGAAGTTCGGCGAGTGCATAACCAAATGAAAGTGATGTGTAAGATCCTTCATGGAAAGATTGATTCTCCTGATCTATTAAAAGAGCTGTCTCGGCTCCATGTCCCTGATGACAGGACCCACCGGCGCGGCGGCCGCGTCCAGCAGCTGTTCGCGGTGCCACAAGCTCGCACGGTGCAAGCACTCATACTCTCCTATCTCACGCTCTCTGAGTGCGTTCAATGGCCTCATGGCTTGGGCACCTGATTGTGACTTATTTGCTGACGAATGGAAGAGTGTGCAGACAAAGTGTCTAGAATACAGTGAGACGATAGCATGTAAGAAAAAAGAAATGAGTGACGATGATGAATGGGAATACTTGTGTCAGTGTGACTTTGACTTCTGGTAATGTTAAAATTTTTGTTTTTGGCATAATTACCATCTTTTTCAATTGTTGACATAATATTACATTTATTTGATTTATATTTAATTGACATTATATTTTAATATTTAATTTCAACTTTTTATTTAGTATTGTAATTTTAGGTTAAATATTTTATTTCTATATTTTAGATCGTTAACTGTATTTTTCAATTGGTAACATGATATAATTTGATGTACTATATATATTTTATTGATATTGTATTCTGACATGACTTTATCTTCAAATGTGTTATTATTAATATTTTTTTTGTATGTAATTTTGGTTTCTGTTAGTATTTTTAATTTTTTATTTGTATATCTATATTTAAGACTTCTATGCACTAGCTAATGTAATTGGTTATACCGTATTAGTTATGTAAAAATAAATAAATAAATAAAATAAAACGGCCGGCCACTGCCACTCAGTGGGAATTGAAAATAAGTATAACTATATTAAGTATAACTCCACTACAAGTAGTGGAGGATGTCCAGCCATTTTTAGTAAATCTACTAGATGCAACGTTCTTTGCGATTACTACTGAGCGTTTTCGTGCTTTGGAGAGTATGGAAAGCAGTTGACCCGGTTGTTATCTTCAGTTAGCAGTCACCAAGTCACACGAGTCCGCGTGGTAGATTTTGGCCAACATATATCTGTCTACGCATCTGAAAAGCTCTTATTCCAGCAGTAGAAACGTTATGCCCTGATTCTAAAGTTTTGTATCATGACATGGTTGTTTTTCTTATTTATGGGTTATGCCGCGGGTTGTACTAATATGATTGTTTGATAATGTATTGTAACGTAAATAAGTGAGTTTTATTAACAAAGAGAATCCTTTATCGTAGATAAGGTATCAGTTATTGTAAAAGTTTTGGAGTTAAGATGAATCCAATAAACTGGTTTGCTTTGTCTCGTTTCAAAAGTGCTTTGTCTTGAAAGTGACAAGGTTGGTAATGGAGATTCTTGCCAAATTGAAATACTTCTACTAGAGAAGTCTGTACTTGGGCCATTGTGTCATTGTTCAATCTCAATACATCGCTTAAGCTTCGATATTGTATCTTATGGGTTATTATTAATTCGTCATAAAGTTAATTTACCACAACAAAATGTATGTGATGACACAGTCCCTTTTAAGAGGTTAATTCTCCACACATTATATGAAACTATTGTAAACTTACCACATTGGTTATTTTTGAACAGATTACAAAAAAATCCAAGAGTATGCACCACTACCTGTGTGTTAATAAGTAATTCAGTCATCTTTGCTGGAGGCACTATACTTATAACTAACTGATATTTTAAATTTAAGGAATGTTATTTGTTTAAATTTTGATTACGACGAATAAAAAAAATCTAACTAAACGCAGATAAAATAAAAGAAAATAGTTTTTTTATATTTTTTAATTACAGCTTCGGCAAGCCTTCGACCACCATCTCAATTGATGGTGTGTGATGATGTGGTCAAAGATGGTATTCAAGATAACCTAGCATTACTGGCTCAAAGAAATAATTTTCAGTTATTTGAGTTCCGTCAAAGAGACAGACACAAAAATAAAATAAAGATACTCCCACATAGAACTGCAGGTTTTACTAAGGGTGTATGTGGTATGGCTCCCAAAATATACAATCATTTACCAAAAGTAATACTGGAATCGGAGAGTGTAATTATATTTAAGAACAAATTGTTTAATTTTCTGATAATGAGGACTTACTATACATTAAATGAATTTTTGAATGATAAAATTTCAAACTTGACTGATGCTATGTTGTATAGTTATTGACATTATTTAAGTAATTAATATTTTTTATGTAAACTTGATATCAATTTTAATAATGTATCAAATATATGCAAAATAATCTATTTTAATAATGTATAACTGACATTAATTTAAAATTTATATTGAAATTATCATTTACTACCTGCCTAAAATATTGTATGTTCGCTATGAACAAAGCTGTTGATACTATTAATTATAATATAAGAACCCAATGTAACACAGTTAAACAATAAAGTAATCTGAATCTGAATCAAAGACAGCTGCTGGAGCCTGGAACACACCGTTAGGTTCTTGCCGACAGAATTTATACTTGAGGATGGTAGCTAGCCGGCGGGTATTCGCAAAATGCCCTACCACCATGTTGTAACGACTGCCATTCTAAGACAACAACCGGAACCGACCGCTTAACATGCCCTCAGAACCAGGGAAACGCTCAGTAGTAATGTCACTAGCGGTCACCCATCTACTAAGTGATGATCTCTGCGGACGTTTCTTTACTTAGCTGATCGGTTAAGAACAGCTAAGCAAAATTCACTACGAGCGCTTCAAAAAATAACATCTAACCCACATCGCACCTGCTTTAATTATAGTGCGACCAGTTTAGCCGCAATTCGACACCCTTAATTCGTACCTGTCTCACACTTATTTTTTTCTCGATGTATACTCTCGATGAACTATTTATCTGCCAATTGTCTGCTTCAAAATACTAAAAAATACTTATTCTTAAGATTTAAAACTAAACATATCAGATACAGTGTAATCACATGATATTTATCAAAAATGATCGGTGAACGGTCAGCTCATTAAAAGCAACAAAACACGCGCTCTCACGATGATACCTTTCATTAATTATTATGATACATATCGTTGCCATATTGTTTGTACAGTTGTATGTACACGGTTCGGATTCCCTCGGGGTTATTTTTAGAGAATACAATCTCGAATTAACGTAAGGTATCGACCTTTTATATGTATAAATAAATTATTTTCTCGTATTCTGTCTCCGTGGAATTGTTTTTGCTTGCGGCAACTTTAGTTCACAACTAATCATTCAGCGAATTAAACAAAAAAGGCTGTATCATTATAACGAGATTTTGTTTAGCGAAATGGAAAACACATCTGTTTTAGTCAGATTATTTGTATCGTAGGTTTGGAGTAAACTATTTGTCGAGTAAGAATAATAAAAACTATGGAAATTTACTTCATCATCTCAGTGTATGCTATATAGAATAGGTATTTCTAAACCAACGGCTACCAGATAGTAGGTGTTTTAAGCGAAGGTCCGCCCGGGTGAGTACCACCTCCACAGTGTTAGATATAATGCCACAATACCAACAGTGTGCATGTGCAAACACTACTTAGATGTGATGGGCACTGTAGTAAGTACAATTACTGTGTGAACAAGATATAAGGGCTAACGTCTTTTAGTGATGAGCGCAGTGTAGATTAAAGTAGAACGAGAGAGGTGACACTGCAACGTCCGCAACTGTAATATACACCCTTGACGCTAACCATACGGCAGACGATACATCCGTCTTATTGTTTTACCACATACATAAACTGTGTAGATGTATTTCATAACTTCAGTCTGTGCTCGAAGGTATCTCTGTCATCTAGAGTGAGTACTCAGTTCCAGTCGACGTGGGCAAATCTCATTTCAGACTCTAAGGTTCATGAAATAGTTGCAAACAACTTTCTGAAAAATTTATAGAAAGCCTTAACTGTACCCACAATTTGTGAGTGAAGTCCCAATAATGTGATTCCCATTAGTTATAGAATTAGTATTTAAAAAGCATTTTAGGGTTCCGTACCCAAAAGGGTAAAAACGGGACCCTATTACTGAAACTTCGCTGTCCGTCCGTCTGACACCAGGCTTGAGATACCTCATGAACGGTATAAGCTAGACAGTTGACATTTTTACAGATGTATTTCTGTTGCCGCTATAACAACAAATACAAAAAACTGGCCAAGTGCGAGTCAGACTCGCGCACGTTTAAACAAAAAAAGGATAAAATATAAAGTCTAATGTTGTATAGCTAGTAATGGTACGGAACCCTTCGTGCGCGAGTCTGACTCGCACTAGGCGGCATTTTTAAGGTTTTAGTTACATAATATAGCCGAGTTACAATTACACCAATCACAGGTAGGTAACTCATGCTCTCAATTTTTTTTACGTTGGTGTCATTGCAGGTAACTCAACAAAGGTATTTAGCTCAAGGCATTGGACACTTAGTAAATTATTGTTTGCTTTGTGGTATAGTCACGGTAATGTTATCTATACAGTATTTCAACTTCATAGAAACGGACGAAACGCGAGTTATACCTACGCGCCTCGATTTTAGCCCGCGCTCAGCCCGCAGACAGTCGCGACTGCGTCGCAGTGACGAATGGACGGTGTGTAATTTTCTTTAACAAAAAATAAGTTCATGTACATATTTAATATGACGAATAGGATATATTGTGCTGTTTTTGGTTGCATGAATTCGTCAATAACGCATCCAGAGATATCTTTTTTTAGATTACCAGGAAACTCTTAAAGGTAAGACTATAAAATAAATGTACTTAGGTAGTTTACCTTCATAATGTGTGTCTTTTTAATGGATAAGTGTATTTCCTTTTATCTCCTGAAAAAAAGCTAACTGGATTAATAATAAAATAAGTGAATAGAGTAAAGGAATGACACGAGTGAAATAGGTAGTTATAGGCGGTTCATGAATCACAATACGGTAGGTACGCTTGTGTTAAAACCTCGGGGCATGTGTGTTTTGTTTTGTTACCTTGTATAATTCAAAATAAAGACGTGGTATTTTATCAGTACTAATATATAATATATAATCATACTTATATTATAAATGCGAAAGTAACTCTGTCTATCTATCTCTTACGCTTTCACGCCAAAACTACTGGACTGGACTGAATTTATAAGACTGATTTGCTATTCAAAAATAAACATGGTTTTTTTAATTAAGGGCCTGTTTCAGAATGTTCCAGTAAGTTCCGGTTTTACTACCCAGAACATATTTATTAAACAAAACACTATCTTTGCGTTTCACAGTCATCGATTTAGGCTATCCATCGGTTAAAGCTTGAAACGCGCTGCATATTAACTGTCATTTTTATCATTCAGTTATTTTATTTGTTGATTAGCAACCCGAAACTTTATTAGGACATTCTGAAACGGACCCTTAATCTACCAATCAAAAAACAACACGCTATTTTATTGAACACTACTTATTTAATTCACAGTCTTTTATTTGTTTATACAAAAAAAGTATATTTACAATCACAAAACTAAATGGAAACACAAAGTAGACAAATTTAATTAAAATGCTGGAGGCGGGCAGCCCTTTCGCATGTTTACGTACCGCGCGGTGGTAGGTAGTTATTTCGAGGGCAGAGCCGAGTTAAGATACTGTATGTATAATATTACCGTGGTAAAGTGATATTTAACTTTAATTATATTACTTTTGCGGAATATAAAGTTCAATAACATACTAACTAAAAATTAACAAAATAGTAGTAGGATATTTATCCTGAGAAAGTAATTTCAAACTCGGCTTTAATATATATTCTAGTTGTTATTATAGCATAAACATCTTGTAAATCCTTGCCTGTGGCATGAACTTAGCCGCGATTTATACCAAAAGGTGTTCAAGTTAAGGTCAAAATATATTCACTTGCCTTAACTTTGTCTTTAAAAATGACTTAAAAAATTAGATCTTAATTTAAGTCTGGTTTCAGAATATGACTCTTAAACATAAAGTTTGATTCGATCTACGAGCTGTTTTCAACAGTCCTGCGACTGAGCTTAGAAAACTGTCCCGAGTTTTGTCTATAATTATTATTTAGTAACAGGCTAAGGCTCGCGCTCACCTGATAGTAAGTGGTCGAAGATGTTGTTCAGGCTAACCTATAATTAGTGGCTCTCAAGTACAGCTGTCGGAACGGTCGTTAGGTGCTTGGCGACAGATTTTCTACTTGTAGGTTGTAGTGGACACAAAATGCCCTACCACCATGCTATAAAGACTGCCATCCTTAGACAAAATTACCGGGATCGACGCCTTATCGTGTCCTCCGAAGCAAGGAAACGCTCAGTAGTAAAGTCACCAAAACGGTCACCCATCCAAGTCATGATCGAGGCGGACGTTGCTTAGCTTTGCTGATCGGTTCAGAATGGCTCAGTTAACTTCGCTACGAACGCTTCGAACTCGAGTTTTGAACTTATTTGTAGTTCTTTGTCTGGGAGTCACGATTGTGCATAGCGTCGAGTGCGGGCCTCAGCACGGAACTAAGACGGATTTGAATTCTTCTCCCAGATTAGGTATATTATATATATATATATATATATCTTGGTGAGTACGAGTTTGTTGCGACCAGAGCCTTTGACGTGTACTTGGCATTAAAAACAAGCTCCCTTCAGAAGCGGCAGACAATACCAAGATTATATTTATCAGGAGCAACTCTTGGCGACGAGAATGTCGATGACGTGATGACAAGGTAGAAAGACGGACAACTACATTGTTTTGTGTCAGCTGAACGTGTCCTGCGGATGCTGTGGCCGGTATCTTGTTGTATATCCGCTCTGGTGCAGGTCAGACTGGCTAACGAGGCCTCAGGTTGCCTTCCTACTAATCATTTCATCCAACGGCCCTATGGGTGTCTGTTGAAATCCAGCTAGAGTTGAGCCCTGCTTGTTTGTTCGATCGGTATAACTTTCTCGTCAAACTTATAGGAGTGAATGCTTGAATCAAACGATTGTTCATAACTATTGTCACCCTTTGATTAACAGTGCCGTTATTTATTTTCCTTTGCTATCGGCTCAAGTTAACCACAAAACAACGTCTAAATGGGAGACTTGCCCCGCGATAGTAATTGATTAACTCATTTCGCTAGCTTCTTTTCGGTGAAAACATCGCAAAATCATAATCCGCATTTCGCTATAGACTTGTACGTTTACGACTGTCAAGCATGCACTTTTCGTGTGTGTGTTCATTTTGACTTCTCAGTGACTATGCCCTGGTCGCCTGGTAGTTTAATGGCTGCCTTGACGTACAATAACATTTTTCTAATAGTCAATTGGTCATGCTACCCTCCTGATGTTGATGGTGTTATGATAGTAATAAACCCTGCAGCGCACAATATGCATTAACAAAAGTGTTGCTATTTGCTACTTCTGCCTGGGTAAAGACTCAGGTAGAAGTAATATGCTGCTCAGTTGGTACAATTGTTCCATTTGTTGTCTCCTCCGATTGCCAAATGAGGTGATGTGTTCAATTTATCTATTATTTTAATTCAGGCCAACATTTAAAAGATGCAAGAGAAATAGATAATTTAAATTGGAGTTTGATGATATTATTAAAATATGTAATTTTAATTGAACCAAACAACTGAATAGCCTAAAGAAATTTTTGAACTAAGAATTAGATTTTGTAGAGCTAATTTAGTTTGGATTTTATAGAATTAAAACCATTGTATAATAACTAATTCATGTACTTAGTTATTATACAATGGTTTCAATTATCTTAAAGTTCAATATAACATAAGAATTAAATGCAACTTAAAGGTTAGAACGAAGAACTTTTTTGCTCAAAGGCTGCGCGTCATATAGGTACTATGGCATTAAACTTATCGAAAATCATAAAAGTTTTATTTCCGTTCCATTGCGCAATGTCCGGTTGACGCGCGTCCGTAAAACTTGTCCGGCGAGCGATCGTCACGAAACACGTTAATGCTACATTGTTGTCTTATATGGAAGTAACCTAAATGCAGATTCGAAACGTAATACTTTGACGTAATTCTATAGGTTATTTTATATGATTTTTATTTTATAAGTACCTTATAAATAATAATAGTAGTAAAGGGATATAGTATATATGTAGTAGTAAAGGGACTCAATTGCTATCTTATATCTCCACTTTCCGTCCTTTTTGCTCCGTTTATTAGGCTGTTTGAAGTTTTTGCCGCAAAAGTTTTAATTGTATGGCAAATTGCAAAACAAATAATAATTAAATAAAAACGTTTAAGTTTTACAAATCGGTATGTAATTCAAAACAATAGAAATTTATTGTTACCTTGTAAATATATTCAATGTCGATCCTCAGCGGTTAAAATAACAAAAGGATAAGAGAAGGTTTTTTTTTATTTAACAATTGTTTTATGTTCTATTATAAAATACATACAAACAAGTTTAGCTACATTATCTAGTAGATATATGTAACAACTCTAAGTTAAAACAACAGCTAATTAAAACAGGTCAAATCTGGTCTGACTGTAACTTTGGATCCCGAATTATATAAAACAATATATTTTTAGTAAGTTGTGTACCGAAATTTTAGTGCGTGAACAAACGCCCACGTGTTTTTTATACGTCCATCATATAGTCACGTTACAGAACTTGCCAGATCAAATACAATCATTCTGCCAATGAGCTTCCATTGCTACAGATTCTACGTCGCTTTGTCCTATCCTAACAGAAAATTCATAAGCATGGAGGTAGGGCATTTTGCGAATACCCCACTGGCTAGCTATACCACCCTCAAGTTGGAAAATCTGTCGACAAGCACTTAACGGTGTGTTTCGGCAGCTGTCCTAGAGAGCCAGTAATTCTAGGATCGCCTGAACATCATCTTTGACCACAACATCACTTACCATTAGGTGAAATAGTGTTAAAAGACAAACTAATTGGACAAAAAATAAAAGAAATAGCATTTTTTTTAATGTAATGGAATGGCAACCAAGCAGGCGGCCCATCTGATGGTAAGCGGTTACCGTCGCCTATGGACATTTCATTTGCAACACCAGGGGTGTTACCAATGCGTTGCCGTCCTAAAATGTTCACTGAGATCACAAACCTTGTCGTCTCACAAGACCGATAATGATAATAAACTTAATTTTGACATAAACTCCAAACTGGTATTCGCTTTCAAAGGAAAATGTCAAAATAAAGTCCACCTCTTAAACCATTTTAATTACCTAGACCCATGATCAACCTTGAAGTTTCTATAAAGTGACTTTAACCATGCACATATCGAAGAAGCGAGTGTCATAAGGAGCGGCGGCACTGTTAGAGACAATAACTAATGTAACTAAACCCATACATGGTTATATACGACCACATAATAACTACATTGTAACTTTGAGTTTACTTTGTATGAATAAAAAAAAGTACTTTACTTTTTGAAGCAATCGTAGCGAAGTTTGTTAAGCCGTTCTTAATCAGTCAAATAAATTAAGAAAGGTCCGCCGCGGTCAACAGTTGGATAGGTGACCGTTAGTGACATAGCTACTGAGCGCTTCTGTGCTTTGGAGGGCACGTTCAGCAATCGGTCACAGTTGTTCTCTTAGGATGGCAGTCGTTATAGCATAGTGGTAGGGCATTTTGCGAATGCTCGCCTGGCTAGCTACCATCCTCAAGCAGAAGATATGTCGCCCAGCGCCTAACGGTGTGTTCTAGCAGATCTCCTCGAGAACCTGTAATACTGGGTTAGCCTGAAAAACATCTTCGACAATGGCTAGCCTATCAACTATAAAAAAAACTCTAAATGTAAGTATATTTGTATACATGAATGATCCAGTTAGTGATATATGAACATGAGTTTAGTCCACTTATTTTGTATTTGTATCGACAATTAGCTTGGACAAGTTGCTTCTATCAAGCTTTCACCTACGTAAATTACGTAGGTGAAAGCTTGATACAAGCATAAATAATTTTTTCAATCATTGGTTAAAGATAGCCTCGAGGGTCTTGCCTGTTTTTCTCGCAGTGGCTCTATAATTACATTTTGCTGAACGTGGCAGAAGAATGTAGTATTTTGCAATGTGAACATTTGTATTTAGCATCCATATGAGCGTCGTAGGCGCCTAAATAAAATATATGTGTGAGTGAACATCTTTAGTCAAATCTGTTAAAGTTTTTATTGTTTATTATTGGTGAAACGAACGATTGTGCAAGTGCAGAGTTGTAAACAAAGGTAATCCTAACCCAGTACCTAATCAGCTAAGAACATTTTATTAATGCGGTGAGCTGGATTTTTGTTATTTACATCACATAATTTTACCACCAGAAATCGTTAAATGTTTAAAAATATACGCACACAGCTGCTTTATATTTTTTGGCGATAATATACACGGCACACACACGCACCACGCACTTGAACTGAATTCCGCTGTCATCACGGGCAGACAGATATGTAGTTTTGACGTTGACATATCGCTCGTTATACCAACATAACGGAGTGGATGGATGGGATAAATTACGAACACTGCAAATTATCGATTATAAATTAAAATCGATTTTAAAATCAGCTATTGCCTTCGCTTTTGATAATGCTGGACGCACAATAGTATTTTTTTAATTGCAATTATTAAATTATATTTTCATAGTGATTGTCATGGATTGTACAGCTTGTGGCAGTTATATTATGGATGGAGATGACAGCTTGACTCCAGCTGGGATCACGAAGAAATCCCGAGATGCATATGTTACACTTCGTAGAAAAGTACATTCTGCTATTATAGAAGAAGAGGAACAAGAAGCCGAGGAAAATAAATCCAATTACGAAATCCATGACATAAAGCAAGAAATGATAATTTTGCAAGAGCTACTTACTCAGGCAATCAAACTGATTAAAGCCAACAATAGCCGAATCGATAGTTATACGGCACAAATTGAGCAACTACAAGGCAAGCTGAAATACTTTGAAGCTATGAATGCTGCGATGGTCCTGGAGATAGGGAAGTATGTGTCTCAAATGGATAAAACGACCAGTAGCAATAATTCTGTCTTAGAAGCTATTAACATTCCAGCAGAGTCAGGCAGACCTTTATCTCACTCCAACCCTACTCAATCCTGCAAAGAAATTAATGTTACTAACCCGAACTTTTCCAAGCAGCAACTATTGCAATCGAATAAATTACCATCAACGTCCTATATTGAGGATAAGTCACGTCCTAAGTCAGTGCCTGTGGTGATGAACGCTCCCGTGAGCTCAGTAACTTCGGTGACAACACGACGTAGTCAGAGGAAGCCTGGCAGTAAAATTGATAGACAAGCTGTGTGAGATTCTATGCTTTCTCCAAGTATACCACGAACGTCAATGTTATCGAACCTCAGCGTAACTTGTACCACGCAAGCACCACCCGATCCAACTGCGCCAGCAGCGCTGCATGTCGCATCTACAAACAATCTAGAACAAGGTGCAAGCAATACCAAGGACTGGACTGAAGGTTAAAATCGTCGATCTCGCCGAGACAATAGCGGCGTGGTCCGCGGGACAGCAGCCGCAGGTTCCACATCTTGTTCGATAATTGCATCGGAACGTAAATCGTACCTCCACCTGTACTACGTTCACATTGGAACTACTGTGCAATAAATGTTCGGCTGAAGCATTGAAATCTCGAGGTGACTACGCTTCCTTTAAGCTGACCGTACCGACCAAGGATGTCGAGAAGTACCTATCCTCTGAACACTGGGCGAAAGATATACACATCAAACCCTGGCAAAGAAGATTTCGCAACCCCCAGAAAGCTGAGTAAAACAATTAAATACAAGTATTATTCTCTGTTTTATCAGAACGTTCGAGGACTACGTTCGAAACTGAGTGAGGCGAAAACAGCAATCCTTGCGCTATCAGCTGATATATACGCGTTCACTGAGACTTTCCTAATATCGGGCGTAAGCGACGGTGAGTTGTTCCCTACTGGCTATACCGTGCTGCGACACGACCGTGCAAGTGATCGTGGCTGGGGCGGCGTGCTACTGGCCGTGAGAGACTCTCATCATCCAGCGGGTGCTTCACGTCGATGGCTACTCCGACGAGATTGAGATCGTTATCGCGCTTTTATCTTTGCGGTATAAGAAAATTGTTTGTTGTGTCGTCTACATTCCACCGGGCTAACCTGAAGACCGTTACGTATCTACTTTCAGTGTATTAGAAAATGTATTAGTTAAATTTCCTAAGTTAGATACTGTAATTGTAGGGGATTTTAATCTGAACTCATGCAACCAGGACGTTCGTATGCACTTTGAGAGTTTGATTACTAGCTGTGAATTGGTACAATACAATAATATTACTAATAAGCATGACGGAATCTTAGATCTGGTGTTGGGCAGCCGAGGTGATGCGTGAGTGGCGATACACCACCCGTAGTGAAAGTTGACGGTTACCATCCGCCGTTGCTTGCGTCAGTAAGGTGCGCGCGCACGCCGCGTCCAAGGAACTTTAACCCTCATCTGTTTCAGCACCACCCAATGCAAGATAACATCCCTCGCCAGTGGAATTTTCGTAAAGCCGACTTTTAATCACTATACGCTGCCATGGCTGTATGAATTATTAGGCACGTGTTTCGATAGCTGCGTTCCTCTTAAACTGCCAGTAAATTCAGGCTCGCGTTACCAATATCCCACGTGGTTCACGCCAGAAATAATAAATAACATTAAAAATAAGTACTTTCATCTAAAAAGATTCAGAGAACAGAACAAGCAATTCAACTGGGAAATGTTTAAGTATTACCGAGCAAAAGTTAAAACTTTTATTGATCAGTCTTATTCTGAGTACATTAGTAGAACTGAAGTAGATATTAAACAAAATCCGAAGCAATTTTGGAAATATATTAAAGATCAGCAATGTAACAGACTACCAGTGTCCGAATTCAAATTTGGCGGCACCACTGTTTCCGGTGTCGATGCGGCAAAAGCGTTCGCCACGTATTTTAAGTCGGTATTCCTAACTGACATACCGACTCTGTCTGCTGAAGAGGCGGAACGAGAGGCTGCAGAGTCTCTGATCTCGTCTCGTATAGCGGTAGACAATGTTGGACCGGGTGATTTGTTATTTGCTGTTCGACGGTTAAAGGCTTACTCTTCAGTAGGACCGGACGGCATTTTGCCTTATATCGTTAAGGATTGCTATGATATACTTAAAGCCCCACTGTTACATATATTAAATTTAGCATTAAGCACCGCAACGTACCCGTCTCTGTGGAACATGTCCAGAGTCACTCCAGTACCCAAGGATGGCTCTAGGTCCAAGGTCGAAAACTATAGACCTATAGCGGTTTCTTCGGCCCTCGGTAAAGTGTTCGAGACAATACTGAACCGCGATATCGTTAGGCAGACCAAGGCGCAACTGAGCGACTCTCCTCAACACGGGCTTCGAGCTGGTAGGTCCACGACTACTAACCAAATAAATTTTGTGGACTACGCTGTTGCTCAAATGGACTGTAAAAAGCAAGTGGATGCTGTTTATTTAGATTTTAAAAAAGCTTTTGACCGCGTCCATAATGACGTTTTACTAAAGAAATTTTCATGTATAGGCTTCACTCCAAATTTGTAAAAACTTTTTGCTAGCTATTTTGCGAACCGGCTACAGTATGTGCAGCTCGGAAACTGCCGCTCAGATCCTTATTTGACCTGTTCTGGCGTGAGCCAGGGCACCATTCTTGGTCCAACCCAATTTTTAATCATGGTTAACGACTTGCCGAGGGTCGTCAAGACGGCAAAATGCCTCATGTTTGCGGATGACCTAAAGCTATTCTTGGGAATAAGAAATTCCGCCAACTGTGAAGCGCTGCAGAGAGACATCGATAATGTTGTAGCTTGGAGTGAACGTAACCATCTTGAGTTTAATGCGTCGAAGTGCAAAACTATAACTTACACTCGCACTCAATCGTCCATGTTGTACCCCTACAGCATTGGCGGTGTTCCTCTCGAGCGCGTGGAGCAGTTACGTGACCTAGAATTGGGACCCTGGACACCGAGCTGACGTTTAACTACCACATCGCTGAGATTACTGCCATAGCTCATAAAGCACTTGGTTTTGTCATCAGGCAATCCAGGCAATTCCAAAATAGGAGTACCATTATCACTCTTTACTATGCTTTTGTCAGGAGTAAGCTAGAATACAATTCGATTGTATGGGACCCTCACGAAGGCAAGTATAAACTCATGGTCGAAAAGATATAAAAACGGTTCGCCAGATTTCTTTACAATCGGATTTATGGCTACTATCCTTATCTATATCCGTCCTTATTCGTATCAGGCATGTTAAGCATAAACACCTTGGAGCTGCGGCGCAAATGCGCACTCATGCTACACTACTTTCATTTGGTGCGCGGTGGGATCGATAACCCCTCAGCACTGTCCCGCGTGGGGCTGGTAGTGCCAGAGCACCTGCTGCGCCCGAGCCGGCGGCGACTGTTCACGCTAGTTGCACCCTTTGCGCGCACCTGCACCTCACAGTTTACTCCCACCAGTCATGCCATCTCTCTACTCAATGCCCTGGTTGCTCAATTAACAGATCTTGACATTTTTAATATAAGATCATGGATGTTTCTGAATATATGTTTGAATAATTTTACTATACGTAATAATGTATTAATTTTATGATATTTAAAACTTGACATTATTAATTTTATATAATAGTTAGATACATGATTAACAGATCTTGACATTTTTAATATAAGATGAACGATGTTTCTTAATATATGTTTGAATTAAGAAATTATTCGATCTACCGTCAGAAAATTTTATATAACGTTATGATTAATATAAAAATTTCTGACGGTAGACCGAATAATTTCTAAATAACTCATGTGACAAATAAGATCAATTAGTCACCCCGTGACCACGATCACTGCAAAGTGTTTGAAACGTCGAGATAAAATAATGAAAAATATACGCGATTTAAACCCTTTAAAGTTGTTTAATTACTATGTGTAATAATCGCGAAAACCTAAGACAACATTCCGAAAATTTTATTGCAAGTCTTTTGAAAATGGTTAGCGTATCAATTGTATGCCGCGACAAATGCACTATCATATTTTAAATATAATTAAAACACACAGTTAATTTCACTCAATACCATACATACCAGTTTTGTGCTTGGGAATTGATTATTGCTAATTAGTAACATATCCATCTATAGTGATTATTATAATTAACATAATCATTGAACTTAGAAATTACTTATAAATAATTATGGAATTATCGATTTTAAACAGTTATTTTAAAGTAATGTTTCTGTAAATTGTTGTACCGATTAATTTAATTATACTCATGTCTATTTTTGTATAATCAAGAACTGTAAATCTGATGAAAACTGAATAACGACAACTGGAATAAATCAGTATGTAGCTGGAAAATGGTCACTAAATTTCAGTTCGGAATTCCAGATATAAAAATATCTCTATTAATTTGAGTGTAAAGCTGATAGCAAAGAGCAATAATAAAAAGAACCCATACGAGTATATTTCAAATAGGTAGATACAAACTTTAAGTCTCTTTCATTAAAATATATTCAGGTGCCTCGCCGTTGAATTATCAATTACGTTTTTACCAGAACACCTAACATTTACAAAAGTCTCCTTGCTTGTTGGAATAAATGTTTTAAACCAACCTTTTCAAATACAAGCATGCCTCTTACGTCAAAAGACCATATAATAAAATTCAACTTAAATAAAAAATAAGAACTCCACGATGCGTCTTTGATAGGTTTCTACTTAATACATCACAATCGAGGACTCCTGACTGATACAGAGTTGTTTGCGTCAGTATACAAGGCATTACCAACCTTACAGCCTTACTGCAGAGCCGATTTGTAATCGTTGCGTGTATTTTTTAGTCCATATATTGAATTAATTCAAGCACTTGACGTTTAGAAAAATAAGAGCATCGAACTTGTGAAAGTGCCACCGACATTGCGACGCCATGAAGGTGAAAGGTTTTTGTATAAACCTTAAGAAAACAAATATTAAAAATATAAAATAGCGAGGTTTCATCAGAATAAATCTGTAATGAAACTCGCCATGTGTTGACGATAACTCCAATGCTTTACGAAACGTGTTAGAGATTATTAAAGCTGGTTTTTTACTCGTTAATCGATGTGATTAATCATTTTTAGGGTTTAAGCAAATATTCGAAACAGTGATAGCCGAGTGGTAACATCTACAAACTGTCGTGCCGCTGGTCCATGGTTTGATCCTGGTTTGTGCTTTGCCGCATGGTGGAAGAGCATTTTGCGAATGCTCGCCTCGCTACCAGCCTCAAGTATACAATCAGTCTCTAAGCACCTGCCAGTCTGTTCCGGCATTAATTATGAAATTACAGACACAGAATGTCTCAGGTTGATGTGTAGTTCGTCACTTGTGATGAATGTGTTAGTTTAAATAAATAAAAGGTCAAAGTCAAAACCATTTATTCAATTTAGGCGTCTGCAACGCTCTAATGAAATATTAATATTGAAATATTCTAATTTTACTGCCTCGTTCAGCAAACAAAGTTGTATAGAGCCACTCCGAGAAGAACGGGCAAGAAACTCGGTGCCATCCTTTTAAACATATTTTAACAATGTGTTACATACTTATTATAAACACTTTATTTACACTTTTACTGGATCATTAATTAACATTATTACAATTATAATTCAAAACAATTTATAATAACGGTCAAAACTTTTTTTACAAACAATTTTAAGAACATCCCCAACAAGGGCATCCCCCCAGCCCACTCCCCGCCCCCGCAGCTCCACTCTCGCGCCGCGCAGAACGAGCAGTTACGCGGAGTCGTCGCCGCGATTTAGACGCGTAAACTCACCTGAGGAAGGGCATCGGATATGCCCGAAACCTAGGTCGACAATCTCGACCAATACGCGTGAGTACAGCCGGTTATATAAAACATTAATTTTAAGAACCATTACATATAAACAAGGTTAGTCGTGTAATATCATAAAAGAGAATAATAAATTACTTAACTTCACACAATCTCGATCGGGCAGCACTTCGTCGTTAAAGACTACTTTGAAAATATATTTCGACACCACTGTGAGATCTGAGTTGTTCACCCTGAGCTTGCTTAAAGACGACTTACTTGCTGGGCAGAGCCCCTTTCAAATAACAACTTCGGCAGTCAATACTTTTAAATCATTACAATTTTGGTTTACTATTAAATTATTTGATTAGAATGTGCTTATAAATAACTATTTTAATCATAGGTATTATTACATTAATCTTATTATTGATTTTATACGATTATATGTATTGAACAAATTTAATATACTTAATATGACTAACATCAAATCAAGTACTCTTATTTTATACCTTAAATAAATGTACAATGGTTCAACATGATACAAATACTAGTATAATATATAATGATACATAATATATATATGATACATATAATAGTTCCTTGCAAGTTCTATTTTATTCAACATATTAAAATTAAAACATTGCCTAAAACGTAAATGTAACGACACAATATTTACCTATGCTATCAAATGCATCTGTTTAGAGCAGAAGTTAACGCTTAACATCAGGTGGGCTTCGTACGTGTTTTGTCACAATGACATAAAATAGGAATTATTACAGCCATATTAAGGCTTGTCCGTTCGTATCCAAGAGGGGTATTTGGCACTTAAACCGAATCAGTTTTACGTCAGTTGAATAATGATTTAAGGGAAGTATCCGATTATTTACATTTTATATAAAAAAAACTCTTCATGAGTAACTCCTTATTACATAATTTTTGCTCTTTTGTAAAACTTCTTACATATACCAACATGACATTAACGCGACAATAGAGGTAAAGATTCTTAAATATAACAAAGTAAATTAAAAATAAACACTAAGTTAATTGGGCTCGTCGGAATAGTCAGCTCAACATCCAACAAAGGAATGAAAAATAATGTTAAATACACACACCAATTTAATCTTGGAACGGGAATCTTAGTATCTTAGATTGTAACAGCTGTATATTTAGCTGAAAATTTCATAACAAGTTCAGTTTTTTTTTAAACTTTCATGTAAGAAATCTATTATTCATTATTATCAATATTTCTAAGTTCGATTTTTTGAATATTATTACAATTTGATTCAGTCCAAGGCATTCATAATAGAGATAGAGGTATGAATATCAATAGGACGCAAAAATAAACGCACAGTATATGTGTTTACCAAAGGACAACTCGCAAAACGCGTGTCCAAAACATTCGGGTACAATGTAAATATTCAGAACAACATAATTCATTCGAGCGACGGACAAGACTTACTGCATCAAACTTTTTTCATACAATTTGGCGAAATAATTCCCCGAACAAAATGGGCAAGCACAATGAGCGTCGTAAATTGTACCGAGCGGGCGAGCGGGGTGAGGCAGGTGGTGGTGCTGGAGAGGGGGTGTCTCGTGGGATAGGGCAGTATCGGCACTGAGACCATCAGGATTTGTGTCGAGTTGTTGAGTTTTAGAACTGGTTTTGAATAGTTATTCGAGTAATTTTCATGCTGAAAATTTTCGAATTTGTCGTACAAAAAGTGACTATAATGGCCAGCAGATTTGACGCATGTTTCCAAGAGTGAAAAGGTATTTTTACGTGTAATTGTATCATCCTCGACTGCATGTTTACGATTAGTAATTACCAAATTTTTTAAACTGGATTCCATTGTGAACATGATAATTTTATCATAAATCGTCACAAACTATGTAGCGTCGCTGAAGCTCATTCCTAATATTTTTTTTCTCCCGTATTCCCAAAAAAAAACGGGAAAGTGGCATTATTTTTAACTATTTTTCCGCGGTTAGTCCGCCGATTATGAATTGTTTTGTTTTTTTTTGTTGGGTGAATATACGAGTACCTTTCTGTTGGAGCTATTTAAATTTCATAAATGGTCAGTGGTTTTCAATTCAATAAACTGAAAAATGGTAGAACAAAAAGGTATGCATAGCTATAGATATATATATATATATTTATTATATATATATATATATATATATATGGGTTATTCGATTGACTATTATATATTTGACATTGTAACGATTTTGTTATTAATAAATATATTATAAACACTTTGTAAAAGTAAGAAATAACTTGTGGAAGTCATACCATGACAATGTGAGCTCATTGTTTTGTATCAGCATGGTACCACTTCAAGTTATTGCACTTTTCATTGTTAGAAGTTGGTTCCGTTTTTTATTAATGTTTAGAATTGATGAGACCAACTAGTCAGCTGCCTCATTTATTCTTATCCTGCTTCAAAGTGCACTGCGCTCGTCACGAGACGTTAGTTTTTCGTTCATCCAGTAATTACACTAGCTACAATGCCCAGTTGTGAAAATGGTATTTTACACCAGAATTATAGATTCGACCCCGAAATAAAGGAGTTTCCTTAATTGTATACTATACATTTTATACATCACTTGTATAATCAATTGGTTTGGTCATAATTTTTTATTGCTGTCAGGCAGGCTTTTCACCACAACTTCCTGTGGTAAAAGATGATGTGGTCAAAAACGGTAAACGGGCTTAATCTAAAATGAGAACTGTATTGAATACGCACCATCAGGTGCTTGGTGTAAAATTTTCTGCATGAGGGTGAAAGTTAGCTAGCTATTAAATTTACTACCACGTAAAATGTAGTAAATTATATGCCCTTGAACCAATCGTCAAGTTAACTTTCTCGTTCACGTTTCAAAAACAAAATCAAACTTGACCAAACTGCAGTATCTATAGTGAATTGCAAGGACTCTTCCTCGATTATCGTCCGCTAAACAAAACGGCCGCTGTGGTAAGAACGCCCCTGTACTTGTGACCGTAACGGCGTACCGTCCGTCGCGCGGTGCTCCCTAGAATTTGTGGCGCGGCCAATAAAACCTGCAATTGTTATAATAATCGTACTACTTAAACGTAGATCAGCGAGAGGTTTTATTTAAGCTTTGCAAATTTTGAAGTAATTACAACCAAAAAATCTTTAAACTAGTGGCTCTCGGAGTTGTAAACCTCGTAAGTGTGCCCTTGCATACCTAACATAACAAAATTTTTCTTACATAGCTTAAAAGCCATAGCTATATTCCGAAAATTGATGAAATTAATTTGCCTTCCTTTATTATTTTACCTCTTCTACACTCATACAAAAATGTAATGTGTAATGCCGACACCCACCTCCCCTCCTTTCGCACCCTTCGCCGCATCTATTATCATTCTTTCCGATGATTATTGCGGTAACGTCAAAGATTGTTTACCTATTTGTATTTTGTATTCATTAGATTATTGCTCATTATGTACCGAACGCTTTAAAAAGAACAAAGTAGCAAACAAAAGCTACATGGGTATTGGCTTTGTAATGGGAATGGTAGGTATGGCCAATAACATTGTTTATTGATTAACGTCTTCTATAGTGTGGGTTAACAAAAATAACTAGGTATACATACTCCAAAATCTGATGAAATTCCCTTGTGATTTGATTTGACACAGGAAATCAGCGTTCTTTTTTCATATTTTTCATCCCGGCCTCTTTAAGTTTATTGGATGAGTAAGTTAATCATATAAAAAGTTTTTTCTTCATATGGGTAGCAAAAAGTATGTACGTAATATGAAAAAAAAAATTACAAATTGGCATGTAACGATTTTTTTAAAGTTTTTAAAAACGAAATCAATATTGATTCATCCTTTTAGTTACTGTGTTGCCACAGACAAACACACTGATACACATGTTAAACTTCTAAAATCCCTCTGTTTGGTTTGAGTATAACAAACAACTGTACTCACTAAACTGGTTTGACATTGTTGACCTTGATTTCGGACACATTTTCGGACCTAGGTATTAACCGACTGTAGTACTTGCTTCTATTGGGTCAAGGCATTATTTGACCAAACAATTGCAGTCGGTTGTTATAATTAACATAATTATTACTTAGTTTAAGTAAAAAATAAAATAAACCGATTTTTGCACCATTTTTGTTCCAATACTAGAGATGGTGAAGAGTACCAGCGCTTGATTAAGTGGTGAAGGTATCCAAGGATTGAGGTAAACATCACGGTGTTAAAGCATTTAGTCGATTCAGTTCTTTTTTCGAGTAGAAAGATTGACATAATTATATCGTCAAAACTCACTTTATTACAAGGCATCATGCAACAGATATATCTATTTATTATTTATTGGTGCAAATCGTTCAACATCTTATTAAAAAAAAAAACATTCTTATAGGTGTTTGGATTTTTTTCCAGGTGCAGGTGACATCAGATAAAATGAAATAAAATATAATTAAGGTCGAAGTCACAGAGCATGTAATCCTTTCTGAATTAGAACCAGCATGACATTATGATCTGTCAAGACCAAAATAGTTCTTTAATAAATTCACGCGAACTTTTCAAAAATCTAATATAGATTACTGAAAAGTTCTAAAAAATATAAAAAGAAAAAATCGTTGGCAGAATAATTGCTGAGTAACGCTTAGTTGGCAGAGTAACCTTTCGTTGCTTTGGAATTTCAAGGTTAGTTTTTGTTCCTCGGGTACAGTAAATTTTTCGGACCGTAAAAACTTACTGTTTGGACTCTGGCTCTTAGCGTGATAGATGGCAATGGACTCGCCCCCGAGACCATTCAATAATAACAATCAAGTATGTCAAGACATAGTTGTCAATATATTCAACCTTGTTTTCTGGAAAAACATGATGTCTGACAATAAGTTGGTAATACTATTATTTTTTTATATAATAATTAATAGGTTTTGTTAAGTACAATATAAATAATATATTAAAACTTTCGTAACGTACACTTTACGCGTCAAGCTTGCGCGGATGGGGTCGGGAGCGCACGTACTCCTTGACGAAGCGACTCTGAAAGTCGCGAAACCGGTTGAGATCGAGCTACTCGACTGTATTAACGTAAGTAGAATCGGTGTGAATATTATATAAATAAATAATATAGTTAATTTATTAATTTATCCGCCATGACATACTTAATGTATAGACATACATTATGTCATGGCGGATAAACTAAACGTTGTTTCATATAACTAACATATTAACATTAACATTGAAACTAAAATATTAAATAATATATGCTGAAACGTTGCTCTAACTAACTCCACTTCTGTCTTAGATAACATAAACACAATACCGATAACCGATGCAATGGCCTAAGTTGCTTAATTTACTGCCGTAATTATACTACCTAACACATAGTCTTACCACCTTTACCTTCAATTACTTAAACACAACCTTATGTTACAAAGATAAAGTCCATATCAGCTCGAAAACTTTTACCTTTGATAGTGTCCATTATCACTCTTAACCCGGCTACGACCAAAACTAGTTCAATTGAAATTAGACTTTCAAAACGTCGAGTTAGGGTACATTTTGAATTGGCAAGTCGTAATGCCCAGTGGACCCATAATGTCTAAGTACTGGACCTTAGTAATTTACCTAAGTAAGGAAGTTTTTGTCATGACGGACGGACCGTTTATTTTTAGGGTAGGTCGGTTATTTCGGAAATGGGGAGGTTTATTGTGGCACTGACGAGAGGCCACTGAAAAATGGCGAAAGGCTACACGGAGAAATGTTTCGGGGTTCTCTTATCATTATGGTAGCTCCTTCTTTTTTTGGGGTGAATAAAATGAAATAAATAGTTAAATTAAAATGACGAACAAATATATTATGATGAATGCAATATTTTTTCTATTATTTTATTTAATTCACTAAGCAATCGCGAATGACGACTGAATCTTCTCCATTTCAGCTTGGACTGTATTCCTGTTTGGATTCCAAATTTCAGTTTGTTTTCGTGTTCAGGTCTTATTTCTCAACCGACTGTTGTGAAATATATTAGCAGGTGCGATAATTACATTTCGAAACAGAATATAAGGGTTGCATATGTAAAAAAGTAAGATTTTAGCTAACAGTAAAAACAATTAATTAACTTAAAAATATTTTTCACATTCATAATAAGAAATAAAATAGTGCTTTAATATTTTTCTAAACTATCGCAAGTTTTGTCCATAATGATTTATGAACCAGCTAGGTGAGGCGATATATATATTTATATATATGTATATACCGCGAGTACTAGCCGGTTGTTAAGTAAGAAGTCGAATCATGTAGGCGACCATATAAGCTTTCCACTACTTACGATAAAATCCAAAATAACGATGTGTATATATCGAGAGTTGTAAAAGTTGTTGAATCAATAGAAAGTGTAACACGATACGAAGAGAAAGCATTAATTACGGCGGTTTCATTAATTTTGATACGCAACGTCAAATTTTCCAAGTTTTGACAATCAACAACTTTGAGTTGAGAACTTTTTAGCATTGTGGTAGATTAGGCGATCAAATTTAAATTTACCTTTTATAAATTTAAAATTCTGTAAATTAAGACAATATATACAAATACAAATACAAAAGCCTTTATTACTGATAATATAAATACATTTTCCACTATTATAACTATTACATCATTTTTTAATTTATTATACAAACATATTAAAGTTTCTAACCATCATATTATTATTTCTAAAAATTATGATTACAAGCACTACCGCGTACGAAGCGAAAATCATAAATTTACAAATTATTGGACTACAAAATGTTTTGCGACATCATATTATTAATTAAAAGTTATTTCTCATATATATTGTTGTTTCAGAATAGTTTTTTTTGTTTTGGTTTAAATAATTTGTTACATTCTTTATTATTTATAATTAATAAATGATAACTGTCACATAATAGTACTATTCATAATATTTTGATTATTTAATTATTTCTATTATATTATTTATCTAATTAATCTTTTAATTAGTTGAATTTAATATGTTTGAATATGACTTCAAATAATAATACATCAACATGTCTGTTAATATTTTTACCCTAATAGTTTAATCTTCGACCTCGGTAACGTTATTATCAGCTTGCCTTTTGGCATAGGCCTCCCCTTGGGTTTTCCATCTCTCCCTGTTTGCAGCTGTTCTTTGCCATGTTGTTGTAGCTGTTTGCTTCATGACATCCTCCCATGTAGTTTTTTGACGTCATCTCCATCTTTTTCCGTCTCTGGGGTACTTTCTTCTTGTTTCTTATAATTCTTGTGGCCTGCCCATTTCCACTTCAGCTTTTTCACCGTGTAAATAACATCTGTTACTTTTGTCTTGCTTCTTATATTTGATAGTTTGATTTTGTCCCGTAGTTTGATATTTAGAATGCTTCTTTCCATTTTGTTTTGGCACACTCTTAATGCTCTACTCTGCTTCTCAGTGAGGGTCCAGGTCTGTTCTCCATACGTTAAACATGGTAGTATGCAAGAGTTGAAAACTGTAGTTTTGTCTTATTATAACAAATAAGACATTACGTAGTATTAATTTACGAATAAAATAAGATGCACTTCTGTAAGGTTTTTGGCTGTTTTCAAGTTGATAAATTTATATATATATATGCAGCTAGTACAGAATAATAAATTGTTTTCGGTGCAAATATTGGTATACGGACATCTAAGATATTATGTAATTTTCTAATTTATTTTTTATTCGTTCTCTTCGTTTTAATGTAAGATTGCAGGTTTGTGTACAAGAAATGTTAATTTGCGTGCCCTTCCTCAGTCTCCATACGAATTTATAGTAGTGTACCTATAAGCTTACTAAAATAAGACTCGGTAATTTACTTATCGACATAAGTTGTAAATGGCTTAGACTTGATTATGACCACTTGGAAGCAAAACATCACTAGTTTGCTATGGATCATCATATTCGTAAGGATTCATAAATCAATGTAATATTTATGAATCTTGACAATTTACAACTGAATAGGAAAAGAACTTGTTTAATGCGAGTAGAGCTGTAACGACTATTAGTTTTTGAGGCCCTCATGACGGAGTTTTGTGTTACAGAGCATGGTTAGTCGTGGTTAGCCGAAAAACTTGGATGGGTGCCCGGAGTATACACGTATTTCGGAGCGAAGTGCACGTAAGTCTTCGGTCCCGGTTTCTGTCTTAAGATGGCAGTCGTTATTGCATTATAGTATATAATTTTGCCAAATACTCACCTGGCTAGCTACCACCCTTTAGTAGAATACATGTCGCTCAGTCATCAACAGCTCAGCCGTGACAGAACATTCTCTGTTATCTGGTGCAGGACACTTCATCCGCTTCGACAAAACTCGGGTCTTGTCGAGAGAAAAGTTCTTCGTGCCTCGCAAGATCCGAGAATCTATTGAAATTAGTAGACGTCCAAACTTCAATAGAGACGGAGGATGGTTCTTGTCACCTACTTGGAAGCCGTGTCTTCATGGAACTGATTTGGATGATAAGGACGGGTCTAGTGGAGATGTAGTGAGTTCTTTTTGCTGGGACTCCATGCCAGTCGGGATTTCACCATCAGCGACGAAGAGGATTCGCATCAGTCGATGACACGACCAACTGCAGCCCACCCCTCGTACCAACCGATGACGTCACGCGGGCTACGAGCTGCCACCCGCAGTGCTAAGCGAGATGTCAACGCGGGCGTCTCGAGCTCTCCTTGAAAAATACCACCGAATGTGGTTGAAACTATAGTCGGAGCTATCTGACTGAATCACGTGAGTTATCCCGTATTATTTACTAAAATGTGTATTAAGATTTCTTAATCAATAAGTTTTTCACATGTTACTTGAATTTTCCTTCTATGAGTATTGTAATATGTTTGGGAAATTTATTATAAAACCGCACACAATTACTTAAAATAAGACCTTTTATTCGTTTTTGCTTAAACCTGGTACCGCTATTTTGTATTAATTTCTAGTATTGTAATAAATTGTATTGTCACTGTTTAATTTAATTGTACTTGTTTTTTTACGAACGTACATAATATTTTTAAATATATAAAGACTTGGTAAAGTTAAAATATTAATTTCATTAAAAAAATCCCTAAGAGATTCCCCAGGATCCATTTCATATTTGGCTCGTATTGCACGTTTTTGCTAGATAAAGATTATCTCTGTCTCAGCTTCTCATAGGTCAAATGTACACACTATATTTGACCTAAATATATCTAGCGAGTGGCCATCTATTTTCTACATCTACTCCTCTGACTCGGGTATCGGACCTGGAACCTCGAGATTCCACTGTGGTGCTTTTACACACGAACCGCTGTTGTACTTTTAACTGGACGGCCACAAGTCCAGTTAAAAGTATAAGTAGCTTTGAACAAGTGATCTCAGTAAACTTTGTTTCGTACTTTGGGAAACAAATTAAATTACTTTTAGAACATTGTCTGCTAAATCCGTGACTAGTAAATAAAAGACAAAGTTCTGCTACTTTATTGCAAATTTTGCTGGGGTGAGGAAAGTTGACTCGTTCTTTTAGGTTCTTACAGGCTCTTAATAAAAGTTGTTGCAATTACTCACATATTGCTTCAAATTGGTGAAACTTTTAGATAGCGTGGTGAATAGTTAATAATAATAACTTATTATTTCATTAAAGTGTTAAGGTATGAAATTGTCTAGTTGCGAATGAAAAGTTTGTGTCACATGAATGATTAAAATAAACTGTAATAATTATGATTTGGACTATTTGACATGAAGTCGGGTCATGTGTAACGTACAAAATGAATAGATTATATGCTTTGGGCTGCATTTAAAAAAAGAAAAAGAAATAAATCATTATATCATCAGGCGTATATGCCTGATGATATAATGATTTATTTCTTTTTCAGAACTATAGATATATAGAACTATAGAACTACTAAACCCATTCCTCCCCACTGTCATATTTTTAGGACACTATTTTCAAAATTTATTTTTACGTAGGACTTTTATTTTTATTATTTCTGATGAAATTCATATTATTACACTATTTTTCTAATATATTTTATTGCTGTAAAAAATGTTTACGTAATTTTATGTATTTTTTTTAAATTGATCATTTTTGTTGACTGAAGGAGAGCATTGAGTTCCGATTGTATATACCGTAAGAGATAAACGTTACCTACTTCAAAGTACAAAATACATATTCTTAGATCTCAACAAAATATAAAACAAATAAAAACAAAAACCAAATATAATTTGTGAACTTGTGAACGTACTATACGTTCAAAATAAGACACCGAGAACCTGTCTGTACAATTTGCCGCGAAGGCGTGTTTTTCCTGTCACGCTAAATACAGGTCCAAACTGGTCAATTATTTGTTTTTTGCTTGTCTTGCTTGTGTTTACATTAGTCAATTAGTCTACGCCGAACACATTACATCTCGTCATACAAAACGATAGTGATTATTTATCGACCTAGAGTAAAAAAGTGAATTGTTTACAAGGTTGAGAAATTATAGGTAAGTAAAAATATTTTATTTTTGTTCTTTATCTAATTGTAAACAATATACCTGTCTGTATACGTGTGGCTATATACTAATATTTTCTATTTTTCATTATTTATTGATCATCAAAAAGAGTATAAAATAGCTTTGAAGGTGTCCGAACTATCTTCAAGATATTGAAGATTCTAGTGATGAGAAGTTGAATGACATTGAAGTTGCCATATTGCCGCCGGATGAGGTAGATGAAATGACTGACATAGAAGAAATTCCTGCCGACAATGTGGGAGTTTTGCCAGTGTCTGATGTAGCTGGTCAAGTGGAATTTTCGTACACGATCGATAACGTCGCGGAAAATCATCCTACTCAAACCACATCCCGGACAAGCAAGACAGTCACTTGGCGTAAGTGTGAACCAGTATATTCTGAAATACAGCCTGAATCTAATACTGCTAAACAATGTTTGGAAAATATTATTACGGAGTTGGAAAAAAAATAAGCGGTAGAAATATTGGAAAACTTGTTGTGTGACGAGATTCTAGAACATATTGTACACGAAACTGTAACCTATGCCTAACATCATACAAATTATTTGAACTTCAAGTAAACCGACACCCGGTTCTTCACAAGTTCTTTTACAACCTGTCAGGTTTGATAGTTTTGGTCACTATATGTCAAAGAGGCACAAACAGAGGCGTTGTAAAGGACAAGGTTGTAAGAAAAAACCTCTAATCTTTTGTGCTAAATGTGAAAAAACACTTTGCAGTGATTGTTTCATACCACATCATACAAAATAAGCTTATAATATTTTATTTTTAAGATTGTTTGTGGAAATAATTTTCAAATAAAGCTGATTTTCTGATAATGGTTAACTTGTATTATTTCTGATCACATGTCCCCATTGTCATATTTATAGGACAGGCTGAAACAGGGATGAAGGTATATTTTAGGAAAAAAATTTGACATATTTTTTTTCTTAATGTATTATGAACTTAATTTAAAGAATTTATCATAAAGCTCCAATGTTTTCCAGGCTTGGGAAGCAATGGGTTATATGGACTTTTATGACACGTGACATTAGCATGGACATATGAATAGTACGTAATGTATATGGAATAGATGTAGCAAAGTGGCTTTTATTTATTTTGAGTTTATGGAGCTAAGCAGCCAAACAAGACGGTATATTTTTTTATACTGGACCCTTTCCTTTGCTAAAGCCAATAATAATAGTCAATACCATGGCACATTTCAACATTAACATCACTGGACGTGTATCAAGATTTTATTGTTAAATATATAAATTAAAGTAATTCTAGTAAAAATTTTTTCCTAGCGTGGTGGAATGGGCCTTCAGTAGGCTATTATCAATAAATCCATTTTGGAAAATAGAACAGACTCATAATATCTTATATTGAATTTTTTACATATTAACGATGTGTATCGTTTTTAGGGTTCCGCACCCAAAGGGTAAAAACGAGACCCTATTTCTGAGACTTCGCTGTCCGTCCTTCCGTCCGTCCGTCCGTCTGTCACCACGCTATATCTCAAGAACAGTGATAGCTAGAAAGTTGAAATTTTTACAGATGATGTATTTCTGTTGCCGCTATAACAACAAATACAAAAAGTTGGCCAAGTGCGAGTTGGACTCGCGCACTTTAAAACAAAATAAGGTTAAAATATGAAGTGTTGTTATAGCTAATGGTAAGGAACCCTTCGTGCGCGAGTCTGACTCGCACTTGGCCGATTTTTTTTTCTAATATTTTTGAAAGGTTTATATATCCTGATTTTGTTTATATAAAGATTGATAGGCGTTCATTTGAAAACTACTATGGTTTTATAAACCCTTAAGGCAAAATATTATCATTTAAAGCATTTAGAGCAATGGTAACGAAAAGGTAGATACAAGTCATGACTGATCATGAGAGGCGTGGTACAAATTTAGTATTTAGTAAGGATTAGAATATTTTAGAAACGCCCCTTGTATAGCTTGCTTAGTCATTCCTAACTGATCAGCTAAGTAAAGCAACGTCCGCTGCGGTCGGGACTTGGATGGGTGATACTTATTGGTATTACTACAGAGCGCTTCCATGCTTCGGAACGCACATTGAGCCGCCGCCGGTTCCAGTTCTAGTTTTAAGATTGCAGTATTTAAATTTTGGAGGTCAGAAGGTCATTTTGCGAATGCTCACTACCTTCAAGTAGCAAATCTGTTGCTAAGCACCTAAAGATATATTCCGGCAGATGTCTGTTATTAGCCAAACAGCTGTTAATAAATAAAAAAAATTAAGACGTGTGACAGTTTGTGTTATAGCTAGTGGTATAAATCATGGAATTTAGCTGTTTACCATCTACTCCTAATTCAATCTTATTGTGATAAATTCATGAGTTTTTATTCAAGCAGCCGTATTATTCAAAGTCAAGGCCCATACGGATAAACGCACTCACACCGCTCTACCCTCGAAATGATCTAATCAGTCAGTTCGACGGATGATACCAGCGCCTTTTTCCTAACATCTATTACTATCTATCTCTACCGATATTATAAACGAGTTTCTCCATCGTTGAAGCAAGAATGTACGTAGTTCACAAAAATATTATCAAAGCTACATGTTGCTTAAACAACAAATTTTGGTATTATAAGTTTAATGGACACAAACAGACACAAATAAAAAAGCAGACGCTAATATAAAAGAAGTAGACACAGGCATACTTTTACGCATATACAATGCAATAAATAAGATTTGATAGGTAGATTTGATTGGTATCAATATCCTTATTGAAATTAGCATGTATAATTAAAAATATAGTATAGCCAAATTAAAACTAAACAGCGACATCCACGATCACAATAATATCGAGTTAGTGAGATGAGTAATTATTTGGAACTTACATAATAGAGAGTTGCCAAATTTTAATAAGTCAAGAGAGATATAAAGTTTTCCATATTGAATTCTCTGAATACAAAATTTGTCAAACCAAAATCTAGTAGCTGTTGAAAAAAATTTATAAATGAAACTACAACAAATGCTTCTAAAATGTTAATTTCGCTATCATCTACTATTATACATATTGTTAATAAACAATAAAACCGTACTTAATAATTATGAAAAAGATACGAGTAACTTTCGTTAAAATTAAAACATTAATTCGGGGATCTGTCCTGATCTTGTGCAGTGGTTCCAGCTCCCGTTTTTCTAAGGTTGCAAACAATAAACGTGGCTCAAAGCTCTTCAAAACGCTGTATTTTTGGAACCGTAATAAGTAGCCAGTAGAAATATTCACAACTAACATTTTAAACAACTAATAATGAGTTAATAATATTTTTATTTGCTCAAATATAGGTACTACAAGATACATCTATTACACAATATAATATTGAAGAGGAAAATGTACATATCATTGAGTCCGTCTTTTTAGTACGTTTTCACCGGTATGTACATCTATACATAATTATTAATTTAGTGGTTAGAGGTTAATCCCTAGTCCTCACTGTGGGATACCCTGAGTTTGTGAGGACTAGTTCACTTCCAGGGTGCTAGTAACATAACGTTAGTACGTGAGCAGTGTTCTATGTAAGATTCGTGAAGTGTATCATAATTGTGTGTAATTTTGAATATTGACTAAAGCAGTGATCAAGACACATTTCTTGATCACTGATGCACGATCACAGTAAAGCTATATTTCCTTTTAATATATGCGATAAAAGAAAAAAGTGTAAACATTTACTATTCTGTTAATTATTCACAAAATTTAATGTCATTTTTGTATTTCGTTCTATTTTTAGTAATTTTGTTAATTCATACAAATTGAAGCATACTATAGTCTTGTTGATATTGTTGTAAATAGTTAGACTTTATTGCACATCATTCACGATAAAAGATGGTTTGTTATTTTGTTTCTGCATACACGTTTCGTATCATAAATTACTTTTAGTATTTTGTTAAGCTGATTATATATAAATGGTCCTAAATAATTGTGGGTGATGTGTGGTGATAGATGTCCTGGTGAGAATGGATGTCGGAGAGGCAGACTAAGAACATCTCAAAGTTCAGTTTATATTGTAATGTGTAAAGATTTTGTGTTTAATTATAGTTTTCTCCCCTATTAGCAAGCGGATTCGTGCAGGCATTCAGTCATGCTCACGAAAATGTGTTGGCAAGCGGTGGCATCGTGTGTCGGGTCACCCTCTTCCCTCAAAAATGGTTGAGGAGGACGATGGCACGCGAGTCAACTCGTGAACGAGTGCTGCTTGAGGACACTGTTCCGTTCGGAATACCTGTGCAAATCTGTTTGCTACTATTTAGTAGTAGTATATTCCTTAAAACTGTGTTCCCCCATTTAGTATGTAAGAATGCTCCCCATAGTAATGTAAATACTTAACAAATTTCTCGGTTAACTTAAAAAATGGCACGGACCCCGGAGTCTGTGGAAAATGAACAAAACCAATCATAAAAAAAAAAAAAAAAAAATTGTGGGAAGGATGAATGTGAAGATTAATGATAGATTATTGAATGATAAGGAACGTAAGGTGAAAGAATGAGATGATTGAATGAAAGAAAGAGATAGATGATACGACGGCCATTAACTACGAGGTTATATTTAGAAAAGAGCTCCGCTAAAATAAACGAAAGAAATAGAAGAAAGTGTTTTCCTGCCCCTGGCGCCAACCCTGCATTTGAGGACTCGTCCGAGGATATTAACAAACTCGAGAAAAGCTGCAAGGAATCCTGAAAATCGTAAAAATCATCGACCGGCGTTTCTACCCAGCGGTGTGGTGTGATATAATCTCAGACGACGTATACGACGATCAAGACGAAAAATACGCATTCAAAGAGGATTACAACGATATCTGCATTTGTGCGTGATTCATAAAACGACGAAACGCATAGCCACAAGACGATGCCAAAATATTTGGGGCCATATCGCATAACAAAAGTTAAGAGAAATGATAGATATGATGTAAAAAAAGCTGACTCTACAGCTGAAGGTTCAAATAAAACTTCTACAACATGTGATTACATGAAACCGTGGCCTACATCATATTAAACAGGTACAGTCACATAGACATACCACATATATCATAATTTCTTTTTAAGGGAAGTTATTATGAATGAAAATGAATGTATGGTTATAATTATGCGAGATGTATGGATATTAGCACATAATACGTAAGTAGGTAATGAATGAATGTTATATACGTAGGGATACATGATAAATTTATTGCTATATTTTTGTGTACGTTTTTGTAAACTTAATCTTTAAGTCTACATAAGGCATATATATATGCAAAGTTATTATACATAATCTGTATGAGATAACAAATGTTAAAAAATAAAGTAGTGTTAATTTTGGAATCCAACAAGTGAAATTTTGAACTTAATTTGGAAAAGAAATTAAAACTTAGTATATTTGTAAAAGAAAAATTCATTTAAGATTATTAAAAAGTAAGTTAGTTCTAAGATGTTTATTTTTTTTTAGATGTTGCATTGTATAAAATCAGCATGACTGAGGACAGCCATGAATATTAGGACGGCCGAATGTGGGTAGGATGAATGTGAAGATGAATGATAGATTATTGAATGATAAGGAACGTAAGGTGAAAGAATGAGATGATTGAATGAAAGAAAGAGATAGATGATACGACGGCCATTAGCTACGAGGTTATATTTAGAAAGCTCCGCTAAAATAAACGAAAGAAATGGAAGAAAGTGTTTTCCTGCCCTTGCGCCAACCCCACATAATTGTGACACATTTGCCCTATTCTTCCATATGTCTTGACTGAGTCCCATTTGGGTGTTCTCCTGGGTCTAGAAAGTGTTTTGTTCGTTGCTGTTATGGCCGATTTATGAAACCTCAATGCAGTGGCTAAAGTAAAAAGTTGACGCACTCTGAGTTCGCTGGTTTCTTGGTACAATTAATCAGTTGGGTACCTAAAAGGTTTTTTATGGGCAACTTTTAGTACAGCCCGTAGTGCACGTTCTGCTTATAATATAAGGGTTAATAATATATCCCCTAAAACATTTTTTGTTTTTGATCTGAATCTTTTAAACTTAGATTTTTTTCCAGTAGATGAGTTGTGTGCCCTCCATATTTACTAGACGAATTCAGGGTAATTACCAGAGTCACTACAAGTCTTGCACTTCCGAGCGTCCGGTGAATACTTCGCCGCTAATCGTGTTTTTTAGGAATAATCTGTGGACAATATGCCTTCCTTGTGTCTGTAGACTCTGCACCAATTATACAAGCACTGTGAGAGATAAGAAAACTGTTTCATTTCACGCGTAATTATTGCCTTTATTGATGAAATAGAAAATATCGTCACTATGTTTTATCTTAGGAACTAATCTCAATGAAATGGATGAGCGAGATATGTGTATCGTTTGGTGTGAGAAAGAGATCGCAGTGTAATGGTGATCGGAACGTCTCGTGGCGCTCCGGTGGTTATACGAATTGCTTATTTATGTCTTTCTTACAACAGATATGACGCATAATATTTGAACGTTCTTTCTTTGTCATTACAAACTGCATATACCTACATGTGCGTAGGTATGTAGATAGGTAAATTCTAGTAAGCTTTTAGAGCAGTGGTGTTTGGATATAACTACTCTAGTATTTCAACTCTCTGCTTTTAAATAGTATTTATTACAAGGATCATACTTAATACGATAAAGTTATTTTTTTATGTAGAACAACAAATAATAAAACTTGGTAATGCGCGGGTCAAACGCCTTTTAATTAATTAATCTTATTATAGTTAATTAGTTAATCTTAACTGTATTTGAAAAAATACGATTTTATGGTACATTCTGTGTTGGTACGCAACCCGCAGCGTGTCTGCCTAACACGCACTTGACCGGTTTTTTCCTGTAAAAACTAGTAGAATTTATTAGCAGTTATTTTAATTTATCCACCACCATAGGAGTGGTGTAAGCTCCAAAACAATTATAATAAATTATGTATTAATAACATATAGTATATAGTAATAACATTAAATAATTTAAATCAACTCTCTGAAAGGTAAAACATTTGAATAATTAATAAAAATACCAACCTATAACCTTAAAAATAGTAAGTGGGTAAAGCCATGGAACTGGTGAGTTAGTTACAATGTGTACAAATAAATTGTTGTGACTACGCTTCTACGCCTCTACGCCGTTACCAGCTACGCCGTTACGGTACTACGCTGTAGACCTTCTGCGAAGCTAAGAGAAATAACGTGGGCGAGATTTAGCGTAGAAATAATGTTTTGTTGTTTTTTGTGTACTTACGTTTGTGTAGGTGGTAAAATAAAATGAAAATGTTCGGGTACTTTGCCAAACTCTTCTATTCATAAGTGATCAGAATGAAAACAAATACCAAATTCTTAGAAAATCTAAATAGTTATATAAAGTAAATCGAAGTACAGGGTTATTGGAAAAATGCTAACGACCTCTTAGGGTTGACTTCTACTAGCCCTGAAAAACATTTTGAGCAAATTTTTTTGTGTTTATGAACGGTGGTAAATGTGAGAGGTTTTATTTCATTTTAATTTATCGTTTTATAGTACTTACATTAATACATTTATTACTACATTTATATATAATATACATGAATGATTCCTAGGTGAGTAAAATAACAAATACACACAAACTTTTACATCTGTAGCGTTAGTAGGACTGGATATTGTATGTATTTTTCTACTTTGTATAAAAATAATATGCAATGTGCCACTCTTATAGTTCTATACCAACATGGTCTCGGTAAATTTCGTTCAGAGTAGTGTAGTGATTCTAGCAATAAAAGCAGTTTCTCTTAACAAAATCGGAGCGCGTACCGACGACTGGGACCAAATGAGATTAGCCTGTAGTGCACCCCCTACCCCCTCCTCCCGGAGGCCAGCGGGGGTGAAAGAGGTAAAGGGGAGAGAGCTGTTTTATTGGACATGAAATTAAATCAGGCTGTGGTGAAAGCCACCGCGGAATATTCTTTGCTAACGAAGCGGCTAATGTGCGGCGTTGCAGGGATGTCGTGGATTAAAAACTTTGCTGCTATCATTTTTAGTTGAGTTTAAAATGGTCACAACAGAGCTTGGTGCTCCGAATAGAATTATAATAGAATGTTGGTTTTAGACACCGGCATTGTGGACTAAATTTATACAAAGATACTTAACTGAATGAAACTACCAGAGTGGCGTTGTTAGTGAATAAATTTTAATTGTGATGATTAGTCACTATGCTGTGAAGTTTCTTTGAATAATACTGTCCTACTAGTAGGAACACGAGGGGGACAAACACCTATTCTTCCTTCTATTTTAATCAAGAAAAATTTACACTTCTGCACAAAGCCAATGCCATTAAAAATGCCCTTATCCATTCGGATGTGAAAATATTTTTTTAACATCATTGCGTGTGATGTAGCTATATCGTATACTCGAAAATATGATATTTTTTAACAAAACAGTACTAAGAAAACATGAGCCTATAGGATATAACAAAATGAGAAACTTGAAAAGGTTATTATATATATAAATATATATATATATAATATAGTTCGACAAAAAAAAATCACGTCACCTTGCGTAAAAGATGGAATATTTCAACAATTGAAAATCATATAACGTACAAACATTTTAAATGAATTCGTTGAAATACTTTGTTCGCGAAGTACTGAAGTCAATGAATTATTAATAAAATATTTACCTGACTTCACAGTAAATACACTTAACTGCTTCTTAAATAGACGAACGGCATAATTTCACCATCCAAAAGCACAGAAATTCGTATTTAATTGCGAAGTTGTTCAATTAGCATCCGCAAACGTCCGTGTCTTAACTCAATTAATATCAAAATGAATGTAAATTGTAGTTAAATATTGTCAACGTTGAAACATTTTAAACAACTTGAGAACTTTCGAGATGCCCGAGCGGAGTGCATAGTTGTGAAACTCTGTTTGATTCCCTTATTATAACTTGATACCGCTTTTGATGTATATTTAAATTAAATGTTCTAACGTCTGAAATGTTTTAACCCTTTCTAAGTGTACGGATGAGTTCCTATAGCGTTGATTTGGAATCTGAAAGTCCATAGTTTGATCCTTAGGGTACATATAATATTTTGACAAAGATATTCGCTGTAGCATTCCAAAGTCTAAGAACGTGGTTATTAAATGGGAATAGGTGGAACCCCTATAATGGAGGGAGAGTTGCCGAAATCCCCACACTTGTCAGGCGTCTTGGGATTAGCAGTTACATTATACAAAAGGCACTGCTGCCCAACTTCTTCTATTTTTTCATTGGCACCTCCTATGACTCCCACCGTAAGATATGGGGAATTCAATTTTGTGTAGATATTTTAAGAAACAATCTAATATCGAGGACTGTACCCGGTAGGTAATAAATTTGCTCTGATTACACAATACCAATATAATATATTCTGCTTATGTTTAGTGAAGAGGTAGACAACTGGCACGTCTGATGGTAACGACTAAAATATTACAGTGGCAATGTCACCATCCTCATTGTGCTCGTCACTCCGAGACGTTAGTTCTTATGTCTCGTTTAATTTCACTTGACACAGATTCATTCACGCCTAAACACAGTAGTATTTGCTCACTACTGCTTTGAAGCATAAGATCTGATATTATCGTAGTATCTACCAAGACGGACTCTTGTGATCAAAAGACCTATTACCTGGTGTCCGGCGAAACTTTGCTATTTAGAAACTTTTTTTATTTATAGTTGTTAGGTTAGTTTTTGACCGCTATCTCACCTGATGGTAAGTGATAATGTGGTCGCAAAATGGCGTTCCACCATTTTATTCTATAGCGAATCTCATCCTCAGTCATCGACTGGAACCAACGGTTTAACGTGCCCTCCGAAGCACGTGCACGCTCAGTAGTAATGTCACTAGCGATCACCCATCCAACTCCTGACCGCGGTGGACGTTACATAACTTAGCTGATCGATTAAGAACAACTATGTAAGTTACGCTACGAGCGCTTCGAAACCTCTGTCTACGCAGTTCAAAGGATATACAAGTTGGTATATTCTTACTATCATAATATTAAAATAAAGTATTGTAATAATTGTATTGTTAATTTATATGTCTAACAATCGCGAAAACCTAACACAACATTATAAAGTATTGAGATTGTGAGGGAACATGCACGAGGCCCACCTAATGTTAAGCAAATATAACAGATGTATTTCGTCACAATTGACGAATTGCACTGCGCTCTTCATTCTTAGATATACAGTTGTTAAGTCTCGTATATCTGTAAAATTGCTGGCTCTCAAGGACTGCTGCCGGAACAGAATATTAGATGCTTGGTGACAGATTTTCTACTTGAGGGTGGTAGGTAGCCAAGCGAGCATTCGCAAAATGCATTACACCTTACAATTACACCTTTCGATGAAGTTACAGCCGGCGGTAGGAATCGAACCATGGACCTACGGCACGGCAGTCGCTCCGCTATCATACAAAATCTAAAAGTGCAAAGCTCTAAATGAGTCTTTCTTGTGGTTAGCTTGGTGCCCTATACTCATTTCCCTTATAATTCTGACGGCTCATTTTTTACGTCCTCATTTTGATGCTTCGCTGGAAGTGCAAGAGTTTAATTAAGATGGACGGGGTTGGAATAAATTACGGCCACAAATTAATGTCTTCAGTGTAGCGATTTGCATTTGCAATGTCATCTCTATCGTCTGGAGCGGGTTTTAGTATCTACTTTATTCCTTAAGTTGCTTTAGGGCATATTTTAAGGAGAAAATTGAGTAGCTGCATAATTTTGTCAAAACTATTATAAAGTTATGACAATGAGCTTCCTCCCACTATGTGCAGATACAACAGGGGGTTCTTAATAAAGTGAGTCAGTGGACTCTACACAAGGTCTGCTATTTATTTGTGGTGCCCCGGGTGCTACATCTGTAGCGATCTGTAGCGATCACTGTCGCTGTGGATAGATATCCACAAGCGACAGTGATCGCTCTCCTTTGGGGGGCACGTTTGCTTGTTGGCCACTTATGGCATAAAAAAAGCTTGTTACAAAGTGATCTTACTATAATAGTAAATCAGCTTTAATAGCCACTGGTAATTACCTATTTTCATTCTAAACCTTAATCAAGAAAAGCGTTTTTAAAAATGTCTTCTCAAAATTATGTACCTTAACAGTTTTTTTTATTGATTTAAAATACATGATGGTTTATATAAAGTGCACAACATTTTATTTTATTTTATCTGTATTATTTTTTATTGTAACTCCACAGCCTGTCTAGTTAAAGTATTTTGATACACAGAAATAAATATGTATTATGTCGGTGCAACCGTCGTAAATGCAATATGAAAGTCAAAAATCACGTATACATTTAAAAAACGGAACCGATTAGTGACACGCAACACTATGAAATAACTTGTTGAAGTCAATTTCGTGCTGATCAAACAATTTGAGCTCTTTTGACTTGTACAAGTAATTTATACTGATATAATGTTGTGATTCAGTTTTGTTTTTCATGTTCCCTATGACAGACGGCATGTAACGGGAGTTATACAGGACGTCCCACAGATATGCCACGTGGAGGGTAAGTACCTTGCATATTGTAGATGGAACCTTTTACTGAACATATTATACATTATTTGAACTTAAAAAAAATATCAATAAATCATAGATATTTAAATAATAACATGGTTGAACCGGGAATCAAACCCGTTACGTGAGAAAAATTATCCACCAGTAGTTATATCATACCGATCGAAATGCTTCATTGTAAGGATTATTTTTAATTAATATAGTGTCAGAAATAAACGGAACACTATGAATTATTTTAACATATGATGTGAAATTTTGAATTATTTCTTTATAATCAGCCAGCCGCACTGCGATGGGCAAAATAATTTACGCGTCTTTCGGATGAGGATACGGCTCGATTTGTTCCATACAACCAGGTACCTAGGTACTAGGTACTTATGATAATGTCAGTTGTTCATTTTTCCGAACAAAATTTCAAATCAAATGTTAAAATTCATGGTCTTCATTTTATTGCTGACACTATGTTATTTAGCAAAAAATAATCCTTATGATATTTACCAATCTAATGTTACCACCCTAGTACCACTTACTCAAACTACCATTTAGAAATTCCAAAACGTAATTTGTTTGATAGATAGTAAGAAGAAGAATTAAAGTACGACGTTTGGGTATTGTGTCAAAAAAAAATCAGTTTAAGTGCTTTTTGACTCAGAAAGACAACAATAACCTGAAGCTAAAACTAAAATATCTCTGCTTTAAATCTTGTGCGGGCTGTCTTGTCAACTATGTGTGCTCTGTGTTCTATCCGTAAATGTACAATGGATACGTAAATTATTGTTTTACGGCTTATACATGAAGGGTTGAAAGTGAACGTATTGGCTGTTGAAATTTCATAATACGAGTCATAGTTAACACGATTTCTTTACAGATTATTTCTTTAGGCAGTTGTCTCACCGGAAACGATGAACGAGTAATGAGTAGAGCTAGAATTAGAAACGATTTGGCGAGCCGCGGGAAGCGAGTGCGTAGTTCCAATAGTTGTGTAGCTCGGCTACGACAAACTAGTGAAGCGAGTGCTCGCGGGCATGCGGCAGTGTGAACAGTCAGCGACCAACTATTTGTATATGCATCTCTTTTATTTACACGGAATGTATATCTATTGTACGTTTATTGAGCAAGAAAATTGTCGATAGTTACTCGTTTTCTCGTCGACGGTGGGACAAGTGCCTTAGGAATCAGAAAATGCTAATGTTTTTCCGCTGCCCTTTCTGAAGAAAAAAGGTTTATACTTTTACCAAACAGGTTTTAGTCGAGCCAATTGCCTTTTATAAGACATGTATCGAGATTCCTAGCTGCTATTGAAAATAATAGCAAGATGACTGTCCGCCCAAAAACCAACCTACGACCTCGGGATTTCAAAGATACTACCTGATAGCCGTACTTGCACCTGCGAAGCAGTCTGCGAGTAACGTCTGAACTTATAAACGAAGTAATAAGATCTACATATACCAAATATGAACCCACCTTCGCTTCCACGTATAGGTACCTTGTACGTCGTGTTCTCGTATTAATAATCTCGAATCCTAATATCAGATGAGGGCGTACATAATCTAATTACGTTCAGGGAACATCTCGAAAAGATGAATATTATTATGTGATATTAAATATACCAGGATTATTGGAGAGGTACGTGTAGGTATATTAACGAAATTATTTTAATAATCTTCTTATTAACTGAGTATCCAAAATTATGTTTGGTTCAATGAATGAAATTTTTGTGCGGTTTTGTTACGCACCTCTACCATAACTGATATGTCTGCAGCAATGTAGTATCATATCAATAGCTTTTGAGTATGGAAACTATTATCTATGACTTTTTGTTAAATTCTTTGTTTAGGGTGGAAAATTAGTATTTTTATAAAAATATTGTATTTGAGTAATATGCAAAATTTGGCGAATGTTTTTGGGAAACGTTATTTTAATAATTATTTTTAACATATTTTGGGAGTAAATTATAAAACCGTGTTCATTGACTTTTAATAACTTTGCAAGACAATACGGGCAGTACTGTTTAAACTCGCGAATACCAAAATCGCTAAAAATCGTTAAAACTAAGGATAAACTTGCCATAGACAAGAAATGTCACTTGATCATTAACTTACTTAAAGTGGACTTTAACTTAGTAAAAAATATAGATGTATAATTATGTACCGCAAAGGTAGCCTATGAACTAAAGTAAACAAAAACTATTCAACTTTGGGCATGCACGGCAGAGTCTAATAGACTGACCGTTTTTAGGCACTGGAGTGGTATAGTTGGGGGTAATATCTATAGAAGCTGTTCCTTCCCACAGTACAAAGTAAGCTATAAGCATCAGAATAGCTCATATCTAGTGTTTTTGTCGTATTACATCCATTCAACATCAATAATATCAACTGTTGAGCATATGCCGCTCCCATTAGTGAGGGTTTGTCATAATACCTACGTTTGGCAGGCGTTTTTGATATCGCAGTGTCCAATGGCAGTTCTACAGAAAGCGCTGTTGCCTTCCTTCTGGGTGATCACTAGAATATTAATTCTCAGTATTGCCTGAAAATGTGAGTGATCTTTTTCTTTCTGTGTTTTCGCTTAGCATGCATCAACAAACTAATTATCTTGTTAAGGCTACGCACGTTTCTACGAAAACTGATCGCGACAGGCTCCGTTAATAAATCAAACGAGATGGAATTTTGTATCAAATCAGGGCAAATTATCGACAATTTGTATTTGGGTGGGTGACTCGAGCGATGATTTTCGTTTCTGTCCTTGTCATATTACGACCCCAGTGTATCTCATGGTACAGTGGCTTTACAGGCTGGTTCCAATCTAAACAAAGATGATCTTCATTTGGAAATTTGAACTTCTTAGTCTGCATTGTTTACAAAGCAATGTGTCAAAATTAGTTCATCTCCATTACCATTCTAGATACACAATAAGTCCCCCGGTCGTTCCAATGATGGTTTTCCGGACGATAATAAAATTTACACTGAGTGTCTATAATAAGGTGTGTGTCATGTTTGTTATTCATCATAATTTCGCAAGAAGTCTACTGCTGGGTGTAAGCCTCCCCTATAGATTAATAGAATGGCTGGAAGCGGCGTGCATTCAGCGTCTTCCTGCGAATCCTGCGATATTAATAATGTTGTCTGTCCACTTTGTATTTGAAATCGTAATAGCTGTTTTTTTTTGTACAGAATATGTCTTAGTAAGGCATAATGCATAAAAAGGCATAAGGTAAACGGTCATAAGAACAAAAATTGTTTTAGTAAATATCAGATACAAAAACCATCATACATATGTATAGCTAAGTTTTAGCTAGTATTATTTTACTTTGTAAGTATGATCATGTTTATCATCCAAATCTATTGTTACTACATTAACTCGACATATATAAACTCCCTTACGTTAGGTATATCTATGTTTTCACTATTCTGCATACTCGTAGATAAAACGTTGAAATTACGAGGATAGTAACCGCGCTACAAATGGCGTCTTGCCAAATGTTCACTAAAATCTCTCATGTCGTAAATATAAATACGTTGTTACGAAGTATATTCCTTCCTACTATATTATGACTACCATATTTTACTGCATGCAGATATCCACTTTATTAATAATTGATTTCTAAAATTGAAAAGGGCTTTCGATTCGTTTTATAATTGATATGTTATAATTTGTGTTACCTGTCTTATATGTCATTGTAATGTCATTTTATAAAATATAAATTCATTAGTATAATATTATATGATTCACCAAATATTTTTTGAACACAATTTTTTTTTCATTTCTGACTACGTATGTAGATATAGTTTTCATTATAAAATTTTGTGGATGTTACAATTTATTTAAATCTTTATACAGGTACAATATATGTCTACGTCCAAGGGTTTTATCACCATATTCAAATCAAATTTGAATACATTACTATTAAAGTACATATTTCAAATAACAAATGATTGATCGACAAACATTTTATTGGTCCGTCTACTTTTTTTCATCGGACAACAAGTCACGAAAGAATTTTCTTTTCGGGAACCATATTTCCCGAAGAAATATGGTTCCCGCACACGGTCAATATTCCAAAAATATACACGAAGGTCTACATACAACCTCATTATGCATACGGCTGATGTGTTGAACAACCTACCTCTATTACCTGGTTCATACTTCCCAAAACATATAATTTTGGAGTCTTCATGTACATACATTATAAACATATATAATCAAGTTGCATGTGAAAAATATTTTGATTCAGAAATCATACTACAAAGTTTGTGATTACTTAAACGACAAAGATGCTTGGAAAGTTCCGCCTCTGCCAAGCTATCACCTATCACATACGTAATTTGAACAAATATTGTAATAGTTATATTATATTGTATATAACACATTGTTAAAAGATGTTTAAAAGAATGGCCCCGAGTTTCTTGCCCGTTCTTCTCGCAGTGGCTATATAATTTTTTTTTGCTGAACGTGGCAGTACAATGTAGAATATTTCAATATAAACATTTGTAATTGACCTTCATAAGAGCGTCGTAGACGCCTAAATTGAATAAATGATTTTGAATTTGAATTTGAATTTGAATTTGAATAATATTTATGTGATTATGACGGAACAAACTCGAGACCCACCAGATTTTAACTGGAGTAACCTCTGCCTACGAGTGTAACATATGCATTTCGTCATGTGATGAATTGCACTGCGCCCGTCACACTTAGACATACAGTTGTTAAGTCTCATGTGCCTGTAAATTTTCTGGCTATCAAGGACTGCTGCCGGAACAGACTGTTATCTGCTTGGTGACAGATTTTCTACTTGAGGGTGGTAGCTAACCAGGCGGGAATTCGCAACATTATGTGGTGAAGCTCAAGCCGGCGGTGAGATTGAACCAGGGACCTGCCGCACGGCAGTCTATAGCTATAACTACACGGCCATCATTGCTTCTTGAAAAGCGTTCTACGGCAGCATGTTTATCAGAGGAAAAAAATCTCACTAACCAAGAAACAGCATGTAGAAAAAATGGCAGCTAGCACATTAATTTGTATGTTAACTTATTTTGTATTTACGGTCTTCAAAATAAGTCTAAACAGTTGCTGACTAACGATGAGTATGGAATTGTACCTCTATCGTTTGGCAAAGACAGATAAGCGATCATGAAGTTAAAGAGCAAACCGACGGATCTTGATATTATAAACGCCGAGTTATGGAAATTCGGGAGGAAAACGTTACAGCCAAAGTTGTACGAGTTACTGGTTAGATGTTGAACCTGAAAACGATAACTATGGGAATCGAATGTGCAGTGATCTGTCCTGGCGATAAAAAGGGATCCATAAAATATGTTCCAGTTGTTGAGTCATTGTTCTCAAAACTACTGCGTTTAATAATACAATTCTATGAGCTGCTGGAAATCATCCGTCTACGCAAGAATCATTCACCTATCTGGCATCCTCAGTCTGGATATCTTGTCATGAAAATAATGGAAAAAAATCTTAACACGCGCAGAACATGCACTTCTTGTAGAGATGAGCTCGATTTGCGGCATTGGGTTGGAAACTTTACGACTACATCTCGTTATAAATATATATTTGGTACGACTAGTTCATAGTATTTATGAACCAATAGAACCATGTCATCTTTAAAACTTATTTAAATTGCAAGCCTAGGGGACAGAATGAGTTACTAACAATGACTTCAAAGTCGTCAGAAGTATTGAAGTATTAACGAATTATGTTTTACTAGCTTTCCGGGCGCGGCTCCGCCCGCGCGTATGTCGGTTATCGCGCGAAAGCATTAACCTCTTTTTGCGCAGTCGGATAAAAACTATCCTATGTTTTTTCCCGGGTCTCAAACTATCTCCATACCAAATTTCATTCAAATCGGTCCAGTGGTTTTGGCGTGAAAGCGTAACAGACAGACAGACAGACAGACAGAGTTACTTTCGCATTTATAATATTAGTACTGATACTGATTCGCTGTACTGTCAATGGAGTGTCATGTGATCTAGGAATGGAACATTTCATATGTATTTCTTGATTTTAGCCGGAAGAAAACTAATAGCTTCGAATATAAAAATTGGCCAAGTGCGAGTCGGACTCGCGCACGAACGGTTCCGTACCATTAGCTATACAATATTAAACTTCATATTTTAATCTTTTTTGTTTTAACGTGCGCGAGTCCGACTCGCACTTGGAAAACTTTTTGTATTTGTTGTTATATCGGCAACAGAAATACATCATCTGTGAAAATTTCCACTGTCTAGCTATCACTGTTCTTGAAATACAGCCTGGTGACAGACGGATGGACGGACGGACAGCGAAGTCTCAGTAATAGGGTCGCGCTTTACCCTTTGGGTACGGAACCCTAAAAATCGCCAATAAAAACCAATATATATTTAACATTCAGTCAAAACAATAAAAGTAAATGGAGAAAAAAAACCAGCTAAATACTCTGGCCCGTGAGGTTAAGGTATGTCACCATCCCCTTGCTACCTGTGGGTGTCGTAAGAGGCGACTAAGGATTAAATTGTGGATGGTAGGCAGCAGCGCCTTCTGGATCCCAAGGATGCTTGCCAAGCGTGGGAATTATGGCGGCCCCTCCTTAATGGTCCTGTGTTAAGCAGTGGACAATCTGGCTGATACAGTACACACTCAGCTGTAAGGGTTTGAACATGGAATCAGATGCGTGGCATCAGAGTGAGTGCGCAGAGCATCTGATATGCTCGTAAACCGGGTTGTAATTATTAACGATGACTAAAAAATACTTATGACATTAAAAAGCTGGATCCATAGCTAAACTTTGTATAAGAGACTGGACACAGACTTCGCTGGGTGTGCCAACTACAAAATAATATAAGAGAAGGTTAGACGTGTGAATTTTGTTTTTTCGTTCCAAATAGTCTGTAGGTAAGTTCTTGTCTCTACAGAGTGAAGGTGTTAAGTTCATAAGAGCTTTAATAATAGTGCTTGAAGATAATTAATAATTAATCTCTCGATAGTAAGAAAATTCAAATAAAAGGAAGCCAATTAACTTGATAATTGCTAACTATCAGAAGGTTAATTATTTCACTTGGAGCACTTACGACCAGATTATTCCACTTTGAGCAACGACAAAAATCTTGCACTCAATACTAAACTCCGTGTCTCAGCGTTATTGTTTGATGCACCAGTGAAATCAGTTATATTTAAAAAAACATTTTTTGAAAAAATAATATACCATATCTTTCCGAAAAGAGCTTCTAAGTTAATTAATCCACCATATATGAGCAACTTACTACATACAAACATAGACATGAGAAAGTTCACAGACATAACATTTTTCATCAAATTATTTCAATAAATAACTCCGAACTAAAACGATTATAAGCTCGAACAAGAATCTATTTCCATAATTTTAAAAGCAACTATGTACCCGATACAGTATTTCATTGGAACTAATCTGGACAGCAATAAAATCAATGGGCCGCTAAGTTTTATACGGTCCCGTCCGATCTATCCGATCATGTATTTGTTATTGAGGTCAATATATGTCGTTAAATTACTATCGCGCCAGGTGGCTCGTAGTAGAGATTACGCCAGGCAGAGTACCACTGTTTATGCATTTATATGAAAGCATTAAAAAAAATGGCACATTCCGACCTGTGCCGCCACGCCGTGCACACCTGTCTACAGCTCCGCCAGTATCTCCCAGTGAGACCGCAATAGTCCCCGCACTATTGCCGTCTCACTCGGGTCATCGTTCCGACGCTAGTTGCAGACCAGTGCCTTGGAATACGCAGTCCTGACGAAGTTTTGTTTTCTGTGCAGAAGCTGAGCAGCCACCGACCGCCGTGCAACGTGAGCTACGAGCTCGCCGTGCCGGCGCGCAGAGGCGCTCTAAGACGTCAGGCATTACCACCTACCCAAGTCCCTTGTTTCGGACGAACAACATCATATCGGGCTGGTGGTCTTGTTTTGACCGCACTTTTCGGTGCGCATTTCACCACTTTACTACCCGACACAACATAGTAACAGTCGCGTAACAACACACTTTGTGCTGTTAAGCGACGTCGTTCAGGCGTGGGGTAGCGTCAGCCAAACCCGTCTGAACGATCAAATCCGCCATTTGCTGCGGTCGCAGTGTGACACCCTACGGTGACAACGGCCACTGTTGTTGTTTTGGTTTAACCTTGCACCGTGGCCTTTCCCGCTTCACGGGTCAGCCGAAGCAAGCTGGGCTCCGGGATTACTGGCCTTGGGGTCGCCCCTAGTCAACCCCGGAGTAGCGCTTAGGAGAACCCTCTCCGCCGAGAAAAAAGCTCGGAGAGGGTACACAACTAGGGCACACCCTAGGTACACACTCCCTCTCACACAGTGAGCTCACAAGGTGTGTGAGGGAATTCAAACCCTTGATAGGGCGTCCTGAGTATTCCCCTCAGGATGCAGTCCCGTCCCTCTAACGGTGAGGTGCAGGTCCTTCAGACCTTCGCCCTCCGCCACCCCGATCTATACGTTGCACATATGCAACTCCTCGAAGAGGAAGCGAGTGCCCGCCTCACGGACACTCTTATTGCTCCCTCCGGGACTTCAATCCCGGAGGCCAACGTCCCTCCTCTGACCCGGTCCTTCTCAGAGGACAGTCCGCTTTCGCCCGCTCCGGGCCCAGACAACAGACGCACGGTGGCAGTTACGCTCCATAGAAGTGGTTCACGAGCTTCACTCTGACCACCGACCCATTATACTGCGACTAGGTCCCGACCCAACAACAGACCTCCCCCGCCCCACTAAGACGATAGTGAACTGGAAGCAATTAGGCGTTGCCCTAAAGGCTATCAGTTCACCGGACCTTGACAAGATCCCTGACGACATCCTGACTAAAGATGACGTAACCCTTGCGATCGATTCGTTCACTAATCACCTCTCCACCGTAGTAGGTGCATCCGCAAAGGAGGTCATGGTGCCGGACGACCGGCGCCTTGTCATTCCAGCGGATGTGAGACGATTAGTGACGGAAAGTAAAGCAGTGACCCGACATTACGACTCTTACCCCAGTAAAGAGAACAAAACTAAGAAACGCCACTTTGAACGCATGGTTCAAAGTCGCATGTCTGAGTTGCGTGATCAACAATGGGGTGACAAACTTTCAAACCTCGTGCCAAGCCACCAGGCTTATTGGGACTTGGCGCGAGGTATGAAAGGAAGTAACTACAACGACATGCCTCCCTTATACAGACCAGTCCCACTAGTCCCAGCGTTCTTTGACGAAGACAAAGCTGAGTGCCTAGCTGATAGCCTAGAGGCTCAGTGTTCCCCTAACGTAGATCACGTTGACCAAGCTCACCTCGATTCGGTGGATGCTGAAGTCGAACGTAAAAGCTCTGTGGTCACCTCTGAACTCCCACCAATCACCTTAGCGACTTACGCTGAGGTGGCGAGACTGATCAAGGCCCTCCGACCGCGCAAATCCCCCGGTGCCGATGGCATCTCCAACAGGGTTCTTAAAACCCTCTCTCCTCCTCTCATCCATCTCCTAGTCAGCATCTTCAATGCTGCTATGAGCCACTGCTTATTCCCAGACACCTGGAAATGTGCAAATGTCATTGGCATTCACAAACCAGGCAAAAGCTCATCTGACCCCACCAGTTACCGCCCCATCAGCCTCCTCAGTGCCTTAGGCAAACTTTACGAGCGGTTACTTGCAAACCGTCTCCAGTCCCATGCTAAGGAACACCACCTTATCCCAGATGAGCAGTTTGGCTTCAGGCCCGGACACTCATGCGTCCAACACGTGCACCGCCTCACGGAGCACATCATTGAGGGCTTCAACAAGTACCCCAAACCCCAGACAACGCTAGCAGTCTTCCTCGACGTGGCGAAAGCTTTTGACAAAGTCTGGCACAATGGCTTGATTTACAAGCTATACCAATTTGGCGTGCCAGAACGTCTTGTGCTCATCCTACAAGACTTCCTTAAAGCCAGAAGCTTTCGCTATCGCGTGGAAGGCACCCTCTCCTCCCCCCACCCAGTCAGAGCCGGAGTCCCTCAGGGCTCCGTGCTATCACCCATTCTTTTCGCGCTGTATACCAGCGACATCCCACGCTCTCAGCCTAACGTCCTATTAGCCCAATACGCGGATGATACCGCTATTTATACCACTGGGTGGCATATCAGTAGAAAGTCCATTCCCGCCCTCCAACGGGCCATCACCGAGATCGGTGACTGGTTCCGTAAATGGCGCATCGCGGTCAACCCAGTTAAAAGTGCAGCTATGTACTTTACTGAGAAGGGCCGCCCCCGTTACCCGCAACCTATAACTTTGTTCGACCAACCCATCCCCTGGGTTAGTAAAACAAAATATCTCGGAGTCACCCTTGATCGGAATCTCACCTTTAGCGATCATATAACAACCGTCCGTAACAGAGCGGCCTTTGTAATGGGTCGCCTTGGTCCCCTGATTCGCAAAGAGAGTAAAATGTCTCTTAGAAATAAGAAGACACTTTACACTGCCTGCATCCGCCCCATCATGACTTACGCCTCAGTAGTGTTTAGTCATGCTAGTGAGGCCCATCTCCATAAGCTTCAAGTCATTCAAAACCGTTTTCTTCGTAGTGCAACCGGCGCTCCGTGGTATATCCGGAACACCGAGTTGCATTGCGACCTAAACCTTCCCTCTTTAGCGCAGTTCAATAAGGACTGCGCCCGCCGATACTTTGATCGAGCGCCCCACCACTCGAACCCATTGGTTGTCCAGGCATCGAACTACTCGACCGCCTCTTCTATCCCATTTTTCAAACCCCCCCGTCGCCGACCACGGCAGGTATTAGACGACCCGGATGACCCCATCGCAGCCATTACGTTGGCAGCTTTAGCGTTATCCGCAAGTCGTCGAGGTAAAATCCCCAGGTGTGAGGTAATCAGAGGTCACACAATCAAACACCGAGCTCGCCGGCGAGCTCGAGGCAAAAACAAGGTCACGATAAATTGCTCTCCAAATAGTCAAAGAGACCATATTATTCAGTAGGGCCCAATTGTGCAACACTGCAGTTGCACAGAGGCATTTTGCTCCGATCCCCCCCATGTCTCTCGACAGCGAGACAAGCCGAGGTCCGAACCACAGTGGTGCCCTTGAGCTCGCTGTCAACCCCTCCTATAATAGCGGTACGTTTTCGGCGTCCGCAGGAGACGGAGGTAGAAAGCGCTTTTCGCCTTCTACGCCCGTCTCGGGAGAAGTGCCTTCGGCACTTCTCCCTCCCGGGCTATTGTAGGGCCAGGCCCTCGCCCAAAACCCGGTGGAGCTGGACGACCGCACAGGCGGTAGCCAGCATCTATGTCCTCCCTAAAAAAAAAAAAAAAAAAAATGGCAACTCTAGTTATTGAAATATTTTGTGCATATTATGTTTAATCAGTAAAAATATTATATATCGTACATAATTATATATAATACATAATTATATCTCGCGAGTATCTAATATCTAAAAATACGCGTAATAAACGAGTTATCAATATAAATAATGCGTAGAAACATCCCAGCAGCGTCTCTATTTTTTAACAGATCATCCAATGGTTAACTAGGAGCAATTTTGTATATAATTAGTTTTATTTTGTTAATAAAGCCATGCCGCCGGTAAAAATAACGAATACATAAAACTCGTTATACGCAATCACAGTTTGTTTCTACTTACTGAGATGCGTTTTACTTTTATTCGCTTTAGAAACTTTTTGTAGCCTCTCACTTGGTTACATCTCTAAATCAAATTACTGATGCGTAAATCTGAATGCTGAGATATACCTCAAAAAGTGATAAAATGAGATATTCCTCTCTTTATCCCTCTGTATGTGAGATAAGAGGAAAGACGTAAAAGTATGGGTAAGTATGCAGGAAAAATCTCTGCAGAGACGTTTTTGGGTAGTTTACGTTTGCAGTTTACGTTATGATAGCTCTGACTTGAATGAATCATTGTTACAGCGAGATGTTTTCATGTGCAGCATTTCGTGTGTTCTCCGTTCATTTAACATTCTTTGTACTGATCTGGTGGAGTTGCAATTTTCAGTGATAATGTATAAAATATGACTGTGCATAGAAGTGGGTCTTGTAGCACGGAGTCTAGTGGCACCAAGACAAGGCTGCGTGTTGCTCTTAATATTTTAATTTTTCAGCGCTTTTTTTTCAGCTATTACCATTAAAGGCAATAATTTCTAGTTGAAAAAAATGTGAATAAAACGTAAGCAATTCCTAGCAATACTGACTCACGAATGCGTTGGCTAAGTGGAAGGCAGCAAGTGACTACATCCATAACTGCACGTGAATACCGAGCCGTATTCTTGTGGATCGCGTTCGGCTTGATGTGAAACGAAAGAAGAAAATGGATATAACTTTAAAAAATAAATAAAAGACCTATTAATAAAAAAATCTTATTATTCTCGTGACGAATTCCTTCAAACATAATGTATTAATCATTAAATATAGACCAACCCACTCCTTGCCAACATTGCTACACCTATAACATTGTGTTTATTTAAAATCTGCATGTAAAAACACATAATTCTGCAATAAATTATTTGATTTGATTTGCTTTCTATTAAGGATTCTATTTGCTAGCTAGGTGTACTTTAAAGGTGCCATACCGTATAATATCACAAACTACGTTATTAAACTTTATTTTTTAGCGATTTAAATCAAAAACATGCTATCGTTTTCAATATGGCAGTATGTGCATGAAATGGTCTGGTTTCTGGTGATTTAAATATGCTGCTTTCATTTATTTTTCCGATGAAATTTATAAAAATATATTCTATAGGAAATAAAGGGTTACACATTTTAAATAACTCGTAAATTTTTATTCCCAAGTGAATTATCAGAATGTAGATTCTACTTGCTTTTCAGTGTGTAATTAAGTTAAAAAATTTATACTTCTTGTATGTTAAATCGACTCCGTGGGGTGCCGGGTCAAAATATCACCCCCTATTTATTCTCAGGGGTGTCTTAATAGGCGACTTAAAAAAATACTACAAAGTAGTATTTTTTTTAGTCGCTTACTACTTTTTGAAGAACTGACAACTTGTTCAGCGATCCCCAAGACGATAACCTTCCAAAAATTACAACAAATTACAAGTTAAAGGTGATTAACAGATCATTTAACTCAGTCATTGGAGTAATATTAGAGCATGGAAATGCTTTTGCGAATGCCATCTCGCGAGCTACCACTTAGCGAATACGTTACTAACATGTAGCAAATCTGTCACCAAGCACCTTACGATGTGTACGGTTAGCCTGAACAATATCATCCACATAGTCGTTTATTTTAGGTGTGATTTTCATCAAACAAAATGTATATTAATCTTTCATTTAATAAATATATTCTGATACAAAATAAATAAGATATATCATAGAGCTTATATATTCCGCATTTGCAAACGTAAATACTATAGGTCAGTTTTTAAAACCCATGTAATAGGGGGTGAGGCAAATATCATATTTACTAAGCACATTTTATGACTAAATGTCTTTGTCAGAATAACTCAGGCATCGAACCCAACACCAATGTCATTCTTTACGCCACTCAATCAACGATGCAGTTTATATTGCAGTTCTAGCATTTATGATTTAATCTTCGTTTCATTAATCTAAAGCAAATCAACTCATTAAGTAGCTTATTCAGTATCAGCAACTAGATCCGGGAATCACACAAGTGCATGATTGGATGACGATTGCTCTGGCTTCTGAACGTGATTCTGATTTACTTGCAATCTTGTCTATTGTTTGTTTGGCTTCTTTAATTGTATTAATTGAAAGTGAATGACCTGATTGAACTCAATTCAACATTGAGATGTACAAGTTATATAAATGTTGGAAGCTATCAATAAGAATATAAAGTCAGTGATAGCCGAGTGGTACGACCACGCCGCAAGTCTATGGTTCGTACCTCACTACGGGCTTTGCTTCACCGCATTGTGGAAGGGCATTTTACAAATACTCGCCTTGCTAGCTATCACCCCCAAGTATAAAGTCTGTCGCAAAGCGCCTCACAATGTGTTCCGGTAGCAGTCGGTCGGTAAACAGGCACTAACAACCATATATCTCAGGGTGACGGGCGCAGTGCTTATTGGCACTTGAGTCAAAATTCATGTATATTATAGGCAAAGGTCACTGCTTGACACCAGGTAGATCTCATGCATTTTTCGTCATATTCCCATAATAAAAGTCAAGGGCTTTACCCTGAAATGCTTATTATTAAGGCAAAGTCTGTAGATATTTATATCAATCCAACGTGCACGAGTGTCCAATGACTATACTCAATACACAATAAATTCATCAATATATCGCAACTCTTTGAATAACAAATGCGCTTCCAGATTTTATAAAAAAAAAAGTATAAAAAACTGGCCGCTGCTTTTGGTAACTTATAGCATCATACAACCAACTGTGTAGTTTATTAAGACGTGATTTGTGTCTTTAACTCCGAAGTTGAGAAACTTCTTGGTTTGTTTTGCTAAGGAAAATGAATAAAACACAAAGACCTCAATCTTGAAAAGAACTTGGTTTCAATCTGTTGACAACTTAATAAAACTAAAGTGTAAAATAAAATACGTTGCTGCAGAAAGGAGCAGAAAGTACAGGTGACACCTACATATATCTACCAATAATGATCACATCACTGTATTTATAAATATGATTACAAGGACTATCGCGTGAAAAGTGAAAATTACATTTACTAACTTTATTATTGGACCACATATTTATAGTCCATGGTGGGAATTGAACCTGTGTCTACTTAGTTTGCGCCTGGCGGGCTTAATAAGCAAGCCAGGAGGTCGTCTGTACAACATCTTTGACTGCATCATCACTTAGCAGCAAATAAAAAAAAAACTACTACGACAAACTAATCGAGATAATTTAAGTTGAAAATACTTCGTTAATCCAAAGAAAACCTAATAGTAATAGAAATAAATTTAGTTATTAGAACTCGTTATCCGATCAAAGGATAACAAGCGCTTTAAAGACACGACTAATCACAGACTCTCTCTTATTTATAAAATGCAGAAATATCATTTAATCAGAGTCTGCTCTTTGCTTTTGCAGTAAAATCTGTAATTTCAATATCAAATATTAGTTGAGACTTTTTAGGGTAAGTTTTAAGCTGAAAGCGTTTCAACAAAATTGGCATAAATGAAGTCGCTTCTAGAAGATAGCGGTATCAGTGCAGATCAAAAAATGCCCGTCTTGAAAGTAGATAGCACCAGTGAGTCTTGAAAGTAGATAGCACCAGAAGTGAGCAGCACCAATGTGCTGCTCACTTGATAACGTTGTCCAAAGATTTCCGTAGATATGCTGATTCTCTATTGTATCTGATTATAGACATCATTCAGTCCCATATTTTTATAGCATGATTGAATCCAAGGTCTCATAGCGGGATTGTAGGCCACTTCAGACATCAGGGATTGCGTACTTCATCTCGATATAATCAGGTTTAGTTATTCTTTAGAGAATTATTATCATTTAGAGTTCTTACAACGTTAGCGTACATGGGTACCGTGCAAATGAGAAAACACAAAGCACTAGAACAAACCATAATTTCAATTATTTATACCAGAAATTACGTTATTATATTATAAAACAACCATAGACTCTAAGTTTATAACTTGCACCAAGAGTCAGCCGTAACTATTCCTTCTTGCGATATAAAAATAAGTATTTCAACTGAATCTGAGAGTAATGATATCGAGGTTTTTAATGAACTATCGCTGCAAAACGTCTCTCGGCGATAGTTTACGTACTAACGACCTCCCTGACTTTGTGAAGTCGGTTAAGCAAATGTCAATGTTGTGGGAATGTTACACGCTTGTGCGGGTTGCCGTAAACTCTCAAATATTAGTATTAGATTATTACGAATATGAAATAAATATTTAGCTACACATAATTCAATATTTTATAAAACCTATTTTAGATATACTCGTATAATACATCAAGCGAAAATTTCGCCTAACTTTCCAGCTACTCCAACGTATCGTCATAAACGCCACGTAGCCCAGTCGGTTGAATTTTAAATTTTTAACGCGCTTAGAGGGATTAAATCTTTGTTTTAGAGGGTTAAGATTATGTTTTTAGTAGGAGGAAAACGCAGCGAAAATTCATCCGATTTGAATTAGTGTCGTTTATGAAATCACTTCGATATAGAATAATATTAGATATACATATATTATTATGATAACCAATTATTTATTTATATATTGATTTAATGTTTAAAATATTTTATTAATATTACTTCATGTTAATTATGGATTGTTGCAAAGTTACACCTGAATAAATTCAAGCAAGTTATTTACTTGCTTTTCTCTCGTGTCTAGTTGTCTCTAGTTCATACGGAAAGTTACAATAGTCGTTCGAGGCAATGTTTCAGATATATGATTTTTACTACCCATGGGTAAAAGGCAAACAATATTCATCTACCTTCCTGAATTCATCATTTTGATTAATCGTAATTGAACATTATTATAGTTAAAATAATTGTGTGCAGAATATCTGCACTAAATATGTACATTGAGATGGTTCAAAATGTCAAAACTAAAATTATTCAAGGATATTCTATGCTGTGTTTCCCAATTTTATCATATTTTGAATAATAAAAGACAGTTTTCCAGAAATCTAGTCCTTACTGTAATCAAACGCTTCTTTATCATGGACTTCATTATATCATGGCTCATATACTGTACAACATTTTGAGAAATATTGCAGTTAGGTGTGCTTATGAACCTACTTCACTAGATTTCCGTTGCAATTATATTTTAACGATGTTAAAATTATTTACATTTTAAACAATATTTCCAATAACTTTTCATAATCTACCTATTTACAAGCCTAGTAATTATTATCCAGGTAAAGTTTGCAAAATTTCACGAAGTGTGACGCTTCTGCGGAGATATCGGGTAATATACGAGTACATTAAAATAAACAGTGATTTGTTAGCATCCTTTACACTTAGAAAGTTGGTAAAAAAATATTTTCGCTACTTGTCGATATGTGTTGATTTGTATTCTTTAGACGAAATAAGCAATCGTATCAATGTTAATATCATTTGACATTTAAATATTTTCTTACAAAATAAAAAAGCTGATTTCAGCCCTAATATTTTGTTGAATCAGCACATTACTTAAACAAACCCTACGAATTCTATTCGTATGTGCATTAATGTGCATTAATTCAACCCTATTTGAACTCGATTGTAATTTTTAATAGTGGTAGGAAAAAAACATGTATGTAATTATTATATATAAAATATATGTACAACTTTTTAACTATTTACGAAATTATATACTTACAGATATCATTAAAATAACTTTGTTATACACGTATGAAACAAAAGTAAATATGTAAAAAAAAATAAGGTATATTAATAATGTTAATAAAATATATTATAAGTAAACGCAAAATTCTAGGTTAGCCTGAACAACATCTTCGACCAATCATCACTTACCATCAGGTTGTCAAAACCTAGCCTATCAGCAAGTAAAAAAATAATGCACGAAGGGAAAACTTCTCTATTTTGCGCTGGAAAAGTCAAGACATCCTGAGGTGCTTCATGTAGAAGTGATACGTAATTATATTGTCATATTGTTTAAGTACTTATTTTTCTAAAATATTTATTATTTAAAAGTGGAAACAACGTCTGAATCTATTAATTATATTAGTAAATTGATTCTCAAATGTGTATAATATATAATCCCATCCCTTAGCTCAAAGTCTACAGTTATAAAACATAAATCATGTGCACGAAACCAAAACTTAACGTCATAATTCACCCTCTACGTCCTTGCCAGACCTTCGCCTTTATTCTCCTTTGAATCTATATCTACGGCTGTCTTAAGGCCCGTTCTCCCACCACAACGCGGTAGCTCATTATTATCACAGAACCTCAATAAATGTAGTAATATATTTAAACCTATGGTATTTTATTTTGGTACTTGTACGTTTATAAAATCTGTTACAGACAGTTTGCTACAAATGGGAAAAAAAAATGTTGGCGTCCAAGACAGCGAGAACAATCGTATTTCATTCATAAATGGACAATATCGTCCACGCTCATGCCAATGGGTGAAACGAATCTATTAATTATATAACTATACTATACTATGTATATAGATATATATATATGGCGTCGCTAATAATGAGGTCTTACCTGTACATCTGACACAGCTGTACATCTTGCAAAAAAATCTGTCTAAATATTTCGCGATCAAACTGCCTTGACGTCCACAATTTTTTTATGCATTCATAACCATTAAAGATGATAATAATTGTTTTTGTTATATTCCGTTGTTATTTTTTACTGTTGACGGTTGTATTTTTCTATAAATTTGAGTATCCGCAAGCTAATAAAGATTCTTTAAAATACCAAATAGTTTATTGTAACTCGAGTCTGATTAGATTTAGAAGTGATAGCCTAGCGGCTATAGCTCTGGCCTGCCATGCCGCAGGTCCATGGCTCGACCTCCACCCCCCATTGAGCTTAGCCGCATCATGGAGGGGTATTTATCATCCTCAAGTAGAAAATCTGACACCAAGCAACTAACAGTATGATCAAGTACTTACACTGCGTCCATCATGAGATATGCCTCATGATGGACGCAGTGCAGTTCGTCACTTGAATTGAAATGCTTTTGTTATAGACAGAGTTTACCGCTTATCATCAGGTGGGCATCGTGAGTGTTTCGTCAAAATCCCATTAAAAAATAAACAAAAAGTACGTCGCAAACGGTGAGTCAGACAAACACAGCATTGTTATTGCACTATAAGCGCGAAAGTATTTTTCAATATGTTCTTATCGACACTGACTCCGATGACAACGACATCATCGCCGTGATTAGGGCTGTCTAGACCTCAATTGTTTGATTTCCAGGACAGTGCGATTGGATTTTTCGGACAAGAAACTTTTTTTAATAGCTCGAATCATAAAACTATAGAACTGGGCATGGTAAATGATAATATTTTTTCTTCGCTATTACAGACCCCACAATAACGAGGGAAATGTACCCACATTTTCCATAATGTTTTTGGAATAAGAAAATATCTGCGCTTTAAATGGTAATATTATCGCCCATTAAGTCCGCAGGAGTTACCCACTATTACATATACGGTAATGAATGTTCAAATAACTCTGCTTACCTTTTTTTGATTTAAGATACCTATATATAGTCGTTTTTTTTTCTACGAACGTGTTAGATGTCACAAGCATAAAATGTATTAATAATTAAAAATCTAAACCGCTCTGCAAAAAAAAAAACAGCTATCATTACACATCTAACGATATCACACACTTCCACGTTTATTAAAAGGCAGTTAGGTGTAAAGTTAGAAAAAAAACTAACAAACACATAATATTCAGAAATAAAAAAATATATAATTATTTTGCCAGTTGCGCAAAAGTTTACATACACGACTACCCTGTCTGAAAATTAACTCGGGATTAAAAATTAATTAATTAATTTTTAATTGATTATTATGTAAAAATCCTAACGATACCACACATATCCAATTTTCGTCTTTGTTTGGATAGGGCAATTTTGCCATAATAAAATGGATGCAAGTGTAACGGCACCTAGCTAGCACATTTCAATATACCGCACAGCAGCTGTCCGGTATAAGTAGCTGCTAATGTTCATTTTTTGCCCATAATATTCAATATACGTGTATTCAGGAATCGAAGGCTTTCAGCTTTGGTGTAAAGCTATGAACCGACACGATTTTCCTATTATATTTTGCGTTTAAAACTTCTAAATTCCAACAACAAAACCCTCTAAAACCTACTGCTATATTCAAATTAGAATAGCACCTATTTTCTGTGTACGGTTCTATTGGCGTTGTGGTATGTAAATGGAGGTAAGTGCGATTCTCAGTAACACAGCGGTTGTATTTAATCGACCAACGGACAGAGTGTACATTTATTGCTTCCAGTAATAGCATTCTGCTATTGTAACCGGACTTACAAAAATGGAGGGAGCTAACAAAATCACCACGAAAACAAATATCTGCAATACTGTGGCGAACCTGAGCTCGTTTCTGACGAATCAATTATACACTGATATCATTACTTCGATGAGTGCTGGAACGCTAGTGGTACTTACTACTGAGTGCTGTCTGCTTCAAAGGACAATAACTTTTTTATTTTGGGTAACATTAAAATAAACGATGAATGATAGTCAAATTAAACAAGATTATACTATGACCCATATAAATTAATACCTAGACATATATGTTTTATGGAATTGTTCGAGGCTCACCCAGACTGGATGGCCAGTTACGATAATATCCCTGTGGCCTCCCCGTATGCTAAACGTAAATGCCTAATCCAGACTACACTGTTTTTAAATTAGTAAATACGTAAAAAAATACTGATTCCGAGTATCGGGCCCGTTCTTCGGAAGTACAAAGATTTTTTTTCATTGACACCATGTGAGCGTTGCAGACGCCAAAATTGAATAAATGATTGTTGAAGCGCTCGTAACGAAGTTTGATTAGCCGTTCGGTACCGATCTGTTAATTTAAGCAACGTCCGTCACGGTCATGACTTCGATGGGTGACTGCTAGTGACATTACAACTGAGCGTGTACGTTCTTCGGAGGGCACGTCAAGCCGGTTGTTGTCTTACGATGGAAGTCGATAAAGCATGTTGGTAGGGCATTTTTCACATGCCCGCCCTCAAGCAGAAAATATGCCGCCAAGCACCTAGCAGTGTGATCCGGCAGCTGTGCCAGTAATTCTAGGTCAGCCGGAACAACATCTTTGACCACATCATCAATTACTATCAGGTGCGATAGTGGTCAAAGTCTAACCTTTGAAAATAAGTAAAATAAAATTTGACGTTGACGAGAATGAGGCTGTAACTTCCACTGGCCATATTTTCTCCAGAATGCACAATATGCCGATTAAATCCATATACTATTCTGGTTTTGGATTACGTACTCGATTAATCTACTTTCCACCTTAAACTGTTCAAACACAGCAGATCGGTATGCAAATTAAGCTACGAGTAAGTGCAATTCTCGGTAACAAGAGGAGGTGTTTGATCAAACTGGACTGTACTCATACTATATATGATATTATATAGTACTCCCCTATTTGCTGCGTTACTAATAAACTTGATATATATTCCTAAGGAATTGTATAATGATGGAATAGTCCAAACAATTTTAGTTGCCCATAGAATACTTATGTAGTCCACGAGTTAAAACAATTGTTCCTTCAATTTATTTTTGTGTAACACCGTTTTTTTTCACCGCTTAGTCAGTCACTACAAAGAAATAAATTCATAATTATCATCATTATCAGCCGGAAGACGTCCACTGTTGAACAAAGGCCTCCCCCATAAAGCGCCACAAAGAACGGCTACTAGCCGCTTGTAACCATTGGCTACCAGCGACTTTCACGATGTCGTCAGTCCACCTAGTGGGGGGCCTACCAACTCTACGTCTTCCAGTGTAGTGTGGTAACCACTCGAGAACCTTTCTTCCCCAACGGTTATCGGTTCGTCGAGCAATTGGTTGGATTGGTTCCGTGCTCTTGTCCTGTAGTCGAATCGACATGGTGGCGTTCTTATACAAACACTTCAGCGCTTCAATGTACCTAAAGTCAATTTGGCATCGCTGAAGAGACTGCAGTACGGCCCAGGTTTCGATTGAATCGAAGGCTTTTTCATAGTCCACAAACGCTAAACATAATGGCCGATTATACTCCTCAGTCTTCTGTATAATCTGGCGGAGCGTATGTATGTGGTCTATGGTACTAAAGCCTTTTCGGAACCCAGCTTGTTCGGGAGGCTGGAAGTCATCAAGCCTACGAGCAAGACGATTCGTAATGACTCTCGAGAACAGCTATAAACATGGCTCAGAAGTGAAATGGGCCTGTAGTTCTTCAACAAGGTCTTGTCACCTTTTTTGAAGAACAGTACCACCACACTTCTGCTCCATGCTTCTGGCGTTTTACCTTCGAGGATGACGGAATTAAATAACTTCTGGAGGACTGAGAGTACCGGTTTTCCACCCGCTCTCAGAAGTTCTGTCGTGATTCCGTCATCACCTGGCGCCTTGTTGTTCTTAAACTGTTTGAGAGCCATTCTAATCTCGTATAGGCTGATGTCCGGGATGTCTTCGGTATAGTGTCGGGTCAGTTTAGCTCTCATGTCTTGAGCTGTACTGACAACGGGTTCTCGTGTCGAGGTGTATAACTGTCCATAAAACCTCTCAAGTTCTCTCAGAATCTCCGGTTTTGATGAGATGATTCTGCCATCGTCGATCTTCAGCTTGGTCATTTGGCTTTGCCCTATAGACGAATTTTTGGCGAACACTTTGGAGCCTTGGTTACGCTCGATTGCAACTTTAATACGATCTGTATTGAAAGCGCGCAAGTCGTGTCGCAGTGCCTTCGAAATTCGTCTATTGAGCTTGCCGTAGTTCGACATATCAGCTGAATATTGCAGCCTCATCTCACTCCGGTCTTCCATCAACTTGATGGTTTCTTCTGAGAGTTTCTTCGGTTTATTTCGGCGGGGGGTCTTAAGAAACTGAAACCCCACCGCTTGGACAGCTTCCACCAACCCGTTGTTTATCTAGTCCACTGTTTCACATTCAGCTAGGCACTGGAAGCGGTTATGCAGTTTGAGTTGAAAGCTCTCGGGGTTTTGAATTTGTGCAACGCTAGGACGGAGTGTGGAGTTTATCAGACGGGACCTCTCAAGCTTTACATTTATATTCAATGTGCCTCTAACAATACGGTGATCGCTACCGGTTTTCACCTTATGGATCACAGAGACATCATTGAATATTTGCTTCCTGGTCGTCATGATAAACTCGATCTCATTTTATGTTGAACCATCGGGGCTTATCCACGTCCACTTCCTGGATGGTCGCTTCTGGAAGAAGGAGTTCATTGCAAAGAGTCCCTCCTTCTCCATGAAGTTGACCAGCCGCTGGCCCCTCTGGTTCCGCTGCCCATATCCAAATGGCCCCACTCTCAACTCATCGCCATTCCGTGTGCCTAACTTAGCGTTGAAGTCCCCCATAACAACGGTGAAGTATGTTTCGGAGGAATGTATGGCTTCAGATATCTCCTCATACATTGCCTCTACTTCATCATCTGAGCGTGTCGAGGTCGATGCGTAAACCTGTATGACCTTCAGCGAATACCGTTTGGTGATTCTGAGTATAAGGTACGCTACCCTGCTCGACACACTTTCGTCTTTTACAACATGTTTAACAAGGGACTTCCGAACGAGAAACCCAACACCACCCTGAAACTTTTGGTGACCTTCCCGGTAGAATAACAAGTTACCTGAGTCAAGGATAACGGTGTCCTCTCCTTGTCTTCGGACTTCCGATAACCCCATGACATCCCAACGCAACTTGTTCAATTCTTCCTCCAGCTCGACAATCTTGTAGTCCTCCCTGAGAGTACGTACGTTGTGTGTTGCCAGAGCCAAGGGTCGTCGTTTATAAGAGCGGTAGCCGGGCATCTTCCGGAAGACGGTAGTCAGGTAGGCGACCGGCCTAAGAATCAAAGCCAAGACTTACAATCATGACCTGTTGCTGTCATGCGAATTGGTATCAAAAATGATTAATCTCTTAATTTTACCGGAAAAACTGCAATCGGAACACGTTGTTAGGTGCTTGACAACAGATTTTCTACTGAGGGGTGGTAGATGGCTAGGCAAGCACTCACATGGACCTGCCCCACGGCAGTCTTTAGCTATTACCGCTCATTGCTTCATGTCTGGCTAATGAGAGCAGTGCATTTCACCACTTGTGACATACTGCATCTGTTACAGGCAAAGGTTACTGCATAACATCAGTTGGGCCTCGTGCTTGTTCCATCACGATACCATAAAAAGTATAAGCCGCACTGATCACGTCCTAACCTATATATGCTCGGTTTATAACAACTTGGCAAGCCGCGCTACGAGCGCTTCTGATATGTTCAATAATTGTATTGGCAAATAATGTATTATGTAATAAAGTAATCATTACGACCAGTTATTACCGTATCGTAAATACAATAATGTTCTATTATTGTTCGGAAAGTGAAACTCAGAGGTAATGTGACGAGCGCGATATAATACCAGTATATTCTGTTTCTCTGTTATTGTTAGCTATTGTTTGCCAAATGATCTCGGCTTGCGGTAAATCGTGATTATTGCGTGATGAGAGCTGTATGTATATCATAACTAGATTAATAGGTATGAATATACATATCAGTTTTTTTTTAGGATTCCGTACTAGAAAACAGGACCCTATTACGAAGCTTCATCTTTCCGCCATCAGTCCGTCCGTCTATGAGATTTTCAAGGAGTATACTCCTTGAAAATCTCAGTTTATGTTTGAAACCGTAAAATATTCCCGATCGAAAGGTCCCTGTTTAAGAAACCTGTGTTTATTTATATTTTTTGTTCTACTGCTGTACCCTTGATACACAATACACACTTAATATGAAAATATTAAATATCTAACTTAAAGATACAAACTTAAATAATAAATCCGGCCAAGTGAAGGTCGGTCTTCTTTTAGGCAGTTGTTTAGCCAGTAATTGTAGGTTAGCCTGAATAACATCGGGCACAGTTTCAGGGTCATACAAAATATATTCTCTTACATACTGGACGAAACACAGAACATAATATATGAAGTATGGAACCCTGGCAGGTCACTTAGGGAGTATACAGCCCCATTTGTTAGAGTGAATGACAGAGTACAATTTTAATATTATGTTTAAACATGATTGTATCTGATTATTTACTTCTATAAGATAATCTTTATCTATATTTTTTTATGTATGTGTACGTTTTATTAATAATAAAGTAATTATTCTGAGATTTAATTTCTGCACAAATGTACCTACCTCGGCACCTGCTATTGATTATTGACTATTATGTGTATTAGAAGCACAATAATTGTGCGTCTAACACACACAAAATGCTACTCAAATCCAACATATGGTAACATTCTAACCCGGTACCCCACGGGTGATATAATAAATCCTTGTTAATCTATTCAGAATGACGCCTTGTCATCTTTGGCTCCACTTCCAGCGCTTCCATTATGATCCTCTTATACTTTACTATTAATTACTCTAATATTAATATAGTTATGTATATTATGTAAATATAGAACATTAATTTATAAGTGCTATATTGTTGTTAGTGAGACTAAAGTTACGGCTTTCCTACCGGTATTCATAAAAGGAACACATTATACCTCAAGCAAATCGTTTGCCTTTCTGCTGACTTCCCAATTGTCCTCTTCAAGGGTTCTTCAGGGAAAAGCAAGTCATCTCCGAAACCTGACTCATTGTGGAGGTAAACAAATTGAATGCGTGACTTTTCAATAGCTTCGTCGTGATTTGTCCTTTTTATACCTATCATTTTCCTATCCTTTTCCTCCATATGTAGGGTTGGAACAATATGTTTTTTGTAACATGACAAATTTTTACGAACAACATGGACTTGATTTTGAGGCTGGCTGTCTGTTTGACAAACAGGCAGCCGTAGCAGTAGTTCGAACCCGCGTCCATCCACCCCTCACTACTTTTAAAAAATATAAATGATACTATATTTAAAAAAGGGATATAATTCGTCAAAGTTGTTAATATTCTATACTAGAAAAATGGTTTGCTTGCTCCATTACTACTTATTACATAATATGTAAGTGTATAGGATAGTAATACCTAGTAATACATATTAGAAACACAAGAGCTGTAACATTCGATTAAATCTTCTCGTCATGAGGGAGTTATGAGCTAGTCGTAATGACCAATAGAGTATAGCAGTAGGTAATGAATAACAACTCTATTAACTGCTTCAGGTAATTGCTATTAGTATATAATGCTTAGTTAAATTGTTATTCACGTCATTTATTTTCTAATATATTTTTTTTTTACCATATTCATATATAAAAAAGAAACAAATATTATAAAAAACTTAACTTAACTTAATTTAATTGTTATTATTATTATTGTACGCGATGCTATTATTATTTTTTAAATAACTTTGAGATCTTCGTTAACAACACAAAGATAATAAAACATTGAAGACTTGGATTTTACTGTTGGTCACCTTCCAAACTCCATTAATATTTTCGATTGTAGTATACGCTCTACCTTTAGAGTAAGGAACCAAGGAGTTTAAATAGTGAGGAGTTTTCCTGTGCACCCAAAGTGAAGTAACTTCGCGTTCATAACGACTTGAGTAGGCATCAGGTACATTATTCTCTAAGTTGCTTATTAATTCAAGGTTAGCCTGAACACCACATCTTCACTTACCATCAGGCGAGATAGTGGTCAAAGGCTATCAAGTATAAAAAAAAAAAGATATACTATGGAATGATAATAGGATTGTTCAGTCCTAATATTTTCAAGCTAGGAACAATATTTAATGCCACAAATAAGAAAATGTAATGTATCCATAACCAACAGATAGCTCATAGCCTGATCAATAATAAGCCAGCATAATGCCATTACCAATTTCCTTTCCATTTTGAACGTGAAATAGTGGCATATTTTACAAATTATTAGAGTACAAAAATGTATGCCCCGGGTGCGAATTGAACCCGCGTCCTACAATTTTGCGCCAGATATCTAAATCACTCGGCCACCTGGGGATGGCTATTTTTGCCGAAATGTTGTGTTCCAATAATTTGTAAAATATGATTTTCGCTTAGCACGCGCTAGTGCTACATGCACTAGCGCGTGCATATCATAATATTTAGAAATGATTAAATAAATATTTACTCAACCCATGGGTAGGAAATCATAAAAAAAAGAAAAAGAGCAATATCTGGTAAATATAACGAGTCCTTCCGGTTACTAAATAATAATTATAGATAGGAAATTTCACATTGAGGTAGAGAACTCTAAAAACACACCGATGGAGTACCACCATATCCATTGAAAGGATCGAATAAAAGGCGAAGGCTAACAAGGCGCGAGGACCGCAGCCGACCGTGACCGCAACGCAACACCACCCTAACTTGCAATGAACGTGGTTTTATTGTACTTGCATTTAGGGAATCAACGAGAACTTTAGAGAGACATAAAAAATGGCACCTTGTGTTGCGGCAAATGCTGCTGAAAATCTCAAGCGGAGGAAATATACATCTCTCGGTGAGAGATAGTTTCTTCTGTTTGGGGTTAAACCATCGGATCTTGGAGTTCAGATGCACGCCAAGTTAAAAGAGTTGTCTAAACGTTCAGATGAAGTGACAAGTGACCAGCTGGTGCCAACTTCGGTAACCGCATAAGTTTGGCCATTCAAGTACAACTACAACAAGTTTGGGAATACTGTATGCAATACCAAACTTGTTCATACTGTACGTATTAACCAACTTGTCATGATTACAGTTCCACATCTTATGTTCAACAGTTTATAATAAAACCGGCCTAGTGCGAGTCAGACTCTCACTGAGGATCTCGAATTATATTTATTTAAATCTGTGATCGTGTACAGTCTACCGTTGGTGTATGAGTCCAATTCGTACTTGGACGGTTTTAAAAATATCACACATGATATAAGTACGAAATGCTAGTGCACATCGCGATGTGCACTAGCGCTCGTGTGTTAGCAATATATATTTGTTCAACGGCACTAAAGTATTTGGTAAAGTATAATTTGACAGAATCAAAAGCAATCGCGACGATTTAATTTAAGTAATAATTAGTTCTTGTATCGCATTATATAACAGACGTCTTGCAAAGTGGCACGGTAATCCTACGATCTGAGGCTGAGTTAATCTCGCGGCACGGAGCGCGTCATCCTTTGACACGGTAACATTGACGGTAACTATTATTTAAATTGTGGTGCTCGAAAGCATTTGATATGTTATTTGAATGCTGGGTTTGGTACGTTTACTCACAATCTTCTCAAAAATTCTAGGTTAGCCTGCACAACATCTTCGACCACATCATCACTTACCATCAGGTGAGATATTGGACTAAGGCTAACCTATCAAGCATAAAAAAAAATGCGTATAAACATTTTACAAAAATATCGGTCCAAAAATAATTACACAATTATCAGTTCCATTCCAGAAAGAATCACAAAAATCATGTACTGAACAACGAAATAACGCGCTTTTCATAAATACATGTCAGAAAATAAATAATATTTTTTTATTATGCAAATTTTTGCAATGACGAATGCACCATCCCCATGCTATGGTTAAGAACGCAAGGACACATTAGAGTCCTGAGTCATATGTCATAATAGTATATTGATTAGAGCATGCCCCGGCTGTGGGGTGGATGGCGCAGGTTCGATCTCGCATATCACTATAAGTTTTCCTTCCATTGTTTGTAATGTATTACGTTTCGTTACTAAACCGTCGGAATGCAAGACTTGCGCTTGACTGAATCCAATTTGGAAAATCACACCAAATATTAGAAATCCGAGGTATTTCCAGAACTGACATGGTCCCCAAAGGTAAATTTTTTCGAGGTAGCTGCTTTTAGACCCCAATAATTTAGATTTTTATTTATATGTGCACGGAATACTTGCTGTGGGAGCGCTCCGGCGAGCGTGCATCGGCAATCTAGCCCCCTCTTAAAGTATTTTTGAATCAATTTTGATGTTGTCTACAATCTTTAAAAATTGTTAATGAATATCGTATAGAAACTATAAAAAAATAACAGTTTAAACCTTTCGCTGAGACCGTGATTTAGTAAATATAGTTCACATCTCATGTTGTCTAGCTCTGCAACTGGCTGAAACCAAATCCCAGTTGAGCATGTGTACTTCGGCTGATACAACATGATTAGGTAATTACGGACTGTGTTATCTCTTATAACATGTGCGTATAATCGGTGGGGTGGCAAAAGCGTTGATTTGTAACTTCTATATCCTCGAACACAGGAAAGGTGGACAGTTAATAAGGATATCTTAAAAATAAATGCACATTATAAATGCAGCATCCAAAACTTAAAATAAATAGATACAGGCGTTACTTTGCCGAAATCTATATTTAATAATTACAAATATTTTAAGAAAACATTATTTTAATTACACATTTAATTTTATTACATTATATAAATAAAACACAAAAAAAAAAAATGATAAATATATCTAGTTTGTCACTAGATATATTTATCATGTTTTTTTTTGATCTTCCGCTCAAATTTCTTGTTACAATATCGAGAACAATGACTTGATCGTACGCTCTAAGAGTCCCGTGGGGTGCCGGGTCAGAATTGCACCTCTCCATATCATCAGACAGACCATGGGTGTCGTATGAGGCGACTAAGGGAAAAATACTAGAAGGTGGGCAGCAGCGCCTTCTAAGAAACTGCCAACCTACACTGCGATCTCCAAGACGCCTGCCAAGCGTGGGTATTATGGCAAATACCCCCTTTATAGGGGAGGCTGTGTTCAGCAATGAATGGACGATCCGGCTGTTACACACACAGTACACTGTACGCTCTAAGAGTCAGGTCCTCCTGAGGATGCTTCGTGTAGAATCAAAACGCGTCATAAATTCTTCCGGTTTGGCTGCGTGGCGTTGGTGATAACACGTAAGTTAAACAGAAAAATGATGCGGAATTGTCACTATTAATTTTTTTAATCGAATTCAAAAATAGGAGGAGGTTCTCAATTCGTCTGTTTTTTTATGTCAGTATGTTACCTCAGAACTTTTGACTGGGTGAACCGATTTTGATAATTCTTTTTTATACGAATGCTCATGCTTGTCGTTTGGTCCATTAAAATCGGTCAAGCTATTGTTCAGTTAAACTCCAAATACTGAAAAATATTTTCCTATCTTGATGGTAAGTAGTCGTTGACGGTGACAATCAATCCGGTAAGTAGGAGGGATCACCAAAAAGAGAGAAAAATTTTTTTAGCTTGTGCTTCAACACTCAAAAGTATGAAATAACCATGCGCACAATATTGTGATAATAAGTACTTTTGAACCATCAATTTGATTAAATGTTTGTTATGTTTTTGTGAAAATGTTAATTCAATATTTGCTTAAGATATTTTTAAAATATTTATTTGTATTATATGAAACTTTGCCCACCAGGTAGTAATAGGCCCATCCCCAATCCAACATGTATATCTCAGCTTGGGTCGTATTGGGTTTGGCACACACCGATCAAACCAGCAATAAACTTACTATGATTATTTGTATTGAACGTCTATACTACAACTTACACTAAACAACGCTGGATTCGCACTGCTTCGACTTGGGGCAAGCTCGTGAGTACGTGAGAGAATGGGGCAATTGATACTGCACAGATGTTGTTGTACTACCTATGATATCTACATAAAGTTTTGCGGGGAATTCACACTGCTACATCGTCACCTAGAAGCTACTAGACCGTTTGACATCTAAGAAGAAAAATAATTGTAAAACGTGTCGGGTGCTTACTTCATACCTGCAACATTTGATGCTCTTAATGATAAAGAAATATTAAAAGTATGTTTTATGATTATTTTAAACATTGGCTTATAGTCACTTGAAGTAACAAGGTAATGTCAATATACGTCAGTGGTAGGGAGGTCCTTACCACTAACGTTTATTGACATATATTATATACATAAACACCGCCAGGAGGCGTTGTGGCAGCGCCAGCTGCATTTTAAACTTTCGTTGATTCGACTCTCGAACGGACGACAAGTGGTGACATTGTGAATAAATGAGAAGTAATATGTGAAATGGAAAAATGTTATGTGTGATGTTTATTATAAAGTATTGTAAAGTTTGGAGACATCCAAAAATATTAAATAACTTAATAATATTGTTATTATAAGGTGTATATGATCAGTTTATAAGTAAATACTTGAGAATCAATTTTAGAGTAGGTATACTTACATAACGGTGTGCTTGCCTTTTAAATTAAATCTATTTTAAAGGTGTTATTTTATGAGGAGGTACATATGTATGTATGTAGTGGAAAACTTTGAAAGTTAATTGTTTTACATAAATAATCAAATAGTTACAAATTTAAAGTAATATTTCTACAGCTTTTCAAAGTATTCTACATAACAATTATACACTCTTTCGTTCGTTAAAACTATTTTTAATCTCCGATTTATGGAAAAAAAAACAAAAACGCATGGAGCTACGCCTACATTATGTGAGAATGGATCACGAACCCTTTTAGAGAAGCCGAAAATAATTTTGTCCATTTCGCAATATGCGTCAAAGTATTGTCATGGTGTTATATCGTCATGGTGTTATAGGCTGCGACGAATCATCGTGGAGAGAAACACGGCCACAATCCAATTCTGTATACGAATGCGTTACGGTACTCAAAATAGTTGCTTTCTCCCATAAGCATCTAAAGACCAGCAGTGCAATCTTGCGGTATTAATAATTATGGTAATTGACAATGAACTTCAAATACTTATCATTAAAATTATCGCCCTTAAATCTTTTTGCGGTAATTCCATTTTAATTAACGAAGAGCTTCAACTTGTGATAAAAAAACACCGTACACGCGAATCACTGCTCTAAATTACCTAAATCAACGAATGAGTTTTCAAAAAAATAGAACATTCGAAATTCAAAAATTTATGAGCGGCCAGGAGCGCAAAACTTTCAGTATGCTCTGTGTTGTTTTTTCTTAATCTAGTACTTCTATTCTAATTCTAAGGGTATACTTCAATCGGTCTAATTTGTTTATTATATATATTCTAAGATAGCCGGGAATGTATTTACAGTTAACTATATAATCCAACAATCTAGGAGAAGTTATGATGTTTATAATTAACTCCAGCACAAGACGTGTTGTTTTGTTTGGGTAACTGTGTTACAGTATGTTTGCTCCCTTGCAATTACTTACTGTGTATATTTATACCCCTCAGGGGCTGGGGATTGTAAGCAAGCGGTGGGATAAGCGAGACTGAAGACTTTAGAGTAGACTAACTTGTTAAGTTATTTTTTCAAGTCTTCGGTTTTATGATAAGGAGCTTTGACAGAAAAAAGCTACGCTCTGCAGATTTATACATTGTTACATTTCATTTGTTTTGTCGCATTTTGATCGACAGTTGGACTTTTATTTGGTCAGAATACCTTTGTTTTCTGTTACAAGAATATCCATTATATGTATTTTTTTGCGTGTCTCAAATAATCCTGAGTCAAATAGTAACAAATTTTATGTGTGATCATATCAAAAACAATGTAAATTAAAATCAAATATCTGCCAAAATTATATCATAGCACTATTTTATCACCTATCAGAATGCATGATATTAGAGCATTATGCAACAAATTTAGTCTATTAAAGCTACTATCCTAAACTGGAAATTCTGTTGCCAAACATCTAAAGGTGCGTCCTGGCCCTGTTGTCATTATTATTATATTTAAATTATTATATCTCTGAATGTTCATTGAGAAGTAAGCTACCTTCTAAGGCAAGATCATTCTTTCCAAAAAGCAAGAGGGAAACGATTTGAATGCGGTTTTCATATGAACGTAGTTTCGTTATATTTAAAATACCAAATGTTGAAATTTGGTTCAACATAAGTTTAATGTCTATGCTTCTGGTTTTGCAGTTTTCCGTCAAATTAAGTATTTCCAAGAATATTCGTTAAAATAATTTTTTATAGGAATCTTTATTTTCACATAATTATAAGCATTACATGTATATAATAAATCGTGCACTCTACTCTAGTCTTGCAATAAGCTTGAGCTTTAAACCAATTTTCGTTGATACTGTTTGCGCCTTATATTCCAAAATATATATATATACCTACAAGGCATAATAAGTAATTAGCTATCATTTTATTTTTTCTATCGGTTAAAGATAAACAAAAATATAATAAAACGTTATAAAAGCTTATATAAGCAGTTCCATGCTGATTGCTGATGCTTTGATTCTAACTAAAATGAGCACAAGAATTTATTCAAATGTCGACCAGTAATAGAACTATAATACTATTATTTTATTTAAAAATTATAACTGATAAAAAAATCTGATCTAAAGCATTTTGCGCTTGCTCATAAAATTAGTGCCTCAATGTTATTGGCTTCCACATCATCACTAACTAAAAAGACAGATCCAAAAACTGACTACTAACAGTGTTGGAACTGAAGAGTATTTATAATATAATCACGTATTAATTTATTGAATACACACACAGTTGAATTGGAGAAGTGTATTTTATTAGGCTTATTACTAGGAAACTTGATATTATATCCTTTAAAAAAACATGTCCTATCTTAATTCTAAGGACCTGGAGCAAAGACTGGCCATTCTTTTAAAATATTAGGATAAACCTTACTTGTCAATTTATTACTTGATAGAAACGCTAGCACAAGTTGTGCAATTCAGTGCATCAGATGTCTCAATGTATCATGCCCCTGGGGCAGCGGCGACGCGCGGCGTGGTGTGCGTGTCACCCCCTGTATCACATTCCCCTATCGCTTCACCCTTAATCACGTTCACCTCTCATCACCCCATTGTCTGGATAAAATGGAACTCTATTACTCAGTGTATATTATTACTAGCTAAAAAGTGTATATTATTACTAGCTCTCCGGCCGCGGCTCCGCGCGCGCGTATGGCGGTTATCGCGCAAAAACATTAACCTCTTTTTGCGCAGTTCGATAAATCTGCCCTATGTCCCTGCCCGGGTCTCAAAATATTTCCATACCACATTTCATCCCGATCGTTTCAGTAGTTTTAGGGCGTAAGCGAGACAGACGGACAGACAGACAGACAGACAGACGGACGGTTACTTTCGCATTTATAATATTGGTATGGATTAACTAAAGGTACAACAACTATATCAAAGATCAACTTAAAGAAATTACGAGGACCACGTTAAAGTTATACAAGAAATGTCTGGAATTAATTGTATTTACAGCTCAGACGTCTGTGAATTGCTTTGAATGCTATAATTTGATTTAGATGCAAATATTTACGAAATTAAATTATTAGCATCTGTCGTAAAAAAATTCACTCATCTCAATTCAGCTGACATAATAATATGATGTAGTTAGGTTATTAAATATGTAAGAACAAGGAGGACGATACAAGTAGCTATTGTGGAATACGTTTAAACGAATATCATAAAAACGTATCGATCACGAGTAGACGACTACTCGTGATCACGCTCAATATAATTTGTTCATAACCTCGAGGCTAGTCGAAATATTTGTTTGATGTTAATTTATGCGTGGTTTTTTTATGGGATAGGAGGGCAAACGAGCAGGCGGCTCACCTAATGTTAAGTGATCTTCGTCGCCCACAAACATCCGCAACACCATCTTGAGGATGCGTTGCCGGCCTTTAAGGAGGAAATATGCTCTCTTCTTGAAGGTTCCTAAGTTTTTACTGTTCGGAAATACTTCACCTGGCAGCTGGTTCCATAATGTGGCAGTACGAGGAAGAAAATGCCGTGAAAATCTCAAGGTTGTGGACTTCCAGACGTCGACATGAAATTGATGAAACATCATGCTTTGTCGGAAAGTCCGGTGGCGAAATTGAGCTGCAGGTAGTAAATCGAACAGTTTCTCAGAACACTCCCCGTGATATATACGGTAAAAGATGCAGAGTGATCCAACATCTCTACGCAAAGCCAAAGGGTCGAGCCGACCGGAGAGAACTTGATCGTCGACGATTCGAGTCGCTCTGCGTTGAATGCGGTCAAATGGAAGAATACTGGGGAGTTCCCGCCTAGAGGTGAGAGTAGTACTCCATGTGAGGTCGAACCTGAGCCTTATAAAGTTGCAGGCGATGGGCCGACGTGAAGTACCACCTCGCCATTCCGAGCACACCAAGCTTCTTAGAGGCTAACTTAGCCTTATCTTCCAAGTGTCAGCGAAATTGAACGACGTTCGATATGTCGACGCAAGTATTCCGATGCTGGTTGAGGTAGCAAGGGGAGTGTCTTCAAAACGGAGGGATACGACAAAGGGTGATATCTTAGCGGTAAACGCACAAACTTGTGACTTCTTGAGGTTAAATTGGACTAAGTTCAATTGGCCCCACTTCGAAACATTTGACAACATGGTCTCGACTGAAGACAAGTTTTTTCAGACTCTGGACAACATTTTCCCGAGAAATTTTAGCGCGGCCGGTGTATGAGGTATCTCCAGTACTGTCATCCGCATAACAATGAATATCGCTGAGTTGCAGCATGTCATTGATGTGCAAGAGAAATAGAGTCGGAGATAGCACACAGCCTTGCGGAACGCCAGCATTAATCGGTTTTAAGTCGGAGCATGCACCGTCGACAACGACCTTAATGCTCCGATCTGCCAAAAAACTGGAGATCCATTCGCACAATTTCTCGGGAAGCCCATAAAAAGGAAGCTTCGATAGAAGCGCTTTATGCTACACCCGATCAAAGGCCTTCGCTATGTCCAAACTAGCCGCCAACGCCTCACCCTTGGAATCCACCACCTCCGCCCATCGGTGCGTAAGATATACTAAAAGATCACCAGCTGAGCGACCACGACGAAAACCGTACTGGCGATCGCTAATCAGCTGGTGCTCCTCTAGATACTGCAGGAGCTGGTTGTTGATAATGGATTCCATTATCTTGGAGAACAGAGACGTTATGGCTATAGGGCGGTAATTGGACGGATCTGAGCGGTCACCTTTTTTAAGGGTTCGGGTGCACCAAAGCCGTCTTTCATGTTTTTGGGACAACGCCTGATAAGTAGCAGAGCCGGTAAAAAATGCGTTAGAACCGGTGTCAATTCTGGAGCACAAGTCCGCAGCACTATCGGAGGGATGCCATCTGGCCCACTCGACTTATGAATGTCCAAGGAGAACAGTGCTTTACGTACTGCACATTGCCGGAAAATTATATCCGGCATCGAGGTATCACACCATTGTATAGTCGATGGTGAGTTCCCTTGGTCATCCAAAGTCGAGTTAGACGCAAAGAGAGAGCCCAGAAGATCGGCCTTCTCCTTTGCGGTGTGGGCCAGTGTGTCATTCTCTCTGTGCAGGGGCGGTAGGGATGACTGACCAAAAATCCCCTGGACAGCCCTGGCAAGAGACCAGAACGCACGTGTTCCCGAAAGAAGGCGGCCTAATCTCTCGCCAATTCTGCCGATATGCTCCGACTTCATTTTTACGATTACTCTTTTGAAGGACCTGGAGGCAAAGTTATATTTCTTTTTGAGATCGCTGGTATTTAAATCCTTAGATGCCACTGAATCGGCCCAAGCTTGGTAACGCTCCCATTTATGGCCAGAGGCCGTTTTAAAAGAGCCACCAAACCAGGGCTGTGACCTGCCACCGATGGGCACTGCAGAATATGGAATAAAGAGTTCCACACCCTGAAGCACTACATCAGCAACATAGTCAGCAGTGACATCTGGATCATCCGGTAAGAAGCAAACTTGCCCCCATGGGTAGGATGCAAAAAAGGACCGCATCCCGTCCCAATCTGCTGACCTATAGTGCCACACGCGACGGCAACCTACAAAACGGAGTCGAGTTGGGCGTGTAACCGGCACTGAACTCCAGATCAGGCAATGGTCCGACGATCTGAGGGGAGCGTAAACGGATACTGTGTAGTTGTCCGGGTGAGAGGTTAGCAGAAGGTCCAACAGGGAAGGTGTATGATCATCTATATCTGGGATTCGCGTAGGCGAGGTGACCAGTTGTGTCAGATCATACACTAAAGCGAAGTCGTGAACAGTTCTCCCCGCATGTTCGGTGGTGCGCGAACCGAGCCATTCGGCGTGGTGGGCGTTGAAATCGCCAAGTATCACGATCTCTGCGGTGGGGATCTGCTCAAGCACGGAATCTGTAGCCATTTGTAGGTGCTCCACGAATTGATCTAGTTCGGCATTACCGTTGATATGGGACCTATAAAGGCACGCGTAGATTCGCGGATGGTCATCGCAGTCTACGCGCAACCAAATGTCAGATAGGCCCCGTCCTTCAAGGCTGCTGAGATGAAGAGCACAGATATCCTCTCTGACGTAAAGACACACCCCCGCCCGCGGCAAAAAGGAATGTTCCAGTTTGTACCCAGGGTATGTGAGGAATGAAGTGTCTGCCGGAGAGCATATCTGTGTTTCGGTCAAAAAGAGCAAGGCCGGCTTAGCAGTCTTCAGATGATAGTGGACATCGTTCAGGTTAGAACGGAGACCCCGTTTGTTGCAAAACGGGGCAGCCCGAGCATCCACTTTCAGGTTCAGGTCCTGGAGGTGGATGCTCGGAGAGGGATTCTCCAGCGATTTCACAACTGGTACCCTCCTGGAGTAATGTCTCTTGAAACTGCCCCCATATTCCTTTGGGGAGGGGGGGGGGGGGGGGGAGTTTAGGCCTCCGGGTCTAATACCAGAAGGTAAGATGCCACTTAGCTATAGAAACCCCCTGTGTTGGGATAAAACTAATTTTATTTTCAGCAGGAATAAAACAACAGTTTTACGTCATCAAACAACGACAATTAACAAAAAGAAAACTCTTATCATGAGTAACAAGCCCTAAACGATTTCAAAGTATGACTGACTTGCTTATTGTAACGTAAGAATACTTGCGTGATAGTTATTCCTTTGCGATGAAGTACGCTTTATTATTCCAGTAAATGGGTTCATTACACACACAAGCGAACTGTGAAATGAGAAAATTATATAAAACCAGAAGCAACGTACCTTACAAACGTGTAGATTTAAATAAGGATTGTATTTAACGGCAATGAAAACTTTCCTACTCCAACCGTCTCGCGTCTCAAATAGAATCGCTCGAGTTAAATTGTGTAAGAATAAATACGACGGATTTCAGAGGAAATTTTGACGAGGTAAAATACAACGGCGGAAGCTTCTAGACGAACGGAAAAATTCCATTTACTTTCCAATTTCACGAGCCACCTTTAAATAAATAACTTATATTTTTACGGGAGTACCTTCAGCCCTTTCAGAAAGTAAAAAACAAAGAAAATTATTAATTAAGAAGTGCTCTTTGTAAATTAATAAAACGAAAAGGTTTGAGGGGCTTTTAAAAAAAAGACTCGGAGTTTGGAAAGATCTCAACATCCCAGTTTTTGTAATTTCGGAGCTAATGAATTAATTTAAAACCGTGACACAGACATAATAGAAGGTTTCTATTTTGAATAATATCATAATTCAATTGTTTAATTTCTAAACTGCGATGGCAAAACTTAGGTTTTTTAGGACTTTGATGATTATTACTACCAGCAAAGGCTAGTTTAAAAAAAGAATTATTTGGTGTATATTTAAATGTTAAACAAATGAACAGCTATAATATTATGACTAACATGTAATAACTAACATTAATCTCTTCTCTATCTCAGTAGTGAGTAAAATTCTGAAATATACACATTTTTATATTCATGAAATATTCGAAATTCGAGTTTAATAAACTTTTTTGTGGCTAACGTTTTAAATTCAAAAGTTTTTAACATGTGATAGAACTTATGACCAGACTATGTATACATAATATGTACGTATATATCATCTCCCTAAATTTTTCTATGGGAGTTGTAAGAAGTAATGAAGAGAATATACCAGAACGTGGATAGCACCGCCTTTTGAAGAACTTCTACTGTGATCACCAAGACACTTGCCTAGCGTGGCAAACACTCTTCCCTATCGAGGAAAGAATTGGTTCAACGGTAGACATTATTGCTGTTCATGATAAACTGTTTAGTGCAGTGCCTTAAAACTATATTTTGAAGTATAAATGTACACTATTTCATTTTACGAAAAAGGATAAAATAAAAGGGTTACTGTAGTCTATGGTCCTCATAATCTTGAAATCGATAAGTAAGGCACCATAATAGAAGTCACCACGGATATAAAACTATATACCACCAATATATATTTGAAGTATGAAATTTATGTTTTATACCTAAAGCTGTAATTGATGATGTGATCGAATTTATAAGCTATACACAAAAAGACTATTAAGTATATACGCTTATTACATAAATTGTAAATTAATGTATTGAAACAAAAAATTACAACCTAGTATGCGCCAATATAGCGCTAAAAATTTTGAACCAAAAATAAATATTTAAAGTCTAAACAGCATACATTTTTTTGAGTGGTGGCACCGACTTGGTTCAAGCAACTTAAGTAACTGTAAGTACTGTACAGAAGCACAGGGCAATGTTCACGCTCTCTTATAATCAAAGGTCGAGCCCTGGCTAATGGTATTCAATACACATTCAATCCCGATAAACGTCTCACCAAGTGGGGTGTATATAGGATTCAATTAATACTTAGTACGTATCGATACTCTGGAAAATAAAACTTAGTATCGATTTATTTTTATTTGGTAAAATTTACATTTATCGACAATTATTTATGATGTAGTAGATAACAAAGGCTCAACCTAGAATTACTTATTTAGATTAGGTGCTTGGTGAAGATGCAGTCATAGGATCATTCACGTGACTTACCACTATGCGCTGAGACTCAAAACGATGACAGGATTCAAACTATGGACAGCAATCACTGAACTATCATAACTTCGTAATAGATTTAAGGTCTCGTTAACGAGGACAATAAATCTACTGTAATAAGGCTACTTAGCGAATATATACTATGATGGATTATTCATTGAACCATTAAAAGTAGCTATTTTAAGACCTATATAAAAATCTGTATATATCTACGGATTTTTTTACTGATGATTTGCTAGACTTTGGCCACTACCTCAATCTGAATATTTAGTGATAATGTGATCAAAGGTGATTAGACAAAGCAAGTTTTACCTACTAATGGAGTTGGCACTCAATATCAACTGCTGGAACACACCATTAGATGCTTGGTGACAGATTGCCTGCTTGAAAGTGATATATAGCTACCAGTATAACGTGTGTAACTGTGCTATAAAGACTGCTATTCTACTCGTAAGTTAACAACCAAGACCAAAGGCTTAATGTGTCCTCCAAAGCACATATACGCTCAATAGTATATGTAACTAGAGTTCATCCATCCAAGTAATGACCGCAGCAGACGTTATGTTGTAACCATCTATAGTAGGAGATTTATTTTTAACACACCAATCAATATCATAAATTTTTTTTAGACACATAACGGACACATTTGTTCAATAAATAATAATATCAAAAGGACGGTCGATGCAATTAGGTTCAAAACAAGCTATTGTACTGTTTGGTCTTTCAAACAATAGCAAATATACGTATTAGTTGTTATAAAATAGAACGTAGTAATAACAAGTTCTAGTTGATCTACCAATAGAACAGGTGGAATTAAAAAAAACCAGTTGTTCTTGGTAAACATCGAGGTCAGTTCAATTTTTAGTTTATTATTTATTAATGCGCCTATATACAAGTAGACAATAATGTACGTATCTTTTTGAAGCTGGTATCGATACCCTAAACATATATCGATACTTTTTTGTCCATGAAACCTCTGTTATAACTCAACTTGACGACACCCACTGGAATCACTCCGAACCTACCCAATTATTCCTCGAGGGGAGAACACAATAATATTTGGACGAAAATTAAAGGGGAAATGATTATTGGCTATTGACAATGAATAAATTCCAACGGATCACCTCTGGGTTACTCTCTCTTTGTGCTAGTGACGGGAAACGTGAAACGAGGGTGGAATTTAGCTATTTTGGGAAATATTTTATAAGTAATTGGATACATTTCCTTCATCAAATATCCTGACGTAATCGAGACAAAAATTATATCATATTGGGTAAATTATAGGTACACAAAAATCGCTTTCTATAATATAATACAATTTACAACTGATATCTACCGTTTAATAAAAACGAATTAGGCGTTTTATCATAACGAATCTAGAAGAACTGGCCAATGCAGGTCAGGTCTTACTCTATAAGGGTTCCAAATCGCAAAACCCGTAGGTATATAAAGTATGTTGATCATAAAACTGCGTATTGAATTAAAGTTTTACTGAGTCAAGGATGTGATATTACAAATTTCGTACAGGTTTCATTTTTGGTTTTAGAAAATTTTTGTTACGTGGTCTTACTGAAACAAATATTACCTAAAATTGAAAATTTTCATGACATCTTAATTTCTAAGTAATTAGCTGAGCAGGTGACTGTACAATCGGAACACTACCCAGATGAGAGGTTTGTGAATCTGTGTTCGCTTCGGCATCTTATCTTTGTCTCTGGTGATAGAAGCTTTCGCAAGTTTATCTTTATGTGGACTAATAACATTTTGAATTAATTATTTTAAAGTATTTTTCTCGCGATACCACAAGCGAGAAGGTAAAATAATATTGAGCGCGTTACTTTTTCTTTCGTCGTATCCTATTATGAAATGATTTATTGAAATTACCAATCAAATATTGGTTTCTGTGTTCAGATTCTACAGAATATATCCAAATGTCTGGTTTGATTAATATTCTTGTGTAAGGACAAACAGACTGTAATTATTGCAAGGAAAGTGGACATGGTCAGGACACAAACTATGGGACCAGAAAACTCATAGATAACAAAACAAAAAATAACACACAAGGATTTGGCAGATCATCGCAACTTTGTAATAATAGCATTAAACATCATAGTGGTAATAAACAAGTCTGAAAATTCCTCAATTTCTGAGATGAAACACCGAAGTATATTATATTTAAAATTATGTAAATCCATTAGAATTATATTTTTATTTCAACCCAGTTTCCTAAGTCCGCATAGAGCTGAAATTAAAAATATTAATTATATTACCTCACTTAAACAACTTCACGGAGCAAAATATTCGATATGCGTTATGAAGAAATTTTAATCCTTGGCGGACAAAGTCATTGTTCAGAATTGCATCCATCGCAAAAAAGTTTTAACCTAAAACGCTTTACCTGTCTAAAAGCTTTCAGACGAAAATCTCGTTTACATTTAGACACTTACGGCAAGATTAAAGAAAAGTCCGCCGATGAAGGTAAGCTAGATCGACCCACGCGTATTTTAGCCTGGGCATTATACTTGGATTTATAAATACGTTATAGTTCAAAGCGTCACAACACTCTGTTGACAATCAGTTACTAGAACCCAATCTCACCAATCTAGGGCTTAATGTGCGAGTTGCTTTATACTTAAAACCATTAAAATGTGCCTTTGCTTTTATACTTTATACGTATGTCGTAGCAGATTTTAAATTTATTCGATTGTTGTCGTAGAAAACAGAAATTTTCTTGGTTTGGATCTTTGTGTGTGACAGCATCGTGAATACTCATATAGAAACAGTACCAAATTCAAATTCAAAATCATTTATTCAATTTATGCGTCTACGACGCTCTTATGAAGGTCAATTACAAATTTTAATATTGAAATATTCTACGTGGCAGTACAATTACTGCCACGTTCAGCAAAAAAAAATTATAGAGCCACTGCGAGAAGAACGGGCAAGAAACTCGGGGCCATTCTTTTAAACATCTTTTAACAATGTGTTATATACAATATAATATGACTATTACAATATTTGTTCAAATTACGTAGGTGACAGGTGATAGCTTGGCAGAGGCGGAACTTTCCAAGCATCTTTGTCGTTTAAGTAATCACAAACTTTGTAGTATGATTTCTTAATCAAAATATTTTTCACATGCAACTTGAATTTTCCTTCTGTGAGCATTGTAATAAGTTTGGGAATTTTATTATAAAACCACACACAATTACCTAAAAAGGACCTTTTATTTGTCTTTGCTAGTCTAAAACCTGGTACTGCTATTTTATATTTATTCCTAGTGTTGTAATCGTGGTTGTCACTATTTAATTTAAATTTACTTATTTTTTTCCGAACATACATAATATTTTCAAATATATACAGACTCGGTAAAGTTAATATATCAATTTCTTTAAAAAGATCCCTTAGAGATTCCATAGGATCCATATGGATCCATATGGCTCGAATTGCACGCTTTTGTAAGATAAAGATTGTTTCCATCTCAGCAGCAGCTCCCCATAGCAATACACCATACGACATAATACTGTGGAAGTACGCGAAATAAACTAGCCGTGCAGTATGTAGCTACGTCTGTTAACTGTCTTATCTTATCTACCTATATTTTATTATTAAACTAACCTTGTTTTCACTCATCTTAGAAAGAAAAAATGAAGTTTTAAGTATGAAAGTGGCTATACGAGTATATGACTATGAATTTTTAAATCATAGGTAAGACGTTTTTCCTCTGGCACAGCTATATGCCTGTTTTATAATTTAAGGCAAATGTTAAATACTGCAACACATTAGACGTGTACGGTAATAAAGATCTGTCATATTTTGTTGGTTACAGATATTAGAGTTATCCTCATGTGTTTGTTGAAATTAGACAGTTTAATCACCGAAACTTAAAATGTACATTAATCAAATTTAAATTTAACCCATTCGGAAGTGCATCCAACAACGACAAAATTAATAAATAGGTATTGGGTGATCAGCAAAAATTAAAACATTGTTGTACATAAAAATATGTGTCTAGTGATAATTTAACAATCTGCACATAGATTGAAGCACCTTTATTAACATAACACTACAAACTATATAAAACACTATAACAACGATAGCATTTAGGCAACTTCATGGCCATTGCTGGCCCAAAAGTAGTCCAAAAGCTCCAGCCCGGTACCAGCATGCTGACAGCATTGCCCAGCATGCTAACAACATAACCCCGTAGGATTGCAATGCTTATTTGTTGAGCCAAATAATTGTCAGCATTTCGGTCACGCGTCGCATTAACCAACCGCTCTTATAAGTTAAAGAAAATAAGATCAGCTCTCGGACCCAACGTCTCCACACCAAGCTCAAGTAGCGAAAACAAATCACAAATAACAAAATAGTTTTGAGTCACTTTTCTCTCGCAAATTATTTTTTTCAAAGTTGACTTTGTTCAAATGTTTTTATTCAAAGACATATATAAAAATACGGCTCATTTTAAACAATTTGTTAGGCGATAACTTGTCAAATAAAATATTTTCTAACATATAAATTATTTTCTAGTTTGTCGCTTAATTCGTTTACTTTAGATCACATTTCGATCAATATCTAACGTGTCAAAAATATATACCTATGTCTATGGATTTTGGCATTTAAGATACCATAATAAGCGCTATCCTTTTCTTGCAGGCTGAGTACCTACTACCGCTAATATAGTGACTAGCTAAGTGACGTAGTTTCATCATATTTTAAATACCGTATGTTCAAGCTCTGTGATATTGTACATGTATGTCCCTGAGCTTAATATCTGTGCTTTTGGTTTGCTAGTTTTTCGATTAACTTTTATTTTACCTCTTAATAAATGTGACCATAAGAATTCCATTACAATATGATTTCATTAAATATTTTTAATAATGCTTAAGTTTATAGAAAACTAAAAGAATTTATTGCTCAAGGACAAACATGCGAAATTTCACACAGTTTGAACATACGGTATATAAAATATGACGAAATTACATTTGCATGGAGACCGCTGCGAACATTCTCACTTGAAATTAGTACATTTTGATAATTAATTCAATTTTTGTTAAATACACTTCCACAATTTTAAGGGTAATTTAATGATAAATTTAATACATAATCACGAATTGCTTTTTACTTGATCATCTAATCTTGATGATACTTTTTTATGGTTTAAGTGTACCTCCGATTTGGTCTCATTTAAACTTTATCAACTTCGGTTTAGTACTCATTTAGATGAACTGTAATACATAAAGAAGGTATTTTTAAAGTAAGAAGTAGACAATTCTAGAGATTACGTATGAGCTACATTAATAAAAAGTCTTATTTTATGCGATCTTTTTCAGACAAACATATCCGAACAAGTGTTACAGATTGTTTCAAAGGGTTAGAGTGAACTTGGATTTAATGTTGTCACTGTGCTACATTGAAAATAAATATTATTATATAATAATTTAAAAATATAAAACACAACGATTTAATTTTTGATTTCCATAAACACAAGTCCAATCGATGTTTCAAGAGAGGTAGGAGGCAAAGCTGAGCAAAGTATATAACTCATAGAACCATCATAACAGGTCAATCCTATTTAAATCATTCTATTAATGTTGCGAAAACCAATCATCCAAAGCATTAAAATAGCACCCTGTGAAAACAAAAGGTTCCCGATAAAAAATGTTTCTCTTTGTTTATTTAACAGAGGGTGTCGATTAATGAATTTCCAATTTGGCAAATAATGACTGCTTTGACCTTCGGTAATGGCAGAACGTTCTCGGAATCGATTAATTACTCATTAAGCCGAGGACGTATTGTGCTGCGAACAATGGACGACGGGGGAAATGGATCATTTTCATCCCTGAATCTATTTGACTGTCAAGTTTTCTGGGTAATTGCAGCGGGCTGGTCAAATTATGGCGCATGAGTAAAATTGCTGGACCTAACTGTGAGTGGAGTAACGAAAATATTTTATCGTTTTTGCTTATTCGCTAACTTTTGACCATATTCTTACCTAACGGTAAGTAATGATGCTGTCGAGAATGTTATTCAAGCTTACCAAGAATAAGTGGCTTGCAAGGACATCTCTGCCCAAACACACCGTTATGTGTTTGGTGGCAGATTAACTCTTGAGAGTATAAGCTAGCCACGCGGGTATTCGCAAAATATCCTATCACTATGGTATAATGAATGCTATTCTAAAACAAAAACCGGACCGATGGATTTTAATTAGTTAGAAGCTTAGTAGTATTTCCACTAGCGGTCACCCATCCAAGTCATGACTGCGACGGACGCTGATCGAATAAGGAACGACTACATAAGCAAACAACACTGTCATGTTGTTAGAGATCTAGGTGTCATTCAAGATTAAAAGTTGTGATTTGATGAGCATATATCTTACATAGCTTCTAAAGCGTTAGGATTTATAATGAGATGCTCCGTAGGATTTAAAAAGCTAACACATTAAATATACTCTATTGCACTTTTGTTTGACACACTCTGGAGTATGCGCCCGAAGTATGGAATCCTTGTTACGATAAATACATCTCAAGAGTTGAAAGAATACAAATCAAATTAATAAAGTTTATATGTTTTAGACTACACATCCCATACAATTCTGATAAATAAATACCGTGACCTTTGAAATCAATTTCATATTTTACCACTGTCTATGAGATGTTATATAGCAGATACAACATTTTTACTAAATATACTATCAAATCAATACTAATAATAGAAAAATACATATGTGTACAGAGTGAGCAGCAAATTTAACAGTTTAAGTAAAGATATGACGTCATTAGATTTATTCTGCACAAGCGTGAACTTGGCGAGGCGGCTGCTTAGCTGCGTTTTTTTTAAATATTAAGTAAGAATTTTGTCCAAACTTTGTGATTAAAAATTTATCATAGCATCATATAGGTAATTGTAACAAACTTTGGAATGATTTGGTGGAAATTTACATTCCAATTTAATTGTAAGAAAATGAATGGTCTCGTTAAATTTCCTATTTCATAAATTGTTTTTTTAAACGTGAGGACCTGTGATAGTCTTTCTTGGTTTTTATCTTAAAAATATTAATCAGAACTGTAATTAAAAGCTGTAGGTCTTCCTATAAATAAATAAATTAATACGTTACGAGCGCTTCAAAGCGTAATGATATATATTAGAAATATTAGAACACCCGGATCGGATATAATAAGTATTGGATATTCCCAGACTATATAACTCAGTAGCAGTCCAGAGTTTAAAATGTGCACGGTAGATATGAATAGCCTCGCTCTAGATCACATCGACCAAAACGTATTTGGTGAAAAGTGAGTGTCTCAAATAACTCTGCCGTCTCCCTCAGAGATTAAAAAGCGTGATGATAATACTATTATATGTATATTCATTACAGGTTAACTTTATGTCTGTGATGAACCAACTATGGTAAACCAAGGTCTGCGTCGTATTGCGTTTAAAAGTTGCTGGTGCGTAAAATGTGAGACACGGGTTCGATCTCTATTTGAGATGTAATTTATATATTATACTAGCGGCCCGCCCCGGCTTTGCACGGGTAATTATGACTATAAATTGAAATATAAGCTATCCTATCTTTCAATTTGGATCAAATTGCACGAGGAGTGCTAATCAAATTTAAAATCAATTTGGTAGTTTAAGAGTCTATCGCGGAAAAACAACGTGATACGTTATTTATATATATATTCAGATTTTAATTAATACACCATACCGCAGTAACGTTAATATCAAATCAACTTGAAGGATAATTACTGACAGGATTAATGTTGTTTTGATGCGTTGTGGTCGATAGCACGAGCTCTCGAAACGCTTCGGGGGCAATTTCGGTCACCACAACGTATATAACCACGGATTGAACTGAGTTCTGTTTTTAAGTAGAAATGGAGTTAAATTAAATACACACTATAGAAGATGAATAGATTCAGGCGTTACAGTTACGGAAATCCATATTTTATAAAAACAAATATTTTAAAAATATTTTCTCCATCGTGCGCTCGAAGAGTCGAATCCAGAGGATGCTGCGTGATTAGAATCGAAATGCGTCGCATTTTTTTCTGGTTTGGCTGTTTGGCGAACGTCTTGTCGGTTTAACATGAAAATTAGGCAGAATTGTGACTGTAAATTTTTTATTGTTTTACTAAAATATTAATTTAATGTTACCTTTAAATATTTGTGATCACCTACTTACTATATATAGTTTTGGTTTTCTATAATCTATTAAATGCTCCCATGATTCTAAAACTATTGATAAATTGGTAGATGTAGCCGTTGCAGATCGGCAGTATAACGACTTGCAAACGAAAGAACCAATACAGTAAATGACCGATTACAAACGTAAATACATTTACAGTTGAATTTAATTGTAAAGTCGTTAATAACTATGAAAATAACGTATTCTAAGGATTCGCAATGATGCGCCAATTCTAAATAATAGCCTTTTTGGCAGTTTCTCTAGATAATGGGGACGTTAAATGGTAAAGAACCCTGCTGTGAGCTCAATGTCAGTGATGGCATATTGTTCATTTGCACATTCTTACCACATAACTATATACCACATAACTTCTTACATCAAAATGACATAGAAACTTCATAACTCTATTATAAAATTAATAGTTATGAGATAAAACTCATTTAAGTTTTTCTGTTATCATCCGCTATGAGGATCTTAATGATACCCTACTTCTGGATATAAACCCGTTATTAAGGATTAATACATTCTTATATGTAGCCGAATAAAGTTTGACAGCTGTCATCCATAATGAGGATCCTAATGAAAGATATACATTCTGAAAAAAAAGTCTAGGTTTAATCATTTTTGCGTTCTCAGCCTTTTAATTAAAAAAAATGTTTCTTTACGAAATATTCAGAGAAAATTTCATCAGACTCATTCCTTAATAACAAAATGTGGAATAAGCCAAATGCAATACCTTTACAGTGATCAAACTTACACTACTCACAGTACCTAGTTACTAGTGTACGTAGTTACTTTCTTTGTAATTCAATTACAGACACGTAAACACGTTAAACATGGTTTATGACGGCTTTAACTGAACAGGCTAGTTACGAATGGTAAACATAACGGCTATTTCAACTTGAAGCTTGAAACACTTTGAATTGTAAGAATAATTAACCTATTATACATACACGAGTATACATACATAATATGACTAACACATGTGCATGTTACAAACAGGTAGAAAGGGAAAGATGAGTGTGCTTCGATCGCGTTTTGCCCTAAGGCGTGCAAATTTATAGAGCGATGGCATGCCAAAATAATTAAACATTCAGTAGTACATCAGAATAGTTTAGTTAAAAGATTAAAGAATGTTGAAATTGAATGGAATGTTAATGTTGTATATGGGTTATCAAATGTGAAAACGGATGAGATGCGTTTTTAGTCTTTAATCTAATATGGCAGCTTTGTGTTTGGTTTTGTTCGCTGGGAGTTAGTTATATCGCTTATATTGGCGGAGGAATAGTTTGGGTATATTCTTTTTTGTTGTGGTTGATTTAAAGTTAATATAATTATGATATTTGTAAATGCAACCATGAGAGGGAGATACGAACAATTAATGAATGACAAACTCACTTCTAATAAATTAGGATTTAAAAACTACAAAAAAATGCTGTCTTAACAGTTAAATTTTGTTGTTATTTTTGTTATTAAAAGTTAATTTTAAATAAACGTGTTTATTTAATTAGGCACTTTTATAATACAGTTAAGAACAAGTTTTCACTTTTATAAAAACAGGATGTGTAATAATGTCATCTTTCACTTTCGTAACAAGGCGGCAGATATTATAATATGCTCAAGGGAAGGTTTAATTTTTGTTTATTTCTAAGAGGAAGCGTTTGTGGTTCAGTTCAACAACTATTAATCTTCAGTACTCTCTCTTCGCTATCACAATATAAGCCACACCTTGTTTAATATTTCCACACGCAACCTGTGATGATCATGGACACGTGGAAGCCTAACAGCAGGGATCTAAGGGGTAGTCTTCTAGCTTCAAATGAAATTTGGTTTGCCTGCGCCATCAAGGGGCCTATAGAATATCATATAAATAGAAATATAAACGAAAAAATAAAATTTTACGATTTCATAAAGAACTAAGTTTAGAAATAAAAGTCAAATACATTATGAACCAGGTGACAGATCGTGTTTGGATCTCAGGGGGCGAAGGATAAGAGTTCAACATAACTTCTCTCAGTGTGTTCAGAATACGACATGATATTATATGCGGAGGTTTTAATCTTACCAGTTTCAGTAAATAGTTTAACAATTTTTGGTTAAATAGTTTTTGGTAGAATATAAGTATAAATAATATTTGGAGCACCTGCGCTTGCAAATTGAGGTTCATGGACTATGTGCTAGTGAGACTATTGAATGAGTTGTGTATAAACTAATACTTGTATAAGTTATATGAGTGACTGAACCCTGTGAGATTGGAATTTCAGCGTGTTATGTGTGTTGAGTACTGCCAGTTTGAATATAACATTTCGCGAGATGAGAATTACCTACATTTGTTTATATCCAACACTGCAATTCAAAATCAGAGCTATTTCAAATGGAAGCGAGCATAGCTCTCAAGCATATTGCATGAATACCTAATAGAAACCAACATGTAACACTCCACGTGTCAATAACTCAAGTCGGGCAGCTGGTCGATGCACCGCACTAGCACAGTCATCTATTTGCAACTCGATAATCGGTATCGATTCAGGACTTTATCACCATAACGATTTTTTAATGTACTCGTACCATTTTTTTTACCGAAATATAGAACCGTCTTCAACACTCAAAAGTGTGAAATAACTTGCTGAAGTCAGTACCATGATAGTTCCAAAGAACATATTATCATAATATTGTGCGCATGATACCGACTTAGACAAGTTATTTCACAACTGTGTATGTGTTTTTTCCATGTTGAAGTTTTTTTGAAGCGCTCGTAGTGAAGTTAGCTTGGCCGTTCTGAATCGATCAGCAAAGTTAAGCAACGTCCGCCGCGGTCATGACTTGGTGACCGGTGGTGACATACTACTGAGCGCTTCCGTGCTTCGGAGGGCACACTAAGCCGTCGGTCCCGGTTGTTGTCTTAGGATGGCAGTCGTTATAGCATGGTGGTAGGGCATTTTGCGAATTCCCGCCTGGCTAGCTACCACCCTCAAGTTGAAAATCTGTCGCCAAGCACCTAACGGTGTGTTCCGGCAGCTATCCTTGAGAGCCAGTCATTCTAGGCTAGCCTGAACAACATCTTCGACCACATTATCACTTACCATCAGGTGAGACAAACACCGTCGTCACGTCACAAACATCACGCAGCCTAACCGGAAGAATACCCAACTAGTTTCGCTTCTAAACGAAGCATCTTCAGGAGGTCTTGACTCACCGAGCGCACGATTCAGAAAAAATGGCTTGACCAATTTAGATGAAATTTATAGACAAGCATCAGCTTTAAAAAAAACCATCAAAATCGGTTCACCCAGTCAAGAGTGCTGAGGTAACAAACATAAAAAATATAGACGAATTGAGAACGTCATCCTTTTTTGGAAGTCGGTTAATAAAATAGAATGACACATACATTAAATACCTTGATTTCTCTCCTAGCGGTATGATATCCTTTAATCTAAGTACTCTTTGACGCTGTAATTATGAGTATCACCATAGAACATAATAATTATAATAATAGTAAGCGCGGTATCACTACGCTACTATAGAAACGAACTTGGCTATTTCCTAAATTGTAGTTAAACATTTGTGCTTTGTTGTCAATCACAGTTACTAGAAACAATTTGGATACAAAGATATTTGAGTGTTTGTTAGGGTTCCGTACCCAAATGGTAAAAACGGGACCCTATTACCGAGACTTCGCTGTCCGTCCGTCCGTCCGTCTGTCACCAGGCTGTAAGTATCTCAAGAACGGTGATAGCTAGACAGTTTGAATTTTCACAGATGATGTATTTCTGTTGCTGCTATAGCAACAAATACAAAAAGTTAGCCAAGTGCGAGTCGGACTCGCGCACGTTAAAACAAAAAAGGTTAAAATATGAAGTCTAATGTTGTATAGCTAATGGTACGGAGCCCTTGTGCGCGAGTCCAACTCGCACTTGGCCGATTTTTAATCTGATGCAGAAAAGTTGTTGTTAAGACTAATTTAAAATTACTGGTCCTCAAGGACAGCTGATGGAACATCGTTGTATGTGCTTATATGTACTCGTAATTACAAATTATCTACTTAAGGGTTGTAGCACGACAATTGGACATTTGTAAAAGGCTGTACCACTAATACTTAACGACTGCCATCCTTAACGTGCCCTTCGAGTACGTGGCGCGCTCACTAGTACATACCGCCGGCGGTCACACATCGAAGGAATGACAGTTAACGATGATGTAATCCAATCATTTTTTAATTTTCTTTATTGCAATGACAGTGTTTCGCGGATTACATTACATAATGTAAATAATGGGAAACATTATAATCTTGTTTGGGATTCAAATCCGCGCCATAAGCAGAAGATATTTCTAAAAAATATTTATAAAACCTAAGAGGGTGTTTTGCTGCTTAAGATCTTATAATTATCGGTTAGCCTTAATAGCATCCTTTGCCGCATCATTACTTATGGATACAGTTAGTGGCCAAGGACTTGCCTTAAAAAGGACCTTCAGAATATAATGAATTAAATATAAACCTTAAGCTAGACAAAAATACAACCGTTTAATAAAACTATATAAACACAGACCTTATAATTAGCAATATCTTAATTTTTTGTTCAGGCACTATCTCTTACTTGTTTAAAATTTTTTAGACTCCAAAATTTCTCTTCTCGAGTAGCAGTTGAACCCGCGTTTCCCGATTTATTTATCGGGTGACTTCAAATGTATAAATATTGGGGAACATGAGTTTGAATTCCACTCCAAGTGAAAAATTTTGTACTGTAAAAATTTTTAACAGTGATTTTCACTTAAAACGCGATAATCTTAATTTGAACTATCTCCTTCTCTCTACATAAGCTCGTGGAATTATACTTCACAATTATGCTACACCATACACCTTTTGCTGAAGCTCCCTCGAGTAGTTTCGAACATCTGTACCTACCTTACATAAATTTATAGTAAAAATAGAATCGTCAACATTTAATTTCTTACATTTATAAGTATCGCCTTCCACGCTTTGCATGATAATGTGATGCCTGTCTCGCCCGCCACGTGCCGTCACGGAGTCGTCACGTTCCCGTCACGTCTCCGTCACGTCACTGTCGAGTCACACTAGCTTAACTGAATACCTTGTATTCGCTCTAGGCTAGATTTGTCAAACAAATGACACGTATTTGGATTTTTACGAGAGTAAATTTGAACTTTGTTTTTGTTGGAGATTTTCTTTGATATGACAAATAGATTGGGGACTTCGGGCTATCATTATGCAAAGATGAATATAAGCTAGGTACAATAATGACGCTAGTTCTTCAGGTATGTGACCACGATATAAGCCACTGAAATTTATTTAAATAAAAATCTGAATAGACTTCTAATTGTGAATTTTTTTTTTACCAAAAGCACTCAAAAGTGTGAAATAACTTGTTGAAGTCGGTACCCTGATAGTTCAAAAGTAACTATTATCACAATATTGTGCGCATGGTACCGACTTCGACAAGTTATTTCAAACTTTTTGGTAAAAAAAAAATTTTCCCTCTTTTTAGTGACGGGATCGATTGTCATTCATAGTCAACGACTATATTTCAGTTATTAGAGTGTAACTCAAAAATGGCTTGATCGATTTTGATGGAATTTAAAATAGGACCAAACGACAAGCATCAGCTTTCAAACAAAAGAAGAATTTTTAAAATCGGTTCACCCACTCAAGAGTTCTGAGGTAAAATCCTAAAAAAAAAATACAGACGAATTGAGAACCTCCTCCTTTTTTGGAAGTAGGTTAAAAAGTATGAAATAACTCGTAGAAGTCAGTACCATAGTGTATTAATATAGTGATCATACAATGGTTAAACGCTTTTAATTACGTGAAAGTCGATGCCGCAAGATGTTGGCTACAACACATTGGGTTGTCGGGTAACTGTGACTAATATACAATAATAATTTGTAGTGTTTGATGTTTTATTTATAATAATAGCATGTACCAATAGTTAACAATTTTTTGTATACTGATTGAACTATGGAACTAACTTACTAAAGAAAATAAGTCTGCCATCGTCTGCTTCGACTCTCGTTTTCATAATCAGCACCCCAAGGAATTTCGAAAGTAACACCCAGTAACATTTTACTCAAAAATAATTATATTCATCTTGGTTTACTTTTCTGTGCGTGAACTGATGCTATCGCAGTTATTTTGTTTTGCGAAGCGATGCCATGTAGTCTCGTTCCATATACATGGTATGTATGTAATATACAAAAAAATAATTTCCATTGAAACAAATACGCGCTATCCCTGAACTGTGTGTCCCCAACTACAAACTAAGTACGGCGGCCGTGGTGTATGAAGTTTGGGATTCTCGACCGATTGTTCTCTCTAGATGCTTTCGTTGTACGACTGTAAGGGTATGTAGGCTGAGTTGGTACTATACCGATTCACACACCATCTTAACTCCCATTTACACAGTCTAATTTTCATGTTATTTCATTATTTTCCGTTACAAGCTCTTAATTCACATAACCCATAAAAAAAAACTGGCGTTTCGTTTTTCAGACTGATCATTTTTAATCTAACTGTATTTAAATAGCGTTGAAAGCAATAGTTCTACGTCAACTAATTCTATCTGAGTTAAACCCACGCTTCAATAAAACTGAGACAAGATAAACTTCAACTCCATTTTCTTTACTCATAAATTTGTACAAGTTTTATTTTACTTTCTATCATAGTTTGTTATTAGAGTACATTCTGAACTTATCGTAACTGGTTCCAAAAAATATTCTGTTAAGGTACTGAATAAAACCTACACTATGTTGTTCATCGAGAAAGTTATACATACTAATCGTAGAATCAACACAAACAAATACAAATCTTGCAACCGCAAGCTGCTAGCTTGCAAGAGTTGACTGTTGTGGGTTTAAATTTGTATTTGTAGGGAATTTTTAGGGATCCAAACTAGAAAAAATATGTATATTATATATAATATATCACCCCAATACTAAGCCTCAGCTGTCAGTCTACCCATGCGAAGCCTGTACCTATAGAACAGTAACTCGTAGCCGGTTGAAATTTACACAGAATATGACTATTAGTATGGCTAATTGCATGTTAGATAATAATAATAATAATAATAAAACGCGCTGTAGAAAATACATACGCATGGTAAGAAATGAGTACTGCTGTTTGGCATACAACTTTTCAAAACATATACAGCGTGTAAGAATAACTGCTTAATTTAGTGCAAAAAACTTCAGCATGTATATTCCAGCGGAGGCATGAGTCTATATGGGGACTCCATAGCTATCTCCATAATATCTCCACTTTAGCTTTTTGTTTCTGAAATGTTATTTAGGGATTTATTTTGAATTATCAATGTCAATTACTTATAATTATTAAAGTAAAAAAGTTGACAAAACTAGAATTATGATACTAGTTTTGTCAAGGTTATTTCAAAGATTTTTGCAAAACAGCCAATTAATTAAATTATTCAAAGTAGTGTTAATCTCTGGCTCTCGAGATTTTTCTTTGTTTCCAATGAAATAAATGGTACTGTCATCGGCAAATAGCAAAATGTCCTACCGCCATGCTGTAACAACTACCATCCTAAGACAACAACCGGGACCGACAAAGTCTTTACGGCCCTCTGAAGCATGGAAGCACTCAGTAATAATGCCCCTAGCAGTCCAATTCATGAGCGCAGTGGACGTTGCTTAAAGTAGTTGATCGTTTAGGAACGACTAGGCAAGCTCCGCTTCGCACGTTTCAAAATAAATATAAAAATTCTCTAAGCATTCACTCATTATCTAAAACTAGCACATAGCTACTAATAAGGATACATTATCTGTTTCTAGTGTTAGTATTTCGTATCATTACTCAAAACATGTTTATAGATCCATAAAGTTATGTAGAAAATATTGAATTTCACAAACCAGTTATAATAAATTGTTACATTTAAGGGAATAAAATAAAATTTAAAGGGTAAGGGTTCTACTTTAAATCTAGAAAGATTCACTGGATATAGCCCGAGGAAAAACATTTGATGGCAGAATGATACACTCTATTTTTCATCTCTAAAACAAAAATATGTGAATATAGTTTACACTTTTTTTTTTAATACAACTAGTGCATCGTTTCTTTCTATCCGGAGAGTAAAATGAATATTTTGTTAGATCTCTTTGATCACAAACACAAGAACAATATTCATGTTTCTATTTCAAAACTGCTACGTACGCTCGGTAGGCATCTTGGGGATTAACACTGCTGTGTACCGTTTATAAGTCTTTAAGAGTAAATGCCTAATCTGCTCGCAAATATCGAAGACCCAATTCTTATTATATTGCACAGAATTTTAATTAGAAAGCATAATTTAAATGTACAGTACACAGTTTAATATGCTGAAAATAGCCAACATTTTTTAAAATATTTTAATATCGTATTTTTTGATAGTATAATTACTCGATCGGCAATTTATTTAAATTATTCCGTATCACTTTTCACATAATGACATAGTCAAGTATCACACGGTTATATCATGTAACATTTTAAGGTACACTTGAAGGGATTGCAGAACCTGCAATACGAGAAATCGCTTTCTTAGTGTAGGTTCTGCGCGAAAACACACTAACTAGATAATCTTATACAAGCATTGTCTTTTGTAATTATTAATTTATTTATTTATTTACACACTTATACGTACACAGCATTACAGAAATCATATTCTAAGGCGCTATACACATAAAAAATTAAAAATATATTATTAAAATGTCAAAAAAAAATACTATTAAAATCCATATTACATGTCAAAAATTATCATTTTTAAATTAAAAACATTCACATATTTATTTATATCTATAACAAGCGTCATATAAGACTGTCCTATAAAATTCGGTCACGGAACAAGTTAGTATGTCGATATGCTCGGCAGCTCGATTGAGCGCATGCAGGGTGCGGAGCAGGGGGCACCCAGCGAGGAGCTTGGTGTGCGCGCGTGGCACCGCAAACAGCCGCGGCCGGCGATAGGTATAATCTCATCATAAAATATCAATACAATTGGGTCTTAGAAACAAGTTCTAATTTGGTAGTTCTATATACCATATCATCTATTCATATTCGTTCAGAGATAATATGAAAGCACGTTCGTTTTGCTAGATATGACTAAGCACCTTGCAAGCAGCGAGCCTAGCCTAACCTAGCAAGGGAGTATATTGCCAGATTCCTTCGACAGTTTCTAAGTCTAAGTATTAGGGGGATCACGCAGGAACTCAAGACACAGAAGCTACTACACTACATCTACGAGGCAATCAATTTTATTCTGTATTATGTTTGTATAACTTACAAAACAAACTTAATTAATAAGTCGATAAAATACATAAACCATTCTGATTTGTATTAAATATCGACGACCTCTTGACCCAAAATATGTAACATGATTTACCATGACCTACAATCGGGAAATACAACCGCGTTATTTATTCAATAAGGAGCGGAACAACAAGTCAATAACAATTACTGTCAAATGGAAACTCCATGGTATCACAGAAACTGTAATACAGTAACATACATTTTGAAAGTTGAACCCTGTACAACCCTGTTGTTAACGCAAAAAAAATATATAATATTCTTTTGTGCACAATTCTTTAGCCGCATTTATCAAAATATAATAACAATTTATTGCTAATAATTTTATTCATGTGCAAGAATGCACAATTATCCGAGACACAAAGCATTTTACCGACTTCTTGTCATCACCTAAAATATGTATTATTATTTAATTCATTATTTGATAATTTATAATTATGATCAAATAAACACATTTTTAGAGATAATTTCTGATTTTAGTGCATAGGTATATCTCAATGACAATATTAAATGCCGCCATTCTGTTTATTGTTTCTCTGTGGCAAACGTCAACACGTGATCGTCGTGTAAGCATATTACGGTCGTCGTGTTGAGGAAACGACACCGTGATGTACACGGAATATTGCAACGCTATTGGTTTTGACATAATAACATTATACGACTAGATATTTGCTCATGATTTTATTTCCTTCTTATGAGTTTTATTAGGTTTCTCGTAGCGAAGGCAAAACAAATGATAATAAATTGTGTAGTAAGAGTAATCAAACGTCTGATTCATACAACGAATAATGATATAATACATTATTGGTTGGATTTATATATTCATATCTGTGAAGTTCCATTTATCTGATATGATTTTTGCATTAGGTATTTTTTATTTGCGTCACGATGCGACAGGCAAAACGTTTTCATTTATATAATAGCATGCACATAGCTAATATGTTTTTATTATGAGATTGTAAATTATTTCTCAGGAGGTCCATCTGTTTTTTTTTTTTTATGCCTGATAGGTTAGCCTTTGACCACTATCTCACCTGATGGTAAGTGATGATGTGGTCGAAGATGTTGTACAGGCTAACCGAGAATTACTGGCTCTCAAGGACAGCTGACAGGAACACACCGTTAGGTGCTTGGCGACAGATTTTTAACTTGAGGGTGTTAGCTAGCCAGGCGGGCATTCGCAAAGAGCCCTACCACCATGCTGTAACGACTGCTATCCTAAGACAACAACCGGGACCGACTGCTTAACGTGCCCTCCGAAGCACGGAAGCGCTCAGTAGTAATGTCACCAGCGGTCACCCATCCAACTCCTGACCGCGGCGGACGTTGCTTAACTTTGCTGATCGATTCAGAATGGCCAAGCAAACTTCGCTACGAGCGCTTCATATGTTAAGCAGTAACCTGTGCCTATAGTAGATGCGCCCATCACCCTCATACATACAGTTGCTGTCTGTCTGTCATGTGCCTGTAATATACTGGCACTCAATGATTGCTGCTGACTGTGTTAGGTACATACATACACTGCTAGGTGCTTGGCAATAGATTTTCTACTGGACGGTAGTTGCTAGCGGCGAGCATTCGCAAAATACCCTTCCTCAGTGCGGTAAAGCTCAAGCCGACGGTTTCCATTGGACCATAGACCTGCGGCACGGCACTCCATAGCTACCATAGCCTATCGGCTATCACTGCTTCATAATATTAATTTATGTATTATTAATTAGGCATGGTAATCTTGGTTTTTTTAGTCCGGGCCAGAACGCAGCAATTAGAAAATTTATGCAAACTGGTAGAATAAGTAAACTTAAAGATAAAACTGATTGTGGGTATCCATAGTAACTTGAAGACTTCAAGATTTGCTAACATAGTTGCATTGGTCGTGGTCACGAGTGGACTGAAGAGGCAGGTTTAAACGTCTAGAAGGGCGGGTATTTTCTCCAACTACCCGCATTTGATCTAGATATGTATCGTCTCGACACACAACACCTACAACATCCACAGGTTTTAGTGAAGGTAAAATGTGCTTGGTGCATTTTCTTAGCACTGGATTCCAGGGTGCAGCTTACTTTAATTTAATTTGTCTTCTTGGTTAGGCATTTTGACCTCAGTGGCACGGTATGTATTGTCATCGTTTCATAATAGCAAAATGTATATTGAGTAAACTGTCTTTACTGTCAATTTTGGCCAAATGCCAAAAAAACCTTGTCACGTATAATGGTATTTTTCAATTATAGGTATTCTGAACCTACATTTATAAAATTTTTAAGCCTTTTTACATGGCTTTGTAACATACTGAATTTAAAAATAGAAAGTAATGGCTATTGGTACAGCAAATATTCCGTTTCTAATAAATAACAGTTACTTTCTTTTCGATCATGATTAATTATAATACAAGTGCTCACGACAGTATGTTAAAATATCAGAACCAACAAAAAAATATAGGGGGAACAAAGACGAAATTAGCAACGCTCTACGGGTGAGTACGAAAATCGACCAAACTACTTATGAAATAAGGTTCTTATATAACTTGGCAATACCTTATATCTTCGTCTAAAAGCTACAAGATTTTAAGAGCGTAATACATTGCATATAGATGCAATGAAAATAAAATTAATAAATCGAGTCATAATAATTCGCTTTTTTAATCTTTCAACTGTATTCGGTAGTTTTTGGGATAATTTAAAATTTTTGTCTGCATAATAATACCTAACCATTACGATTTCACCATTGTTACCCCCTAACGTACTTACGGAATTACGAACAGCGAAGTGGCAATACTCGCCATGCACATATGCAGTTATACACACATATGTACAATGAAACTATGCCCTTGCGTGGAACAAAACTTTACCTTAAAACATAAATTTACAAATAAGGTTACATTGACAATGTCAAATCGCGTTTTGACAGGATGTAAGCAACAGTCTCTAAATGTCTGTCTGAGGTTAGACTAGCACGACTGAAACGTGTGACCCACTTCTTTTATAAATCTGTTTTGAGCAACCGTACTCATTCTTGGTTTTTAGGGTTCCGTACCTCAAAATTTACCCTCATACAATAATTTGCTGTTGGTCTGTCTGTCAAAACCCTTTTTATCAGGAACGTGTGGGGGTATTAAGCTGAAATTAATACTTAGTACTCATAATAAATACTCAGGTCTACTGTCCCTTGGAGCAGTGAAAAAATCAACTGTAAGCCAACGCAATGAAAAGATACAGTTATTTAAGCCGTAAATTTTCTACCCTCGCAAGTTAATCAGAACGTACAGGGTTACTTCCCATGAACTCAAAATCTTGAAATTTTGTACGAAGCAACGTCAAATAATGACTTAATAACAAAACAAGTTTTTATATATTATTCCTAAACACAACAAAACAAATGAAAATCAGTACATAAATAAATACAGCTTTTAAAATACTCCTTGGAATCACGGTCCACTCAAACAAGCGGTTCTTTAATTAATATTTCCTTAATCGGCATAATCTGTTTGTCATTCCATCGAGACTTCAAAGCGAGGAAGTATGTTTATGGAAGCTTTGTTCGAGAAAATTCCGCTAATAGAATGTACTACATCAAAGACGACTTATCTTTGATGCATTGGGGGTGATGATTGCTTGGGTAATAAGGAGAAATGAAGTACTTGGAATTAGCTTTAACACGTTGAAGACTCATTCTCTCTTAGAATTACTCACAGTAACGTACAGCAGGTATACATAAATAAACACAGATGAGAGATGCCGACGCATATCACGAACACTCGAGACCAGAGAGAAGACACATGCGATTGTTGTAGGTCGGTATTAGGTTATAGATACTGCCATTCACGAAGACTTTTTCAACAGAGGGAATCGCGGGGAACGGGGGGTCTGACCCAAGCGGCAGTCGCGACCTGACACACAGTTCGATGCACAGCGATCTGCAATTGATCACGACTTTTGAGTCAAAAATCCAATGTCAGACTAATTAATTAAAATCATGTTAATTTTAACTATTGCAATCAAATTAGGCAGTGTTAGCCATAGCGGAAAACTAGAAACTAAGCATTATAACACTAATTTTACCTATTGGAAAATGATGATGACTGAAATGAAAACTGACATTGTACAGCTAGGTGCATCAAGACACCGAGATCTTAACAAGAGTTCTGTTTTTTTACTATAGATCTTGATAGCAATTGTGATTCAAACCTGCACAGTTTGATTCAAAGTATGAACCACTGTGCGGCAATCCATAGATTGTGCCTCTAAGACATTGTTACTGCAAATTTTCTGAAAATAAAGTTAAGTTAAATGTATACATTTACCTGCAAAAAAAAGTTTATCTCATTATTCCAAAGAAAACTTTCAAGGCCAATGTCAACATAAGATTTTCATTGAAAAACAAACCTCAACTACAGTCATAACATCCACCATTGAACAAATGCCTCTCTCATTATGCTTGGGGTTTGCCACAATTTAAAATAAATGAATTTGAATAGTCTCTAGGTTTCGCAGGGAATAGCAATGTCAAATGGCTGTTCTTCAGTAGGCTCTACTGTCCACCTTCTGCTATTTATCCTTCGTCAACTCTTACGACTGTCCCAGGAAGATTTGGAGGAATGCTGTTCCAGCTGGAAACCCCACGAGGATTAAAATTCAACACCATGATTTCATGCTTTATTTTTTACTTTCTAATAACACTAACTAATCTACTATATTACTATAACACTAGTTATGGTAATGTTGTATATTTGAGGTCAAACCAATTTGCTGACGTAACTAGGGTCAAGATCTATTTCAGTCATTGATGAATATTGTTGAAAAGTTTGTTACAACACTTACGGCTGCTTTTGAATAATTGGTAGAAATATGATTATTTTGGATCAGTTGTTCTATAAAGTAACATTTTTGGAATTATATAGTAGTCCAAAGTTATTTAGGGTTTTTCTATATATGGTTCTAAGTTTTGAACCTCAATTTAACTAAAATATTTCAACGTGGCTATTCAATAACTCAGGTAATATAAAGTAAGGAGTCTTACTGTGTATTCTTATAGTGTCAGCTTTTCTGTGTCCAAGTAGTATAAAATAAATTACTGTGCTTATACTCACCTGATGGCAAATGATGATATCATCAAAGATGTTGTTCAGGCTAACATAGAATTACTTAATCTCAAGGACAGCTGCCGGCACACCGTTAAGTGCTTGGCGACAGATTTTCTACTTGAGGGTGGTATAGATGGCCAGGCGTTCATTCGCAAAATGGCCTCCTACCATGCTGTAACTACTGCCATCCTAAGACAACAACCGGGGACGATGGCTCAATGTGCCCTTCGAAGCAGCTAAGCAAACATCGCTACGAGCGCTTCATTCGCTACGTGTGCTTAAAATTGACTAAACCAGCGCCAAGTGCAATATAATTGTTAAAAATTTTGAATTTCCACACTACAGACGTTTGCATAAAACGAAAACATATTTTCATTATGTTTTTGTTTACAGACTGTCAGTATGTACTGACCAAATGAAGCTGTGATAGCCGAGCGGTAACATTTATATGGAGTGCCGCCATGCGCAGGTAATAGGGCTTTTTGCGAATATTCGCAAAATAAAAAAGGGAATATGATGAATGATTTTTAAATATCCCATCAAAGTTCCAAATGTTTGTTGTACAGATTCAATAACCACCATTTGCTAATCCGTTGCCCATCAATTTATAAGCGACGTGTCCATTGCGGGCTGAGGGCGGCCCACGCGATGTTTCAATTAAAATCTAACCATTTCTCACCCGCTATCATTTGTACCATGATTAATGACTTAACACTACACCTATATAAAAAATACTGGTGCAAATTCAACCTTATGTCGGACCAATACGGATGAAACGTGACCTTTTGTTTTGCACCGTGCTATTGTCAAAAATTGAAATGGAATTTAGAACTCTATCCCATTGAAATAAAAATGTTTATTTATTCCTAGTTTCGCTTTGTGATATGCTCAGTTTAAACGATTTTGAACTGTATGTTGTTGGGTTAAGGGTGCAGTAGTTTTGTGTGTTGGTTGACAGGGGGTATGGATTTATTACTTTTGCGATTTCCTGAAACTAACAGGACAGGGGACTGAATTGGTAATCAGGTGGAAATAAATCATCGGCTCTCTGAGATTAGTTGTTTTGTGTTGTTTTTGGTTCTTTTCTTCTTCTTAACTTTATTTTAATAGAAATAAGTATTGTAACAATTCCTTCCCTTAAATTATAAGAACTGTTCCATAAGTTATAATATTCTCCCGTTGGGTAATGTCAAGGGAAATTGTGAGCCTTTTCCAAATTCCTACGTATGATCACAACCACCGATATGCAAAAGCCTCACGCAATTGTTACCATTGCAATGTAATTAGAAAATCATTGTCAATTTTAGTAGAATATTGCTTTTTTAACTAGCAAATAGCCTTTCAATGAACTATGCCACTTCCGGTAGATAACGACTCAGAACCTCAGAATACTGGCAACATTGCCCTGTAGAATATGTTGAACATAATTTATCTATGACTTGAGGAATCTCTATGGAACTATCTCTCTGTAATAAAGATGGCTGATTGAACACATACGTTTTATTATAATTTATCCCAACAAACGCTTCCACTGCGCTACGGTCAAAAAAGTTACCAAAAGTTGAAAAATAACAATGTAAACAACATAATTAAGTAAAAATCTTGTGAAGAAAGAATCTATAAACTCAATATACGTGAAATTATTATGTGAAGAAGGAAAGAAAAATGGTGTACCGCGTCTTAATGAACAAAATTTTAATAATTGGAAATTCCGACTTAAATTAACGTTGGAAGAGAAGCAGGTATGGTGTGTTATGGAAAAAGACGAAAAATTCCAACTGGACAAAGTTGGACGCAAAAGCAAAAAACATCATCGTTCAGTGCTTATCAGATAAACATCTAGAAATTGTGAAAAAATGTGAAACAGCAAAGGAAATACTCACACAACTGGAAAATACCTTCGAACGAAAGAGTGTCTACAATAAGTTACATTTAAAGAGAAAACTTATTGTGTTAAAATGTGCACCAAATGAAAATCTTCAGGACTTTTTTGTAAATTCGACAGTATTCTGAGTGAATTGAAAGCTGCAGGCTGCACAGTTGATGAAATGGACCAGATATGTTATTTACTAACATCTATGCCACCAAATTATGATAATGTGATTACAAGTATCGAGACAATGACCACGGAAAAGAACATCAATATTGAATTTGTTAAAAGCAGACTGCTTGATGCGGAAGTTAAAGAAAAAAATGTAAATGATGATCATCAGCCCCAGGCGGCATTCCTAACCTTTATTCGATGTAGCAAGCAAGGGCACAAGGCAATGCATTGCAGAGAACGAAGTAGAAATCAAGTAAATACCAGAGGAAGAGGATATAGTTATTCAAGAGGACCAGAATTTTCAAGAGGACAAGGACAAAGAGGATATGGTAGAGGTTACAAGACCAATGAACCATCACAAGTACGAGAGCAAGGAGCAAGTGCAGTGACTGAACAAAGTGAACAGTATCATGGACAGGTATCTTTTGTTGCTAGCGAGGGGATATTAACAGCAAATCATTTTTATGATAACATTGAGTTTGTAGTTGATTCAGGGGCTACTCAAAATTTAATTAAGGACTATTTTGAGAAATATATGACAAACATTCAGTATTTAAAAAGCAAAATAAAAATATTTGTAGCAAATGGTCAACATTTAACTGCCAGCAAGGAAGGGACACTCAATGTAATGTACAATAACATACCCATAAAAGTTAAGGCACTAATAGTTAAGGGTCTATCCCATAATTTGTTATCGGTTAAAAAATTGTTACAAAATGGAAATTCTGTTAAATTTCAGAAAGATTCAGTGTCGATTACAAATAAATATATTACTATGTATGGAAAAATGATAGGTAGGCTGTACGGAATAAATCTGAAACTAAATTATGATAATTGTTGCTCAGTAAATAATAAAAAAGAACTATGGCATTTGCGTTTAGGTCATGCTAACCAACAAAAACATTTAGGTATTTTACAACTTCCCAGCTCAGACAAACAGTGTGGATCATGCATCGAAGGCAAAGCAACAAGGCTCCCATTTGTTCCTGTACAAAAACCAAGATCAAACTATATTGGTGAGATTATACATACAGATTTATCAGGACCAGTGAATACTCCCACATCAAACGGTGAGGTTTATTACCACTCAATAATAGACGACTACTCATATTTTACAGAAGTATATTTAATGAAGAAAAAATGAATCTACAAAAATTTTTATAGAATATATACAGAGAATAGAAACACAGACAGGAAATAAAGTTAAAAAATTAAGATGTGATAATGGAGGTGAATTTAAGAATAATAAAAAGATTGAGTACTGCAAAACTAAGGGCATAATACTTCAATTCACTCAACCATACTCACCACAGCCTAATGGGGTAGCGGAAAGAATGAACCGCACTATATATAATAAATCAAGGACAATACTAAACGAAGGTGAACTTCCAAAACATCTGTGGGGAGAAACCGTAAGGTGTGCAGTATATCAGATAAATAGGTGCCCATCTTCAGCGATAAACAATAGAGTACCTGCAGCTATTATGTTTGGACATCTAGATCTGTCAAAACTGAGAACATTTGAAGCAAAAGCATGGGCTACAACTGTACCAAAACAAGGAAAATTTGATAAGAGAGCAAAAGAAATGAGAATGGTTGGATATACAATGAATGGATGGAGGTTGTGGGATCCTGAAGAAAAGAAATAGTATGTGCAAGATTCGACGAAAATGACATAAAATATAATGAAAATTACAAAGAAAAGAAGAATGATGAAGAAATTATATACAAAGAAGAAGAAGAAGAAAAAAAAGAAGATATAGAATCATATGATGAAAAAGATGATCAAAATATTTATAAAAGAGGTGAAAAATCTGAAGATAAGGATAAAGAAGATAAAAAGGACGAAATAAATGTATATAAGACAAGATCAGGAAGACAAGTAAATAAATCTAAAAACCTAGAAAAATATGACTTAAACATAGCTTACTGCTTATGTGCTGGTGAACCTATGGATTACGAAGAAGCAATACATGATAAGGACTGGAAAAAATCTATCAAGAAAGAACTAGACTCGCTTTACAAATTAGAAACATGGGAAGAAGCAGAGTTACCGCAAGGATGCAAGACAATAGACACTAAGTGGATATTTAGGCAGAAACAAGATGGAACAAAAAAAGCAAGATTGGTTGCTAAAGGCTTTCAACAACAAACATGCGAAGTATACTATGCTCCAGTAGCAAGAAGGCCGACTATTCGAACCATGCTTAGTCATGCAGTACAAGAAGGATTGACAATCAAACAACTGGACGTACCCACTGCATTTTTAAATGGAGAATTAAAGGATGACATTTACATTTATTTATTTATTTATTTACCATAACATCAAAAACTTACAGTCTACGACCAAAACATAAAATCTACATAAAATGCCCAAAAGGTGTAGAAACAGATGGCAAAGTACTGAAGCTTAAAAAGGCACTTTATGGACTCAAAAAAGCACCGAAATGTTGGAATGAAAAGTTTCATCATTTTATGACAAGCAATGGATTTACACAATCAAAATATGACTTTTGTTTATATAAAAATTAACATACATGGATATTGATATTTGTGGATGATATTTTATTACTTGGAAATGAGAATATATTGAAAAAGCTACAAAAAGAATTTAAAATCAAGGATTTAGGAGAAGTACAAAATTACTTAGGATTGGAAATTACAAGGAAAAATGATAAAATGGAAATAAAACAGACTGAAATGATAAAAAGAATTTTAAAAAGGTTTAACATACAAGAAAGTAAAGGAATAAACACACCTATGGAAGCAAATTACCATGCAGAAAATGAAGAAACCATTGATCTTCCGTTAAAAGAATTAATAGGATCTTTACTTTTCATATCGATGAACAGCAGACCAGATATATGTTATTCAGTTGCTTACTTAAGTAGATTCCTGGATAAACCATCAAATCCTGGAAGGCAGGGAAAAGAATTCTACGATACTTAAAATGTAACAGGACAAAGCTTTAGTATACAGAAGAACAGAAGAAGAAAGAAAATTGATTTCTTATGCAGATGCAGACTGGGCCGCGGATCCATCTGACAGAAAGAGCACAAGTGGATGTGCAATATTTTACAGCGGAAACCTAATACATTGGTTTTCTAAGAAGCAAACTTCTGTTTCTCTATCTACTGCAGAAGCAGAATATGTTGCAGCTGCCCAATCAGTATCTGAGCTTATTTATTTGAAAGGAATACTCTATGACTTGACTTCTAACCCGGACTTACCAAATATTTTGTTATTAGACAACCAGAGCGCTATAAAAATGATCAAAAGTTTTGAAAATGGGAAAAGATCCAAGCACATTGACATAAAAGTTCATTTCATAAAGGATGTAGTGTACAAAAAATTGATAACTGTTAAATATGTTCCAACTAACCAAAACGTTTCAGATATATTCACGAAGGCTGTACCCAAATTAAAACATAAATATTTTGTCAGTAAACTAAATTTATTTTAAAATACTTGCTTACCTTATATAACAAAATTAAAACCTATTATTTATATGTAATATTAATAATTAAAAATGTGTAAAGAAGCGAAAAAAATTATAGCAAGCTAAAACTGTTAAACAAATATACTCGTAGTATTCATACTTTAAAACTTGTAAAGAAGCAAAATTAGAACAGGTTTAGACTATTAAATAACTAAAATTACCAATATTGTGTAAAACTACATAGAGTTATAAATTGATAGTACTGACAAGTTTATTGTATTGTATTAGTGTATTTTAGTAAGAACTCATTTTAGATATAAATAGAATGCATAGTCAATTTGAGACTTTTGACTTATAAAAGGCTAAAATTGAGGGGGAGTGTTGAACATAATTTATCTATGACTTGAGGAATGTATTTATATGTACTCTATAGATCTATCTCTCTGTAATAAAGATGGCTGATTGAACACATACGTTTTATTATAATTTATTCCAACAGAATAATGTCTTATATAGAGGCCAGCATTATATATATGTGTTTTCACGTCAAGTTTGACAGGTGATAAAATGTTTTTGGGGGATAAGCGTGGAGGCGTGCTCGTCGCAATCCCCTGCCGGCCCAAAGGGCTGCAACTCCACTCGAAGAATCACAGTGGTGGTAGGGCCTTAGGGTACGCCTGGATAACTACCACCCTCCCGTTAAAGTGTAACGCCAAATGTCTAGGCCCCAGCTTGGACGTGTTCCGGTACTATTGCGGGAGTACCAGTCCTGTGTGACTCGTGCTTGTCCTATCTTTTAGGGCCGTACTATGGTTAAAGCAACAGGTTAATGTTGAAAAGCCGTGAATTGACCCGAACCCCGGGATTGCTTTTTATCTCCGCCTGGGGAGGCTGTCCCGCCAACCGGCGCATAATCCTGTGAATTATCTGACGTGCCGGAGAAGGAGACCGGAGTGGATCCCGTCAGTTAGTTCCAGGGGGGACCGGGGGCCCTTCCGTCCCCCGCGCCAGCCATTCACACCACTGTTTGCTGTTGCAACATCAAGTCTTATTTTATTTGCCCTATCGTTAGGATTGGTAAAGTCACACCACCCAACTCTTATTTTTCCCCCAATGACATATACAACTAAAAAAAGATGTTCTTCAGCGGTTTCCAACTCCACTTTATCTGTAGACTGTTGTAACATTCGGGGGCTCCACTCCAACCTAGATGCCGTCCATCACCACCTTGAAAGTGTTAAGCCGGCCCTTCTCTTTTTAACGGAGACACAAATACTGAACCCGGCGGATACTTCGTACCTGTTATATCCAGGTTACAAACTAGAGCACGCGTTTATTCGTCGTGCTGGAGTTTGCCTTTATATCCGGGAAGATATTTGCTGTCGGCGTCTTAATGGTCTCGAAGACAAAGACCTATCCATGCTGTGGGTTCGCGTGGATTACTGTGGCAAAACTTTAGTTTACGCTAGTCTGTATAGGTCACATAGCGGTGATAAGGAGACAACTTATATTTTTGAGCACCTAGCTCGAGAAGCTGATAAGGTCGATGAGCAGTACCATTCGGCGGAGCTTGTGGTACTTGGAGATTTCAACGCTCACCATATCGAGTGGTTGGGCTCCAAAACTACGGATCACGCAGGCCGCACTGCTCTCGATTTCGCTTTGGCGTCTCTCGCAGTTGGTTTACACACCGACCAGAATACCAAATATCGAGAACCATACACCCTCTTTATTGGATCTGATGCTGACTTCTCACCCGGATCAGTACCAGGTATCAGTTTAATAAGTCTTGCGCTGACTCATCCGGTCAGGAAAACGTTGCTTATAAAACCTGGACCGAAGCACTTGCGCGTAAAGATCCGAATACCACCGAGTTGAAGAAGAAATTGAATTCTGCCTCCAGATCTAACAAAAGGACAATAGCTAAGGCAAGGTCTGAGCACATCAGCAGAATTAGCGACCAGCTAGCAACTTTTCCCTCAGGAAGTCGTGCTTTATGGTCCCTTGCCAAAGCTGCTGAAGGTAATTTCTGCCAGACCTCTTTACCAGCATTACGTAAGCCTGATGAATCTCTGGCCCACAGTGCTAAAGAGAAAGCCGACCTTTTGGATACTCTCTTTGCCTCTAACTCGACTCTCGACGATGGGGAAGCAAAACCTCCGGTAATTCACCGATGTGAGAGTTCCATGCCAGATGTACGTTTCTCGCAGAGAGCGGTACGGAAGGAACTCTTATCCCTTGATGTGCAAAAGTCGAGCGGGCCGGATTGCATCCCGGCTATTGTTCTCAAGTCATGTGCTCCTGAGTTGACTCCTGTGTTAACGCGCCTTTTCCAGCTATCTTACTCCAAAGGATGCGTGCCGTCTTCATGGAAGGTTGCTCACGTACACCCCATTCCCAATAAGGGGGACCGCACAGACCCATCCAACTACAGGCCTATAACAATCACCTCTCTACTCTGCAAGGTGATGGAGCGAGTAGTTAACAACCAGCTCCTAGGTTACTTAGAGGATCACCAACTGATCAGTGACCGTCAATACGGTTTCCGTCGAGGCAGATCGGCTGGTGATCTTCTTCTTTCTTTGCCTCACTCACCGTTGGGCTGACGCAGTCGAAAGTAGAGGGGAAGCTTTAGCGGTCAGCTTGGATATTGCTAAGGTTTTTGATCGGGTCTGGCACAGGGCACTTCTTTCGAAGTTGCCATCTTACGACCTTTCCGAGGGGCTCTGCACTTGGTCGCCAGTTTTTTGTCTGGACGGAGCATTCGTGTCGTTGTCGACGGAGCTTACTCCGATCCCATGCCGATTAATGCTGGCGTCCCTCAGGGATCAGTGTTATCGCCTACGCTATTTTTTCTGCATATCAATGACATGTTGCAAATCTGTAACATGCGTTGCTATGCAGACGATAGCACGGGCGATGCACAATATTCTGGCCGTGCTAATGCCCCTCGCGTCGAAGTAGAAAGAAGCAGGACTGGTCTTGTGTCTGAGGTTGAGGGTTCATTAGAACTCGTCTCACATTGGGGACAGCAGAACCTTGTCCAATTCAACCCCAAAAAAACTCAGATATGCGTTTTCACCGCGAAGATGTCCCCCTTTACAGTCGCTCCGCAATTTCAGGGTGTTCCCCTAAAAACCGCAGGGAGTATTGGAATTCTGGGCGTCGACATTTCCAAAGATGTCCAGTCCCGCTGTCACCTCACGAAGAAGGCTGGGTTGGCGTTCAAAAAACTTGGTGTGCTTAATAAGGCAAAGCGGTACTTCACGTCGAGCCAGCGACTTTTGCTTTATAAAGCACAAGTTCGCCCTCACATGGAGTATTGCTCTCACCTCTGGAATGGCGCACCAAAGTACCAACTCTAGTCTCTCGATGCTATTCAGCGTCGACTGATCCGAATTGTCGACGATCCCGAGCTCTCCGATCGACTCTTGAGCCACTGAGCCTCCGTAGAGACATCGGTTCACTGTGTATATTCTACAGGCTCTATAACGGGGAATGATCTGAAGAGCTTTTTGATCTTATACCGGCATCACGATTCTATCATCGTTCCTCGCGTCACCGGTTAAATGCTCATCCACATATAATTGAGTCCTGGAAATCTCACACAGCTCGATTTATGCGTTCCTTCTTACCGCATACCTGCAAAATGTGGAATGATCTTCCATCAAGTGTTTTTTCGCAGCGCTACAGTATGGATTCCTTCAAAAAGGGTGTTAAAAGAGTTTAACAGGGTCGGTAACGCATTGGTAACGCCCCAAGTGTTGCAAATGTTCATAGGCGACGGTAACCGCTTACCACCAGGTGGGCCGTCTGCTTGTTTGCCACTCCATTACATAAAAAAAAGTTGTTCACGTATCGCTTCGATAAAAATGTTTGATACGTCTTTATACGAATACATGATTATATTGGTTTATATTCCTCGCGGTCCTATAATTTCATCTCTATCCCAAATGGTTCAAAAGGGTATTTACTAGGTAAGTGCCTTCTATGTTTTCTACCAATGAAACCCTCGCAACAGTTGTCAAACTTCAGGAATGTTAAGTTAGGTAATATCCTACATTAAAGGACGTTCCATCTTCCAAGGAACGTAAGTCATTTAGTCGGCCATCCACCGTCATTGCAAGAAACAGGTTTGGTTCTAACATAGCACCTCTGTTGGCTGAGGTAAAATTCCGTAAAAAATAAACTTATTGAAAATCTTGGGAAATGTATCATGATGTCAATAAAGTGATTGAGAAAGTTTATTGAACCATCATCTTCGTCGCCATCTGGTGATATTCTTTTACTGGTAATCGACGGTCAGCATAGCAAACTTTTTCTTATTCTCAGCTAAGTAAAAAGTTGTTTGACACTAAAAACGCTCGTCCAATCCTGGAGATTCCACAACCATGACTTTTTTTTCTTCCAGCGCATCGTTTACCTTTAGCTGTTATGATAAAATTAGAGAAATAGACAATTTTCATGTTATTTTTTTTTGCTCCTTATATATTGAATAGATAATAATATAGAAACCATAGAGGATACAATTATAAGTACCTACTGAATAGCTACGACAGCCAGTAGAGACTACTGCAGTAGTCAAATACGTCCATTGCTTGTAGAGAAGTTCCGAGTTCTACAACTAGTTGGGACAACGTTATATTATATGTTACAACCACTCCGATGCGGAAAGGGATAAATCTGTCTTTAGAAACACACGGATGTAAAATATTGCAATTAAATGGATATTTTGTTTTTCCTCAATGCCATATGGTTTGGACAAGTTTTTGAGTTTACTTCATAAACATGTTTCGTAACGGTAAGTGGCAATAGGCTCAGACTAGAACTGCACCTCTCCAAATCTTCCCGTGGGAGTCGTAAAAGACGGCGAAGAATTTATTATGAATATAAAGACATGTCCATATCTTCCGATTGGATTCCATAAGAGCCGACTTTAAAGCTCTGATTACACGAGAGATGGTGGGCAGACTACAAACGAAAGCAGGGTTGGTGTTAAGAAAACTGCTGGCCGTTAAACCAAATCTTTATATCTGTGTGTTGTTCTGTGTATTTTTCAGAAATATATTACTTATTAGCTTTTATTTACTTAGCAAGATAGCTGCCAGAACGGTTGTCGTACATGTCTGTATGTCCCCGAAGCATGTGGCAATGGTCGCGGTTCACAATTTACCTAATTCCGGAAGTTGGTCTGCGCGCCGGAAATGCACCAATTGGTCCGCGACCGATAGTTATGGCGCACAACTTTTACCGCCGCCTCAACACAATGGGGTTAGTCAGGACTCTTTGACTTCAACTTTGTTCAAGCTTCGGTAGGAAAGTTCTAGATTAGGTATTATTGAAAATAAGTGTCGATTCTGGCACCAGTGCAGTGCACGTTAAAAAAAAACAATAACCTGCCCTATGTAGTGTTAAGTTAAGACAGATATTTATTAAATAGTTTAAAGTATTATGAAATGACAGCCACATGAGCCTTAACAATTGTAAGCTCAGGGTGCAGTGCGGTTCGACACTTCTGACGAAATGCATCTTTTTTATGTAGTTTTAACACGTTTTTTTTCTATAAAAAGACTGCGCCATATATTATAAAGGATATTATGCCTGATACGAAAACACGATCCCATAAATCATGAATATAGCTTTAAAATTTAGCTAAGTCGAGTTTTGTATTTGTATTGTAAATCATATAAATACAGTAGTTTTCTTTTATTATTATTATGTAGCAGCAATGTGATAACTGAAAGATTTTTTCTAGTTTAATTAAACTCACTTTTATATACATTTAGTTAGTAAAAATGGCTCAAACTGTTTATTTATTGCGTAGTTCTCTTTCACTTATTCGTATGTGAAAGAAAGTCTCCCTCCTACGCTCTAAGTCTGAACTTTTTGAAAGACCACTACATCTTAACATCAGATGAGCCTCATGCGTATTCTAGTATTCCAATACGGCAGCCTTCATAGACTATATACTCATAATTATTTATAGAAAATTGATTATGTGGGCAGCTTGCATGCTTAAGGTATCAATATTGTAATGCAAAAATATATATTTCAAAGTGATATTATTTTTGCATTTAAACTTATTTATGAAAGTGAATCTTGGTACGTTCGCATCTTACCCTCGTCGCATACATACTATTCGTATATACTACTAGATTATGAATGCTTGAATGCTTATATATGCTGAAATTGAAATGCTTTCTTTTGTATCAGTATCAACTGAATATTCAATTTGCGTTTACCCACTATGGTAATATCGTGTAGTGGTAGTTTTACCTACGTGGGAACTAAAACACCATGGTGTCTCTCGGTAGAAAGTGCAACAAGCATAGTTTTGGTTCATGAGTTGGGAATCCCTAGTCATGAACCAAGACTATAATTGTTCTTAATCGTCCACTTTCTCCCCTCGGCTTAAAATATACTAAATCTATGGCTGAACATATTCGTTCTGATCTACATTATATTTTAGTAAAAACTTTTTGCACAATCTTAATATATTGTCAGAATACTATATAATATCAAGGTAGGTGGTGTTTGAACAAATGTCATAGGAAACCAGGAAAACCATCGAATGAAATCTGTCAAAAATCCAAAATGGCGTAATTCATGATGGCTGTTATGCACAGTGAAGAGAAGACGCTTATCACTATCAACCAGAGAGTTGAAATATTATAGTAGTTATATACGAACACCACTGCTCTAAAAGCTTACTAGAATTTACCTATATACATACCTACGCACATTTATATGCAGTTTGTAATGACAAGAAAAGAACGTTCAAATATAATGCGTCATATCTGTTGTTAGAAAGAGATAAATAAACAATTCGTGTCACCACCGAACCGACACGAGACGTTCCGATCACCATTATGCTGCGATCTCATTCACTCTCTCACACCAAACGATACACAAATCTCGCTCATCCATTTCATTGATATCAGTTCCTAAGATAAAACAAAATGTCAATATTTTCTATTTCAACAATAATAACAATAATTACGCGTGAAATGAAACAGTTTTCTTATCTCTCACAGTGCCTGTATAATTGCTGCAGAGTCTATTGACACAAGGAAGGCATATTGTCCACAGATTATTTCTCAAAATTACGATTAGCGGCGATGTATTCACCGGACGCTCGGAAGTGCTGGACTGATAGTGACTCAGGTAATTACCCTGAATTCGTCTAGTAAATATGGAGGGCATACAATACATCTACAGGTAAAAAAATCTTAGCTATCAACAGAATATTATTTTTAACTAAACGGCTGCTTCAGTGGCGGTCTAGACACATTTTTATTTATTTAACATATCAGAAAAAAAATTGGCAAGGAGTATAAAATTATTATTTTGTGGATCATAATATAAATATAAGTCACGTGGGATGCCGGGTCAGAATTGCACCACCCCATATCATCCCGTGGGTGTTATAAGAGGCCACTAAGGGAAAAATACTGGGAGGTTGGCAGCAACGCCTTCTAAAGAACTACCAACTTACACTGCGATCCCCAAGACGCCTGCCAAGCGTGGGGATTATGGCAAATACCCCCTTAACAGGGGAGGCTGTATTCAGCAGTGGACGATACGGCTGTTACTGTACTAATTTTACTTTTGGTTAGGTTAGGTTAACAGAAAATATAAATTAAGATTGAAATTTCATTTTTATAATAAATTAAATATGTGTTACATAAAAAAGAAACAACAAAAAACAGACTTCCATACCTGAGAACAGTATGTAATGGATTTGGTTTTATTTACTTGGTTGACATGGAATTTTTTTCAGTATTTTGATTTTAATACCGAAGTTTCGAAACGATTGCGATTAAATTTGTTTGTGACCTTCGAAAAATCTGCTTCAAAACATTAAAACGAATCTTATTAAAATTAATTCATAATTGGCGGAGAAAATAAAATACAAAATAAAAACATAGTCGAAGGAAAGTAATCCTTGTAAATGACTTCACTAAGAGCGCAAACTTTTCAACACAATCTGTTACATAATGGTACAACCGTTAATAGATTTAACCTTTAATGTTTATTCTAACATTTATCTCTCCCGAACAGTAACGAAACTACCCTTGGGCCGCAAAAGTTGAAAACATGTAAACTGTAGCACGGTAGAGTTGTGGCTCCATCCATCACGCGGCAGAGGTAGAGCCAAAAAGTACTTACTATATATAGTGGGTTGAGCCGCGATCTCTACCTTGTGCTTGTGACAACCTGTCACTTTAAATTGTGGTGTCTAGGGGATTCTAAGGTTTGATGTACACTGAAACTAGCAATTTTAAAGCAAATGCACTATTTGCTTATCTCTTCACATTGAAATTACAAAAACTATCAACTGTGGTGACAAGTGCACTGATTTGTAGCCACTACGGTCTAAAAAAAGTTTTTTTTTTAATAATGTGAACGTTTGACTATGGTGAAGTAAAAAAGGGAGTGTGATGAAATAAACAGTCATATGGTACGTCAAACTGCTTTTGACAGGTTATTGTCATTACTCTATTGTACAAAAAAATCAAATACAAAATTCTAAGTTATTATCGACCCTCTTTAGTTTTGATTTGTTGTACGAGTCCATACCACTTAACTCTTAATATCGTAGCGACAAACCACATATTTTTTTTTGGTTTATAGTATTTGGTCTGCTTGACTCTCTTTGAAAACGCTCTTAATAAACCCGCTACAAATTTTTACTTTATTTGCACTAGTATTATTTTTTATCTTCAGAGATACATAATTTTATTATTAAAAAATGCAATTTTTTATGACTTTGTTTCTTGAAATGTACAGGTATAACAAAAAACATTATTAATGTCTTAATTTTAAACATATTACTTGCACATCTCATAAATTGAAATAAAACTCAGTATGCCTCAGTTTGAGTCCACAAGACAAATGCCTGAAGGCCGCGATACGGTGGGTGACTCTCTCTCTCTCGGACCGCACTCGCAACTTTGCACAACTTTACTTACACGCAGTGTCACAGCCACTGCCTCGCTTTTTGTGTTAACCTACCCTTTTTGCCTTTGTGCTCTTGATATTATTAATTAATTACGGCAAAGTTATGGGAAAACAATGGATATATTATCCTTATGTTTCCACTAAAAAGTGACGTAAAAAGTTAGCGAAAAGTGATCATGGTCTGAGTTTCAGAACATCGTTATTTAATAGTTTATGAAGTTGTTTTACTGATATTGTTATTCTGTTGTAATATGTAAAATAAATTTAAATCTATCATGACGTACACTTTAAAAAATTTTGGGGCTTATGTAAGAACCATGTTCTATGTGATTGTAACGGAACACCAAATGTCAAGCGGTAACCTCTGCCTGTAACTGATGCTATTAGAGGCAGATACTCTTAAGTGGTTCTCAAGGGCTGCTGCCGAAAAACACCGCAGTACTTGGTGACACAGACACATTTACTACTTGCGGTAGCTAGTAAGGCGAGTATTAACAAAATGCCCTTCTACCATTGGGTGAAGCTAACGCTGGCGGTAGGGTTCAAGCCATGCACCTGCGGCACGACAGTCCATAGCTATTACCGATCGCGTATAACCGCTTCTAGTTGATCTTCTATAGTTCTTTTTTATTGGTTGTAGCCTGGCCTTTAAACACGAAAGTTGACCTAGTAAGTCATCACTTTGTAAAGTGATTGATAAGTCAAGCTAACGTAAAATAACTAGATTTTATGGACAGCTGCCGATGCAGATCGTTTGGTGCTTGGCGGAAAAAAATCTACTTCAAGGTAGCCATGCAGGCATTCTCAAAATGCCCACCACCAAGCAAAAGAGTGGTAACTAACCAAGCTGGCATTCGCAAAACGACCTTCCTATAAAGACCTAAAATTCTATTAAAACTATAAAGACATTTAAAGTCCATGACCGGTACCGATCGATGACTTAACGTACCCTTAGAAGCAAGTGGTACTCTCAGTATTCGTCACTACTATTGGTCACCCAGTTATGTAATGACCGCAGTTAACGTTGCTTGACCTAGTTAACCGGTTCAGGCCGCCTAAGCAAGCTCCACTACAAGCGTTTAATACGATATTGAATACCTATGAATTTGTTACCATTTGATATTTTGTTATATAGTATGAATATACGATCGACATATAAGAGTACTGTACAAACATATCTAATGTGTAAAATACATAACATGAGAACACCATCACTATCGTTATATATATCTATGATATATGTTGGATCGCTACTATATGGTTTCCTTTAACAACACAAGAATTTAATTCAAAAATATTGGTTTTTGGTTTATGGCCGCCATCTGACGCCAACCCTCCTTTCTTGTTGGTAGTATAGCAGCTACTTTACATTTAATGTGGACGTTAAAATTGTAAAACTAATGAACAGCCACTGTATAATAATATGCAACAACACCCTACTTATTTATTGATATGCTCATTCGCAGCACTCGATCCATCTTTCTACTATTACGATATCTTCAAATAAGGTTACAAACATCCCTTAAATTGTATTCCGTGGTATCAGATTTTGTCAGCAAAAAAAGACTGAAACGTTCCGATGTATTTTGAGTATAAATAGTCATTTAAATGTAGTATTTTATAAAAATGTTTCATGCTGCAGAGTTATCAAAACACCACTTTTCCTCAATAAATCGTACTATCACGCCGAAGCAGTAATAAGACACTTTCTATTCACCGTTCGAGCCACAGTGCTTATCAAGAACGTAAAAAAGGGAATACCCTATCTAAAAAACACTTTCCATTTTGTAAGGGTTTATAAAATGAAACTCTAACTTATATTTTTCTAAATCTGTTTGCACTAGTGCATGCTATATCAATATCACATTTACAACGCACCACCTCCTATGATAGTTAAAATATTTGATAAAACATAAGCATCACATTTACGTCTCATACATCAATCTCGATGCCCTGCAACAGCGGTCAAGATGCTGTTGAATGCTGAAATTTTGTCACTATCAGACTGCGTAGGAGAAAAAGAGAGACAGTGATGGTGAAATCACGATACGTTTAGGTAAAATCCAAAAGTTAGCAAAAAACTAATATCCTCCTGATAAGGTTTTACAAATATATTTTCATACACATTCATACGTAAATAATTACGTTACAAGCGTCAACTGTGCAATGTTACTCTTTCGAAAAAAAATATTTAGGAAACGTGTTTCGTACTTTTCTTTGCCTTAGATATTATGATCAAGATTATCATCACATATATTTTGCTTTCTGCTACACACTAAATACATTTTTCTAAAAATCTATTCAAGTGTTTAGCACTGGTCAGCGTCTTAAGGCACCCGATGTATAAAACCTGGCTTCGATTAACACTCGATATGAAAATATTCGTAGGCACTCTATGAATTCTATGTATGTTGAATTATAGTAAAACAATAAATATTTATTAAATATAAACCGACTCGATTCAGCTCGGAACCGACTTCCCACACTTTATATAATGACGTGGAAGTCGGTTCCGAGCTGAATCAAATACTGATTTCAAATTATCATGGTCCGGCTTCCACAAAATATTATTTAATACAATTCAGTGGTGTTTTTTTTTTTGCTCCTGTTATAGTTGTATACTTGTTACAAGATCATTGTTTATCGCTTTAATTATTATCTAACTTCGGCCGTAACATAAATTAATTGGACCAACTTAATCGCATTCTCACGCCGCAAAGAAAGGATATCAAAGTGCATAATTTACGAAGTAATTGCGTAACAAACATTTAAAAAATCGCAATCACATTGAGAACTTTCTTCTTTTTCTAATTCGGTTAAAAAGTATTAACGATGGCGTTACCCAACATTTATAAAGTTATTACTTAGCCAAGTATACGCGGTAGCTTAGAATAGTACAGAAAAAGAATTATAAAATGTTATTATATATAGCGTTATATCCTTGTATGCTTATTTGTCAAGCAAGAAAAATTACCAATAGTAAAATAGTAAGTGTTACGGTCATTTTGTTTATCAAATAGCTTAGTTTAAGAGCTACTACAATGTCTGTATAATTGTGGTATGAATACTTCTCGATATGTTTAGCAGAGGAACAAGAAAATCATTGATAGCTGTTCGGAAATACTTCACCAGGCAGCTGGTTCCATAATATGGCAGTGCGTGGTAAAAAAATGCCGTGAAAATCGCAGGGTTGTGGACTGCCAGACGTCGACATGAAATTGATGAAACATCATGTTTTGTCGGGAAGTCCGGTGGCGAAATTGAGCTGCAGGTAGTAAATCGAACAGTTCCTCAGAACACTCCCCGTGATATATACGGTAAAAGATGCAGAGTGATCCAACATCTCAACGCAAAGCCAAAGGGTCGAGCCGACCGGAGAGAACTTGATCGTCGACGATTCGAGTCGCTCTGCGTTGAATGCGGTCAAATGGAAGAAGCTGGTACTGGGGAGCTCCCGCCCAGAGGTGAGAGCAGTACTCCATGTGAGGTCGAACCTGAGCCTTATAAAGTTGCGATGGGCCGACGTGAAGTACCGCCTCGCCTTTCCGAGCTTCTAAAAACTAAATATTACTTCAGTCCAACAAGAAGAGGTCAACTTATCATATATTTTTTATCCCATATCCAGATATTTTGCTGAAGATCCAGACTCATTGCTACTAAGATATTTTAAAACATGCCATTTTAAGATCCAGTTTTACTACGAGAGCATTTTACGGTCAAGACTTTTTGGCAATTGCATCATTTTACTATGTTGGTATTCTGATATTGATCCGCTTTGGATCGTACGTTAAACCGTCGGTCTCGGTTCTTGTCCAATGATGGTTGTCGTTAGGCTGAAGGAGAGGCCTGGCGACAGAAGTAATACGTAAATAAATCCGTATCTCACTTAACTAGAATTGACTACATAAAACGAACTGACTACCAACACTTATTATGAAATACCTCTTTGAAGTCTATACCTTGCTGATTATAAGCACATTATCATGATACGACTTTCACAAGTTATCTCTTATACTTTTCAGAGTAAGAAAGCAGTTCCGTTAACTGGAATAGAATATATATTTTACTCGTTTTATTGATGCATAGATCATTGTGTTATGGTTTCAGTATTTAACATTTTGAAAGTTTCATTTAAAAGTAATTCATTTGATTTCTACAAAGAAATAACACATTCGAAAGTGGAGGTAGTTTTGGAGGCTTATTCCGTGCAGATCTCTGGTTAAGTCAAGACTGACCCCAATTGTGGTTTATAAGATAAGTAAATATAGCAGTAGTAACTTGGAAAGTCAGAGCTTTTACTACAATAATTGTCACTTGCCTAGAATACTGTTCAGCGTCGACAAACGTTGCAATTACCAACACGTCATCTAGGTATACAAATGCATGCTTCCGTTAATTGACTTCAACTCAAAACTACTCAACTAATAAACATAAAATTTAAATGCGACCAACTTGTAAACTTACAGTATGGTATACACCCTACTCAACAAAAAACAACTATTAAAATCAATTCATAATTGGCGCAGTAATCATGAAACAATTGTTGTCTTATTAATGTTATATAGAGATGAGACAGCCAAATCGCTCGCTTAATTGTATTGTAAGCTTCCCAGCAGTATATTACATTTGCTGTGTGTATCTCGTTTGACACGTTAGTTCATACGTCTTGTTTGCCCAGTTATTTAACCTGCACTACTGTAAAAGTCAGTTAAAACGTATATTGCTTTCTGTCAACACAAACAACATCCCATCGAAACCAAAAGAACACAAAACTGCCCAATAACATTAACTTATTCTCTGCCCTCAAAAACCATCCTACACCACTGTTTAATAAAACGCAAAGGAGTTAGAAAACAACCCTAATTATATTGTCGTATTTGTTTAGGATTCCAAACTTAAGCCACAATGCTATATAAAGGATTGTAATGTAGGCAAGTCAAAGACCTTTTCGATTTCTATATTTTATTATGTGGTGAGACGCACACACACTTAAATGACCAGCTGCAAAATGTTCAAAAAAGGCACGACTGGCTCTAAGTAAGTACCAACAAAATGTATGTCAAAAGTGAGAAACATGGCTTAGTAATTAAGTCCTGTTTTATAGTACGGAACCTCAAATAAACTACCAGGGATTGAACCCAGACACCGCCACCATAAACCATGCTACGCTATATCGATGACGTTTTACGCCCCTCGGCTTCGACCAATAAGGCAATACAATAATTATCAATACAAACTAAAAGAGAGTATGTATATTCCTGCTGTTTGTATTTGTGACACAGAAATACACTGACTCTTACAGACATATTGGACATATATCCATTATTAAGGGCATGTGCAGAAATCAATGAGTGAATGTAAAAGTTAGCCAAGATCAGTTTGGAAATCACCTCGGAGAATTATTACATTCACTCGAGTTCGATCGAAAAATAAGAAAAACTTCATTTCGCAGTTGAATATGTTACCCGATACAAAATGGAGATGAGGATTTTCAAATCTCAGGTGAATGGTAGACAGTTGTAATTTGAGAGTCTATTTTATAAAATATTTGTTTAAATTAAGATCGCGATTTTTTTTATGTACTACTCGATACTTGTTTGGAAACCACTATGGTACCGTATTAAAAATAACAATTAACCTTGAAAACAAATGAATATAACTCGTACTTTGTGAGAAATCAAGCGTTCCCCAACGCAGCCTATATTGATAATTGCCTCCCCCCACTGTTATCCCCAAGTTGCCTACCATGCGTTGCGTGGTAGGCAACTCCAGGTATTGTTGAAATATTACCGTATAAATAGTAAACGTAATCGTGCACTAAACACATCCGGCAGAATGACGTTGTCCACCCCACGCCGCGCGCTGGGTGCCTCGCGCTGCAGGTCTCGTGCCGCAGCGCAGGTGGCAATTTACAGCGATGACTTTCTGCTGAAGAAATGTCTTATTTCGGTCAGTCAAAATGTAATCAGAAGAAGAAACCCTAGAGCATACCTATGATCATAGTGAAAACTAGAAGGTATGCTTGCGATTTTGTTTACGTTGGATGTATATTTTATAGTAATTAAACAACAAAAATTACTGTGTAACAATCGCGAAAACCTAAGACAATATTGTTACGATTTTGTGTATAGATGGGGTTATGAAATATATCCCTTAATTGTGATATACGACTGTTTGAGAAAAAAAATAAAAAAAATAAGGGGAGAGAGGACTGAGGGTCCAACTCTCCAGGTTGGGAAGAGAAGCTTCCACACACCTAACTTAACTACCTGCCTAAGCTAGGAGGTCTAGAGATAAACAAATAAAAACAATATTGAAGCGTTCAACAAATTTTTAAATATATTTATTTATTTAAAATTAAAATTTTCACCAAAACTCATTTAAAGGAGAGTAAATAGGTCCAGAACATTTTCGTTAATTAGGTTGGGTTATTCGCTAGTACCAGGTACAAAGATTAACTTGGAATTTGGGAATTTTATAGCAATCACTGGTACACTGGTACGAGTGAAATGGATCGTAGGGAATCCCTGAGAGATATTTTTATAGAAATTGATATTTTAACTTTACCAAGTCTGTATATATTTGAAAATATTATGTATGTTCGTAAAAATATGAGCAAATTTAAATCAAACAGTGACACTCACGATTATAACACTAGGAATAAAGATAAAATAGCGGTGCCAGGTTTTAGATTAGCAAAGACAAATAAAAGGTCCTTTTTAGGAAATTGTGTGCGGTTTTATAATAAATTGCCCAAAAATATTACAACGCTCACAGAAAGAAAATTCAAGTTGCACGTGAAGAACATTTTAATAAAGAAATCTTACTACATAACACAGTTTGTGATTACTTAAACGACAAAAATGCTTGGACTGGTTCGCCTCTGCCAAGCTAGCGCCTAACACCTACGTAATGTAAATTAAGTATTGTAATAATTTTACTATATAGTATGTACTTAACACATTTTTAAACAACGTTTAAAAGAATGGCCCCGAGTTTCTTGCCCGTTCTTCTCGCTGTGGCTCTATAATTTTTGTTTGCTGAACGTGGCAGTACAATGTAGTATATTTCAATATTAAAATTTGTAATTGACCTTCATAAGAGCGTCGTAGACGCCTAAATTGAATAAATGATTTTGACTTTGACTTTGACTTTGAACACTTTACTTAAGTTTATTATAAGTTTAAGTTTAACTATTCAATTTACAATTTCTGTGTGCCAGCAACGTAGATCCACAAAATTTAAGTTTATTAGAAAGTTATTGCTATGTAGTTTTAGTATATAAGTGTAGATAAAAACAGAAACCAGCCTGCTCAGAAAATTCTATATAGATCTCAGGGTAAGGTCGTAAGTCGCATAGGGTGAAAGATGAATTCCGCAAAGTAAAAAAAGAAGAAAAGGGCGCTACCCGGTTATAGGATACCGGGAAATTACATAAAAACAAATACCGTTGCAGCGTGGAGATTCACAGCCTGGGACCGAAGGCTTAGTTAAGGCGAGCAGTCCGGGATGTCAGGCTGAGCGCTGACCACATGTACTGCTCTGGCTGTCTACCGGAGTTGGAGCTATGGTAGATGTGGGTATGGTAGGGTATTTGACCAGCCCTAACCATGAACCTCCTGGAAAACGCAAGGGTGCGCGTGTCACAATTTACACTATCTCAGATTGAAAATAGACTTTGCCTGAAGGACATATAAAAAGGGTAGAGGGTAGACACATCTAGGTACTGCAAAAGGGGAACCGGTCGAGTGAGCAGGGGTGGCTCGGCCACGTGGTAGACACTCGGGCGCAGCCCGCCTCTCTTCACAAGGAAAAAAATACACGTGATTTTACCCAGCACATCGGCGCTTTGCATGTTCAATCGAAATACGCAATTTAACACGTGCGCGCTAGGGAAGGCGTAGTAAAAATAGCGGCGTGTCGAAAGGTGCCACGCGGTTCAAAAAAAACGCGGAGTCTCACGCGGTACATTTACAAATGAAGCACCGAAATTTTACCCGGCTTTATAACCTACAATTTTGCATAAAATCACTACACCAAAATTATCAAACACTTTAACTAACCTTTCTTTTTGGGGAGGTTCGAAGGCTTTCGGAGTACGCCACGTGGACGCGTCACGAGTCCACGATAGGAAACGAAGTCGCCTCCTTGAATTCAGTTAAATTCCTTTTTTATCTCAGCCGGTATGTATTTTCTTCAAGATGGATCCTCTGGAAGGCGGAGGTCGAGAGGAGCACTGCCTGGCTTTGTTCAGCCCTGAAAAATCAAAGGAATTTTCAAGAATTGCTATTACGTGGCACTAGGGCGGACAGACGCTCTCATGATTTCTTACCTCGCCTCAGGAAGTGCTGCACTCGGGGCGACGGCTTGATGAACTGAAAGGTCTTCTATAAATTTGACCACCTATTTATAAGTTTCGGGATCTCTCGAACCTTCTATGAGAGGGTAGCTAAAAAAAAACAGATAATACCGACTCGGCAATAACAAGAAAAGGATTAATACTCTGTGCAAGGCGTGCGTTCAGAACCTCACATGATGGAACAAAAAAATCGTTCCGACCCTCAAAAAAAAAACCGTAACAACATTATTACATTAACATTAATTATGTATATTTTATGTTTATAATGCGATGATAAAGGTAGAAACTCACTTCAGTTTGCGAGACATTCAAATTTCAAAATGTCTTATCGATCTTGCAGCTTTGGTTGTATTTACTTCATGAAAATAATATTTGTCGTATAAACTTGCAAAGTTAATTGAAGAAAACTTGAGTTTCTCGTTTGAGATAACATGATTAAACTGATACTCACTTATCTCAAACAATAAACGTTATTTTTTGTATTGATTCTGTTGTTTAATTGTACTTACTGTTAAATTGTAATACCTCAAACGATGTTTGCATAGAGTAAGTTAGAAACCCTTGGATACCAAATAATTAAAACAGGCCAAGTGAGGGTAAGGGTCACTTTAAATCTATATGATAAGTTGTCATGGAAGGCTAGCCGCAGTCAGAATAGGTGTCGGCGTGTTTCGGAATAAACGTCAATGTCGGACTAGACGTCAGCGTCGGCGTCGGTGTCCAAATAGGTGCCAGAATAGCCGTTGGTTCGGCGTCGGTGTCGGAGTAGGTGTCAGCGTTTATGGTGGTTAAAAATTAAGTACTTGGGAATTCACTTATTAGGAAATTTATATGTTGAGAACTCAACTTTATGGAAATTCAACGTTTTCGAAACTCATCATTATAAAAATTTATTAGAAAACTTCCTGGAGCACTGAAATATTTTTTTATAACACCATATATTATTATGAAACGTTAAACAAAAACTGACAGTGATAAAAAATCACGATTTGATGGAGCAAAAACAAATAAAAAATTGCACAATAATGTATAAGTGTGTACTTATTTATTTAACTGTAGATATATCATAGATCATTATCGTAAACTGTAGATATACTAAAGCATGTAAAAAAAAAAAACAAAATAATAAATAAGATCAGATTTTTGCTTTGATTTAAAAAATAACCTCAATTAAAAACAATGCCTGATAAGTGAAATCGTTTTTATTAGTCCAATATTGTTCTCATGAATGTAATATTGTTTGTATGAGAATAATCCCTTTAAACTTTAGGTATTTCATCTGATGTTCAACCATTAATATTGTCTCTGCACGCGACAGAAACACATTAGTGTTTACCGCTCGAGACATTAGTTCTATTTTTTACATGACTGCCCAAAAGTATGTAATATTTTTAGGGTTCATTATGACCGCGTGTGGGTTTCTTTGTTCTACCAAAACCTTCAAATACCTGAACGTAGGCAAATGTATGGGATATCGTTAAAACCCTAATATCATTCCGAACGTATGAAACATTGGCTATATATTTAGCAAGCCAGTCACGTTTTCTTTTTAATATATTTGCTTCTTTTATTAAAAATATATCTAAAAGTACTTACTAGGTTTTAATGATAAAAACGCTGGTCTCCATGCAGGTGCACTAAATAAGATTAAAACTCATAAATGACACCTACATCTACCGAAAACCATCCAGCAGCATTTGAACTAGACTTACGAACTGTTGCATACAACAGAGGATGGTTTCGCAGGTACTTATTGCCACCTAAACCAAGCCAACAGGTACCTACAACAATAATTTCTCCGACATATTAACGTTTTAAATAACCGGCTGTACTCACGCGTATTGGTTAGAGATTGTCGACCTAGGTTTCGGGCATATCCGATGCCCTTCATCCAGTAAGTTCATGCGTCTAAATCGCAGTGACAACTCCGCGCAATTGCGTGCAGTAATTAATAGTAATTTAAAACAATAAAAAGTATTAAAAACATTTAGTTATGTACATTGGCAGCAAATATTATCGTAAAATCGACCTTCGGCACAAAGTTCAGTTGTTAAAACATGCCATCGGTGAAAGATTCTATCGTACCGAAACATCGGTACTGCAAGTAAATAAGCCTTATGAACATACATTTCACCAAAACACCAGTAATTTCAACAAAATATTTTCACAAGGTAAAACACATTGTGGCCTGAACCATTCCACGGGAGGATCCATTATTCAAATTACAGTACATCTAACCATAAAACCGATAACCTCAAATAAATTATCTTGAACTCCCAAATAAAACACATTACTGTTTATTAGGTACATAATGTATATAAGAGCAGGTGCTCACAATGTTATCGTAAGTGCTTTAACATATTGTTAGCGTGGAGAACGGAGATTACGTACCTACTGTTTTATGAAGGAAGTGTTTTTTTTATGTTTGGGTGGGTATTAAGACTAAAGCAATATTTGTGCAGTTACAGGCACATGAGACCTAACATTTGTATGTCTCAGGGTGATGGGCGCAGTGCATTTCGTCACTTGTGGCAAAATGCATCTGTTATAGGCAGAATATGTAATCGCTGAACACCAGATATGCCTAGTGTATGGTTACGTAACAAAAGTACTATATAAACAGCAACATCCTACTCACGTTGACCTGACTATTAAAAGTTATATGTTTACATAATTTAATAATATCCTGTATACTGCAACTTTTTTTTAATAACCTTCAGTGCCCAACATTCTGATCCGTACAATCAAATATAGAAGCCATATCAGGTAAATTGATCGTATACAAACAATAAGCTGAAATTTAACAACAATACTCGTACATTCGACAAATGCAATTTCAGAGAAGGTATATGTATCCGATGACAAATAAATATAGGGTTAGGGTACGCAGAATAGGATAGAATAATTTACTTTAAAGTTATCACTACAATATGCCGCTTGGTTCCGTACCCAAAGGGCAATAAGAAACCCCGTTAATTTTTTATTGTGTTTGTCCGACTTCTGCGTTATTTTATACATTTCAGATTTGGAAGTCGGTTCCAAATTGAAAAAAAAAGTTATACTAATTGAACATAATATGCATACCGCTTACAAGATCAATCATCAAAAGCAGACACAGTAACATGACTCCTCTGTTTGTCTCTTTGCCTGTCTGTCTGTCTGCCTTTTTTTTTTTTAATCATGACAGGTTTGCGTTTGACCACACCCTGCCTGATTTTAAGCATTGGTGAGGTCTAAGATGGAGCACGCTTACCTAGAAGAAACCTATTTACTCTCGATTTGAAGACACCCATGTTGTATTCATCGGGAAAAACTGACAACGGTAAGGAGTTCCACTCCTTCGCAATACGCACAAGAAAAGTGGAAGCGAAGCGCTTCGTACGAGTCCTAAGAATATCAACCATGTACGGATGGCGCCTCTCCGTCTGCCTGGACGTCCGATGGAAAAAGGGGGAGGGCGGAACTAGGTCGTGTAGTTCCTGTGCACATTCACCGTAATGTATCCGGTAAAAGACCGATAGGGAAGCAACTTTACGGCAGTGCTCGCTCCCTCAGAAAGTCGCTGCCTATTAACCTCTTAGCGCCTCTCAATCGACTCTAGTGCCTCAAGCTGGTATTTGGCAGAACCGTCCCAGAGGTGAGAGCAGTACTCAACACAAGACCTTACTTGAGCTTTGAACAAAGTAAGCATCTGTTCCGGTGTAAAGTACCGTCTCACCTTTGAGAGGATGCCAAGTTTTTTAGCGGCTAACTGAGCCTTTGACTCGATATACGAGCCAAAATTTAGAGTCGAGGATAGAGTGATACCAAGGAGGTCTAGGTGGTCTGTGACCGGCACGGATACATCTCGGAATGTAGGAGACAGTTGGAATGGTCTCCTTTTAGCAGAAAACAGACACGCCTGGGTCTTGTTGGCATTGAACTTGACCAGGTTGGCATCGCCCCAATCAGAGACTGCCTTAAGGGACAAGTTCAAGCGTTCGACCGTAGCTTCTCTGAGTTTCTGGATTTCCGGTTCACTGGCTCGTGCGGTAGATTTGTAGCTCTATACAACCATGCTGTCGTCTGCATACCCAAAGGTACCGGGCTTCAGCAGATCGTTGATATGCAGCAGGAAGAGCGTTGCAGAGAGCATTTGATCAGACGAGCAGCTGTCAACGACTACTCGTAATGAACGATCCCTCAAGAAGTTAGACATCCACGCACAAAAACCTGTGGGCAGGCCGTATGCGGGAAGCTAGCTGATAAGGCCGTCATGCCTATCGCTCCCTCCAACCCTATATCATGCATCTTTAGCTTGTAAACGAAATTACTTACAAATATTAAATTATTATATTTGGTGTAGAATTTTAAACCAGAGTGAACTATTGCACTATAAATTCAATTATTTTTATAAATTACAAGCTTTCCGGGCGTGGCTCCGCCCGCGCGTATTTCGGTTATCGCGCTAAAACATTAACCTCTTTTTGCGCAGTTGGATAAAAACGATCCTATGTTTTTTCCCGGGTCTCAAACTATTTCCATACCAAATTTCATTCAAATCGGTCTAGTAGTTTTGGCGTGAAAGCGTAACAGACAGACAGAGTTACTTTCACATTTATAATATTATATAGTACTGATAATAATTTAATTGAAATGAAAAGGGTTCAATATATGAGTAGTAAAGTAAGATAGAAAACAATTAACACCCTGGTACGAAGTGTCGTCGTCTGGAACTCATATATTCTATAATACATTCTAATGCTGTTCGTTTAGCAGTGTGAAGGATAGGAATGTTATATACTAACGTTCATACTTTTATATAAAGTCGCTTTTTTATCTTCAAATCACTGTGCTTTGTATGTATTTATATTACATAGTATTAAAGGATCCGTAAATTTCCAATACAAAATATTTGGATATAAATTTGAACACAAGTATATATAACACAAACTGCATCGTATAAAAACTCTTAAATTTCAAAATCTCTACATGCGTCGTCCCAAAGGTACCGTACAATAACCTCCCTTCTCAGTGAGGGTTGTTTCCCTAGCGCTTGAGAACAGCTTGAACTTGATGGCAAAGTGTTTGTGTTTCGGATCAAACTTCATTTAGCATAACATGGGGATGAGGGGTCTAAGGGTGCGTACGTGTCTTGTGTTGCTTTAGTTGTTTACTAGTTGTGGTAGAAACGGAAGTGATTTGTAGAAGCTAAGTAAATGGAAATCTTAATCTTAGGTAGACAATGTTAAGAATCAAGTTAATTTTACCATCGAGAAATCTTTATCGTCCGGATAATAAACGAAGGTACATCTAAAGGATTGCCACAGACTTTTGGTGATAAAGAAGCACTTGAAAATGAGACTAGCGTGGTAGGAAGAATGAAGGGAACCAAAATAATAATAATCATATTTTTTATTCCTAAAGTAAATTATTGAGTATAAGAAATTTGAAGCGCTCGTAGCGAAGTTTGCTTAGCCATTCTGAATCGATCAGCAAAGTTAAGCAACGTCCGCCGCGGTCAGGAGTTGGATGCGTGACCGCTGGTGACATTACTACTGAGCGCTTGCGTGCTTCGGAGGGCACGTAAAGCCGTCGGTCCCGGATGTTGTCTTAGGATGGCAGTCGTTACAGCATGGTGGTAGGGCAATTTGCTAATGCCCGCCTGGCTAGCTACCACCCTCAAGTTGAAAATCTGTCGCCAAGCACCTAACAGTGAGTTCCGGCAGCTGTCCTTGAGAGCCAGTAATTCAAGGTTAGCCTGAACAACATCTTCGACCACATCATCACATACCATCAGGTGAGATAGTGGTCAAAGGCTAACCTATCAGGCATTAAAAAAAATAAAAAAAGAGATAATCATAACTCTATTGTAGCTTTAGCCACGGTAATGTTATTCATATAACATTACCTTGCTTTAGCTATGAATGTGACTATATTTTGATTTAAACTTAATTTTGAAGGTCAACCAAGATACAGGCCTAGCCTTGTATATGATAATAATCTGTAAATTTAAGAATACGAGTAAACTAAACTAAATCTCATAAATAGCTAATATTACAATATATTTCTACAATAATTTCTATAACTTTACTTATACACAAAAACATCAAACTTGATACGATATACGATAAGTTCAAAATCTAACAAATATTACCAAACAATGACAACCCTCCAAATGCGAATCAGGATTCTAGAAAAAATTTCGAACTGCTTGAAAAGAGTTACGACTATTTTTACATTATTTGCTGATTTGACTGTTTGGAAGAACATATTATACCGACTCCTATTATGTGAGGTAAGGAAGAAAGATGATAGATACGCTGCTGAAGATAACAACCTAACTAGAAGAGACGTTCAGCCTTCAAGACAATATTAAATTGCTAAGATTCTGAGAATTACTGCGTCTTTGCGTTTTGGGCCTTTCATTGGTGAGCGATAATGTGGTTAGGCCAAATTGGGAAAAAGCTGTCGTGTACAGTTGCTGGAACACACTGTTATATACTTGGTGACATTTATTCTAATGTAGGGAGCAGAAAGCCAGACATTCATTCCTGAAATAAACTACCACCGACTAATAAATAAATTAGCCTTACTGTATCAAACCAAACTGTAAGTCGTAATAAAGTATTAACACATCAATTTATTATCTCCATATTACAGTATTATTATAATTTCGTACATAACATCGCGCTACAAGTACGACTCGTCACACAAATAATATCTTGCTTCTCGGAATATACTGAACGTTCCGAGAGCGACGTAATGCCTTGTTTAGATAGTCGTTACACTGACGTAATAACGGAACGCTTGTTTGACGTTTATGCTCGTCACTAAGATAGTTTACGAGTGGCTTAATAGGTAACTCCTAGAATCTACTCCAGTACAATATAGATAACGAAACTTTTACGTTACTCTGACAGAATAAAATATTAACAAAATAGATATCAGATACATAAAAACTAGTTAAAGATCTGTGGGGTGCTGGGTAAAATTGCACCATCATCTGGAAGTCATTAGCACCAACAAAGGGAAAAAATACTAGAAAGTGGTATCAGCACCTTCTGCGACTCACTGAAGCATGAAGGCTGTGTAAAATATTTTTTGTATATATTTCGTGTAATATTTGTTGTATATTCCGTGTTATAGGTATATAGTAAAAAAAATATATTATATATGATTGAGACACGCGAATTAGTAATTGGTTTCTGTTATGAAACTCATTTAACACAAGAAGACTAATTGACATAACTAGTTAGAGTATATTCTATTATAGCCTACAAACAAGTAGTTTTTTTTGTTGGTATAAAACTTGATGCAAATATGTATGAATAGATATTTCCTCTGACCAATCCAATTTTTTTTTAACAGTCGGTAAAACTATTACTGCCTACTCCAGCGATCGCATTTTGCAGTCTATTAGGCTATTGCACACTTTTTGGTTTTGTTCATTTAGCTACCTTTTAAAAACTTAGAAAATTTCTCAATATTAACTGACGATTCTTATTAATGTAAGTCTGCATTATTTTTGGAGAATTTACAAGATTTTTTATCTGTTATTCATAAAATAAAAAAACAATTCAAATGGACACTCTTCTGAGTAATTTATTTTAATATATTTTTATAGAAATTAATACAACCTTATCTAAAACTAACCGAGCGAAACTCAATGTTCTCCTGAATAATAATATAATTAGAAATTAATTGACAAACGTCAAAAAATTTGTTCATATATATAATTCCTTCCCACCCCTGTAGGGCCCCGGGTTAGAATTGCACCTTCTCATATAATTCCGTGGGTGTCGTAAGAGGCGACTAAGGGAAAAATACTGAAAGGTGGGCAGCAGCGCCTTCTAAAGAACTGCCATGTTACGCTGCGATCCCCAAGAAGCCTGCCAAGGGCTTTCGAGGCTTAGTTATGGCATCATAATGTGGGGCAACAGCGTAGATGCCAGTGACCTCTTTAACGCTCAAAAAAATGCATACGGTTACTTGCCAATATAAAAGCACCCAACATAAATATACCCAACTTTCATAAACAATATTTCATAAAATATAAAATTTTATTCTTAGTATCTATTTATATACTAGAAATTTGCAAATTTGTAAAAAAATACCCATCATTATTTCAAAAATATGCTGATCAACCACGTGATATTAGATCACAATATAGAAATAAACTCATAAAACCAATTCCAATCCGGCCCTAACTCAATGGCTGTAGATATATATAATAAGCTGCCGAATGGGCTTAAAGACATAGAAATGGTAGAATGTTTTATTAAAAACCTTAAATCCTTATTTGAAGCTAAATGCTATTATACCTTAGACGAATTTTTCAACGATAAATTTGATGACTTTGAAATAGATCGTTCTGTTCCCACCATTGCCATACCCTTACAGGGTCATATGAAAACAAACATGTAAAATAAATGTACACACAAACATGTTATATAAGACCTGCATGTAATTACATATGTTGCAATAAATAATTGAGTATTGAGTTGTGGAGGGTTATGGCAAATACCCCCTACATATGGGAGGTTGTGTTCAGCAGTGAACGATCTAGCTGATACAGTGATAATTACATTGGCTCTTAAAAATAATAATTAGCTAAGTAGATGTTTATACCATGGCCTAGCTATCCTCGGCTTAAGGAGTTAGGCCATGGTTTAATTTTATTTTTTTTTTTTTATTCATCTAGAACGGTTAGACACAACTTTCAGTAACGATAAAAAAATATAAAAACATTAAGTATTCAATAAAATGTCAAAAATTAAAATAAATGTCAATTTAAAAATACAATGTCAACTAAGTGAATATTCCAATGGTGATTCAAAATAATAGTAATAAAAATTTAAAACTACACACAATTTAAGATAATAAACACAATTTAAAATAATAATAATATAAAAACATTTTAATAATTATACCATTCACAGAGCTTTAAGCATTCAGTAACACGGACCATTACTGAATGCTTAAAAGTTAACGCTAAACCGCGTTTATTCGTGCGTATTTACTTAAACCACTGCTTAAATATTTTAGTACGTCGTATATCCATAAGAGCGAATATGTGTGGTAAAAGTTTCAAAATTAATTTACGAGAAACTTATTAGTATTGGCGCATATTAAATATGAATCATATACGTACCGCGTCAAGAGCTTTTTAAAGGACGTAAAAGTGCGAAAATTATTTGCAGTGTCTGCCGTTGGCACTCGTCTTTGGAAATAATGTAAGAATTTTGTTATTTCTATTGTTTTTACAAGCCTTGAATTAACAAGTTTATATAATATAGCAGCCCGTAAAAACTACAATAAGGAATTTTGATACCATAATATTTACTTGCCACGAGTACATCAATGTCGCAATCATTAGCTAGTAGGTAAAAAGACTTAACTAAACCTTTGCTTTCAAAACACGCCAATGTGAAAAGAGCTACCTACCGATTACCGAAAAAACAATAAAGATTTCCATTCTGATACTGGTTTAATGGAATGAAAGGCTAACAATGCGTTTGTTCGAGTAATTCCCTCGACTTTTCAAAGTCACATAACGATTAGCAATAGAAAGCTCACAATATCAATAAACTAACGTGTACAACTCACGCGAATGCCTAATCAGCGTTTTGTTGACCTTTTTAAGAATTTTACACGGGATATTCATTACCTTTGTTATCACAGCATCGATTTTAAGCTATCAGAGAAGTATCTTGACCACGAATGATTTGAATTTTCTTCGTACTCGACTGTATGAAAGGAGTGTAATGTGTTTAGAGCTTATGTATGAATGTGAGTTTGTCTGTTCCACCGTAAGTTTGAAATGCTTAAATAAAATATGGATGTTTTCAAAATTACCTCAAATGAAAAAAAATAAAACCACAAGCGGGATACGAACGTGCGACCATCCACCTCTATAGCCGGGACATGCTCTGACCTTTGATCCATCATAGTGAGTGAGTCGTAGCTCAAATTTATCCGTTCGTCCTTAGGACACCAAACAAGACTAAACTGAATTGAACGAGTATATACAAACAAGAAAATATGGATGATTGGGGTATAGTTCGGATTCGGTTCATATGTACCTAGCTAGCGACTGCATTCGGGTATATCCCGGTACATATGCAATTTGTGGTAATGCAGTCGTGTTTTATAATTTACCATGAATTGGTTTAAACCATATTACATTCGTACCATAACATTAATTTAACATCACTACAATCAACTTTTTATTTGGTTCATGGTTTTATCAGTCTCATTTAAAGCTAAATAATTTAATATCAAAAGTCACATAGCAAATTTTTTTACACTAAGAGTATTTACTTGTTAAGTTTCTTCATTACTTTCGATCACTAGGTTGTCTCAATTGCTTAGACTGCGATAGAATAAAATAATTGAAGATTGGAAATGACTTTTGGAAGTCGTGCCATGAAATTGTGAGCTCAGGGTGTTTTGAAGCAGCATGGTACCTTCAACATATTATGTTATTCTTTTTAGTCGTTAAAGTCAGATCAGTTCCACTGATTCATATTTCTTCCAAAATCGATCTTCATTCGCTCACAGGTATTGTGGCTCGTTGGAATATACTTATTACAGTTAATTGAGTGTAAATACAAATAACTGGAACAATATCAATTATATATAAAACCTTATCGGAGATGTGCTCAACTCAATATTCATCCATGAGTCAGGATGATCTGGTAAAAAGTTATGCAGCACGTTTATTATAATTTATGAAAAATTTAGGAAAATTCTCAAGACAACACATATAGTATAATATTATACTATATGTGTGGTCTTGAGAAACTTCCTAAATTTGTATGAAATTGCTTAAAAATTTCAGAAAAATGTAGTATTCAATATCGATTGAGTAAATACAATTAAGGTCAGTTCAGTATTTGCTGATTTCATTATTTCGTTTTGTTTTCAATTCAGGCAATCTACAGTCTTCCACAAGTTTTGATTACAACCATTCAGTTATATTCCAGTCTCACAAATGTAAGGTTTTATTGAAATGTCTTCTTAAAATTCAACCTCCCAAAATAATTTGGGTGCCCTATTGCTGTCACTCTGCTGTCTGTTTTGCTGTCTGTCCAAATCTGTCATGGCTTATAAACGAAATGATATACCGATTTAAAAGTATTCTAAGTATTTATAGAACGTAAGACTGAAATATATAAAAAAAAAAACATTTTAACGCTGAAAACTTTCAACTTTTACTTTATCTGACATGTGGCTAGTTTAATTGCGTACGCCAACAAAATTGTCACTTAAAGCTGGTTAAGACTGTTTTTTTTTGGATATTTTTGTATAATTATATCTCTTTTACAAATAGTAGGTCACTCTTTCATCAGTGTTTCCGATGACATGTAGGATGTTAACGAATTCAGAATAAGAGTTGGCTTAAAATAACAGCTGCCAGTACATACCGTTTGATACTGATCAAAGATTATCCACTTGTGTGTGGGGATTAGCCAGACTAGTATTTTGAAAAGCCTTACTAGGATACGAAAACTAGTGTGTACCCCATACCTACTTCATTAATACCACAATAATAAAACACGCGACCCCAAGTTCTGGATCCCTAACTGAATGACAAGATCACAATTTTTGAAACATAATAGTAATAATGTGTGGCATGGCACATTAGATGCGCGGGTTCAAATTGCACTTTAATCAGCATTGATAAAGTAACTAAATTACGCATAAGAGGGACGATACTAATTTGAAGCAAGCTTTTATCAGTGTATGTGTGGAATGCTGTTTCGTAATAGTCTCTTTCACAATAACTAATTTCAGGATAGTTTTTTATTCAAGAACAGGTTTTAATGCAATGGTTTAAAGTTTAAACTATGTTTGATAACATTCATATAAGTCATTTTAAAAGATACAGTTTTACTGTAAAAAACAGCAGCTTAAGATCGATCTTAACTTTGAGATGTGTTTATTTATACGAGCATTTTAGATATTAGTTGGTAGTCGTATTTTCGTAGCTTTTTCCATACAAAACACAGTTTTGTCATATTTTGCATACCAAGTGTTCCATCTCGTTGAAATTTTGAATGAATATTATTGAGCTTAAAATGTTTGCTTTTGGTTTGCTAGTTTTTTGTTGTACTACATATTTTATGTGTAAATGTGAAAATAAGATATTTCCATACAAAACATATTTTATGTATTGAAAAAACTGACTAATCAGAAGCATAGATTTAGGCTTCAAAGATGTGCTTGCAAAATTTCACAGAATTTGAACACTTGGGTAAATATTTAAAGTTGTTTAGAAATCGCTATAAAGACACTGAGCCTTGAGCATATCACTCGTACCGCAAGACTTGTAACACCAGGTGTTGGTGAGAATCATAGTTAAGTGCTTCAAATTTTAACTGAAATGTTTGTGAAGTCAAGGCAATGTACGGTTTGAGTATTATAACCGAAATTTTTGAAATATAATACTTAAAGATTCTAAGTACGTAATACGATACAAATTTTGAAGTGCTCGTAGTGTTGCTTGCTAAGTCGCTCTGTACCGATCAGCTATGTTAAGAAACTTTAACAAAAAAGGGCTAAAGCATAAACATTTTTATTAGCAAATCCAAAATACAATATATGAATTTAGAATATTTTGGCTTCGGTTTTATGTAGCCGACCTAAAGCCTACCCTTCTTGGGAAAGCTCTCGAGATGGTAGTATATACCTGCAGTGTTATGGGTCATCAGGACGTCCTAAATTGCAGAGATCCCTGCTGTGTAAGCATCCACTTTTCCAATATTATCTGTGATAATCACGTAATAGAAGGAGAGTTATCCCAATCTAAAAATCAGAGTTTCCAGTCTGAAACTTTATTTTAACAGGACTTGATTTGCAAATGTTTATGTCAAAACTCCAATAATTACCCGTCCTTAGGATCGTATTCAGTTCAAAGTCGCAAGGGTTCTTAGAGTAGGGTCACGGTTACATAAAAAAATATAGTATGTGGAAGTAAGTTTTTAAATTAAAGGAGTGATGATAAAATCTGTATTATTCAACTGTTCAGATGAAATTAAACATATTATCACTTCTATTACTGAATACCGTTATAAAGTAATCCCAATATAAAGTCAATACAAATATATACGAGTATTTTTTAAATGCTATAATGAGATCCAAATATTCGAGGAGGCAAATACAATATAGGTAAACATGGACTTCAAAAGGTTTTTTAAATTTATTTTACCTTTAATGCTCATCATGGCTCCGTGGCGTTGGCTATAGACTGCCGCGCAGCAGGTCTAGGGTTTGAATCCTGCCGAGAAGTTGAGCTTCACCGCATGATGGAAGGGCATTTTGTTAATGCCCGCCTGGCTAGCGACCATCCTCAAGTAGAACATCTGTCGTCAAGCACCTAACGGTGTAAATTTACAAATTATTGGAATACAAAATGTTTTGCCCCGGGCGGGAATTGAACCCACCAACTGTCCTTGAGAGCCGGTAATTCTAGGTTAAGCCTGTTTACACCTTCGACCACATCATCACTTACCATCAGGTAAGGTCAAATGCTTATCTATAAGCAATAAAAAATGTTATAAATTGCATAGTATTAAAAAATATTAGGTAATGCAAAAACTTATAAAACTCGGCAAAATAATGAGTTCAAATCAAACTAACATCACGCACGAAGGAGTGGGCATGATAGGGTTATAATATACAGGGTTATTGGTAATATGCTAACAACATCTTAGGGTTGACGGAATAAGTACGAGGCCCATCGAATGTTAAAAGTCTCTTGTTTGTGTCATTTCATATTTTTTATTACTTTGCTCGACGTAAATATTCAAACCTCCATTCAAAGGAAGCACGGCGCGGTCCAGTGTTGCCGCGGTGAACGCTCTTAGCTCGGAGTAGGCATTAAAACGAAAAATAAAAATAAAACTTCAATAAAAAAAGGTAGCTTAAAATGTTTGTTAGGACTAGTAGATGTCAACCCCAAGAAGATTTTAGCATATTACCAGTAACTCTGTATACTTCACATAGATTTTAGGAAATATTTGTTACAGGATCAAGCATTTGAAAAGTATAATACAATCATTATTTTGCTTGCACCAAGAATTTTCTTGAAAGTAAGGTAAATGTTTGAATGCTGCCCTAAAAATAACACTCAAGTATTTCAAATGTTATTAAAATTGTGAGAAGATTTATCGCTAGATGAAGCACAATTTGACGACAAAGAAAATTAAATATAAAGCTATCGATCATCGCATTATTTCGTAAAGGTTACAGCTAAAATTTTCGCTTAGAATTTGGCGAATGCGCGCCCACGGATCCAATAACAATTACTGTAATCTGTGGTGGTTTTATAACAGAGGTGACATTTATCTTTCTAGATAAGAAATTGTTTTATATTTAGATCCATTTTGTGTAGGGAGCCCCAAAAGTTATTGAGATCTTACGAGACTAAATTATATTAAAACCGAGCAAGTATATTAGCCGCAGTATTGCACAGTACACATCAGGTTTGCAATACTGTACACACCTGCTACACCCGGTGGTATCTCTTGAGCAAGAATAGTCGTCTTGTTAGGTTTCACTCTAGTGTCAGATATTCTGCCTCTAAGCAGTAGTGTGAGGGCTACTGTTGCAAGTAGAACTACTGGGTTAATGAGTCATACGATATAATGTATCGAAGTGAGGGGCGCAGTACAGTGTCATGCAGAACACGGACGGTAACACTTGTAAATGTAAAGAATACTCCTAAACGTGATGTTTATAGATTATATGTGTATATAATCTATTAGGAGATTATCGTTTCATGACTTCATCACACGGCTATGTATAGACCGGAGTCTACATCGTCCGTTTCTATTGCTCATTCTATTGATATAATTATTTACAATACGCATGGGTTAAACAATATTTTGTCACTAGCTTTGGGATTTCTTTTTGAATAATTTTAATAGGGCAAATTGGGCTCGTATTTAGCGTTATTTATTTTATTTTCATAGCTGTACATCATCTGATACAACTCGATAAACAATACTATCATATATAATTTTACATATTCTGCCTATGACAAATGACGAATTGCACTGCGCCCGTCACCTTGAGACATAGTTGTTAAGTCTCGTGAAATGACGCGAATTGGTAAAAAACCTTCTAAATGCGAACACATTTTACACCGAAGTGTATTTTTTTATAATTGCTTATTAATTATTTGTTTTAATACCTGCTATTAGAACACACATATTGTAAAGATTTTAACCAGTTTCCTATTACAGTTCAGAAGAAAAAGCCGTCATTCTTGTAGGACAGACGTACGGACGGATGAACAGCGTCGTCTAATAAGATCCGTTTTTCGTCAAATATACAACAAATATTACACAAAATATACAACATATACCTATAATTATAATAAAAACATTAAATTCAAAAATATTTTATCCTACACTTAAAAAACCTGATGCACTTCCGACCAGAATCATACTATCCCATACTATCGGGAATAACTTGAGTGAAAGTTGCGTGAACTAAGTGATCCTTTTTTAAGTTACTTATATGATTTTATCTAACCTTAGGTGAAACATTTATATGGGAGCAATTTTGTATGACATATTACGTGCTGGGCTACAATGATACCGCCCAGTCTCTAGCCGTGGGTGACGTAAGAAGCGACTAAGGTAACACACCAGATGGTGGGCAGCACCGCTTTCTCTGGAACTGATGCGATCCCCAAGACGCCTGCCCAGCATGGGGATTATGGCAAACCCTCACATAATGGGGGAGGCTGTGTTCAGCAGTGGACAATCTGGCTGATACAATATGGTAAATTAAGCGTTCAGTTCTACCCAATAAACTTATAATCATCATGGTTGGATGATTTAGATAAGTTATGAATGGCCATCCTTAATAATATGTGTTGAATTCAGAATCTTCTATTTTTTATTTCAATTTCATTAAAAGTATGCTTATAACTTCTGTATCAAATAGGCATAATGTGTATGTTGCAAAAAAAAATTTAATAGTCGTCAAATATTCAATTTTTTTATCATAATTGCAATATTATTAAATCGTTCTTTGAATAGTATGATACTAATAAGCATAGCAATGTGTTACTTATAACGGCTCTGTCTGAACATTCCAAACTAAGTTCCCTCACTCGATATGCACCGATTGAGCGACAAATCTGGTGACGAGTTGTATAACCAGTATGTGTATGTCTCCAGCTTACTCAATTGAAATTTCTTAATTCTGAATATGCCAATATTTAGCGCAGATTTAGTGCAATTATGAATACTAACTCAAAATTTAGGTGCCAAATAAACTTCGATGCTACACGTGATTATTAGTGTGTTAGCTGGCGTTATGGTCTCCAGCTGACACATGCTGTATATACGAAACGGCTGAAGATGTGATTATATACTATAGCCAGGGATTTAGCGCATAATTTGTGCCAGTGGCACAAAAAAATTGAAACGCCCTACTTGAAAACTGTAGTAGTAATGACCCGATTACAACGTGTAAGCTGGAGACCACGTGTCTACAGCTGCTCATCTGTATCTTCTGAACGAATGGGCCTACGACTTTGTTTAATATGTCAAAATTTAGCGCCAAATTTGTGCCATCGGCACTAAAATTTTCAAGTCTGTAGCTATTAAGGTTTTGGAGCTACAAGCTCAAATAAACGTGTAAGCTGGAGACACATGTCCCCAGCTAGCACATGCTGTACAGCTCAAACGGGAAAGGCTAGACTACTGTTTAATAGCTTAAAATGTTGGGTAGAATTTGTGCCATCGGCACCAAAATTTTCAAAACAATGGGCTTCATAGTTTTTGCGTAATAAGCAAAAACATTTCTTCCCGCCTAAATATTTAAATATTTCGTTGAAAACGTTACTGAACGCGGCGTTGCCGTTCTGATGACTGTAGCTACAATCTGTCTTGAACCTTATTTCTATAGACTTGGAACCTATTATCGCTTTCATACATAATAAACGCCGTTGATATATAGGCTAGGAGCATGAAGGTGTCAATATAATCTGACATATATTTTATACTATTCATGCTTTCCGGATTTCAAAAGTATTGAAGCCGTCACTACTTACGAGTGGTCGTTTTAAAACGTTACTGGTTTCGAAAACAATCTTCCTATCGTTGCAATAGCGGTTTTTCAGTTTTCATTCTGAAATGAAACTATTTAGATATTCTGAGTTTTGAAAATGGATACGATTGACGATGTATTGAATAAGGATATATTACGCGGAAGTCCACGTTTGTAGCTAGCTAGCGCCTATTTCATTCGGCTGTATAGGTATAATAAGCTCCCATCGGTTTCGGAAACATTCGGTACATAGTACTTGGACACACTCGAGTTTCGTCGGGTCGCTAACTCGCTAGTCGCTACATTGCATGTAGTACCTACTCGTATGTATAGCAGGTATATACCTATCTCACTAGCTTGCTGTTGTTTGTATTATTTGATAGAGCGCGATGTTCTTGCAGTCTGTTTTTAAATTTAGGTAGGGAAGGTCGTAACTCGTAGTGTATTTCGTTAATGTGAACAAATAAAATGTTAAATATTTGTTTATAGATACCTACTTAGTAAGTGTAAATACCTACACACTTTAGTAGCTAAATAACAGATGTTAGGGTTCCGTACTAGAAAACAGGAACCTTTATAGGTCTGTATCTTTGGAACGGTAATAGGTAGCCGGTTGAAATTTTAACAGAATGTGTGTGAATGTGTTAGTACGGCAATCTGCCATACATATTCTGTGAAAATAAGCATGACGGTGTTTCACCAGGCAGCCGTTGCGCATAGCGTATTAGAAAAAGGTTTTGATGCAGTGATGGCTTAGTAGCATTGGCTATGGACTGCCGCGCAGCAGGTCCATGATTCGAATCCCGCCGCGGCTTGAGCATCACCACATGCCCGCCCGGCTAGCGACCACCCTCAAGTATAAAATCTGTCGCCAAGCACCTAACGGTGTGTTCCGGCAGCTATCCTTGAGAGCCAGTAATTCTAGGTTATGCATGTTATCACCGTCGACCAGATCGTATCTTACCATCAGGTGAGATTGTGGTCAAAGGCGTACCTGTAAGCAATAAAAAAAAAGCTGTATACATTTTCTTCGACTTGACTGATAATTTTATATAATTATATCCTGAAGGTCGTCGAATATTCCCAAAGGAACGTATTAAATGTCATCAATTAGGTATTATAATGGTGCATTTGTGTTTGCATGTCATGATATTGTATGTATCTTTTAATAAAAGCTTTTCGCCATGTTTTTCTTTTTTAAATTGCTTATTTTGAAACGTTTCTTCAAACTGTCTGCTCTTTCTATGATTTCCATATATGTTGCAGCCTTTACTAGTGCTAGGATTTTGGTCAGTATTAGGTATGTTTATAATCAATATTATGTCCTTCTGTTAACTCGTTTCCTGTTTTACTGGATAAATCTTAATTCTCTTCTTCTGTTATTTCGATTCTTATTTCCTTTGCAAATTCGGTATTTTTAAAGGAAATAAGAATTTTAGGTTGTCCTGTTTACCCGTTTTTGTGTCTTTCTACCAAACTAAAAACGTGTCTTCCACACACACATTAGGAACCACACATTCCATGGTGAATGCTGCTATCATATCGCGGGCTGTACATAGTGAAAGTAACGCTAAGTCTAGCGCATTAGACACGTTTTTGCGTTTACTGATCTGAGAGTGGTAGCGATTAAATTTGTAGATGTTTTTTCTCTTTGAAAGGACAGTGTTATATCATGTGTATGTCTCCAGCTTACTCAATTGAAATTTTTTAATTCTGAATATGCCAATATTTAGCGCAGATTTAGTGCAATTATGAATACTAACTCAAAATTTAGGTGCCAAATAAACTTCGATGCTACATGTGATTATTAGTGTGTGAGCTGGCGTTATGGTCTCCAGCTGACACATGCTGTATATACGAAACGGCTGAAGATGTGATTATATACTATAGCCAGGGATTTAGCGCATAATTTGTGCCAGTGGCACAAAAAAATTGAAACGCCCTACTTGAAAACTGTAGTAGTAATGACCCGATTACAACGTGTAAGCTGGAGACCACGTGTCTACAGCTGCTCATCTGTATCTTCTGAACGAATGGGCCTACGACTTTGTTTAATATGTCAAAATTTAGCGCCAAATTTGTGCCATCGGCACTAAAATTTTCAAGTCTGTAGCTATTAAGGTTTTGGAGCTACAAGCTCAAATAAACGTGTAAGCTGGAGACACATGTCCCCAGCTAGCACATGCTGTACAGCTCAAACGGGAAAGGCTAGACTACTGTTTAATAGCTTAAAATGTTGGGTAGAATTTGTGCCATCGGCACCAAAATTTTCAAAACAATGGGCCTCATAGTTTTTGCGTAATAAGCAAAAACATTTCTTCCCGCCTAAATATTTAAATATTTCGTTGAAAACGTTACTGAACGCGGCGTTGCCGTCCGTTCTCTGTAACTGCAATCTGTTTTGAACCTTATTTCTATAGCGTTTGAACTTACTTTTTGCTTTCACGTTAAGGATATGTAGAAGAAGTTACAAAGAAACAGTAAATGTATAGACTAGGAGAAGGTGTTGTGTTTGACAACCATAACATGTGCCAAAATTTACAAAATATGTTGGTAGGTATGTTTTCTCTCAGAATGTTGACCTTTATTACATTGATCTTTATTACATCCTCTTTGTTTGACCAAGATATTGCATTCTAATCTAATCCTTCACTCTATATCTATAAGTGATAACTGGTTGGTTATGAATATACTATTATTTTATAGGTAAAAGGAAAAAAGATAATTGTTCGTAATTCTGTTATGCAAAACCAACTAAAATTAAGTGATATAAAAAGTTCTTAGTTTGTTAGCAAAAGTCCAAATTGGTATAGCATTTACAAATCTTGATCTAGAAACCAGGTATATTACGGTATGGGTATTTACCGATACGATTTCGGTAAATACCGTAATGAAATAAGGGTAACAGGTATATATCTGTTAGCATAATTGCGATACGATTACCGAATTCCATTTCGGTATATGTATTTTATGTTAGTCAATGAGAGTGCAGCGGGCGGGCAGGGGTGCGGTGATGCGGTGGTGCGATACGCTGCGGGGGGGAGTGGGGGGAGCAGTACTCACCGCTCGCGCTGTTTAGATAATTATAGGTTTATTAGCAAGTACCTATATTATTTAATATGAATGACGGGAAGTGGGAATAATAACATTATTAGTTTCAAATAGGATTTTCAGTGTAGGTATATTCAAAAACTGCTTCCGTACCCGTAACACACTGCTAGGTGCTTGGCTACAGATTTTTTCTTTGAGAGTGGTAGCTTGATGGCGGATAGCATGGTGGTAGGGCATAATGCCCGCCTAGCTAGCTACCACGCCCAAGTAGAAAATCTGTCGCCAAGCACTTATCGGTGTGTTCAGCTATATGTGTCCTTGAGAACCAGTAATTTTGCGTGGTGGTAGAGGATTTTGCGAATGTGCGCCTGGCTAGCTACCACCCTTAAATAAAAAATCTGTAGCCAAGCACTTATCGGTGTATTCTGCTATGTGTCCTTGAGGACCAGTAATTGTTCGTGGTGGTAGAGAATTTTGCGAATGCGTGCCTGGCTAGCTACCACCCTCAAGTAGAAAATCTGTCGCCAAGCACTTACCGGTCTATTCCGCTATGTGTCCTTGAGAACCAGTTATTTTGCATGGTGGTAGAGGAATTTGCGAATGCGCGCCTGGCTAGCTACCACCTTCAAGTAGAAAATCTGTCGCCAAGCACTTTCTGGTCTGTCCAGCTTTGTCCTTGAGAACCTGCTGGTGGTAGAAGATTTTGCGAATGCGTGCCTGACTTTGACTTTTTGTAGTAGCTAGCCAGGCGTGCATTCGCAAAATCCTCTACCACCACGCAAAATTACTGGTTCTCAAGGACACAGCGGAACACACCGGTAAATGCTTGGCGACAGATTTTCTACTTGAGGGTGGCAGCTAGCCAGGCGCGCGTGAAATACTTAGTGGCTGTATGATTATTTGATAAATCCTAAAACTGTAACTCATTATTATAACCGTGTCAGTTGCAAGAGTAGGTATGCCTACCTATTTAATAATAATGTCGGCTGATGTGGAGAGGCGGCACTAGTACAATTGTACCATATAGTGCCGCCTCTTTGAATTCAAATATCGAAATAATATTCTGCTGAATAGGTACGTAACATTGTCAGCGGCATGCATTGGCACGTAGGGCCAACGCGGGCGGCGGCTGAGGCGAGGGGGCGCGGCGCGGCGTGCGCCTGCACTCGCACAGTTTTATATTTCAATTTACAAAAATACCGAAACGTATACCGGTATTTATATCGGTTACCGTAATCATACGGGTAATCGTAAAGGAAACGGTACAACCGTTTCATTGCGGTGACCGTTTATATCTGTAACCCATACATACGGTTATCGTTTCAATCGGTAACCTTTATGAAGCGGTATTTAAATCCCTGCTAGAAACACAGTAGTTCTGCAATCGCAACCAAAATAACAGGCCACGTTTGAAATGATCGTATGTGTATCACGCACACGGTATGCGAAGCTACTATTGTTATTATAAACGGAGTGCATCACTGATGGTAAAGACATAGTGATACCAGTTTTTAAAAGCTTTTTCATAAAAGTAGGTGAAATATAGGTATGTTTTGATTTTGGGGTACCAATGAATTATCTTAAATTGATTTAAACATCTTGTCATCATGTTCGCCTTAACTGATGCCACCGGACTGACCATGGCAACGCCATGCACTTGGAAGTAGTGTTTGTTACGATAGACGAAATAATATAAAATTTCAGCCAAACAGTGTCTTAGTAGAACGTTGGAGTTCTCTGGAAGGTGGTTACTTGCCAACTTTACGTTTATAACCTCAAGACACTATTTTACCGGAACATTAGTAAAAATAAACTCACTATAATCTCGTCTGGTTCAAGAGTAAGTTTTTCTATAATTAAGATAATATGGCGAGAATCTTTTACATAAGACGGAGTTTTACGTACGAGCGTTAAGTCCTGTGTAATACTTATAACTATGTGTTCAAGTCGCGAAATTCCAAAGGTTCCATTCGATTTTTTCTTATCCTTCATCAGATCTCAGAATTTTATGTCCAGAACAAAGTGAATGAGCTCAATCAAATAAATCTAAACACGGTGTACTCGCTATATGCATGCACAGGTCCCTACGATCTAGTTCTTTTCCATCATTAGACCGCAGGAGTTTATGTACAGAATATGCTCACCGAGTCTAATCAAGTAAGCTTAAACACGGTGTAAACATATTCAATAGCGTATGCCGGATGCCGTCACAGAATAGGTACTTACTAAACGACGGCGTTGCTATGGTAAATAAATGATGATACGGAATGTGAAAGGGAAGTAATTGTAAATGTGTTATAAAAAACTTCGTGGGTACTAATCCCGCACAAGACTATATTTCTCTCTCTCGTATTTTTTTTTATTTATGAGTAGTAACTCTGCCGAGCTAACTATAAACAACGCATGTGACAATTTTTGTGAAATTGAGTTATATATATATTCGGAATCTACGAAACGAGATCTATTTGAATCTTTTACCCAATTTTTTTTTATCTAAAGTGCAATATTTTCATTTTCTAAGGAGAAACAACGTTTTGTTCTATGCGTTAAACATTTTTAACATAGATCCTAAACATAAGCCTGCAGCGAGCAGATGTGATTTTAATCTTTGGGATAATTCGATTAGTTTTCAAAGGCTTAATAAGCATAGGAAGTTTATATCCACCTAAAATGTTTATGACTAGTATTCAATAGAATTATTGTTTTCGAATACTACAAATAAAAACGCAATGTTACATAGGTACTGTTTTAGTATTAGTAATGAAAACTTCAAATCAATATCTAGTAGGATACCGATTGCGGCATGAAGAGTGCTGCCGGGCTAAGAATTCAGTCAGTCATTGAATCATATTTTGAGTTCCAAGATGGCTCCATGGTGCATCGTTGATCGAAATAAAAATGGTAAGTTCAGTTCTCTTATATTAATTACTAATCAAGGGCCTAAGGCCTGGACACAGATTACCTACTAATAGATATAACACTGTCCTTTCAAAGAGAAAAAACATCTACAAATTTAATCGCTACCACTCTCAGATCAGTAAACGCAAAAACGTGTCTAATGCGCTAGACTTAGCGTTACTTTCACTATGTACAGCCCGCGATATGATAGCCGCATTCACCATGGAATGTGTGGTTCCTAATGTGTGTGTGGAAGACACGTTTTTAGTTTGGTAGAAAGACACAAAAACGGGTAAACAGGACAACCGAAAATTCTTATTTCCTTTAAAAATACCGAATTTGCAAAGGAAATAAGAATCGAAATAACAGAAGAAGAGAATTAAGATTTATCCAGTAAAACAGGAAACGAGTTAACAGAAGGACATAATATTGATTATAAACATACCTAATACTGACCAAAATCCTAGCACTAGTAAAGGCTGCAACATATATGGAAATCATAGAAAGAGCAGACAGTTTGAAGAAACGTTTCAAAATAAGCAATTTAAAAAAGAAAAACATGACGAAAAGCTTTTATTAAAAGATACATACAATATCATGACATGCAAACACAAATGCACCATTATAATACCTAATTGATGACATTTAATACGTTCCTTTGGGAATATTCGACGACCTTCAGGATATAATTATATAAAATTATCAGTCCAGTCGAAGAAAATGTATACAACTTTTTTTTTTTATTGCTTACAGGTACGCCTTTGACCACAATCTCACCTGATGGTAAGATACGATCTGGTCGACGGTGATAACATGCATAACCTAGAATTACTGGCTCTCAAGGATAGCTGCCGGAACACACCGTTAGGTGCTTGGCGACAGATTTTATACTTGAGGGTGGTCGCTAGCCGGGCGGGCATGTGGTGATGCTCAAGCCCGCGGCGGGATTCGAATCATGGACCTGCTGCGCGGCAGTCCATAGCCAATTCTACTAAGCCATCACTGCATCAAAACCTTTTTCTAATACGCTATGCGCAACGGCTGCCTGGTGAAACACCGTAATGCTTATTTTCATAGAATATGTATGGCAGATTGCCATACTAACACATTCACACACATTCTGTGAAAATTTCAACCGGCTACCTATTACCGTTCCAAAGATACAGACCTATAAAGGTTCCTGTTTTCTAGTACGGAACCCTAACATCTGTTATTTAGCTACTAAAGTGTGTAGGTATTTACACTTACTAAGTAGGTATCTATAAACAAATATTTAACATTTTATTTGTTCACATTAACGAAATACACTACGACCTTCCCTACCTAAATTTAAAAACAGACTGCAAAAACATCGCGCTCTATCAAATAATACAAACAACAGCAAGCTAGTGAGATAGGTATATACCTGCTATACATACGAGTAGGTACTACATGCAATGTAGCGACTAGCGAGTTAGCGACCCGACGAAACTCGAGTGTGTCCAAGTACTATGTACCGAATGTTTCCGAAACCGATGGGAGCTTATTATACCTATACAGCCGAATGAAATAGGCGCTAGCTAGCTACAAACGTGGACTTCCGCGTAATATATCCTTATTCAATACATCGTCAATCGTATCCATTTTCAAAACTCAGAATATCTAAATAGTTTCATTTCAGAATGAAAACTGAAAAACCGCTATTGCAACGATAGGAAGATTGTTTTCGAAACCAGTAACGTTTTAAAACGACCACTCGTAAGTAGTGACGGCTTCAATACTTTTGAAATCCGGAAAGCATGAATAGTATAAAATATATGTCAGATTATATTGACACCTTCATGCTCCTAGCCTATATATCAACGGCGTTTATTATGTATGAAAGCGATAATAGGTTCCAAGTCTATAGAAATAAGGTTCAAGACAGATTGTAGCTACAGTCATCAGAACGGCAACGCCGCGTTCAGTAACGTTTTCAACGAAATATTTAAATATTTAGGCGGGAAGAAATGTTTTTGCTTATTACGCAAAAACTATGAAGCCCATTGTTTTGAAAATTTTGGTGCCGATGGCACAAATTCTACCCAACATTTTAAGCTATTAAACAGTAGTCTAGCCTTTCCCGTTTGAGCTGTACAGCATGTGCTAGCTGGGGACATGTGTCTCCAGCTTACACGTTTATTTGAGCTTGTAGCTCCAAAACCTTAATAGCTACAGACTTGAAAATTTTAGTGCCGATGGCACAAATTTGGCGCTAAATTTTGACATATTAAACAAAGTCGTAGGCCCATTCGTTCAGAAGATACAGATGAGCAGCTGTAGACACGTGGTCTCCAGCTTACACGTTGTAATCGGGTCATTACTACTACAGTTTTCAAGTAGGGCGTTTCAATTTTTTTGTGCCACTGGCACAAATTATGCGCTAAATCCCTGGCTATAGTATATATTCACATCTTCAGCCGTTTCGTATATACAGCATGTGTCAGCTGGAGACCATAACGCCAGCTAACACACTAATAATCACGTTTAGCATCGAAGTTTATTTGGCACCTAAATTTTGAGTTGGTATTCATAATTGCACTAAATCGGCTCTAAATATTGGCATATTCAGAATTAAGAAATTTCAATTGAGTAAGCTGGAGACATACACATTAACCAGTTGGGCAACCGGGTCAGCGATCAGTCTCGCTCTGGTCGGTCCATTTGTTACAAAATTGCTTTGAATAAAGTTACGCCCGCCTTTGATCCCGTTTGCTCATTAGTTTCATCCTCTTTAGAGAGCTGGAAACATAATTCTGTAAGTGTTGGGTTCTCTGAAAGCTGAGAGATAATCATTATGTTTTATATTCAAATAACTGTGCGATGTAGATGGTTTGAATATTTGAGATGTATAAAGGCAGTCGTTAGGTTCACTATTTTTTTTCGTAGATGGCAATTGTTATTTGAATCCTAAGAAGCGTGATGTAACCTAATTCCATTGAATTTTGTTTACCTTCTTGAATTTAGGTGACAGTTTATACAAAAAGACGTTGTTGCACAATCTTACACATTCCATAAATTGGTGAACATTAAAAAAAAATAGGTGGTAGGTCTCTTTTTCTTTTCTGGGCATCACTGCATAAACTGTTGTGTCAGATATTCTGCATTGAAGTAGTAGTGTCAGAATACTACTGTGTCTGGGAATGAAGGGAACTGTACGAAGTTAAATTACTGGGCAAACTAGACATAACGAAAGAACTTACGTCTAGGAGTGACGAGCGCAGTACAGTGGCATGCAGAACTAGGTTGGCGACACTGCAACCATAATGGACAGACGTGATGTTTTCTATCAAGCGGGCGAATAATTATTGTTCCCTCAGCAATTCATAACAAAAAAACTATAATTAGGCCTATGTTTAAACTAAGACATTTCAAAAATAGTTACCTAACATTCATAGTCTACCTTATAATTTCCACAAAGATTAGAAAGACATTGAGTGACGCCTCTGCGCTGTAACGTGACAGCCAGTCTATTTAAGGACATGTCATCCTTTGGACGACTGTAAATTGCCGTTTGAACGTCGCGCAGAGAAATATTTATAATTGAGTCATCTCGTTTGTTGAATTATAGCCCGAGTTATTTCTGATTGTAAGTAATTATTATTTGCTTCCTTAATCTTTTGTTAAAAGTAAGTTAAATACGACTCGGCATACGAACTATCTATTTTTGAATTTAACCATGTACTGAATTTAATCAATTTTTTAATCAATTTTTCAATTATTTAATGAATTTAATTAAATAATTGAATTTAATCATATTAATATACTCTTGTAAGCAGATAAATGGATTAAACCGCTATTAATGTTATTATTATTCTTATTTTTATGCTTGATTGGTTAGCTTTTGACCACTATCTCAGCTGATGGTAAGTGATGATGTGGTCGAAGATGTTGTTCAGGCTTACCTAGAATTACTGGCTCTCAAGGACAGCTGCCGGAACACACCGTTAGGTGCTTGGCGACAGATTTTCTACTTGAGGGTGGTAGCTAGCCCGGCGGGCATCCGCAAAATGCCCTATCACCACGCTATAACGACTGCCATCCTAAGACAACAACCGGGACCGACGACTTAACGTGCCCTCCGAAGCACGGAAGCGCTCAGTAGAATGTCACTAGCGGTCACCCATCCAAGTCATGACCGAGGCGGACGTTGCTTAACTTTGCTGATCGGTTAAGAACAGCTAAGCAAACTTCTCTACGAGCGCTTCAAATTCTTCTATACTAGCACCAGTGTTTCCTGTTATGAAAGAGATTTTCAAAGCAGTCATACATAGCTCTGTAGCAATAGCCATGGTCTGCTGCGCAAAGACGTTCTGAAGTTCGAATACCGATGAGACTTGACAATCACCATAAGGTATAGTATAGTATAGTAGGTATTTAGCTTTTAATGCTTGCATAATGCATAGTGATAGGTAGCTATCACTTTAGTACAAAATCTGTCGCAGAGCACACTACGGTGTGTTCTGAGAGCTGGTTTATAGAACTAACATATAAACTAGAATAACCAGTTTACCATGTTTGACTCTCTATACTTACCAAAAGGTGAGATTCTCATATTAGTAATATACTTACATGTACATACTATCTTCTTTCACATTTTGTTTGCCAGCTACATATTATTCTACCTTTCATCCATATATTCTGACTAGAATCATTATGTGATGACACTAATATTGTAATATTATCTTGAAGCAGTAATGGCTCAGTAGCATTGTCTATGGGCTGCCACGCAGCAGGTCCATAGTTCGAATCCCGCCGCGGGCTTGAGTTGCACCACATGGTGGAAGGGCACTTTGTGAATGCCCGCCTGGCTAGCGACCACCCTCAAGTAGAAAATGTGTCGCCAAAAACCTAATGGTGTGTTCCGGCAGCAGTCCTTGAGAGCCATTGTAATTACAGGCACATGAGACTTACAACTATGTCTCAAAGTGATGGGCGCTGTGCAAGTCGTGACGTGTGACGAAATGCATCTGTTATAGGCAGTGGTTAGTCTGCTTAACATCAGGTGGGCCTCGAGCTTGTTCCATCACAATAACATTAAAAAAATGAGTGAGTGAGGATGTACGTGTATTGCTCCTTCAAGTTGGAATGGCATTACTTTGGAATAATGCCAGTTAAGATTCTGGATGAACACATAGGATACTTTTCATCATTATCATTGTCACTGTTCATCATGGTCTATGTGGATGATACTGCTAGGCGCAGCTAATTATGAAATACAAAAGATTAATAGCAATGTCTGGGGGCGAGTCGTTCTGACGTTCTGAGCTAGCGTGGTGTAGGTAAACCATAGTTGCAATTGAGTATTACGTAGAAATTATGTCGCTAAGCACCTAACGGCGTGTTCTGGAAGATATTGCGTAGTCCAATTTTAGTTTAAGCTTGTTTGCCGTAGTATTTTTGGTCAAATTATCTTTATGTATGTACTTGTTTGACGTGAATAGATACTTCCGCCTAAGGCTTACTTTTCATAATTATCAAAATTAGTTTCCATCATTGTGTATGTGGCTGAAACCGCGGAGCGTAGCTTATAAAAATCACTTTCGAATTTAAGGTCCTGCGTTTCAGAAACATCAGGCGTTTCTAAAAAAAATATAAGGCTTTTTGAGTCTAAAACTCACCTCGGAAAATGACAACATGAGGTTTACCTCCTATAACGTTGGACAGGGGCATGTCTGGAGGAACGTGGAAATTTTTTGCTCGTCGTGGATGTGAAGTCGTGATCATGACTATTTTTTCTCCATGTAAAGTACCGTACAACTCTTTGCTAATATAATTTTTTGGACGAGTCAACCGTAAATAAAAATCATACCATAATTTCACCGTGCGGCAAATCAAACACAACAATTACCTTCAAAGGATATTTTCGTCGAATATTTTCCCCGCTATTATCCAGCCGGAGAATGCAATACGGGACATTTTCCCGGGATATCGAAATATTTCGACACGTGCTTCCACCGTAGACATTCCTTCCCGGACTTCGTTAGCCGATATTGTCACTATTTCTATCGGAGCCGGGATTTTATCTTCTGTTGAAATAGAAACGGCTATTTCATGCTTTTATAAGCCGTTGCGCTGATTATCTTGTGTTTTGGATTCTTGTTACTAATAGAAATATGTGTTCTGTAAATAAACATGCTGTAGAATTTTATTCTGAATGCTTGGAATTTTAGTTTGTGTTGTTTTGTACGTTATATGGAAACGAAACTTGTGTTTCAATGCTGCCGTAAGGGTTTTATTTGTTAAGTGACAATACAGAGCATTTGCATCTCTGATGGTAAGCGTCACCCCTCTCCATTACAGTTACAGTGTCACTGCCATTCTCATTCTGCTTGACATTACACTGCGTTTGTTACTCCGAGACGTTCACGCCTAAAGTGTACCCACTACAACGGATTCTTGCTGAAGAAACCTACCACCTGGAAAAACTTAAGGAATGTTTCATATCTCCCGATGGAATGAGTAGCATTACACTAATCACGTTACTTCTTAAAATGTACCTATACTGTATAGCCCCAGTATGGAGTCGTGTGTGAAATGTTAGGTATATCCGTGATCAGGCCCCAAGATACAGGCTAAGTGCTTAGTTCGGAGTCCGCAAAAAAAATGTGTTAGATTAGATTATAACTATAGTCTATTATTTTTAAACAAACGAGTACTGAAAATTTTACTGCGTTGCTATTGGCCAACGTAATAAACATAAGGTCCGTTCCACACGAACTCTTTAGTTACATGTAGGTACATTCAGTTGAGTCTTCGACTACCTGCGCGTCGAGAAATATTGCTTGTAACGAATCAATACCAACTAGAGTTGCAACTATTGAATTAGGGTAAGCAAAACAAAGATAGTTTTCAAAAAATGTTGTTGCTATGTTAGCAAATCGTCTCGACATACGTTTGCCGACATATCATTGTGAGCTCAACCCAATTGACTTTTATAATAATTAATTAATTCCACAGAAATAACAAAAGTTTTATAATTTACTAGCTTTCCGGGTGCGGCTCCGCCCGCGCGTATGTCGGTTATCGCGCGAAAACATTAACCTCTTTTTGCGCAGTCGGATAAAAACTATCCTATGTTTTTTCCCGGGTCTCAAACTATCTCCATACCAAATTTCATTCAAATCGGTCCAGTAGTTTTGGCGTGAAAGCGTAACAGACAGACAGACAGACAGACAGAGTTACTTTCGCATTTATAATATTAGTACTGAAGTACTGATAAGTACTGATAAGTACTGGTAGTACTGATAGTACTAATGAAACCTGAACTCTTTTATTACAAGGAGTAGCTAAAGTGGATAGATAAAAGTGGTGGTAATGTCTCAATCATGTGATAACCAAGTAAGGACCAAAAAGGTACGGAGTCGACAATCATGTAGAGAATACATATGTTAACGCAATTTATTATTGACGTATCTGCAAAAAGTAAATCAGAAAGATGACGATTTTGTCCTAACATGTTGTGGTTGCTAATATGGTGCACAATTTTATCATATTATATTAACCACCTGATTAGGTACACAAATTGTAGCGTGTACACATACTTACTACTAAAGAGATTTGGCGTCAAGCCATAAATAAAACAAATGCCAAGTTTTCAAAATTATGTGGTAGATGTGTTGTTGAGAAATAGTTATTTGTTATACAAGAGTGCAAAGTTGCGTGTTCAATTTTGATGACCGAGCAAGCGAAGGATTCTAAAATTGAATCACGAGCGCAGCGCGTGATTCAAAATTAGAATCCTGAGCGTTAGCGAGGGAATCAAAAGAGCACGAGGTGAAAAATCTTTGCACTCGAGTGCAACACGTAACTTTTCATTCCACCTCAGCGAGGAAATGACTAAATGCTGATTGTTGAGGGAGAAAGCTCATTTGCGCATTATTAACAGTTTCAGTCAATTCTGTTGGCGTCAAACAAACTTCCTCGTCGCTAGAATCACTCATTTTAGTTTTTTCACCTGTTTTCAAGTTTCTTGTTTTTAATTATAAGGTTTAACAATGACGTGAAAAAATTCCGCGTAAATGGTGGGATGAAAAATATGTTTTCATCCCACCACCTCGGAAAGAGTATTTTTAATCTTCAATATCTGAGTGGAAAAGCCGTTTTTATTCTCTAGAGGATAAAGTAAATTGAATTTAGAACATCGTGTGCACTAAGTTTGTGAATTAAAAAAAAACAATAAACCTATTTACTGCTACCTCTATGGTGCCGAATATATCATACAACTTTTTTTTAATTTGTTAAAAAACTCAGACTCGGAACCTTCTTGGTGTTCTTTTTTCAATTTTTTAGTCATTTCCTCGCTGAGATGGAATGAAAAGTTACGTGTTGCACTCGAGTGCAAAGATTTTTCACCTCGTGCTCTTTTGATTCCCTCGCTAACGCTCAGGATTCTAATTTTGAATCACTCGCTGCGCTCGTGATTCAATTTTACAACCCTTCGCTTGCTCGGTCATCAAAATTGAACACGCGGTTAAAAAGCAACTTTGCACTCTTGTATAACAAATAACTATTCTTTATTAATGTGTTTTCCTTTTTGTAGTTAGAGAACACATATTGCACCGACTACTCATAAATGCAATAAGTTTATAAAGAAAATTATAAAATAATTAAATAAATATGACAATGTAATCGTGTGAAATATTGATATATTTATTGGTCGTAATTCTGGTAACTACTATAAATAAAAATGAAGTAAAATATTTCTTATTCTCTTTGCGCTAACTCTCTCATGGTATAACACGTAAGAACGATAATTAGAAAATTGTAATTGTTATATTAAGTTTTAAGTAGTGTTTGATATTTTTATAGAGCGGCAAACGAGCAGGCGGGTTATCTGATGGTTTGTGATCACCGTCGCCCACAACAATCTGCAACTTGTTAGCATAATTATAGATGACGACTAAATCTGAATAATAATACACGAAATTGCACAGAACAAATTTAATTTTTTTTATATTGTTATATCAATTTGGTTTTCAGTACAAACAATATTATTTTAATTTTTTTTTATGCCTGATAGGTTAGCTTTTGACCGCTATCTCACCTGATATTAAGTGACGATGTGGTCGAAGGTGTTGTTCAGGCTAACCTAGAATTACTGGCTGCCGGAAAATGCCATTAGGTGCTTGGCGACAGATTTTCTACTTGAAGGTGGTAGCTAGACTGAATTGTAAATAATATATCCGTTTAATTTGTAAGAACATGAAATTAATGAACAATCGCGAGTACAAGTAATACTTTAAACCAGGCATGCACGTATTGTCATTGTTCCATTATTGAACATTCATTTAAAACATACATTTTACTGTACGCTACCAAAAAGCCTCTTAAAAACAACGAATGTGGGTATTGACAGCTGAAAATATAATCTTAAACTGTTCTACTATCCTTTTAAACAAGAGAAGAACAGGTAAAATATAATGTACATTTTTCAGTGCAGAAATATGGTGTAAATCCGTCGATAAGAGCTAATCCGAGGATCGATCGCGTCACGTCTGCTGCAATTCCGATGAAATATAGTCGTAGTGAATCATTTGCGACGTTTTGCCGTGCGGCACATTTAACTGTGTAAGGTTATACATTGTTAACATTTTGTAAACTTGCAACGTATTTACAGTTTCATAATATTGCTGATATATTGAAATGTTATTAAACAGCAATGCACATAATACTATAAGATACTTAACAGATCATCAAAAATATTGAAAAAATGGTTGACTAGTTTAACAAATGTAATAAATTCAATACTTTAAAATTGTCTAAAGAAATCAATTGAATTTGGTGTTTAACTAAAATAAAAACTATATCAAAAACAATAATTAGACAACCTTGCAAGATAATAAAACAAAAATTTAATTTCTACGTTAAGAATTTTCCGTCATAGACTCAACATGTTTGTTAGCATTAGCATAAGTCAACCCTAAGAGGTTGTGAGCATTTTACCAATAATCCTGAATATAAAGTAAGCAGATAAAAAAAAAAAAATATTCATATCTATATTCCCCGAAACATAGATAATATCAGGAAATCACCAACGAGACAGTCACGTGTACCAGTATTCATTCAATGTATACTAAATTACCGACCGATAACTAACAAATAAAAGTCTTTATTTATATTGATTCTATTTATAATAGTGATGAATAAATCTGCACAAAGTGTCTTTGATAGTAAAGGCTCATTCAAGTATTTCAGTTGTATGCGCAGCGTATTTCACATGGTTACTTTATATTTTAAACTCCACAAATGTTTTATTCTTTCGTTGTGCTAATTGAATATTTCTTAATCGTAGTGTTTGAAGCGCTCGTACTGAAGTTTCCGTAGCCGTTCTTAACCGACCAGCTAAATAAAGCAATGTCCGTCGCGCTCATGACTTGGATGGGTGACCGCTAGTAACACTACCAGCAAGTAAATCCTACGGTCCCGGTTGAGAGTCAGTAATAGGTTAGCCTGAATAACACCTTCGACTGAATCATCACTCGACATCAGGTGAGATAGTGCTCAAAGGCTAACCTATCAGCAATAAATAAAATCAACTTTATGATAGTTTTATCAAACAGCATTGAAAATTCTGCATTCTGTTCAAAGAAAAACTCTTTTCCGCAGTAATAATGACGTTAAATAAATCTGTCTAAACTTATGCAACTATTATGAATAAGGGAACAAGTGTTTAAGCTTGGTTGAATTTTGTGAAAAATCGACATAGGAACATTCATGTTGATGAGGAACATTCATGTTACTAAGTCGATGTTTTATGCTCTTGGTTTGTTTTCAGTTTTCATAATATAGTTTATTTTACCTCTTAATATTAAAACAGATAGTTCAGTCGTATATAATAAGGTACAGATTTTTCACGCTTTATCTTGACGCTAGATATCGCGGCTCATATTTTTTCAGATTTCTAAACATTTATGCACTTTTAATAGTATTTAGTAAAAAAAAACATGAGGTTAATTATTTTAGATTTTATTATTAAAGATAAATGAATTAACAAAAAGGACAAAACCAGAGCATGAAATATGTAAGTTGCAAGCAAAAATTTATAGGACATTGTAAACATTTGGTGCCTATATAAAATCTTATGATGTAACTTCTTTGTATGAGAGGTGCTGTATTATAGCTGGTTATTCTCAGGACCCAACCAGATAATGCTTAACCAGGGTAATTCTATTGTCATCTATCAGGCATGATATTGAATGGGGCTTTTATAAATTATGTTTTTTTAAACTAAATAATAAAAAAAATAAGTAAAACAAATACTTGTAACTTCAGACATTGTCGAAACTAAAACTCGAAAGTGTGATCTCTCAATTTGGATACGACACCGATATCCGTAGTAACTTCCAATTCTTTCGTAACACCAAATTTTGCAGAAGGTAAAATTAAAAAGCGTTAAAAACTTCCTACAAGTATCAAAATTATGCACCCTCGTCGGAAAATATAGCGTTTGAAGAGTCCCAGTCCGCCCCTGAAATTAATGTTCCCAGTGAAAATGACAGCCAATTATTAAATCCCTGGAAAGATACATCGAGGTGGGACTAAGTGGTGCTTAATTGTGTTAAATTTGAAGATTTATTGGTATTATATCAGCTTGCGTAGGTATATAGGAGGGATGACCGCGCCGATCACGGGGTAATTATTAGCCTTGCAGGTTTCGTTCAGGAGCAATTGAGGTGAGTTGGGTTGATTTTAGTTAATTGTTGTCACAGAGAAATACTATCCATTATAGGCGTTACATCCAGTGCCAATTGTTGTATCGTAGCGAGTGAGTCAAATCTTAAATGTATTATTTCGTTCCTATTGTTAACCGTCTTCAAGAGACGGAGCGACATCTGCAGTCAAACTGAAATGAATTACAAACAAGAGGAATATTTCAATTAGCTTTAAACTCGTTCTCCCCCGTCTGCTTAGACGGTTTAATAATAGGGACGATAATATTAATTTGATCTTTGACTTACTGACTAGGATAGCTCAATTGGCAGAGCATGTCCCGGATACTATAAGGAGGGATGGCGGTGGCTACGAAATCGGGGTTTAAAAAATTCTTTCGTTTTAAATATATAAATATGTATATATATTCTATAAATTGTAAATCCGTTATTGGCAGTTGGATAATCAAACCCTCTGAATCATCTTCTGCTATACTTGATATAATATAGCTGATAGGCTAACCATTGGTCACTATGTACATATATCTCACCTAATATTAAACGACGATGTGTTCAAAGATTGTTGTTCAGATTAATTTAGGGTTACTGGTTCTCAAGTACAGCTATCGAAACTCACCGTTAAGTGTGTGGTATCAGACTTATTATTATATTTATGGTAATTGAGAGTGGTAGCTATTCGACTTTTATGCTCTAAAGACTGCCCTCGTATCCTAAGACAATAATTGAGAACGACGACTTAACATACTCTTAAAAATACAAACACTCTCAGTATTCATGCCAGAAGTGGACTGGCCACTCATCTAATTCATGACCGCAGCGGACATTGCATAATTTAGTTAATCGATTAAAAGCCACTGAGTAAGCTCAGCTACGATTTTTTCAAAAATGTTTCGGCACACAAGAGACGCTGTTTGACACTGCTGCCTACTTTCGGGTATACAAAGGTATAAAACAGCAATACCTACTCTTAAAAAAATAATCATTCCAGGTAACATGAGGCTATTATGTGACATAAGCCGATAGTTACCAGTGATTCAAATTCATTCAACCGATTTACGAAATACTATTTGTTAAATTGAACCAAAGTATCGTTTAAAGTTTCACTCTTATAAATATTATTAGTATTTACTACATTATCTTGAAATATATTAGACTGAGGGTATAAGACAGAAAGCCTCGTTTCGCATGCTTATGAGTGAATTTAGAACTACTCCATATATGTATGTATGATATATGATATGATAATATGATAGTTGATAATATGTATGTATGTATTGTTTATGTAGTGGATATATGTGAGTATATGATAGTATTTATTATAGTATATGTAAGTATATGTGTTTTTATAATATTAAACAAAAATGGTGTAGTGAATGAAATAGAACTAATAATTTAGAAAAGTTAATTTATTTAAGCATAGTTTTATACATTACTCTTAAGTGCACCAAGCCGTCATAATAATTTATTTACTGCTCCTTCCCTTTTTTTTTTTGGTGGTTGCCTGGAAGAGATCGCTATAAGCGATAAGGCCGCCAATTGTAACATTAATGTAATTATTTTTTGTAAATTCATCATATATCTGTACTGTGGTGTTTCAATAAAGAGTTCTATCTATCTATCTATATATAAATATCTCGCCATATATAAGCAATTACTTTAAAATAAATTCATACATAAGTGAGCTTTTATAAATAAAAAAAAATCAGGTACTGTATCATATTATGGCTCCTACAATATTCATAAAATTTGTATTGATTTGATTTTTATATGGAAACAAAACTTAACTTTTTTTTTTATGCCTGATAGGTTAGCCTTTGACCGCTATCTCACCTGATGGTAAATGATGATGTGGTAGAGGATGTTGTTCAGGCTAACCTAGAGTTACTGGCTCTCAAGGATAGCTGCCGGAACACACCGTTAGGTGCTTGGCGACAGATTTTCAACTTGAGGGTGGTAGCAAGCCAGGCGGACATTCGCAAAGTGTCCTACCACCATGCTGTAACGACTGCCATCCTAAGACAACAACCGGGACCGACGGCTTAACGTGCCCTCCGAAGCACGGAAGCGCTCAGTAGTAATGTCACCAGCGGTCACCCATCCAAGTCATGACCGCGGCGGACGTTGCTTAACTTTGCTGATCGATTCAGAATGGCTAAGCAAACTTGGCTACGAGCGCTTCAAAACTTACCAGAATTTCACAGCTACATATTATACATGACTTTTTACTATCTATCGGATTATGCTTTGTATTGGTCATATCCTCTTACCTTATCTGTATCTGTGAGGCTTACACACTTTCTAAAAAAAAATTTTAAAGTTAATTTTTTTAAACCTCTCTTAACCTTAATGTTTGTTTGTTCCCCTACGGCGGTTAAAAGCTGGTTTAGTAATCTTTAGGTAATTTTACTAAGTTCAGTTAATAACCGTAAGTACTCCTTTGGTTTCTTTGTAAACATTAATGTAAAGTTATATAAAATATTTCAATACGACAACTGACAAACGTAGCAATAATATTATTAAGAAATACTAGCAGCACGAGAAGGATATAATTGAGAAACGTAGTAGTTATTCAAAAGGTCATAAAATGAAAATACTTAATTTTCTTCGGCCTCCCGTGGGATGCGAGTTTTCTTTAGATTAGCTTCGGCCGTGCCTCGCATCCAAAATGCTTATTTTCTAACACGTACCTATATTGCCCATTAAGATGACTTACTGCTATGGCCTTGAGATAAACTATTCATTGGGTGTATTCGGTGCTTTATTTAAGTTATGTTACGGGTTTTATGTAGGAAGGTGTATGTTAGATAAAATTATTGATGTAGAAAACTATTTCACCACACGTGGAGCATGCCAAATGTTTCGAGATGGCCACTTACAATAAAAATGCAGATACAGAAATTGAAAATGAAAAATAATCTGAACACAATTGCTATTACAATTCGAATATTAGAATGTCACTTGTAAAAACTTTCATTTAATGATTTTAACTATTATTGCGATTTTTGCTGTAGTCAATGATAGACTTAAATTGGCATTTTGTCATGAAGTCCCATATCGCAGCTCTATGTGTTTATGGTTCAGAGAATTCAGACTTATTGTGAAGGTTGGCTGGTGACTACAGAATCTAATATTGATTGATACCTTATACTGTACTCTATCAGCCGGATCGTCCACTGCTGAACACAGCCTCCCCTATTAAGGGGTATTTGCCATAATCCCCACGCTTGGCTTGGGGATCACAGTATAAGTTGACAGTTCTTTAGAAGGCACTGCTGCCCACCTTCCAGTATTTTTCCTTAGTCGCCTCTTACGACACCCACGGGATGATATGGTGAGGTGCAATTCTAACCCGGCACCCCACGGGCTACCGATTATATTAAAAAAATACTTGTCATCAAATTTGTACTGTATAAGGCATGTGAATGAGCCGAGTTCAAAACATTTTCCATGTGAATTGGTCTCGTAAATTTGTTATTGTGTAATCCGCAGAGCATATATTATTGCAAATATATATATTTAAAAAAAGAAGTACATACATGTTTTTTATGATTTTGTACCCAAAGAGAAATCTATTTTTTGTTTTGCTGTCCGAATAGATCACGAGTCTCTAGTTCGTAAATGGAATGAGATACATTGTGCAGAAACTTGTCCCAAAAATGAATATTGGAAAAAAAATAAATTATATTTTGTCACTGCTATTCCAATACATGAGAACGTAGCCTTAAAATAATAAAGGTTACTATATCTGGAGCTAATTGAGTACAGTACAATAATGCATTTCTATTAACATAAGCACTTAAAATAAAGAAATGGGGGCCGTCAAAATAAAATGCTAGAATTTGAAATTTAGGTAAATGTACTTATCTTCTAATTAACAAAAAAGAACTGAAAGGAAAATAATTTTATGGCTGAGATCAAAACCAACCATATTTTCTGCTCTTTTTTTACAAGTTTTTCCAATATGGAGTCCCGAAAGGCTCGAATCGCACTTGTCAACTTTTTTCCGATAGGCTAGCCTTTGACTTCAATCTCGATTATATATCTCTCTCGATTATAAGTGAGCAGGTCAAGGATAGTATACAGCCTTAAAATAAAAATAATGATTTTTTATAGCGTATATGACATTTAGTATGCATGTCTGCACTTTAGCGGGATGACGTGAGCTAAACACCACAACACATTAGCGCTATCACCGCCGAGTCCGCCGATGTCCAAACACAGCGTCGACAAACAAACATGCGCCAGGAAATAGCTGTCGGAGTGACGCGCGGGTAAATATCACACGCTGTGCCATTTAGAATAATGTGGTGATATTCTATAAATAATAATATTTATAGGTTCTTGAGTTTTTTATTATTGAGAAAACTGCACTTACAAAGGAAATAGATAACTAGATATTTCAGCGGGTATTCAACACGCAAACCAAGAATACCGTCCTGATGCAATTATGCTATGGAAGCGGGTCCTGGTGCTGGAATGTCGAATTAAAAACTTTTATACGAGTCAAATTTAAAAAAGGCTACATCGATTTGGTGTTAAATGATGAACGTAGGTTTAACAATCTTAGTATTTTTTTTTAATTATTGTGACGGAACCAGCTCGAAGCCACATGATATTAAGGACATATACCCGCCAGCCAAAGTGTGAACTTTCATATAAACTCAACTTGTTATTAAAAAAAAACTCGCATGTAAATATAGTGTATTATTAGACCTATCGTTTCTGGCTTAAATCCTTTTTCATTTGCACTATATTTTTTTTTTTATTGTATAGCGTTTAGTATATAGCACTCGTTTTTAGGAGTTTGAGCCAGTTATTCGTAGCTCCAGATTTATTTAAAAAGTATAAAACACATGTATACCTAAATAACTTCCCATTATAGAAAGTTCATTATATTCCCCATGTTTATGGTGCAATAGAAATAATAAAAACATGCTTATTTTTCTTGAAAGAGATGCTTAAAGTTGGGTATTTCTTTTATCTAAAATTACGAGTTTTTGAGCTACTGTAATTTCAAAACTGTATAATTTAATGAAAAGCTGATGCACCACAAACCTAGATATTAGGGTAGTGATTACGTAGGTAAAAAATTATTGAGTTTTATTTGCTATTATTAAAATGAGATTGGAGCTGCGTTTTGTATGGGGGCGTTCGTCTAAAATATACCCTTAAGTGGACTAACCTAGAACAGATCCACCACATACGACAGATTTTCCACCCTCAAGTGGAAAATCTGTCGCCAAGCACCTAACGGTGTGTTCCGGCAGCAGTCCTTGAGAGCCAGTGAAATTACAGGCACATGAGACTTAACAACTATGTCTCAAGGTGACGGGCGCAGTGCTATTCGTCACTTGAACGATGAACTGCATCTGTTATAGGCAGAGGTAACCGCTTAACATCAGGTGGACCTCGAGCTTGTTCCGTCACAATAACATAAAAAAAAAAAAAAAAAATAGATGCATTTCGTAACCAGTCACGAATTGTACTGCGCCCGTAACCTCGAGACATAGTTATTAAGTCTCATGTGCCTGTAATTTCACTCGCTCTTAAGGATTGCTGTCGGAACACACCGCTAGGTGCTTGGCGACAGATTTGCTACTTGAGGGTGGTCGCTAGCCAGGCGGGCATTCGCAAAATGCCCTTCCACCATGCGGCGGCGGCTCAAGCCCGCGGCGGGATTCGAACCATGTACGGCAGTCCATAGCCAATGCCACTGAGCCATCACTGCTTCATTCAGCCAGCCTTAGCAAATATTATTTTAGTATTTAGGTAGATGTCGCCATCGTCACAAGGACGTGCATACAAACGGGTGGCGAAGTTTCACAGTCCACCACCACCTGGACAGTATTCTGGATTTCTGCGTTTATGTCACGTTGTGAGTTTTATATTTCCATCCGAAATAATTTCTATGTTTTGGCTTCGCATACGTCAATAGTTTTTAATAATTCAAGTGAAACGTACTTTATAATTTTGGGAATCATATTTTTGACCAAATTCTTATTGTTAAATTTTCTAACTGCCTTTGCTATTAAATAGATAACAACAATGGACGTTACTGCTTGGATGGTAAGCTGTCCATATGTAGATTTCGGCTCTCAAAGAAATCTGTCGCACACCATTAGGTGCTGGGCGTCAGGATTTACCTAATTGATGATGATAGTATGATGTATGTACTAACCCTATTCTTAAGTACCTATGAACTAACTATATAATCCAAATTGTATGCATTAATTAGACATAATAAATCGGACTTTCATTTGATCAAGTCGTATCATTTGTTCTCGCCCCATATGGCGACCCGGCCAGGATAGTTGAGAAGCGCATACCATTACCCAAATATGGACGGTGAACTTTGCTCGCGTTCGCTCCTAACACTGGGCATCAATGTCCCCTACTAATTGTTCCGTTTCATCGTGATTTTTTTTTTTTGAGTTCTTTTCGGTTACTATAAAACAGTAAAATGGGTAAAACATATTCAACGGAAAAAGAAGAAGTTATTATAGCCCAAAATGCTGCTGGTGGGAATAACGACGCGAAGACTGAGCAGTTTATCTGGCATCTGAATATATCAACGATTCTTCTTGCATTAATTTGCGTGATTTTATTAATTGGAGCAATTTACCTGCTGGCTCGATACTATAAGAAGTGCCACCAACAATGGATACAACGAGAGTTCAATAATCTTTCCCTGCGTAACTCGCTTCGATGGAGATCACGTCGTGCAGAAGCCCCAGTTTCGGAAGTCGTTTAAGGAGTGATATCGTGTTGTGCTATTTTCAAATTATTTGTGTTTAAAGTGCCGTGTGTGTAACAATTTTGTGCGAGATGAAAGGAATATTATCGGAACAATGAACAATTTCAACAAGTGACTTAGAGACTCGTAGTAATGGTAATGTTAAGAAATAGCCCCTACCATCGTTTTTTTTTCTCGACTATAAATTAAATGGTAAGTCATAGTTATAAATTGTAAACATTATGATATAATTGTACCGTAATACATATTTCATGTTATGGCCTTGCAGTTAAAAGAATTGCATGATAAGTTAAAATCGTTAAAGGAATATTTAGTAAAAATTGGGCCAAGTAGAAGGTCAATTAAAATTAAAGAAGAAAAATTGTTTATTGCTAATACACTATATAATGAATATATTAGTTGTAAGGGTATAATTGATGAGGATATACTTAGCGGAAAAATTAAATCTTCGGATATTGAATGTATACAAGTTTTGTGTACCAATGTAAAATTATTTTACGATAAAATTGTAAGTCTTTGTTCGGTTACTCAAAATAAGGTAAACACCGAGTTAAAAATGGAGCAATTTGAATTAAAAACTGCCGTGTCTCTCCTACCGGTTATGACTGATGACGAAAAGGTTACAAAACAATTAATTTCAAATATTGAAATGTATGACCAAATGTTAGATAGTGATGGCAAGATTTTTTTAATTACTTTTGTTTTAAAGTCGAGACTTTCAGAGAGCGCTAAACTGCGCATGTGTGATAGTTATTCGTCTGTTTCAGAGCTTATTTCAGACATGCGAAAACATCTTTTGTCGAAAAAATCTGACACTGCAATACAGAGCAAACTTCAACGTGCTAGACAAGATAGAATGAGCATCGAGGCATTTGGTAAGTCGATTGAAGATTTATTTGTCGATTTGACGATTTCCCAGGCCAACGGAGATTCAAAATCTTATGAAATTTTAAAAAATATTAACGAAAAAAATGCTATAAAAAGGTTCTCTGATGGTTTGCGAAATACTCGCCTTAGCACTATTATAGCAGCGAGGAATTATATGTCTCTCAAGGATGCAATACAAGGCGCCCTGGATGAAGAGTTGTGCCCAGAAAGTCAGGTGATGAGCTTTACATCCCAACGAGGTTTCGGTAAGTACAATAATAACATACGTGGTAATTTTCAACGGAGAGGTCGAGGTAATGATAGAGGTCAAAGGAGAAGCCAAAATAATTTTTATAATGAGTATACAAATCGAGGCAATATTCAGAAAAAACGCCACCCGAAAGCAAGTTTTTTCATGCATAACCATTTACATAGCAATTGTGACAATCTTAGTTCTGTAACATTAAACTTGTTCGATATTTCACATAGCTGGCTAATTGATACTGGCGCGTCACTCAGTGTTGTTAAGCGAGAAGTTTTGTCACGACAACGCATTCCATTCCATTTAGAGAGAATTCGTATCAAAGGAATAGGTGGAGATGTATTTTCTGAAGGATGTTTAGATTTAAAACTTTGTTCGAATGGTTACGAATTTATACAGAAGTTTTATGTTTTTGATGAATTACCTTGTCGCACGAGTGGTATTTTAGGAATTGACTTTTTGAAGAAGTTACAGAGTAACATTGATTTGGAACAAAACTTATTAAAATTGTATTGTGATTCTACACAAGTTATACTCCCATTACATACAGGACAATTGGGTCTCAATAATTATATATCAGTTCCATCACGATGCGAGTCAATTTATTACGTGAACACAGCTTTACAAAGCGAATGTGTTGTGTTACCGAAACAGTTAGGTGAAGGAATATTTTTAGGTAGTACTTTGGTTAGTCCAAAAAATGGGCGAATACCAATAAAGATTTTAAATACTAGAGATGAAGATGTGCGTTTGAGTTTTTTTAATGTTGAATGTTCAGAGTTACAAAATTATCATATTTGTACTTTTGAAAAAGGAAGAGTAAATGCAGATAGGGTTAAAAGGATATTTTCTCTTTTAAAATTAAACCACCTAAACGAAGAAGAACAAATAAGCATCGAGAATATTTGTGCTAAATATTCTGACGTTTTCTTTATTGATGGCGATAAGTTAGGAACAACAAATCTCTATGAACAATCAATCCAAATTAAGGAAAATGCTACCCCATCTTATGTCAAACCGTATAGACTACCTAAATCACAGAAATCTGAAATAGATAGACAAATTAAGAGTATGATAGAAGATGGTATAATAGAAGAAAGTCAGAGTGAATGGTCAAGCCCGCTTTTGTTAGTACCAAAGAAAGCAGATAGTTCAGGTGAAAGAAAGTGGCGGCTTGTGATAGACTACAGAAAATTGAATGAAAGGATTAAGGATGATAGATTTCCGTTACCAAACATAGTAGACATCTTAGATTCCTTATCTGGTGCAGTTTATTTTACACATTTAGACCTTAGCCAAAGCTACTACCAACTGAAATTGGATCCTTCAAGTAGAAAATATACAGCGTTTACTACTGACAAGCAATATCACATGACTAGACTGCCAATGGGTCTGAAAATAAGCCCAAGTGCATTTAGCAGGCTTATGACTGTTGCTATGTCTGGTTTGAACTATGATAAATGTCTGGTATATTTGGACGATTTAGTGTGTATAGGACGAAACCTAGATCAGCACAATAAGAACTTGATTGATATATTTGAAAGGCTGCGTAAAGTGAATTTGAAAGTGAATCCAGGAAAATGTCAATTTCTGAAGAAAGAGCTATTGTATTTAGGTCATATAGTTTCTGACAAAGGCGTTTTGCCAGATCCCGATAAAACACACGTATTAAGAACATATCCCAAACCCAAGAATGCTGACGAGGTGAGACGATTTGTCGCTTTCGCAAATTATTATCAAAAGTTTATTCCACATTTCGCTGAAATCACAATACCTCTTAACAAACTTTGTCGCAAATATGCTGTTTTTGAATGGTCTAACGAGTGTGAGAGATCTTTTTCAAAACTTAAAGAGTCTTTGATGAACCCACCAATATTACAATACCCTGATTTTTCTAATGAAAATGAATTTATTCTTCATACAGATGCATCTGGTTTAGCTATTGGTTCAATGTTATGTAATAAAAATGATTTGCCTATTGCATATGCTAGTCGTTCGTTAAACAAAGCAGAATTAAACTATCCCACAATTGAAAAAGAGTTGCTTGCAATAGTATGGTCAGTAAAATATTTCAGGCCATATCTCTTTGGTAAAAAGTTTAAAATTATGACGGATCATAAACCGTTAGTTTATTTATTTGGAATGAGTAATCCATCAAGCAGGTTGTTGAAATTTAGACTCATTATGGAGGAATATGATTATACGATTGAATATGTCAAAGGAACACAAAATTCGGCTGCGGATGCACTATCTCGAATAGTAATGACTTCAGATGATTTGAAAGATATGAGTTCGAAAGTTATTAGTGTCATGACTCGAAGTATGGCGAGAAATGAACGAGATAAAGTCGATAGCAATAGTTCGGTCGATAAGATTTCTACAGATCAATGGACTGATCAACCAAAGATCGTCGAAATTCTTAAAAAACCAAACAATTGTGTCGAGTTAACAGTATGTAGAGAGAGTAATAATATAAAGAAAGATAGCAATACTGTAAAAACTGAAAGTTTTACGTATCTACCTTCGAAAATGATTATTAATATAAATACAAATTCTCGATCATGTTTAGCGCGAGACGTATTCGTGAGAGATTTTGAATTATTTTGTAAAATGATTAATGTTAATGAAGTTTTTATAATGAAAAATAATGAAAATAAAAAATATATTGAATGGATATCCAGTGAAGTGAAGTATAATAAAAAATGGGCCGGCCCACGAGTAAATATAATTAAAGATTTAATACGAATAGACAATGATGATGATAAAAGAGTAATTATCAACGATTTTCATATATTACCTAGCAGTGGCCATGCAGGTATGAGAAGAATGATAAACAATATAAAGAAGTATTATTTTTGGACAAATATGGATGAGGACGTAAGAAAGTTCGTAAAGAAATGTGATAAATGTCAAAAACAAAAACATTCTTTACATACTAAAGAACCTATGTCAATAACGACTACTGCAGAGTCGGCATTAGACAAAATATTTTTAGATATTGTAGGTCCCCTAGATAAAGATTATTATAATTATTCGTATATTCTTACTCTACAATGTGAGCTAAGTAAGTATGTAGAAGCATATCCTTTAGAATCTAAAGATAGCGTAAGTGTAGCTAAAGTATTTGTAGAGAACTTTATCTTAAGATATGGCATTCCCCGGGAGATAGCAACGGACAGAGGAACAGAATTTATATCAACCACAATGAAAGAGGTATGTAAATTACTAAATATTAATCAAATTTCATCCACAGCTTATCATCACGAATCAATTGGGTCTTTAGAAAATTCACACAAATCTCTGAATGCTTTTCTTAGAATTCAATGTGATAATGATTCTAAATACTGGAGCAGTTGGCTTCCATACTGGTGTTTTTCTTATAATACATCTGTTCACACCGAAACAAAGTACACACCGTATGAACTTGTTTTTGGTAAATGTTGTAACATCCCGAGTAATTTAACAATTAATCATGTTGAACCGTTATACAATGTTGACAGTTATCCTTTGCAATTAAAATATAGACTGCAAAAGGCTCAACTTGACGCTAGAAATAATTTAATAAGTAGTAAGCAAAAACGAAAATGTAATTATGATACTTATTTAAAACCAGTTGTGTATAAGAAAGATGATTTATTATTAGTGAAGAATGAAATTGGAACTAAATTTGACAATGTGTATGTAGGTCCTTTTAAAGTAATTTCTAATATGTCACCTAATGTAAAAATTATGAAAAATGGTAAAGAAGAAATTGTACATAAAAATAGAACTAAGCCATATTATATTTAAAAAAAAAATGATTTGCCCAACATTTATTTTTTTTTTCTTTCAAAATGGGCGCATGATGTATGTACTAACCCTATTCTTAAGTACCTATGAACTAACTATATAATCCAAATTGTATGCATTAATTAGACATAATAAATCGGACTTTCATTTGATCAAGTCGTATCATTTGTTCTCGCCCCATAATAGGTAGCTAAACGAGCCTTTGCTACCATACGCACACATACCTAGACAATGTCATTCGACTACCACTACTAAAATTATTGCCACTACTAAAATATATTTAATATTAAAATCTATGCTAATGTTTATCTATATAAATTATAATAACTCGTATTACAATAATTTACGTCAGTACGCACTTATATAAATTTTAACATTTTTAATAGAATAACTTATTTGTAAGACATATAAGACATTGTATACATACAATTACAAAAGCACTCAGGATGGTATAAATAAATTTTATTGGCACAACCATGTCCTTGCCTTATTTGGCGAACAGACATCTGGTTAGAATTTACAGTACTCAATATTAAACATTATGTCATTCATATCATAGTTACATTTTTATACAATTATAAACGTCACATTATTTATCAATTATATTTGATGTCAAATTTATATATATTTTTTTATGTCTGTTGTACCCTAATAACATTTTTTCATATTTCTTTATTATACACAAAATACGCCCACTTTACTGCTGCCACTACGTTTTTATGTGTATTGCCTACCCTAACCTTTTTTATTAAATTATTTGTATTAATTTTTATGACAAACTTATTAACAAATATGTAATATGCACCCGGAAGAGACTAGCCACAACACAGGGAATCCTAGTGTGGGGGCTAGTGTGATTAAGATAATAAGCACCACTTGATAATTATATGTACTTACTCAAACTACTAAATCTAATTAATACAAAGATATATAAAACTTGTTTTTAAATTATAAGTTAATATCTAAAATAGTGTAAGTTGGCACCTATCTATTTATAAATCTAAGTTAACTATTATCTTACCAATCTGTGTAAAGTTTTTTGATCAATAAATATTATTATTATTATTATTATTAATTATTGTAGCCTAGAAAATATAGAGAATATAATATTCTTGAGTTTAATTAAAATGTATTTACATAAAGAAAACTAAGGTTATGTTGAAACAGATAATGTTGATATGTGATAAGAGTTATAATAACTGCTCGCATTAGTGATTAAATAAAGTTATAAATGGGTAAAGTCAACACATCCGAAGTAACAAAGACCTTAGGACTATGTTATTGATCTACGTAAGTTTTAATATACTGCGTTTCACAAACAAGGTTTACGTTTAAAATCTAAAATATCAAAATTTATGTTGTAGTGCATGGTAGCGTAGTAAAATGGGACTTGGTTCCCTCACTCGCCTGTGTACATTTAAAGCCGGGTCTACACTGCACGTGACACGTCACCACGTCGTCGTCTCCGCCGCCACCTCGCCCGTGTCAGCATGACGTGACATGGGGACAGAGTAGCAAAAATTTTAGTGTGTAATCAAATAGGTGAAACAATAACTGTAAAATTTGCAATTATATGAAAGGGAATTTTATCGCAGTTCTGTAATATTTTATATGAAATCACGTTGACGAATATGATTTATTTCTGATTATAAACGTACCATTTCAATCAACATAAAAGTTCGGCGGCCGCAAGATGACTATTGTTAGTTAAACGGTAAGACCTCTTCAGCCTGAGTCCATCATGGGAACAACCGCAGTTTGTCGACACACAACTATGTATAGGCTTGAAGGACACTAAAGCAAGAGCAATTACTGGGTTATTAATTATTACAATTATATAGAGTTATGTCTTCGAATGACGAGCGCAGTGCAGGGTTACGCAGACGGAATAGACAGGTTTGGCTCTAACTTGAAATGTCACTGTAGTTTGATACCAAAAAAATTTTTTTTTGCCAAAAAAAATGTCGATGGCAAAAGATAAATGATTTTCTTAAAATGCGTCTTTGGTTCAGTCTGTATCGTACTTCGCCTTTGTAATAAAATTGAAATCTTAACTCTCTTTTATTTTACTTAGAACTATCTCTCAACTTACCAATAAAAATTTTAAGTTTTTAATGAAATTTTAAGTTTTTAATGAATAATTTATATTTTAATTGACAGAGCCAGCTAAACGTCTCCTTTTCAGCGTGTGCAAAAGAGCTTTGGTATGTCTATCCACATATGCGGTTGTTCTCTTATATAAATCGCATTTATCAACAAATTCTAATAAATTTTGTGATCAGATTTGGTAATAATAGGATTTTCCATTAAATTTATGTAAATTTTTCAAAACCGGTGATATGGGGTTTATATACGTAAAAACAAAAAATAAAAATTCGTGAGGTTTCAGCTTACAAATTTCTTATATTTGTGTTTAGAATCTGCCTTTGGCCAGAAAGAAGTAAGTAGGTGCACGGCAATTTACAAATGGCAATGCAGTAAGTTCAAAAGAAAAGAACATCTCCGAAACCAATTCCACACATACCCAGCAATAAATACGACAATAGACAATACATTACGGCGTTTCTCGTCCATAACCCTACCGTTAAGAACTAATCCTCTGAATTGCGGCACTCGGCCAGCAATGGATCTCGTGAATTACGGGAACCACTCGCCTGTTTGACAAAGGATTGGTCTCGAGCAAAGTGAAAAATTGGTCGGAAATTCTGGGAGAATTTCTAATACTGCGGGCGAAATGAAAGATATGAATCGAATATGAAAGTCGGGACGTTTTCACTTTATTCGGTAGTCAACAGTTTGGTATGAGTTGAAACTGTGGAGTCAGCGCTTGCATACAAATGTGTACAGTGCAGCGTTGCCGTGACAGAGATGATAATCTCTTTGTGTCTAGTCTATAAACACCTTTACAGATATAAATGAAAGAACTATCTTTATCAAAAATAAATGCCTTTTGTTTATTATTATTTCAAACTATAGTTCGAAGAAAACAGATAACTTACATACTCATATGAAATATAGAGGCTTTTCATACATATTTACATTTGTTATTGCAGCATCAAACTACAACCTCACGTGTTAACAAGTAATGATACCGTCAAATAATATTAAACTTGCTTAAATTGATAGGTTTTGGCTCACAAGGATAGCCGCTGGAATACAACATTTCTAACTCCAGAGAAGGTAATTTAACTCGACCACTACGGCTAAAATTTCTGTTTTACTCGTATGTTGACGAATATTTTAACTATCGGGTAACTGTAATCAAGTGTACAGCATTATACATACAAGTTTGCTACCTGATAAATACCCCAAACTGTGGTTGTACAGCGAAAGAAAACACCTAATTTACTATATAATTACATTACAGTTTGGCATAAATGGTTTCTAAGGTTAAACCAACACATCATAAAAATGTAGACAAACTTTTATCACGTTTCAATGATTTAATAAATAAAATGTAAACTACATATTGTGTTATTTGTCCCAATAGTTAGTATAACACTGAAATTGGCTAACAATTTTATAAATTTGCCCCACAAATGTCCACCGATACCCAATTTTGGCCTCATGGGGCATAAGCTAACTTTGAATTTGCAATGCATTCCATAAACTATTTCATTGCACTAATGCTATGAATATAGAGTTCAAATTTAGCTGTGTTGGAATACATGGGTGTCCAGTAAAGTTGTTCTAAAATAGAGGACAAGATTTCGCGCCGGCTTGGTTAAGTTCTATTTATTGATTTCGCTAGATGTTTATGGTGCGATTCGATTTGAAATATTTTGTTGGTCTCTGCGGAACTGTTTCGGAGATAAAGAGTATATAAATGTATGGTTAAGGGTATCTTTTCTACTTTTTCCTTGGAAATAAATTCTTAATAATATAATTGTTGTCTTGCTTTAAGATGGCAGATAAGATATAGGTATAAGTTTACTATTCTATTTAAATCAATACACCTAGGTTCGTCAATTTTTTTTTCAAATTTATAAACACATAAAAGTGCAGATGGAAATATTGCATATGTCGTGAATACAAAAAATAATAATTAATTTCACATATTTTATTTGCATCTTAACTTCGGATAAAGAAGAGATTGGTCCTTTACATTAAAAAAATGTTTTAAGAAAATTGAATTCTCCTTTTATCGCTTCTAATCGCATGGATGTTGAGCATGTCCCGACTCTTCATTCACGAGTACGAGGAAGGACAAATTAAATTAATTAAGTACGTTAATTTTTTTTTATGATATTGTGACAGAACAAGCTCGAGGCCCATCTGATGTTAAGCCTGTGCCTATAACAGATGCATTTCGTCACAAGTGACGAATTGCACTGCGCCCGTCACCTTGAGACATAGCTGTAATTTCACTGGCTCTCAAAGACTGCTGCCAGAACACACCGTACGGTGCTTGGCGACAGATTATCAACTTGAGGGTGGTCGCTAGCCAGGCGGGCATTCGCAAAAAGCCCTTCCACCATGCGGCGAAGCTCAAGCCCGCGGCGGGATTCGAACCATGGACCTGCTGCGCGGCAGTCCATGGCCTATGCCACTGAGCCATCACTGCTTCAAAATTTAATTCCAACATGAATTTGCACGGCTGAATTTAGCAATGTTGTCAGCAATTAAATGAACATTTTTGTATATTGTAGCATGTTTTCAAGCCTGGGTTGATGCATTTCTTTCGTGGCGGCGCGGCGGTGGGTACGTGTGAGTAGATTTGCTGAGGCGCGGCACAAGGCGCAATGAAAATGCCGCCTCCCGCCTCAGTACCTGCAGCTGCAGCCTTGTTTGACTAACTACATCCTGTTATTCAATTTACTGTGTATAGTAATATAGTGAACTACAAGCAGCAATTTCTGTCTCAAACCTAATGAGTAATACTAATGAGTAAACCCAATACTAAGATGGATGGAAATATGAAGGCCAATCCTTAGGCTCATTTATTCTACCATCGATGAATAAATTCGTGTAAAATTACACCAGATCATTTCGAACTTAAGAGGGTAAACGACCACATCAAACTCGAGAGTACGCGACAGCACACACCAAGAGCAGAGTAGAGCAGAGTATTTGAGCACATTGCAAACTTAAATACACGTCCAAACTGATGCTTGACTATCATGATCATGGCTCGACCATGATCAAACATAATGATGAAAATAAATGATTTGAAAACGATTGTTCCTTCCTGTTTTCTAGTATCGAAAAATAACAAGAAACCATCTCCCTGAAAATAAACAAAGCAGCAAAACAAAACTTTACGAGTTTAAGCCTATATAACCTGGACTCGAAAAATAACACAAATAATCTCAATCGTCCAAAAATATCTTCAAAAGCTTTTCAACCTAATGAAGTCAAGCCCACTTCCAATAAATCCATCGTCATTAACGTCATGCATTCAGTACATCGAACACATTAAAGACACAGTTCCTTTGTCATCGCGTACTCAGACGTTAATCGTTTCTTTTCACTACAATACAAAGCGCTATACTAAATATTTCACTACAAAAAGACTCTCCGTCCTGCTCTGACATCAGTTTTTTGCGATAGAAATAAGTAAGACATTATAGGAATAAATGGCTTCCTTTGATGTCTACGGCGCGCCGCTTTGGACTCACTAACTTGCTTTTAACAATCGACGAAACCGCAGTATAAATGAATTACATATCTTGAAATTTCTTTCTGAGTTTTCAGGTGAGACTTTATATAGAATTAGTTTCGTCTGTGGTCGAACTAGGTATAGGCATTCGATATTGTTTGCGAAAACAAAAACAGTCAAATGGTAATACATTGCCCCAATTGTTTCTTTATACTTCTTTAACAGAGTAATAAGAGGAGTTGAGAATGTTTGCGATAGCTTCTTTTTGCAAATTCTTCGGTGTATCGTAGCACAATAATTTATTGACAGTATATTTAGTTGACTCGGTACTCTGCAAAGATTTTGTGAGTTGTTTTTGATAAGTTTTGCAAATGTGTGTGAGTTCTTTTATTTCACTCACTGACATTTAAAAGGGACACTATGCCAAGCACCAGCTTTCGAATTAAAAAAAAAAGCATTATACCTAATTGGTACAGCCTATAAAAAGTAACATATACAAAAAACAATGTGAATCTCCTTTTTTTAAGTACTTTAAAAATTACATTGAATGGATACTTTGTAAAAAAATAATCACTTTATTGATTGAGTCATACAATTCGAAAATCTGCCAATTCCACGAGAATATATATTTTAGTACGTGAACATATTGTGAAAGTATATTGTAATTTATGAAAGCAATCTTAAATTAATAAATAGTAAAAATATTTATATTTTATTTTCTTTGAAATTGCCGTGTTCTCGCCGCCGCCGTGCGAGCTAAAAATATGCGGCAATGTCAACTAATTTGTCCTGCTCGACTAAAACTTCGGTTAAATAGATGCTGCTGGCCAGCCTGATCATCATGATTGGACCAACTTGGGCCAAACTCAGTATTCGTACATACGGATCTGATATACATATAAAAACCTTCTAAACACAAATTACAGAGTAAACAAAATGACATAAACAAATTGTTTCATGTCAAAACAAGACATTAGTCTTCTATCATCGCTGCATCCCTACTCAGGGAACGACGCAGCGGGGCATTTTAATAAGGGTTGTCACTGAAACAATATTTTGAAAAAATAATGGTCTCTGGGAGTTGTCTAACTAAACAAGTGTCGTCATATTTATTTATCTGATAAATACATTATAAATAACTAACTATCGTCAAGACTAAAACATTGCAATGATTAAATAAGCATATATTGTGACCTTACTGTCAAATGTATATGTCAATCATATTTATATGAATACATCCAAAAATATAAGCAATTTTTATAAATACTGCTGATGTAATGGAAACGTCTAATACACACGACACAATTTATACCCTAGGACTAGGAGATACTTTTCCAGCCGATGGAAAACTGTGCCTTTTTTTGTTAGTGATACAAAAATTATAAATATTAAAATTAAGTATATACAATTACACTTTAAATCTTTTCTTTACATGTATTACTGAAACAAGCAATAAAATAGATGATTACTATAAAGTATTATACTAATAAATAATATTTATAAAATAAATAATATTTAGTAATCATTTATAATATATAAATTATCTAATAGGAATATCTTCACATCAAGTGAACCAATGTCCTGATCTGTTATCACATTGTTAGTACGTGGGAACCCTAGTTGAATCGTTGATCCTGTCAAACAAGGAAACTGTCCAACCCCGATTCGTAATGACAGATGGTGTTAAAAATATTCTTCTCTCTTCAAAAACACAAGATACACAAAAATAACTTTTCCCAAGTAAATAATACATCAAAGGGCTAAGTGATTGATGCTGGGGGCGTCTGAGAGGGGGTGAAAGGGGGTGAGACGGGGTGAGAAAGTCATTAATCTTTCTGGTCACCCCACCCCAGGAGTGAAGACTCAATGTAGGGTACTGATCGGTTGTTTTGATGCCAAAGTGTACCATTCTCTCGAACTTAGTTGTTTTTGGCGTAGTTTTTGCGAGAAAGTGGGTTAGTTAATGTCAGTTATGAAAATAAAGGAGGATAATATTATTTAAGGAGTATAAAATTGGACTGTAAAAGGCGGGAAAGTTTCCTCTATTACAAGCGTAGTCTCGGATTTAAGTTCTATTTTACAATCTCTGAGATTAAATAAGTATGGAACAGATTAAATAAAGCTTAGTAGTACTTACTGCTTCTTAAAATTTAATATACGAGTAAGTTAAGTGAGCAACATTTATTTTAATACAATATAAAATAACTTTAAAGACCACCATTTATTTCCAAATTTAAAACAGAATTGACATACTCACGGTGATTGATTTTGTATAACATGTATAAATACTTATTTAATAAATCCTATTATATAGGTTCCGTATAATATAATGATAAAGGATTTTTTAAAAAGCTGTTATATTATATTCCTATCAACACAAAAAATCTGTGAGTTGTTTCTGTTATTAACACCTTCCATATCTTCCTGTGAGTGTCGTAAGAGGCAACTAAAGAAAATATACCAGAAGGTTCATCTTAGCAGCGCCTTCTAAGGAACTGCTGTCTCAAGATCTGATCCGCATGTTGCCCACTAATCAAATACTAATATTATAAATGCATCACTTTGTGAGTGTTTATGTGAGGATGTGCCTGTGTACGTTGGTTACTCTTTCACGCTGAATTATAGAAGAAAACATAGATATTTGGTGATTTTTTCAAGAAGTATTTAGACGCTCGCGGTAACCTCTCGCATTGCATTGCGGGCTACAGGAATAAGAAAAGCTCATAGTAACACACGTGACGTCATCAATTGGTGCGGGGGTTGGGATACGTCGGTACGTCGGCAGCATGTTGCGTCGGCAGGTCAAGCAAAAGGAGCTCACCAAATCGTTACTGAAATGGCACACGTCGGAATGATCTCCACGAGAACATGACTACTGAGTAGGTAGCGAGAATCATGCTTCGTCTTTATTAAATGTTGCATATGGTAGACTGCATTATGCGAATGCCTGCCTGGCTAACCAATTTCAAGTGAAGCGCTCGTAGCGAAGTTTGCTTGGCTATTCTGAATCGATCAGCAAATTTAAGCAACGTCCGCCGCGGTCAGGAGTTGGATGGGTGACCGCTGGTGAGATTACTACTGAGCGCTTCCGTGCTTCGGAGGGCACGTTAAGCCGTCGGTTCCGGTTGCTGTCCTAGGATGGCAGTCGTTACAGCATGGTGGTAGGGCACTTTGCGAAGTAGAAAATCTGTACCCAAGCACGTAGCGGTGTGTTACCGCGATAATCGTCAAAGGCTAGCCTTTCAGCTATAAATTAATCAATAAAAAATAAAATTTGTACGTGTACTTTTTTCAATGGATTCTCGGATCTTGCGAGGCACGAAGAACTTTTCACTCACCAGGATTCGATCTCTGTCGAATCTACTGTGGCGTTGTGTCAGAGAGCAGAGTATGCGCGCCATGGTGGAACTGTTGCTGTCTTGACTCCTGATGGAATATTTTTCATCATCATCATCATCTTTATCGTTTTCTAAGCGAGCAGAATCGCTAGGCGCAGATAGTAGAATAAACACTTGAACTATTATAAAGTAAGTTTAAAGTGGCGATTCGTATAATAATATTGCTGACCTGTCAAAAAGTTTCAAAAGCCAATAAAAATATCCCTATCAGGTCCTTGCAGTAATCGGTTTACATGCCGTCTTGCGGGGGCGAGTCCACTTGGAGCCGGTTCACAAAATTCGGACCGACATCGAATCATACTTTTGAATTAAATGTGAAAGTTTGTAAGTGAGTAAATAGAGATGTGAGTGTGTATGTTTGTTACAACTGCAAACTGTAACAGTTGAACGTATTTCAATGAAACTTGGAGTATAGAATAGTTTAGCACTTTGATTGAGCATATGATACTTTACATCATTATCATCATTACTTTTTGCTACGCGGGTGAAACTGTGGGGCACAGCTAGTTAAGTATCTTTGTACCTTTAGCTTATTGTAGGAACCTTGTAAACCTTGAACTATAAAAAATTTGTTATTTAGGAGACATTCCTACAGTACCGTTAAAATAAATAATCATAAAATAAATAATCGGCGTTATCCCATAGTTTGCGTAAACAATGTTTTGAATATTGCGCCTTACTTTGTTGGATCCCGGGGCTGGGGTGGTACCCCCCTGTTTATATTCTAGATTTGCCTAGCTAGGCGTGATAAATAGCAGAGGCCTCTACCTAGACAATCTGTTGATGAACCTAAATGTCCGCGATACGTGAAGCTAAAATTAAACAAGACATGTAACTTAGGTATATAAAATTATTTGTCCTTTCAATACTTGCGACCTCACTCTTTGGGTGCACAAGCGACTAGCCAGTTTGCTCAATCTAGTACTCACGCGTTGGGGGTGATGAGTTCACTTACATCACAATGTCCACACCAAACTGTTGTTAGTCAAATACACTTCACTTTTATAATAATTAAAAGGTTTTCTTCAAATTGTCAAATCATTATTATAATCTCTAATCATCAAAAGTTCAACAATAAAGCAAGGCAACACCAGCCACCACTTACAAAATCAAAGTTAAAAAGAGCAAATCAAACACGAGGAACCAACTTCAACAACAAAAGGTCAAAACTGACATCTTCAAAATCAAAGTGTAAAGGTAATTTTTCAACAAAGGTTATTTCCCCAAAAGTATAACCATAGATCATAAAGCAAGTAGATGGCGCCACCGCGAAGTTGTGTTCGGAACACCCCCTTTTTATCTTTTTGGTTGTAGTAAAAGGCGACTAAAGGAAAAATACTGGTAGTAGCGTCGTCTGAAAAACTAAAAACGTTTTCTGTGATCTCCAAGATGTCTGCCCAGCGTGGCGATAATGGCAAATCTCCTAATTGGGGGAGATATTGATCAACGGTGGACGTTCCAGTTGATGTGATGATGATGATGATTGTGTTGATCTGTCACATAGTAGTATAAAATCTTTTTTTTTTTTACAGTTCATGTGAATTATACAGATACGATATCATTACTACATTTTATTATTTTTTTGACGACAAGCCTTTGATCACATTCTCACCTAATGGTAAGTGACGATGTGGTTGAAGATGGTAAAAAATTATAAACTAGGAACAGGTTCTCAGGGAGAGCTGCTAGAACAGAATATTAGGTGCTTAGCGACAAATTTTCTGCTCAACGGTGGATTGTAACCTTCAAAATTTTCATATTTAGGTTTAGGTCTAAATACATTTATTCTCAATAAGACACACAGGCAGTCACTTAATTGATAACTAAACTATTTGTAGATATACATTCGCCATTTCATTGATAATACTTAATATTATAATATAAATTGTAATTTATAATACAAAGCTGTACCTACTACCCTCACACATTTAATTTACTGATCATTGCAATCATTGTAACAGCTTTATGTCCGATATAATATAGTCAGCGAGGTATTTTTTGAAGGCGCTGAATGACTGCAAGTCTTTTATGCGTGGGGGTAGCTTATTATACAGTTGTGCTCCTTCAAAGGTTACAGTTTCCTTGCCATAATTTGTCCTGACTCTGGGTAAAACTAAATAACTAGCTCGACGGTTTCTACGCTTACTAATATTTTTAGCTTTAGTAAATTTTATGTTAGTATGTAAATGTTTGTGGAGACATTTTCTAATAAACATACATGTGCAATATGTATATAATTGTTTAATATTCATGATTGTAGTATTTTTGTAAATTTAAGATGTTGCAAGCAAAAATGGATAGTTAAAAATCAGTTTAATTAATTTATTTGAAGTAAGTTATTAATTTTAAGCACTTCATGCAGTGAAATAATTTATTTTTTGAACTTAAATAAATACAAATACAACACAAATACAATATTATAATATATTAACCCTTATCAAAATCATATACTGTTTCAGTTGGATTTGTTGAGTACCCAAATTAGTAGTCTGTACCTATTGTGTTTAATAGTCTAGTGTGATAAAAAATAAAAACGGCTCTACTCTGTGGTAAGATGTCCGAACTAGAAGTGTTGCATTTCATTTACTTAACTTAATATATTTAGTTAAAAGCCTTACAAACGCTTACACTGCGCAATCAACGAAAAAATATGTAGAAAACAAGTTTCACCAACTTTCGAGTAATGAAGATCTAGTTGAGAAATAAGTTAGTACAAAATTGTTCGTGTGTTCGGTCGTATGCTGCACAAGACAAGAAAATGGCGTCGCCGGCTACTGAAAGAGATATTTTTCCACGCCTTGGGAGTGAACAAGGCTTCGCAAATTGGAAGTTTAGATTGAGAATGCTACTGGAAGAAAAACAGGTATGGAATGTTATCGAGACGGAAGAAACTAAATACTCATCTGAAAATTTAAAAAGGGACGCTAAAGCGAAAAACATTATCGTACAATGTTCATCAGATAAATACCTAGATAAAAACAAAAACTGCAGTACAGCAAAGGAAATGATACGACAACTCGAACACACTTTTGAACGGAAAAGCATATTTAACAAGATACATTTGAAACGCAAACTAATATTTCTAAAACGTGCACAAAATGAAAAACTACAAGATTACTTCCTGAAGTTTGAGTGTATTTTAAATCAGTTAACAGCAGCAGGGTGTACAGTAGAAGAAATGGACAAAATATGCTATCTGCTGTCATCCATGCCACCCCAGTATGACAATGTAATCACAAGTATTGAGACTATGACCACAGAAAACTCAAAAGCAATTGACATCGACGTCGTGAAAGCCAGGCTACTGGATGCAGAAGTAAAGGAGCATAAAGCAATGCAGTGCAGAGGACGAGGCAGAGGTCAAGGTACTTTTCGGGGACAACAGACACACAATTTCAAACAGGAGTATAGAAGAGGTCAAGGAAGAGGACAATCGAGAGGGCAGGGTCGTAGATATACTCAAGGAACAACAACAATGGCAAGCAGCAGTGACCAGGTATCATTTGTGACTAGCGACTATGCGCTAACAGGACTCGATTTTAAATATGACATACGGTTTGTATATTTTAACATATTTAACATATTTTGTTTGACTCAGGGGCCACTCAAAACCTAATTATTGATTATTATGAAAAGTACATGACAAATATCAAACACTTAGAGAATGAAATCAAAATTTTTGTAGCAAATGGTCAGTACTTAATTGCAAATAAACAAGGCACCCTTAATGTAATATTCAATAATAATATTCCGATAAAAATTGAAGCACTCATTGTCAAGTGCTTAACCCACAATTTATTATCTGTAAAGAGACTACTGCATAAGGGAAACTCTGTACGCTTTCATAAAAATTCAGTTGAAATCACCAAAGGTACAATTGTAACGTATGGCAAAATGTTTGGTAGCCTGTATGGAATGAATCTGAAACTAAATTTAAATGAATGTTGTTTAGCAGGTAATGATAAAGACTTATGGCATAAAAGGTTAGGTCATGCCAATAGAATTTGAAAATACTGAATTTACCGAGTTCAGCTGATCCATGTGGTTCATGTATGGAAGGTAAGTCCACGCGTTTACCATTTAAACAGTTGTTCTGCCGAGATCCAAATACATTGGTGAGTTACTGCATACAGACCTTTCCGGACCAGTCACAACTGCGGCAATCAATGGTGAGCTTTACTTTCAATGCATTATTGATAATTACAGTCACTTTTGTGTGGTATATTTATTAAAGAATAAAAATGAAGCTGCTGAAAATATTATAAAATACATAAAATATTAAGAAACACAAACATGAAATAAAACTAGAAAGATTAGATATGATAATAGAGGTAAATGCAAAAATCGAATTTTACAAGAATTTTGTCATAGAAAAGGTTTAGAAATGCAATTTACTAATGCTTATTCTCCTCAATCTAATGGAATCGCTGAGAGGATGAATCGCACCATTTAGAACAAAGCCAGGACAATCATGAATGAAACAGAACAGCCAAAACACTTATGGGGTGAAGCAGTCAGGTGTGCTGTTTATCAAATAAATAGATGCCCGTCTTCAGCCATTGACTTTAGAGCGCCTGCTGAAGTTCGATTTGGACGAAGTGATCTATCAAAACTAAGAGTTTTTGGCTCTAAAGCCTGGGTAGTACAAGTACCTAAGGGAGGTAAATTTGAGAGAAGAGCTAAAGAGATGAGATTTATAGACACCACAAATGGATATAGATTATGGGATCCAGAAGAAAATAAAATTATTTGTTCTAGAGATGTAAGGTTTGATGAATCACAGAAATAGTACAAAAAGGAAGACAATGATGAATATATAATATACCGGACGAGAAATGGTGAATCCTTAGAATATGGAGATGAAAACCAGACTGACACAGAAGATGACCAGAGAGCTAGAAAATCAACTCAAAGAAGTGAAATAAATTACAGACAAGAACAACAGAAAGAACAAGAAGATAAAGATAACTACCTAGAAACAAGCTAAGAAGAATGAAATAGAGAAATAGAGTCACCAAAATATATTACTAGATCTGGAAGAGTATCAAAGAGACCAATATATCTTGAAGACTATGACATTCAATCTGAAAAAGAAAATAAACAACCAAGACTTACAGAAGATAAAGAAGAAGGCTACAATTGTAGCAAAGGGATTTGAACAAAACGGCTCAGAACAGACATATTATTCACCTGTTGCAAGAGCCTCAACCATCAGAACCTTATTTAGCCACGCATTACAAGAAAATTAAAAAATACAGCAATTAGATAATAATATAATATACAATTTATATTAAATATTAATTGTAGAAGCTTATCAGTAGGTAAGTATGTAAATTATAGGGTCTAATAAATTATTTCAACGGGCAAAAAGTGCATGTAATAAACGCAGGCGTAGTAAGGGCTGTATGGATTCGAGTTACCATTGAACGTTGTTTACTGAATAGGTGTGTTGCTTTAAAACTAAGATTTTTCAACTCTCTGGCTTTAAACTTGTTTCCTATAAATATCTTGGCGCACGACTATATATATCTTGAACCTTCACTGAAATTGGTCAAAATAAGTGACACTAACATCTGCAGGTTACATGCGTGACAAACAATTACAGTTCTAAGAAATATTATATCATTCGTGTTAAGAAAACCGAAGGAATGACGCGCGTCGCTTTGTGGAGGCTCGAGAAGAAAGAACTATCGACGTTGATTGTCCACCGAGCCTGTCGTCTGAGCTGACAACCATAAAGAGTGCCCAAAATGGGTGACAATAAGACAATGGCGCCGTTGAGAGGTATTAGAGCCGCGAGTGACGTGGGAGGCTCATTGCTGAGATAAGTGAGCTCGTCGCCGGTGGAGCTTCCACTGCAGTGCTACCTGCCTTACATACTACTGCCCTGCCTTTAGTCGATCAGGTACGATGTTTAACTTTGTGATTTTTAAAGAGCCCTAATTTTTATATACTCGTATATTGCTTATGTAGGGTACTCAACCTATACATTTCACTCCATTTTAGTGTACCTACCTACAATGTGTTAAAACTAATGATATTTTGACCGTAACTGAATAATATGTATTGAAACTTCTTAAACTGCATTCCTTAATGGAAAATTGGAGAAAGATGTTTATATAAAATGTCTGAAAACTGAGAGCAGGTAATGTTCTAAAACTAAATAAGGCTTTATACGGTCTCAAAGAAGCACCAAAATGTTGGAATTTACGGTTTCATGATTTCATGACAAAAAATGGATTTGAACAATCTAAGTATGACTTTTTTTAATACAATAAATGGATATGGATACTAATATATGTTGATGATATTTTATTATTAGGACAAGGACAGGAAAAATTAGAAAAATTAATAACTGAATTCAAAGTAAAGGACTTAGGAGAAATAAAATACTATTTGGGATTAGAATTAACAAGAAAGAACAACATAATAGAAATTAAACAGAAAAAGATGATAAATATACAAAACTCTAGAAAATATGCAATATGCTGTAATGCAAAGGGGTAACAACACCAATGGAATCTCATTTTACACCAAAACATGAAGAAAAAGTCATAAATGTACCTTTCAAGGAACTAATTGGATGTCTACTATTTATTTCAATGAACAGTCGTCCTGATATAACTTATGCAGTTTCATACCTGAGCAGACACCTAGATCGACCAACAGCAAGCCTATGGAAAACTGGGAAGCGAGTTCTACGATATTTGAAGGCAACCGCAGACAAAGGTTTAGTATATGTCAAATCTAATAATCATTCTAAGGAACGACTCAGTTACTCCGACGCCGACTGGGCAGGGGATAAGTCAGATCGAAAAAGCACAAGTGGTTGTGTAATATTCTATTGTAGTAATCCTATACATTGGCACTCAAAAAAGCAGACTTCAGTAGCATTATCTACATGTGAAACTATGTTTCCGGAGGTACTGCTGTAACTGAACTCATTTATTTAAAAATAATTATGTGACCTAACCTTGCCACAAAGTAATATTGAAGCCAAATTATTGATAGACAATCAAAGTGCAATCCGAATGATAGAAAATTTTGAAAACAGTAGAAGATCTAAGCACATTGACATAAAATCACACTTTATTAAAGACACTGTATTTAAGAAAATAATATCAATATCCTAAGTATCATCTGAAGACAATGTGGCAGATATCTTCACAAAAGCTTTTTCAAGTAATAAACATACATATTTTGTAGGAAAACAACCTAAAATAATAATATTACTATAATAGTTTAGAACACTTTATTGCATTATCTTATTTTACATTAAAGATTAAATATTTTTGTTACATAAATGGGAGAAGTTAACAACTGTAACAGTTATTTTACCTTATCTTATGAGTCACTGCTTCTAAGCAAAGATAAGTCTCCTACTACCTATTATGTTAAGATTAAAACATGTATGAAATCAAAACTTTATTAGTATATCAAAAGTAAACCGTCATTTAGTTATGTAGTTATTGTAAACTCTATAGTAAGTAGTCTTTTAACGCAGGGCTATCAAAATAAGAATATGTATTTAAACTAACATAATATTACTTTAAGTTTCAACTTTAAATATGTATCATTCTGAAATTGTAACAAGATAAATATAATTCCAGAATATTAAAATGAAGTTGCATGATTCAGTGTATAACTAACTAATAATAACTTCTAATAAACCAGTAAATCATTTTAACATTCTGAAATTAAGAGGGGATGTTCAGTACCCAAATTAGTAGTATGTACCTATTTTGTCTAATAGTCTATAGTGTTATAAGAAATAAAACGGCTCTACTCTGTGGTAAGATGTCCGAACTAGAAGTGTTTCATTTCATTTACTTAACTTAATATATTTGGTTAAAAGCCCTACAGGATTGTCCACTGCTGAACACAGGCAGGCTTGGCAGGCATCTTAAGAATCGCAGTTCCTCAAAAGGCGCTGCTGCCCACTATCCAGTACTTTGAGAATAGGAATTGTTTAGCGTTATAAAATTATCAGCTATACTATGTAGACAAGTCAATTTACAAGGAACAAAATACTAACACAATAATGCTATAAAATTTGATAGGCAATACACAATTAAAATTAAGAACAACAAGTAGTAGCTATACACTTGTCGGTCCTAATATATACATACAATTATATTTTACCCTTAGTTGCCTCTGACGACACCCACGGAAAGAGTACAATGTGTCCCGACCAAGGAGGTTTCAATTCAATTTAAGTACAGATTATCTGTGGTGAGTACGCTGCGCGCGCAACGCACTGATTTTTATATTCAATTTTATTAAATGTTGCTACCTATAGCCATGAGATTAAATAAAGTAGTGTATGCAACTGCATATAATTAGGTATTAAAACACTCGTGTAATCTTATTTTGAAACTCGCCTGCGGCTCGTTTCAAAAAACTACACTCATGTTTTAATACCCTCTATTATATGACAGTTGCATAAACTACTATTATAGTAGCTTGACTCGGAAAAACCAACCCGTATATTGACTGTGTACCTACTTCTGGGAACCATCTGTTGTCGCGCCGGGTTCGACGGCGAGGCAGAGAAAATCCATCAAGTTATTTTCCAGACGCGGAATGGAGAGCACTGCAGTTTACTTGGAGGATATATTGAATAAATGAGTATTTTACCGAATGACACCTTCCTTTTCCGGTAGTGTATTTAATAAGTAACTTAAATTGCAGCTCTAAGTGTTTAAACTCTTGATATGGTAGCATATTTTAAATAATGTCAAATATTTAATTAAAACATTAAAAATATATAGATTATATCAAGTGACATTTTCACCCAATTTTCCTGCTAAGGAAAGAGAGCTTTTGAATTTGAATTTGAATTGAAGCAGTGATGGCTCAGTGGCATTGGAAATGGACTGCCAACCAGCAGGTCCATGGTTCGAATCCCGCCGCGGGCTTGAGCTTCAGCGCATGGTGGAAGGGCATTTTTGCGAATGCCCGCCTGGCTAGCGACCACCCTCAAGTAGAAAATCTGTCGCCAAGCACCTAACGGTGTGTTCCGGCAGCTGTCCTTAAGAGCCAGTCATTCTAGGTTAAGCCTGTTAACTCCTTCCACCACCACATCATCACTTACCATCAGGTGAGATTATGGTCAAAGGCTTACCTATCAGCAATAAAAAAAAAAAATCATGTCTTTTTAAATGTTTTTTATTTTATTTTTCTAAATATATTTTGGATTTCCGCAAATTAAAGCCTAAATCTATTAACAATCGTATTCACTATATTTATATTAAGGTAAGGTACTGATAAGATAAACTACTGACTTCCGCCGGCAATATTAAAATGTCGTTGTTAAGATCGATACATAATAATCATATGTTCACTGGTAGCCTCTATATACTTCACAAGATTACTGAAATAATCACAATCAATCAACTCTTAGCTGCATTAAACTATAAAATAAACATTAACTCTCTAATAACGTACTGAGTCTACAAACAGACTAATCCTATCGGATCCTCAGAGGTCTTAGGAAATGTCTTGCAATTAGAAGGGTTCTAAGGTAAAGTGAATACAAGCTGCAAGGTTTCAAGGAATTGCGCAGGAAATTAGATGTTTGTGTACCTGAAATTAACTACATATTCTATAACAAATGACTATGTTAATAGACTTGTTAACCACGAGCTGATGAGTTGCTTCAAGATGTGTAGACTGATATTTCATTTCAACTTTGCATTGCACTTAGGAAGTGTGTCATGCGCTAACTTTAATCTGATACGTCGCTAAGCTTGTTTTAAGGCTAAAGTATATAGTAAGAGACTAGGTTCTTAAGCGACTTCATTGCAGTGTTGTTAATGGTAATTAAAGAATATCATATTGACATGATATTTTTTTACTTATATGGCACAAAAATGTAGTCCTGCTGCGTAGAAAGTGGGTTATGGCATAACAATAGTAGACACTAGTAGTATAGTAGTTTTGAAGTGCTCGTAGCGAAGTTAGCTTGGCCGTTCTGAATCGATCAGCAAAGTTAAGCAACGTCCGCCTCGGTCATGACTTGGATGGGTGACCGGTCGTGACATACTACTGAGCGCTTCCGTGCTTCGGAGGGCACGTTAAGCCGTCGGTCCCGGTTGTTGTCTTAGGATGGCAGTCGTTATAGCATGGTGGTAGGGCATTTTGTGAATGCCCGCCTGGCTAGCTACCACCCTCAAGTTGAAAATCTGTCGCCAAGCACCTAACGGTGTGTTCCGGCAGCTATCCTTGAGAGCCAGTCATTCTAGGCTAGCCTGAACAACATCTTCGACCACATGATCACTTACCATCAGGTGAGATAGTGATCAAAAGCTAGCCTATCGGCAATAAAAAAAATAAAAAAAAATTATAATTATAATTAGGATTATTTTATGCGATTCCTAGGCTCAGCTTATATACAAGTGGAACTTGCAGTACTTTAATGGGGATTAAAAGTACAACATGATTAGAGCAATATCACTTTTATTTATATAGAGGTAAATGCTGACGTCTATCAAATGTAAATTAAAAAAATATACCTATTATTTACATTTTTTTATTTTTTTTTATTCCTGATAAATTAGCCATTGACCACTATTTCACTTGATGGTTAGTGATGATGTGGTCGTATTTTTTTTGTCCGCAAATAACTTTGAAAAAAACGTTTGTTGTACGCAAATTGCATTGATGAAATTGACAAACTATGTATGTCTTACTACTAGCATAATAGATATCCAATATACTATGCTACTAGTCTGCGGTGGAACTGTGGATAGTATAGTCACAGTTGTAAGTATATGACTTGTCATAATCGTGATAAATATTTGTATAATATTTATCTCAATGTTTCGACCAAGTTGCATTGGTCGTGGTCACGAGCGAACTGAAGGGACTTGTGTCAACGTCTTGAAGGGCGGGTATTTCCTCCAACTACCCACTAACAACATCCACAGATTTTAACGAAGCTAAAACGTGCTTGGTGCATTTTCTTAGTACTGAATTGGTGCAACAGGGTGCAACTAACTTAACTATCCTCTCGTTAATCTTTATATCTATAATTCCAATATATCTATACATCTACTGTGGTACAGTGGTGCAATATAAACTATATTAGAAAAATTGACGCGTAATATTGTCCCAAAAAAGTGATATTCGCTTAGCATGCGATAGTAGTGGACCTGAGATTGTCTCCTGGTAGGAAACGGAACTCATAATTTTTTTCTATAATATTTGTAGGTAATATATATATATAATAGATATCTTATAATAAAATAAAGAACTTTACCTAGTTACATTATTTAAGTATATTTGTGTTGGTTTTGTTTGTGTGTACTTATAAAACAATCATATTAAAATTTGTACCACATTCATATATAAAATAGAATGTGATAGAGGTAAGTGTTTAAAAAACTTACTTTAGATACAATGAACATAAATGAAATTTATAATCGTTGGTAATATAGACATCGTTGGAAGAAGTTGGTATCATAAAAAAATTAGAATTAAAAAGGGGTAGCGTCATCACAACGATATTTAAGTGTATGAAAAAGCACTTATATTTGTAATATGAAGTCCAGCAGTCTAGTTAATGACCGCACCGTCCTTTATGACCGTTTAAATAATGATACAAGAGTACAAAACTAGCATCTCAACCAGCTGCCCCGATGGTCACGAGGGAAGGGATTACACCCGGTGTGTAACACTAAGAGTGGCACGATCGATTCCCAGAAGAGATAAAAATATGGCCTGATGAATTTAAATAGTACATTTTTACCTTACGTAGTATTGCTAGAAATCATAATAAGAAATATTAGTTTTCTTGAAAATGGTTTGAGTAACGTCACCTACGTCCAACTACAAAATGGCCGCCATAGACTTAACAATGACAAACACGGTAAATAGAATTTCTGATTTATTCATTTCCGAGAGGTATCTATGTATTAACAAAAAGAGACTACACAGTATATTGTACACGATAAAAATAAGATCCTATTACGAACTAATTCACTAAAGAGATGAAATGCCGTATAGAACTGAGTTTTACTGCTTTAGTCACTGAACACATTCTAGTCTTGCTATACCCGGCTCTAGGTCGCTCTACTGCCCATTTTAAGGAAAATGTAAGAAAAATACCGAAGAACAAACATTGTATGTGCAATCTCGTCTTCTGTAAAATAAAATTGAATTTGACTGAAAGCAAGCCTTTACAAGTTATGCGGTGCACTAGGTAATGGAATATTTTGAAATTTACCTTCCATCTGCTTATTCACTCTGTGTTTATGTATGTGTTTGCGTATGCTTAATATTAAAACTAGCTTTACGAGAAACATTCTGAATTCAATGAAAGCTGCAGTAACATACAGATATAGGAGTGTTTTTTTATTCAAAAATAGCGATTTAAAGTAAAACCTTATGTAAACATATAATATCTAAGTGTTTCTTGTAACACACTTGTGTTAGGATGCTAAAGTGTGACACCTTCGGGCAAATAATTTGGTGATCCGTTCGCCTTAGTTTTTTGGTAACATAACTCCTTTGATACAATCTAAGTTGTTAATAGCCCGGTCCAAAAAATCAATACTAAAAATCTTCTTAGAGTGTACCACGACAATTTTTATAAATCAATATTCGTATCAGTGCATAGCTTCTAGAGTATTTTTGCATTTGAAGTCGCGTCCTTCTACGGTAAATTATTTACACTCATATCTAGGCCTCGTTTGGTTACACACGACGACTTATTGTAGCCGATCATGATAATGGTACACACAGTAAAACAATAAAGTGTATGTATGATAGCTTAGATAGGGAACAGTCACAACTACAAATACTCGCAGTATTACAGTTGATATTAATATAATGTTTAATATTTCACTATGTATTGTTTTATATATTCGTTTGTTTGGTTATTCTCCGCAAGTTTAATTTACTACTTACCTTCGTTTGAAATTTATGAAATGCCTAACCTAAAATAATGCAGTCAATCGATTGACCAATTTTATAAGTCAGTATTTGTTATACATACACTACAGGATATTTTTATTTGAACATTTTTCTTTAGTTACAATAGATGGGAGCTTATACTTAATATAAGATCATTATACAGCAAAAGATCCAAATCAAACCATACTTGGAGTTGTAGGACTAGTAATATAAATGTTAAAGTGATATATACATAATAAATAACTAAAATATATAACAAGGCGCGCCGTCCTGAGTGGTATCGTCTGCACACCGTACTCAGAGTCACTAAAAATAAGTTTGAAAGCATGATTCTACTACAACCGCAGTCTAATTTCATAAAAAAATAATTGAGCTACTCAATATATGTGTGATAAAAACCTAGAATATCTAAGTGAAAATTCTAAATCTTGTCCGATATGAACTGAAAGGCAGTCGGCACTTGCCGGATCAAGTTAGGTGCGAATGTGCTTGACACTACTCTCCAGGGATGTCGTATACGGTGGGATGATAAGTATGGGAAATTCAACCTTGGTGATGTTGGTGAAATAATGATATGAGTAAATGAAACAATAGTCGGTCAATAACATGAAGATTAATTGAGAAGGGGAGTATAATATATGTATATTATTATGACGCTGAGTTGAATAAGAAAATGGCATAAGAAGATTTTTAATCAAGAACACTAATCGTATGCACGACAAATTGCTAAACTATACGTTGATTAGGATGTCCACTTAAATTAATTCCAAGTAGTATTAAAAATTGATAGATTCAAAAGGACTGCCGCTGGAACACACTGTTAGGTGATTGGTGACAAATTTTCTATTAGAGGGTGGTAGCTAGCCAGGCAAACATTCGCAGAATGCCGTTCCACCATGTGAATAAGTCCGGAACTACGGCACGACAGTCCACAACTATTAACGCTCGATATTATTGCTCTAAAAACACCTACCAGAATACACCCGTTACAGTTTGTAGCTGGCTAGGCAAGCATTCTTAATTTCTATATAAGATTATAAACACTATCGCGTGCTAAACTAATTTATAAAATCATATTTTACTAATTATTGGAGTACAAAATGTTATGCCCAAGGCGGGAATATATCATATATCATCATATAATACATAAGATATAGGAGGACGCGGGTAAGATTCCCGCCTTGGGCATATAAATTTGTAATCCAATAATTTGTAAAATAAGCATTCTTAATATTACCAACCATCTCGTGAAAATATCCAGCTTTTATTAAAATTCTTAGGAAATGCAATAAAAACAATTGCCACGCGGTCAAATTCCTGAATGAGCAAACTAGTAAACCAATTAAACTGAAATTCGGTTCTGCTCTGTGCAACTCATCGTATACTATAGAAGTTGGTTTAGTTATACAACATTAGTAGTAGTACGGGTATAGGAGCACTAAGGAAGTTATTAGCACAGTTATGCTGGGGGCCAATATACAAATTATGAGTAAGTTTGTACAAACTCCAGCTAGTAAATATCAATATGTGTGTACATGGTTGTTCAGTGTTATTTAGCTTTACTAACTACAAAACTAACTATGTGCAATTTCATACGAAAATTAAACGTCTAAAAGTTTCCTTAGAAAACTTACGATTAATTTTAGAGATAGTCTGATGGAGTTCAACGATTATTTTTTCCATCTCTTCTCCATTATTGCGCTTCAGAGCGACAATGGTAAAATAATCTTGTCCTTTCATGTAGAATATAGAATAATTTGCTTTTTTTGTTTGGGAGAAGCGTTACGTGCCTCTTATTAACAAAAACATTTGGAGAAATTAAGCCGGGAATTTTTTGATATAAAATATGTAAAAATGTTTTTCAAACTAAAATAATAGTTTGGAAAATAATTTTGAAGTTGTCACCATCTTTATTTAGCGGTGCAGAGATTTCATAAAAACTGATTATAAAATGGGTGTTACCTGAAAAAGAATAGGACAAGAACATGATTATTGTAAACCGTCTTCGCTTTCCCTTAACAGAAAAATTTAAATACGGATACCTAGTATTTTCTTTCGTCTCAGCAAAATGGTAATTTGTATTAATTGGATACAATGGTTAAGGTTTTTACCTAGAATATAATGTAACCGCCCCAAGATACTTAAATTTTTTTTTTCCCAAATATTTAAAATTCCAAATATAATCATTTTAAATTAAATAATAATTAATAAAGAAACATTAATATAATAATATAACTAAGTAATACCACCTAACTTAAACTGATCCCAAAAACTAAATTGATCCCAAAAATCTGATCCTAAAAATGATCCTATTTTTATTAAACTTAAATGTTTTAACTTAACGATCGTGCTTGACTAAAAATTCTGATCCCAAATTTTCAAATTACTAAAGAAGCCTATAGTAACATGTAAAATATTTTTCTTTAATCTAAAATTATTGTGATTTGAAATATGGCATGTGAATCGTCTAGTATAGTGGTAGGACCTTAAGAAGTGACCTATTGTAGTAATCCATTTTCTTTTAAGGTAATTAAGAAAGAACTAGTCTAATCTAAAAGATAATACTCCTAAATCCTACTTAACCTAAAGAAAAAATAATCTAACAAATTAAAATTTGTAATTAAAATTTGTAATTAAAATAAGAATCATAAAGATTTCTATATGAATCTATTAAACTAGTTTTTATACTATGGTATTTTTATAGTAAAATAATTGCAATTCACTCTAATATATTAAATAGAATAATACTTATTCATTTGATAAAGTAAAAGGAATAGAGTTTGAATGTATTATTAGAATAAGGTAGATATTCTGAATAAATTAATAGAAAATAATAAATATCTCATAAAAATATTGAAATTGGCTATCTAAGACCAATAGGACATTATTAGAGAAACTGAAGTCTAAAACTAGGAAATTCATTGTAAGAGATGTTACATAGAAGATATATTATGTATCTATGTCTATACCATAATTCAAGGCAAAACATTTATAAGCGAAGTACCATTATGGTATTAAATCATTAAAAAAATTAATTAAATCGTTAGAGTATTAAACCATTAAACGACTAAATAATCTTTGTATGGGAGCAAATAATTGTTTCTTAGAACAAGATAGAAATTACGGGAAATTAAATTGAAAAACAATGAATATATTTTACAAATAGATAAAAGCAGATAAATGAATCTAAAGTTAATTTGTGCCTAACCCAAATCTAATATCACGTGTATAAATTATTATTGTAGATAGTCTCAAATTAAAAATAGGTATCGAGAAAACCAGACATAAAATCTAGATAAAGTAAGTAGTATAGAATTTGGCTCAAAATAGCGTAGTATAAATAACTATAAATTAGGTATGTATTGGCTATTGTAAGGAAAACAATATGAAACTAGAATTTACTTGAATTTTTGTACTCATAATAATATATGGTCACTCCTAAGACTTCCTAAGATTTCCTCAAAAATTGCAAAACATATTAAAGCTTAACAATAAGAACCTAAAATCCATAACTGCTTATCTAGTATAGTAAGTGAATTATATTAGAAGATATTTTCTCTAAAGTACTTAACATAGGAACTTAGACCTCTAGGAAACTAAGATGTATGACTAAACTATATTTTTATTATATTTTCTGAGAGAGATTGATAAAGGTAATATACTAAAAATGGATAATCAATGAATTTCGTAATCACTTTATATTTTAGGCGACTTCAATCATTTTGAAGATCTAAATAGTAAAGGAAAGGTTAAAATTAATTTAAATTATATACTACAAAATCCGTATTATGTATTTCTAAACGAACTTAAATCTATCGGAAATTATAAAGGAAACTATGAGATATTGAATATTGTATTCTAAAATACAAATTGACCATTTACTTCCTCAACTTATGTTCTCAACGTCATATAGTAAAATGGATATTATATAAGATAAAGTATTGAACAAAATTGTTTGATGAAATTTGAATAAGTAAATTGAATTATTTTAAAATTGGTCTATTTAAAAGAGTAGGAGAATGGACTATACTGATAGTTCATAGATTATTTTGACTCTTGACTTCGACACTATTCAATTTTGAAAGTATAACGTTAATTGGTAGTAAACTAGCAAATAGGTATTTTATAACATATTGTTATTGTAAGATTTTATTGTTTGATAAGTTGCAACTTTGATAATTAGATGGATCCATCGTATATTAGTTAGCAGTTTTAAGGAAAAGTTCAAATTCTGAAGTGCCAGTCCCTGGTGTACGTTTCAGAAGGCCTTCTTTACGGCGCACGACGCCAATGCTCATCGGTTCACTTAGGTAAAGCCTTTTCCTTAAATCAAATACTGCTTAACTTCCTAATTTGAACACATTATTGGATAATTCATAATATCCATATAATGAGTGTCATTGATTGATTATTTCTCAATTTACTTTTACATATTTCGTACTCGATATCATGCCTAATTAGTTAATATCATTGATATGATATCTTTCGGTTTGAAATAGAATGTTATTTAATGTATTGTGGTTCATTCCATATTATTATTTGATTTCAATGAAAAATTTGGTTATTTAGTTTAGGACTTACTTTGCCTAAGTTTTGTAAAATCATGTGTTTGTGATAACAATAGTGAATTATAATTAAACTCTGACTCAAGTACTCAAATATGAATATATAAGGTTTAGAGGAGTTATTTATTTTCCCTCTGATTTTCTCATGTCGAATAGAACATCTTTCATCTTACAGCAGAAAGACTTATTGAGATTATGGTCGCATTTACACCAATATTCAACAATGTATCATCATGGTTGAATAGAATTTATATTTCGTATTGTTGTATACATATATAAGAGGACTTATATACCTCATTCTTGTCGTAAAAGTGTCAATCCATATTAGTTGAACAAACTTAAAGCATTAGTTACATCAACTTAAATACTTGAGTAGAATAATCGTACACGTTTATAATACATGAATACTTAGACAAAATAAATTTTCTGGAACAATATTCAGAAAACATTGGGGTAGGATTAGGACACAAAATCAATATAATTTACTATTGCAGTAGATTAGAACTGATAGACCCAAGAATACTAGTGTATACTAGTTGAATAGTGTATCAATCCCGTAAATTTTATAATACTCAAATAATTCAATATAAACTTACGTATACATAAATTTTCTCCACATATTTTTTATGCTCTCCATAAATCGTTTTTCTAGTATGATTTCTTTCTAGTATCTTCTAATAGTAGGCAAATCATACCTATGTCTTATATTTTAGATTTAAGCGAAAATTACTTTAAAAAATACTATTTTTCATGTCATTTTGTATTCTTGACAGATCCTCTCAACATTTTCAAACTATTCTATGCCTCTTTCTTTTTAAACATAAAATGAGGTCACAATCTCATTCCAGATTTAAGACATCAAAAAGGTTAGCATACACAAATATTGACTATAAAAATTTCTTACTTAGGATGAATAATTTATTTCTGATCTTTAGGTTCTGTACCACATTCAATTATATTATTAGTATTTAGTGACGGAACTTCCTACTCAAGGTATGTTCCGTTACAATAAACATACAGATATTTTGGGAATATGAAGATTGTTTGTAACATAGCGATGACTCTTCTCGAGTCTATCAAGTAAATTACCCTAAAACTCAAACAAAACTAGCCAAATAATAGAATATGGAATCGCAAGCCGTAAAATGAGTGATTTTTTTGATAACATTGTAGATATTATGAATTACCATTTACAGTACTCGTCGAATAATTAAAGGATATACTCGTGATAATCATAAACATTTGTTCAAACATTTTTGTTTTGTGTATTAACAGATTATAATAAAAATCACAGATACCTTCTTAGTTAGGGTTTTGAGATAAGTAACGTAAAAAATATATAAATTTTACAACTTGTGACTGTCCCATTTCTTATTTTAAACGAAAACAATTCAATTTTACTATATTAATAATTACTTGCTTACAATTTTATAATTTTGGTTTTAGTAAATTGTATTGCATCAGGAGTATCGTTAAGTGAGTATCATCTTGGGGGTCGCAGTGTGAGATAGCAGTTATTTAATAAGAGCTGCTGTCCACCTTCCGCTATTATACCTTAGTTGCATGCTACAATACCTACGGGGAAACATGGGGAATGCAAATCCAACCCATGGAGGTAAACAGTCAACCCACACTAGCCAAATTTTAAGATTGTAACTTATTCCGTCTACAAGCTAAAGAATCCTGACTTACAGATGGACAGACAGACAAACAGTTAAATGAATTAAGACTCCATTTTGTCATTTAGTCATGAAACCCTAACACTAATACCTGATAGGATACTATGTGAAACATCTGGATATCTACCAGCCGAACAACAGTCTCATTATTATGACGTACCCCCACCAATAACGCCTTTATAGCATTCAGTTGATTTTCCTCTCAAAATCTTATGTATCAGTTTTTTTAGCTAATTCACTGTAATATCTCCCTCGATGCTGAAACCATCTTTCGGCTCCGAATATTTCCCTCACTGGATTAACGGGGTTAATGAACTTAGCATAGCTATTATAAGTAGATCTCTGGATTATCCTGTGTATGCCGCAAGTTAGACGAAGGAGAGATTTATTAAAGAAAGTGAAAGGTCCGGTTAAACTGGTGCTGTAATATAAACAAGCTAGGTAACTGCTGCAGTGAAGCTTGAAGCAGAATATAAAGTTTGAAAGTACATAGTAGTTCTACATTTTATTTCACTTGCAGTGTAAATTTACCATTCACAGATTTGTAGGTAATCATACGATTATTTATTAAATTTTAATATTCGTGCACAAAACGGAACTCTTATAGTCTTTTATCTGTCTGACCACTTGACACGAAAAATTTTGATTTTGAGGGTTAGTTTTAGACGGAAAATATTAATATTTATGAAAAAGTGCCTTAATAGACATATCAAATTAAAGTTGTTTCATTTTCAATTATATATAGTTGAAAACGTTAGGTATAAAGGAAAATAAAGCGTTTCTTCATTGTGTCTAACCAAAGAGCCTTTAATCTTCAAGAATAAGTACTCGCACTAGAATATTTTTGAAACAGGGATATCACTTGTTCTATTCGGAAGATCGGTTGCAAATTCGTGCTTTATAATATGGAGGATAAGAGGAGTAAAATATAAACGGTCATCACAGGATTGCATACATTTTTATTGTTAATCGGCAAATTTTTGACCATACTTGTACCTGGTAGTAAGTAATGAACAAGCTTAATTTAGAATGATTGGCTTTCAAGGACAGCTACTAGATTACATATTTAAATGCTTTCGCTACAAATTGAAGGTGGATGTCGTAGGATCCGACCAACACAAAAATAGCAGAAGGTGGCTAGCAGCGCCCAAGATGCCTGCCATGCGCGGGAATTATTGCCAACTCCCCCCAATGACGGACACATTGTTCAACGATGGACATTTCAGTTGATGTAATATTGATGACATATAAAAGTTTATCTATAAGTGTTTAATATGGCGTACTGCTTTCTCTACACTATGTCCTTAACATTTACTCCACCAAAGCCATCAAGGCTTTTTGATGTGTTGAAGAGGTAAATCAGGTGCTCTTAATCTGAGATTGTATGTTAACGAGGTGCACGTAATCATCCGTCTTGAGCCGGTGCTGGAGGATTGCTTAACTCAGTAGTTAAATGTTTACCTACACGTGCATAATTAAAGAAGGTCTCAAAGAACTTTCACACTTCCTGTGACTTTCGAATGTAATTTGGTTAAACAATACTGCACCTATTGCCATGCTGAATTGTACACCCTCATAACTTTCTTTGGGAGTCATAATAGGTGATGATAAAAAAAATATCAGAAGGAGGGCAGCAGCGTCTTCTGAAAAACTGATGGCATATTACATAATATGATCTCCAAGGTAGACTACTAAGTGTCGATATTAGTGAAAAAAGGAGAGGGTCTCTTGAAAAGTTAATCTTAAAGTCAATGGTGGATATGAAGTAACAGTCCGTATGGAACTACTTAGTTAATTGTATTATCCTTGTTGACAAGTTGTTCTGTTAGTGAGAGGCTTTCTTATATAACATAAGGAATACTCCAGACTCCTGCTTAAAAAAAATAGAATAAAATTTCAAAGAATACTAAAAAAATACTAATTAATTACTAATAAACCTATTTTTCGCTGAGAACTGTTAAATAATATATATATATATATATATATATTATGAATATATGTAAATATATTTTTTGGTATTTGGAATAAGGTTCGCCCTAATTTCAGGAATCAATAAGTATAGTGATTTGAGTATAGTTAAATTTTATTGTGAATGAGGATATTGCTTGTTAGGGTTCGTGGTTTTTAGACAACGGGAAATTGTTACTAGGCTTCAGTTGTCCTTCCGTCCGTCCGTCTATCTGATTTTGAAGGGCTTTTGTATCATTGGAACGATATGAGCTAGCTGGTTGAAATCGATGGGTATAATCAAACCTACAAAAGTACCTTGTCTCTGTTAAAAAACTGCTAAGTAAATTGACAACGACAATACAATGCGTTGAAACTTCAGTATAAGCACGAAACTTATTGGATTACCTGGTATATATTCAAACACTTAAAAGAAATTACGAGCATAAAAAGCTTCATAAGAACCTGTCTCATCCGGCAATAATACAATTGAACCCTGCTCACAATACAGACGTTGGACTTACGCAACGATCTGAAAAGAAATAACTTACCCCGTTGGACTGACGCGACGTAACCGAAGTTTTATGACTAAAATACATTTCAGTTCTTATCTTCTTCAAACAATTTAAATTCCAGTACTTTTCCCTTAAGTCGTCCTCTTCTTTGACTAATTTCATTTCGAACCGCAAAAAACTTCAGCACTGTTTACTTGGCAAAATTTCCGCCGCATTCGTTCAAAATTGAATTCCCTCCGATGCTCCCGGATTTACATTCTAAATGAAAAGTGTAGTTCGCAATAAAAGTGGGACTTATCGTCATTATCTATGGAGATTTATTCGAGAATACCAGTTTTTAATTAAAAGTTGTGAATTACTTCTGCTTGCGGTCCTCAATGCGTTCTATGGAGATCTTTGATAGAGTTTCGGAATTAAACCAGAAGCACTCGTAGCATAGTCTACTTTGTCATTCGTAACCAATCAACTAAGTGAAGCAACGTCCGCCGCAGTCATGGCTTGGATAGGTGACTGCTAGTGGCATTACTGGTGACCGTGGACGTGCTTCGGAGGGCACGTTAAACCGTCGATTGTTGTCTTAGGATGGTAATCGTTATAGCATGGTGGTAGGGCATTTTGAGAATGCCAGCTTGGCTAGTTACCACCCTCAATTAGCAAATCTGTCGCCAAACACCTAGTGATGTGTTCCGGTACAAGCTATATATAAAGGTGACCACTAAGCTTTTGATTATAATTGATAGTTTAATACCTACAATAATAATGTGACTATTAATATATGACTGTATTATTGACACGACTTTGACACGATAAGTAATCTGACAACTTATGGGTTATAGGTATTTAATTTTTTTCTAAACCTTTTAAGTTTATTTTGACGCGAATATGTGTAAACTCAAAAATACATTTCACTTGCACACCGTATTTTATGTAATAAATGTAATGATTTGCAGCGACAAATTAAAAAAATTTCTTCATATACCAAGGTTATAATTAAATTCATTTTCATACTAATTAAACAAATTTAAACAGTTTAAATCGCGTATATTTATCATTATTTGAGTCCCGACGTTTCAAACACTTTGCAATAATCGTGGTCACCCAATCGCTAAAACCTAAGACAACAATTAATTCATTTTCATTACATTGAATTGAAACACATTAAAAGAGTTACGCAAAAGTATATTTTATTGGTATGATAAAAATCTGAAAATGTCGTTATGAAGTGGAAAGAAAAATATGAATCAAATTTAAAATATATTTCGTAAACATTTTACCTAAAGGCGGACATAATATAAACAAGCCTCAACTTGAAGTTCTTACTTTTACTTAGGTGTTAGCTATTCAAGAGAAACTGGGAGTGGGCTGGAGCATTTAGACTGCCTATGAGTCTGGTATGACTTATAGGTTGTCTAAATGCTTTTATTGTAGTAGCTGTTGTGTTGTATATAGTTCATAGTGTTTTGTTTATTAAAGGCATACCGCCGGAAAAAAAAGAAAAAAAAAACAGATTTGTAATAGCTCATTCGGTTTTCGAGCTAGAGACCTGTCACATAAGGTCGCACGTACGGACAGACAGAAAGATATATATACAGCGAAGAGTACAGGCGTGGCATACCATTATAGTAAACCAGAGAAGCATATTTGAATATAACTTTAAACGTAGCGCGTCAGATTGGTGGAATTTCAGGAAAGCTTCCTTCAATAAATTGTTCAACACACCAGAATAGCGCGTTACCTTGACGCGCGCGCTTTTTAATCTTAGAACAATAAATACAAAGATGAGAATTGATACATGTAGCTTGGTTTTAAACAAGAATGCTATAATTTAAAAAAAAATAGTAAATTTATTTTACGTTGGTAAAAAAATTTGATAATATTCTGTGCAGTGCCTTTTTTGTTAAAATTCCTAACTATTTTTCTAAATCATTCCTGATTCACAGAACCTGATACATATATCAAAAAACAAGTTATAGGTGAAGAATTAAGGTACAATTTCATTTGGTGTTTTATTATGAATGTTACTTGTAACCCAATTTATAGAAATTTGAAATGCTGTACCAAAGCAAGCCACTGCGAATTTTCGTATAAAAAAGGGTAGGGTGTTATGTTTGCGTTAGACCACTATCTCACCTGATGGTATGTGATGATGCGGTCGAAAATTTTCTTCAGGCTAACCTAGGATTACTGGCTCTCAAGGACAAGTGCTGGAATACACCGTTAGGTGCTTGGCGACAGATTTTCTACATGAGTGTCGTAGCTAGCCAAGCGGCCATTCGCAAAATGCCCTACCAACATGCTATAACGACTGCCATCCTATAACAACCGGGACCGACGGTTTTACGTGCCCTCCGAAGCACGGAAGCAGACAATAGTTGTCACTAGCGGTCACCTATCCAACTCATGACCGCGGCGAACGTTGCATAATTTGGCTGCTCGGTTAAGAACAGCTAAGCAAACTTCGCTACGAGTGCTTCAAAATGTTGTATTAATGGGGCTCCAATTTTCACTTAGGGTTTGGATCCCTTAAAAGATCACTCAGATTATAAGATTAAGTCAGGGTCACATTTTTTGCGTTTGCAGTGGGTTTGGTGCATCAAAAACATTTATTTTTAAATACAAAAAATATCATAGGAAAATCGTATGAGCTCTCAATGGTGTTCAGATGGTAATAGTTAGTCGTGTGCATCAACACCCCACTAAATCGAGGTCAGTGGTAGCATGACGGGCACTATAGGTACATTTTATCCTTTGTCACCTTTTACGATATAAAGCAGGAGGAAAAGGAACAGACCTTTTATTTTTTAGAAAAATATACCTTTATTTTTGAACACAATAAGCTAACATTCCGTGTCAAGTTTATCTGCAGCATTTCTTGCAATATAATATTCAAAGCTGAACGTTGGTAATGCGAGAACTGGCTGCGAATGAACGCAAATTGTTTTATATCACAGCAAACAACGAAACTAGAGTAAACTGATCTTCCTTGCTTGTTTATTTCTTGCTTAACTAAATAAATTCACTCTTAGATTTAACCTAGAGCTAGTGTAGGGAAGTAATAAGAGTAGGCTCAATACAAACAATCTAGGGTTAAGTTTATACGTGGATAAGATTTTAACCATAAACTTATATGTCCAATTATGTTGCAGTAATTTGAATCTGCCATGGTATTGACTTACGGAATGTGACGGCAGGTAGACGGCTGTTATTAATCTAATCTAATACTGAAAATGGAAACCATTGAAGTTGGTGGTGTAGCTCCATAAATTAATAACAATATGACCACGTTGCTACGGCTGATTTTACATACTGTTATTTCCATGTCCACACTGCTGGCACAGGTCATACAAGTCCAAACAAAGGTTTTTTGCGCAACAGCAATCAAAATTTAAACCTGCTACTACACAGAAAAAAAGACTTTTTTGAGCCAAGAATCAAATATGTTTCAACTGATATTTCTTAATCACAGATGTTAATATATTGGTGTAAGATAATCTCAATAACGTTTCAAATATTAAACATTCTACAATTTCAAGATTTTATGTCTTGACATAAGAATTTTATTACTTATTTCAAAATGTATATCTTGAATAAAAACATACTGGTTTCTTATATTAAAAACGACACTTTCTTAGCTTCGAAGTTTTGACTTGAGAATTAACTCTTGTGTCGAAAAAGATACATATTTGGCTAGATACTTAGTTTTTATTTCCAATGAAGAATTAATAAATATTGTAGCAAAAGACATGCCACTTGATATAAAACATAAATATTTTGGCACAAGATTCTGTGAATCATACACTAAAGGCCTAGGACAATTTTATGGCAAAATACACGTTACTTGGTATAAAATAGCCATTGTTTCGACCAAGAATCAGTTAAACGTACAGTGAAGAATTAAGATTTTATTGCGGCAAGAAATATGTTACTTGATACTAAATACTAAAATAGTTCGTTCAAGACTCAATTATACGTGCAGTAAATATAATTAAATAATTAATAATTTATTAATGCAAAACATATGTTACTTGTCATAAAATAATTATTACTTCGGAAAAGAATCAGACTCCAGTGAGGTATGAGGATTTTTTACGGCAAAATCTAAGTAGGTAATTGGTATAAAATGGTATTTATTTCGACCAAGAATCAGATAAACATGCAGTAAAGAATAAAGTTTATTATGGCTAAACTTTAAATTCCTTGGTATTAATTCGTATATTTTTCGATCAACAGTCAGTGAAACATGGTGTGAAGAATTAAGGATTTATTAAAGCATAACATTTATTACTTGATACAAAATGCTGATTGTTTCGACCAAGAATCAGAACTATAGTGAACTACAGTCTGGCAGTGGCCCAGATTGGAATCCATCATTCCATTCACGGTCGTTCCAGTCAAGTCTTTAATATCAGAGTGAATAGTTTCCGACAGGCACCATTACAATGTAAGTATCTACGCGACTCCGTCGCGTTTCACCTGGCGGCAGCGGCGGCAAGCAGGCGAGAAAAGTCATAGAACTAAAGTTGTTTGCTATGATGCTTGGCGTCTGTAGAACAAAAGTTTTTTTTTCCTTTAAGAGGTTGTCAGCGTTTTTCCAATATTCTTAGAATAATGTCTAAGAATATTGATGCATGAGGCATGTTATAATTTGTATTTTTATAAAAAAAAAGAAACTCTGCTTAAAAGTTACAAATAATAAATGGGCGCAATGTAACAAAATAGCACCTACAGGCAGGATCAGACCACGACTGATAAACATTAAAAAAAATATTTGGTATGAAAAAGGAATGGCTTAGGTACTTATGGGAAAATAATTTTGAAATAATATAGAAACTCTTAGGTACTTGCAGTTGGGTACAATACTGCAATTGCAATACAAAATACCCTCCCAAAATAAAAATGAATAGTACAGACAAAACCGGACCAAGTCACTTTGGTAAAAAGAACCAAACTTTGCGTTAATTTGGGTAAAGCAGGCCGTTACCTGGGGCTATATAATCTGTAACATCTTCGAAAATATTCATTTAAATAACATGCAGTATATGGCCATATTGATCTTAGTATATTAAATTCACTTCAATGTATTTAAGGTATTAATTGGATAAGGATAAATATGCTGTATTGCTTAAAATCTCTTCGAAATTAGCCATTATTTATTTTAAAAAGTAAAGGATAAAAAAATGGTAATTGTGGGTTATTCTTAAGAGATAGACATATACCATTGCGAACTCTTTTGTAGCCCTTTTTAAGGTGTTACTGTAGTACATTATTTTGATCTATCTCGTAAGGTTCAGCCAGCGTTTGCAATATAAGCGCAAAAAATGTGTTTATTTACGTCATCACAATTAAAAATATCTAACATTTCAGTGATTATTATATTATGAATGTATACATCTAAAACTCCCTGTTTGTAAAATTACCGCATCATAATCCCTTGCGTAGTTATAAAGATCTAAGCATACATAGGGACAGAAAGACAGCGGGAAGTGACTTTGTTTTATACTATGTAAGTAGTGATTTATCGGTTTGTTACAGCCTCAAAGTTTGACAATATCAAGTTAGTCTATATGTCAAACTTTCAGGCTGTAACAAACTGATAAATCACTACTAAAATTTACTGTATTTATTTTTAATTTTTATGTATGTTCGGGCATAACTCCGTCATTTATAAAATCCATTTGTAAAGGATTTGCAAAATTCTTTTTTGTTTAATAGGGAATACTTTCGAAGAGGTGCCATTAAAATTTTATCAAAATTGGTTTAGTAGTTTTTAAGTTACACTCCAATAGCTGAAAAATGTTTGAATGAAATCAGTTCCGTTTTATTTTGAGAAATCTTCAAGTGTCGTTGGGGAGCATATCTGAAAATAGTACGTATCTTAATAAATCACAGTATACATAATAGTACCACCTTAAGTACAATATAGATACGTTGGATAAAAATCCATAAAAAGTAGTAACTGTATAAAAATATTAGATATTTAAGTACTTACTTAGGTACTATTAATAGATAAGTATACATACATTACAATACCTACACATAATACATATATAATTGCTAAATATAAAATGTTAACAATATCAGTCCTAGACAGTATTTATTTTGTCTTTTTTTATATTATTTTGTACTAGCTGCACCCCACGGTTTTATCCGCGTGGTGATAAAAACTATGAAAATGGTGATGATAAAGAAGTAGCCTATGCTTTAATCCATGGTATAAGCTATCTTCCAACCAAAATTCATCCAAATCCATTCAGCCGTTTAGGCATGAAAAAGTAACAAACATCCATGCATACAAACTTTTGCGTTTATAATATTACTAGGATTCTGTACTAACCTAGAAATGTGTACCTAATGCTACTACTAAGCATAAATATATTTACTCTTATTTACTTATTTGAACTATTAATTATCTAATTTGCTATCTAGGTTTTTAGGCGATGATTTTAGAAGTAGGTAGGTACCGGTCACAAGCCAGCTAGAAAGTTGTTTCATTCAAGAATCAGATTTATCGAATTTTTCAAGTCAATATTTTTGATTCTTGATGGAAGAAACATTAAGAAGTAGGTAAATACCGGTCAAAAGTCGATAAGAAAGTTATTTCATTCAAGAATCAGATTTATCGAATTAATCAAATCAAGATTTTTGATTCTTGATGGAAGAAACATGAATCTTGCCTAATCAGAACAGTGATGATTGGTTGGCTCGATAATTCCAGTAGTGGTCAGTGTTGCTATAAAATTTGAGATTCCGCGAGATTCGTGGGAAAAATTACAAGTGCATTGCGGTTAACTTATTTTAATTTTCAATAGAAAGTAAGATTCTGTGAAAATATTTAGGAAGGATGTATTTATTATTTTTGTAACTTTTGACATTTTTAATATGCTGTGGTACATAAAGGTTGTACATTATAGGCCTGTGCAAATGTTTTCTAATTCATACATCAAAGCCGAAACAGGACATAAATTAATATAGTACCTATACTATGAATTGGATTCGTTTTATTCACTGCGTATTATTAATCCGTATAATACCTATCAGCTCGTGTTGATATTTCACAACCAAATAATGTTGTTATATACATACATAGGCATACATATAATCACGCCTCTTTCCCAAGGGGTAGGCAATGACTATAGATTTTCACTTTCTGCGATCCAGACACCCCTCTTTCACTCCATTCACAATCCAATCCTTTCATACATGCGCGTCGGTTTTGGGTACTCTTGATCTGACCCTTTTCTAGAACGTTCAAAATTTGATTGCGGAACGTTAGCACAGAATAATTGATAGCAGGTACTAACGTTAGCTAGGGAAATGGGTATTTACGCGAACAGGTTTAAAAGCTGGTTTTTTCTTGCATGTACGCCAACCAGGTGCCGACCCCAAATACTTGCAAGTCTTTAAAAGTATATTAACGACAGCTTGATTCGAGAGATCGGTGCCCGCGCCCTTCCTGTACGTATACGCTACGATACAACGCCATAGAAAATACTGATGGCGACTACCAACTTGCAAGTATTGTGGGGGTCTTACCGGCTCAATTGAACTCCACAGGAAATCAAACTATTCCCATAACAATAAGAAATACTCACAATATTCAATTACACTACTTACAAGGCAAAAGCCTTTTAAGTATTATATTTTCATACGCAATAATGCTCCTTATTAAGAAAGGTTTAATTTCCTACGCTAGAAATTTTATTTCAGTAATTTCATGCATACGTAATATTGCACTTCTTGTGGTGTAACCTTCGATAAAATATACTATATTTTTCGAAGGGTGCAACTATAAAGTTATGTATACATTGTATAGCCCAATAACCCTAAGCCAAAACTCGTAGATATTGGCTTTGAATTACTTGAACACGGACGGACTCCTATATTATAGCTTCAATATTTGGCAACTAGATCTGGAGTTCATATGGCAACACTGTATATAATCGAGTCCAGTGGCGGCGGCGCGCAGCGTGGTGGTTATACTGAAATAAGTTAATTTACAACAACGTAGTATTGTGAGAGATGTATGTGACTTGTGTAAAGAAAAGCAGTGCCCACCGAAGTGTTTGGATTAAGTTTCTTGCAGTGGTTTATAAATACACAAAGGTTTCTACTGAAAATTGTCATCCCGTTGCGTTGCGATGGAAGAAAATATACGTCGTTTGTTATCAGTCTGGAATGTATCGCCAGACGTTATGGAGAACTTCGGAAGTAAATAACAGAAGAATATAATTTAACATTGACAGTCAATTGAATACATATACTTAACAATTTTTGCCCATGTCGTGCGTGTGAACCTACTCCCTACTCAGCGGGTGCAGCACTTAGTATTAAGTTTTTATAAAGAAGTGGTTTATTTTTATGTTTTTTTAAAAAAGTGGTTCATAATTACTTAAATAATTAAATAAATTATATGAATCTTAATTTAGTTTCTATTGCTAGCATATGCTTTGTTCCCATTTCATTCATCAAATAGGTTTAGTAAATTTGTATTTGAGATTTATGTTATATTATTATCAAGATATTTTTATCTTCTACCCATGTTTTAATTCAACTGTTGGAATGGTTTAACTAGACATAAGTTACTAATATCAAAACTTGTCACTTCTTTAATTCAATTAGTTGTAATCCAATGACCTATGTGTATATCGAAGGTAATAATAAGTCTTATATCTGTATTCCGTGTAGTGTGTAACATTACGGTAGATAAAATTTAGAATAGTTATACCGATATTAATGTTACTTGTATCAAAATATTTACTTATTTGATAGAATTAGTTTACCTGTGTGTATATCGAAAGTAAGTACATAGAATTTTAAATAGTTAACATAGAATAATTTGTAAAAAACTATTATCATTTGTATACAGTTCTTATTATTTCTTCGGTCATGACTACATGATGGGCTTGTAATTACTCCTTCGTTGTGTATTTGTGTGTTCTTTTACCAAAACATGTTACACTATTCAACACTGATAAGTGTAAAATAACTTGTTGAATTCGGAACATTATGCTTGTTCAAAAATACCTATTATTACTATATTGTGCGCATGGTAACCGATATCGACAAGTTATTTTACACTTTTCAGTGTAGAACTCAGTTCTATTTTTTGGAAAAAAACCTACGAATATATATACAACGAAAGAGAAATCACTGTCCAACATGGCCGAATAATAAATTATAGTTGTATACAAATGAGAATAATTTTTGACAAATTAATCTATGTTAACTATTTAAAATTCTATGTACTTACTTTCGATATATATATATATAGGTAAACTCATGTCAAATAAGTAAATATTTTGATACAAGTAACATTAATATCTAATCAATACATTCCAATTGTTGAATTGAAACATTAAGTTTCGGTTTAGAGATATAACTATCTCGATAAAAGTAACATAAATCTCAAGTCAAATCATTCCATGGCTAAGTACAAAGAATTTGGATTCTTAACGTAAAAATTAAAGTTACATAGAAGATTTTCTAACTTCTTATTTTAAAAATTAATACATTTTGTCAAAATATATAATAATCCTTCCTTCAAAACTGATCAATTTTACATCAAGAATTCTGATACTTTCATTAAAATACTTGAGTTCTTAGGTTAATAACTTTCCACTTTTACATGATGAAATAAAATATTTCAGTAGAAATATACTCGATCTTGCTTTTAAGATAGGAACTTTTCTGTTTTGAAGGATGAAATAAAACATTTCAAGTAAGACAAATTCGCTCTTAGGTCAATACATTTAGTTTTGAAAAAAAGAGCTTTTCAGTTTTGAGAGATATAATAGAATATTTCAAGTAAGACATACTCGCTCTTGGGTCAAAACATAAAGCTTTTCAAAAAATAGTTATTCGGTTTTGAGACACGAAATAATTTTTTTTAATAAAATAGGTTGGTTCTTGGGTTCAACTTTTTACCTCTTAAAAAAAGAGCTCTTCCATATTGTAATGTAAAAATGTTTCTTATTTTGAAATAGTTTCCGTCTTGAAGTGATATATTTAAAAAATTAAAAAAAGAAACTTTTCAATATTGGTATAAGAATATATTTGTTGGCCCAAGAACTATAATACAAAACATTTTATTTCTTAGGTGAAGACATTTTCGACTTTCCTTATATCGAAAACCTAAAAGATCTTGAACCAAATAAACTCTCTTGGCCTAAGATATTATTTTTTTCTGTGTAGGTTTGAGGTTCTGCGATAATAAAAGCCAATCACATTTTACTAGATAATAAAATTAATTTACTTGATAATAATTCTAATTGATAATAATATTAAACCATGCATCAACTAAATGGACCTAGATGGACTAGAATCAAAAATGGGTATTCGAAACAAAAACGAGGAAGCTCTAATCAAAACATCAAGGGCATCACCGGCAATCTGTGGCCGGCCCTTCAACGACTAACTGAATGGATATTAAATATTAGATATTTGAAGTTGCAGTAATAGGTATACTAACAAACAAGATATAAGGAGAATTTATATATATATATATATGCATGGAATCGCTTTAAAATATATATTTTTTTAACCAACACTTGGCTATCTTCCCTTCAGGAAGAATATTGATAAGTTGGAGAATGATCTCAAAATAAAAAAATATTATAAGTAAATAAAAAAACAGTCAACAGTACGGACCACGAGTCTGTAGTGTGAAGGTTTTACTAATAAAAAAAACCCTATATTAGTCAAATTGGACCTTGATAGGGCAAAGTCAAAGATATCGATTCCCATGAATAAGAAAACGATTGCCTTTTGTTCCCTGATATTGAATTTGTTTATGAACTTATTCCATGTAACGGGATAATATTTATATTGATGCTTTTATTTACTGACAACCACAATAAGATAATCGCTTTCCAGATATTATTTGCCAGTTCCAATTACAGTTAGTCTGTTTAAAGCCTTTGACCACATCACCAAGTACCATCAGTTGAAGTTGTAGTTAAAAAGTAGCCTACAAGCTATATAAATAATCTATTATACATTTCCAAAGGAGTAATCCGGGTGTTTAATCACTTACATATTGATGGGTTTCAGTCCAATTAACATTTAGCAAGTACTCAGTTATTCTTTAAATTAGCGCCCATGGGAAGTATTCTTCGGGTGAGCGTACAGTGACCAGGCCCCCTGATATTTATACTCTCGGGAGTACGCTAGCTTTATAATGCGTGACCTTGAGTGAGTGATGGAACCCTGGCCAGAGTCTGGTGTCCCAACTGTTGGGTCCCAGGCGTGGAGCCGCAATATTGTTTATCAACTTATGAGATGATACCCCTTCAACCAAGCTAGCTGCTGGATCTGCAGCATCTGGAAGGGCAATATTATCCATGACAATATTTTAACTCAGCAATTACTATGAGAAATAAATATACTCCAATGTCTGAAACACCACCTTAGTACATTGGAAGTAATTTTTTATTTTATTTATTTACTTGGAAGACCAACAGCCATTATGTCTAACAGAAGTATGTATATAAAGCAATGGGCCAATTATAAGTCCTCACGAATATAAACAAATTAGGTTAAACAATGACAATAGTGTGAATTATACTTAGAGCTTTATCATGTACTTGCCATTATAAATATTATGCCCTAATAGTTAATTCTGAATACGACATAATTAGCCGAAAATATCCCTGGCCAACAACTGTCTAGCCGATCCTATGCTCGTACAGAATAGATCTATATCTATATCCAGACGTTTACTGAGTACATTGAAATTATTGGACGCTCTTAACAAGTATGATTTTTTTGTATAATTAGTATCAGATACCGTAACATTTATCAGTGGGTTAAACCTTAACAGTTTAGTCGCGGTATTCAATCGAACTTTACCCAAAATTTCGGGGCAATCAACTGTACCTGCTACTATTTTTATAAGGTATGTAAGATCAGCAATTTCTCTTCTTACAGAAAGAGGAAGCAGATGAAATCTTCTACAGAGATTTAAGTAATCATCTGATATATAACAAACTTTTGTACGATAGCATAGATATTTAATGAACTTGATTTGTATTCGCTCAATTCGTTCGACGTAATTATGATACTGTGGATTCCATACCTGGGATGCGTATTCTAAAATACTACGTACGAAAGTGCAGTAAAGAATTTTGTAGGTTCTTACATTATTGAAATAAGCACAACTTCTCATCACAACTCATCACAAATTTTTGAAGCGCTCGTAGCGAAGTTTGCTTAGCCATTCTGAATCGATCAGCAAAGTTAAGCAACGTCCGCCGCGGTCAGGAGTTGGATGGGTGACCGGTGGTGACATTACTACTGAGCGCTTTCGTGCTTCGGAGGGCACGTTAAGCCGTCGGTCCCGGTTGTTATCTTAGCATGGCAGTCGTTAAAGCATGGTGGTAGGGCACTTTGCGAATGCCTGCCTGGCTAGCTACCACCCTCAAGTTGAAAATCTGTCGCCAAGCACCTAACGGTGTGTTCCGGCAGCTGTCCTTGAGAGCCAGTAATTCTAGGTTAGCCTGTACAACATCTTCGACCACATCATCACTTACTATCAGGTGAGATAGTGGTCAAAGGCTAACCTATCAAGCATAAAAAAAAAAAAAAAAAAAAATCCTAGTGATTTTGACGCTCTAGTTACCATATTCTCAATGAGTTCATCAAATAAAAGTTTGGAGTCGTGAACAACTCCTAGGTCACGAATGGCTGAGCTCTTACTAAGAGTTTGATTTCTTAATCTATATGTAGAGGAAACAAAAAGTTTTTTTACGAGTGTATGTCACAGATGAACATTTGGAAGGATTTAAATCAAGTTTATTTTGTAGACAATATACATCTAGACGATTTAGGTCAGCTTGAAGCTTTATAATTTCTTCATATGAATTAATTTTCTATATTCTAATTAATATAATAGCTATCGATTACCGTTTCTAAAAGTGAACTTCTAGAGACGCACCGCAACACCTCCAACAATTTTACTCCTAAAACCATATATCCCTTAACCCACAACGGCTACGAGTATAAAGATAGTTGGTTCAAAGTTTAAGTAAGGGTTTACACGGTGCAAAAGAAAATAACTTGCAAGCAAGATTGTTACATCTGTATGTTCATGCTGCCTAACAGTTTTTTTTAATTACCTTAAAAAAAGCTTTAAAGCAAAAACGGTTTTAGTAAACCTTTCCTGTCATTTATAGCTCCCTAGTCAACATTTAAGATTGCGTGAGTAAAACCGCTTAAGTTTAAATTGACTACAGAATAAAGTTGCAAATAAAATACTAAAAACTAACCTTTAATAACCTTTAAATAATTCAATGTCTAAATAAAGTTTTTTCTTACTGCGCCAAGAGATAAAATATTTTACCAAGATAACATATAGGACATTTTTTATTTGCATGTTTCAAAAGTATAATTAACAAACTACCTACATTCTTTACCATTTTCGTTATTTCAGCCGACAAGCAGATAGTTTATATAAATGTCTTTTGGTTTTAAAAATTTAAAAAAGGCTAATTTTTTATGTGATTGTGATGGATCATCCATGTGGCCCACCTGACGTTAAGCGGGAACCTCTGCCTATAACAGATGCATTTCGTCATAAGTTTTTTTGTTTTTTTATTATGGTTGATAGGTTAGCCTTTGAGCACTATCTCACCTGATGGTAAGTGATGATGTGGTCGAAGATGTTGTTCAGGCTAACCTAGAATTACTGGCTCTCAAGGACAGCTTCCGGAACACACCGTTAGGTGCTTGGCGACAGATTTTCCACTTGAGGGTGGTAGCTAGCCAGGCGGGCATTCGCAAAATGCCCTACCACCATGCTATAACGACTGCCATGCTAAGACAACAACCGGGACCGACGGCTTAACGTGCCCTCCGAAGCACGGAAGCGCTCAGTAGTAATGTCACCAGCGGTCACCCATCCAACTCATGACCGCGGCAGACGTTGCTTAACTTTGCTGACCAGTTCAGAATGGCTAAGCCAACTTCGCTACGAGCGCTTCATCAGTGACGAACTACATTGCACCAGTAAAAACAACCAGTTGATAAGTCTCAAATGCCTGTTATTTTATAATTATTTACTGGCTCTCAAGTACCTCTGCCGGAACACATTGTTAGGGGCTTGGCGAAAGGTTGCCTACTTTAGGAAGGTAGATAGCCCGGCGAGCATTCGCAAAATGCCTTTTATATTATTTTATGTAATACAAATAATATCACTATGCTATGAAACTGAAACTGGCGGTGGGGATCGAACCATTGACCTGCGGAATAGGAGTCCGTCTCTCATCAATGCAGTTACTGCAAATAAAGTTATAACTTACGAGGCTAATTGATCAGTTAATAATAACTAGGCAAGCTTCATCCAATCGTATGTAAAACTGGCTGATGTAACTCCTTAAATTAGTATAATAGATAGCTTCATAATGTTATGAGACGACAGAAGTATAGCAGGTACTTTATTATCATATATGTGGGATGGTAACGTATGAATGATGCGTAGAGTGGAACGTATGAGGAATGAGTGAGGTGACGGATGTGTGTGCGAGCGAGAAAAAAAGAGAGATGGCCATTGATAAGTGAGAGAACAAAAGGTGTTAAGGTGTTAAAATAATTAAAATAGGATTAAAGGTGCAGAAGGTTAAATGAATAGTAAAATCGTTGTGCTTGTTTCGCAGGTACAAAAGAGAAAAATAGAAGAGATAATAGAAGAGATCGGTGAATATCTATAGCGATGTACTATGGAGTTATGAGTCAGTTTGATGTGAGCCAAATATTCTGATTAAAGTCAGAAACAGAGTTTTATCTTTGAGCAAATAGAAACGGTTAATAGAACATATTCTTCTTTCAAGTATATCAAATCAGATTGGCTTTAGTCTGAATAAAATGAAGCTTTCACAAACAAAAAGTAATTGCAGTTATTTCTATATTTGCTCAGCAGTGGCTCAAAGCAAATTAATAAGGTTTAGACCTTCCCCGCGCTAAGTAATTAGTAATAACGTTAATTATTCCGTCTGCGAATTACTTACGCTTAATCAAAGGTCTTGGAAGGGACAGGATATTAAAATTGAAATTATTTAAGCGATGAAAGTGTTCACGCACAGCGTCAGATTCTGTGGGAGCCATTTCTTATTTAAAGGAGTTTTACTATGTTTTTTTTATGTATTCAATGACATTACAAAACTGTACAATACTTGTTTGGGCATATATGTTGTTTTTTGTCGAGAAAGTTTTTTTTAGCCCGCGTGACATATCACAGCATGTACCAAAGTAGATATAATGGCAGCAGGCATGATATATATACCAATTACCTACATAATAGTCAACGTAAAAGCGTAGACACAGAGTCGTGTCTGTGCTTAAAGCCTAGGTAATTATCACGCTAATATCAAATAAATGTGCTGTGCTGTATACTGAGAAAAAATATGGTTGACCTGAAGATCTTCGTTACCGTGAACTACGTTAAATTGAATATTTTTAATCGAGTAAGCTGATTATTTTCATTGCCTCTGATATAAGCCTTACACATGTAACCTAACTGTCTAGTTGTAGTAACCAAATCCTCATACATTTTTATCTAGAATTTATTTTTAAAATGAAATTCTCGTGAGTGTCACACATATTTAAATATTATAATTAGTTTTGTTTACCGGTTTCATTTGTAGGCCCAACGAAGTATATTGTTTTTTTTATGAAAATGTGACTATGTTTTTCGGTTAAAATAACTAAACAATGTGTCCCAGTTTCAGAATTAAGTACCCATAATATTACCATCATCACAGGCATTGGTTCTCCATACAATAATGAGCTGTTTATTCCCTTGTCGATCAGAAGGGAATTTAAGATTTTAAAAAGTAAAATCACAAAAATCACTTAAATATATTCACAAACAAATTATTACAAATGATATGAATTTAACGAAAGAACCGTCAAGCCTAAACGCCGCGCACAGAATGAGAACGAGCCTTTTTTTTTTTAGGGAGGACAGAGATGCTGGCTACCGCCTGTGCGGTCGTCCAGCTCCACCGGGTTTTGGGCGAGGGCCCTACAATAGCCCGGAAGAACGAGGCTCGGTCGGCGCTCGGTTTTATAGATGTGGGTAGGTTGGTAGTTGACTCAGCGGACATTCTCCTAACAATATTATAATAGGCAATTGACGAAATTCAAAGACCGATGGCTGATTACTGATATAACTCTTTTGATTCAATTGCACTGATGCATTTAATTTGATTTTGTAAGTACCCAATAGTACCTATGAAAAATGGACACGATAAGCCGTCAATCGATACGTAGATCGATATAATTTATAACGTGCGGGGGTGAAGACATTAAGAGCTATATAGCGATGCGTTAAGAGCACCATAAGTTAGATAATTGTTATTGTATGAGCAAGCTACATAATTTTTTTCTAATGTCATCATTTTACACTTCGACCTACTTTACCAATAATTCACAATTAAATCTGTCAAATCAGTTCGCAATTGGCCATCAAGAGCGCCGCGCGTACTCAATCATTCATTTTCATTCCGTATTTTATCTAGTTTTCGTCTCTTAATTATACACCAGTTTGATCAGTACCAAGTTTTATCATTTATACATCATATTGTTTCGGCGCAGCCCGAATATTTATTTTTGTTTTGCGCAAATATGGTAAACAGCAACTTCTCTCAATTACGGATATCGAATCTAACATCATTCATGGGACGACATGTGGTCGTCCCGGGGATGTAAGTATGTTGGCTGTAGAAGATGATTGTAATCGGATTTAGTAGGTGAATTTCTTACGCAAAATGATTTTTCCAACGCATAAAAACACTGCTGACTTTTGACGTCGGAACTAATTAACGGTTGATTTCAAAGGACGCAGTAAAATAGTTAATAGTTATTTTTGTGGGACATAAGTGTACAGTTAAAAATATATTTTTATACAATATGACAAATATGATATTAATATATTATATTCTTTATACTATTAAGGCAACATCAGGCGTAATCGATCATGCGTTATGTACTCACATTTAAATCCAATGAATAAAAACTAACGTCATTTTTACTAATTTTTAGTAAAAAAATACGAGATAACTCACTTGGTTAAATCAGATAGCCTCAGCGATAGTTTCGACCACGTCCGGTGGTCTTTTATTTAAAACTATAGACGGAGTTTTCTGACTTAAATACGTGAATTATCTCGTATTATTTACCAAAAATTAATATATTTTTACACCGTTTTTATTTTTATGAAGGAACAGTTTCAGCACTGCGGATCACTCGTTCTTGTCTGTCTGTCGATCGTCTATTGTATCGATCGTCTATGCCTGTTTTATCTAAACGGAACAAAAATATTTGATATGACATTACAGCATAACATTTTATGCCACTCTACTTATTACGCACGGATCAAATACTTTAAAGAGTAGTTATCATGCTAAAATTATTATTAAAACCGGGATATTTAACGTGTTTTTGATTATTTATGAGCTCTTGATATTTCGGCACCGTTGCAAGCGCCATAATCACGAGTACACTGAAGTCTATGCGAGTCTATGGTCGGCACTAACAGCAGACGAACCGGTCTACCCTCTTTCAACTTTATGGCGAATTATAAATTGTAATAAAGCTAGGGCCAGAATAATCTCCCCGTGAGAGGTCTCGCTCGCGCTCACCGATCGGGAGGCCAGCGAGCACCCGTCCCTCCATCGCCGTTGTCGAGCCCACTTCGGACTCCGAAACGGAGATGGAAGTAGATCCGAGTCGCGCCTTACGCACCGACTCGGACTCAGATAACGACGGCTATACCGTCGTAGATAGAAAACGCAAGCGTGCTCCTAAAGCCGCTAGTTGCGTAACTTCCGCCCCTCCCGCCAAGGCACCCGCTAAGGCCCCCGCCTCCGGCAAGAAGCCGACCCCCGCCCCGCGCCCCGCGTCTCCTCCCTCCGCTCCGGCCACCACTGCCGCGTCCCCTCAGGACGCGAGCGCGCGCCGCGAAAAACCGCCTCCGCCCCTGTTCATTCAGGACAAAACCAAATGGGACATGCTGTCCCGTTTAGTTTCGGATCGTGGGATCCATTACACTAATGCCCGCTCCACGCAGCAGGGCATTAAAGTCCAAGTGCCCACCAGTAGCGACCACAGAGCGCTAACAAAGCTCCTCCGTAAAGAGAGCATAAGTTTTCATACTTATGCGCTCGAAGAGGAGAAAGTCCTTCGCGTTGTGATTCGCGGTGTGCCTAAGGAGATACATACCGATGCGGTATGTGACGACCTTAAAGCACAAGACTTCCCTGTGCATGCGGTTCACCGCATGTACAGCGGGAAGGACCGCAGTCCATATGACCTAGTACTCGTAGTACTAGACCGTACACCAGAGGGCAAGGCCATTTTTAATTTAAAAAAGGTCTGTGGCCTCTCAGGACTCGATGTCCAAGCCCCATACAAAAATGGAAGTCCCTCGCAGTGCCATAACTGCCAACTATACGGGCACGCCTCCCGTTTCTGCTTCGCTCGCGCTAGGTGCGTTAAGTGCCTAGGCGATCACGCGACAGCAGCGTGCACTCGCACCCGGGATTCGCCGGACCCACCCAGTTGTGTTCTGTGCGGTGCTCAAGGGCATACCGCGAATTACCGTGGGTGCCCTAAAGCACCACGAGTGAACCACAGGGTGGCAAGGCATAGGCCGACCCGCCCCTCTTATGACCGTTACCAACGGGTCAGCCCTAAACTAACGGTAGTACCTGCCTCACAGGTAATACCCGCGCCGCTCCCAGCCCGTAACGCATGGTCTAAACCACCCAGTATGGTTAAGACCGTCGCTACCGCCCGCGCCCCGGCCCGCGCGCCCGCGCCCGCGCCCGCACCCGCACCCGCCCGCGCCGCGGCCCCTGCCCGCGCACCGGCCCCGGCTCGCCCAGCGCTCCCGGCACCCGCTGCCAACACCGTTCGCGCCCCTCCCCGCGCCGCTTCCCGGCCACAAGCTCCCCCTATGCCATTGATGGCTGCCCCTCTTCAAGAGGCAATCAACCTAGTCAGCGATCTGGCTATGTCGGTTGACATCAATGAGGTACAAGAGCTATTCCACAAGATGCAATACGCTCAATCCCCAGCGGACGTGATCCAATACACATTGGAACACGCGAACTTACTAAGCGCCCTTAAGCGCTTCGTTCCCCAGGCCCCTCCCCAGTACAACCACTATGGGTAGTACAACCGCACGCACGAAACCGCGCTCAGTTTCGTTAGCGTCATTCAACGCTAACGGTTTCTTTAGACAACGTGACCTTGTCCACGACTTTTGTTGCACCCACCTTATCGACATTATATGCGTGCAGGAAACCCTTCTAAAACCGGGGAAGGCGAACCCTAGGTTTGCCAATTACAGAACGGTACGTGATGATAGAGTGAACTCCCGTGGGGGAGGCACTCTTATCTATTACAAAAGGTCCCTGCACTGCATCCCCTTACCTACCCCGACTCTTGTTAATATGGAAGCATCTTGTTGCCTTCTAGCTATGACTGGTCATCAACCTATAGTCATAGCGTCCTGTTACCAAGCTTGTCAAAAGCCGATCGTCCGAGCTGACTTAGAAGCATTGTTCTCATTAGGAAGCGCCGTCCTTCTGATTGGCGACTTCAATAGTAAGCACATCCTATGGAATTGTAACGTCAACAATCCCAGAGGCATTGCACTTGAAAAACTAGTCGCAGAACTTAATTTTGACATAATTGCGCCCACTGAGCCCACTCACTACCCTCACACGGAAGACTTTCGACCTGACTTGCTTGACATGGCACTACTCAGAGGCGTAACACTCCAGTTACGCTCCATAGAAGTGGTTCATGAGCTTCACTCTGACCACCGACCCATTATACTGCGACTAGGTCCCTACCCAACAACAGACCTCCCCCGCCCCACTAAGACGATAGTGAACTGGAAGCAATTAGGCGTTGCCCTAAAGGCTATCAGTTCACCGGACCTTGACAAGATCCCTGACGACATCCTGACTAAAGATGACGTAACCCTTGCGATCGATTCGTTCACTAATCACCTCTCCACCGTAGTAGGTGCATCCGCAAAGGAGGTCATGGTGCCGGACGACCGGCGCCTTGTCATTCCAGCGGATGTGAGACGATTAGTGACGGAAAGTAAAGCAGTGACCCGACATTACGACTCTTACCCCAGTAAAGAGAACAAAACTAAGAAACGCCACTTTGAACGCATGGTTCAAAGTCGCATGTCTGAGTTGCGTGATCAACAATGGGGTGACAAACTTTCAAACCTCGTGCCAAGCCACCAGGCTTATTGGGACTTGGCGCGAGGTATGAAAGGAAGTAACTACAACGACATGCCTCCCTTATACAGACCAGTCCCACTAGTCCCAGCGTTCTTTGACGAAGACAAAGCTGAGTGCCTAGCTGATAGCCTAGAGGCTCAGTGTTCCCCTAACGTAGATCACGTTGACCAAGCTCACCTCGATTCGGTGGATGCTGAAGTCGAACGTAAAAGCTCTGTGGTCACCTCTGAACTCCCACCAATCACCTTAGCGACTTACGCTGAGGTGGCGAGACTGATCAAGGCCCTCCGACCGCGCAAATCCCCCGGTGCCGATGGCATCTCCAACAGGGTTCTTAAAACCCTCTCTCCTCCTCTCATCCATCTCCTAGTCAGCATCTTCAATGCTGCTATGAGCCACTGCTTATTCCCAGACACCTGGAAATGTGCAAATGTCATTGGCATTCACAAACCAGGCAAAAGCTCATCTGACCCCACCAGTTACCGCCCCATCAGCCTCCTCAGTGCCTTAGGCAAACTTTACGAGCGGTTACTTGCAAACCGTCTCCAGTCCCATGCTAAGGAACACCACCTTATCCCAGATGAGCAGTTTGGCTTCAGGCCCGGACACTCATGCGTCCAACAGGTGCACCGCCTCACGGAGCACATCATTGAGGGCTTTAACAAGTACCCCAAACCCCAGACAACGCTAGCAGTCTTCCTCGACGTAGCGAAAGCTTTTGACAAAGTCTGGCACAATGGCTTGATTTACAAGCTATACCAATTTGGCGTGCCAGAACGTCTTGTGCTCATCCTACAAGACTTCCTTAAAGCCAGAAGCTTTCGCTATCGCGTGGAAGGCACCCTCTCCTCCCCCCACCCAGTCAGAGCCGGAGTCCCTCAGGGCTCCGTGCTATCACCCATTCTTTTCGCGCTGTATACCAGCGACATCCCACGCTCTCAGCCTAACGTCCTATTAGCCCAATACGCGGATGATACCGCTATTTATACCACTGGGTGGCATATCAGTAGAAAGTCCATTCCCGCCCTCCAACGGGCCATCACCGAGATCGGTGACTGGTTCCGTAAATGGCGCATCGCGGTCAACCCAGTTAAAAGTGCAGCTATGTACTTTACTGAGAAGGGCCGCCCCCGTTACCCGCAACCTTTAACTTTGTTCGACCAACCCATCCCCTGGGTTAGTAAAACAAAATATCTCGGAGTCACCCTTGATCGGAATCTCACCTTTAGCGATCATATAACAACCGTCCGTAACAGAGCGGCCTTTGTAATGGGTCGCCTTGGTCCCCTGATTCGCAAAGAGAGTAAAATGTCTCTTAGAAATAAGAAGACACTTTACACTGCCTGCATCCGCCCCATCATGACTTACGCATCAGTAGTGTTTAGTCATGCTAGTGAGGCCCATCTCCATAAGCTTCAAGTCATTCAAAACCGTTTTCTTCGTAGTGCAACCGGCGCTCCGTGGTATATCCGGAACACCGAGTTGCATTGCGACCTAAACCTTCCCTCTTTAGCGCAGTTCAATAAGGACTGCGCCCGCCGATACTTTGATCGAGCGCCCCACCACTCGAACCCTTTGGTTGTCCAGGCATCGAACTACTCGACCGCCTCTTCTATCCCATTTTTCAAACCCCCCCGTCGCCGACCACGGCAGGTATTAGACGACCCGGATGACCCCATCGCAGTCATTACATTGGCAGCTTTAGCGTTATCCGCAAGTCGTCGAGGTAAAATCCCCAGGTGTGAGGTAATTAGAGGTCACACAATCAAACACCGAGCTCGCCGGCGAGCTCGAGGCAAAAACAAGGTCACGATAAATTGCTCTCCAAATAGTCAAAGAGTATTATTCAGTAGGGCCCAATTGTGCAACACTGCAGTTGCACAGAGGCATTTTGCTCCGATCCCCCCCATGTCTCTCGACAGCGAGACAAGCCGAGGTCCGAACCACAGTGGTGCCCTTGAGCTCGCTGTCAACCCCTCCTATAATAGCGGTACGTTTTCGGCGTCCGCAGGAGATGGAGGTAGAAAGCGCTTTTCGCCTTCTACGCCCGTCTCGGGAGAAGTGCCTTCGGCACTTCTCCCTCCCGGGCTATTGTAGGGCCAGGCCCTCGCCCAAAACCCGGTGGAGCTGGACGACCGCACAGGCGGTAGCCAGCATCTATGTCCTCCCTAAAAAAAAAAAAAAAAAAAAGGCCAGAATAATACGAATTTATTAACCAATTTAGGTAATTCATTAATTTCGATAAAATACAGTGATTTTAAATTCTACACATATACAATTGTGAAATGTAACTAACATTATAAAAACGTTATACTATTCAGTATGCAATAAACAAAATTTTATGTAAAAGTTTTAGTTTTTGTGCAATGGCCATTGCCTAAAAGGTATTAAACGTGAGTAATAATTCAAATTGTAAAATATTAAAAATATATATTATGTAATTTATTGACTAGTGAAGCGAATCTTTACCAATATAGAATCTGAATCTAAATCTGAGAAGGTGAGCTAGTGTGGGCAAATTTCAAGCCACAAGATAGTTAATACCTTTTCCGTTATCCTAAATTTGGTGTAGTTCTGGTTTGCAAGCAACTTATGCGAGGGAATTATAAGCCAGAAGACCATTGATACCATTTTCATTGCTCCATTTGATTAAGTTTGCTTTTCTGAAAGAAGGAGAAATTAATAATAAACCTTTGCTGGGTTGCAAGAAGTCCACATAAGGGGTATCTAAGCCGCGTAAATTAGATTATTATAAATTTAAGGTTTCGCTGCCCAAATCTTAATGTTGTTTTGTTTATAATGTGAGTGGTTTATTTTACTGCAAGCGACTCGCGTGAAGAGATTCTGAGTCATTCTAGTGGTTCCTTTTTATGTTATTTTATTTCAAAAGCGTGGTTCGTTTATTCGCAGGCCACTTGCGAGTAAATTCCAAGACAAAGTTGTAGATACTTTCTCTTCAATTGTATTGAACTATAAATTGTGTTATTTTTTAATGTTTAGAGGCTGCTTTCTTGGTGAATGCAGAAGCTATATAATGATGGAGAAACGGATGCATAGGAGCATAAACACTCTGATGAAAAACCAGGGAATTGTAAATACTATTGCCTGTGATAACTTATCATATATAAATATGCCTATATGATCAAATTCAACATATGTTGAATTTATAGTCTTGTTATAAATGTTTATAAAATGATATTAATGTATTATTTTATTAGCAATTGGAAATGCTCCATACCTTGTGTTATTTCATCAATAGTTCACAACTACAGTCTCCTATAATTTTATAACAAAAACATTAATACGAGTATATATTTTACTTTAAATACTGCCCCTTACCGTTTTAGACCAAGAAAAACTCATTACTTTTGGCTTCACCAAAAAAATATAACACGTAATTAAATTGAAAATTGACGCACAATTCTGTTCAAATCCGAAAATTTAGTTATTGTATTTACTCAAATCAAGGGCTAAAGCAAGGGTTAGACAAAATCTTGGAAACAACAGATAAGGTTTTCTTCAAACACATCCACAAACAACCGCGTCCGAATAAAATACAACATCAAAATTTGTTCATTAGTTAGAGAGTTGTAATGCCACGATAGGATACAAAAATAAACATACACACTATCAACCTCACTCGTTTGGCGTCCGGAATTAAAAATAATGATTATGTTTAAACTTCCCAATACTTAGAATATAGAATATATTTACGTCCATACTTATCGATCTTGGTGTTGAGAAAGTTCCCGTCGCGACAGGTGCGCAATCCCAACACTCAAATCGCACAAATTCCTTAAAGCTTAAAAATATTTGTAACAAATTATGTACAATTAATAAAGTTAATCTACGGCAATCAGGCTAATCACAGATCCACCCGGGTTTTATTAAATTTATCCTGGAATTTACGCGGCAGTCACCCAGAACGCGAAGACGGAACGATCGCGGAATTTCTAAGTTGTTGTTGGTCGGCATAAAGTGATTTACGGGTTACTTTATTATCGAATTATGATGATCCATTACTGACGTTTGTTGAATTATTATTTTAAAATAGGTTTCATGCCTTCTAGCTACCCTTAGTTAAACGCTGGTAATGTTATCACAGCAAGAGGGTAGGAAGCCTCTAAAATAAATACTAAGGAAAAACTGTGTACTAAAAAAACTTTCCAATTTTAATGGTTCTGAGTATTTTTAATTAACACATATTCAATCAACTTACAGACGTTGATATATTCTAGGTTTTCTCTTGTAACAAGTACCGTACCATATTAATTCAATTAATTCTGGTGTTACTTTTTAAAATAATTAATAACCAAATGAATGGTGGATGTTTTGGAAAAATTAAGACTTGAGGTAGACCGAATTGACGTTAGAGACTATCACGTCACCCAGTCGCAACAATTTTGACCCTATTCAATCCAGGTCATGTATTATAAAAGATCCCCTAATAGCTGCCAAAATTATATATTACCATAGAAAAATATATCAGTACTAATATTATAAATGCGAAAGTAACTCTGTCTGTCTGTCTGTTACGCTTTCACACCAAAACTACTGAACCGATTGGATGAAATTTGGTATGGATATAGTTTGAGACCCGGGAAAAAACATAGGATAGTTTTTATCCAACTGCGCAAAAAGAGGTTAATGTAACTAACAAATATTTTTGCGCGATAACCGACATATGTGCGGGTGGAGCCGCGCCCGGAAAGCTAGTTTTAAATATTTCTAACATAATTTGTTCAGTAGATTGATATTATACTGTCCATCGTGGAATGTAAATAACAACATTTCTAAAGCAGGACTGTGTACAGCAATAGATAGACAATCCGGCCGATACAGTTAGGCAGAATAAATGACACAATTCCATCTCTGTGATATTATGTCTCCCTGAATGAGCTTTACAATAATAATCATTATGATACATATATTAAGTAGATATTTAAATGGCTATTTTTTGTATAATCCTTTATTTCTAAGGTAAATATTTCATATTGTAAGTCATATTCATTATTTAATTCTTTTTTCTAAGTATTTTATTTGTGCACTATTTAATAATCATCACTACAGAAAACGTAAAAGCCGTAACACAGGTAATTCAAAGCACACCTACTAACGCCCCTCATACTGCTAAGATTTGTAATTTTAGTTATGTAATAGTTTGGTATTATTTTTGTTAACTTAGGATGCTTATGACATATACTTTTGATTGAATTTAAAAAAATAATATTATTATTGTACTTTACTGGTTCTTCAAAGCGAGATAATTCTGAAGCAGTGATGGCTCAGAAGCATTGCCTGTGGACTGCCGCGCAGCAGGTCCATGGTTCGAATCCTGCCGCGGACTTGAGCTTCACCGCATGGTGGAACGGCATTTTGCGAATACCCGCCTGGCTAACGAAGACCCTCAAGTAGAAAATCTGTCGCCAAGCACTTAACGGTGTGTGTAAGAGAAATTACAGGCACATATGAGACTTAACAACTATGTCTGAAGATGAAGGGCGCAGTGCAATTCGTGACTTGTGACGAAATAAATCTGTTTTTGGCAGAAGTAAGTCCTCTTAACATTAGGTGGACCTCGAGTTTGTTCAGTCACAATAAAATAAAAAAAAACACGGATGGGCAACATCGGGCCTCGTCACAGTATCAATACGCCATTTTGTAGCTCATTCTTCGTTCTTGTGTGCCGTCGTTCACATGCACTGCCCACTATGGATTACAAAACAATTTGGAAGGAGATTGAAAAAATGAAGCAAGCATTGTTAGTTTAACGCTGAATCCATGAGAGGATGAAGATACTTCATATTCTTTGATATCATCTCCGCCGAAAAAGCGAAGAATATTGGTTATATGTAGTGATTTGTAGGCAAGACGTCGTAACCAACTAAACGGTCAGTACCATTATATCAATATATCTATCCAACCTAAAAAAATATTGCAAGTATCGTCTGCAAGGCATACGCAATAATTATGTTAATTACTACGTAACTCTGTTGCAAACATTGTCTGAATGGCATACGCAACTTTATAAGTACCTATACTTACTATAAAAACTATAGATTACTTTGTTGCAAATATTGTCTGCATGACGTGCGCAACATATTACCCACTTATAGTTTAAATGGTACATTACTTGAGTCAAGGTTATACGGCTACCCTCACTTTTTAAGTTTTTTTACCAAACGCTGCCTTACGGTATTGATTATAAAATTCTATAACCTAGCAATGCAAGTGTATACCTACTGTATGTTTCACGCAATAAAATAGTAACGGGAAATATTCAATAAATAGATCTTTATTCTATACTGAGAGAAAACCTTACGATTAGTCACAAATTTGGGAATGATATACATGACCATATCGCTGTCCGATGGGTAGACATACTACACAAGTGACTGAAAAAGGACCACAGAAGTGAGTTGTTAAAATCGCATCTCCCACCTAAAAACTATACCTACGTATTGCCTCCAATACTAAATGACGAAATTACATTTAGAACCATCTCATACATTGAACTTTCCTTACAGGTAAGTTTCTTTTAATAGTTCATTATTTTTATCTGGGTCAACTGGCACCATTATCTTTCTACCTATGAGTATATCCCAGTTGTGATGCAGTTGAACCACTCAAGGGACACAATACCCAGCTACGAGTGGCTAAATCATAGACTGCCACATATATGATATCACCGTAAACAAGACCCACAATTAATATCTTAACATTTTGAGGCGTGTGCAAATGGGATGCTAGTTGCGACAGATCTCAGTTGTACCCAGTAGCTTACCCAGGATCATAGCCAGTGTAGTGTAACTGAGATCCTGGTAGCGGCAGACAGTAGCACATTTAGGACACCAGTTGCGAAAGATAGCGTAAGTAGCGAAATTGTAGTACTGGTTGCAACAGATTGGAGCGCATTTGGATTTCCGTTTGCGACAGATAAGAGCGTATTGGTAATCAATTTGTCAATATTTGTATATGACAAAGCAAAGGGATTTTTGCATTAGTCTTTGTATTTAAAAAGAGAGAAAACTAAGTCCCAATAAAAGCCTATTATCGCTTATTATCGATTACACGCCTCTTTACAATGTGTCGCGTAGAATGAAACACGTAAAAAATCCTTCTAGCTACTTTTCGTGGCGTATCTTATATCACGTTGGTACCTACGCTGATATTAAACAGCTATTGATATGTTCCATTTATCAGGTTATTATCAGGATTCGAAAAGTAAGGCACTGCCTCTAAAAAAATATATTGTTATAACAAGATGTTATTAGAGAATGTATAAGAAGTTATATTTACATACGTTATCGTTATATTTGACTGTATATAGGACTGGACAAACTTTTGTCAATTATTATTTTAGGTATACGGGTATATAAGTATATATTTAGTTTTTAAATGTATACATATATATGAATGTTTGTATACTTTTAAACATAAAAATGTTTTAAGTTGACAACACTAACTAATAAACAAACTCAAAATCTCCATCAACTTTTTTCAAAACTAACTTTCTAACCATACCTTAACCAATGATTAGTTGTCGAACGGCGAACTTTTCAACTAAACTTTCAACTCCAAATGGAATCTTCACGTCATCGATTAAGGCTAGTTTAGTATAATAGTCGAGGCATTGTGAATAAAAAATAATCACTTAGCACGAGCGTCTCGTCAGCTGACCTTGTAAGTTACTAACGTCAATGAGTTCGAGTGCACCGTTTGACTGAATTATGAGTCCAGATTAAAATTCTATATAAGTGGTTTTGCCTTCCTGTAACAGTATTTTTCCCTTAGTCGCCTCTTACACACCCACGGGATGATAACGGGAGGTGAAATTCTTACCCGGCACCCCACGGGGCACGGGGTTTTTGCCATACAATTGATAAACTATGGTTAATATTAAGGTTACTGATTAGTACTTTTATGGAGCTATTATTGAAATCAAATACTGGTGAGTTTGAAAAATAAAGGCTGACACGAGCACACCTATTCACCTAGATAGTATTTTAGTAAAACTTACCATGTGTTAGCTGTTACGACACCCATCAGTAGCCTTTGTAACCTCCGTACATTATAGATGCTAACTTAATTAGACCTTTTCCGTTTTGTAAATTAAAGTCTAATTTTTGTAGGTGTTTTCATCTCTGTCGTAATTTATAGCATTAGTTTAAATTAATAAGTAATAATATCTGTTTATTGTGTTACGGTTCAATTTATGTTTAGTACGGGAGGGGAATAAAAACCAACGTGCACTCTTGTGAATTGTTTGTAATACACTAACTTAAGAAATAGGTGAGCGATATTTAAATAGTGTATCGTACATACCGCCCACCAAAAACAACAGTTTTTAAACATTTCAACATTGCAATAACATCTTAAACAAAACAATATCATAATAACTTTGAAGTAATGGACTGTAATTTGTAAAACTTTAACAATATTTTTTTTTTTAATTTGATTATTAACCATATATTTATAACATTTCATCATGCATTTGTATATCACTTTTTACTCTTATATTTTATACTACTTTTATCACTTTAGAGGTTACATTTTCACACAAACTAATGACCGTCCACAGAAACTGATTGTGACACTGACTCTTTAGGGAGTGGTATAACCTTGGATAAAGGTCTTTTCAATACATGATCTCCCTTGCACTGGACTGTCACCACTCTAACTAAATTGTCAGCCCCTGGATGCAAATACTTGATTCTTCCAAGCATCCACTTTGCAGGTGGCAAGTTCTCATCCTTTATAATAACTACATCTCCAATATCAGGCGATGGAACTGTTACTTGCCACTTATACCTCTGTTGCATCGTATTAAGATATTCAGTTTGCCATCGGTACCAAAACTCTTGTGTCATTCTTTGAACTAACTGCCATCTAGTTAACAAGTTAACTCTTTTGTCTGTAAACTTTGTTGCCTCGTCATCTGGTATGCTTATTAAAGGCTCACCCACAAGGAAGTGTCCTGGAGTCAGTGGTGTGTCTGTGCTGTTATCTATTTGACATAAGGGACGCGAATTCAAGCAGGCCTCTATTTGAGCTAGCAAAGTGGCCATCTCTTCATAGGTAAGCTTAGTGTCCTTGTTTATCCTCGTCAAAAGCGTCTTAGCTGAACGTATTCCCGCTTCCCATAAACCTCCACTTGTTGGCATTTTTGGGGGTATAAAATGCCATGTAGTCCCATCATTCGCTAGTAATTCAGCTATTTCTTTAGCAACGTTATTTTTACCCTTCTCGAACATATCCTTTAATTCCTTTGCAGCTCCGACAAAATTTGTGCCGTTATCACTGTATACATTTGAGCAACGGCCTCTACGTGCTACAAATCTCCGAAATGCAGCTATAAAGGCTTGTGAGGTGAGATCTGTCACGGCTTCTAGGTGTATGGCTCGCGTGCTCATACAAATAAATAAACAAATATATCCCTTTGTCGACTGGTGTCCACGACCTTTAGATGTTCTGATTGATACAGGTCCTGCAAAATCAACTCCACTATTCAAAAAAACGCGATGTTGATTTACTCTTACTGCTGGCAATTGGCCCATGAACTGATTCTTGACCTTAGCTTTGTCAATCACGCAAATCTTGCAGTGATGTATACATTTTCTTACAGCTGATTTCAATCCAATAACCCAGTACTTAGTTCTGACGTAAGCCATCATTGCTTGAATGCCACCATGAAATGTTTTAATATGAGCTTCATTTACTATCAATTTTGTTATATGTTGATTGGCCGGTATAATTATTGGATGTTTTGTTGTTTCTGCGATGGAAGCAAATTCTAAACGACCTCTTATCCTCATTAAATCCTTGCTATCTAACCATGGTGATAGTGTGATAAGTGAACTTCCTTTCTTAACTCTTCCTTCCTTTTTCAGATCTATTACCTCTCTTTCATATACTAAATTTTGATAATATCTTATGCAGTCTTCTAATATTCTGTCCATTTCATTTGGCATAAGATATCTTTCTTTCACTTCTATTTCCTTAGTTTTCTTCATTCTTCTGCAGTAAGCAAGTACTCTTTTCATTCTGGATATCGTTGAAAATCTTTCCCAAATTGACTTCTCTACTTGAATACTATTTGTGTGAAACGAATTCTTTATTTCAAGTTCCGTAACTGGAATCTGACATCTATTAAATTCTAAATTTTCATTCTTCAACCATTTAGGTCCAGTCCACCATATATCTAGAAAAGCTAAGTCGCTTGCTTGAATGCCTCTTGTGGCGACGTCAGCTGGGTTTTCGGCGGACTGAACATGGGCCCAACGGTCGCTGTCTAATACCCGTGTAACATCTGCCACCCGATTTGCCACAAATGTTTTCCAACGACTAGGCTGTGATTGTAACCATGACAAGACGACCATTGAATCTGTCCATGCGAAAATTTTGTGTTTTGGTATACTTATTAGTTCCTTCAAATCACTTATAAGTTCTGCTAGCAATGCTGCAGCGCAAAGCTCTAATTTAGGAACTGTCAGTTGCTTCAGTGGTGCAACTTTAGTTCGTGATGCAATAAGAGTTACCTGGATGGCATCTTCTTCAACAATTCTAAGGTAGGCAACCGCTGTGTATCCAAGAGTGGAAGCATCTGCAAATCCGTGAATTTCAACATTTTTGTGGTTAATCGATGTCGTTTTTAACCATCGTGGTATTTTAATGTTTTGCAGGTGTGTCAATTCGTTTCTGTATCGTATCCACTCATCTCTCAAATCTAGCGGTAATTCATCATCCCAGTTCAAGTTGCAGACCCACAGCTTTTGAATTAAAGCTTTTGCTGTTATAACAACAGGAGACAACCATCCGAACGGATCAAATAGACGTGCTACATCAGAAAGAACCGATCTCTTCGTTATAGGACCTCTGAGCTCCGGTAAATTTACCGTTATCTTGAATTTATCATCTTTTCTGTCCCATGTTAATCCCAATATCTTTACAACCTTGTCTATTTTTATTTCTATTGTGTCCCTTGCATTCTTTTTTCCTTGTAAATGTTCTAATACTTCTTCCGAGTTACTTGTCAATTTTTGCATTTTAAATCCTCCCTTTAGTAGTATAGCTCTTATTTCTTCACACATTATCTTTGTCTTCTCGATATCTTCATTGCCGGTCATTAAATCGTCCATATAAAATGAGTTCTTTATTACAGGTGCAGTATTTGGGAACTCATGTGCTTCATCTTCGGCTAATTGATTTAGCGTTCGCACAGCTAGATATGGAGCAGCAGCTGTGCCAAACGTTACCGTCTGAAGATTGTAGGTTTCTATTTCCTTTTCAGGTTCATCTCGCCAGACAATGCGTTGCAAATTTGTGTGTTCTTCGGTCATCTTAATCATTCGATACATTTTTACTATATCGCCAACTACACATATTTTGTGCATTCTCCATTTAATTATTAAACTTCTCAGATCAGGTTGTAATACAGGTCCCACCATCATGGCTTCATTCAAGGAGTAGTTGTTAGATCCTTTGGCACTGGCGTCGAAAACTACTCTGACCTTACTGGTATCTTTGTCCTCTCGTAAAACAGCATGATGTGGTAGGTAAATTGCAGTTTTCGTGTCTAGTGTTTCTGATGATTTCATATGACCCATCTCCTTGTACTCATGAATGACTTTCATATATTCTTCCTTAAATTTCTGATCTCTTTGAAATTTCTTCTCTAACTGTTTGAATCTATGTATAGCTTGTTGTTTTGTATCGCCACACATATTTACTGTTTCTTCAATACTTTGTTTCAATGGTAAGTGTACTATGTACCTACCAGTGCTGTCTCTTTTAGTTGTTTCCTTGAATATATTTTCGCAGTTTTCTTCTTCTTTTGTTAGTATCTTCCTTTTCTTATACAAATCTGTTTCTATTTCCCAGAACCTTCTTAATATATCATTATCTTCTGCAACCATCTTTGTAACATGTAATGTGGTTACATTGTGTTGTTTGTTCATACCGTTGTCTTCTCGTTGACCCGATATAATCCACCCTAAACTTGTTTTCTGAGCCACTACCCCATCAGACATCTTAATCAATCCCTCCTCTATAATTTTACAGAAGGCATCGGCGCCAAGCAGTATGTCAATGCTGCCAGGCGTGTAAAAGGTAGGGTCAGCCAATTCCAAAGTTTGAAGCTGTGGCCAGTTCATCGTGATGTGCTTTGAAGGTAATGTTGTGGAAATTCTCTTTAGAACATATGCCTTCACTTGTATAACTTCACTTTCATTAAATCGCGATGTAACTGTCAGGTCAACCATGTGTTTTATAGGTACTTGTGTTCCTTCTCCCACCCCAGAGACTACACCGTTTATATGTGTTTTCTTCAAGCCTAATAACTCAACTGTTCTAGCGGATATAAAGGTGGCCTCTGAGCCCTGATCAATCAAAGCACGAAGAATGTGTGTTTCTCCATTTCTCGATCTTACATATACTTGTGCTGTAGCTAACAATACTTCATGACCAGGTTGTTCATTAGAAATATGTGCAGTTGTGATTTTCTGTTCTGGTTGTGTATCTCTGTCCTGATTTGTTTGTCTAACTTCATGTAACAGCGAATGGTGTTTTCTTCTGCATATTCTGCACGTTGTTTTTTGTCTACACGTGTATACATTGTGATTTGGTACAAGGCAGTTGTAGCATAAATGATTTTTCTTCACAAAATCCCGCCTTTGTTCGACTGACTGTTTTGTAAATTCTTTGCAGCTATAAATGTAATGGCTACCTTTACAGTATGTACATAACGGACTTGTACTTGTGTGTGCGTTCATAACCTGATATACCGCATCTTCTTCACTCTCTTTCGCAGTAACGTGGAATGACCTTTGTGGCTGTTGTTTCTCTCTCGTTGATGAAGGATGTGGAGCAACCAATTCAAGAGTACGGAATTTCGCCTCTAGAAACCTTTTCATCTCCGCCCATGTTGACATTTCATCGCTCTTCTCTTTGTGCGCATGTTCTTCCCAGTCTTTTAATGACTCTGCGTCCAATTTCTGTGATACCAGAAAAATGATGATAGGATCCCAAGAGCCGGTGTTTATTTCCAAGTTATTCAGACTGTTGATACATTCCGTTGTTGTATCAAGTATCGTTTTAATTTGACTGGCTGACTGATGAGGCACCTTTTTTTGATTAAATAATCTTTTGAGAAGAGAATTTACTATCATCTTTTTATTTCCGAAACGCTCCTTTAGTAATTCCCACGCCTGTGTGTAATTAGTATCCGTTATTTGTATATTTCGTAATAAAATCCCTGCCTCTCCCGAAACACTCGTTTTTAGATAGTGCAGTTTTTGTACATTGCTCAAATTAGTGTCATGAACAAGTGCCTTAAATAAATCTTGAAATGCAGGCCAATCTTCATAAGTACCGTTATAAGTAGGCAAATGAATTTGGGGGAGGCGGGAAAATGGCAGCTGATTATCATGCGATGCTGCTGACATGTTGAAATCAGGAGTCTTATGCGAGGTTTCTAACTTTAATAAGTAATCGGATATATCGCCATGTAAACAAAGGTATAAATCTTCGCACTTGTAAAAATCCTCGTTCAAAAAATAGGGTATAACTCCTTTTTGTTCCCGCGGTGTGCACTTAGATAAAGCGTTATGTGCTTGCTTAAATGTTTCCCAATAATCTTCAATAGTTTTCAAACGTGTTTTCACATAACCTTCTGTTAGCCTTGTTTTTGGGCACTTCTTGATATTCGTTTGAGCCTTTTGCAACATAATAGCAACATCTTCAAGTGTTGTTAAATATCCACTTTGTTCCAAAGTCGGCACTGCCATTTTTAACACAAAATATCCAGTTTAAATCACAAAAAAGTCAATCCGCGTTCAATTATTCACTTACGTAAAATATTATAACGTTTGTTAACTGCAACTGTCCACGCGTTATCTAAGGAATGCGGTCTTCTATTGTTCTCGCCTAGCCGGCCGGTCGGCCGCTGCATTCATCGATCTGGCTCGATTTGGACCATATGTTTATTGTGTTACGGTTCAATTTATGTTTAGTACGGGAGGGGAATAAAAACCAACGTGCACTCTTGTGAATTGTTTGTAATACACTAACTTAAGAAATAGGTGAGCGATATTTAAATAGTGTATCGTACAATATCCATAAAGGTATTTTGCGACTGTAGCGCCGACTTAGCTGAGTGGGTCCATGGAAAATTATTACAATAATTATGTCCTTCAGGAAAGGCCATTTGATACCAACCGCTGAACGTCTTGGTAAGTAAGTGAAATCGCATTGAAGTGCATACAAAAAAAGATTAACTCGTTAGAGTTTCTTTTTAACCGACTTCCAAAACAGGAGGAGGTTCTTATTTCGTATTGAGAAAGTTTTTGTTACTTCAGAACATTTGACTAGGTGAACCGATTTTGAAAATCCTGTGGTTGAAAGCTGATGCCTGTCGTTTGGTCCCCTTTAAATTTCATCAAAATCGGTCAAGCCGTTTTTGAGTTACAATCCAATAACTGAAAAATATTTTCCTATTTAGATATAGTCGTTGACAGTGAATGACAATCGATCCCTGACTTTTTAGTTACCCTTGCTAATTATAGCAAGGGTCACAAAAAGAGTCTGAGCAAAAAAATATGTCTTACCAATTAATGGAACCGACTTCAACTCTCAAAATTGTGAAATAACTTGTCTAATACGGTACCATGGACACAATATTGTGATAATAGGTACTTTTGAACTATCATAGTACCAACTTCAACAAGTTATTTCACACTTGTGTTGAAGTAGGTTCCATTTTTTGTTTAAAATTTTTCAGTTTCTTCTCCGTCAGAATAATCAAAACCGAATTATGAATGTTTCATTATGAAGTCCATATTATCCCCATGATCTCCAACATTCACAAGTGGGATGGTGCAGAAATTTCGCTTTGAGAGTTTGTAGTTGACGTAGTTGCTTTACAAAATAGCGGATAAAGACTCAAAAATAAAACTGAAGTTAGCTTGAAAACCGATAGCTTTGCCACAATCGACCTGTCGATTACTATTATTACAAGTCTATTGTCTGTTATTTATTTGTCTGGCTTAATGATAATACTATAATAAACACAGAAAAGAGAAAGCAATCTCTATGATAATAACTATAATAATTGGAGATCAATATCACCTCAAGACTTTTTAATTGTGCTAAGTTTTATGCGTATTGATATTTTTATGTTATTTACTAGAAACGAGGTGACAATGCGGCACTGCGACATCAGCCAGTGGCAGCACGGCTGGCCGAACTTCTTCGTCATTGAGCTGGTTTGCGGAGATGTGACACCGAATTCTGAGTCCAGACAAAACGAGACATAACGTTTCATGACTCAAGGCATGTATATTTCTACTTTATTTTGCTTATTTTAAAATTCTTATATTAAATGAATAGCTGCAATTTTGCCTTGTCTATTATTGTACGTCAGGAGGGTTTATAGGTGCATTAAATTAGTGCAACTATAAGCCCTCTAAAAATTAATTAATCAATATGCCACACCTATTTAAAAATTACTTTAACTTTTGGAACTAATATCTAACTACCTAAGTAAGGTTTTTGAAACCATTAATTCTCAAGTAATGGCTTAGTAAAATGTTAATTTTATGGATTTTAAATTCAAAAGTTTTTATACCTTAACCAACTGAAATCGTCTATACCTGTTTTTCATAGTGGTAGGGTATTTTGCGAATGCCCGCCTGGCTACCTACCACCCTCAAGTAGAAAATCTGTCGCCAAGCAGCTAACGGTGTGTTACAGCAGCTATCCTTGAGCCAGTAATTCTAAGTTAGCCTGAACAACATCTTCGACCACATCATTACTTACCATCAGGTGAGATAGTAGTAAAAGACTAGCCTGTCAGCAATAAAAGTAACCTACTGTAATGCGATTTCGTGATTCTGGCTTTGATAGACCTGGATTAGATCCTAAACATGCTGAGGGCAAAATAGCTTTATGTGAACAAATTTTTAGCAAATTGTATTTAGTTTGAAGCAGTAAGAAAATTATATGTTAATCTTGATCACATTATTTAAGGCCAAGAAAAGCCCAAAATACGTTTCCATACATTTTTCTCGATAGAATAAGCAAAGTTGTCTCGAAATTATTCGTGTAATGTAAATATCTTCTTTATGTACGTATGAATGTGTATTGTAATATATTGATAAAATAGCAAAACCTTATCAAGAAAAGCTTCATTTCTCGTTTCAGGCACTAGTATTGTGTTATAGGATTTTACATAAATCGATCGCGATTTACGATTGCTGCCTTTCTTTCACTTTTACGCAGTCCAACAATGTCAAAATTTCAGCATTTGATAGCGCTTAAGTTCTCTAAGTCATAAAAATCAAAGCTATAAGTTTTGTCACGTTTGTAAGGAATGCGTTAGAAATTACTAGTTATTTTTAGCCATGTATTAGTATGAAAAGGGTTGGTATCTTTTGTTTGTGGGCTTACTTAGTTTTTGTTCTGGTCCTGTTCACTTTATGGACTTACCTTTTTTTTAAATTAATGTTGTACACTATCGAAACCAGAAACCTGACAAAATGGCTCAATTTAAAAACAGCAATTCCAATCCACACATTTTCTTATAACCTATGTTACAGTTAGAATAGGTACATTATAATAAGAGCCATTTAGGAAGAAGAAGAAGAAGAAGGTAAATTATTAATTGAATATTGAAGGTTGAATTTATAACATGGATAACAGTTAATCCTATACAAAAAAATCTAATATTATTTAAACAGGGAACTTTTTACAAGTTATAGTAACCAATTTATATTCTTTTCATTCTCAGCATAAGAATATGAAAACCTAGGTATTAATTTCTAGACAACGTCGATGGTAACTCAACAAGTAATATGTTTTATTATGTCTATAAATTTTTGAAAATTTTGTATTCAGTTTACTGTTAGTTGATCAATGTAAAAACAATGATCATAACTCATACTTACCTCATTATAACACAAACACAATCGGTATTGTAAATAGTTTTAAGTCATTGTAGGTCTCACCTAACAGGTTAGATGAGCAAAGATACTCAAAATAATTCGCAAGCTTGCTCATGAATAATAATTTTGTGACTTTGTCTGACAATGTATAATCGTCTATGTGTCACTGTAATTGTCTGTGTGACAATATCATCGTCTTTGTAATAATACAATTGTCCTTGTAATGAAGTTACTTAATAGTTGTTGGCATGAAAATCTATGGGTTGCATGCAGTGATTTGAAATATTTAGATTAGTTATATCCGAACACCACTGCTCTAAAAGCTTACTAGAATTTACCTATATATACCTACGCACATGTATATGCAGTTTGTAATGACAAGGAAAGAACGTTCAAATATTATGCGTCATATCTGTTGTTAGAAAGAGATAAATAAGCAATTCGTGTTACCACCGAAACGCCACGAGACGTTCCGATCACCATTATGCTGCGATCTCTTTCACTCTCTCACACCAAACGATACACATATCTCGCTCATCCATTTCATTGAGATTAGTTCCTAAGATAAAACAAAATGACGATATTTTCTATTTCATCAATAAAAGCAATAATTACGCGTGAAATGAAACAGTTTTCTTATCTCTCACAGTGCCTGTATAATTGGTGCAGAGTCTAAAGACACAAGAAAGGCATATTGTCCACAGATTATTCCTAAAAAAGACGATTAGCGGCGATGTATTCACCGGACGCTTGGAAGTGCAAGACTGGTAGTGACTCAGGTGATTACCCTGAATTCGTCTAGTAAATATGGAGGCCATACAACACATCTACAGGTAAAAAAATCTTAGGTTGCATGTAAATAACATACTATATGAACCCAGTTTATTATTATAAAAACAATATCAAAGAAGAATACAACTAATAATTAATATATTAACTTTTATCTGTATGACAGTGCTACCAACAATGAAAAAATTCCATTCTTGATATAGCCTATTTGACATTTTTCTCCAAAACGTCCACCAACTGCTAAAACAACTCAGATAAAATTATAATCGAATTCACAAGTCAGTCATTTGACTTATCTCTGTGGCAAAACTATTATTTCTGTGATAAAATATGAGTTTCACCTGTTAGATTATCTGTTTATGATTTTTGGCCACAAACACAGTAATGTATATACATAATTATTTGTGAGTCTTGGTTTTAACGACTAGCAACATAATTATCCATATGTGTGAACTACAAAAGTCACTTCTGCGTGTGCTACAACGACTATTATACTGCCTGTATTTTTTTTTTTACCGGCGGTATGCCTTTATTAAACAAAATACTATGAATTATATACATCACTACAGCTACTACAATAAAAGCATTTAGATACCTATAAGTCATAGCAGACTCATAGGCAGTCCAAATGCTCCAGCCCACTCCCAGTTGGCAAAACTGGGAGTGGGCTCCAACTCCAACTCCACTGCCTGTATGATCAAATATTTATGATCAACATTTATCGGAATGCTTATAAGTCTGGATGCCCAAATTTATCTAAGTCTCAACAACTCTGACCAGTCCTTAAATTATGGTGTGGGTCCGTAACTTTATTTTTATCGCATATGTGAAGTATAACAAAGTCATTTGTCCTTCAAAGTTCACGATATGGAGTACCTAATATTATGTCTACACGCAGCATTTAGCATACCTTATACAACCAAAACAAAGTTTATCTACAATCCGATTAGAAATAAATGTTTGTTTGAAAATTTTACTAACCAGCTACGCATCGAACGTAATTATATAAATGTCTATATAACGAGTTGCAATCCAATCAGTTATGATGATTTTACAAGTGCTCTAGAGTATGTAAAAAATATTAACAAACCGTATCACACTGCACTTAAAAAAGTTAACTGTTTCATAATCGCTATCAACCATATGTGCCAAGTTCTGTTCGGCTGCTTTTTACATTCCAGATGAATTACAATGCGAGAACTGTGGTGCTGCCCAAACCTCCGACCATGTCGCAAACAGGATAGCTGAGTGTAAGCTGCAACGAAGTATCCTTCGAGACATCCGTAAATTACAGATTTATTTATTACTACTAACATAGCTAGTATGACTACAGCCAATCACACTAATTATATTATTAAAAACAAATGATTTAATTAGACCTTATTAGCTTTAGTAATTATGAAAAATTTATAGGTGTTTTTATCCATGTCGTAATTAAGGTATAGCATATTATGTCAACACTTAGTGCAAGCTAAGAGTCTCTGCTTATTAAGGCAAAATTGATTTCGGATCTCCGGTTGTTTTCCTCAACAGGTCGCATTTCTCAACCGATTCTCGTGAAGTTTTGTGAGTAGGTTGGATAATTTCATAAGTTTTTGGATTTTTCCAAAATTATGGAGAAATTGGGTTTTAAAATTTGCAATATATCGTATATGTCCCATATTGAAAAAAAAAACAAAAATGTTATATAACTTTTTTGTTACCCTTATCACGAAGTATCTTTTTTGTCAGAAAATCTTATTTATCCTATAAACATAAAGGGGCCAGGGTGTAGAAGAATGAAGAAAACACAACTTTCTTGACATTTCTAATCAAAAAAGGGAAGTCATTAATAAGCTTTGGAGTAGTTATACTTAATATTTTTTGTTGACCCTTACTATATAAGACTAAGGGACCGTTTCAGAATGTCCTAATAAAGTTTCGGGTTGCTATGCAACACATAAAATATCTGAATCATAAAAATGACAGTTGACATGCAGCGCGTTTCAAGCTTTAACCTATGGATAGGCTAAACTGATGACTGCGTGAAACGCAAAGATAGTGTTTTATTTATTAAATATGTTGAGGGCAGTAAAACCGGAACTTACTCGAACATTCTGAAACAGGCCCTAAAACTAATAACCAATATTATTGGCTATATCTACTATACCCATTACTAGCTCATACGCATTTATAGCCTCAATTTGCTATGTTTTTTATCTTTAAAGCTTTGGGTACTTAATATAGTTAGCAATAATCTAATTAATATAAATAGGTAAACAGACAATAATTATACTCACCTTAGGCGTTGGCCGTTCTCGTGAATTTTGTTCCCTTTATTCGCAGGCCTCAAATATTCTCAACGTTATTCAATCACAGTCTACCTTCACATATTCTCAAGAGTATAATATTTATGGACTTTAGTTTTTTCACAATTTTATAAATGAGAAACTATGTATCAGTATTCACATGGGCGCTTCATGTATATGGAACCAATTTCTGATTTGACATTATAAGTGGCGATCATAGTGCAAGACCATAGATTCTTGCGTTCAGAAAGTCATTTAACTGTAACAGAAGGTGTATACTCGATACACTTTAAATTCTCGGTATACACCTTCAGTCCATTTGTCGTTAAATAAAGGTAAAATAAACTCAAAAAGCCGCAACACTCTTCCGGAATAACTTTGAAACTATGATTGATAGTCCAACGCGGAACTTTTTAACTCCAAACACAATCTCTGAGCCATCTATTATGGCTAGCTTAGTCGCGTCGAGGCGTCGTCGTCATGAATAAATATAAAATCACTTAGCCCGAGCGTCCCGTCAGCTGAACCTGTCTATTACTGACGTCGATGAGCTGTAGTGCACCTCTAGACTTACGAGTGAGTGTTCAGTATAGTGATTTGCATACAAAACCTGATAAAAATGCAGATTTCTAAAGTTGTATTATACAGGATATTGAGTACCTAATGCTGTGATGAACAGAACCTAACTTAAGATTAATTGTAATTTATTTTTGGTATTTTTACGAAGCTGTTAGCGTTTTTGTCCACTATCACATCCGATAGTAAGTTTGTGATGATGTGGTCGAAAATTTTGTTCAGGCTCACCTAGAATTTTGGTCCTCAAGGGCAGCTGCTTACTTGAGGATAGTAGCTAGCCAGACGGTCATATGTTTAATGCCCTGCCATCATGCTATAACAACTGCCATCCTAAAACAACAACCAGGATCGACGGCTTTGATGTGCCCTCCGAAGCACGGAAGCGCTCAGTAGTAATGCCACAGCCTAAATAAACTACGCTTCGAGCGCTTCAAAATTTGCTTAAAAACTCACTTAGATTCAGAACGTAATAAAAAGAAACTATAATAAAAAGCCCAGCACTGTTTTTTATGGGATTGTGACGAAACATGCACATGGCCTGACTGATGTTAAAGGGTAAACACTGCCTTTAACCTGAGTCACCCTGAGACAAACCGATTTTAAGTCTCATGTGCCTGTTTAGTTTAACTGCCTCTTTAAGACTGCTGCCGGAACACACTATTAGGTGCTTTGCGACATATTTCCTACAAGAGGGTGGTTGCTCACTAGACGAGCATTCGCAAACTGCCATTCCATCATGCGGTGAAGCTCAAGCCAGCGTTATGAATCGTACGATGGACTTGCGGCACGGCAGGTCACAGCTAGTACCGCTTGACTATCATTGTTTCAAATTACCCAATAGAATGGTTATTTGTTAGGTATACAAGAGTGTAAAGTTGCTTTTGAACCACGTGCTTAATTTCGATGACCAAGCAAACAAAAGATCTAATATAAGAATCCTGAGCGTGAGCGAAGGAATCAAAAGTCGAGGTGAAAAATCTTTGCACTCAAGTGCAAAACGTAACTTTCCATCCAAACCTCAGCGAGGAAATTACTAAATGCAAAAATATAAATATTACAATCACAAAATACTTTTATGGCAGTTTAGGTTTTAACTAAGACATTATGATAGGTAAGTACAGAATATTTTTTAAATTATAACAAATAATACTTGCGTATAATTAAGAAAATTGCAATTCCACGGGGCAATGCTGCCAGAATGCTGGGCGCGCTGCCAACTGGTACTGGGCTGGAGCATAGAGACTGCCTATGAGTCTGCTATGACTTGTAGGTTGTTTTAATGCTTTTCTTGTGTTAGCTGTAGTGTTGTATATAGTTCGTAGATTTTTTTAATTAAGAAAAATGTAATGTAACTTTGTTACAGTTACTTAAGTTGAGTGTAATATTTTTGTTAGGTACTGTAATGTTTAGTGATTTGTGAACTGTTTTTCAGTAAACTATCTATATTTAATAGTTGTACCGATTCATCGGATTCCCTTGGCGTGAATATTAGCGACAGAAGGCGATGGTTAGACGTTTCGTAACGGTACATTGCCACTTAGGTACTATTATTAGTGAAAGTATGGCCAAAAGCTCGTTCTATCGATAAAATAAATTACCTTAATAATTTATATCTATATACTCATTTGCCGATGACACAGTTGAGCACAGTTTAAAACTCGAACGACAAGCTTTAACCTGGGGCATTACGTCACCCCATCGACCCTGTCTCAACGAGGTGACGTCATGATTAACGAGCTACTCGCTGTCGGTGACAATGTTTGCTCTACTGTCACTTTAACACTTGCATTTTTAGCATATTAGTGTGGTACTCGTGATGTTAGCAGAAGAGGATCCTGAAAAGTTTCATTACGACGCTATATTCACCGATGATATATTTTAAGAATTTGAATCTATTTCTAAGTGACGTTAAAATTAAATTTGTAAAAAATACTGCATTAGCAGTTCAGTGAAGTCATAGAGAAATATATGTTCTCTGTGAGTGAAGTATTATTTTAGTGATGTCTTTTCTTGTAGGCATGCTATATTCGTAAGTATTGTACTAAATCTCAAATCCTAGATAGACGCAGGATCGATTTCTGTTCAGTACAGGTAGGTTACTGTGCATAAATATAAAATATTTCTATATATTATGATTACAAGCACTACCGCGTACTAAGCGAAAATCATAAATTTACAAATTATTGGAATACAAAATGTTTTGCCCCACCCGGGGCAAAACGTGATCTTGAGCAGTAATCGAAGCAGTGAAGGGGCAGTGGCATTGGCTATGGACTGCCGCGCAGCAGGTCCATGGTTGTAATCCTGCCGCGGGCTTAAGCTTCACCGCATGGCAGAAGTGCATTTTGCGTATGCCCGCCTGGCTAGCTCAAAATTGTCAAGTACAAAATCAGTCCGAAAGCAGCCAGCAGGTGTCCTTGAAAACCAGTAGTACTAGGTTAAGCCTGTTAACACCTTCGACCACCTCATCACTTACCATCAGGTGAGATTGTGGCCAAAGGATTACCTATCAGCAATAAAAAAAAAAAACATCAACCCGCATCCCGGTGAGTAAGACTGGCAGAAGGTAGTCTTAAAAATATTGTGCTCTTGTCCTTCAGTATGTTTTATTTCCTTAGTATGCGATAATACTTAAAATCACACTTATAAAGAAAAATATCTTGACTTAAGACCGGCGAATGAAATCCATAATTTAACTAAAATAGTCATTTTATAAAAGTGTAGTCCGGCTAGATACGATCTGAATCTAATGTTGTCTTAGGTTTTCGCGATTGTTACACATACTAATTAAACAACTTTAAACAGTTTAAATCGCGTATATTTATCATTATTTTGTCCCGACGTTTCAAACACTTTGCAGTGGTTTTATTTGTTACATGATTTATAAAGACATTATTTGTTTTACCGTCAGAAATTTAATATAATTATGAATCATAACGTTCCATATCACAAAAATAATGATAAATATACGCGATTTAAACCGTTTATAGGTGTTTAATTACTATAGGATCTGAATCTTTTTATTCGTGGCACCATTTATCATCAACAAGGGTGGGAAAGAGAACTCTACTATTTTTTTAAGTGTCGCAAAACACGCTTTAGAATCTAAGCAGATACTTTGTGGGATCCTCCCTATCAGTCAACATTTACCTACTTCGTGTTTATGACGTAAGCGTCATTATCGTTAGTAGCCCAGTGATGTGCCGTTTATCGACATCATGTGTGTTGGTGACGTGACTACGTAATTAACTGACATGTCTCGATACTTTATGACTTGACGATATGTTAAACCACAGTTTTGTTATATTATACCAATCGTGACAGATAGATGACAACCTGTGGTCATGTTTTGGTCTCGTAATATATAATAACCTTTTTTTTTTCTTCTATTATATGGGACCAAAACATGTTTAGCAAAACTTATGATTGACTGCGTACCCTTCCAAAGATATATAGGACTTATAACATATTATATTATTAAACTACATTTATATTATTGGCTGACCTAGACCAAAAAACGACCAAAGCGTCTCAGTTTCAGTTTCGGCAAACAATACTGAAAATTTTGTGAGCAGTTTCGATAATTAAGTATATATTTTTTTTAATCAGGTATTCGTAATTTTTCAAAACAGTTTTTGACTCAGTTACCTGTAAACCAAAGTGACGTAATTAACGCAGCTGACGCAGTAACGTAGCACCGTCGGAAGAATTTTCGATCAGTCTCACTTCTACACGATGCATCATGGTCTTGACTCTCATCATGGTCTGGGCACGATCGAGAATAAAAGTATTTTTTAGTACTAAAAATATTTGTTATTACTAAAAATAGAAAAGACTTTTCATACGTTTGGATGTTGAAGTCGGTTCCATTTTTTGGTTAAAAATTTTTTCACTCTTTTTATTGACCCTTGCTACTTACGGGATCGATTGTCGTGCATTTTCAATGACTGTATCATCAAGATAAGAAAACATTTTTCAGTTATTGGAGTCTCAAATAATGGAGAATTATAGCAAGTGCCTCAAAATCGGTACATATCACTTTCACTCTAAAAAATGAAAATTGTCCGCCAGCTCGATTGGGTAATCAGACTCTACCACATGGTGACTCAGTAAAATACCTAGGCTTGTATCTGGATCGCCGCCTTACCTGGAACAAGCACCTTCAAACAAAAAGGGAGCACTTAAAATTAAGATACAAAGGGTTGTACTGGCTACTGGACCGAAACTCAATACTCTCAGTAGATAACAAACTGCTTATCTATAAGACTGTGCTAAAGCCAATATGGACAAATGGCATTGAGCTGTGGGGCTCAGCGTGTAAAACAAACATAAATATAATACAGCGCTTTCAAAACTGTCTGTTGAAAACAATCTCCAATGCTCCTTGGTTCATTAGAAACAGTGAATTATATAGCATCCTGAAAGTGAACACTGTCTTTGAGGAGATTGACCAAACTGCCAAGAAATACAAATTGAAGCTGGAGAAACACCCGAACACCTTGGCAACACAACTGTTGAGACCAAGCTACACACCAAGACTAAAAAGGAAACACATTTTAACCCTTGAAGAGGGTAACAATGCAAAATGAGTAGGTGTTCTCAGTGGAGGACTTATTCATCAAAAACAACTTTCAACAAATCTACTAAAAGTGCCAGTGCCTGATTGTAGATAATAAAGTTATTGGAATGTAACTCAAAAACGGTTTCATCAATTTTGATGAAATTTAAATGGGACTCAAAGACAAGTATCAGCTTTCAAACTAAAATAAAAAATCTAAATCGGTTCACCCAGTCAAGAGTTCTGAGGTAACAAACATATTAAGAACCTCCTACATTTTTGGAAGTCGGTTAAAAAGTAACGTCTGTCTCTAATGTGAGTATGTACTGTCAATTTAGCAACAACACCTCTCATGAACATTTGCTGCTGTCTTTTATAGTAACTAAATCAGGTACACAACCGAGATAACACGGAAATTAGGATTTTATATTTCCCAGATGCTAAATTCACTTGAACAAACGCGGTAAGGCGTGTTTACACAGTAGCACGTCGTGTCACGTCGGCAAGTGACGCATAGCTGTCACCTGTCAGCGCAGCACGTGGCAACTGGGGCGGCTAATGCTAACTGAGTAGACGCCCCATTGCCCAATGATCCACTGATTAATAGATTTAACGAATGAGTTACTCATGAGTTAGTTACAAGATTGTTTGAGAGCTTCTTGGAAGTCTGCTAATATATTGGATACTAAAGGAGAGTGGGATTTGATCTTGCGTAGGTATACGATAAATCGTTTTACGGTTCCGTACTCAAAGGGTAAAAACGGGACCACATTACTGAGACTTCGCTGTCCGTCTGTCACCAGGCTGCATCTCAAGAACGGTGATAGCTAGACAGTTGAAATTTCCACAGAGGATGTATTTCTGTTGCTGCTATAACAACTAATACAAAAAGTTGTCCAAGTGCGAATCGGACTCGCGCACGATAAAACAAAAAAAGGTTAAAATATGAAGTCTAATGTTGTATAGCTAATGTTACGAAACCCTTCGTACGCGAGTCCGACTCGCACTTGGTCGATTTTTTAAACTCGCAAGCTCGGAAAGGTGGTTGATAATTGTAAATCTGCGTGGAAAAGGTTTTTGAAATTCGAACGTCCATTAATGTTCCTGAAGAATGATCTAACTTTACATATAACCAATTTAAGTTATTTTATTTTTTATTATATTAACATACTTCAAAGAAAGGATGAGGTACTCAATTCATCTGTATTTTTATTTTGTTTCCTCAGAACATTGACTGGGTAAACCAATTATGCCAATTATTTTTTTGTTTGAAAGCTAATGTCGTTTGGTCCCATTTAAATTTCATCAAAATCGGTCAAGCCGGTTTTGAGTAACACTCCAATAACTGAAAAATATTTATCTATCTTGATAATATGGTCGTTGATATTGAATGACAATCGATCCCATAAGTAGCAAGGGTCACTAAAAAGAATGGAATATTTTTTTAACCAAAAAATGGAACCGACTTCAACACTCAAAAGTGTGAACTTACTGTCTTACTATAAGTAATCACAAATTCACTACATTATTTAAGCTTTTTATTTTTCACCTAGTATTTTCGTCGCTGAGGTGAGGTTCTAAGTAAGGTGAAAAATTGTGTGTTGCGATCAGTAGCAAAATTATTTTGCGTCTTCACCTTTGACATTTTCAGTACAAGATTCTATATTTCAACCACTTGCTTTGCTCGTGGAGCAATCTTACAAACTGAATATTACTCGCACTGAACAATAACTTTGCAGTCTTGCATAACAAATAACTATTTCCTCTCTGAAAGAAATGTCCCAGTAATAGGAATTTGATGGACTGATATGGAGTTATAAATGTCATGTAATGTGTGTGTGTGGTTGAGATTGGTATAATGTACGTAATTATTATGTAGAGGCATACAGTCATAGACGCAATATCCGTCTCATGAGCAAGATATGTATGGTATGTACTTACTCTCCAATAAATCGCAAAAATAACTTCATAATTTTAAAAATATATGACTAGGCATCTGTACTGTACTGTACCAGCCGGATTGTCTACTGTTAAACACAGCCCCCTTCATTATCGAGGGTATGCCATAATCCCCCCGCTTGGTAAGCATCCCACCTTCTCGTGTTACCCTTAGTCGCCTTTTACGACACCCACGGCTAGCGATGGCGTGTGACATTCTAGCCCGGCACCTCAGGGGCTGGGCGTCTACTATTCTAGTATTTCACGCTGCAAAATATATTATGCTCTAGTTGATTGGTGACAATGATCATTCAATTAAGCATTTATTCTTTCATCACTATCTCACCTGATGTTAAGTGATGATGTAGTCAAAGTTGTTGTTCAGGGTAATCTAGAATTACTGGCTCTCAAGGACAGCTGCCGGCACACACCGTTTAGTCCTAGGGGACAGATTTTCTACTTGAGGGTGAGAGCTAGCCAGGAGGGCATTTGCAAAATGCCCTACCACCATGCAATAACGACTGCCATCCTAAGACAACAACCAGGACCGACGGCTTAACGTGCCTTCCGAAGCACGGAAGCGCTCAGTAGTAATGATACCAGCGGTCACCCGTCCAGGTTATGACCGCGGCGGACGTTAACCAAGTTCATCGATTAAGAAAGACTAGGCAAGCGCCGCTACGAGGGCTGCAAAATATCTTGCAAAACGTTGTTCTCCAGACATATCTGTGATATATAGTCTTAACTTTCAGTGATATAAATGTCAAATGTTATTACAACCCATTATAATTGAATACTTAAGATTGCTCCACAAAACACTGAAAAACCCTCCAGAAAAACAAAAGTTTTACCTTTCTTTTTTAGCACTAAAGCACCTACCCTAGTCTACGTAATACGAAAATCTGCTAGAGACGTTAACAAGTGCGTGGTACTTACGACTCCACAGCTTATTGACATCAGTTCTCCCTGACATTGACAGCTATCCACACAGATTTGTAAAGAGAAAATATATTTCCACTTTTATTTTTATCATGGTGTTGGTTTTATATTCTAATAAATTTATTAAAATTCAATAATGAAAGTCGATGGAATTAAATAAGATATTTTGATAAATTTACTTTGTTCAAAATCTTTTTTATTTAAATAATCAAATATTGGGAATTTTTGATAAGAATGTCTTAGTAACAACTCGACATACAGAAAGACACCAAGTGGATGTTTCATTTCCACTTACTCTTTTTTTGGGATATGCAGTTGTCATGATAAATGTCTGTAGGTGCTTGCAAGTTTTCACAACGTCCCTAGTTTAATAAAATACCTTGCCTATACATGTTTTTTTACATTATAGAGTATTATGAAGGGAAGTCATTGCGTACACACTGCCCAACATTCTAGGTAGTCACCGAAGAAAACGGCTGCAATGGCACAACCATTGCAACTGGCCAAAAAAAGCCAAAAGCTACAGTAAATAATATTCTGCTAAATATTCTTGAATCGACTTAAGTGTTTTAAGAGAAAGAAATTACATAAAATATGGACAGGTATATGATGAAACAGATTTTTTCCCGTCAATTACCTTCCTTTATAATGTCTAAATATACGAAATAATAAAAACAGAAACAAAACAAATGAACCTAACACATTTTCACAGCGTAAATATTTCTGAAAGTCTGACAAATGGTTCATACAAACGATAAATTGTTTAAATAAAGGTTTTGTCATTTTTAGGGAGAATTTATTTACGTGAACCGGCCATTATGTTTTACGAACAATGATACACCTTGTCAGTTTGTATTGTACCTGTATGTCTTCGATAAAATATACCCTAGATTCTGCGCGAACGCCCCAAAGCTAACCAAACAAAACTGTGCTTATAATGATCTGAAGCACAGTTTTGCCGTCAGTGACGCGCTGATCGTCGAGTGAAACAATGCCGAAATGCTCTGTGAATAGTTGCAAAAGTAATACACTTACAAAGCGAAAAATACATGGGATTTCGTATTTTCGGTAAGTTTTATACATATTTATAGTATTTTAAGTGATAAACATTCATAATTATTTAATTATCACCTCCAAATTAATACATCCACAAATTAAATTCCGTTACTCCTGTTACGCAGTTGTCTCTTTCGCACGCATAATAACATCCCATGCAAGACAAGAATAAGTGAGCCCTAATTCAGAACAAGTCTATTGGAGTCGCCATAATAATCTTTTATTTTCTCAGACTGTACACAGGCATTTATTTTACATTTTCCAACTTCAAAAAAGGAGGTTATCAATTTGACATGTATGTATGAAATATTATTAGAACTTATATTCACATAATAATGGATTAGTGCTTACACAATATTTTTATGTGTGTGTGTGTGTGTGCATATGTATGTATGTTTTATGTACTAATACGTGTAAGAGTGACTTGGCTTACTGATTGGAAAAACACCACAAAACCTTTTTCAAGTTCTAGTGTTCCGGTTTTTCATCGATGTTGTATGTTAATAATTTAATATCGAAATGTCCGAGCCACCTGCACAATCCTGAATGCACGAGGTTTAGCGTGCACTCTTATTATTACAGATGATTTTCAGAATGTGTGATACGAATATAGTATATAAAGGTACTTTATAAATATTAAATATTCTATTACATATATAATGTATAAAATTAACTTTAACATTGTATTAACATTCATAATTACATTAATTACTCAAACACGTTTACTTTATACATTTTGCTGTAACACGCAGGTATCTGAACTGCAATTCAGGTCTGATACATTATATTGTTATATTAATTGTTTTTAATTGCTTTTTGTTCTGTGTGGAATAAATAAATAAATGTTAATGAAAATTAAAGCCGAAAAATTCATATTCTGATTTCATTATAACAGATCCCTTTTCTATCTCCCAACATCCGCATATAATCTACACACCTTTTCAACCCAGGCAAAACCAGGTTATATGAGCTAGTTGACTAATATGGATAGTTAAAATTCCAATTATAAATGTCACCAAAAAAACTAATTACTAAATAATATTTTTAGTACGAGATTTGGAGTAAGCGTCTCCATTGTATGTTATGTTCTATCACAGCAAAGGGTAATATAATTTTACGAGCTCTCTTCAATGGCGCAGAGTAAAAGTGCTATAAGTTTATTACGAAGTAATTGAAAATTAAACCTTATGCAACTGATACAAGGTTGAATATTGTTAAATGACTTAAATAGATTTAATACGTTTTTGTGTAATTTTAAGGTTTTTATGTGTATCTCAATAGACAGAAAGGTATAGGATAACTCGAGCCGTTTATATGCGTTCTGTCAATACGAAAAGTTGCATCTAGGGTATATTTTATCGAAGCTGTATGTAACCAATTTATTTGTATTGTTTTGACCTTGGAAATGTGTAAAGCTGTATTCTTATTCTTGACCTGATCGCAATTGCTGTGGGGTCGGTTCAGCAGGTCTTGTGCATCGACTCTCTTCTATCAAGTGTCATCTCATCTATTGACTTTTTCTTAACGAGGACCTGATCAATTATCATTTTACTAAAGTAACCCCACTCTGGGCAGGTCGATTATACTCTGACAACTTAAGGATTACAAGGCACAACCACTATCGACCAAGGTGGTAGGTCTTGTTAACAAGATTTCGTCTAGTTGGGAATCACCGAAGCGTCATATATCCTCCGCGAAGTAGCGTGCAAGCACTACTTATAGACTAAAGAAAAGTAAATAATGGGAAAGAAAATAGAGTTGTATGTGCAAAAAAAATATATTTTTTTTATCAATTTAGTTTTTCGTTTGGACATAATCTTACCTAGAGTACGTTCAGTTACATCGCTCGACGATGCACTGATTACACTTTGGGTTGCAAAAAGTCAGTCAAATCTTCCGTACGAGCACGCCAGACCGTTCAATAACAAACGCACCACTGATGTTAAGTGACGATTAGAAAATGCCTTTATTCTTTCTTGCCTTGATGTAAGTAAGCACTCCGTTCGTGTAGGTAGATTGTTAAATGGTAATTTCACCCAACGCGCAGTAACACAGTGATCTGTGGCATGCTGTTCATTTGGCGCATTCGTTCAAAATCAAAAATAATTGTTTAAAATTCCGAATTGTTGGTCCAAGGCGAGGTAAATCTATCCTATCTGGCAGCGGAATGGTTCAAAAGCATAGAAATCATTCAAAATATAATATGATAGGTACGTTGAAATGAAATGAAACGAGATATTGAATTTTACAGATTGTAGGATATAAGGTTGTTACAAACGATTATATATTAACCTGTACCCATCTACCCTTGTAAATCGTATAATTAGTACATATATAAAATCACACCTCTTTCCCGTAGGGGTAGGCAGAGACAACAGATTTCCATGGAGTCGAAATAATTTCCTCCATAATATACATATAAATTAAAAAAACTTACTTTTTTACGATACAATCATAATTATGTTTAAATTTTAGGTATTTGCTGCATGACAAAAATAATTGATGATTACCTCCTGCGTGGTTATCACCTGCTAAGTTGTTTATCAATTCAGATTTAGAAGTAATTTTAAGCAATGATCGCCGGGCGATAAAAGTTAAAGTCAGGCGTGCCGCAGTTCCAGGGTTTAATCCCCACCGCTGGTTTAAGCTTCACCGTATGGTGAAACGGCATTTTGCGAATGCTCGCCTGGTTAGCTGGCTTGCACCCTCAAGGAGAAAATCTGTTGCCAAGAACCGTATATTCCGGCAACAGACATGAGATTTAGCTACTGTAGGTCTCAGGATGATGGGTGCGGTGCAGTTCGTCACTTATGACGAAATGAATCTGTTACATCAGGTAGGTCTCATGCGTGTTCCATCACAACCCAAGAAAAAAGGACGTGGAGTTGGTCGCATACATTTTTAATTTCATGTGACTAAATAAATAACATCGTTTTAGTCACACAAAATTATATTTCATTAAAAAAATATGGTAAAGCTAACAACAACTATCATTAATATGTATTAATGAATATCTTATATTATTCATCATTCCTCAAAATTAATTGAAAAACCGGCCAAGTGCGAGTTGTTTTCTCACACCGAGGGTTCAATACCATCCCAGTATATACCAATATTATTATTATTTTTTTCACACAAATCTAGATCCTTAGCGGGAGTCCGAAACCAGCACTTTGACGGTTTTTAATATATGTAGTAGTACGTTAGACTTTAAAAAACTTTCACTTGTATCTATTACCGTTATTACGATGAAACCAAAAGAAGAAAACGTTAAAATAAGAAAGTTTTTTGTTTTTTTTTTCTATTATTACTATTTGTTAGGCAATCCGCTATACTAATCATATTCTGTAAAAAAATAAACCAGCTAACGTTATTCGTTCTAAAGATAAAAAACATTGAAGGACGGACAGACAGTCGAATCTTAATAACAGGGTCCAGTTTTCTAGTGCACAACCCTTACTAGCCTATTAAAAGCATAATAACATAAATTTGAACCATTGGCCTCATATGCAATAAATATGCCGTGTCGACTTACACCGTTTTATAGCATCAGGTTCTCAGTAATAAATATCAAACGCCAGACACAATTAACAGAACATTGAAGAGCTACCTTATCCTTGTAGACAACTTATAGCCGCAGACGACGTATCCATTTCATTAGGAGCTCAGCTTAACAAACATCCTCAAATCCAGAGCCCTCAATTTGCAAGCGCCAAAGGAGCAGCCGGGATCAGATTAAGATGGTACCTCTTGTATAGATTGCAACAGTTATCTGCAGGTGAGATGGAGCTAGGAGTGTTATTTTAGTATTGTCTAGATTCCCTTGAATAAGGTTCTTTTAAAATCGTAATAACTTTAAAAATCGGAATAAAATTCTCAGGAGTTTCACCCAAAAAATATGTAGGTCAATTTACAATATTATATATTATAAATTTACCGGCACAATTGCTTCACCCGTATACTTGCACTTGCGCCTCGCCTTTATGATAAGCATCTGATATGTTCCCAAACCCGGGTCGACGTATTCGATCTTTGATGTGAGTGTTTTGCTGTATTTATAGTTTTTTTTTTTTGTACCTTTATATCTGATAGGCAAGTTTTATGTAGTGTTATTTAGGTACGACATTTAAAAGACCCATCCTTAAAAATAACTAACCAAACTAGGATCCGTACCTAATGCTTCAGGTAACCGTAAAAAAGGATACCTTTTCAAGGGTTTAAGAAACGCTTTGACGTCCAAACATTTTTGTCCTCAAGTGTAAGTACACATAATAGTTCGGACGATTGCTTTTTAATTGCAGTGCTTTTAAGAGTACTGAAACTTTAGTCAAAACGGCACTGTTTTATGAAATGTTCTGATATTAAGCTTGCTATAGAATGCTCTTTTTGTTAGATCAGTATATTTCAACATTTTTGTCATATGTTTTTCTATGGGACTTATGTATTTTTTTCATTGCTGATATGGCTTTGACTATAATCTCAGGTGATGGAAAGTGATGATGTATTTTAATATTTGCAATAACGCATGCTCGGCGGACATTACAAAATTACATATTTACAATTAAAATTATAGGGTTGCCTCATCATTAAAAAGTTTAAAGTTAATTGCATAATTTTTCTTGTTTGTAGTACAACGTGAGTTGAACTATAGATGTCGCTCTATCCCAATACGATGGTTAAAGAACAATAAGAAAAATTAGAGTTAAGAACCATTATCATGTTACCTCATTCGGTCAGAGCATACCCCGGCTAAAGGGGTGGATGGTCGCGAATTTGAATCCCACACATGCCTATAATTTTTCCTCCCGTAAATTTGTAATTTTGTAGTGATCATATAGTTAAAGATAATAAATCTGAATCTCGTAGGCCTGGATTGCAAAGATAGAGCTCCTATATGAACAACACGCTTGTAAATGTATGCTCCGTAAAGTGTAGTAAACTACTAATACTACCAATCATACATTGACTAAATTTAAACTTTGGTTTCTGGCCTGGATATTTAAATATTCTTGATTTCAATTTCGATAGTGCACCATAGTTAAGATTTAAAATGAAGGTAGACTATTCACTTTTGCACTCCGAAGATTCCGTTATAACAGATAATAACTAAATCGTTTTTTAAGATTTCTAGTGTATTTAGTCCAAATTTCTAGTGCGTTCTGACCTTGGTTTGGTCCTAAACACTTCTGTTCCGTTGTACCGGCATATTTAATTTTTGTCAAGCCGCCATTACAAATATTGATTTATGAAAAGTTTACCTAGTTAGTACCTATTTCAGATAATTCATTATTTTATTATTTAAAGTTAGTTTAAATTTATAGTTTGCGTTAGCAATCTCACCATTCTTCCATTAAATGCCACTCACAATCCTCCCAATTCCATCCCATTTTTGTCGAAATGATTACAAATCTGTAGCTTACGTCTGACATCCAGTAAACTTATGAATAATAAATATCAGCTACAGCCAAGGGCAAGTTTCACCTCATCGATGAAAACAAATATAAGTACAAGGAAAGTCGAAATCTCTGCAATAAAGTTGAGATATGCACAACGCTAACATATTTATAATTCCCTTGAAAACTAAGATCCTACAAAGGTATGGAAAATATCATTGGATGTCGGAAAATGTTGTAAAAGCAATGCCCGTTTCAAGCTTTAACCGATGGATAGGCTAAATCGATGACTGTGAAACGCAAAGATAGTGTTTTATTTAGTAAATATGTTCTGGGTAGTAAAATCGGAACTTACTCGAACATTCTGAAACAGGTCCTAAATGTACTCTTATAATATTGCGGACAGGGTAGGTGTTAAAAAAGCAATACCTCAAAGTCTTAACAAGGTGCTACCAGCAATTACCTAGATACATTTTAGAGATAAATGTAATATTACCTCTAAAATGCTTCAAGCCCAAAATTTTTAAATTTTCCCGTTGGTTGCACACTCCGGAAGAATTTTTAAGATTTCCGAGGTAATTTCAACGAAGGAATGCACTTAAACCTTCCAACGTTAAAGTGACTTTTTAAAGCGTCTTCTGCGATATCGGAGCTGAGACAGAATCTGTGGTACAAGAATTAGTTTTGAACGAAATGCGGACGTTTTATTTTCATATTTTGTAGGCCCATAGTGACAGGGGTTAATGGGCTGCCGGTTAAATATCTATAGACTGTATCCCGCCTTGTGCTTGAGCTTCACCGTATCATAGTTTATTTTTTGAAGTAACAAGTTCAAAGCCCACCTTATGTTAAGCAGACTAACCTCTGCCTATGACAGATACATTTCCTCACAAGTCACCAATTGCACTGCACCCGTCACCTTGAGACATAGTTGTTAAGTCCCATGTGCCTGTAATTTCACTATGGTTCTCAAGGACTGCTTAGAAGCCTTATAACACACCGTTAGGTGCTTGGCGACAGATTATCTACATGATGGTCGCTAGCCAGGCGGGCATTTGCGAAGTGCTCTTCCGCCATACGGTGAAGTTCAAGCCCGCGGCGGGATTCGAACCATAGACCTGCTGCACGACAGTCCATAGCCAATGCCACAAAGCCACCACTGCTTCAAAATATGTATTGTGGGCATTTTGGAGAATGCTCGCAGAAAATCAGTTGTCAAGCATCTCAAGGGGTGCTGTTCTTGATCCCAGCTCCGAATCTAATTTAAGCTGACTCAACCATTAATCAATAGTTCAATGCCCAGTCATTTCATGCTATCGCCAAAGATCTAAAGTTTGTTCAGGAGCTGCCCTCGAGAGCGGGCCCAGTTCTAGGTTTATGCTGTTAAGGATTTTTAACTATATAATCAATCAACAATATTGTGTTAGATTGTGTTGATGACTTGGATGCCATGCGACAGATTTTTGATGAGCAACTCTAGCTAGAATTCACATAACACCCCTTTTCTGATATGAAGTGATAAGGCTGATAAGTCTCATGGTAAGCAGTCACACCTGTCCATTACAGATGTAGTCCTTGTTCTGTTTTACACTGCACTGCACTCGTAACTTAGAGTGCTAGTTCTCATATCTCATTTACCCAGTAATTCCACAGCTTCTCACCTTAACACAGGATAGTTTACGCACTTCAGCTTTGAGGTAGAATATCTGACTCTCTGGTGGTACGTCTGGAGAAGGCGTTAAGTCTCTTCAATAAGAGGCCATCTAGAAGGGTCCAGATGGCGTTTTATTGAAAAGACTTATTACCTGGTGGCACTCCTACAATCACTTTCACAATAACCACAAATAACTTCTGCGGGGCAGTTTATAAACATTGCTTAATATAGTCATCATTTCTTCATTGAATAACTGAATATTTTAAAGTCCGCTACCTCTTTTTCTTTACTACCCCCCAAACAAAAACCCCGCCAACTACCATGATTAGCCCGTCCTTAACTGTTATTATTTAACAAGAAAACTTACTCAGCCTCCGTAATCACGGCCAGCTCCGCTTTTCGGAGATTCTGCTTAATTAGACGCTTTGTCTGCTAATTTGGACGGTGATAAATATTAATTAATTTATATGAGATTCGAGTAAAGACTTCTAAGATTCTTTAACATAAATAAATATTGAGGAAGTGCTTAGTTCAAAACAAATATTGTAATTAGTCTGCTTAATTTCTACTTATGTTGTTCCAGTTTGAAGATCTTTGTAATTGAAATTATTTATAAGACAAATATGCTTGGAAAATATCTGGTAACCCACCATCTGTTACATAATTCGTTTGTGCAATTTACATATATATATATCATAAATCATAATTAATGCTAAAATGCCGCTTATAGACAACTCCAACAACAGTGGTTGTTTCGTTATCACAAAGATCTAGCATACAGCACGCACTTTATTCATTTTACTTTTTTCTATTGATATTGTGGGTATGCGAGTATAATTTTATTGACTAAGCAGTTGCTTTTTGACTGCGGAACAGTGCGCTTAAATGAATACATATAACGAAGACGAAGAGAGAAGAGAAGACGATTCCAGAATACGTTACCGAAGAATTTGGATGAAAACTAAGTGAGATGCACAGGCATACCCAGGTACGTACTGTTTGATATTATCTCCGACATCTCGTAGTCCCACATAAATCTTACTGAGTATATTTTTGTTATTGTCCCAGTGTAGCCACCACTGCCACTGTGCAAATGCTGCAGTGGTGTTGGTGGAGAGGAATTCTAGATACCCCTTAAATGCTCCCTGGAATAACACTACAGAAACACATTCGGAGGTAGGTTAATCTACACCAGGCAGGTCATCAAAAGTCATCAATTAATTATTTGGGGAACAAAACGGATCTCTTGATTAGAAAGCGCTGCTTATCGCTCCTTGACCAACATAATCGTAAAAAAAATTGTTTACACACAAGCCCTATGTTTCAGCTAGGTATGCAGCTGTATATATTATTTGCCTGAGCTGACAGTTACACGTAAATGCAACTTGTACATTGATTTATGCTAATAACGTTACAAATTCATTGGTAGCGTGTGCACAAATACTCATCAAATTAATGGGTATTAGACTAATATCATCAAATCGTTATGCGCGGTTGGCTGAGCCAAACGGCACAAGCGAATCTATGTTATTTCAAAGTAGTCATTAATTTTCACGTATTTCTAATTACACGTAATCCCTTGTGTTGACATATGTGTAACAGGGGCATATGTGTAACTGTTGTCGGCATAAGATTATAAAGATTGTTCAACTCGTATTAGGTAAATTCTCCTCAATAGTTTTCGCGTGTTTTGAACGGTATTCTATCCCACTATTGAAATAAAACTCTTTCTCCTTGTTCATACATTTATATATATACAGTGTTATTGAAAAAATGCCAACAACCTCAGGGTTGACTTCAACTAGTCTTTACAAACATATTGAGAGGATTTTTTTGTTTTTTGTTTTTTTTATGGTTTTTTGGCTGAGTAAGTACGAGGACCATCTGATGTTAAAAGGCTCTTGTGCCTGTAATGTATTATTTCATATTTTTTTATTACTTTATTTGATTAAATATTCAAAACTCTATTCAAAGGGAGCACGGCGCAGTCCAGTGTTGCCGCGGCTGGCGCTCTTGGTTCAGAGTAGGAACAAAAATAAAAAATATATGAAAAAAAAATCTCAACATTTTTGTTAAGACTAACAGGAACCTAAGAGGTTGTTAGCATTTTACCAAAAACCCTGTATAATAATGATGACACTTCTTTCTTGATACCTACGTTAAAAAATCGACCAAGTGCGAGTGGGACTCGTGCACGAAGGGTTCCGTACCATTAGCTATACAACATTAGACTTCATATTTTGTTAGTGCTTGAGTCCGACTCGCACTTAGCTTTAAAAATCGACTTCCCTACCCCACGTCTGAACAAAAAGTGCTGCTAGCCCGCCAATCTTTCCCCCTTGAGCAGTTGGCAGGAATACCGTTTTTCTGGTTGCCATTTTTATTAAGAGTAGGGCAAATTAAGGAAGTCAAAACGACTTCTTTTAAAATCTTGGCACGGAGTAGAAAATATAGACAACCATGACATTCCTTTATTACACTTTCGTGTGCTCGGTTCAATATTACATAAGATCTTTCACAACAAAAAGGCCAAAACAGATATAATAGAAATATTTTGTAATAAATATGGTTAGTTCTCATAGTGTAGCAAATTGGAATTGCTTCCCCCCTACTCCAATATCTTCGAGGTGATGTAGTGTAAAATACCAGAAGGTTTACAACAATATCAATCCCCCCTAACGGTGGGAGATATATTTGTTTAACAGTAGGTCGATGATGTATATACTAAGGCTCATTACCTGCGTTGTTGTTAAGAATAGTAAACGTATCGAATCTTTGCTTCGAGCAAATCATCGCGTGAGCAGATGGTTGAGCACGCGGTACATGTCATAAGGTGTGACATGGTCTGCAGAGGTTCCCCACATTCACAGCTGGTGTCTGAGCTACGTATAAAACCCCACCTGCTTGAGTTATCTCTGCTTCGACCAACCTGAGACCTGAGCCTATTAAGGTTTTTCCAGGTGGGCCTTGGCTCTTTGTAACCCGGAGGTAGATTTTCACTAGGAGGTACGAACAAATTTTGTGGGGACTTTGCTGACCATAGTTCGCACCTAATATCGGAGGGCCTGCGGTCGGTAGGCTGCGCCTTCCTGGTGAAACTGAATCTCAGATGCCCTTCCTGTGACCGAATCTCAGGTGCCCTTCGTGGTTTTTCAAGTCTCCGTGGAGGTCATCCGTTCAAAATGAGCTGATGAGCTACCTGGTTAGCTGTAACTTGGCCTGGTTGTACTGGAGCAGGTGGGTCATTGGTGAGCTTTTGTATTGTAGACCAAGCTTTTTTACTGTTGTGCGTTAAATCGATGTCAGTGATAGTGTTTAGCCATTTTTCCTTGCGGCTTTCGCACAACAACATTTTTTCGATTAGGATTGGCTGTTCGGAAAAAGGGTCTTCCAAGAAATTAGTCTCATATTCGCTGTAAATACTAGAGGCCTCTGATGCTAGTACTGGAACGTATGAAGTGCAGCAACCTCTAGGTATACACAAGCGGGATACAGACCACACGACTTTAGAATAGAATAGAATAGAAATAGTTTATTACCAAAAATAATACAAACTTAACCTTAATAAATAAACCAAACATAGTGTAACAAAAGTCTTAAAATACCTATTTAGGAAGGTTTACAGAGTGCTTGAGAGTCCTGCACTAGGCGAACCTGTATCGCAGGACCGGCGGTGGTTGCGTTTAAATAGTGTTAAAACATTTATGGTGCGGTTAAAACATTGAGCGTGATTGGTTATGAGAATAATAATCTAATCATTTTATGATCGAGAGAGAATTGGAACAGCGAGTGTGTAATCGTGTATGCGGTATGAGAGAGTGAATGGTGTGAGTGAGTAATAGATTTGTAATATGTGAATTTTTGTAAGTATGCAGTGAATAGTGTGTTTGAGGTGTACATAACAGTGAGTATAAGTTAAGGTCACATCAAAGTGTCTTGTATGGGGTGTGTGTGAGAGTGATTTTCTGTACAAGTACCCAAAGTAGTTGTGAGTATTGGTGATAGATGTCAGGTGTCAAATTTCAGCAATTTCTCTGTGTCGTCATGTGTGAGAGTGCATAAGTATTTTGTTATTACAGTTTTACATTCTTTTACTCGTTTGTCTCGAATGTCGCATATTTTGTCAATTTTATTGTAAATGTAAGGGAATCTGAATTCTGGCAGACGTTGTGCAAAGGTAGTTTTAACGAGAGGTTGTGTGGCACGTGGGGGTCGTCTCTTTGGTGAACTGGTGCTTACTAGGTAGGGGTATTTATGGTGGACTGCGAGGGTGAGATTTGTACAAACCTGTCGTAATTCAAGGGTCCCGGTGGGATACGGAGCAGCTCTTGATCAACTTTCTCAAATAAGTCAGTCCAATTTGCTTTAGCAAAATTAAACCTTCTCTTGATAGGGACCTGCATAGGAACCACAGCCACTACCAGCTGAACAATCACAGACCTGTGCTGTGTTTTGGGTATTGGAGAACACAGACGCTTCGTACATTGCGGTCTGTAGCGGTGCAGAAGGCAAGGTCTGGGCTGTACCCTCTATGCCAACGGTGACTTTAAAATGATGCAGGTAGTTTGGCGCTATGTACTAGTTCTAGATCAAGCAAGTCTGCCCATTGCTCCACAGCTTCTCCGTTATAGCATCGCTAATGGCATAGCCCTAACTAGTACTATGGCTGTTGAAATCACTATTTTCGTTAGGTTATTATCAAAATTGGGTGATGATCGTTTTTTTTTTTTAATTTGAAGTCAGTGTTAGGAGTATAGACGGAGGTCAGGGTATAGTTGCCAAGGTCGACAGTGATAAATTCAATCAATTTGCAGCAGCAGCAATCTGCTGAAAGAACCTTGATGGTTGGTTTTGCCAACATTGCGCTCCCATGTCTATTATGCTCAATTTCAACAATAAGGACCATACCGACTAATCGTGGTCTAGGTTGTTCAGAACCACGGTGCGTTTCTTGAACACACATAACGTCGCACGAATGCCTCTGACACAGCTTTGATAGAAGTGCTGATTTTTCATCCGAGAATTTTTCGATGTTGATCGTAATGACAATAAGGGCTGGCTCTGAAAAGAACCTTTTGAGTGGTCCTAAGAACGACCGTTTCGGGAGCCCTGATGATTTTCAAACATAAACATAACTACATATTTCAATTTGTTCAAACATAACTACATAATAAGTGCCATTTAACTGTATTAATTTTGAATTTACCACCACATACGTGAGTTTCCACTTTATATGTTTATACTTATCACTACATAGTATAAAACAAAGTCACTTCCCGCTGTCTGTCTATCCTTATGTATGCTTAGAACGTTTACCACGTAAAAACTGTCCTGTCGCTTCCTGATATTAAAAAAAGACGCTACATATGCCCAGTTCCCAAGTTTAAGTGCCTTATTGCCTGGAGCCACTATAATCATTTAATTCCTAAGCTATATAAAAAAATTAATGACAGCAAAAATATGTTTTGGAAACTTAATTTATATAAACTTAAACCATTATATTTTTTTTTTTTTTTTTTTATGCTTGATAGGTTAGCCTTTGACCACTATCTCACCCGATGGTAAGTGATGATGTGGTCGAAGATGTTGTTCAGGCTAACCTAGAATTACTGGCTCTCAAGGACAGCTGCCGGAACACACCGTTAGGTGCTTGGCGACAGATTTTCAACTATTTATGTATTTAAGCAACGGCTGCAGAAAAAAACTATGAGGATACAGAAAACATGCTCGTAAAAATTAAATAACATTCTTTAATTGGCCATACTCTATGATTATAATATATGAAATACACTAATGAATACACACACTCACATTTGCACATAAAGACGCAAAAACTCACATTCAATGTGTAATGTATTGTTTGAGCGTATTAAATATGTTGGGCTAATTTTTTCGGGAAAGACACTGCTCTGCTGCAACACAGTAATTGCATATACTAGAGTAGCAGGCAGGGCTTCAACATTAGTAAGTAAGATATTGAACAAAAATAACATTTTGTATTTGTATCTCTTAGGAATAACCCACTATGACTATTTTATATCCTTTACTTTTTACGAGAAATATTGTTTTATTTACGAAAGCGATTTGAAGAAATGCATCATTAATCCTTATACAAATTAGTACCTTAAATACATTGTGCATTTAATATAGCTTCAACTAATTTACAACATGATTTTTAAATGAATATTTTGGAAGTTAATACACATTAATTTGTATCAGCATTTCACCCATGCGAAGCCAAGACGGGTCGCTAGTATAATACAAATAAAGAAATCCGTTTTCCTTTACAAACCCACTGCGGCAAAACAAAGCTCTTATAAAATATCTTAAGCAAACGATTTCTGCCCCCACGTCGATAATATTGAATCAGTTGTCTCTATTAACAATGCAAATAGTGTAGCAATGCTGGCAGCTAGCTTCGTAAATGCACTGACTTGTACTACCAATACTACTTCTGAAAACCATGCAAGCAATTTTGTACTCTACATTCTTAATGATAAAGTTCAGAAAAGCGGTAAAGTTATTGTGGTAAGTTTGTACAGAATTGTTTGTGAATCCAAACTTATGCAGAAACGGGAGTGTTTACAGGGATCGTTTGTTGCAGCTTAATGTCTGTAGTTTAGATTGTCTTTTATTTTTAGTGTATTTGTTGTTTTGTCGCGTCAGTTGTTCTAGTTTACTGGATAAAGGTATGATTCTAGTATTAGGGAGAGAGGGTTGCTAATGATTTGATCGTTGGAACTACTCGTATATTGGTTAAAGATACACGGTATGGTTTATTGGAACAATTCTCTTTTTTTCATTCAATCAATTAAATGAACTATAATCCCTTATCTTTCATTATTCATCAAACAAAGAAACGCATAAAATACTTACGTTTGACTTTACTAATCGTACTGTTGAATAAAGGAATATATATTTATAATTATAGGATAGTTTATTTGTCGCACTACTTATCATACGTTGAAGCCTCTCTGTGAAATAATTTAAACAAATTTTTAGTCAAACATACAATTGCCTTAATATTTAACACAAAAAAACATGCTTGTAGCTCATTCCGTGTATGAACTAGAGACCTGCGGTATATGGGTGTACGAACGGACATACATACAGTAAAGTCTTATTAAAAAGACCCAGTTCTGCTCCTAAAATGGTCTAGAACTGATAATACAAAGTTCTTTTTATAATTATTTACGAGCAAAAATAAATACCTACGAGTAGCTATGCGAGTAAGTTGAAATAACTAGCAAATTGAAAAACAACATAGTAATATAAAACATCTTTATATATCAACAATTTTACTATGATGTATCCTATAAGGAACTGTAAAGTGCCCTGTAAACGATCAAATATGTTTGACGAAGACGTAGATTTACATCAAACAAGATCAATCGCGTCAAACACGCGTTGTTTGAAAAAAATGACAAGAAAGGCTTCATTTTTCCAAAATTTAAAAAAAAATTGACAAACACATAACGATCAAACTGTTTGACAAAACAAATGTTTGATAGTTTACAAAGCACTTAAGATGCTACATCAAAATTCATTTGCCGACAGAAGAAGGGATACGATTGAGCTTACAATAAATATTTTTGATAAAGCCATAACCCTATTATCGATATAGGAAAACCTCTGTTAAACTTTTCACACGATGTGATAACTATTCCATTATAATGACGTCGTAGCGTAATAGTACAATCTGCATAGTACCAGTTCTTCTGCAACGTTACAATGTGGTGGAATCACTCACTTATTTCACGGACCATAAAAATTTGATTCTGAAGCGCGACCAAGCGGGAAATTTTACATTTTCCATCGTGTTTCATGCGAGGGCGTCGTCAAATAGCACTCGTTTTGATATCTTGTACTGCATAATGTGACAGTAAAATGGTGCTCTCAGAACGACTGCAGAAGTATTTCTTACATATATATATAACATTTTAACGTGAAGTTTAAAATATATATATGATTAAAAAAACTATTGCAAGCTAAGCGATCACATAAAAAAAAATTAGAGCACATAATTTTCATCTCTTGCGGGGTTTACTTGATTGACCCGTATACATCTCCTCTGGCTTTATGCACAGCCATCGAGACTGCATCTTCTTTTTCTTCCGATAATGCCTTCTCCAATTACTGATGGTTGGCGAACAGTACTGTACATTTATCTCTGTCTCTCGCGAGGCCTAAAGACCCTGATGTTTCTCAGTCAAGACTTTTCCCTGTGTCATTCCCTGTCATGATGAGTTGTAAAAGTTCAAGACTGCATAGAGAGACTTAAAATCTAGGGACGTGGGTTTGAATCCCAAAGGAGATTAACATTATTTGGTCACAAATATTTGAAAATGTGAAATTCATTTTCAAGCTTAGCGTAAAAACCTAATGCGATTATAGCAGAAGGTCTAAAGACACTAATACGACGTGTACCGACGTGACCTAATAAAATTTAAGGGCAAAGTATTATTATACTTTCATAAAACCTATCGTGATGTTTGGGCCGGAATTTTGGGCGGTGAAAGACTTATGAAACTGATGCATATTTTTACTACATTTTAATTGCTGATAGGTCAGACTATGATCACTATGTCAGTAATGTTCAGTGATTCACTAACTCTCACTGCACTCAATGCCCTCCTTGATGCCAGGCCTGAGTGCGTTTTTTTTGCTGAAGAATTGATGGAGATTCTGTCAGAATGTCTAGCGTATAGTGAACTCATGATCAATTTTAATTTATTATGTATTTCTGTTTTTAAATTAATTTTTATATATATCTTTGTTAATTAATTATGTTAATTTTGATTGTTATTATTACTATTGTTTTTTTTATATATTTGACGACGAGTTAAATTTAAATGTTAAATGTAATTTGTATTTGATTTGTGACAAATTATGATTTGACATTGGCGTGGTCTTATTTTTATTTGCTTACATTTTTTATTTATAATTTGTTATTGTAATTCTCTAATGAGCGTAATTGGTTTATCCGTGATAAGTAAGTGAATGAATAAATAAATAATTAAATAAAGTATTTGAAGATATTGTTAAGGCTAATCATTAATTACTGGCTCTCAAAGAAAGCTGCCATTAAATACCATTAGGTGCTTAGCGACAGATTTTCTACCTGAGGATGGTAGCTAACCAGGCGGCCTTTAATCCAGTGCCCTATCACCATGAAAAATGGCACTGTGGCAATGGATAAAATCTTATGGTACATGTGTGGAGAGAGTGTTACCAGTGGGGTGCCGGGTTAGAATTGCACCTCCCCATTTCTTCCCGTGGGGGTGTCGTAAAAGTTGACTAAGGTAAAAATACTAGAAGGTGGGCAGCAGCGCCTTTTTAAGAACAATGCCATCTTGCACTGCGACCCCCAAGCCGCCTGCCAAGCGTGGGGATTATGGCAAATTCCCCCTACATAGGGTAGGCTGTGTTCAGCAGTGGACGATCCGGTTTATACAGTATGTGTGGAGTAACAACAATGGACACGGTAAGCAAAAGAGTATATCAGAAAAAGGTTGAAAGTAGCATTACTGACAGATAAAAATATTAGTAGAAAACTGGCATTGTATCGGTAAGTCATGAAGAGGAACAAAATGTATTTAACGAGAAGGGTGTTAAGTGTAAAGGGTTTAGTTTTAGTAGAAGCCTTTCTGCGAGAACGTCCGTGGAAGTAGGGCCCCCATACCTGTTCCTACCGACTAGCAGCAATGATCATGATATGTCCACCATGTACCTTGTTCACTTTACAGTTCATTAAAAAGCCCCTAATTACATTTATTTAAACAAAATTGTATGTAATCGAACATTAATGGTAGTGATTTCAATTACAGTTTAATTTAATATGTAGTTTATAAAGAAATCTAAATTAAATAGATTTAAAGTTTGTCCTCAAAGTTCTCCGCTTAAGTAATAATAAAAACTAGGACTAAAACACATAAACAACTATAAATTCTGTGCACTATTTTAGTTTTGCCAATATTGGTCATATTCCAAATACCCCGCTCTCTCCTCACCGTTTGATTTTAACGCATTCCGTTTGTTGCGAGGTAAAATGGTGCTAAAAAAATTGTTCCAATAAGTACAGATCATTAACAAATTTCTTTTTTTTTATGTTATTGTGACGTGACAAGCTCAAGGCCCACCTGATGTTAAGCGGACTAACCTCTGCTTATAACAGATGCATTTCGTCACAATTCACGAATTGCACTGCGCCCGTCACCTAGAGACATAGTTGTTAAGTCTCATGTGCCTGTAATTTCACTGGCTCTCTAGGAGTGCTGCCGGAACACACCGTTAGGTGCTTGGCGACAGATTTTCTGCTTGAGGGTGGTCGCTAGCCAGGCGAGCAGTCGCAAAATGCCCTTCCACCATACGGTGAAGCTCAACCCCGCGGCGGGATTCGAACCATGGACCTGCTGCGCGGCAGTCCATAGCCAATGCTACTGAGCCATTACTGCTCCAAGAGTTGATTGGTTTATTTTTATACTGTGGTTGGTTGGAGACACAAATCGGGAATATTTGTGATATTTCATATAAAATCATTGCCGGCAATAATTTGAGGGTATGATTCGTAACATCCATTTAGTAACAATTTCCTATACCTATATATGTACATTGGGATAATTGTTTCCACATAAGTAACTGGCGATTTTATTTGAAAACCACCCAGTTTGCCTTTTATAAAGCATCTGCTAGGCCGAGATTACCGCTTTACACCAGGATGATGTGTCAGGATGTGTCGTGCATGTTCCGTCATGATAGCATTAAAATATAGGTAGACGAATAAAGATAATTATTACGTGTTGTTCCGACCTCGCTGAGAGTGTGACAGGACAGAGAACTAGAACTAGTCTATAAAAGCTATTGACAAAATTATCTCAAAACATTCCGCCCAAAAAGTCCTTCAAATAAACTTTCACACTCTGAGCGACAATGAGTACTTAAGTAACTACACAAGCCAACAAAAAGTACTCGACAAATAGACCAAACTACGTTATCTCTTCCAGTGAACAAAACTATGTGCCCTTATGATCTTAAAACCTTCTCACAACTTTGATATTGAACTCTATGCGGTAAACGATTAAGTTCAATGTCGTTTAGTCATTGTTAATCCTAGAAATCCTCTATTAGGTGAAACGGGCAGTCAAGTGAGGACAGTAAATGTGTTAGGGCCTTAATCAACAGTAGGAGTAAGTCTTGCGGGTTTGAACAATCGATTACTATAAGCTGGACATTTGTTATCTTTATTTCGGGACCTTATTGCTTATCAGGTTTCTTTGGGATTTGGGATCAGACATATTTTGGATCTTAGATATAGTCCTAACTTATTTGATATTTTTTGCTGCGAGCATAGTTTTCCGTTAAGATATCAAAATATAGGAATTTTTTTCTCGTTTTACAACATCTAACAGGAGTATGGGATTATACAATTAATTGGTTCATTCTTTTATATTTTTATTATTGCAATAACTATAAAAACCTATTATACATTTTATAGGTAATCGTCAGGTCTTTAATATTTAAAGACCTGTCATTAATATTCAAATACAATGTACTTTATTTATAAACTAGCGACAAGCCCCGGCTTCGCACGGGTCAACAGATACTTAATATACTAAAAAATGTCTTTATAAACAAAGTCCACAACTTTTTTGTCATAAGACAATACAAACAAGTTTCATTTAGTTAGTGGTCGCTCTTGATTGATTTTGATCTCTCCACAACCGCTCTCTACGTCCCTGTATTTTAAATCTGTAAAATCTTCGAAAATATTCATTTAAATGACATGCTGTATAGAACCATATTTATCTATATTAAATGCACATTGTATTTAAGGTACATATTTGGTTAAGGATTAATGTTGCATTGCTTAAAATCGCTTCGTAAATAAGCCATTATTTCTCGTAAAAAGTACAGGTTATAAAATGGCTATTGTGGAGTGTTTAGAGAATTGAAAAAAATATATTATGACACCAATATTACCACACAGGTATTAGGACCATTACGGACTTTTTATAGACCTTTTTAAGGTGTACAATACTGTAGTCCATTATTTTGATGTATCTCGTAGTGTTCAGCGAGCATGTATAATGTAAGCGCTAAAGAATGTGTTTATTTACGACATCACAATAGAAACCTCTAAAATCGTGTGTGAGACAGTGTTTCTCTATTATAATCTGCTTGTATTATGCATATAACCTTCATCTTGAATTACTCTATCTATTAAAAGAAACTGCATCGCAAAACCGTTGTGTAGTTTTAGAGATCTAAGCATACATAGGGACAAACAGACTGCGGGAAGCGACTTTGTTTTATACTATATAGTGATAAATAACTGAATTGAAGCTTATTAGTCGGGCCAAGAAAGAGATAGGTCTAAATTTAGGACTAAATTCAAGCTAGACTTAAAATGGGTTAAAAATATTGACAAAACAATTCTTTATAGCACTTTTTTTAAAGAATGAAATTGTTATATGACGTTATCTTCTGTTTTCAAAAACAGCTTATTTTATTTAAATCTATTATTCATGAATTTAATTGAAAACTCATCACTGCACTTTATGAATCTTTCCCGTAAATAACAACCACCGTGATGTCGATGATAAAGTGCATTAATGAAAAGAGGAGAAGAAAAACATCCTAGCTGAAAAATCCCCCATCCACCCTCGAATGACTTGTAGGTTGTCTAAATGTAGGTTGTCCTCAGTGTAGTAGCTGTTAAGTCACATATTATATAAATCGTAGTGTTATTTTAATAAAGGCTAACCGCCACCGGATAAAAGACGTGACACTAAATAATTCGTTAACATTTTTATTTTTTTTAATGAGATTGTTATGAAACACACACCACGATGTTGATGTTTAGTGGTAACTTCAGCCTATAACAGATGCATTTCGTCTCTAATGGCGAACTGCGCCCATCACCCTGAAACATACTGTTGTTAGGTCTCATGTGCCTGTAATTCCACCGGCACCCATACCACTCAAACCGGAACAGTAATGCGAACATTACTGCTTGGCGGTAGATATAAGTACGGTGGTAATCCTTCCCAGGGTGAACTCGCACAAACAGTTGTGTTGCTACTCAAACGTACGTTGTATTATACAGGGATTTGTACGTTATATTATATTGGAAAATTGCTAAAAACCTGTTACCTGTAACAAACATTTTGAGATGTATTTTTTTGGTTTTGATAAAAAACAAACAAAACAATTTTTTTTTGTGTTTTAAATCCTACTCTGAGCCAAGAGCGCCCACCGCGGCAACACTGGACCGCGCCGTGCTTCCTTTGAATAAAGTTTTGAATATTTACATCGCGCAAAGTAATAAAAAATATTAAATAATACATTACAGGTACAAGAGACTTTTAACATCAGGTGTTCTTCGTGCTTATTCCGTCAAAAACGTATAAAGAAAAAAAGGAAAAATATTTTAAATATTTTCAAATAAAAGAAAAATCATTTTAAAGTATTTGTTAGCACTACCAGAAGTCAACCTTAAGAGGTTGTGAGCATTTTTCCATTAATCCTGTATTGGCTTAGCGGTTAGAGCATACGTCACGCTGTCTATACCATATAGCTAAAATCTCAAATCAAAAAAAAAATCTCAAATCGTGTGCTCAAATCTCGCACACGACTATAAATTTTCATCTCGTTGAAGTGTTGTATCTTACAAGTATATACATGTACATATATATATGTTTTCGTACGCCAAAATAAGTGGTCTTAGGTGATCACTTAATTTGTTGTTGATTTGTGTGTGTGTATCCAAACTTTTGCTTTCAGGAACGGATTTAAGGTATACATCGAAATGAATATCAAATACTATGTTTTTTAGTTTCTTGAATATGTTAATCTTAGCTTCTAAGTGAATACAATCAAAAGATATGGGCATATTCTCATATTTTTATTTTATGCCAATCGACTCATCAGAACCTAAAGTGCAAGTACTTCTCGTTGATCTAGAGTTGTGAAATTGCGTAATATTAGTTAGTGGATATATAGTTCTGATGTGTTTCGGCGAACCACGTGTTCGTGTGTCGGCAAATCGTGGATTAAATAGCATGCACACGGCGAGACGTGTTGTAGGTATTTTTTTGTGCGATTGTGACGGAACGCGCTCCAGACCCAAATGATGTTCAGTGGTAACCTCTGTCTAAAACCGATATATTGCGTCAAGTGACGAACCACCCCATCACCCTGAGCTATGTCTCATGTGCCTGTAATTTCACAGTTACTTACTGTCTCTCAAGTACTGCTACCGATACATTATTTAGTCCTACAGATTTTGTAATTGAGGGTGGTAGCTGCCCAGGCGAGCATTCGGTAAATAACCTTCCACCATGCAGCGCGTAGGGTGCCAGGCTAGAATGCCCGTAGGATGCTGGGCTAGAATGTCACCTCCCCATCTCTACTCGTTAGTGTCGTAAAAGCCAACTATGGGTAATACTCCCCTCCCCCCCCCTACCCCCCAATGCGGATGATATAGTATGCTGTGAAACTGGTGGTGGGGACCAAAACATGGACCTGCAGCACGGCAGACTATAGCTATTACCGCTGAGCTTTTATTTAATCATAAAATGGTATTCTAGAAATAAATATCCGTAGGTGGTATCTAATTATTTTGTTTTCTTTATGTAGACCAACGGTGAGCCGTATTTTCTGAGTATCGTTGAATCGTTCATTTCCTTAAACCGTCCGGGACTCGTCTTAAACAGCACAGGTCATCGAAAAAAAATTGCTTTTATCCACCTAAGATAAAAACATAGTGATTTTGATCTTCAATGTGTAATAGTTTTATTACTATAGGATAACATTGTATCTCATTGAGTGTTAATATGGTTCATTCGGGGTGCGAGCATCCTGATATAATAAATGTAGACTACATATATCTGATTCAGATATCTGATGTTTATTTAATAAAAGGGTATAATAGTAGTGATGAAATGGCCTAATTTTGTCCGGATAAACTACTTACACACATCCCTACCTCAACTGAACCCTCCATACAAAGCCGACGACGAAGTTTAAAATAAACTTGGGCCCGCATTCAGAAGTTGTGCAAAACGTCCCGGGCACCCGTCTGCTCCTGAAATATCTCTCAACTTGTGAACTAGCCCCCTTTTTGTATTTTTCCACCCTTTGTCCTGTCCCCTTTTGATGCGTGTCATAGTTAGGGGAAGTTTTTATGTATTTTTCGAGCAATTTTCAAGTTCCATTTCGAGCTTTGTCAAACTTTTTTGTTGTGGATTACGTCGTTAAAATTGCTGATATCTCTAGGTATTGGTTAAAGATTAAATCTTTGTTACTTTTCTGATATTTTTTTATGATGCATATTAATGATATCTATTATCATATGAAACGATCGACTAGGCTAAGCAACATCCACTGGGCTAAGCAACATCCAGTGTGGTCTGCGGTGCTAGTAGCACGAAAGCTTCCGTGCTACAAAGAGAGCATGTTTAGCGTAGTGATCAGTCCTGGTTGCTTTTTTTTTATTTTTTTATGCTTTATAAGTTAGCATTTGACCACTGTCTCACCTGATGGTAAGTGATGATGTGGTCGAAGATGTTGTTCAGGCTATCCTTGAATTACTGGCTCTCAAGTAAGGCTGCCGGAACACACCGTTATGTGCTCGACGACAGATTTTCTACTTGAGGGTGGTTGCTAGCCAGGCGGGTATTCGCAAAATGCCCTACCACCATGCTATAACGACTGCCATCCATAGATAACAACTGGGACCCACAGCTTAACGTGCCCTCTAAAGCACGGAAGTGCTCAGTAGTAATGTTACCAGCGGTCACCCATCCAACTCATGACCACGGTGGACGTTGCTAAACTTTGCTGATCAATTCAAAGCGGCTAAGCAAACTTCACTTCGAGCGCTTCGAAAAGGTTGCTATCCTGGAATTAAAGTCGTCAGAATACAATGGGAATAGATTATAGGGCCACCTACCAATCTAGAGTAAGAAATGTGCTGACAAGCATCTAACGGTGTTATTTCCAGCAGGTGTGCCTGATAGCCAGCCATCCTCGACTACATCATAATACTTGAGCACGCTCAAGTCAATTTTGAGTTGTGAGTAAAATCATCTCATTCTACCGCAAAATTGTCATTGCGATTATGTAAACCAATCTCAAAGGATACATTTATATAGGTTTATTTTCAGAACAAAGTGCTATTCACGGGAATTTCAGGACTCTTTGAATCGCCACTAATGGGAGACAATTTACCATGTTATGGAGATTTCTGGACTGTATATCAGAAAACGTACTCAACGTATAGGTTTAAACTTTACGTAATACGTAATGTTTGCACCTATACGTAAATAATTCATACAATTTTATACTCTTTTAATTTGAATTTTATCAATAACACTACTAAATTCTCACATTTACGACATAGTGTAAGTATTAGGAACCTTCTGTTAACGCCCTCAGTGGTATTTATAGATCCGTCCCTTGAAGGTCGTAACTGCAAACTAATAGCAATACATTCCAGTCCCGGGTTCCGGATACATTAATTAATTTATCGTTATTTACAAACGGGATATCGGAATAAATCCCGGTATTTTCTCGCAATTAATACCTTCCCAGGATTTAATATTATGATACTGTGTAACGGATGATAATTAATTAGGGTTGTACGATATAGTTAGCACAAAAATATATTTAGCTTTGTATATGTTTTGTATTTGTTCAATAATTCTAGGAAATTCATGATAGAAGCACTCGGAGTGCAGCTTGCCTAGTCATTTGTAGCCGATCAACTTGGTTAAGCAATGTTGGCTGCGATTATGACATTTATTTATTTATATTATATTTATATTATAATATAATATAGACATGGATGAGTGATCGCGAATGGTTTTCTTACTGAACTCTTCTGTATTTCGGAACCACTGCACCATTAACCGACGGCTCTTGTTATTAGGATGGCAGTCGTTAAGGCATGGTGGTAGGGCATTTACAAATGTATGTCTCCTTAGCTCTCACCTTCAGGTGAAGTGAGTCTCAAAATGGCAAATGTTGAACATGTAATTTATAAAATTCAAGAGGATATGACAAATCTGATCCAAAAACAGGAAACGCTCGTAGCGAAGTTTGGCTGAGCCGTTCTTATTCGATCAGCTAAGTCAAACAACGTCCACCGCGGTCAGGAGTTGGATGGATGACCACTGGGGACATTACTACTGAGTGCTTCCGTGCTTCGGAGGGCACGTTAAGGCAAGTTAAGTCCTGGTTGTTATCTTAGGATGGCAGTCGTTACTGCATGGTGGTAGGGTTTTTTGAAAATGCCTGCTTGGCTATTTGATTCCTTATTATTATGTAGCAGTCTTGAAAGATTTTATCCATTTCTAAAAACCTCACTTTTATTACTCACGCTACTGAAAAATTGCGTAATTCTGTTTTGACCCTCATGCCGAACGAGGTCTTTCTGTTCTCAGTCTGACATTTCTCAAAGAACACTTCGTCTTAAGCATAAAATCTGCCCAATCGCCTGTCGATATGTTGAAGGACAACTTATTTCTTGAGAGCCAGCAATTCTATTTGCCAGAACAACATATTTGCCCATGTCATCACTAACAATCAGGGGAGATAGTAGTCAAAGCCTAGCTTAAATTAAAAAAAAAATTAATACCACCACTAGTGCCGTACAGTAAAAGCTAAATTTTATTTAGGTAGTGTTAACTAGCTGTTTATTATTTCTCTCTTCTGTCTGTCCTTCAAATTCAAATTCAAATTTATTTATTCATAAGAATATTGTGCATTGTGTTCTTACATTATCTTATAATCAAATATTCTACCGTTTCCGGTGTACAAATATATTGTATCAAGCTCTATAATAAGGACAGAATAATTTTTCAAATAATGATTGTAAATACAATAAATAAAGAATACTGTAACAAATTTTTTATATAATATGAATAAATGGTGATTTTAATAACAATATAAATATTTAAATGTCACAGGTAATACAAATATAAATTATTAAAGTATGTCAAGTACATTATTAGTCCTATAATTTATCATCTAAAAATTCATTAAGTGAATAATAACACTTATTTATTAGGAATTTGAATAATTGATATTTGAATCTATTTGTGCAATGTATCTTAAAACTATCTGGCAGTTTGTTATATATTCTGATACACTTACAGAATGAGTTATTTTTATGCACCATTAGGTGTTGTTTAGGAATATACAATGTGTATTTATGCCGCCTACTTCTATTTACTACCTCGTTTTTCTTTGGAAATATGGCGTGATGTCGATGGAGAAATAAACAAACTTCTAAGATGTAAAGGGATGGCAAAGGTAATATGTTATGCTTTTTAAATAAAGGTTTACAGCTATCTCCCATGAGAGCTGGCGTTATGCCTACTTGTACTTTTCCTCAATTATGACCTGTTGTTCGTCATCCCCCTACTCATGCCTTCCGCTCAATCAACATTCTTCCACACCGTACTCATACCTACTGTGTTATTCTGCCTATAATACAATAATAATTGATAGATAGATAGATATACACTGTATTGAAACACCTTAAATAACATGATTTAAACAGAGATACAGTTTAAAACAATGCAACAATAGGCGGTCTTATCGCTGAAAGCGATCTCTTCCAGAAAACCATTGGAGGGAGAGAAATTACTGCAAAGATCCAAGGGATGGCGGGGAACTTAATTAGGTCATAATAAGGAGTCAATTATATCCAAAATGTTATTCACATTAAAAAGAAAATAATAATAAGCAAAAAAATAAAAATATAATATATAAATGTAAACAACATAATATGTATCAACATATATCTTTCTAAATAATAATAAAAATACATTTATAAATATTAATTAAACACACATAATTACATAAAACATCCAATAAATATAAATAATGAATGACGTTTACAAGTATAAACAACTCATATTAACAATGGAACAATGATTGTCAAAATATTTATAGGGACCTAAATGATATAAAAGATAAAAGGCTTTTCTCTTTAAAGACAGCTAGTGACTAAGCACGCTTTATTTCAAATGGCAGTGCATTCCATAGTCTAACGGCCACAACAGTGAAGAAGTGGTCATAAAACGAACTGTTGTCAGAGGGCATATTTAGCATAAGATTTTCCGATGACCTAAGATCACGAATATGAGAGGTGCTGCAATATTCGAAACGCTCTTGAAGGTAATGAGGGGATGTGGAATTGAATAAAATCTTATACAGAAGATAGAGGATATAAGTATTCCGGCGATGACGAATGGGTAGCCACTTGAGCTTAGTGCGAAATTCAGAAAGATGGTCGTATTTACGCAAGCCAAATATAAACCTTATTGAAGGCGCTCAAGTTTATTTAATAGGTCCTCTCTGAGGCCTAGGTAACAGGCATCTGCATAATCTAAAATAGGGAGCAAGAGTGACTGTAAAAGCGCAACTTTAGTAGCAGTTGGTAAAAAGTTTCTAATCCTTCTGAGAGATCCTGCAGAGGCAAATGTCTTGCGACTGACGGCTTTTATTTGCGGGATCCATGTTGGGCTCTGGTCAAAAAAAACTCCAAGATTAGTGACTATTTTACTATAAGGAATTTGTAGTCCTTCAAACATGACCGGAGTCACAGTGTTCCAGTCAACATTACAGATGGTTCGTGAACTACCGATATTAATGACTTGTGTTTTTAGCGGATTTACTTTTAGGCTTTGCTCCAGTCTGATACGTGTTGTAGATCATTATTAATGGCATCAACGGCTCCTTCTAAATTACTGAGTGAGGCCTGTGAGTATATTTCGAGGTCTTCTGCATAGAGATGGTAGGAAGAAGTAATACTTTGTGAAATATAATTAATAAAAATTGCAAAAAGAAGAGGAGATAATACGCCGCCTTGAGGTACACCAGCAGTGATGTTGCACCAGGAGGAAAATTTTTCTTCTTGGTGGTTTTTTCTTTGGGTTTCTTCTATAACATTTTATTTCATAATTCAGGGTTACCATGTTTTATAAATTTTTGAAGATTACAATGTTTGAAGCAGTGATGGCTCAGTGGCATTGGCTATGGACTGCCGCGCAGCAGGTGCATGTTTGGAATCCAGCCACGGGCTTGATCTTCACCGCACGGTGGGAGGATATTTTCCGGTTGCCCGTCTGGCTAGCGAATACTCTCAAGTAGAAAATCTGTCGCCAAGCACCTAGCGGTGTGTTCTGGCAGCAGTCCTTGAGAGCCAGTGAAATTGCAGGTACATGAGACTTAACAACTATGTCTCAAGGTGACGGGCGCAGTGCAATTCGTGACTTGTGACGAAATGCATCTGATATACAGTATAAACCCCATGTAACGCCACTGGCGAGTCAACTCAGAGTAAAGTTTTACGTTATAGAGTGTCGTTTTATTTTGTATTACTTAATAGTCCTTCAGTGTCATTATACAGAGTTTACACTGTAGTTATATATATTATGCTAATTAAAAATAATTGTAAAATACTTTGTTAGTCAATGCCCAAGTATTTTATCGAGAGAGAACGAAATAATTATGTAGTCGCAACAATGACAAAATTTTAACTAATTATATTATTTATCAGTGACGGTGATATGAGCAGTGGGGACAGTGGGCATAAATTTTCACAATTTGTTCCATTCCCAATGTCCCCATTCTTAGCTAAAAAGGCGATGTGGACAGTGGGCAACATTTTCTTACCTTTTGGTCTATTCCCGCTGTCCCCATTGATGGGGATACAGGCGATGGGGACATCGGGAATGTTTTACATTTTTTTTTATTCAATTCCCACTGTCCCCATTGATGGGGATATGGCCAATGGGGACATCGGGAACACACCATCTGTTATAGGCAGAGGTTGGTCCACTAAACATCAGATGGGCCTCCAGCTTGCTCCGTTGCAATAACACAAAAACACTATAATTTTTAATTATCTTCTAAGATCTAGAAGATCTTAGTAATAATAATGCATCTTTAGTTGTGAGCTCCTATTCTCGTACTAGTAATAAACTGCTGTAAAGGGTAAAGGACCTTCCCAGTTAAGAGTCTTAAAATAATTTGTTTTACTGTATAAAGTTAATATAAAAACAACAATATATATTTACTACGAAAGATACAGCTTTTGAAGCAGTGATGGCTCAGTGGCATTGGCTATGGACTGCCGCGCACCAGGTCCATGGTTCGAATCCCGCCACGGGCTTGAGCTTCACCGCATGGTGAAACGGCATATGCCTGCGAATGCCCGCGTCACCAAGCACCTAACAGGTATATGAGACTAACAACTATGTCTCAAAGTGATGGGCGCAGTGCAATTAGTGACTTGTGACGAACTGCACTGCGCTTATCACCCTGAGACATAACGTCTCATATGTTATTTCACCAGCACCCATACCTTTGAACTGGAACACAGTAATGTGTACATTAATGCTTGGCGGTAGATATAGGTGACAGTACTTACCCGGACGAACTGGCACAAAGAGTTGTACTGCATCTAAGCATAGAGAAATCATAAAGTTTCATTTATCTATGATCTAAGGTATGTAATACGACTATAACATTCAAATTGATATAAACTATCACCGCTTAAGAAATAACAAACTTTTTGACCCGAATCCACGAACTTGTTGATAAATGACAATATTACTCAAACGCTTGTAATGTTTTAATTAATTCAGCTTCGTGACCGCAAGGTTAATAAAAATATTCATTTTGTATATTAACTCATTTTTCATGTTGAAACGAGTTCCTAAGGTCAAATGCTAAAGGCATTGTTTCTATTCATTAAATATAAAATTACTCTACTAAAATTATATACATTGTTGTGAAAACAAATGAAAACTCATGACATTGTAGTAATACTCTTTTTATTACTACCTATAACTAGTGTTTAACCGCTGAGGACCGGTTGTGAATATTTTTAATCTTTAGAAGCGTTTAATCTTTTAGCGAGGATTACACAGCCATTCGTAACCGATCAGCTAAGTTAAGCAGCGTCCGCAACGGTCATTAGTTGGATGGGTGTCCGCTAGTGACATTACTACTGAGCGTGCACGTGTTTCTTCTCACGGCAAGTTAGACCTTAGTTTTTCCGAGGTCTTGACGACCTTAGTTTGTCTGAGGTCACCTTCAAGTAGAAAATGTATTATTAACCAACCGTAAAAAAACGAGAGGAAAAAAATAGAGTTATGAGGCATTATCATGTTAGCTCAGTCAGAGCACATTCCCCGGCTATAGGGGTTGATGACTCGGGTCCGAACTCCGACCATGACTATAATATTTCCTGTCGTAAATTTGTAATTTTGTAATAAAAACAGGAGCTTAATATATTCTTTCTTAAAAGTATTTCTAAAAAATGCCTAAAAATTATCGAATCGGCTCAGTTTTTGAGAAGAAAACAAGACAATATGAAACGTCCATCTTGCAAATAGTTTATATACTCCTCCCAGGTCTCGTTCCTTCTTGACAACGACAAGGCAAGATTTGCTACGAGCGTAATAGTTAAATAAATATATTAACATTATAGTTTTTAATACTATTTATTTCGGTATCAATTAGCTGATAAGTACTTACGTTATATAAGACCAAATCATAAATAAACACAATCTACATCTATATTTTATACAAGCGGATCTCCCCGACTTGGCACGGGTATTAAAAAAAAAGAAAAAAAATACATAAATATTCTATAGCAATCTTTAACTTCAACTCGGCAGTCAATATCAATACTTTTAAATTATTACAACTGTTTTAGTTTTAAGTAATATCATATTATTGTTACAATTGATTACATACAATTGATTACATACAATTACAATTATTTACTTATGGGGGTCTTCAAGAAGCGAGTGAATAGGTATCTTCTGGGTAAGCGCGCTCCATCATTGATCGCATCATCACTTAACATCAAGTGAGATAGTGGTCAAGTGCTACCCAGTTAAGAATAAAAAAATATATATATAAATTACAGAACAAATATCTATTTAATATGACTAAGGTCGAATCAAGTATTCTATTTTAAAATTTAGATAAATAGATAGATAGATAACACTTTATTTCACTTTTAGATTATTAACACTAGTTACAAGGAATATTATAATAACATAAAAATTGTGTTATCGACGGCCTCAAATTATAAATGTACAATTTTCAACATAAAATAAGTACTCATTATTAGTATCTTTCAAGTCCAATTTTACATTGACATTTACCAAAGGACGTAACCTTAAACTAAACTCGTAAGACTCAATGTTTACTCAATCTATCAAGCGCTTCAAAGAATAACGCACCTACAGGATTATTGTATTTGATCGATAGAAAGCAACTCTATTGTATTATCAAATTTTCATTTACAACACAAACAATATTGTTTTAGCTAGTGGAGCTACTCGTAGTACACATCAGAAATTCCATGCACACGTAACGTTTGCACGTCCAGTGTGTTTGTACAAATATTGTTACAATGCGATTGTGGATTGAACGTGCGAGTTGATTCAATCTTAACTACATTTAGCAAATATACAATGTGCACTGTATACAAGCAAGTGAACTAATGGATATACTTATCAATCTTAATTTTCATCTTCAATGTGATATTACGAGATGTATATCGGAGTCGTGTATGATGACTTACAATATCCCACAGTGACAGCGAGAAAGCGAATAGCTGTCGACTATTTCCTGGCTCTAGAAAAGAACGTAAAACTTCAGCAAAAAGAAAACCGACTTCAAACATATAATATATATACGCATTGTTTGATATAACTCAAACACTACTCGTCAGATCTCACTCAAATTTAAAAGGTACCACAAGACAAATCAAAATCGTCGCCATCTTCCCTCAAAAATGGTTGAGGAAGGCGATGGCTGGCACATGCGTCAACTCGTGAACGGGTGCTGCTAGAGGATACTGGTCTGCTCTGGATGCTGGTGCTAATGACATTAACGGAAAAAAAAAAAAACTTTTAACACTGTTCCCCCTTGGAATGTTGCATGTTTCCTATTTCATATTTCATGTTTACTAATAAATTATGTCATAGTTAAAAAAAGTCACGGACCCTGGAGTCTGTGGAGTGTAGTTTTAAATTTAAAAAAAAAAAAAAAAAAAAACAACATCGTAAAGTTGAATTGTGAATTCTTTAGCGTCGGTAAAAACAAAAGCTGTGTCAACAATAGAGATGCCTATATTAGTCACTGAAAAGTGCTTAATAGCTCTACTTGAACAGATTCTTAGCAAAATTGATTTACTTTGTGGCAGTAGGTAGCATATGTTAGTCTAGATAACATTATCTAAGGCCAAGAAAATTCCAAAAAACGTTTCTTTAACATTTTCTCGATATAATTTAATTGCAAAGTTGACTCTAAATAACGCTTATAACGTAAATTTCTTAATTATTTACTAATGTATATGAACATAATTATATTAATCAAATAGCAATACCTGATCAAGAGGCATAACAAAAGTAACATATTCGATTTATGTTACTAGTTTTTTGTTATTAAGCTTACTTTCAGATTTCACCTACACTGATCGCGCTTTTACCATCGCTGCCTCTCTTTTACTCCTACGCAGTCCGATAGTGACAAAATTTCAGCATTTGACAGCGTCTTATTACAGTTCTTCGCTGAATGTTAACTCCTCCGGCAAGGACTCGCTCTCCACTGACTAGTCGCAGCAACAAGAGCTCAGCGATGTTCACTTCGTAGTTAAAACAATCGCTAAGAGACATTGCCAACACGATTTCGTAGATTCTAGCTTTATGTGTTTATCGCTTAAGGCTGATAATGAGACAAGTTCCCTAAAATTGTATTTAAAATTCACCGCTTGGTTTAGCTATAGCAATTGCATGTGAAAAATAATTTGTAAAACACATTCAAACACATAATACAAACATGACTATAACTTATAGACATTTTTTCTATGGGATTGAGATGAAACAAGCATGATCCCCACTTGATATTACGCGGTAATCTCTGCCTATAACAAATGCATCTTCACAAGTAACGAACTGCACTGCGCCTGTCACGATGACACAAGTCTCGTGTGCCAGTAATTATATTATCTCAAGGACTGCTTCCGGCAGGAGTCCTATACTGTGAAGTGCTTGGCAATAAATTTTACCCTTGATGGTGGTTGCAATCCAGACGAGTATTCGCAAAATACCTTTCTACGATGCGGTGAAGCTCAAACCAGTGGTGGGGATCGAAGCAAGGACCTGCGGCACGGCAGTCCATAGATATCAACACTCGGCTATCTTCCTTCTTTATTATGATTCATAAAAATATACCGGCTCGGGGTAGAACTGAAAGATATTGTTAAAACCCTCATAATGAGGATAAGGTTAGAATGACTGTAACAGAGCCTTAAAAGGTTCCATTAAAAAGGAGTTATAAACTTATAAATATCTATTGTGTAACCTTTTAGAGCCAATCTCCATAAGTATGATAAAGCCACAGATTAGGTAGAAGTTTGAACATAGAACTCTCAACCCTTGAATATTTCACGCGAATGGATGAAATCCTAATGTAAATTGCTTCGTAAGTGCAAAGTTTTTGAGGTGATTCAATATTTCGGAAGTTTGTGCTACTCGGGAAACACCTGAGCAATGTTTGAGTGATGATAAAGTTATGTAGCAACTGCTGGTGTATTCTGTGGTTTTATAAAGCTATATTTTGACCTAATATTAAGCTGTAATAGTTACAAAATAACTATTAAAAATATTTTTAAAAATGACCTATTGAAACTTTAGCTATAAGCACGTATAAATATTGAATTCTCTTTAAGAATTCCAGGTTGAGTTTGAGTTATTTGCTGATGAGAAACTGAAAAGCAAAAAACCTAGCATCTTAGATAAAATATCAAAGTTATTTATTTACTTACAATAATTTGTCTGACATTTAGCAAATTGGAATAACTATAGTAAATTATTGGAGCATTGGCTGCGCTGCGTCCCGAGAAATCGTTCAGCGAGCTATTTTAATTAGGTTTCAGATTTGTGGTGATGACGAGGTCGAGAATGGCAAACGAACTAGGTCTAGCATTATTGGTTCTCATGGGCTGCTCTGCTGCCCACAATGAAGTGCTTGGCGAAAATTTTCTATAATAGCCAGGCGAGCATTCGCAAAATGTCTTTCCCTCATATGGTGAAGCTCAAGCCGGCGATAGGGATCGAGCCGTTGACCTGTGGCACAGCAGTACATAGCTGTTACCTATCGGCTGTACTCTTTCAATATGGATGGGTGACCGCTAGTAGGATTAATACTGAGCGTACCACATACTTCAAAAGGCACGCTAGGCCGTCGGTCCCGCATAAATAATGCCTAACTGGCAGATCTCCTGCTTGAGAATCAGAATCATATTCAGAAAGTGTAGTGTCTAGTGTAACGTCTAATATAATAATGGCCACTTTATTGGCAAGTGATTTTACAGTTAGGTTGGTATACATTTCAAATCATGATTGTATACTAAGAAATTATGATAACAAACCTGTATGAGTGTGGCCTTCAATCAGAAAACCCATCGTCAAGCACACTTCAGTGAGTACCGGCAGTTATCTTTGAGAGCGAGCATTTCTGGGTTATAATAATAATAATAATATTTTATTTACAATCTTACTTAATTTATATAATTATAAACAATAAAATGTGATGAATTTCTTGACACCAGTAAATTACACTTATTGAACATTGTCTTGCTATCCAGCATAGGCCTCCTCCAGAGCTTTTCATGCTGTACGATCTAGCGCCTCCCTTTTCCACGTTATTCCCGCTACTCTTTTTATGTCATCCTTCCATCTTTGTCGTTGTCTGCATTTTTTTCTTTTGTTATATCTAGGACACCACTCTGTGACTTCAATTGCCCATTTCCTTTTTCTGCATCTTATCAAATGACCAGCTCATCTCTATTTGAGCTTTTTAATACAATATGTTAGATCAGTAAGTTTTGTTTGTCTTCGAATTGTTTTTATTTTAACCTTATCTTTTCTTCTGATGTTTAGCATTTCTAGGTTAAGCCTGAACAACATAATCGACTGCTACATTACTTAACTACTATCAGGCGAGATAGTTGTCAAAGTCTAGGCTACCAACATTAAAAAAAATATGTTTTACGCCATTCGATCAACATATTTATAATTCCATATACAATCTGCTGTGCGCTGGGGATAAAATATTATCCCGTGGCACAACTCCAAAGCTAGTAAGATAGTACTTAGGCCACACCGCTGAGAAATAAATAATTATTATTATATAAGTACAGTATTTAAGAACTTTAATATAAAATGGGTTTCGTGAATAAATGTAATAAATAAACACCATCTACATATATATATATATATATATTTTATACTACTAAGGTGGCAAACAAGCGTACGGCCCGCCTGATGGTAGGCAGTTACCGTAGCCTATGGACGCTTGAAACACCAGGGGTATCACTCGCGCGTTGCCGACCCTGAAGAAATCTCTTCACGCCCTTCAATTTTATTTATTATGTTGTTCAGTGACACCTAACGTGTATTAAACATCTAGTTACTTGTGTAAATTTATCTCCTTTATATGGCGTTGGTACAAAATGCCTACTCTAGCGACATAGAAAACAGCACAGATCAATTATGCATTTTTTTTTATCAATATATCTTAGGGGTTACTTTACGAAGATCGATAATTAATACCTAAGAACAAATTTGAAATACTATTTAAAAAAATATTAATGTTACATATTTGAAAAATAATTAAAATATTTGGTAACAATTCCGCTTAATTTTCCTTCTATGCCAACGCTACGTCATAAACGCCACTTAGTCGAACCGGAAGGACTTTCGACGTGATGCTATTTTACGATAGGGAATTATAAGATTATATAAGAGATATCAGTACTTATAATAATATTATTATAATATTATAAATGCGAAAGTAACTCTGTCTGTCTGTCTGTCTGTTAAAGCTCACGCCAAAACTACTGGACCGATTTGAATGAAATTTGGTATGGAGATAGTTTGAGACCCAGGAAAAAACATAGGATAGTTTTTATCCGACTGCGCAAAAAGAGGTTAATGTTTTTGCGCGATAACCGACACACGAGCGGGCGGAGCCGCGCCCGGAAAGCTAGTATTTATATATATGCTAAAGCAGTTAGTCATCTGAAGCAATAATTGTGAATGCCCGCCTGGCTAGCGACCACCTTCAAAGAGAAAATCTGTCGTCGAACACCTTCCGTTGTGTTCCAGCAGCTAACATTGATAGCCAGTAATTCTAGATTAAGCCTGAGACCTTCGACCACATCATCACTTACCATCAGGTGAGATTGCGATCAAAGGTTTACCTATCATCAATAAATAATATAAGTCAAAAAATATTCTGAATGTTTTTATGAAATTGTAGTTTATTATTTACTATAAATATAATATATAAAAAATATAATATATTCGGTGGCAACACTCAGGATCACAAAAAACCTATATCTCACAAGTTTTGGTTTCTGTATAGTGGCTAGACACCTTTCTGAAGCTAAATGCTTGATTTCTGCACCAAATGTGCAAAAACACCCAACTCACATGTAAGTAAGTGGTAACATGCTGCTCTTTACACGTTTTATTAAATTTCACGGCATCCAACAGGATATTGAACTTGTCTAATTCAGGATGAGAAAATCAATAAGTCCTGATGGGAAACCATATCAAATCTTCAGGATAACCAAGCTCAGGATAACCAGAACCTTTCGGCCCCATCGACCATCAGTTTTGCTTGCTATGGGTCCATCGCCACTTCAGCTCGCTAATCTGCCGGGCTATTTCAGCGAGTTTCGTTCGTCTATGTATCTCCTCATTTCTGATTTGATCTCGTAGAAAAACACGAAGGCCTGGCTCTTTCCATAGCTCGTGCGAGTTAGAGCTAATTTATAAGGCTTACGAGTACATTTATTAAGACATTTATTTAGATTTCTATAAATATGTCTTTGTTAAAACTCTGCTAAGAATTCTAAACAAACCCATTGTCAGTATCTCTCTTCAAAGATTTATTTAAGTATTTGAGATTGTTTACATAAAAAATAAAACGGAAGTTTATTTATGGTGTCGTGACGACGTGAGAGAATTTATTGTTATTGGTATATGAGTTACTACTTACAAAGAACTAAGATTTATTTGAGTGTAAATGTCAGCAAGAAAATAAAATGTATAATGGCTTTAACGTTAGGAGAGTTTACTTAGTATTTAAGTTTTGAATATCTAAGTATGACCTCTATATGACGCGATTTTTTTAAAATCTGAAAACAGTTTAAGTAACAACACAATTTTCTGTTTTGGCTTATTTTGTTTTAGCTGAAAGACTAGCCATTGACCACTTGATGGTAAGTGAGAGTGCTGTCGAAGATATTTTTTAAGCTAACCCATAATCTCAAGGACAGGCCGGAACACCAGATAACTGATATTTTTATTTCTGATAGGCTAGCTACTGACCACTATTTCACGATGATCGAAGATGTTGATCAGACTAACCTAGAATTACTGGCTCTCAAGGACAGCTGCAGGAACACATCGTTAGGTGCTTGGCGACAGATTTTTGATATAGATTATATTGAGAGTAGCAGCTAGCTAGGTTGGCATTCGCAAAAAACCGAACCACCATACTGCCATCCTAAGATAACAACCGGGACCGACGGCTCCCAAAGCACGTGCACACTCAGTAGAAATGTCACAGAGGTCACCCTTCCAAGTCATGATATCGGCGGCCGTTGCTTAACTTAACAACGGTAATGTTATCTATAAACATTACCGTGACTTAACTGATCATTTATGAACGGCTAAGCAAACTTTGCTACGAACGTTTCAATCGTTGATGCGAATTTGTACGGGTAGGCTTCGTTTGTGCACGACTTCCTAGTGTGGTTGTAAATTCTTATATTAGATACAGTTAAACAATACACATGACTTGGGTAAGCTATAGTAGTTGCAACTTACAAGAGCATGGACGCAAAATCTATAAATTGTCATCAATATATTAAAAAACAAACAAAACGACGCACCTCGCGCGCTGCAAGTCTAATAACTAACAACATACATCTGCACTAATGTTTCCAACTCTCATAAAATTTAGCATCAACATAAACATGCTAACTCGAGCCAAAACCCACAACTTATCATCAAGCTAACCCATCATAACTACGGCCCAAATAGCGCCGCGATAACAACCAATAAACAAGTCAAAATAAAATCTCACAGCATCTATGCTCTATACATCGGGAACGACCGCAAAAATTATGCACAAAATAAACGACCGCCAAAAAACGCGGCGTACGTTTAAATTTGTTACTTGTTTATGGCACAGATTGTTTGGATGTCCCATTTTTGTTTAATTTATCGAGTTCCCCCTCCTACCTCGTTTCTCCCTTTGCCCCTTTCCGCCCTGTTACAACGAGAAGTTTCATTTGGGTCAGCTCTAATTACTCTCGACATTATACTCGGAAGCTGCAGATCTTGAACACTTGATAAGTTTTTTTGAGGCGGATATTGCGGCTCGGAGCCCCTGAACTCGAGAGGTTTTGTTTCACAACGATGAATCTGAATAAAAATTTAAAGCACTTGTTGTAAGTTTGTTGTCTTACACTATAACTCAGGTGCTTCGTAAACAAACACCAAATTAACATTTATGCCTGGGGACTAAAATTTAAATTTGTAATGTGGATATTAAATGTTCTAATTACCAAAAATCAATCGTGACCATAATATGCACAAGTGAATGGCATATTAACCATGCACGGAAAAAAACTGTAAAAAGAATTAGGCTTATACAAACATGTGAAATGCATTCTGCTCTCGCAATTATTGACACAAATTCGGATCTATACTGATATTTTTGTAAAAATAAGTGCGTCGTCCTTAAGGAGATATAATGAAATGATTATTATTATAAACTCTAGATAATATTATATCAGAAGCTTAAATTTGACACAACGTGGTGATGATCAATTAATCGATACAAGATGGTGATCAATTGTTGTTTACGGGATTTTATAGGTAACGATAAAATCCCGTAAACAACAATTGATCACCATTTCATCCTACAGAAAAGTTCAAAGCAAATAATTTTTAGCGGTAAATATTTTTAAACTATTTCGAAGATTTATCAAAAAATAATCACGTTTCAACTCTTTGAAGTAATATATTTTATGCTCTCATAGATTCAAATTCAAATAATTTTTATTCCATTATAGAGGAAGAGGATGATTAAAAGTATACTCGGTTGCAAAGCTATTTTGTACCTCACGCGCCTCTTGATTCCCTCCTTGCACTCAAGATTTGTCTTGAGACATTTTCACTCCATTCTGAATTCAAAATAGCATAAAAATTATAGAGAACTCCCTTTTGACACAATCTACAATTAAATTTCAGTTTTCCTACTTAATCGACCCTACATATATGGGATAATATTAGGAATATGTTGATGATTCAATTAATACTCAATTCAGCAAACTTGCAATTAAACAATTACCTTCGGTACAATTCAACTCGATCGCCAACGAAGGCACTGCAACGCTTTGTACCAAGAGTTAAATGGGTTTGAACACTCGAGCAAATATCCATTTACGAGAGAAGCGAAGATTCTGGCAACCTGTGAAGCTGGCAAATGGTTGCAGAGTTGTATGGTTGATTGGATTCTACTAGCCTAGAGGCTTGCTTATTGCTCATAATTTATTGCTAAGTATACGTTAGGTATTGCCTTGATTGCTCAACCACGGACAAGACAAAATTGTGCTCACTAATTAAAAAAATATGGTATGTAATAAACCAAGAATCCAGATCCCTTACAAGTTTACTATTTAAGAGAAAAGTTGTAACAATAATGGTGTATAACTGATAAATTGACGTTCTGAATATTTATTATGCCGTAACTTAAAAATGCAATGAAAATATTTATATTTTACATAATGAGCTTTAAACTCAACATGAAAGGGTACAAAAGAACAATCTATATCGGCCACCATTTTGTGTACGTATGGTTTAACATACAACTACTGGTGAAAAAAAAATAGTAGAGACAAGTCGCACGCCTGATGTTGAGCATCACGTTTGCCCACCGTGGACCCTCACCTTCAGCTGCGATGTCACCCGTAAAATACCGCAGCCAGCCTTAATGACGGTAGCTGAGAACTGTCGGGGGAAGAGGTCAATTTGATCTTCATGTGTGGATTATTATTAGAGCTAAAAACAAATGATTTAAACTATTAATACACATGTAGAATATCTTCGATAGGGTAGCCAGAGTTGTCTAAATATCCACGGTTGGCCTCAGCTAGGTGACCCTATTGTGGTCTACCAGGCACAACTCACCACCTCACTTTGCTACTGAAAATAGATAGACAGAAAACACTTTATTAGCACAAAAACTTAAAAATATGTATGTGTCAAATAACCAAAAAACCGTTTAACCCAAGGAACAAATTGTTCACCTGACCAACGATACAACTATTCACATAAAACTGTTTCAAAGTAAAGTTTAGTAAAGTTCTATGGAAGGCGCTGCCTCTTCTACCTTCAGATATTTTTCTTTTTGCCGCTTCTTATGACTCCACAGGCAGATATAGTTGAGTTTTTGTCTTGTTTGGTAGCTTACAAATAGCACTGGTAAAATAATTATGTAACTTAGCAAAAAAAATAGCAATATAGTTTATTCCATCCCTATAAACAACATAGTTTCAAATACATCCCAGCCATGCCATATTTTCGACAAAGCGTCAGCCACCCCGTTCCGTCGGACGCTTGTTTTACAGCTGTCCTCAGTTTAATTAAACGTCCGCCGCCGGCTCCACTCGCAATTAAACGGTTATATTTTACACGATATTGAAACGTAGCAGACATCTTTAGGGCTACTTCACTGACACTATTTCAAATACAATTAAAAATAAACTTCTACAAAGTTTATTATTTTATAGACAGCCCGTGAATTTTACACTCAATAGATAATTTAGTTGTGTGCTTTTTTATTATGATATATATATATATATATATATATATATATTTCGTATGTATGGTTCTAGGTCTAAGAATTGGCAAACTGGTACGGGTGCAACATGGAGTTTCTTGCCCGTTCTTCTCGCAGTGGCTCTATAAACTTTTTTTGCTGAACGTGGCAGTACAATGTAGATAGAATATTTCAATATTAAAATTTGTAATTGACCTTCATAAGAGCGTCGTAGACGCCTAAATTGAATAAATGATTTTGAATTTGAATTTGAATTTGATATTTAACATCATTTTCGTTTTGTACATGTTAATTTTAGGACCCATTTGGTAATTAACCAATACCACCCAACACCACATAATGGCAAATTATACCATTTTTGAACCCAGCTTGTTCCGGAGGCTGTTGTTAATAACTTTCGAGAACAGCTTATAAATATAGCGAAGTGAAATGGACCAGAGTTCGTCAACAAGGTATTTACTTTTTTTTTGAAAAGCACTATGCTTCTGCTCCACGCTTCTGTCATTTTACTTTTAATGATAAAGGAATAAAATTACTTCTACGAGACTTATAGCACCGGTATTCCACCCGCTCTCAGAAATTCTGTCGTGATTCCGACATCACCTGGCGCCTTGTTGATCTTTAGCTTTGAGAGCCTACACTAAGTTAAAATAACTTGGTGTAGGCTGATATCCAGGACCCCCCGACGGTTCCCGCCTTGTCGTGGCGGTGGGGCTTAGTAGCCGTGGCTTCGTCACCCACGGTGAAGCTAAGAGGAACCAGGGGCCGTGTCGGCTTGGGCAGTCGGCCGGCCCCAGAGGGGCCGCTCCACTGGGTTTTGCCTCTAAGTCCAGTATGGAGCGGCAAAGGGTAGGCTCAGATGCGGTGCTGCCCATACAGCACCGCATCTGAGGCGGGCTGTGGTTTTGTGTGAGCGACACCACAGCTGACGGTGAGGGCCACGGCGGGAGAGGAGTGCCGGTATTACGGTGCGCCGCTCCCCCTACCTTCCGTGGCCACGGTGGGGCCGCCACCGTGGATGGCGGACGCGGAGGGGCCGCAGGGGAAGAGGAGTGTCAGTATAGCGAGGCGCCGTTCTCCCTATCCTCTGCGACCGAAGTAGCAGGCGACGGGGCTACTTATCTGACCCGTCGCAGTGGGACCTCGGGCGTCAGAAGCGGGGGTTGTCTGACACCCATTTACAGGCTTGGTCCCCGGGTGGTAGCGACGTGCCATGTGTTCTGGTGCGTCGTGAGGGGTAGCACCCCAGGAGGGGTCCGGCAACGGACAACCGTGGCGGGTTCGTAGTTGAGAGCTAAAGCGTCCCTGCGGCCCGCCTAGAAGCGGTAGAGTTGGAACATCGTGTGTTATTTAGTCGGTAGGGGCACTTGCTGCTGTGGGAGTAGTTGGTGTCGAGCCCGACATATCCCGGCCACCTTCCCCGAGGTGGACGGGAATGCGTAAATGCATTTTTCACACGTAAATAAAAAAAAAAAGGCTGATATCCAGGATAGATAGATAGAGTAAAATCCGAGACGGGCCTTAACGAGCAACCGCGCTGAGGGGTCACGAATGCGCGTCGAGCAATCTCGTAAACCCCTTTGCAATGCGCAGTGAAGAAAACCGCAGAGTTTAAGCGGGTATGCTGCCCTTCTGGTAGTGAGTCCCACATAACCTCCCTGGTCCCCTCGGTGCTAGTGGTATCCGTAATGGATTTCTCTGCGAAAAAAATTAAATAAAAAATAAAAAGGCTGATATCCAGGATGTCGGTATAGTGTCGGGTCAGATTAGCTCTCTTGTCCTGAGTTGCACGGATATCAAGTTTTCATGTCAAGGTGTATCAGTTGTCCATAAAGCCTACTAAGCAGTCTCAGAATCTCCAGTTTTGAGGAGATGATTCTGCCATCGTCGATTTTCCGCTTCGTAATTTCTGCTTTGCCATATAGTTGGTTTTTTGGCAAACACTTTGGAGGCTTTATGACGCTCGATTGCGATCTTTATACGTCTTGTATTGAAGGAAAGAAAGTCAAGGCGCACGATAGAGAATAAATACATTTCGATATCGTGCGCTATAGAGTCAAGGTCTACTGAGGGTGCTTCATGAAGAAGTTAACGCGTCGAAAATTTTTCTGGTTGGCTACGTTAGCTTAGGAAAATCGGGTGAAATTGTGTTTTTCTAAATTATGAATATAATGATTTCTTAAAATATTTGTTATTATTAAAAACGGATTTCAAAGTAACGCCAGAGACTATTAATTTTAATATATTGAATTCTCAATTCTGGATTCAAAAGCACTCTCACCGTAACAATTTTTGCGCCTTTGTGATACGATCTATTAATCGTCTAAAAGTCGACACTAAATCTGCACCACCTTCAGCGAATAACATTTGGTTATTCTGAGTATAAAGTACGCTCAAGCGGTGCAAATATGCTATACTATTTAGTGCTTACATATTTGAGTCACTTGTTTAGTGGCATTGGGTACGTGGAGAACGAGAGCTCATTTAATTTTACAAGATATATCAGAGCGCTTGTACATAGCGACGCGGGATCAAAATGCTGGCACTTTTTTGGCTCAACAAATAATTGCAATCTAAAGAGGCAAGTCTGCATGCTGGGCATGCTGCCATCTGGTGGGCTGGAGCATTTGGACTCTCTAAGAGCGTGCATTGACCTTTCGGTTGCCTAAAAGCTTTACTTGTAGTAGCTGGTGTGTTTTGTATAGTTTGTAGCATTTTAATTATAAAAGCGTATACACCGGAAAAAGAAACAGTTATTGAGAAGGCGCTGCTGTCCACCTTTGGTATTGTTCCCTTCGTTGCCTCTTTTGAGACTGACAGGAAAAATGAGGTTGCAATTCTAGCCCGACACCCTACGGGCACATGCCGACGTTATAAATCTCATTTCTTTCCATTTAAATTCTTTTTTACATCTCAATAAATACTATTTAATGAAATACTCAGTAAAATTTGTTCAATGCAAATATTCTATCGCATAGTCGATAATCTAATAAATGTTACCTTTTCAATTACTTCCTCGGATAGCGACATCGGCTTCGCTTTAAATAAATTCTCTGTAGCAGAAATTGCATTAAAAATTTACCTCTATAATGGGAGAGATATTTCCATATTGGATATCAATTCTATAATGAAAACTTATTGACGTAATGCTATTTATTATATAAGCATGTTTTGAAACAGTGGTAGCGGGGGTCCATGGTGCGAAACCCACCGCCATTTGAGCTTCACTACATGGTGGAAGGGCATTTTGCAAATGCTCGCCTGGCTAGTTACTACCCTCAAGAAGAAATCTGTCGCCAAAACTCAACAGTGTGTTGTGGCCGCAGTACTTGAGAGCCACTAAATAATAATGAAAGTACCGGCACAAGTCTCAGGGTGATGAGCGCAGTGTAGTTCTTTTGTGGCAAAATGCGACTGTTATAGACAGAGTTTATTGCTTAACACTATGCGGGGCTCATGCGGGTTCCATAACAATCTCATAAAAAACGTATGAAAGCATTCGTAGCGAAGTTTACCCAGTTGACCTTGTCCGAAACTCCGTAGCATTGGTTGCGATTATAAACACATTATAAAAACTTATGTAGTTCTCACTCAGTTTAGAAAATAATACGGAAATACTCACGTGAAGAAGTCAGACACCTCCGACTATAGTTTTAACCACGTCCGCTAGTCTTTTTTAAGGAGCACTCGAGAAGCCCGCGTTGTCGTCTCGCTTCGCACTCATAGGATTGCCGTAGTTACAGGATAACAATAAATTTATATTGTTTCAATTAATTACCGATCTATAGAAGTTAACTAGGTTCTTATTTAGAAGTATTCTAAAAGTATTTAACTTACTGACATAGAGTGCTTTCACGCGTTGAAGAGCACGTGGCTGTTGAATAGGAAGAGTTTTTGCATTGTGGTACGGAATTTAGCGAATGATTACCTGACTAACTACCACCTTTAAGCAGATAATCTGTCACAAAATACCTAACAGTTAGTTTTAGTAGAGTCAGTTACCAATCTAGGTTAGCCTTATTACCACTTGTGATGGAATCGTCACTTCCGTTCAGATTAGTTTGTGGTCTAACAAAAAAATGGTATTAAATTATTTTGAAGGGTGTAAGAATTTGTTTTATTAATGCGGAGACATTCTTCCACGTTCAATCTTTAAGATCTGTTGGTTTTTCTTAGTTCCGTAAGATTGTAATAGGAGATGGCTATGATCGGCAAGTAGCCTCATGTTGCAGTGACTAAAGTTTGCTTTAACGGCACCAAGTGTTCGACACATACAAGTGTTATTAATAATTAAGGTACGTAATTATGTAAAAATAAAGACTGTGTCAAAGTCAACATCACGGTATGCAAGTTTTCAAATTGACATAACTAATTGTTTGATACAAAGATGTTAAGTTTATCATAAATAGTTTTGACTGAATGCATTTTCTATAATAAAACGCCTCGTTTGTATTTAATTTGTCAACACGGTGATGACTGATTAGCTAAAAATAATCGGCTATGCATTGCGTTAGGGCCGATCTAGTGGCGTATCCACATGGAACGTAATCATGCTACACGTGTAGACGCGGGCGGCGTAAGCCGAATACGCTGGAGTGGTACAGTTCACTTCACTAGACTTGTTTGCTATTTCATTGTAAATATCCTGATAGGTTATTTACGTAAGATTGTCACGCAGCGAGTGGCCGTAGACAGTACACGACGTAGGTTTGCTATGGATTCTTTTTAATCAGTTTCGCTTGCTGGTCACACTGGGTTTACTAGTCTTGCAGATGATTGAAATAAAGTGGTAGCTAGCACCAAGTATATGTACTGGAAGCTTCTCTAACACAATACACGTGTAGTGGTGATACGCAGCTTTTGCCAGGTCAATGATCTTTCATGGTATGCCAAGCATTTAAAAACTCTGATTGCAGGCAACATAAAGCACACAAAAGGTTTCTCTTAAATTTTACACGACTGAGTATATTTTATTGTGAAGTTAAGCTCCTTGTTTTAGAATACTACGCCGATCGAGTGTGTTGGTTTGTTCGAAATGATCTTCCAGAATTGAATCTCGCTTGTTAGTTTCAATAACACAGATATTTTATTTAATGTTTAATCCTGGGCTTGTAATTATATTGAGGCTTAATATATGTTTATTTTATTGATAAGCTTACCTTTAACTAGTGCCGTCAGTATTATATATACAGTGCCATACCAACTGCCATCTTAAGACAACAACAAGTACACTGTGACCTAAGTACCACCAGTGGTTAATCACATAAATATTACTGCACCGAACGTTGCTTAACTGAGTTGATCGTATAAGTAGGACAAGACAAGCTCAACCACGAGCGCTTAAAAAACCTTATTTCAAACGGAAATACACTCGAGAGCAATGAATCCGGGTCACTTAAAGAATGTTAAAAATCTCGGAAACTAAAAATGATAGGTTAATGCAATAAATGCTTGAATCTTTCCCCTGGTCTTCGATACACTCTGTGTCTTCCATCGTGCTTGTAGAGCATAAATTTTGATTCGTCGGAGAACATAACTTTTGACCAATCTTCAATACTCCAATTTACGTGGCTCTGGGCATATCTTAGTCTCGAAATACGATGCCCACGCTCCAGTTTAGGGCCGTTTGCAGGTCTAAGGGGTTTTAAGTTAGATTCAGCAAGCCGACGTCTTACTGTCCATGCACTTGGGTTACTTTCTCCGAGGCGTCGAAACTGATTGGTGAGTTCAGTTCCTGTGAGAAAGCGATTTCGAAGCATGGTGTTCACCAAGTATCGGTCTTCTCGTGCTGTGGTACACCTGGTTCTGCCCGTTCCTGGTCTGCGTAGGTTAGAACCAGTTTCTTCGTAACGTCGGAGAACTCTTTGTACTGTTGACAGCGACACACCGACAGTCCTGGCTGTATCGCGCTGACTCCGGCCGGTTACCAGCATTGTAAGTATTCTGGTGCATTCTTCAGGCGTAAGCGACATAATTTCAGCTTGAATAATGAATACAGAGCACTATCAACATGGTTTATGTACCCACATAAATGACAGATTACAAACAAAAGCAAAACCAAATGCTGTAATTTCGTAGTTCCATCTTCGAAAAAGGCCCTTTTTCAAATTTGATTTTTTTATGATATAACTTTACAATAACTAAGAAGTTTTAATACCTTCATTTAAGGAGTATTACATTGTCTATTAAATGCAATTTATTGCATTAACCTAGCATTTTTAGTTTCCGAGATTTTTAGGATTCTTTAAGTGACCCGGATTCATTGCTCTCGAGTGTAGTTCCCAATGTGACGCAACTCACTAAAATTTTAAACATAATTGTTTCCGTATTCATGGGAATAAACCCTATGGTACAATAATCATATATATATATATATAATAACAATATGACGCAGTAAACATTTTTTATTATTTTTATTTTTGAAAAAACGCAATATTTGTTTAATTACATTAAAAACTAAAAATATTTTTTTTATTGCAATTTGCCTAAAATCCTACACATGACTATATTATTTCCTCTCGTAAATTTGTAATTTTGTTAAGCATTTATATAAGTTGATTTTAACTCGACACTAATATGCTTTCTGTTACAAATTTTAAATCTTAAATAAGTGTTAATAAATATTCAATAATTAATTTCAATTTATGTACAGTCGAAGCATATAATTACATTTGAGCATTTCAAAAGTCTTACACATATAATGCCCTGTGCCAGTAGCGCAGCAGCGGGCCGTAAAACTTCAGCTCGACAATGGCAGAAACCAAACGCGCGCGACTCAACTTCTTACAAAACTTGCTCCATATAAAACCAGAGCAAATTATTTAATTAGGGACATGTGCCGCAAATTATATTCCTAAAGAGATTCAAGTCTCATAGCTAGCGAGTAAACTTATACTGAAATTAGGTGGTCGTATACTGGGATTATTTGATTGAGAAAGTAGCTTTAGCGACAATTTAAAGAGAAGGTCGCTAGTTTTTGAAGAAATGTTCATTAATGTACACCATTTTTTTTATGTTATTGTGATGGAACAAGCTTGAGGCCCATCTGATGTTAAGCGGACTAACCTCTACCTATAATAGATGCATTTCGTCACAAGTCACTAATTGCACTGCGCACTTCACCTTGAGACATGTTTGTGAAGAAATTTCACTGGCTCTCAAGGACTCCCGCCGGAACACAACGTAAGGTGCTTTTAAATAAGTTAAATACTTTTGCCTTTATTGAAAACTTGAAAACGGTACCCAATACTTGTTCAACGCAATATTATTATAATTACAAGTAAGACAGTGCAGGTCTTAGTGCACAATTCTATTTGGCTACATTTCACCGCTGATTTATATAATGATAACAAAATCAATTTGGAAATGTTGTGTATGTATATAATATTTTCAGTAATTATTGATGTATTTTTTGTAATAATTCCTCTTCTATTAATTACGTTAAGGCGTCACATCACACTTGTTCCTTCTATTGAAATATTACTATTAGTTTTCATCATCATCATCAACAGCCATAAGGCTTGCAATAATCCCCAAACTTGGAAGGGTATCATAGTTTTTCAGAAAATGCACTGTTGGCTACGACTTCCGCAGTGCACCAGTTTTAAGTTTGTTCAAATATACATAAACTATCTGCTTAGCTATATACCTAGCCGTGAGGACCTTTAATTGGCTTCATGTTTCATTGGCTTCATGGCAAAGTGCTCGTAGCGAACTTTGCTTAGCCGTTCTGAACTGATCAGCTAAGTTAAGCAACGTCAGCCTCGGTCATGACTTGGATGGGTGACCGCTGGTGACATTACTTCTGAGCGCTTCCGTGCTTCGGAGGGCACGTTAAGCCGTCGGTCCCGGTTGTTATCTTAGGATGGCAGTCGTTATAGCATGGTGGTAGGGCATTTTGCGAATGCCCGCCTGGCTAGCTACCACCCTCAAGTAGAAAATCTGTCGCCAAGCACCTAACGGTGTGTTCCGGCAGCTGTCCTTGAGAGCCAGTAATTCTAGGTTTGCCTGAACAACATCTTCGACAGCATCATCACTTACCATTATAAAAAAAAAATACTATTTTTTTTTCCGAAATGATGTATTGCTGTTGGTCTTCCTAAGATAAATAATACAAATTTAATTTTTAATAAAATCTAAAGAAATAGTACAGAGAGACAAATATAAAATCAAAATTCCTCTCATTAGTTACACGTATCAGAAAATCAGAAAGTACTATGTACAAGATTTTAAAATAACGGTGATGGTCATGCTTAGGTAGGAATATTAAGAAAATATAATAGGATATAAGAAAATGTGTAGATATACTATTTTACCATTGTCATGAGGTAGAAAAACATCCACAATGATTAACTAGCCCATTACAACTATGAACGCTCTTTGCAGCAAGAGATATTCTCGATAATGTTATTTTGGCTAACCTTAGAATTGGAATTGGCTTTCAGGAACAACTGCCAGAACACATTTTAGTTTCTAAATATTATGATTACAAGCACTATCGCGTGCTAAGTGAAAACCATATTTCACAAAATATTGGAGTACAAAATTTTATGCCCAAGGCGAGAATTGAACCCGCGTCCTCAGATTTCGCGTCGGATGCCTATATCGCTCGGCCACACTTTAGGCCACATTTTAGTTTTCGACGGACTTTTGAGGCGAGAGGGACGGTACATTTCTAGCCCAGTTTCTCAAGTAAGGGTGCGGGGAATGACGCTAAGTGTAGACTACCCCAGGTACCAGATGCCATACAGACAACGTCCGAGCTTCACTAACGCGAGTAGTTTTTATTTTGACAAATTTCAACTGTCACCGTTAAATGTTTTTATATAATATATTTTATTTTGTGACATTGACTGGGGTTCAACCGTATGTATGGTAACTGTTTTCTGTTTTTGGTCTACCTTGTGGCAATGCGTGGTACATTGATAAGGACCTACGTCTCCCACTAGCCTCTATATCTACGAAATATGCGGCAAAAAACATTCCGACTATGTAGTGTATTCATTCAAGCTCGCACATACGAGTCAGTAGAATGCCCAATACCCAGGAGAATGGTTACAACTGTCTCAAATGGTTTCCAATATAGTTTGGTCTTACCCAACCCCGATTCTGATACCTATCAAAATATCGAAGCCCCCTTGAGTTGATAATTTCTTTACCCTCTATCCTGACTGAGTTAACGAATTTGGAAGTTACAATGTAGAACGGGTCGGGTAATTAAGGGTAGTAAAGTTTTAATTTGTGTAGCATAGTATCTTCTTAGTGACTGAACCAAATAGATGTTCCAGGCAATGAAAGAATTTATACATATATACTTCCGGTTTCAACAAAGTACAACATCTCTCAGTGTATTCAAAACTTAGCACAGTCTTACAACCGATTACGATTCGAGCTCGCATCGCCTACATTATTCATGCTCCGAGTAATTGAAGTCTTTGCGTGTAGTTCCACCGATTAATATTCTGATTAGTTGAGGATTTCAACGCGCTCTGATATTTATGTAGGCGAGGCTTCTCTGAACTTGATTTGGGGATTTAAATGAAGAAATGACATGATATAACTGTCTGTCTTGTTTTTTTTTACCGGCGGTATGCCTTTATTAAACAAAATACTATGAACTATATACAACACTACAGCTACTACAATAAAAGCATTTAGACACCTATAAGTCATAGCAGACTCATAGGCAGTCCAAATGCTTCAGCCCACTCCCAGTTGGCAGCGTGCCGAGCATGCTGGCAGCATTGCCCCGTTGAATTGCAATGCTTATTCGTTGAGCCAAATATGTGCCAGCATTTTGATCACGCGTCGCATCGACCAAGCGCTCAGATAGGTTTTGGAAAATACGATGAGCTCCCGGTCCCCACGGACCCAACGTCTCCACACCAAACGGCTCAAATATGTAACCCATACCGAGGTTAGCATATTTGCGCCGCTTGAGTTGTTCCGCCGAAGTAGCCGCAGCGCCAGCCCTCACGTTGGTTTCAGAAAGATGTGACGGCGCTAAAGTGTCCACGCACGTAGCGTCCCACACTAAGGGCCGTCCTAACTTCCACGGAACCAGAGTCATGCCGTCAGGTCTTTTACCATCGTCACGCATCAGACCATTCGGTTCGAGAATAGCTGGAACATTGGCGCTGGTAAAAGCCCGGCGAATGATATCGTTAAGGCTGGCGTGGCGGGAAATTCGACCAGCACTTCGAGAGCAGGAGAGGCCATGGTGACCGAGTTGATCAACTGCAGTACCACACTGGCAGTGATGTGCAACACAACACCTTGCACCCAAGCGTAAACTAATAGCTAGACGAAAAGCGGATGGATCTATAAGGCTACCAGTTTTGTAAGAAGGAATGGCCTGTAACCAAAGACCGGATTCCCACACAGAAACAGCGAGAATACGAGCACGATCTGCGATGCTAGAACACGTATTTAAAAGATCTTTCCGTGTTAGCTCGCATAGGGGCCGATCCCACTGTTTCTGAGATGACAACATTTTTGGGAATTCAGTATTTGGACAAGCCAGTCTCCATGTGTTTTTGGCCTCAGCCAGATATGCTACATCGAAAGAGCCTAAAGATCGTGCAAGAATTTTTTCTACTAATTTGTGTGTACTGTGTACAGAAGACAAAAAAGCTGGTAATGCCACACTAGAAATTTTGTGTATCCCTATGCCCCCCAACCTCACAGGGAGGGAAGCTTGCACCCAAGCCCTATCATCCATCTCAACATTCAAAACCGACACTAACGTATCTTTTACTAAGTTGTCTAAGCTTAACAAAAGCTCACTGTGTTGCCACAGCTGACAACATCTTAAATAGTATGTAAATTTAGGAACGAAAAGGCAAAATCTTATAATTGTAAAAGCCATATGGGCGTTAATTTTGGATAATCTGCTAGAAGCATTTCTAAACTTTTGAATTTGTTCTTCGACAAATGGTGATAAAGATTCGTTAAGAATCGGTGAACCCAAAAGACGAAGCGAACTTTTTTCTACTAATTTTATATTAGGCGCAAGTAAGTTGAATTTTTCAATAATCGAAACTTTATCCGGACACGTATCACAAACAAAAAGTTCACATTTAGAAAAATTTAGTTCAAGGCCAATAACACGAAAATCGTCTATAAGTACTCGCAAGTCATCCAAAACCGTGTTCGCATCGCCTCCTAAGGTTCCGTCATCCAAATACCAAACGTTAAGTTTTGATTGGAGACGTTGAATTATTGAGTGGATCGCAAGGCTAAAAATGGCTGGTCCCAGAGGATCACCCTGTTGACATCCTACGGAAGATAAAATAACGTTATTTTGGTATGTTAATTTTGACGGTTTGCCGTAGCATTGCCAAAGAAAAGGGTATAATTCCGGAATTTTATCTTTCACTTCAGTCAAAAGAGTGCCTCTATCTAAAGAGTTGAATGCATTTTTAACATCCACCTTCAAAAGCACATCTCCACAATTTTGATCAAGAAATGTGCGAAGTGAATGTACAGCAGCCTCACAGCCACCCTGTGAACCAAAACCGAGTTGCAGTGGTTGAAAAAGATTACTTAAAAAAGCAACCTTTTTCCTACAACCGCATTTGGCTGTGTGGCGACGATAAGTGGTGCCTACTGCTATAGGCCTAATACCACCATCTTTTTTATTTAGGGCACATAAATTCGCACCGTACAGAATTTCGGTAATTTCATTGTTGACCTGACCCGACAACATCAAATTAACCAAAGCCGTCACATCCCCTAAAAGTGTCTCGCCTACCTCACCAGAACTAAAAGATAAAATATGTTTTAAGTGCTGAGGCGTGAGGCCATCAAGGCCACCGGCTGAGCCACTTAAAAAAGATGCCACGGCTGCAGAAACATCCTGTGGGGTCACCTCAACAATGTCTTGTATAGGAGATTCAGGAAGGTGGAGACCTGCAGTTGCAGGCGGATGCTTTTCAATTAGGGAATTCAACGTATCAGATGTAAAAGGAGCGATTGTATCACTCGAAAACAAGATTCGTGCCGCGTTTTTAATATCACCATCAGTAATTTTGTTTTCTACTATTTTAATAGTAGCTGAATCGAAATTATTTGTTTTTGTATTCCACCGCAGAGGCGGAATGATTATAGTTGTGCCAAAAGATTGCTCTTCCCGTGCCCTGTATTTCACGCAGTTTTCCTTTACTCTAGTAGTAAGTGATTTTTTGTTAGACGGATCAAAATTCACGTGAAATACGTGGTACGGGAATGCTAGAAGATGCTCCCAGGCTTGCGTAGTATTAGTAGCCAAGACGTTTTTAATGGAACAAGATAAAGATTGGGCAACAGAAATTCTTGCACCCCGAGGTATGCGTTTTAATAAAGGAATGTTATTTTTGTACGAGCTTAAAACCTCCCAAAACGGTTTGGAAGGCGTAGCAGGGCTCGCAACACTGCTACTACTTACGTTTTGGTTATTAATTGGTGCCGAAAGGGGAATTTCTATTTGTTTATGACACCTTGTTTGGTGAATTTTGAGGCCTTTATGACCTTTGAAATAACGAGCCTGGGGCACTGCGGACACAACATCTGGCTATCTTGCGATACAAAGATCCCCGTTACAGCATTCATAGTTGGGGCACAAAGCATTGTTTACAAAATAAAGCAAAGCTTATCTTAGAATCTCTAGTGTGACGTCTCAACCCGGATGAAGGCTCGCGTCAACACCGTCGTCGTAGTGCGCGCGCCGGTGTCGCAGGCAGCGTTGCCATGGAAACAAAAATAACTGATTAGAAATTAGCTCGACAAGAAATGTCAAAAAGCTATTGAATAAATAAGCTAATGAAACTAACTACAGAGGCCCAAACGAGCCCCACAAACAATACCTCGCAAAATTCCACTAGGAAGAATGCGGGTGATGGGCAGAAAATGCCTATCTACTATCTGAAAATAAAATTAATTATTTTTTGAAAATAAATCTGAGATTTACTGACCTGTCACGTTGATTGTCAAGTTGTTTTTTTTTCTGTCTGTCTCGTTATTCTAATAACAAATGGTCATAGACATTATGGTCTCGGATTGAAAACATTTTGTTACAGGTGAGGAAAAAAAGGTCTTTTTAGACCTTATTGAAAATTTACTCGCTTAGTTGGCGTTAATACAAAAAATACAACATTACAATTTATAATTAAACATCGTAAATAAGTTTAAAGCTGATTTAATTTTTTTTCTCATTTCGAAATCAAAGAACATTGGCCTATTTGTTGTCGCCCCGTCACCGTACGAAGACGGATAAATAAAAAAGTATCATAGGAATGATAGACAAGAAAAAAATCATTTTCGGCCCTAGAGACTGAGTTTGGATGTTTTCAGTCATTATAAAAAAAATGTTGTCTCATAGGACCAGCACAATTCTCCAAAGTGTAATATAAATTTGTAAGTACTGGTTAGAATAAAATAAATTAAATACGATGAAAATTCTGGCACTAAATTCAAAGTCAACAAGGCACAAAAAGCACGTGAGCCAATTTCAACTAATAATTATAATACGAAACTAATAAATGTAACCCAACGAAATAGGTTAACGTTATAGGCCTTAAGGTTGATGTTGCATGTTTTCTTTGTAGTAGCTGTCGTACTGAAAACGTACGGTAAAAAATAAGCTCATATACTGACTGCTGTCCTAAGGCCGACGGCTCAGTGCGCAACGTGCCATCTGAAGTATGGAAGAGCTCTATAGGGTCTGTAGTAATTAATGTGATAATCCATTATAACTGTACAATAAAATAAAATACGGTAAAATAATCTTAGCTAGAACTAGACACTCAAAAACCATTTCAATAGACATTCTTATAAAAATATTAGTAATACTGGTAGTAAAAGTAGCCACTTGATAGAACTTAGAATAAGTGTCAATACATCTTAATAAATCCCCAAATGCATAGGAAGTTGCACTTAAACTCCTACATCTCGCTTTTATAAATTTGATTGAAGGTGATTTAAATGTTGCTATATTATATTCTCAAAAAGAGAAAGCGTCATAAAGGCGGCAGGCCAAATTCAAAATTCAAATTCAAATTCAGAATCATTTATTCAATTTAGCCGTCTACGACGCTCTTATGAATAAAATCGAAGACAAATGTTTAACCGGTTGCTTATGTGTCGCTTTTATCAATGAAATCATATTTTACTTTGAGGCCAATATGTTTGATACTGGTAGAAAGACGACGTAAAAAAGAGGCAATCTGCCATCAACCAGTCACGGTTTTAGACTGTCGACTGCTATTGAAAACTACCAAATTCAGAAATATAATATACTGGGTTAGAGTTTGAGGATCTTTATATTCCAAAACAACGCTTTACCTCTCCCGACCAACAACGACAAAGAAAAGAAAACGGTGTAGCAAAAGAAAGAGATGACATACACATGTGGATCTACATATATTGCACTGCGCGCTTGCTTATTGTATAATTGTAATATTTTTTTATTATCACCCAAAGCGCCGCGTTTTGTCATATTTTAACCATAAGCTTTATACATAAAAACAGACCTTTTAAAATAACGAACACATTTGTACGTATCACCGTGGCCACAAGTTACATTTCAAAGGGATTCCAAAACAAAAATTCACAAAATATTTTCGCACATTTCACTTCCTCCCAAAAAGCTTTGTCCCTAGAATTAACAAAACTCAATTTGTCGCTGAGCTACAAACCTGAAAAGCATACACTCGACATGTACCTACAATAGGGTACATAATTACCCTAATGAAGACCGACAATCCTGTACCTTCTAACGGACTTAACAAAGGGAGGACAAAGATGATTTCTGAACAATTTATGTGGATAAGGGCAGAACGCTTTCCTTTTGTCCCCTTATATTTTGAAGGGTCGTTGTGTGTACTTATTGTTAGTTAATTGCTTGACCTTGAGCCACCAGGAGCTGTCTACAAATTGATTTAGTTCTATTTTAGGCACTATTCGATATAAAATGGATATCAGTTTATTTACTTTTATTCCCGTAGAAGAAAACGTAACTCATTGAGCCTACACCATTGATCAGTTTTAAACAGTTTTAACTGTTTCTACGACGATTTCTCTTTTACATCGCATTCTATAGTGACTTCAGAGCGCTCGTAGCGGAGCTTGCCTAGTCTTGGTACGGTTATGACTTGGATGGGTGACCGCTAATGGCACTTTCGTGGCACAAACTTTGCGCTGTCGCGGTCCTGGTTGTAATTTTAGGATACCAAGTATAGCAGTAAAGAAACCGTAGGCCATTATTTCATGTAGGTCTTTTTTATGCTTGATAGGTTAGCTTTTGACCACTATCTCACCTGATGGTAAGTGATGATGTGGTCAAAGAAGTTGTTCCGGCTAACCTATTATTAATTAATTTTAAGACCCACCTGGATGCTACCAGCTTCAAATCAAGCTCTGTCGTCAAGTGCTTATCGGTGTGTTTGTTGATGGTGGTACGGTTTAAAAGATATGATCGAAACCAATATCATTTTTACAGGCTGTTGGACCAACAAGAGTCTTACTCACACATGGCCGTTTTGTTTGGGTAGAGAACACATACGATATAAACAAACATCAATATATTATGTTGCAAAATGTACCCTTGGGGTGCCGGGTTAGAATGTCACTTCCCCCTTTCTTCTTGTGGGTGTCGTAAGAGGCAACTTAGTGAAAAGTGCGCCAAATAAGCAGCATGTCATTTCTCACGTGGGTGTGAGAAGGGTGTTGTGTGCAATAGAGGTACAAGAGGTGTGTATACCATCGCAGTACCCTGCCAGGATTACTTACAATATGTGTCTTTTATGTTGTTAGCGCATATTGTAAAAATATTATTCTTAATAATTATGTTCTTGCGTTTCGTCTAGTGTGTTAGAGAAAACATTTTGTATGACCCTGACACTGTGCCCGGTGAATGGCAATAGGCTCGCCCCTCATTACATGAGAACCAAAACACAATTGTCTAAAAGTGGGTGTTTTCACAACTCTATGCCTACCCTTTCGGGTAATATGGGCGTGATTATGTGTATGGATTGTACGATGATGATGATCTGAGTAATTGAAGGAGTGATTATTGTGAATAAAGTTTTTTAACAAAGTTCAAATAAACATTATTATAATTTAAACCAGTGTGAATAATTAATGAGATTTATCACGATGAAGAAAAGGGAAAATGTTTGAGTTACCAATAAATAAATTACGCTCCTGAAAAGGGTTTCTGTCCGGTATTTCTGTTTGAAGTAAAATTATAAAGCTTCTTTTTTATTTTCACAACAGAAAAATTAGAGGTGTCCGGTGATGGTGTATATTTTAACATTGCTTCTTTTGACAAGACTTGACGTGTACATGAGATCTTTGATGCATTTTTTTAATATGCATTACGGATTAATTAGAAAACAGGGGATAGCAGCCGTGAAATAATCTACGCAAATTAGGCACAAGACTTAAAACTTAATTATTTGTAAAAATAAGTATATTTCGTATGGCACCCATAGCTACTGAAACATTAAATCGGCAAAGTGCGAGACACAATTTTCACGCACGAAGTGTTCCGTACCGTTAGCTATACAACAATAGACTTCGTATTTTAACCTTTTATTGTTTTTATGTGCGCGAGTCCGATTCCCCGTGGGGTGCCGGGTTAAAATTGCACCTCTCCATTTCACCCCGTATGGGTGTCGTAAAAGTCGACTAAGGGAAAAATACTATGAAAAGTTGGGCAGCAGCGCCTTCTTAAGAACTATGCTATCTGGCACTGCGATCCCCAAGCCGCCTGCCAAGCGTGGAGGTTTTGGCAAACACCCCCTACTTAGAGGAGGCTGTGATCAGAAGTGGATGATTCGGCTGATACAGTACAGTACAGTTATAGCGGCAACAGAAATACATTATCTGTGAAAATTTCAACTGTCTAGCTATCACCGTTCTTGAGATACAGCCTGGTGACAGACTGACGGACGGACAGCAGAAGTCTCAGTAATAGGGTCCCGTTTTTACAATTTGGTTACGGAACCCTAAAAACTGAATATTACAATAATCTATGGCAGACAACATATAAGTAAAACTATTTAATATTTTAATAATTCTGAATTCAACATACAAAATAAGAATCTGGTAGTATTGTCTGACAGAGGCAATTAATAGTATATTATATACAAGTGAGCTAAGTTGCTCATTATACACGAGACTGTGGGTTGCAGCCCGAGCCGTAGGCGAGGACGTAAATCAGCCGAGTGTATAATGAGCAAGTTGCTCACGAGTCTCATACGCACTTTTTTAATACCCTTGTAAAATATATTGCACAAATGTGTAGCAATATAAAAACATACTAAAATTATGGAAAATAGCGCGCAAGATTTTTGTTTTGCGCGCGGCAAATGTATGTATAAATGGTTGATCACATATTTACTTTAAACCTCTTTGTTATTCCAAATCAGTATTACCCGGTTTTATTAATAAATTGAAAATGCTCTGTTTACCCCCATATAATTTGCAGTTAGGTACTAACTTAACTTTTTGGGTTAAATTACCCGGTTAAATTGAAAATGCTCTGTTAATTCGCATATGATTTGCAGTTAGGTACTAACTTAACTTTGCAGAGATAATTCTATTACACACTAGTGTACATCATATTATTATGCACGAGGGTGTTATAGTTCGGTTTATAAGAACGATATAATAAAGCTCACTTTACGAGCAAGGGTGTTGAAAACATTGAAATGTTCGAGTAATTATAGTTACATTTAATTGCATTATATTAGTAAAAATGTATGCCACTATGGTGGCAAACAAACGTACGGCCCGCCTGATGGTAAGCAATTACCGTAGCCTATGGACGCTTGCAACACCAGGGGTATCACTCGCGCGTTGCTGACCCTGAAGAAATCTCTTGACGCCCTTTTTGAAGAACCCCAACCTTTATTACAATAATATAATTCTTAACTTTCATGCTTCTTTCATGTTTACTTTGAAGCGGAAGCTAGTGATACCTGCTTATGATATTTCAACAACCTGTAACCTAGGACTATAAGCTAATAAAATTTAATATAATTGAGCTTGACATTGTAATGTGCTTTTTTGCTGGCCATTTAAAGGTTAGAATGATGTTATACTAGCTTAGTTCTAAAGTCCGTGTATATTATTTTTCACTAGATGGTAGGTCTCTTCAGTAAGAGTGTGTTTTAGAGGGTAATCTATCACCACAGTGTCAACATTTCTGCCTCAAAGCGTGCAAACATTAATGTGGTTAGGTGTATGGTCACTGTAGCACCACAGAACAAACGAGACAAGAAAGTCTTAGTGTGATGAGAGTAGTCAGTGTCATGCAGTTCGAGGATGATGTCACTGCATTTGTAATGGGCAGGTGTAACCGCTTACCACCTGAGTTGTTTATCTCATCACTTCATAACATTAAAAAAAAATTATCTCAAAATGTTTGTTAGGACTAGCAGAAGTCAACCCGAATTTGTTAAACCCTAGGTTGTTAGCATTTTACCAATAACCCTGTATGTATAGCATTGTTTTTTCTTGTATCAATCCACAAAAAATATCGCAATATATCAGTATAACATACTGAAAAACCCTTTTTGTCCTTAAAATGATAGTAAGAATTATTTCCTGAACAATTACCAAGTCACTTTACCAAATATTAACATAGGGAACGAAATTACTCCAACCATCCAAAAGTCTAATCTCAACTCATTCGTTGTAAAGAGCTCGTCCAATCTCTTTAATTTCAAATAGATCACATTCGTTCCCGGTAAACGTTTGGAATTCGCATTGATCGTTACATAAGTGGGGTTCCCACGACCCAAAACTTTCGTTCTATACGCCTTTATCAATATCATCTATACTGGAACGCAGGGCAAATGAAAGAATCCCGTCTATTCACAAAAAGCCCGTAGAATGGGAAAAGAAATTTAGGAAAGGCGACCTTTTCTTATGTTAGATGTTTATCTTCGCTGCCTTACGGGGCCCAACCTTTACTTCGACTGCCACAAGGGCTGTTTTCACAATTGATGCTCTGATATGTGCGACTTACATTACGCGTTTAATGTGATATCGATCGGCAGTTAGAAATGATTCGCAGTAATGTATTGAAAACTGTACTTGATCAATCAAGGGAAGTTAACGGTTTTAAGTTCAGAGCTCGGAATTGTGCCTTTGAAAAATGAAATTGATCTATTAAAGGAAGCTCTAATTTTGTTTTGGTGTGAAAAATAAATAAATATTAATGAAGCATAAACGAATGCTCTCAGTGGGATCGTTTAAATATTTTTGTGGTTATTTTTATTTTTCCGATGTTAATGTGGTTTTAACGGGAGGAAACAGCGCAGTTATTCACTGGGAAAAATATTTTTTCGTTAATTCTCAAAGCGGGTAACTTAAGTAAGTATTTATTTTTCACGCTTATTGTAAAGTAATCACCTTTTTGTACCAGTTTTTTCTCTGGCTTTTTAAGTTTTTTGAATTTTACCTGCTACTGCCAAGTTTCAAGATATTCTTTAGTATCGTGTCGTATCGTTTTGTGGACGCAACTGAACTGATTTTTTACATCTTCCAGCCGCAGTCAGTCCATAAGAACATTCTTCAATTGTTCATTATTATGCAGAGTAGTGTACCTCTTTACGAAAACCTAAAATAAAATACAGGCATTTTTTTTTGGGACACATAGACTCGAATTAATAGAAGTCTGTAAGTTAAGATCGATCTTAAGATGCTGATTTGCCTCTACTAATACGAGCTATAGACGCTTACAGGCTCGTAAAATGTTTTTACGACGGTAGACAATATTAGGAGCTTTATAAACTTTTAAAAAATCTACGTGCAACTTCAATACTACTCGTATTTCAAGACAAGTTGATTTTAAATTTTTTAATGAACATATATGAATTTGCGTGCTGGAAAGGCCTCGCCTAACTAGCTACTACTCTCAAATTGAAAATCTTTCGCCAAGCACTTAATAGTGGAACGCCTAGAATAAGAAATACTGGCTCTCAAGGATTGCTGCTGAAACTCACTGTTATGTGCTTGGCTACAGATTTTCTATTTAAGTGTAGGCCTGCATTCGCAAAATACCCTTCCGCCATGCGGTGAAGCTCAAGCCGTCAATGGGGATCGTACCATAGAACTGCGGTACGACAGTTTATAGCTACTACCGCTGGCTATCATTGTATCAAAAAAAAACCTGTCTTATAATACCAATTTTGTTAACCTGCATAATGTTACCCTAATTGTTTTTTTTCATAATAAACAAAATAATGAAGATGATAACAAATTACTCTCTTCACTTTTCATTGTAAAAATTGTCTCGAAAACTTCTTGACCGGTGTTAACAAATTACATTGCTTACTTCGTCTACATATACATACATCATTTTCTTACACCAAAGCCTCATTAATATGAAAAGTAGGTATAATGTATATATTCTGACTTCCAGTCATTGGTATCAGAGCGATTAAGTGTAGAGTTCACGGAGCGCTTACGATACAAACGTAGTCACGTCTTATTTAAAACTTTGCATGTACATCCTTGAGCCTAATATCTATGCTTCTGGTTTCTCAGTTTTTCGATTTATTATTTAATATATCCCTAAATGTCAAAACACTTAATTTTAAGGAAATCTGGCAAACCAGAAGCATAGATATTAGGCTCAAGGATGTACATGCAAAGTTTTAAATAAGACGTGACTACGTTTGTATCGTAAGCGCTCCGTGAACTGTTAGCGGTTGTCCGTGAACTCTTAACTGCTTGGCGGTAGAAATAGGTTTGCATAACTACCGCTAAACAGTAATGTTCAATTATGCAACATTACAGCTTTAAAGAAAACCAAAGCGTTACATACAATATTGCTATACACGATAAAAATAATATATTTACAGCAAAAATAAACCACGTTAAAATAAGTATAAAAATATAGTATTTCAAAATGAAATATGAAACTATTATGTACATGTCATTATTATTACTAATTAGAATAACTAGGATTTGTCAGTAATATAACCATAAAATTTAATAAACATTTTTTCTTTTTTTTCTTGTGACGGAACAAGCTCGAGGCCCACCTGATGTAGCGGATCAACCTCTGCCCATAACAGATGCATTTCGTCACAAGTCACGAATTGCACTGCGCCCGTCACGTTGAGACATAGTTGTTAAGTCTCATATGCCTGTAATTTCACTAGCTCTCAAGGACTGCTGCCGGAATACACCGTTACGTGCTTGGCGACAGATTTTCTACTTGAGTGGGTTACTACCTAGGTGGTCGCGAGCCAGGCGGGTATTTGCAAAATTCCCGATTTAAACCATGGACTATAGGGTTCTTCGGCTATAGTTAGTTAATTTTTCGTACTTACAACAAAGACTTGCCAATATCGCGTTGATGTCCTTTAAACCTACTACGTTATCTTCTATTTAGAAATTGTTCATTCCTCCTTGTGTCCATCGACTTTTGAACAGGGTACAACCACCAAAAAATGAACTGAGCTACGAAATACACACAAAATGGTAGGTACATACAGCACCGCCGCAAAATACTTTTATTTTCGTCAACCGAAAAATGGCTGAGTTAGTTCACCCAAAAACTGGTCCGGCCGCGCCGGCTGGCATTAACGAAGCCCAGTGACGAGTAACCCGTAAAATACACAACGCCGTTGAAAAAGTGTCGAAACTGCATCGGACCTCGCTGTACAAGGGTTCCGTGGGACACAGTTCAATTATTGTGTAGTTAGTAATTGATGGATTCAAGCGTTACAGCCGAAATGCATATTTATCTAAAAAAATCGCATTATGAATACTTGACAATTAAGCCAAAATTTTCCTGTTTTATGAAATGCATGATATGGTAGCCTTTGACCACTACCTCACCTGATGGTAAGTGATGATGTGTTCGAGGATGTTGTTCAGGCTAACCTAGAACTACTAGCTCTCAAGGGCAGCTGCCGGAACACACCGTTAGCTTGGCGACAGATTTTCTACTTGAGTGAGGTAGCTAGCCAGGCGGGCATGCGCAAAGACAACAATCGGGACAGACGGCTTAACGTGCCCTCCGAAGCACGGAAGCGCTCAGTAGCAATGCCATCAGCGGTCACCCATCCAACTCACAACCGAGGCGGACGTTGCTTAGCTTTGCTGATCGGTTCAGAATGGCTCAGTAAACTTCGCTACAAGAGCTTCAAATTTAAAAAAATTGAAGTCAAAAACGCCCCGCTGTAGCATTTTTCTTCACATGTCGCACCTACACAAAGCACAAAGTTTTGACTCTTCGAATGGCCTTCATGTTATCAGATTATATATTACATCCATATAACGCATCCTTGAGACCTCTGGTGTTGCGGATGTTTGTTGGGGACGGTGATCACTTACCACCAGGTGAGCTTGCTCGTTTGCCCTCCTTTCTCATAAAAATAAAAAATAAATAAAAATATTCCTTCCTATTTTTTTCGTATTAGTTACAATATCAGTGCAGCTTTATCTTCTGAGCTATCAGCTGTAATCCACCTTCTGATTTTCACTTAGTCAGTACTAGCTGGCTCTATTGTAGACCAGCACCATTCGACGGTGGTGGAAGCGGTTGTTTACAAACAGTAACCTACATGTTTATTACCTACTGTGAAGGAGATAGCTATATTGAGAAGGAGAGATTATTTGCATACTTATTTTATACCTAAACGATATAAGTTGAATTATGTTCGCGGCATTTTATACATGGTATACTGTTGTCTCTCTCACGCGCACTTTTCTAATTGTCTTCTTATTTTTCTGGCCGCGTCATGAGCGTTGAGCCTAACTCTATAGTAATTTAATCGAAACCAGCACCACATATTTTTCGTACGGAATCCCAACAGCTCACAGCGGCCACTTGTTAACTCTCTTAATTCTGAGAATCGATAAAATCGACGAAAAAGTATCGTGTGATACGAACATGTAGAGTTTTCAGTGGTTTGATGGGCGCGTCACCAGCTGGAACTTGCCGCGATGTACGACGAATGGGTGTTCGGCTGATTCTAAACTTTGCCAGTTTTTATTCAAATCAAATCAAATCATTTAATGCACATTATGTAGGTAACTTAATAACTATTTACATATCATTAAATGACCCTGGTTTTGGGTATGGCAATTTTGTGTGGAGCGGCCCGATTCGTTTCTTTTTATTAGTATTTGTCACATAGGTTCTCTTCTATGGTGTAATAACATTTTTCGATCAATAAGTTTTTGAGTAAGGTTATGTTCATTTTCAACATTCTCTAATTTGTCCGGTAATATATTAAATATTTTTACAGCCATTGCATTGAGGACTACTACTTTGCATCAATAATCTGCACTTCGGTATTTCTTATTTGTTTAAACCTGAGCGGGTAATTGCGTGGAATGTCTAAAACCTTTTTGAAATATTCAGGGTATTTTTAACGACATTTCAAGTTCCTAAGATATAAATCGATCATTTATTAAACGCTTTTAGGATTTAGGATGTCGGGAGTATCTACGTACACTAACTATATTTTTGGTAAAGATGATGAGTAAAATCAGCCAACTCATGTTATTTTTTAATAAGCACCTCGACGAGCTGATATGTTGAAATATTATATTGCAATCTTTTCTATACACGGCGCGTGAGCTGAGCTCTGTTTCTTACCTATGATTGCCTCCTCGTAGAAAACAGAGCTCAACACAATATCTATCTTTAAATTTTAGTTTAGATAGATTTCATTAGTATTAGATATAGGCACTTATTAGAACTTTTTATTTTTGTGTTTTGTTCTGTAACTATATTATGTAATTTTTTAAAAATAAATATGAGTTACTTTACTGCTCTGTATCAGCCAGATTGTCCAATGCTGAACACAGCCTCTCCCATTATGAAGGGGTGTGCCATAATCCTGGCGCTTGGCAGGCACCTTGGGAATCGTAGTGTTGGATTGCAGTTCCTCAGAATGTGCTACTGCCCACCTTCTGGTGTGTTACCTTTAGCCACCTCTTACTACACCCACGGGTAGAGATGGGCGGGTGATATTCAAGCCCGGCACCCCACGGGATAATTATGAGTTAATTCTAGCATATTGTAATGAGGAGTTAGTTGTAAACAAATCAGTGGCCAATGGAGAGAGAGTACGGTACCTGTCAATTTCTGTCGAAGGTATTATTGCAGGTCATGAAAGCTACCCGCGTTGCCGTCGAAAAATGTAGCGTTGGTATGGGTGGTCAAATGGTATAAAGACGAGTGCTGCAGTTTCACTAAGAGGAACTCCCTCTGCGTTTTTTTATGTCATTGTGACAGAACAAGCTCGAGGTCCACCTGATGTTAAGCGGACTTACCTCTGATGATAGATGCATTTCGTCACAAGTCACGAATTGCACTGCGCCCGTCACCTTGATACAAAGTTGTTAAATCTCATGTCCCTGTAATTTCACTGGCTCTCAAGGACTGCTGCCGGAACACATCGGTAGGTGCTCAGCGACAGATTATCTATTTGAGGGTGGTCGCTAGCCAGACGGGCATTTGCAAAATGCCCTTCCACCATGCAGGGAAGCTCAAGCCCACGGCGGGATTTGAAACATGGACCTGCTGCGTGGCAGTCCATAGCCAATGCCACTGAGCCATCACTGCTTCAAAAATCATAGAAATTATTAGTTAAACGGACACTTAAAGTCTCTTCATAACAGGCAACATTTTAATGCTTATAATCTGTCTGTACTTAAATCTCAATGCAAAAGAGGTATCATGTTGTGGCCTACTCCCACATAATAACGTGCCGTTATTTAATACAAACTTATTAAATATATATAACTTCACACTCACATTCATAACATTCAATGATAAACACCATTATCTATATTATATTATTTATATTGTATACACAGTTCCTAATATTTATATATGTACAAGTAATATTTATAATTAATTCAATTAATATTCTACACTTAATTATTATACATTCATTACAATAACACAAACATAATACTGACGAATAAATGCCGTGCCAACAGCGGACGGTACATTGGAGCCGCGCGCCGCAGATGATAACGGGATCTCATACTCGTATAGATATAAGTACATCGGCGCGCGAGCAGGTAAACGCCGCCGCCCGGCCGCCGGCCGATCTAACGTCAGTCCGTAACAAACGCTTACGCGACGCGGAGCCCACGACGCTCTATGCAATTTCAACCTCATGCGCTTTGTTTACTTTTTACGTCTTCATTTTATAACTGTCATTCTTATTTCATTTAATCACTGCTTACATCGCCTTCTTATATAAAATAAATGTGGACTGTGTATTGGTGTCAATAAACATTAGTTGTGAAGTGTACGGATTTATTTCTTTGGACTATCACCACCACCTCAACTGGTAACTACTACACCCCATCTTCCACAACTGATGACCTCAACTGAAACGCCGTAAGAATACCTAAGCCGTATATATTTTATGAAAATGAGTGACAGTTCAGACGACACAGTAAACTCACAAAATGGCGCTGCAGCCGCACCTCGCCGCTGTCGTCGATCGGCTGAGCGCTTTTCCACTGCACCATCCGAGATTTGTCGGGTCGGTGTACGAGTACCACCTTTTTGGCCTGAAGAGCCAGAAATATGGTTTGCGCAGATAGAAGGACAATTTGCGATCACAGGCATTACATCTGACGCGACAAAATTTAATTACGTCATTGGACACCTGGACCCGCAGTACAGCAAGGAAGTTAAAGACATAATCATATCTCCGCCAGAGAATAACAGGTACGATAAGTTAAAGTCAGAGCTTATTAAACGACTTTCTGCCTCAAAGGAGAAGAAGGTTCACCAGCTCCTCATGCACGAAGATCTTGGGGACAGGAAACCTTCACAATTTCTGAGGCACCTTCAAAGCCTGGCCGGTTCTAACGTACCTGAAGATTTCCTGAGGACTATATGGAGCAGCCGTCTACCTAGCAACATCCAAACCCTGTTAGCCTCTCAACCCCAAAGCAGTCTAGAAACTTTGGCTGATCTGGCAGACCGCGTTCAGGACATCGTGATGCCCACACGACAGGTTGCAGTTACGTCATCATCAGCACCAGGTTCCGTTATCGAATGGCTTGCGAGATTGCAGAATTGAAACAAGCTGTGAAGGCCCTGACACTGCAGCTAGGAAGACAACCCCGTGCTCAGAACCGCTCCAGGAACAATACCAGCACTGGACGCAGTCGTTCTACATCCCGCTCAAACTCAGCGTACCGCAAGTATCCTCTCTGTTGGTACCATTCCAAGTATGGAGCTAAGGCCGCAAAATGTCAAAAGCCTTGCGATTTTGGCACAGCGGGAAACGCACAGGGCGGTCGATAATGGCGACGTCTGATTGCCCTCTCGCCACTGGTCGCCTTTTCGTCACCGACCGCAGCTCGAAGGTATCATTCCTTGTGGACACCGGAAGCGATCTCTGCGTTTTCCCTCGAACTGCGCTTCGTGAACGACGAGAGAAGACAACCTACCAGCTGTCAGCCGCCAACGGAAGCGCCATTAATACCTTTGGTTACATTCAGCTTAATCTGAATATTGGCCTCAGGCGTAATTTCCCTTGGAATTTTGTAGTTGCAGATGTAACCAAAGCTATTATTGGCGTTGACTTTCTAAATTTTTATAATTTAACAGTCGATATTCGTAACCGCCGCTTAATAGATAATACCACATCATTGTCAGCTACAGCTCTTATTGATAACAATGTAGACACTGTTTTGTCTGTTAAGGTTTTGACTGGAGATACACAATATCACGCGATTTTGAATGAGTTTCCCGAAATCTTGCGACCCGCTGGCACACCACGCGTTATCAAACATAACACTAAACATCATATTCGTACCACACCTGGCCCGCCAGTTTCTTCTGCCCCTCGTAGGTTAGCTCCTGATAAGCTGAAAATCGCACGAGATGAGTTCCAGCTCATGTTGGATAATGGTACTGCACGTCCATCAGATAGTCCCTGGTCTTCGCCTCTTCATTTAGCGCCGAAGAAGGACAACGGCTGGCGCCCTTGCGGAGACTACCGTCAGCTCAACGCTCGAACCATTCCGGACCGCTATCCGATTCGTCATATCCATGACTTCACGCAGAACATTTCTGGTTGCAAGGTCTTCAGTACCATCGACCTGGTGAAGGCTTTTAACCAGATTCCAGTCTGCGAGGAGGATATACCCAAAACTTCGATCACCACACCGTTTGGAATGTTTGATTTTCCATTTATGACATTTGGATTAAGAAATGCAGCTCAAACGTTCCAACGGTTTGTGGATGAGATGATGCGCGGCCTGGACTTCACCTATTGCTATTTGGATGACTTCCTGGTCTTCAGCAGGGATGAACAGGAACACAAAAACCACTTACGGCAAGTTTTTGAAAGACTTCGTACCTATGGCATGGTTATCAATGTCTCCAAATGTGTTTTCGGTGCTCCTGAAATAACCTTCCTTGGTTATTCAATATCTGAGAGCGGAACCAAACCTTTGGACGATAAAGTACAAGCCATACGCGATTTTCCCCCACCTAAGGATGTAAGGACCCTCAGGCGATTTTTGGGCATGGCCAACTTTTATAGGCGATTTTTGCCGAATGCCGCTCAAATACAAGCGCCTCTCAACGCCTTACTTGTGGGTGGTGTCAAAGGCTCCACACCAATCCATCTCACCGAAAATGCTCTGAAGGCTTTCCATGAGACCAAGGAAAGCCTCTCCAATGCAGCTCTTCTGGCACATCCAGATTGCCATTCCAAGCTCGCATTGGTTACAGACGCATCGGACGTGGCCATTGGCGCTGTCTTACAACAGCTCCAAAATGATGTGTGGCAGCCACTAGCTTTCTTTTCGCGAAAACTTAGCCCGAGCCAACAAAAGTACTCACCATATGATCGCGAACTTTTGGCGATCTACGAAAGTATCAAGTACTTCAGGCACATGGTGGAAGCGAGGCACTTTACTGTCTATACCGACCACAAACCTCTATGCTATGCATTCCACGAGAGGAAGCATACCTGTTCGCCTAGACAGTTCAGGCACTTGGACTTTATAGCCCAGTTCACGACCGACTTGAAGCACATTTCCGGCAAAGACAATGTCGTAGCCGACACTTTAAGTCGCATCGATGAACTGGAAGCTCCAATATGCCTAGCCAAGCTTGCCAATAGCCAGGAAAGTGACGCAGAACTTGCCCAATATTTGTCTGACGGATCTTCTCTTCGTCTCAAAAAGATGGAATATCCTGGACGTCGCATACCTTTGTTCTGTGACATCAGCACACCGACACCCAGGCCTTTTGTCACAAAAGAGTTCCGAAAGCAAGTCTTTAAGAGCATGCACTCACTAAGTCATCCCGGTGCTTCCGCGTCAGCCAAATTGGTTGCCGCGAGATTTGTATGGCCCGGAATCAGAAAAGACTGTCGTGAGTGGGCACGTACTTGCCTGGCATGCCAACGCGCAAAAGTGATTCGTCATGTGTCCGCCCCTTTAGGCACTTTCGAATTACCTCGCGAACGTTTTACAAAAGTTCATATTGATCTGATTGGCCCTCTTCCCATTTCACAGGGATACCGGTACTGCCTGACGGCCATAGACCGATTTACTCGGTGGCCGGAAGCCATACCTATTCCCGACATTACTGCGGAAACGGTGGTCAAAGCCTTAATTTCTGGCTGGATTTCCAGATATGGTTGCCCTACAGATATTGTGACAGACCGCGGTCGTCAATTTGAGTCCGCACTGTTCCAATATCTGGCAAAAACTATCGGGTTCCAGCACAGAAGAACCACCGCTTATCATCCGGCATGTAATGGCTTGGTGGAAAGATTTCACCGCCAACTCAAATGCTCTATTACATGCCACGCCGATCAAAACTGGACTGAGGTATTGCCTCTAGTGTTACTAGGCATTCGTAGTGCCTATAAAGAAGACCTACAAAGTTCTTCGGCGGAGCTGTTGTATGGCGAGCCTCTGAGACTTCCTGGAGAGTTTTTCGATCCAAGCGTGCCATGTACATCTGACATGTCAGATTTTACTGCGCGTCTACGCTCATTTTCCGAAAAACTCAAACCAATCCCAGCGTCTCGCCATAGCAACCAAAAAGTATTTGTGTTCAAGGAGCTCTCTACTGCCGAACACGTCTTCCTTCGTGAAGATGCTTCGCGTGCCACATTTCAACCCGCCTACACAGGTCCATATAAAGTACTTGAGAGACGAGACAAATTTTTCAAGCTCCTAATCAAAGGAAAGCCTGTAACTGTCTCTCGGGACCGACTAAAACCTGCGTACATATTATCCGACGCCAGGGAATTGTCCGGTGAAACATTTCAGTATCCGCCGATCGAACACTGTACAAATAATACACCAGACCTAACACCTGACGATGTTACTACACAGGCACCTAAAACCACACGTTCTGGACGAATAGTCCGCTTACCAGATTTTTATCGCCCCTAACCAGGTCTCTGGGGGGGAGTGATGTGGCCTACTCCCACATAATAACGTGCCGTTATTTAATACAAACTTATTAAATATATATAACTTCACACTCACATTCATAACATTCAATGATAAACACCATTATCTATATTATATTATTTATATTGTATACACAGTTCCTAATATTTATATATGTACAAGTAATATTTATAATTAATTCAATTAATATTCTACACTTAATTATTATACATTCATTACAATAACACAAACATAATACTGACGAATAAATGCCGTGCCAACAGCGGACGGTACATTGGAGCCGCGCGCCGCTCGATGATAACGGGATCTCATACTCGTATAGATATAAGTACATCGGCGCGCGAGCAGGTAAACGCCGCCGCCCGGCCGCCGGCCGATCTAACGTCAGTCCGTAACAAACGCTTACGCGACGCGGAGCCCACGACGCTCTATGCAATTTCAACCTCATGCGCTTTGTTTACTTTTTACGTCTTCATTTTATAACTGTCATTCTTATTTCATTTCTTTGCTTAATCACTGCTTACATCGCCTTCTTATATAAAATAAATGTGGACTGTGTATTGGTGTCAATAAACATTAGTTGTGAAGTGTACGGATTTATTTCTTTGGACTATCACCACCACCTCAACTGGTAACTACTACACCCCATCTTCCACAATGTAGTAGAAGGCGGGGATATTACCACCCAACAATTATAGTTCCAAACCCCAGAAGTTCTGAAGAATTCCATTATTAAGGTTTCACGTAACGACTATTCGGAAATTGTAAGCAGAAATTCTCAACTTGGAAGTATTCCGTTTTCTCACAAAGAAGCGCGACCTAGAATATTCCACTACTTTTCTTATCTATTTCCAACGCTTTTACAAAGGAAGTAGTAGTGTCTGCCTCAACCAACCCCTGTACTACGAAATCTAATCTCAACTTAAAATTCCAGACCACTAGTTGCAATTTCTTATTTCTAGACACTGGAGGAAATAGATTTCTGTTACACGATCCGGCATTGTACAGTATATTGTATTGGTACAGTTTCGTTTTCGGAAAAATCTAGTTTCAATACTACAAATCTAGTACAACAAATAATTTAGGTAGTCCTTTAGGTTTTACAATAAAGTTCCAAGCATAAAATATCACAGAAGGAAAATTAAAGTTGCAAGTCAAAATCCTTCTACACAGTTTGTAATTACTTAAACGACAAAAATGCTTGGGAAATTCCGCCTATGCCAAGCTATCGTTCGTCACTGACGTAATTTCAACAAATATTTTAATAATTTTTCGTAGTCGAAGCTTTTCTTCATTGTCTATGTGGGTAAGACCTCGAGGCGCAGCAAGTAAATAATAATATCTGCCACGTTAGGCTAGTGGTTAACCGCTGGACCACCCATGTGGTGCCGGACTAGAATGGTACCAACCCATTGCTACCCGTGGGTGTCGTACGAGGCGACTAAAGGAAAAGTGCGCCAAATGAGCATCATACCATTTCTCACGTAGATGTCAGCAGGGTGTAGTGTGCTTTAGACGCATAACAGGGCTGTATTGTATACCATATAAGTGCCCTGCCAGGGTTTTATACGATATGTTCTTGTGTTCCTGTATTATATTATGTTGTTGGCGTAAGCATATTATTCGTAATATACGTTCTTTTGTTTTGCCCAGTTTGTTAGAGAAAACATTTTGTATGGCCCTGAAACTGTGAATGGCGCTGAATGGCAATAAGTTCGCCGTCTTTTACATAGGACCAAATCTTAATTGGCGAAACGTGGATGTTTTACACTTCGGGTAATACAAGTGTAATTATATGTACTTATGTATTAATACCATAAGAGGTGAGAGTTGGCCCACCTGGACTTTCTTAACCTTACCACACTTACAATACCCACCTTTATCACACACAATGTAGGGTAGACCTACTTATAATAACCATACAATAGTAGATACTTTCCCTACGTTGGTTTTTATGGCATAAGATGATTATGTGTGAAAAATCGCTTCGCTCTGTTCAGGAATCCAAGTTTACGGGAAGCAAACTTAATAATTCTCATCGATGTAGTCTCGTTGGTTCAGGTCGCTACAGATATACATACCAAGGATGTTTAGGTTATTCTGTACTGACAAAGTGAAGAAAAAAAGATATTATGAAAACTAGGATGAGAAAGAAAATGTGATGTTTTGCTGAGTACGTGCACATTTGTGTCTTCCTGGTGATGAAACTGACCAAGTTGTTTATACTCCAACGAAATATATAGCCGTGCACCCGGTAGATCAGCGACAACACTCTGTTTCATTTATAATCTGTCTGTATTGCCGGTTTTGCAGGTTGCATTCTGTCTACATAGTCACGAATATCATCTAGTAGTAAAGTAACATATCGATGATATGCAGTAGAAATAGTGTGGACAATTAGACGGAGCCCTGTGGTACTCTGACAGTATATATATAGTGTTACTCCGACAGTTATATACTGTCGGAGATATATATATCGATTTAAGAACGTTCTTCCCTTTTTCGAAAGTACATTTTATTAAATTAAATAATATGTTTTCCCTACATTTTATTACAATAAACGATATTCACATTGCAATCTTTTACAACGTAGGCAATACAGTTCACCATTAAAGTCCATATAACAATAAAGTGGGCAGACCAACATCTTATACTACCTATATAAGATGTTGGTCTGCCGGTAAGTACTGCATAGCTAGTTGATACGTACACTCGTAGTTATTAAGCAGCTGGTCGCGACTAAAACAAAGCAAAGAGAACGACTGCTGTGGTGATCGAAATAGGGGTATGTGTTTTACTCGTGTCAAATTTGTTTTCGATTTTATGTTTACAAGAAAATAACATAAATATTAATGGATGATTGTTGGCACAATAAGTACAAATAAAATCAATAACTCCTAATATATTTTTTTTTTTCATAATTTAATCCAATTTATTTGGGGTTAGTCTAAAATTATGTCTTTAATCATCAATCAAAGGACAACACAATGTTGGCTTCAACTTGTGAACTACAACACTCTTCATACATCTACTTGAATGATGACAAGCTTCTCATAAGATTATTTTTTGTTAAAATGTTTAAAACGTGATAATAGAAATTGTAATGTTAATTTTTTTGTAAATAATCAAAGTCAAAGTCAAAATTATTTATTCAATTTAGGCGTCTACGACGCTCTTATGAAGGTCAATTACAAATTTTAATATTGAAATATATTACATTGTACTGCCACGTTCAGCAAACAAAAATTATAGAGCCACTGCGAGAAGAACGGGCAAGAAACTTGGGGCCATTCTTTTAACCGTTTTTTTAACAATGTGTTAAGTTCATACTATATAGTAAAATTATTACAATACTTAATTTATACTTCATAGGTGACAGGCGCTAGCTTGGCAGAGGAGAACCAGTCCAAGCATTTTTGTCGTTTAAGTAATCACAAACTGTGTAGTAAGATTTATCAAAATATTCTTCACATGCAACTTGAATTTTCTTTCTGTGAGCGTTGTAATATGTTTGGGCAATTTATTATAAAACTGAACACAATTGCCTAAGAAGGACCTTTTATTTGTCTTTGCTAATCTGAAGCCTGGCACCGCTATTTTAAATAACAAGCGATTAACAGTAAAACGACCTATTTTAATGTTACTTAAAATAATTATCGGGACATAGAGAACATATCCTGCACTCACTCATTTCATATGAAATCAGAAAATGAAAAAAAAATTAAGAATTTATATTAGAAAAATATAAATTCTTAATTTTTTTTAATTTTCTGGAATATACTGCTATTAAAGCGCATATACCATCCATTTGTTGTGTTGTGCAGTGTTATGCTTGTAATTTTATTTGCTATTTAGGGTTATTATTTCGTATAATATTAGAGTAAACATCAAAAACATTTATACAATTGAGGAATCTACTACGCAATTCTGTGCGTAAAATACCATACAATGACAACGCCATCGTGTTTGTGTGCCAGTGCACCGTGCTACCGTGTTCTAGTTACTTTGTATTAAAACAACAGAAAACCAAATAGCTAAAAAAATTTTCAACCAATTATCAGTAAACACTATTTTCACAAATGTCTATGCTATAAACGTGAACGGAGTCTTAATTGCCTTGTTGATCATATGGCACCTTTAAGTGTTAACAGGTATAATACTTAGCAAACAACTTATAGCTTATGAATTTGCGTAAAATAAATCAGGTCCATCATATTCATTCAGCAATTTTTGTGCAGCAACAAAATCTAAATGTAAAGTCACATACCACAGTCCACTTTTTGCCAGCCTAGGCAGCCAAAGCCTGCATACGTGCTTCAAACAATAATCTCTTCTCTGGCTCGAAGCCATCGATTTTTCCAACTTTTGAATACGAATGTTATTCTCTCTTCATATTCCGGCTATTCAGCTTAGTTTCTATTGTATGTGGTGTTTCAATTCTGCTCTTGATTGTACTTTTATGCTGACATTATTTGTCCGTTTTGCACTTTAGCTTGCTTCTACAGTTTTATTTTAGTTTTAGCGATGGATGGCTTTTTTATGGAAGTAGTCCAGTATATGTATGATGTGTTTGAAGATTTTTTTGAAGTAAGCAAACCATTCTTGTCTTGATTTTTTACTTTTTTGTTTCTGTAGTTTCAGAATTTCAATGCCATAATGTAGGTACTTCAAGTTTTAGCTTTTACTATAACACTATTTTTTAATAGATAATTGGTATAACATAAAACATTGACTGCACTTGTCCCATTACATAAACACATTTCTTTTTGTTGTCTTAGGTTTTCGCGATTGTTACACATAGTAATTAAACAACTTTAAACGGTTTAAATCGCGTATATTTGTCATTATTTTTGTCCCGACGCACGTGATCACGATCACTGCAAAGTGTTTGAAACGTCGGGACAAAAATAATGACAAATATACGCGATTTAAACCGTTTAAAGTTGTTTAATTACTACATTTCTTTTTATTTTGTAATACTTCAACTCGCAACTGCTTCTGCTTTTATGCGACAGCCCAAAAAAAAGAGAGTATTGTTTTCTGGGTTCATGCATGATGTATGTATGTTTGTGAGTTTTTTTGTTCCATTAAATCAATTTTGAGGTATGATATATCGTTAGATATTTCTTGATAAAAAAGTTAATACTAAGTACATAAAAAATATATACTGGCGGATCTTAGACGCCATTTACTGCGCTTAATTTTTGTTTTTTATACACTCCCACCGTATGTGTTATCAAAATGAATGGCTATAAAAACGATTCCATAAACACATAAAACTTGCAGTTTAAATTTCAATGGAACGATAAAAGGTTTAACAACAGTAAATAATTTGCAGTCGGGTATTTTACTTTTTTAATTAATTTACACTTGTTACTAACTTTGAAGAACTAATATCTTGTGAGAGTTTAAGCGCAATTTATAATATCGTGCTACAATACATGTTAGTCATGTGTTTATTGTTTTATATATCTGCGATGGAAGCGATTTACTTTTGCTGATAGTGACGAACTATATCGATGGTAATTTTATATCTTTTTGCGAAGGCCTTTTAAGGTTTTTTGTGAAAATCCCTCGTTAGGCTTGCTGTTGAATTCTGAATTCCAGCCTTGGTAGGAGGATTATTTATTGCTTCAATTAGTATCTAGGATGAGGATTTATTTCAACCATGTATAGTTGGTCAGTGTAGATTTCTTCAAGAGCAGCCAATTCCACATAAACATGCAAAATAAAAAACGTGCATGTACATAAAAGATGTTTGTGCCTTCACTAAACAACACCCTGACTTTTTAAAGAAACCTGATGTTTTTACAGGTCAAAAAAAGGCAAAGTTCACCAATCTATCGTATGAACCTCGTGATAAGAAGGACTTATATAAAAAAAATACAATACCCATTTATAATTGTACCCATTAACCCATATTATAACAAATTTAAAAGACCTTTGACTGACTGCCTTCTTATAAACTGTTTTTATAGTGTTAAAGAATTAAAAGACTTCTGTAAAATGAAATATTGACTGAATTCATACCGACATAAAAATTTGCACGTCTGCTTGTGGGCTAAATACATTGTATCTTAACCATTCATACAAAATCTTATGTGTCATGTATTTTGGCAAATGAAGTATTTGATTTGATTTAATTTAATTAGATTTGAATTTTTAACAATTGACTGCTCTTTTATATGGTTTAACATTTAGGGACAAACATATCCTCGGCTTTATATTGGTGCTACGAACAGCCTGTTAACTATCATAATAAACCACTTTTTCAATACATGATTTCCATTTTTAGTGACTAGTGTCCGGACATAATACTAGTGAAGAGTCATTTTGAGTGTGTCTTACTTTTTTTGTTCCTAAGTATAACAAAAATGTAACATTAATAATATTTTTTTTTTCAAAATAGTTCCTGTCTCCAAAACTTTCCTGTACTGCTATATTACATGCCAGTATAGTAAATGATTGAAAGAAATAATGCACAGAGTCATGTAAAAACAATCGTTTATTTAGAAGACTGAACTCTAATCAAGTAGCATAATAATATTATTATTGTTGACATTTTAGATGACGATACGATGATGATAGAAGTTGAAATTAGTGATTAAAACAGTAATTTCAACGTGTTAAACATTACGAATGCATTTGGCTGTGCAGTTTCGTGTTGCCGTCGCGATTAAAACACATGGATGAAGACAATGGCCTTGAAACCCGAAACTTACGTCAAAAAGCTTGACCAATACAAATGAGTATAGAGCACATTCAAATGGCCTATACGCACGAGAACTTTCAAACTAAAACCAAGTCATACACAAACAGAAGTTTACATATTTCTAGCTATTGTTAACTGTTAGGCACATTAATTAAAAACCACATAAATAGATTAATGAAGCACTTTCCGAACAGAACGAGTTCGTGACATAGGTTCATAAAGTGGTCACAAGTTTGAACGACCTTTGTCACGTGACGATATACATTACCCAGTTACAGGTGTACGTGACCTATCTCGTTACCAACTTGCTGTATGTATCAAGGAATGGAACTAAATTACTTAATAAAAACGAATGTATTATAGAGCGTCTATAGATGCTTGTTTTGAGGTTGTCGCCTTAAAAGAAGGTTATTTCTCGAGGTTTCACACACAAATTAGGTAAGTTGGTCATGTCAGGCACGTATGAATCATAGTTATGTTATAAAAGCGAAAGCTAATGTTTTCATGTACTTGTCTATTCGGTTGTCCCATGTGAAACCTATTTTAATCCTCCCAGTCATCTTTCCCTGCAAACACTGGACAACCCAGGTGACCCTTTACGTTGGCAGTTTAACGTTTTCCGTAAATGATTCCGGTAACTTGGGTAACATTTATGTGGTGTGGTGGTAATTGTAGGATACATAAACACCAAGCTCACTGGTAAACTTTAAAACCTAGTTAGTGTCGCTCCAAATAGTCACAGAGATCAAAATACCTATGTGCCATAGGGCCCACACTCAACGGCACTATCATGTTCTGGGCAGCTATTATCAATTTCTACTAATGGTCCTGTCCATAGTCCAACCTGAGGTCTTAAGCCAGTGGCCTCCTGCTCTTATCATTGAGGTGATTTCAGAATACGTCTTCCTGCGCTCATATAAACTTAAAGTGTGTTTGAACTGAAAATTGTAGTTATTTGTAGACAACATTATACGACAAAAATGTGTGTATTTGTCGAAGAAACGAGAGGAAAGTTAGAACATACGTTTTTTCAAATTTAACATATGGCCAGCAGCAGTAGAACTCATTGTGCGAGATCGTCCGGCGAAATTCTGCCACCATACCTATGTGTACCGCCAAGCAGTAATGTTCGCATTACTGTATTCTGGTTTGAAGGGTATGAGTGTTGGTGAAATTAGAAGCACATGAGACTTAACAACTTTATGTCTCATGGTGATGGGTGCAGTGAGCACACCTGTGACGAACAGCTTGTTAACATTGGCAATGTGTTTCCACACTAGTATTTCTAGGCAGAGTACCTGACACTGTGGTGGTACCAATACGCACTTTTGCGAAAGAGACCTGACAGGCAAGTTTTGTCTAAACTGCGCCATGATTATTATAAAGATTTATTTTTCCGTTATAACAATGTCTATGTTAGGTTCGTCAATGCTTTTTAAATAGAAGAGTTTATGGAAAGTGTATGTACTGCGATTAATGACTGATTAAAGTGGAAGAAAAATACGTTGTCTCTTCTTAGGATAGGATAAAGGTAAGAAGAAGAAAGAGATAACAATTTTCCGTAGTCGTTTCAAAATAGTAAAGTATCTATAAAATCTTATCGAGTGACCATAAAATCATAACGATTAATATTATAACTTGAAAAACTTGTGTGTTTGGCTGTTGACCAAAAAGTTTTGGACAAACAAAAATATAAAATTTTCAAGTTTTCACAATAAGCGTTAGCTTAGCAATGAAATTGCGAGTTCGCGGTAACATGAAAAGTTTTAGATATTATTCTCATATTTTCTAGAACATTCATAACGATCCGATCAAATACCTATTCAAACAAAATTGAATACTTGCTTGTATATTATGGTTCTTACTTATTTATTCTGAAATGATAATAGAAATACAGTCGACTCTCGTTAATTCAAACCTGCAATAATTCAAACCTCTCTATAATTCAAACTTATCACGAATTTCCTAGAAAATGTCTTTATATTTCGAACTAAAACAATAAATTTTTATGCACTTGTTAATTCGAACGCATGGCATCAAATACTCGACAATTCGTAAAGAATAAGTCACTTGGTCCTTTTATAAACAAGTTCAGGTAATCCATCCTGCCACGTAGACATCCAAGTATATTGCAGAATAGGTTTAAGTTTGTATCATCGTACACGAGCCTTTTTTTTGGTAATGATTAGTTTGACACATACTTACGCACGAATAGGTTTCTTTTCTCTCAAAAATTTCGAACCATTTGATATTCCAACACTCGATAATTCGTAACATTTTAAGAATCCCTCGGGTTTCGAATTAACGAGAGTCGACTGTAGTCACTTCACAAAGTTGTTGTTTGTTATAATATAACAAACGATACAGACCCAATTATAATATTAAAACAAACATCTGTTAGTAATCATTTGCTAATCCCGTTGGGTGCCGGGTTAGAATTGCACCTCCCCTTATCATCCCGTGGCTGTTGTAAGAGGCGACTAAGGAAAAAATGCTGGAAGGTGGGCAGCAGCGCCTTCTAACTTACACTGCGACCCCAAGATGCCTGCCAAGCGCGAGGATTATGGCAAATACTCTCTTAATAAGGGAGGCTGTGTTCAGCAGTGGACGATCCGGCTATAATATATTCATTGCACACAGCTAATGATTGTACTGTACAATCATTCATGCGTTACTCTGCGGAAATCCGTATTTAATAATAAGAAATATATTTTTAAAAGTATCTTAAGAAAACATTAAATAAAATTTTAATGAAACACTTAAAAAAATATATATCTAGTGACAATTTCACCTAATTTTCCTGTTATGCCCACGTGACGTCATAAACGCGTCGCAGCCTAACCGGAAGAATATTCGACTAGTTTAGATTCTAAACGAAGCATCTTCAGGGGGTCTAGACTCACCGAGCGCACGATGTCTCGATTGTCGAAACTAAAAATTTCGACATAACAGGAAAATTAGGCGGAATTATCACTAGATGTATATTTTTATTATTATTATTATTATTGAAGTGTTTCATTAAAATGTTATTTAATGTTTTCTTAAGATACTTTTAAAATATATTTGTTATTATTAGCTGTGTCATTAGAAACATACTTAAACAATTTAATGAAATAAAATTATATCTTTATGGTAACAATTCCGCCTCATTTTCCTGTTAAGCTGACGTGACGTCACAAGCGTTAATGCCGCTAGCGGTCACCCATCCTAGTCAGATCACAATGAAGGTTACTTACCCTGCTTTGGTTAATAATGACTAGGTAAGCTCCACTTCCAGCGCTTCAAGTGTTTCGTCCCAGTTATACCTCATAATGGTAAATGGCAGTGGCTTAGGCTTAGGAAGCTACACCCCACTGACATCAAAGTGAGATGTATTACGCTCATCAGTAAGCTGCGCATTCATTCTATCTCTCAGTCACATCCGATAGGAGAATAAAGACTAATCTTGGGCGTGGGTGGTATCAGGTAATGAACCAGGTTGTTCAATCAACCTCTTAAGCAAGAAGCCGACTTGACTGGTACCGCCACAGTGTCAGATATTATACCTCCAAGCAGCAGAGTGCAACACTATTGTGTTTAATACAATGTTATGTGTAATCAAGACTTAAAAACGAGTGTCTCTCAGTCTTAGCACTTATTAACATTATGCATATAAAAATAGAAAAACATATTTACACTGAAAAAGATTTCTCACCTCGAGTACAAATCGAGCCCACGCCACGCACCATTTAAGAAGCACTTCTTTTAATCAGATGAAGTCTAGTAGTTTGGTTGATGACCACGAACGACGACGGTTAAAGTCAAGCACTTAAAAGTATACAATTTCGGCAAAGCCGAATTTATGATTTCGCGTAGCACGTAATAGTGCTTATAATTTTTTTTGCTGAACGTGGCAGTACAATTTAGAATATTTCAATATTAAAGTTTGTAATTGACCTTCATAAGAGCGTCGTAGACGCCTAAATTGAATAAATGATTTTGAATTTTGAAAATACATACACGTAGGTACATTTGCGCTTGAGATATACCCTTGTATATTTAAGATCGGTATAAATTCTACCTTAAACTTTATGAACCTCTAAAAAGAAAACCAAACAACCATTAAATCCTCCTCCATAATTTATAAGGCAAACAATTTCACAATTTCACCTGCACACATCGCTAAACCATTTTATTTATAGCCGTCTCGTTTATAAGGGGATATGTTGAAATTAAATAAAAAAGTAATGTACAGGAGCTTTATTGCGACGCGGTAATCCATGGTGACAGATTGTAGTGTCACTTACTGAGCCGTGTGCCTGGTTGGAATCTGTGGGAAGCGGAACTCTTCATCACCTGCCTGCCCTTATCTCGCTTGTGTGGCGTCGGTAATATATGTTTGCGCGAATAACACAGAATAACACACGAACATAATTGGAAAGAGTTTTAATAAATCGAGCTCGCATCTAGAAAGGAGTTTATAATAACGAATGAACTAGTTTATGTACAAGATCTTCTGACTGGGTTGCAAGTACGTAGCAACGTAAAACAAACACTTCCGAGAACTCAAATTAGTTCCCATTAATTATAAAGAAACTTATATCGGTACTCATGTATATCGTGACGTAGGAACCCAATTAAACTGATTGAACCAATAAGAGTGACGTCATCTCGTCTTTACATGTTCTATGAGAGACAGTGCGAGCGACATAACAGTGCAGAATTGGAAACAGAAAGCAGTCGATGTAGACGTAGGCCACGAGGACACATGAATAAAGAACGGTACAGAGTTAAAGCTTCACTACTACATGGATAGCTATGTGTGCGTAACAAGTCACGGACAACAACTGAAGGGAGTTGCAGTGAAGTCTGCCCAGTGTGCGGACATTTAAGATACGTGTTTCTCTGAAATGGTCATTGTTAGCTAATTGAAATTGTTACCCAATATTTATTGGGATAGCGGATTGCCTAGTAAGTATGTATAAAAACATAATGTTAAGAATTTAAGGGTGTCCCCTATACAAGAAACGTGTTTTTTGAATGTTATTTATAATTGTTCTGTCGTGAAAATGTAATACATACAAACTTTAAACTTGAAATGAAAGTCCAATGTCTAACATAAAACAAAAATAATGAAGGTCGACCAAATTGGGTTGGTCTTCAAACTATGATTAAAAAATTAAAGAACAATGAATTTATGGTACATTGTGTGTTGGTACGGAATACTTAATGTGTGAGATCAACTTGCACTTGGCCGGTTTTCCATTTCTATGTTACATCGCCAGCTCTGGACTTAAAGTCAGCTCTCGCACCAAGCACTGCTGACTTGCTGAACAAATAACTATTATTGGTAGGTATAATTTATACATTTATTCTACTCAACGAGGTCTAATTTATGACAGCCCTCATAAAAGAGTGCAGAGAAATCTTATATATTTAGATCTAAATGACCTCGTGTAAGAGATTTTTTTAGATTATCTTATTTTTATCAATTCACATGTTTACGTGATTAACATCGTACTATTTACAATAAAAATCTTAACTGGTATTTGTTTTATCCCTTCTTTTTTTATTTTCTCGTAGGACAACACAGCCATAAAGGGACAACTCTTCTCGAAGAGGAAATGGAATCTTATTTTTAAATGGCGCCAACGAAAACGGAAGTAATTTACGGGATGGCACTTTATGACGTCATTACTTTAGGGTCTGCATTTCGAGGGTTGGAAATGTCAAGGTCATGGTTTGTTTTGGGAACTTTGGATTTAATTGTCTTGATTTTAATGACTCTCATAAGTCTCGTGTTCTTTGGGTCAGGCTGTTGTTTACAGAATTTCTATTCCAGTTGTAATTTACAGTGTGATTTTCACAGCACTTTCAGCTTGAGTTTTGAAGAGGTGATGACCTAATAGGAATAGTAATAGTAGTCGTCTATAGCTTGAATATTTCAATTTAGCTTAAGACTGCTTTCTCATATATATCAACATTCCCGGGATATTATTCCTACTTCTACTTAGCTTTAGCTACCTTAACTTTAGCTCCTACTGCTTTTCAAATATTATACCTTGGATTCATATACTGTGTTCAGCAGTGGACAATCCGGCTAATACAGTACAGTACATTGCTACAGTTTTGCCAAGACAAAAAAGGTATTACTGGAACGGTACTCTCTATATTAAAAACAAATTAAAATTTATTTATTATTTTAACATTATTGATTGGTTTCATTATTTGTCGTCAAGGTCTTCATTAAGTGAGTAGGATTTCTTCTCTAATAAGATCTTCAAGCTATACTGAAATGTTTTACATACTTATACATACATTTTCTAACCGATTTATGACGTGCGAGGATTCACAAAAGAAAATATAAAAACAAGAATAAATGATGCTACGTAAAGAAGGTACAGAACATTTTCATAATGGACCTCGACAACGAGATACTGCATTGAATAGAACAATCGAACAAACTGTTCAGTTTAATCTGTATTGCTCGCGGCGGCGGCGGCTGACAAAACACGCCAGATTGGAGCACTACAAATAAACTTATACCTTTGTCACAAAAACGCTGATCTCCATTGATGCTATCTGGATTTGATGAAAAAAATTGTCGTTTCGACACGGTGTTGTTTATACTGGCTAGCTTCCACCCTCAAGAAGAAAATCTGTCACCAAGCACCTAGCGATGTGTTCCGGCAGCTGTCCTTGAGAGCCAGTAATTCTAGGTTAGCCTGAACAACATTTTCGACCACATCATCACTAACCATCAGGTGAGATAGTGGTCAAAGGCTAACCTATCAGGCATAAAAATAACACTTAAAAAACGAAAAAAACATTTATTTTTTTGAGATAAAGACAAAAAAACAGCAAGTTAATACTAAAATATTATTAAAAATTCAAACTATTCTCTTGAATACTTTTATCTGAGATTTGATTTAAATGAGTCGACTTTATCAGGGTATTGAAAACAAGCTTCAGACGTTTGAATATTTCTCAAAAGTGATTTATACTTTATTAAAACCTGTTTTGGTTTGTGTGTATTTCATATATACAAGTTTTCCATATTTGCTGTTTTTACTTAGTTTTACAATTTTCACCTACACAATATACAATTTTAAATAGCTTACTGATATAATATTTAAATTTAATAAATATATGATTATTTTTTTTAAATCTAATAACTATATGAATTAGAAAATTATTCAAATTAATTATTTTTTATTCGACGTCACCGTATGTGGTGGAATCAGCAAACATTTTTTCATTCTTGCTTTTCATAACGAGCTACTCAAAAATAAACGTCAAAAGAAGTCACTCCAAGATGTTGCATTTCATTGAACAATTGTATGAAAAAGATCTGTGCTATAAAATAAAAAGCATCCACGTAAAGCCAGATGGTGATGAAACTCATACGTTGAGTGGAAGTGTCAATGCGCTATGGAGAGGCACACGAGCGTTACCATCTGGTTTGTCATTTCCATCTAGTAGCTAAATAGCTGCTTCTGCAACATGATGTACGGAATGTTGAGTAGTTTGTTTCTTAGTGCACTCAATTCTTTGTAATCTATATCATTGCATCGTCAGCTATCGGAACTTGACTGCAGGTCCAGTTTGCTTTCAACGTTTACAATTGTCTGGGGAAAAAGTAAAATTATTTTAGGAGCCTCTGCCTTTACAACATATGAATAATCCTATGAATAAAAGAACCATGAATTTTAAAGCATCTAAGGATCAGAATTTCACCCATTACTAAATTGTTGTATTTTCATGACTTGAATCAATCTCAGGAAAGCGAAAATAAGATCTACTTGTTTTGAAGAGATAATATATTTTATCAAATTTTTCAGTATAATATACTAGTTGTGGTATATTTATAACGTTAAATTTAAACTTTTAATTCGTTACAATTTGATTAAACGCAATATCACCTTGTATACATCAGGAAATCAAAGTGTTAATGATATGTTTTGAACTTTACAGAACGTCTTCTCTACCCACAAGGGAAATAAAACAAACAACTCCAAACTCCAGATCAATCCGAGAACTCCAAAGAGCCACTGAACTCTGATAATATTCAAAATCCATTTGAAATTTGTCACTAATATAACTTTTAATGGGCAGCATTGTGCGTTACCCTCGTCACTGGAGGGTTGACGGCCATGTTGTTTTAGCCAGACGCCAATAACCGATTCTTGTACGATTTTGTTTCGGATATAGTTTTGAGGTTAGGCTTTGGGTTCTCGGGTCGGTGTTGGTCTGGTTTTGTTTGAGGATTGAAAACATGGAATTCAATTTCGAAAGTTTCCAATTTCAACAATTCAGACGATATATTTGGTGAAGCGTTCAGGGTGGACCTTGCCTAGTCTAGGTTACGCAACGTTCTTTGCGGTCACTGCTTTAATGGGTGACTGCTAGTGGTAAAATAGGATGACTAAGGGGGCATTTACATCTCAGCGCTTCAGTGCTTTAGAGGACATATTAAGCCATCCAATCGGTCTGGGTTTTGTCTTAGGATTGGTATCTTTATATGTTAAACTGGCGTAGAATATGAATTGTTTTTCATAAATACCTGACAGAAGATACTGTTTGGCGCTTTGCGAGTGATAATTGAATTAAGACGTCAAATTCAAAGTCAGTTTGTCTTCGTGACGTTTATGACGTAACATTGGCTTAGTAGGAAAATTAGGCGGAATTCTCAAAGTCTTCACCATTGTTCTTGAAACTTATAAAAAATCTGTAATTTAAAAAAATATTGTAGAGCAGTAGAAGCACGTGCTATGCGAAAATCACATTTGCTAATAAGAGTACGAAGTTTTTTTGGCACCCGGCGTTAAATCGGGGGGCGCAGTTCGATTCCCGTTCGGGATACAAAAATTATGCTCTAATAATTTGTAAATGTAGTACAAGCTACATCATAACTCTTTGCTGTAATGTATTGTATAAAGTATTGTCAGTAAAATACAATTCTGTAAAATATAGCACAAATCCATAAAATTAAAACAAATACAATCTGTAAAAAATAAGCAACCTGAACTTTAACCTGGCCGACTCAAATAGGCATAAATCATGCAGATACCTCTGGGGGAACTAACACGTCGGCGCGGGGTATTAACCAAATATCTGAAATAAATGGCAAACAAAAAAAATAATTATAAAACCGAAAGTGGTTTTCACTCATTTTTAGTAAATAATACGGGATAACTCACGTGAATCAGTCAAATAGCTCCGACTGTAGTTTTAAAAACAAAAACATTTGTCAACGTACAACAGTATGCCAGTATGCCCCTCCTGTGACGGTTTGCAGGTTTATAAGTTGGCTGACAAGATATTTATAATCTTCTATATCACATAAATTGTTGGGTTGTCTGGAAGAGATCGCTTTAAGTGATAAGACCGCCCATTGTATCACTTACTTAAGTTATATCTTTAGTCGTAAGTTTTTTATGTTAATTAAACTTGGTGTTACAATAAAGAGTTTATCTATCTATCTATAAATCTAAATAAAAAGGCAACTAGTAGTGCTTATTTTTTTAGAAATAAGAAATAGCTTATAAAGGACAATAAAACAAAATGCAAAATATATAAAGTATAATTTCAATGCTCGCTGCACATGACAGCTACAATCTTTTACTTGTGGAAAATGCGCAAAAAATTGCAAATATAATACTTTTCTCATGAATCATCTTTTGTTAGATTTTAAAATTTTCAATTTTGATTTGGTATGGATATAACTGGTCACATTTTAGTGAAAACTGCACTTCCGTTTTATTTCTGTTTATCAAGAAATTAAGATTAAAATATATATATATATAAATAGAAGAAATTCAAGATAAATATTTGTCGCATGGCGGTAGGGCATTTTGCGACATTTTGCAAAACTATTACCATCTAATAATTTGCAGCTCGCGAATGTTTCGTGGTCTTGTTTCAGCCGTCGAACAGGCAATCCCTCCTAAGTCCTAACTATGAAGTAACATTTGTGGCAAGTAGGTAAACATTGAAACTCACCATGGCAAGCAAACCATGAACATAAGTGATGAAAGATGACAGCAGTTCCTGGAGCAGTGTACTTTGAAAACGACATACGTGATTGTTAAGGCAGTCACGCTACAGTTGTTATGAGATATATTGGTACAAGGTTTGGAATAGCGATCGGTATGGATGGAGGGCCACTTAGAGAGTCTGTACAATATCCTCATGTACACCCACGTTAATAGAACTCTGGTTTGTGTGCAATAGTAACATTATATTTAGCAATCAAACGCTGACTAGGATCGATCCGCATGCCGCAGTCAGCAATACACCCCGAGATGGATCCAGGACGTTTTGATTTGTTAGCGCGTCCCCGGATTTATGTAACGGCCCCGTTATGCGGTCGCGCTTGAATAACAATGTAACTCATAAAATAGAAAGCTGAGCTGGCGTGTACGCTAGACAACACTAAACTTGTGATTTCATTTGAATTGCGGTTTATTATTTGGTTTAGAGAGAATAGAATTTCTGTGGTTTATTTCAATCGAGCGTTTGCGTTTTGTATAAAAAAGCAATCAAGTTCGGATCGGTCACCGAGAGTTCTGTACAACATATTTGTTGCATGGTGCTTCTTGGTTTCTATCCTTATTTTATACTTGAGGGTGGTAGCTAGCCAGGCGAGCATTCATAAAATGCCCTACCACCATGCAAAAAATTATATGCTCTGAACAATTCACAGAACAACAAAATGACATTATTGCAAATAGTTGCCATCACTTTTATAGCTGCCCTTCCAGATACCAACCCGCCTTAGGAATACTCTCGTTATTAGAGCACTCTTAATTTTTAACGTAATTAGCTGGCCTGAAATTGTACGCCAAATTAAGCATAACTTATATTGAATGACTGGAAACTGGATACTGTATTTACGAAAAAAATTGCATACACTTTAACGCGAGTCCGATTCTGAGATTTACTACACAGATTAATATAATAACGTCAAATTTGAAACGTTGAATACGTTATTGTGTGTTAATACACAGAATTTTAGAGAGTGGAATTTTTAGATGCCCCTTTAATAAGGGGCATCTAAAAATTCCTCTCTGGGCAGGCAACGCATCGGCAGCGCAGCTAGTGTTGCAGATGTCCATAGACGGCAGTTACCGTTTACCATCAGACGGGCCGCCTGCTTGTTTGTCACACCTATAATATTTAAGAAAATGTCATTATTTTTATATAAAATATAAGTTCATTTGTTAGGTATATTTTGCAATAGACCGTAATAATTATATTATGTAACTATTTGGTACAAAAGATACGATAGAAGGACGGATGGGAAATATAGGTTTAATCTTCGATTGAGGCCGGTGAAGTCCAATTTTTTGATTAAAACATAGATTCCTATTATTTCAACATTATTGAGTTGAAACATTTTTATTCTATTGTAAGAAAACTAAAAAAATGAGATCATCAAATTGTAAATGACAGAGTTAAAATAATGGCAAATGTCCCTCCTTAATATCTGCAGAAGAAACAAAAACCTCTAATACTGACAATATCCTAAGTTTCTATTGTATCTCAAATCGTGTACTCCAGTGAAGGCGCGAGACAAGCAACAAATCAAAACGTCGTCGTTTCGATCTCGCTACAGACAGCTGACTCGGCGCTGTCTCGCCAGTGACTGATGCACAGCGCTTGCTGACTGATTGCTGGCTGCGAATTGTGCATTATTGCATTAAAAAAGGTTATATATTTTGTATGTATTATATTAGATTGCAAGACGTATGAAAAGAGCATAGCAAGCAATATTGATTAAATTGCTCGTGTACTGAGTGTTAGTAAAAATGTAAGTGCTGATATATAATTCTGTTGCTCATCATAAAGCCCTGAACGAACGTTGTAACTGATGTACCTATAGTATTTGTTGAGTGCTAAACTTTTACGCATTTTTTTCAATAAACCTATACAAAAATATATATGCTTAGATACTTTGGTGTCGCTTGAAATATCGCGGCTGTGTGGAAGTACTTGCGATAAAATTGCTTGATAATATTTATCGGGAATATCACGGCTGTGTGGAGGAAGCCTTAAAAGTATATTGTCGTATAGACTGTTTTTATGACTGGAGTTAATTTGAAAGCATACTTCTATTAGCATAACATTTCATATATTCTTTATTTTAGACCTTACCGAGAACCAAAACATATTATTTCCCAAATCGTTTTATTTTGAAAGCAATGATGGCCGAGCGGTTATAGCTATGGACTGCCTTGCTGCAGACACGGTAATGTTATATATACAGTATTTTAACTCGGCTCTGTCTTTGAAATAACTACCTACCTACAGCCGTGCTGTACGTTAACATGCGATAGGGCTGCCCGCCTCCAGCATTTTAATTACATTTGTCTACTTTGTGTTTCCATTTAGTTTTGTGATTGTGAATATACTTTTTACTTTTTTTGTATAAACAAATAAAATACTTTGTGAATTGAACAGGAAGTGTTCACTAAGAGTGCGTGTTTTTTTTTACTTGTAGGTAGATTTAATCAGAAAACCATGTTTATGTTTGAATAAAAAATCTTTTTCGTTTTTTGCGACCGAAAAATATTTGTGAGACTTACGAAATGCTTTATTATTAAATTTGAGAGTATTAAAAATCCGTATTCTAATAACTACCTATAATATTATTATAACTTGCTTATAACTAACTATCTCACTCGTGTTAAACACTTTCTTTTACTCTATTCACTGTTTTTTTATTTATTGAGACATTTTTTTACGGGGGATAAAAATATTTGTCCATTAAACAGAATCACATTATGCACCGTAAACTATAATTAGACTATAAAATAATTTTACTTACTAATAAGAAAAAATATTGTATAGTATTGTATTATTATACGTTTCAGTTTCCAGGTAATCTAAAAAAAATTATCTCTGGATGCGTTTTTGACAAATTCATGTTACCAAAAACAACAATATATCTTACTCGTCATATCAACTGTATATCTCACTGTGGCGGGCGCAACGCAATTTGTCACATGAAGAAAATGCATCTGTTATAGGCAGAGGATAATCCGCTTAACATCAAGTGGACCTCGTGCTTGTTCCGTCACAATCACATCAAAATAAGATTTATGCTTTGCAGTTATGCATGGTCATGGGCCCACCTGACGGTCAGCGTCTCGTCCGGCCATTAAACTTGCAGTATCATCGTCTTTGTGCTGCTTGACAAAACTAAATTCTCGTCACTGCGAGTCGTTACGTTATATACACGTCTTGTTTGTGTATAACTTTACACACTACTGCTTTGAGCAGAACTTTTGACACTGTGGTTTTCAGCTTTGTCAACCCAATAATTTTGTCATGGACTGAATAAAAATTGTTAGTGTACAAATTAATGTACATTCCCTCACGTAATCACTGCAGCAATTGTATATTGTAGTTAACATTAATTATGTTTGCTCTTTAGTATGGCAGAAGTAAAAACTACTGCAAGGTTTGCTAGCGAGTGTAACTCGCAGTAACGACTGTGGACTCGAAATGGAACCATTAAGTTGAACGATACCGCACTTGTTTCTTGCGAACGCCTTCGCACATGCTGCCTTCAGCTGGAACGTGGCTTAGGTGAGAAGAGACGGAGGAGCGGATGACAAAACATTATAAAAAACTAGCCAAATGCGAGTTGGGCCCTTTTAGAGATCCCGGATTTCAACAGGCCGTAAAAGTATTAATGTTTGTTCAATATGATTACTTAAAGCTTGTAAACTATTGCACCGTATTGATTAATTTTATTAGTAAGGATGTTGTTCATGATACACTGATATTTCAAATACAAGTTTGGTTTTTAAGATAAACCCTAATATGATCAGAAATTGATTCCTTTCACGACCCCCCATTTACTTGTATATAAAAATGTGAAAATATATCTTTTTAATATTACCAATAAGTATATGCAGATATATTTGTAGAATGTTTTATTGTGAATGTCATTGTTTCGAAAACAAAAACGCTATGTCTTTAACCTCTTAAAATCACGAGGACCCATCGATCCCGCGCAATGGTGGCAATACCCTTACTCTATGGGTATTATTAAAGACCCAGGCAAACTTCTTCCATGAAATATTATAAATACTGAATTTTCTTCAAACTGTTCTAAATGAAATAATCATTTTTATGCACATGTGCTTAAAAAGAAGACTTTTATGCAATGGAGCTTAAAAAGCCGGTTTAGTCCGCTTACACCGGACATAAACAAAAACTTTACGAGCATACGAACTGAGAAGGTAATTTTTTACCTATCTTATATATAGCCCCTGAAAAATATTTTAATTGAATTTCTAGTCCAGCAGAAAATGAAATTACTACTATGCTGTTTTTAAACAACTTCAAAAAAAGCAAGAGGTTCTAAATTCGTCAGTATTTTTTTATTTTAAGTTTAAAGTACTTATTTTTACAGTTATTTTTGGTATTTTTCACAACTTCAAAATTTTTTGTCTGACGTGACGTTTTAGTTTTTATATACCTTAATTTAATATTATTAGATACTAGCTTTCGGGTCGGGTCGTATGTCGGTTATTGCGCAAAAAAATCTTTTTGCGCAGTTAGATAAAAACTAGCCTATGTTTTTTCCCGAGTCTCAAACTATTTCCAAAGCAAATTTCATTAAAATCGGTCCAGTACTTTTGGCGTGAAAGCGTAACAGACAGACAGACAGAGTTACTTTCGCATTTATAATACTAGCTTTCCGGGCACGGCTCCATCCGCGCAAATGTCGGTTATCGCGCAAAAAAATTAACCTGTTTTTGCGCAGTTGGATAAAAACTATCCTATGTTTCTTTCCGGGTCTCAAACTATTTCCATACCAAATTTCATTCAAATAAGTCCAGTAGTTTTGGCGTGAAAGCGTAACAGACAGACAGACAGAGTTACTTTCGCATTTATAATATTAGTACTGATTAGTACTGATTAGAAGAAAACAATCAAGTATTAAAAAATATTAGAAAATTGTTTAGAGTATTAACATGCCATGTTGAGTTTTTTTTACACTATGTGTTTTTTTCTGAATGGTTTAATTTTAATATCTTCAACATAACCTCTCCCTTAGTCCCTTTACCTCCCTAGCGAGGTTCGTACGTGTAAATGTTCACTTTTTACTTCCACTGTACAACATTTGCCATGTTTATACCATCGCAAAACTAACATATTTTCTAAACTACACCCTCCTACATCGACATACAGTAGTAAATAACTGATGAATCTAGTTTTGGGCGGTAAATTCTAGTTTTATTTGCCAGCACTAATGCGATCTCGAGTGCTGTACTATTTATTTGCGACTGTAAATTGGTTTCAGTATTTGGTTGATAAACATCGTTTTTAAAATGTCTTTTCGATGCAGTCAGGCTGTGTTCACGAGATGCTGATTTTGAAAGGCACAGGGAGTGTCTCCTAAGTAATATTCATGTAACGGAAATATTAATGTGTGTAATACTTTTGACATATAGTAATGTTTTAGAGACTTGTAGGTAAAACGGACCCTTACTAATGAGATTCTTCTCTTTATCTAATTAAGTAAGAAAATATGGTAAGCAAGATGCGTACCATATTTTCTTACTAACCAATCAGTACTGATATGGCAATATAACACTCCTTTTTAGGGTTCCGTACACAAAGGGTAAAAACGGGACCCTATTATGTATGTTTGTGAGTTTCTTTATTCAAACATACTTCTAAACGAATTAACCCATCATAATGTATGAGATATCGTTAAATTTGTTGATAACGCAAGTGACACTGAGTGTATAAAAAGTAATTTAAAAACAAGCTGGTCGATTATAGATGGAGAAATGTGAGTTATTTTTTCTTTCAAACCCTTCAAGTTGTGTATCAAAATGAAAAGCTTTAGCTTAAAGGATACCATAAATATATTTAACTTGCGGTTTTAATGTCAATGAGAACATATAACGTTTATCAGAAAAAAGTAACGTGTAGTCGGGTTTTTTACATTTTAAATTAATTTATACTCGTTACCGATTGTATAGAGTACTGGATATACTGGGTTTTTTTAAAGGTAATCAGGAAGTAGAAAGTGACATCGTGTTGGATGCTGAAACATGTTTTAATTATCTCCTATTTATTGTATCCTTTTTGAACTGTATCTATCGGAAAACAAAAACAATGGCAGGATTGTCCATACATCAACCGTATGCATAATAAAATGGTACGAAAGTGCTTCGTACGTATTTCTGGAACATCAACAACGTACAGTGGCAGTACGTTTTTTTATGTTTTATTTTCTGATGTAAGAATGAAGTATTTAACAAGTTTGTAAGAACTATTTTCAATTCTCCAAAATAAAAACTGTATAAAATACCAATAAGCTTGCAACTTTGCATCGCTGATTAATAAATTTTGAGCTAGCTATTATCTGAGCTGTCCCAGAAATAAATGCAATATTTCAAACGAAATCAGACTTGATACAGTTTTAGAACCTAGTCCCAATAAGAACCACTAAACTTTCCACAGGATACTTCGCAGCTCATTTAGTTGTATACATATATATTATTATTAATAATAATTTTGGGCAATTTTACACTAAACAGCATCATTGGTTATTATATTTCTGAAGGCAGGGGTGAGATAAAAATGACTCTATATTGCACAGAATTAAATTAAATTATTATTTATTGAGATAAAAACAAATCAATCACATTTACCGCACAAAAATTAATTAGAAACATTTCAACCATAGTCACTTTAAACGTTACGTCACAAAGCACGACAGATAACAAATACAGAACAAAAACACAGAAAAATTATTACTTAGTCAAAATTATTTGAATTTTCCAGCTCCAGTGAGCTATCTCCATTTGTACATCGGTCCCATTGGTCGGGTAAATTATCACAATATTTGGCAAATATTTCACAGATATTTTTCAATGAGTCAATAATGATGTAACATTCAGTGTTGGTCGCAAGAACTGCATTGAGGTGGCGGCGAGTCCTAACTAACGGGGACATACAGAGCGCAACAGTACGACCAGCGTCCACATGGAAAAGGTAATGTGCCTTACCGCGCCTATTTGCCGGAATCCATGGGTCGTGCGGCACGAATAGCGTGCACATAAGGTCATGAAGCTGTACGGAATCTAGTAACCCTCTCAGCACCTTATAACCAACAATGAGCTGACCCAGCGTCCTTCTCAACTCAAGTGAGTTATAGCCGAGCTGGCCCAGCAAGAACTTTGTCGGATACATGAAAGGGTAATAGCCGTACAGTTTCTTGTACAATGACCTCAGAAAAGACTTTTGGACCTTTTCCAGCATTCGCGTGTAGGTGACGTGATGTGGGCTCCAAACGCAAGCGCTTGATTCAAGTTTGCTGCGAACGAGAGAGTTATATAGTGTTTTAAGCACTTGCAGGTTCACAAAATCTTGGGCATTTCGCAGCACAAAGCCTAACCGCTAATAAGACGTTTAAGCGAGGTCAGATATGTGGTCATGGAAGGTGAGACCGCGGTCAAAGGTTACTACAAGGTCTTTAACACTATCGACTCTATTTATTGTTACATTATCCAAGTGGTAATTAAAAATTAAACTATTTATTTTGCGATCAAATATCATAACATTGCATTTTTTTATATTAAATGTCAATTTATTAATCTTACTCCAATGATATATTCGGTCAATGTCATTTTGCAAGCCGTAGCAGTCAAGAGGTGATTTTATTTCTAGGAAAAGTTTAAGATCATCGGCATATAAGAGGCACTTTGTTTTCATCAGAATTTCAGGCAGACCATGGATCATTACCTGAAAAAGCAAGGGCCCAAGATCGAACTCTGACTTACCCCTGATCTCGTGTTATATGAGTCGGACACGTGAATGCCATACCTCAGATATTGGCGACGATCTCTTAGGTAATCAGCGAAGAAGTTAAGTAAGCTAGGGATGAAACCGATGCCGGCTAACTTGCTGAGTCACACTTAATTATCAATTCTATCGAATGCTTTTTGGTAATCAAAATATATGACGTCAACTTGCAATCTAGGAATAGACGCTTGGATCTTCGAAGGATTCATATTCATCAAAATAGTATTGCCCCATTCAGAGACCGCTTATAGGGTACAAGTGCACATAATCCATTATTCACCTCCTTATGACACTAGATTTAAACAACGCACGCGCATTAGAAATATACCTGTTTACCACTGGCCAGTCGGTTGCAAAGGCATCGATACCTGGTATAAGCAGGTCATTTATATTGAGCTTGATAAGATTAACAGAGCAAACCAACCCTTAAGGTACCCTGGCATAGACTGTCTATTGGTCGGACGAACTTCTGTTATGGACAATGCGATCTAAAAGAAATTAAGAAGAGTAAAAGAAGTCAAAGCCCAAGAACACAAGCCAGTGGGTAAGTTTTATTAGAAAGATTGTTATGTCACTCCCTGTCAAATTCCTGTAAAATATTCAGAAATATTGCATTTCTCCAAACTAAAATTAATTACCTCGTTCCTAAAGTGAGCAGTATACAGCACACATAAAATGGTCCTGGTTACTGAGGATAATTTTATTGGTTATATTATGTTAAAAAGAGACGGACATATCATATCCGCTTGGTGGTAAGCGTGACGCTTGTTTGCTTGACACTGCACTGCGCTCATCACTCCATAAGTTTAGTTAGTTTATATCTCTTGTTTACCCAGTAATTTTAATAGCTACAATGTCCCTTGCGCTTAAACACTTATAAAGAATTTGCGTACTAGTGCTTGGAAGAAGAATACCTGACACTGCGTTGGTACCTATCAAGGCGAACTCTTGTGGAAGACTGGATATCATTAACTGATTGTAAACTTTATATTTACTCCATCTTCAGGCTTCGAGCGTGAAACTGGACCAGCGGTTCTGCTGCAGTTATTTTATGAACTATGAGGCCTTATTAATATAATATTAAATACATTATGTAACGCGATGCGCTCTGTTATTTCATAGTGGATTATTGGATGTCACTATAAATTATATATTATTTCGCTGATGTATGACATGCGCCATACACAACACATGGTAGGTACCAAATCGTATGGTTGTATTATAATTTTAAAATGTCGTTACCTACTTTTTACCTGATGTTGAGACGAAATCTTAACAAAACTCTGTAATTCAACATAAAATAATGACACCATTTTCTTGCAAGTTTTTTCCTTATATTTTCCTCCATATCGTAGACATATGATTGGCTCAACTTAAATAATTGCTTCCTCTCAGTTATTCACTAATGATTATAAAGCGTTATGAAGAGTAATTATGCTGTTGAGGATTCTACATTAAAAATGTGCATGTTTTTCAGACTAAATTTACAAGTTTGTGTCCAAACAACAAATTTTAAGACAAATAAATAGTTCGATTGATTGATTCATTACTTGATTCATCGAAACCTCAGGGAGCAGCTAGTTTATAAAATACTAGTGGCCTGCCTCGGCTACGCACGAATATTTAACAAAATTTATAAATTTAAACACATAAAAATAGCAATTGTAATAAAACTGTCATAATTAACATAATTTATGTTTCAATTTGGTTAAGATGATGTTCTTAGGTTTTAAATTTACGAACTATATTCAAAATATATATTAATTTTCTTTTATACAAAACATATTATTATCAATTGAGCCCCGCACTTGACATCTGGGCCGCTACTACAATTCAACGAAGTTTCGTTTTTCGTGTTACAAGTGACACTTTAGACAATGAAAATCGAATTTGCGGTACGAAGTTCGTTGTTTCATATAATCTATGGTCAGATCGCATCGTTCATCACAAATCGTGCCCTCTAGGGAATTTTCCATACTACTCTGAGAATGCTATTATGCCTCAATTAGTTATAAGTCTTAACTGAGAGAAATAAAATAATATTTCCACATGGTAAGAGTGACAGTCCTATGTAGTTAGGGATCAGCGAGAGGTTTCGCTACTGTTCTAGAAGTTAGATACTCGTATTTAATATTTACGTTCATTTATTTGTTCTCCATAGGTATTTATATCCTCAATAGTATTTGTGTTTTTTCTGCAGAATTAGAACTTGACTTTGACTACTTACCTATGAACAAATTATAATATCATATTTTGAAAATGTACAAATCATACGAATCCAATTTAAAAAATATCTTATTCAGAATCTACACAAGCAAATGCTTGCTAGTCTATGCTACAAACGAAGTTAAACAAAAGTGAGCCAATACGCTTTTTGCGGATACCTTTCTTCTGGACCCGAAGTTGGAAACTTCGACGAATTAGAGTAGGGGCTCTGGTACCAATGTTGACGTCTTCGATAAAATTTTTGTATGTCATTTTGCTCTATTTTAAATAATTTCCACAGCGTGCGCGATATAACGATTTTTTTCGCACTTTGGGTTACATTATCGAATTTTTCATACGGATCCCTAACTTTTTTGGAAATCTTCTATAGCCTATGTTCATCAGAGATAATGTTGAATTTTCATGGTGAAAAAGGTTTTCAAATCAATCCGGTAGTTTCAGAGCTTATTCAATGCAAACAAACGAACAAATAATCAAATCTTTCCTCTTTGGTATATTAGTTTAGACATTTAAATAGGTAGGTGTGATATGATGAAATTTTTATCCGTCACTGTCCATGGTCCAGCTACATAGTTCACCTGGGTTACCATAGGTAAGTTTTATTCCCGTGGTCTACCTCAGATTAACTGGGTGTACTATGGGTGATCTTTTCTTACCGTGGTCGAAAAATCACCCATAGTAGACAGATAGTAGTTATTGTTTAAATCAACTACTTGAACATAATACATCTTTAACGTGCCAACATTAATAATTTAGTGGGATCAAGTGAATCATAATAGAAATTAATGGTATGTACACGTGTGTAACTATTAATATTTTTACAAAATGAATTCAAAATAAAAGGAAATACAGCACATAATTAATAGCTTTCACAATTTGGGAAACAGTGAAGAAAAGCTACGGTGTTCTGAATATTTTCGTGTGTCTGACAGAGATTAATGTTGCGGGGCTTGGGTAACAGATTCTTTTTTGTAAACTGAGACATACCTGCACTTTTATTTGACAGTAAGATGATTCAATTGCTTCTTCAAGCATTCACACACATCCTTAACAACATAATCTTACCTTATGGTAAGATAAGTTATGGTATATATCTAACTACCCTTTATAAAACGGTTAATCATCTACTTACCCTTTATAAAACGCTTAATCATCTTTTTAATGCCCTCCAAAATATTACTTTCATCCTTCTCTAAAAAAATATAGTTCTCTTTTAAATCACACTGCTGAGTAGCAGCCAACATAGGCCGAGTGAACCAAGGCGTTGTCGTGAAGGAGCAATATCTCGTATCTAATAAACATAACACAACACCACGTTTAGATATTATTAACAAAGTTTAAATAGAAAGTGTATAGCTCATCATCATCGTCTTCTTACCGTTATCCCATTCATGTGAGGTCGGTACAATAAGTCTTCTCTTACAACGTAAAGGATATGATAAATGTTAAAGTTTCGATTTTATGGCCAGCTGCCTTTTGACGCCAACCCTTCTTAAAAAAACACTTGTTAGAAGTATGATCTCGAGTAATCATGTTGATAAGACAGTAAGAAACCCTCTTGTGTCAATATCTCACATGGTCCGCATGGTGGAAGGGCAATTTGCGAATGCCCGCATGGGTAGCGACCACCCTCAACTAGAAAATCTGTCGCCAAGCACCTAACGGTGTGTACTGGCAGCAGTCCTTGAGAGCCAGTGAAATATCAGGCACATGAGACTCAACAATTATGTCTCAAACAGTGACGGGCGCAGTGCAATCCGTGACTTGTGACGAAATGCATCTGTTATAGGCAGAGGTTAGTCCGCTTAACATCAGGTGGGCCTCGAGCTTGCTCAGTCACAATAACAAAAAAAAACTTCACTTTCTTCGAGTGGTAGCAGTGGTGGAAGGTAGAAGACTTGCATGATTCTTAAACTATTGTAAACACTTAACATAATTGCAAAGTTCGTCACGTCACACAATCATTACAAATGAAAGAACTTTTATTTTTTATAATTCCTTGACCAAACGATAAAAAATACGGCCCTATACAAGTGATGATAGTCGAGCTGTAATGGCTATGAACTGCCGTGCCACAGTCCCATGGTTCGATTCACACCGCTGCTGGATTGAGCTTCGCCGTCCAATGGAATGGCATTTTGTGAATGCTCGCCTAGCTTGCTACCACCGTCAATTAGAAAAACTGTCATCAAACACTTGACAGTGTGTTCCGGAAGCGGGCCTTAAGCCAGATATCAATTAAAGGTACAATGAGATTTAATAATTGTTTGTCTCAGGGTGACGGGCGCAGTGTAGTTCGTACTTGTTACGAAATACATCTGTTATAGGCAGAGATTATTGCAGTATTAATGTCCCACCTGATGGTGGGCCTCGTGCTTGCTCCATTACTAAACCTGATATTTTGTTTTTATTACTTATGATTTCTGCTGATTGTAAGTGGGACGAGTAACAAATCTGTAATATTGATATTTTGTGTAAAACATTCTCCCTAAGATGACAAAATAAGATCAAATAAGGCTAATATAAAGTAGAATATTTAGTTTCAGACTGTTTTGTTGTATAATGCTTTATTATTATATAAAACTTTTGTTTATTATACAGTTTTTTTGTCATACAATGGCACTATAGATCAATTAATGAAGTGGTGGGGTTGAAAGAAAAACCTCAGGTAAATTTGACATCAAATTTTAGTAAAAATAATTGTTTGAACTTTATTTTAACTACCCATATTAAAAATTAGATGATTAAGGTGAATTGTGTAATACGATACAGTCTTCTCGATCATTTATATATCTGATGGGCTTTCAGTACAATCTCACCTGATGGTGGGTGCTGATATGGTTGAAGATGTTATTCAAACTAACTAAGAATTACTGGCTCTCAAGAACAGTTGCCGGAACACACCGCTAGATACTTTGCGACAGATTATCTACCTGAGAATGGGAGCGAGCTCGAAGAACGCCCGACCACCATGCTATAACGACTGCCACTGTAAGACAACAAACGGGACCGACGGCTTAACGTGCCCCCCGAAGCACATGCACGCTCAATAGTAATGCCACTATCGGTCAACCATCCAACTTATGACCGCAGCAGACGTTGCTTAACTTTTTACTGTTAGCTAATCGGTTATTAACAGCTAAGCAAACAACGATCAAAGGGCTTTAAGAATCAAAACATAGATTAAAAACTTACATAGTATATATTATGATATCTGTGCCAAACCTGTTTGAATTTATTCTAACTGTACTAATGCTTCCGTATCTTGTAGAATAATAAAGCAGGTTCTGGTACCTGTCAACGTATGATGGATGTAGACGATAACAATTTCGCGATGATTCCCGTGGCGTAGAATATAACAGTACCCTTAAAGCAGCTAGTGATGGGCATTTCTCGATACGATGAAATATTAAAATTTATTAACACATAATCATAGAGTATCATCACAAAACCCTTTTAGGCGGAAGTTTAACAATGAACAATTTGGGTGAAAATATTAATAATCGTGAAATGCTTCTCACAAATAAATCTATGGTGACTTCTTTGTAATTTCATCAATTCAGAATTTGGAACTTTCCCATTCCATAATCATCCCTATTGCAGGACTAAAACGTGTCAGTGGATGTGACCAAATTGATAATGTATAAAAATGCATTTAGCATGCGTTACTGCAAAACTTACAATGCTAGAACAATGTTACGATGTTGTTAATGTTTGGGTTTATTTATTCATTTTATGAATAAATCGCGTTCGTAAGAACCCTTGAAAACGGTATCCTTTTTACGGCTGTTTGGCGTTACAAATTAGGTTTCTGTTTTAGTTACTTTTGTGTATGAGTATGTATTGGATGTCTTCAATAATATTTTAATAATTTTAAAGCACTTGTAGAAGACCTTGCCTAAGCATTCCTAAGCGATGAACTACGTTATGTAACGTCCGCTGCGATCACCCATCTAAGTCATGACCGCAGCTGACGATGACTGACGATGATTTAAAATGACTAGGCAAGCTCCGATCTACTAAAATACTTCTTTCTTTAAAACATATTTATTATATTAATTATAGTACAACTTATAAGTAGGTAATACAATATTAACAAAAAACAGTCAAGTGAGAGACAAATTCGTATTTGAATGCTGTACTGAATTAAAAAATACGATTTTTTACACGAAAATGAGTGTTATGTTTTCAGGGTTCATGATACATGTATCATTCTGAGTGTCTTTATCCCACCATAACTATTAAACGACTTAACTGATTTTAATTTATGAGATATTCAATGAGTAAAAGCAAGAATAGTCTAACATTATACTCGTAGCAAGCGGCTTTCGCTACTATTTATACGTTTCAACTAAAACACTTTACTAAAGTTCTCTACTAAGGACTAAAATAATGTAAATAAGCCTAAACATACCAATAACAGGCTTACTACTCGCACTATCGACACCTATTTATTCCCATCACTAGCCCTGATCGTGAATCTTTATTTACTTAATGACGTACTAATATCACAAGATTAGAGGTTCATTTCGAGATTTTCCTCCTCAGCCAGCTCCCAGGTAATAACCCTGACAGACTCCGTGAATGATGAGGTCATACGGCTTTTAATACAGGGCGGAATGACCAGGGAAAAACTGAAGCAAAGGTGCTACTTGAAAACAAAGTACAACATTCAAAGGAAATTCTCGTGAGTTTCACAAAAGTTGATATATTATTAATTTTTAAATATTTGTGAATTAATTATAAAAATAAAAACGTTTGTATCTTCGAGCTCCCGGCGGGCACAGCTATACACTCGCCCTGATGATGAACATCTGATTTGCTCGATACCCGCGTGACGTATTCAATGTGAGTGTATTTGCCGGCTAATTTATCCAGGCGGTCATTCACAAAATGCCCCACCACCATGGTAATTGTAAAGGATTTAATATACCTAAGCCCTTCTTTTATATATAATATCATTGGCCTATGATTAATTTCGCTACAATCGGATCGGCGGCCGTGAAAATACATTCTTATAGATGCAAAAGTTATTGCATCTATTTTGTTATAGTAAAATTTTTAAAATGACTTCCATGAGCTTCGTAGACGCATTTTTGTCGTTATAAATATGACAATATTTTATACCTCTTAAATTTTATAACTCAAACTGCTCTCCAACCGATTGAGTTCATGTCGTAGATAAATATATTTATTTCCTTCTCAGAACTACATATTTTTATCAAATTTCAAAATGATCTAATAAAGCATTCGCAATATAAGTTTATCAAACTTAGGTACATAACCTTAGACTTGCTACGGATACATTATTAAAAAAAATAGTTAAGAACTTACTGCCATCATTTAAATGTTTCAAATTCAACTATATTTTAAAGAACATTTCCTTATAAAAATACGTTTAGGTTGACTGTAGTTAATTTTCATAGTGTATATACCTTATTACGAGTAGTCAGTGCTATCATTATTGACTCATCCGACGAACCGATCCAACATCCGATAATCTTTTCCGGTATTCTTTTCAGGATTTTTTGGGCAGCTCTGGTATAGGGAATTAAAATAAAAAGCATTTTTCCGAGACTTTAATTTTAAGATACTTCTGGTTTCAATATTTTGAAGTAAGATATATAATAAGTTTAATAAAATAATTTCTCATAAGTTATTATACATAGATAACATTAATTACAGTTTGAGGTAATTAGTATTATAGTTACAAAATAATGTATTGTTACGAGCTAAGGGTTCGGGATAAATAATGCAATACGTTTTCGGCACACTGACACCTTTATTCACCAGTTCTACAGTCACTTTACACGTAAGTAAAACAACGCTGAACTGAACTGTTCGCACTTTACAGAACACTAGTCCCACACTTCACACTGTATTAAACTGTTCGCGCTTGGAGCACTCGGTTCAAAGATAATCGCACTTTGGATCGTTTCGAACTCAAAGTAAGACTGACTGGTCGGCTTTTTTTTATATTTTTTGGGAAGACATAGATGCTGGCTACCGTCTGTACGGTCGTCCAGCTCCACCGGATTTTGGGCGAGGGCTGGCCCTACAATATCCCGGGAAGGCGAAAAGCGCCTTCTACCTCCGTCTACTATAGGAGGAGTTGACAGCGAGCTCAAGGGCACTACTGTGGTTCGGACCTCGGCTTGTCTCGCTGTCGAGAGACATGGGGGGGATCGGAGCAAAATGCCTCTGTGCAACTGCAGTGTTGCACAATTGGGCCCTACTGAATATATCTCTTTGACTATTGACCGGACCTTGTTTTTGCCTCGAGCTCGCCGGCGAGCTCGGTGTTTGATTGTGTAGCACTAGTCGGCCCGGACCCGACGCTTTTTATACTCAAAAGTCACAGTTTCCAGAATGTTCACTAATAGTCTAGATAGAAGAACTATAAGGGCCCATAAATCATCCTTTTAACGTTAACAACTTTTGTATGGAATTCCCCGAATACTAACTACTACTTATACTGTGTTTGTTTACTAGTTGCGAGAGAACAAAGGCAAGGTAATGTCTATAATAACATTCTTGATTTCTTAAAATTGTTTATTGACGTTGAATTATTCTAGATTGCTCGATCCCTTGCGCCGTAACAGTATCTTAGAAATTGTAAATTGTTAGCCAGCAAATTATTCCAGGCACACGGTTACCTGAAATAAAAATATTACCGAATGCAATACAATCCATGTGGTATTTTCTGAATTAATTTATTGGTATTTGAATACTTATTAATTAAATTGTAATACAATTAGACTTCCAAAAAATTAATTTTAGTATTTTTTTCATTTCATGAAACGAATATGACGCACGTATTTATTAAAACGTTCTCTGATGGCTCTAGTACTTCAGGAATGTCTCGCGTCGAGATGAAAACTGCACTTTTTTTACGTTTCCGCTCTGTAACTAACTTTGCAGCTTAAATCTTGTGCAGTAAAATATTTGGTGCACTTTTCGGAGTTTGCGGGACTTATGTCACATTGTTGTTCAACTTATTATTCAAGAATGTTGGAGTTTTCGTATTTAACTTGGTCCATATCTTTTACAACGAGAAACCAACATTACTGTTGTTTTAAACTGGGTTTTTTGTATCTTACTGTTATGTGTAAAATCATACTTGAATATCTACCTTTTACACTTATAATATACGGTAAAACTGGCCAAGGGCGAGTCGGGCATCGCTCTTCTATGGTTCCCCTACAGTATGGGCCTTAACCCGTAAAGTAAAAACAAGTGATGGCTCTATTTATTTTTATTTTTCAGTTTTTTTGATCGTATGCAAACAATACAATCTACTTTTTTTATTTGAGCGTTCTTTAATGATACGCACAAACTGCAACAAAAAAGTCCGATTGCCACTTTGAATGCCAACGCGAATGCAGCTGAACGCGTTGGTTTGTACATACTTTATACTAATTTGGTTTTTGAATTAGGCCCCTAAGCAAAAATCATCTAAATTTGAAAACATTCTCTTATGAGCTCTATCTAGATTATGACACCTCACCCTGTAATGACATGGCAGGTCTATGATTCGATCCCCACCGCTGGCTGGAGCTTCCCCGCATGGTGGAAGGGCATTTGTGAATGCTCACCTGGCTAGTTATAACCCTCAAGTAGAAAATCTGTCGCCTTGCACCTAAATGTGCGTTTTGAAAGCAACCCTGGAGAGCCAGTAATTCTAACCATAGTCTGTTATCACCCTCGAACATCACTTACCATATAGTGGTCACAAGGTTGCGTATCAGATCTAAAAAAGATGTTAATGTAAGTGCTTTGTTGTGCGCATAATGTGCAGCAACATTCTCATGTCGATGTGAGTAGTGGTATGCTGTTCATTCAGTGAATATTTTGCTTTAGTTGCCTTTTACGATATTCAATAGGAATAATGGTACAACCCATCTATTCTTAATCAGAAATCTATTCAGTTTAATAATGAAGGGAGATGTGAATTCACGGTATACTCGTAACTTACTTAGACTTTTGAGAATTATCGTTACTTTCTTTTTAGAATGTGGCAGTGATAGCACCTTAACACATATGATATTGAAGGAAGTTCAAATTTAAAGGGGAGCATACCAATATACTCCCTGAGAACTGTACGACGTACATTGTACAGTCATCTGCAGAGGACTGTACGATCTAGAGATACATGTATCTCTAGGTTACTAGTATCATGTATCCTCTAGATTTTCTCTTCAACTCTATTTTCATCGATACTTTTCTTCTCCCACTAGCAGCTATTCTGAGGTATAATGCTCACTCACGGGTTACGGATCAGTAGTATCTGTGTCAACGTAAGCTTCTCTGAAATCAATCCATTTGCAAGCTTTAGCCATGTGCGCTGTAGTAGGTACAACTTACGTGGAAACATGTTTCGCTAATCCATGGAAAGTACGGTGACAGTTCGTGAAAACTATTTTTATGGATTAAGGAATTGACTGAATTTTCATATGCAGCAGCAAAACAAACCTTCGTTGATAAAATGTACCATTACGTCGCTCACCCTGTCAGTGGTGGACTAATATCTGGGAGCTGTAAACGTAATTCAATGCCATGGTGCCACTGCAACTACTTATATAACAGGCACCTATAAAGAATTCTACAGAAGACGATTTGCCGTTTCGACACTTCAAATAAAAAACCAAACTTGCCGTCTAGTTATTTAATAATTTGGAAAAATGTTATGTATCCACTTATTGTACTTTACACATCATACATTAATATTCAACTCAATAAAAAGGCCGAGTTTGCAAAGCTTCTTCTGCATTGTTCTGTATTCAAAATACTTTCGGCCACATCCTGCAGCAAACTGCCACTTTTTTTTCATATTATTGTGATAAATCATGATCTATTTCCGTATTCTATTATAAAGCCCGCCTACCATATTTGACTGCATCATCAATTAACTCCAGATGATAATATGTTGATATACAATTTAACAGTAGTGATTTATGTACATTAACAGCATAGTACCTAAGTACTAATGAAGCGCTCGTAGCGAAGTTTGCTTAGTCGTTCTGAACCGATCAGCAAAGTAAAGCAACGTCCACCTCGGTCATGATTTGGATGGGTGACCGCTGGTGACATTACTACTGAGCGTGCACGTGCTTCGTCCCGGTTGTTGTCTTAGGACGGCAGTCGTTATAGCATGGTGGTAGGGCATTTTGCGCATGCCCGTCAGGCTAGCTACCAAGTGGAAAATCTGTCGCCAAGCACCTAACGGTGTGGCAGCTGTCCTTGAGAGCCAGTAATTCTAGGTTAGCCTGAACAACATCTTCGATCACATCATCACTTACCATCAGGTGAGATAGTGGTTAAAGACTAACCTATCAGGCATAAAAAAAAGTATAGCAATTGTTATGGAATACCAAGTGAAGGTCAATAATTTTCTAATATTTTCACGGGCTTTAGTTTTACCTCATATATTAATATAAGGCAAAACTTTTACCACACGTGGCATTTTACCACAGCAAACGGAAGCACTCTCAAGAAGAAATTTTGTGGCAGCCTAGTAGCTGTTTAAGAAAGTCCCAAGCATAGCTTTGACTAGAATTCATATCAACTAAGAACAGCTAAAATGGAATTCAATGACTTCAGCCTAACAAAAAAGACTGCCCATTTGTTTATTGGGTGTCTTCGATCACGTTCAGTTTTTTTTTTGTTTTGATCAAAGCTTCAGAGCTACCTTTTAAATCATAATTTCAGTGTTTTCTAATTAAACAGGCTTTATGGTTCAAAATATACCAAACATTGGAACACAAAAACAATTTAGTTTTTAAGGTAGACCATGTAACAAAAATGTACTAAAATTTACAATTATATAAATAGAAACTACATATATTTGTAAAATCTGCTCAAGAATTTTTAACATCTTCTTTTTCTTCTAAAAACTTACACCCAAATGCAAATAAACATCCGGTTTTCTTAGAACTCTTGAAAATATTCTAATGAAATTTTTATTTCAGTTTTCGTGTGTGTGTGTCCGTTGTACACAAAATATATAATTTCCAGGTTTGTGACTCATTCAGTTACGAGCAATGGACCAGTGACATAAGGACAGATGGAATTACGGTTGGATGGGTGGATGGACAGATAGATAGCAGTCTCGTTAGTAGGGCTTCGTTTTTCTCTTTGAGAACGAAACCCTACAAAGGCAATTTATACCTTAGTATGTTTAATTTAACGACGTTTAGCTTTAAAATGATAAAAGATAAGTAGAAGATGTTTGAGCAAATAACATAGGTAATCAGAAGAACAGTTAAATGACACCGGCAATCAAAGATTAAAATGTTGGAATTCAAGATAGTCGCCATACAACGTGCGATACTGCTAAGAGAGCCTGTTCCAATAATTTGCAAGTTTTGCCACCCTACAGATTCCTGAGAACAAATCTGCTCAGCGGATACATTCTCAGAGGAATCTGACGATGCATTGGAACTAAGTAAATTTGGACCAATGCAGGTACCCGGGGCTGGTTTGGTTATTTTGCCCAGTGATTCTGATTATACAAACTACTCTCTAGCATCAAATGCGTTATGGATACTATGGCAAAAGTACAAAACTTTAAAAAAAAAACAGGCAAGTTACACCTAGTCTTCCGCGCCAATACAGACTGTATCTAAATTTATGCTCCGATATTGGACTTTTGACATTCTAAGTTTGACGCTTGCTTGCCTTAACACTTTTAAAACAAAATAAAATAAAACAAGTTTTCCGTATGGGACCCCCATTTTCAACATTGTAATTTTTGCATTAATGACTGCTGAGCGAATAAGATAAAAATACATTCCTACATCCGCAATATAACTCTGCCAATTGACCTATAGTGTTGATTAAAGTTATAACTCAAATGTATCATTTTGATCCCATTGTTTAACTATCTGAAGAGGACAGATTGACATCTACAGCCAAACTTTAAAATTTTAACAAGACTAATATGATTTTTAAAGCTATGATAACCAAGTGGTAACAGCTCTGGACGCAGTGCTGCATGTCCACGGTTCGATCTCCACCGCCGGCTTGAGCTTCACCGCATGCTGGAAGGGCATTTCGCGAACGCTCTTCTGGCTAGCTACCACCCTCAAGTAGATTTTTTTTTTGCCAAATATGGGGGAGCGCGCCTTTGTGAGTAAATACGTACTACAGGTCAATTGGTATAATAACTTTGTTAATTAGTTACTCCCAGCGCTTACAGAGAATTCAATTAAAATGTTTCAAAGAGACGAATCCAATGAACCGGATTATTTTCACAGGATCATCCGTACCTGCGTCGAAATGAAATTATATATGTATGGTCTGATATTACATTCAATAATGGATCAACATTTGAGTTGAAATTCACGTGAGTTTCACTCACATCTAAATATTATATTAATTGGCATAACTACGCACTCGATCCCCTGATTATTTTGACGTTAAATTATCAACATATTTTTCAAAGTTTTAGCGATTATTACGTATGGTGCCGGGCTATAATGCACCTTCCGCATTGTTACTTGTGGGTGTCGTAAGAGAAACTGATAAGTATCCTAAACTGCGATCCCCAAGACATCTGCCAAGCGTGGGGATTATGACAAACCCCCCCTTAATGGGGGAGGCTTTCTTGAGCAGTGGACAATCTGGCTGATATTTCTAGCTGCAAAGTTTAGTATTGATCTCATTGTTGCCGTGTCAATAAGTTTATAGTTCAACATATAAATTCAAAGCTAATATAAGTACCAATCTTTTGAAACTATTAGCTATTTACTCTCGTAGGAGGGTGCGCTGCCGGCTGTGCTGTGCCTAGTCGTTTATAACCGATCAACTGCAACTCATTTCAACTCATTTTCGTGTATCGGGAATGACAGGGGCCTTCGAAGCACGTTCGAAGCACACTCAGTAGTAATGCCGCCAGCAGTCCCATTCAACTTGAAGGCGACGCGCGACGTTTAGCTATCGTTCCCGGTGGTTGTATTAGGAAGGCAGTCACTACAGCATACCGGTATAGCATATTCGGTTATATAATAATACCTAGTCACCATACCTGGCTAGCTACCACCGTCAAGTAGAAAATTTTTCGCCAAGAACCTAACGGTGTGTTATGGCAATAGATATGAGAACCAGTGATATAGCCTGAACAATATGTTCGATTGCTTCATCATTTACCATCATGGAAAGAGGTCAAATCAATGTTCATGATAGCCATTTGGCACACGTGTAATTAAAGTCATAATAGCTTTTAACCCGCAGTCTTTTCAAAAATATTTTTCTTGGCAGTGGTGTTATTTATTTGTATAAAGTTTTTTTTTCTAAACCTATCATCTGATAACGTACATACAATGTATAATGTACGTTAATAATGTATCGAAATAAAAACTTAACTGAGTTGCTCTGAAATGAGAAGAGTTTATTTTGTTACAACTTCACAAACAGTTTGACTATGACAAACATCTTATTAAATTACCTTACCTGAAATGAGAAACAACATTTAAAGCTTCTATTTCACCTTGATAATTAATTTAATATTGTTTACCTTATTATTTAACTTTATCAATAGAAAAACTACCACTCCTATTCTTACGAAACAATCAATCCAAACCAGCCAAAGACTAGTCAACAACCTTACATCATTCATTCAATTCACTCTTTAACGCTTTCATCAAAGGAGGATAAGTACACAAACTGGATGAAGCATGTGGCATATCACATACTTCGTTTACATATTGAATGAAGAAACTTTTTGAGCCAGTTCTAGAAATACGTCACATCATAAATGTCAGCTAAGGTAAACGCTGGTAATGTCGACAGTGTCCTAGTACTCATCAGATTGCAATAAAAGGCCAGCGATTTAATTGTATCCCTACCTACTAAAAATATTTTTATGGCTTCAGATTTATAGTAATATATTCCGTAATTATAAAAGCAATACTCAGTAAAAATTATAATGGCATTGGAGTATAGACCGCTCAAAGGTAAGCACTTCCAAATTTTGTTTTTTTTTAAAGTTCGGCTGCTGAATGTTACATCCAACTTACTACGTAGGATTCTATATCTTGATGGGCCAGCCGGACATTTTAAGGAGTACGACTATTTTGTCTAATTGTTATTTTAATAATCTGACTATCTAATCTATAAAATTATATTCTTTTTGTTGCTGAATATTATTTTTTGCGCGTGACATTCATTGGTACCTAATAATCCCTGCTTGTCCCAGTTCTCGTCAAAATTAATATTATTTTGACGAATATAGGGACACGTTTCAATAAGTGCACGTAATATCGTCAATATCAACGTATTTTTAATTTGTACTTATGTTTACATAATAAAAGGTATATACATAATAAATGCAGCGTTAGGAAGTATACTTTTTGCGAATGAATCTAATATTACATGGTTTGATGTTCACTGATAATTTGTGGTCGGTTAGGTATACTAAGTTGTCGAATTTAAGGCCATTTTGTTGTGAGTGACCTACAAAGGAATAACCTGATACTCGTCAACATTAAAAGTATGAAATAATTGTTTGGTTTCTAGCATTTGGTGATTTTTACTGTGATATCATAGTTTATCAAATTTTAATAAATCTAGTTTTTTCAGAAACTACTATCAAAAATCAGAAACTACTATCTATTTTTATTGATAGTAGTTTCTGATTTTTCAGACATATCAGTATCATCAAGTGAATATATTCACTTGATGATATTGCTCACTTTTCAAGTGCATGTTAATGTAACCTACATTGGTAGTAACTGAAGACTTGTTTGAGCGTCCATTCCTCAGCTAAATGATGTTCTTGAATATGGATAACTATATTCATGAATATAATTATACGAGATGAGAATGGCTCTCAAACAGTTTAAGAATAACAAGGCACCAGGTGACGCAATCACGACAGAACTTTTGAAAGCGGGTGAAAAACCGGTACTCTCAGTCCTCCAAAAGTTATTTAATTCCGTTATCTTTGAAACGCCAAAAGCATGGAGCAGAAGTGTCGTGGTACTGTTCTTCAAAAAAGGAGACAAGACCTTGTTGAAGAACTACAGGCCCATATCACTTCTGAGCCATGTTTATTCTAGAGTCATTACGAATCGTCTAGCTCTTAGGTTTAATGACTTCCAGCCTCCCGAACAAGCTGGATTCCAAAAAGACTTTAGCACCATAGACCACACCCAAACGCTCCGCCAAAATATAATAATATAGAAAACTGCGGAGTAAAATCGGCCATTATATTCAGCGTTTGTGGACTATGAAAAAGCCTTCGATTCAATGGAAACCTGGGCCGTACTGCAGTCTCTTCAGCGTTGCCAAATTTAATATAGGTAAATCGAAGCTTTGAAATGTTTGTTTCGAAACGCTAGCGATTCAACTACAGAACAAGATCACGGAACCAAGCCAACAGCTGCGAGGCTTAAAACAGACAGACGTTATTTCTCCAAAACTGTTCACGAATGCGTTGGAGGACGTTTTTAAGCTCTTGAACTGGAAAGAATTCGGCATCATCTATGATGAATACATCACTCACCTTCGTTTCACCCACGACATACTCGAAGTGATAATGGCAGAGTCACTTGAGGAACTCAGTACAACGCTCAGCGACCTCAGTAGAGTTTCCCAGCAGGTGGGTCTTAAAATGAACATGGCCAAGAGAAGAAAATTATGTCTAACGTCCATATTGCACCCGTACCAGTAGAATTTGGGAACGATACGCTCAAATTTGTTGGCTATTACATTTATCTGGGACAAACTGTCTCGTTAGGTAGATTCAACTTCGACAAGAAGGTCGCCCGAAGAATATAACTCGGATGGTTTCTTTCGGGACATCTCGTACATCTCGTCGAACATCCCGCAGAGCCTCAAGACCAAAGTAATTCAGCCAGTGTGTGTTGCCAGTGATGACTTATGGCACTGAGGCGTGGTCTTTAACTGTGGCCCTTATGGACAAGCTCAGAGTCGCTCAACGAGCTACTGAGAAAGCTATGCTTGGAGTTTCTTTGCGCGATAAAATCCGGAACGGGGATATTCACCAAAGAACCAAAGTCATCGACATAGCTCTCAGAATTTGCAAGTTGAAGTGGCAATGGACGGGCCACATTGCTTGACGAACTGATAACCAATGGGGAAGAAAGGTTCTCGGTTACCACATTACACCGGAAGACGTAGAGTTGGCAGGTCCCCCACTAGGTGGCACTGACGACATCGTAAAAGTTGCTGATAGCCAATGGTTATACGCGGCTAATAGCCGTTCTATGTGGCGTTCTATGTGAGAAGCCTTTGTTCAACTGTGGACGTCTTCCAGCGGATGATGAAAAGAGATGCAGTTACAGTAGCTTAATAGAAATTGAATTATTAATTGAAATGACTGTACCTAATTATACCTATTAAATATTTGATAAGTTTGTGAAATTATGTTTTAAGTAAACACTATGTGAAGACATGTATCAAATAGTCTTACTTTCCTAGTCCCAAAACTGTTTAACATTTACTGCTATACTACTAAGAAGGAGTATAATACTTATAATACGAGTAGGTATAGTTAACGTTTCATACTGTTACGAGCTGAGGGTTCAGGATAAATAATACAATACGTTTTCGGCAAACTGACACCTATATTAACCAGTTCTACAGACACTACACACTTTTCTTAAAACAACACAGAAGTTTGGCTACAAAATCAGAAAAAAAAAAATAAAAAAAATCCGCTTGGAGTAGATGAGCGCTGGTGTATCAGACTCTATATATCAGAGTATCAGAGATACGCTTTGCCTACGAGCTTCCCCACTTACAAGGCCCACTGTTGCAGATTCTCACTGCTTCGCTGGCTTCTATCTTTGAGCTGGGCTCGGAATACATGCTCCAGATGAGCATTACCGAAGCGAGATTCCAATGCCTCTAGAAGCTGGTGATATTCTATGTCTTTGCCTAGCCTCAAGTACTGTCAGGGCTTGGTCAAGACGGCCTAGAGTTAGCGCTGTCATAGACTGATCTTTATTTTAACTATTCGCCTTCATAACGGCCTCTAATTGGATTTAATAGGCCAACCAAGAAGAGGTTCCGTCGAAAGGTGGTACTTTGAATCCTCGTAGTGACATTTTCAAAAATCGGCTCTCATGATTTCTCATTGGACCTGATCTTCCACCACTTGGAGTTTCTTCCCGAACGTTGCGTGCAGGTCTTTCATTAGAAGGGTCTGCTCTTTTTGGCAACGGGTCTGTTCTTCCCTGTCCTGTCGCAGTTGTTCCTCAAGCCGGCGGGCCTGTTTTTCCTGGCGTCGAGCCTGCTTTGTTTTGTCTTGTTGCAATCACTCTTGAATACGCCGGGCCTGCTCCTCCTGACAACGGGCCTGCTCCTGAAGCATAGCCATTATTGCAACAAAGTCAGGCGCAGTCGGAGCAGCCGTAGTGGAAAGGGCTCCCAACATAGCAGTGGCGGTTGCCTCTGTGGTCAGCTGTTCTTCGGAGAGCACTTGTGGTGTAGTTCCTACAAACCTTCATTGGTCAATGTCTTGTTGCCGCTGACTCCTCGTTCGGATGCCCTCAACGTCTTCCTTTGGGAGTACAGGCATTATTCCCCGATTCTGACACCAATTTGTCACGAGCTGGGGGTTCGGGATAAATAATGCAATACGTTTTCGGCACACTGACACCTTTATTAACCAGTTCTACAGTCACTTCACACTTTTCTTAAAACAACACAGAACACTGAACTGTTCGCACTTAACAGATCGCTAGTCATGCACTGCACTGGATTTAATTAGTCGCGCTTGGAGCACTTGGTCCATAGATAATCGCACTGTGGCTCGTTTCGAACTTAAAGTAATACTGACTGGTCGGCCTACATCCAACCCTATTTAAACCCAAAAGTCATAGTTTCTAGAATGTTCACAAATAGTCTAGATAGAAAAACAATAAAGGCCATTAATCATCCTTTTAACCTTAACAACTTTTGTATGGGATTCCACGAATACTAACTACTACTTATACTGTGGTTCTTTACTAGTTGCCTTAGTACAAACTACAAAGGCGACGCTTTTTTATATCCTTTTGTGTGAAGAGTAGGTTAAGAATGTACCTTTTATATTTCATATACTTGTTCAAGATTTCTTTTACTTGTTTATTGACGTTGGATTATTCTAGATTGTTCGAGCCTTTGCGCCGTAACAATACTTTAGACTAATCATATGTGTGACAACTTCTCTGGCACCGGTTGGATATAATACTCAATAATATTTTTTTAATGGTCGGTTTATTTGTAGAAGAAGATAATTTTCTTTAGTTTAGTCTCAAAGACAAGAGTTTAGTACTGAAATACACTAACGATTCCATATTTTTGAGCAATAAGTTAATAAATGAAATATAAATATATTTCCTTTTCTTTTAGTCAATTTATAACAAATGTGCGACTGACTTGATTATTTAAATCCCTTTATATTCAGTGCAGGGGACAGTATTGATAAAAACACTATTTAAAATTGACCATAATATGAACTTTATATACATGCATATTAGAGTTCAAATTATTATTGAAAACTAGCTGTACCCGCGACTTCGTTCGCGATTGCCGTACCTGCAGACTAATTATTCACATTTGTGCACTGTTTATCTGATATTAAGCAACACTGTGGTCTGCGGTGAAGCACTCTTATAGTAAACCATAGCTCAGAATGGAGCTTTCTACTTTGGATTTCAAAACTCCCGGGTTGTATTTTCCAGAAGACAGTAGTTAATTAACTCAGAGAGTTCTTTCCCGGTTCGCACAATAAATGTTGAAGCAAAGTACCTTGTGCGTTTTTTTAGAATTTCGATTTTAAAACGGCAGTTTGTTTGACGGTAGATCGTTTTTTTTTTATTTCTCATTCTCGGAAAGTAGTGTTTGTTTGATCTGAGTAGCGGGTGGGAGACACTCCTTCCCACCTAAGGCCGGGAAAAACATTGGTGTAAACAAAGTTATATGTCTAAGATTTTTCGTTGTAAAATATTCTGTTGTTGTAAAACAATTAATAACAAATATGTTTGGCAGGGTAGTAACTAAATATAAGGTAAAAAGTGTAGGTTAAAAAAAAATTAAAACTTTCCCTAAATTTCACTGTTCTAACTCCTAGTGTATCTTTGTATCTTCTACTCATGTTTATTATTTTTAGTAAATATTAGAAAAACTACTATTTTTTTACCCTCCTCATATTTTAAATGAAAAGTAGAGTGTTTAACACGGATGTAAGTCATCGATTCCTACTTGGACTATAGCCGCATTAATTTTAAAAATATACTGCTCATGTTATTAAAATCAAAATAAATAATATAAAAAACATACTATATTTATATCGTTATTCCTTATATTAGTAGTGAAAAGCAGAGAGATCTTATTCGGGCCATAGCCGCCCGAAAATATTCCAAACAAAATTTTACGTAAAATTTCACAAATAGTTCAAACCTCTCAATAAATTTTTAGTAAGTATGTTATTTTATCAATGAATAATTTTTAGAAAAGCTACTTTATTTACTTTCTTTAAATTCGATATGAAAAGTAGAGAGCTGACCGCGGGTGAAAGTTACCAATTCCTTTCGACCCTTGTATAACAGTCTACTAAAGTTGTGCACTTCCAACTTTAAACGGATTAAATCACGTATATTTATCATTATTTTTGTCCCGACAGTCACCCCGTGACCACGATCACTACAAAGTGTTTGAAACGTCGGGACAAAAATAATGATATATATACGCGATTTAAACCGTTTAAAGTTGTTTAATTACTAAGTGTAACAATCGCGAAAACCTTAGACAACATTGTGCACTTTCATTGCGCAGTCTCCAAAATGTATCCGTCAAAAGAAAGATATGTAGTTTAAAAAACTGATTGTGGTGAATGTTCCACATTTTAGAGTTTTATCGTAGCAAGCTTGCAAAACTAAATAAGGGTTTTTGAGCTAAAAAACTGTCGCGAGTTTTGTCCATAATTATTATTTAGTAACTGGCTAGGACTCGCGTAATATTTACCGGATATTGCTCCGACCAGTTTCGAACTTATTTGAAGTTCTTCGTCTGGGAGTCACGATTGTGCACAGCGTCGAGCGCGGGCCTCAGCACGTAACTGGCGTTGAGACGGTTGCGCCGCAGCTGTCAAAGTCCGAATTCCTCCGTCTGAACTGTCACTTCTGTCACTATCACTGTGATTGTCACTGTCGTCTTGGTAGGCAAGGGAATGTTGACACACTACACTTGTACTATCCTCTTCGCGGTTCCACCCCGATGCCGTATCACAAATGTTAAGGACTGGTATCCAGGCCGGCGGAATGTTCCACCCACGATCCCGATTAAAATTAGGGTGGCGTCTAATTTCGATGGCCTCTCGTACTTTACGCGGAATGAAAAACTTCTCTCGCGCTAGTACGGCCGTCTTATCAAAACGGAGATAGTGTGCGCCTGGGATTTGGAAATGCTCTGCCACTGCCGACCTCACGGTATCCAAGTTTTTGACACTTCTAATATGCTCTGTCACTCTAGTGGAAACATTGCGTCGAGTCTCGCCTATATACGAATTGCCGCAATCGCATGGGATCTTGTACACTCCAGGGCAGTTTAAAGTATCTTTGTCCTTAGGAGACCGCAGAAGTTGTCGCAGCTGTCCGGGTGGACGGAATACAGCCTTCATGTCAAACTTCCGTTATAGGTAGTGCCCGATTTGGTCAGTCACCCCCTTCACGAAAGGCAAGTAAATAGGAGACCGTTCCACTTTTTGCTGCCGCTGACGTTGACTTGTACTTGCCCAATGAGTACATCTTTTCCAGTTAAAGCCGTTACTCTCTAGGACGCTCTTGATATGATAAAGTTCAGCCTCGACGTGTTGAGGGTCACAGATATGCAAGGCTCTATTTATAAGCGTTCGTGACACGGACGCCAGCTGTGACGGGTGATGGTGCGATTCTGCCTCTAGGTACCTATCCGTGTGTGTCGGCTTCCGATAAACAGTGTGAGCCAACCTGCCATTTGGCTCCCTAATGACACGAACGTCCAGAAAAGGCAGACTACCGTTTTGTTCTTCCTCAAACGTGAACTGAATCTTCGGGTGTATTGTATTTAAGTATGTACCGAACCCACTGAGTGTAACCTTATCAATAATGGCAAACACATCATCGACGTATCTCCACCAGTACCTTGGCTTGAGGGCAGCATTTGTCTACCCACATTTTATGACAACCGCTAGGGATGAGACACACCGATATGATAATGTTGTTAATCTTTCTACGTGTGCTTTAAGTGAAGATGCCACTCGCGCTCTATCCAGGGGCCTTAATTATGCACCTGCACCCCGCTAAATTCCATATGAAAGCATCATAACCAGTGTGGAGGATGCAGTAATTCGGAATAAAGTTCCACATCGGGAGGCAGAGTGTCTCAGGCAGGATATAGCGTCAATGCTGAGGAAACTGAAAGCACCTAAAAGCAATATTACTAAGGGTGTTAGTAATATTGCTATTATATAACAACCACTATTGTAACAAAAAAAGAATGATTGAAATCGGACTACGCGTTAATAAATTACAACTAAATGTACATTTTGGATTTTTGGGATGAAGGTTTCATCCCCTTTCCCAATAGAACCGTACTGAATTTCGGGATAAAAGTATCGTATGTCCTTCTTCGTAGTATGAACTCGAATCGGGCTAAGTTTCATTCAAATCCATTCAGTAGTTTTGGAGTGATGTCACGGCCGGGATACAGACAGACAGCCAGAAAAAAAAAACAGTTTTTGCATCAGTATCAGCTTCAGATTGCTCTCAAGACATATTTTCAAAATATCTGCAATGTACAGAATTGGACCTGTTACAGTTTTATTATAAGCATAAATAGATAAATTTAAGCGTCTTAGCCTTCGCGCTTCCCTACCCGCCTTCTGCAACCTGTTATAGGTATAGATTAGACTGATTAAAGCATTGCATGTTATGAAAAATATACGTAGGGAAGTTGTGTTTATCGTAATAAAAAAAACTGTGTTTTATCGTTTGAAAAATCAGTCTTATGGAGAGGTCCGACTACAGACCTATCTATTATATCTATACGATAAAGTGCAAACGCCAGCTTAAGATGAGCCGTACGTTCAAAGGTTCCTGTACATTCGGGGTGTCAAGTTATTTGGAACGTAATATTTAGGTTGTGATGTCTGTAATTTCTGAACTGCAAATCCGATGACTTTGAAATATTTACGTGATAATTTGAAAGCACCACTATTCTAATAAAAAAAATCGGCCAAGTGCGAGTTGGACTCACGCACGAAGGGTTCCGTACCATTAGCTATACAACATTTAGACTTCATATTTTAACCTTTTTAGGGTTCCGTACCCAAAGGGTAATAGCGGGACCCTATTACTAAGACTTCGCTGTCCGTCCGTCCGTCCGTCCATCCGCCTGTCACCAGGCTGTATCTCAAGAACGGTGATAGCTAGACATTTGAAATTTTCACAGATGATGTATTTTTATAGCCGTTATAACAACAAATACTAACAATAAAATAAATATTTAAGGTACCCCCATACAACAACCTTGATTTTTTTACCGTTTCTTGCTCGATACTAATAACGGTGACTGGTAGACGCTTTAACTATTCACAGACTATTTAGTTTTATGTTTTCTTTAAATATAATTAATTAAATTAGAATAAATAATTAAGGGGGCACCCATGCAATAAAATTTCAGATAATGGTACGGAACCCTTCGTGCGCGAGTCCTATTCGCATTTGGTCAGTTTTTTGTTTTAACGTGCGCGAGTCCGACTCGCACTTGGCCAAGTTTTTGTATTTTTTGTTATAGCGGCAACATAAATACATCATCTGTGAAAATTTCAACTGTCTAGCTATCACCGTTCTTGTGATACAGCCTGGTGATAGACGGACGGACGGATGGACGGACGGACAGCGAAATCTCAGTAATAGGGTCGCGTTTTTACCCTTTGGGTACGGAACCCTAAAAAGAACGTCTGAAATCGGACTACGCGTTAATAAATTACAACTAAGTGTATATTTTGGCTTTCATCCCCTCTCCCAAGGGAACCATGCTGAATTTCGGGATAAAAAGCTAAATTATCCTACCTTGTAGTATGAACTCCAATCATGCTAAGTTTCATTGAAATCCATTCAGTAGTTTTGGAGTGATACGCGGCCGGGATACAGACAGACAGACAGACAGACAGACAGACAGACAGACAAAAATAAATAAAAATATAGTTTCGGCATCAGTATCAGCTACAGAGTACTGCACATTTTTTTTTTTCAAAATATCTGCCATGTACATAATTGGACCTGTTACAGTTTTATTATAAGTATAGATTGACGAGATTTGGGACACCTTGACGATAACTACCACAAATCTGTCGGATACTCGTACATATCGCTGTTTTTTTATTTTGTTGAATATTTAACCACTTTATTCTTATTTAATCATTATAGTACAATACATATCAAAAAGAGTAATAAATTATGAACCTCGTCATATATATAGATAATTTTTATGTTCAATAACTATAACTAAAATCTTTAAATATGACTAAAAAGCCAACAATTAGAGCTAATTTTGAACCGATAGACCTTACTGAATTATGGACGATTATTAAAAATATGAAAGAAAAAACATCCCCTGACATTTACGATTTAAATTCTAAAACGTTCAAAAAGCTAATTTTACAAAATGAATATCTAATGGAATTATTACACATTGTTATTAATGCCTGTCTAGAAGAGGGAATTTTTCCGGATTGTCTCAAACATGGGAGAATTATCCCCCTGTACAAAAAAGGAGACTGCTTAGAGCTGGGAAACTACCGTCCGATTTGCATTTTGCCAACCATTTCTAAAATACTAGAATCAGTTATCAAAAACAAAATACTTAAATACTTCGAAGGTAATGATCTTTTTACAAATTCTCAATTTGGATTTCGGAAAGGTAGATCTACTGAGAAAGCAATCAGAAAAGTAATTTACAACATCCTAAGCGCTATGGATGGATCACAGAAATGCGCCAGCCTTTACTGTGATTTATCCAAGGCGTTTGATTGCTTAAGGCATGATATACTTTTACTAAAGCTTCAGTACTACGGTTTTGAAGGATCAGAGCTGAGTATGCTGCGTACATATTTATCTAATCGAAGCCAGACTGTATCTCTTAATGGTATTAATTCACATGTTACTACAGTAGACATAGGAGTGCCCCAAGGCTCAATACTTGGGCCAGTACTGTTTCTAGTCTATATAAACGACATTGTTAATTTCATGCCTGACTGGACATTGATTACCCTGTTTGCTGACGATACTCATGTGGGTATATACGATAAATGTAAAAATAATCTAGAAAATAAAATATCCGAAGCAAAGAGTTTCCTCAAGGAATGGTTCAGTGCAAACGGAATCATTCTTAATGCAGATAAGAGCATCGTAATGAAATACCAATCGCGTAAAGGTGTGGAAAAAGCTATTGACACAAAGCAAAATGTATTTCTAGGATATACTATTGACTATACACTCAGTCATTCGAATCACATTAACAAGTTATGTAAAAAAATATCAAGCGCGACTTATGCATTAATAAAACTAAGACATCTGATCGACACAAAATCTTTATTGTCAATATATTATGCATACATACACTCTTCTTTAAGATACGCAATCACCGTGTGGGGCAATGGTGCTGATGTAATAAAAGTATTAAGAGCCCAGAAAAAAGCGATACGAATAATGTTCGGGCTCCGAAAGCGAACTTCAGTCAGGAAATATTTTAAAGAAAATAAAATCATGACCATTATATCTCTGTATATATATAATTGTTTACTAGAAATTTATGAAGAAAGGGATAATTTAATAAAAAAGCCCACACACACGTACAATCTTAAAAATAATCTAAGGAGGAACGAGATGCTTTGTAAATCAAGGGTAAGGCTGTCGAAAGTAAAACAACAAGGCATTGAGAACAAAATATGTATGTTCAACAAGTTACCTTTGGCTATAGCCAATCTACACTCTAATGAATTTAAAAGGAAAATGAAACATTTTTTTGAGTCTACTCCACTATATTCGCTTAAAGAATTTTTAAATTTAGAAGTAACCGAATCTTCATTCTTGAATTTAATTAATTAATAACTAACTAAATGAATTTAAAATTAAATTATTGACTTATATTAAAATTTTATTTTATAACTAAATCCATTATGATTATTTTGAAATTTTAGATTATTTTATGACCATTAAATTTTACTTTTTAATTTTTGTTATATAATAAGAAAAAAAAGTGTATGCTGACTTGCCTAGTGTAACATATGTAGTTATAAGGCCAATAAATGAATTTGAATTTGAATTTAACGTGGCAGAGCTGTAAGCACAACCAAGTTCAGAAACTGACGAGTATTGGTACATTTACCTACTTAATACATTATCCAAACATACCAAGTTAAAGCTCTTCCAGTTAAGATGAAATAGGGATATATATTTTAAATAATATTAAACTTAACTTCCCGATATCATATAACCTTATAGAAGCAATTTTAAAAATATTTACATATAATATTTTTTAGTATTTCCTGAGACAGTTCTTATATTTAAACTACAGTAAATGCAAATTAAACAGTGGTATGCATAAATGAAATCATTTTACTACTCAAAAGGGTATAATTAGTAAATGTAACCGCACTTCGTATTACGGCAAGCATTGTAGTACAATTTGCAGGGCTGCTCCAGTGCCTTGGAACCCTCGGAAAGTTTTTAATGAGCATCAATAGCATTTAAATCGTACACTTGAGAGTCATCATTTCGCTATGCGCTGTTCATATCCAGGAAACTACTTTCCTTTTCAGGGGCAAAAAGATTATTTTATTCAAGATTCCACAAGAAATGTTCAGAGAAAAAAATAGTCGTCATAACTTTGTTATACTGCGAAGCCACGTGCAATTACAAAACTACTAAATTCTATTGATTTTAAGAAAAATACTGGTTTTATTATTGAATTATATAGAAAAGACACATGTCAAGCATATCACAAAATATCATTTAAATATCCATGAGAAAACCATAAAAAACATGTTTAATAATACCGGTAGCCCGCCGGTTTCGCAAAACGTAAACAAACATCTGAACTTTTTTATTTCATAGATACATTTTATTGCAAATGGTTATCAAAACGAAGAGTAGCTATATTTTATTTCCTATTATGGCTACTTTCTATCACGCAAGAAAGGACCCAATTTACGAAAATCGATAAAAAAAAGCTAACGATCTCCGTGCAACCTCCTCCTCCGTGCTTAAGTTAAAATGATTGAAATACGAGTAGTTCTATGGAACGCATATATGTAAATAGAGCGCGTGAAAGTCGTTGGTATTCTGACACTAAAGTGGTAAAGTCGTTATGGTATATAGGAGTACTATGTCTTATTCTAAAACAAAACTTGCATGTAATTATATATTCTTATAAATTTGATTTCATCTGGGTGCCTGACTTCAACCTACCATGAGCATTTTCATAAATACTTTTTTTTATTAATAATTAAATATAAATGTCCGGCACGGTCATAACTTGGATGGTGATAGGGCATTTTGCAAATGCCCGACTGGCTAGCTACCAACCTCAAGTAGAAAATCTGATGCCAAGCACCTCTCCGTGTGTTCCGGCAGCTATTCTTAAGAGCTAGTAATTCTAGGTTACCCTAAACAACATCTTCAACCATATTATCACTTGACATCAGGTGAGATAGTGGTCAAAAGCTAACTTATCAGGCAAAAAAACATACCTAATGCAGCCGCTCATTAGATATTTATATATGTAATATACTCTTAAAATTTTAAGCTAATAATTATATGACTAAAAGAACAATGAAAAAGCACTCATTGATTGTAACAGTTATCTGAGCTACTACCCGAAAATAACCTCCGTGAATTTTTACATTCACTCTAGGCCGATGGAAAAACTACCTACAGCCTAGCATGTATCAAACGAGGATTTTCACTTGTCCTGTGAGGAATCGTCAGTTGTCATTTGACACTCTGTTTATCCCGTAAGGCAAAGCTTGTTAGAAAAGCATTTGTTTGTTTTCAAATATGTGTTGAAATTAACAGCATGAATCCACAGTAATTTAAGACAATATCTTCCAATATTTAAGTGTTTATTTTGGGAGGTTTACGTTGTGACCCGGTATAATCACAGTATCTCTGATAACACTGTTGAGAATTAGTGAAATATTTAATCATAATTCTGTTTTGTTTATGCAATACATGATTCAAATTCTGATTCTGAATTTGCTCCAAATTATTATTGTAATATTGTGCCCCTGCTATGATTGTATGTATAAATGATATATAGGTGATCCAGAAAACAATTAAGCGTCGTCATAAATAAAAAAATTAAAACCTCGAGATTTTTTTTTGGAATGCGGTTATAAATGTGCTCGATCTGGTTGCAAAACTTTTAGGTATAGGAATGAATTTAATTTTGAAATTTGAAAACCGTCGGAGGCGCCATTTTTTACTTCTAAAAAATCAGTAGCTAAGCTTGAGAAATAATGGCATCTAGTACCCGATGCCCGCCGTGATTTGATTTGAAAAGCAGCTTTTTACATGACGTTTCACCTTACCTTACTGACAATGCTACACTGGTGATAAATCACTCGTTCTCAAGCCCAGTTTATTAATAATATTGACATTTACGGTGTGTCATACATTTTCCTTCGTCATTTTCTGTCACAGAGCACCCATTTGTTTGAAACTTTGACACCGCACTTTGACACAACTTTGATTCCAATTTCATAACCAGAATAACTTAACGAAGTTGTTTTAATTTGAAACGGGAACTTTGCTGGAACTATGTAGCTGTGCCAGATATTTGGCTGAGGTCCCGGGCTTCTAGAGCCATTCTTAAGGGACAGAATTCTAAAACCAGATGTTAGATTTTGTCCCCACTTCTCCTCGCGTGTTTACTTCGCGGTGTACATGGCGCCACGTCCGCAAGTCAACGGTAATATTTTATTTGATTAAAAATTTAGAGCGCTCTCTAGTAGAACTAGTAGAAACTATCTTGTCACACACGAATGTGATGTGTGCTGAAGCGCCATCTAGTACGCATACATGATACCTACCATTAGTTGATTGTATGCTGTAAATATCATAGTGTGACACAGTTAATAAATTTACCATACCTACAGTAGAACAAGTTTAGTCTTGATTATTACCAACTTGTTTGATTTTTGCAGCTTTCGTGTATGTTCATTTTTAATGACCATGAACTATGGTTTTGATGAACATGAACTATGTATCTACTTTGATGCAAGGCGTAAGCTGTTACACAAAAGATGGTTTATTTATTACAAAAACAAGTATATTGTGTAAAATTTACACAGAAAATCATAAAAAAACTTTTTTACCCCTGATCAAAATACAAATAGCGGGTTATACTATTGGGTATTTTTAATTGACTTCAAAAAAAGGAGGAGGTTCTTGATTCGTCTGTTTTTTCTTATATGTTTGTTACCTCAGAACATTTGACTGGGTGAATCGATTTAAAAAAATCTTTTATAGTTTGAAAGCTGATACTTGTTGTTTGGTTCCAATTAAATTTCATCAAAATCGGTCAAGCCGTTTTTGACATACACTCCAATAACTGAAAAATATTTACTTATCTTGATGATATAGTCGTTGACAATGAATGAAAATCGATCCCGTAAGTAGCAAGGGTCATAAAAAGAAGTGTTTTTTTTTAAATAAAAATGGAAATGACTTCATCACCAAAAAGTGTGAATTAACTTGTCGAAGTCCAACTAGTACCACGTGCACAATATTGTGATAATAGGTACTTTTGAACTATCCTGGTACCGACTTGAACAAGTTATTTCACACTTTTGGGTGTTGGAGTCGGTTCCAATTTTTGTTTTTTTTTATCAAGTAGCGTAGTTCATTCAGATCCTGGCTTTGTTTCCGCTAACAATCAAGGGTACCTGCTCGTGTCATTACTACAAGTCATATTAAGATTTCACTAACAAAAAAATTTTAAACAAAAAATGGAACCGACTTCAACACCCAAAAGTGTGAAATAACTTGTTGAAGTCGGTACCATGATGGTTCAAAAGTAGCTAATATCACAATTTTGCGCATGGTACCGACTTCGACAAGTTATTTCACACTTTTGGGTGTTGAAGTCGGTTCCATTTTTGGTTAAAAATTTTTTTTCAATCTTTTTAGTGTAACTCAAAAACGGCTTGACCGATTTTGATGAAATTTAAAATGGGACCAAACGACAAGCATCAGCTATCAAACAAAAAAAGAATTTTCAAAATCGGTTTACCCAGTCAAGAGATCTGAGGTAACAAACATAAAAAAAAAAAAAAAAATACAGACGAATTGAGAACCTCCTCCTTTTTTGGAAGTAGGTTAAAAAATCACATGGAGAATGTAGTACGTAGGTACAGTTATTGTTTCAATTTGTTAATAATAATAAATACATCTCGTGGATGCTATTGTGTAGATGGGTGGAACAACAAAACTTCTAACAAAATAATACCATTATTGAAATCACCCAAGGAGAAACATAAGTATTTTGTTTGAAAATGTATTACTTTGTATTACTATTCATACGTAATACCACAATATTACATATCGATTATAAAACCGTGGTATTACTGTTATTAACTGTATTTGTCAAAGATTACGAAAGATACGTTTATGTTTGTAAACGACACCCGTGATGTATGTACTTGTATAGGTAGATTATGTTGCGAAGATGCACCGGAGTGCGACATAAAATCGGACATTCTATGAGAGTAGGGCTGCCATACGTCCGGGTTTCCCTGGATTTAGCATTTTACCAATAACCCTGCATATTAATCAAAAAAATAATCGAAAGGTGAATGTTTCGAGATTTGTCTTAATAGACTCTTTGTGTAATAGTGTATATCAACAATGCGTCGTTTTTCTCCTCCATTTTTTATACTAGAAAAATAACAAACTTTTATGATTTTCAAATAATATTTTTGGTGTCCGATATTAATCGCCGGTTTTCGGTACGCGTGTCAAAATTCAATTCATCTAACAAGCCATCACAATTAACAATCCGCTAACTTTCAACGGGTTTCTGGAACGCATATTAATGAAAAATTACAGAACACCTGATTAAAATGCTTGTTTATATTGTTATGATAACATGAAATTTGAAAATGTCGTTCAAATTCATTCATTCTCTAGTGTTCTGTCTTTTTTTAACAGATAGCGTTGTCTCTTCTGTTTTGACATGAAATTAATCCCAAATCATTTTTGGCATCACCACCGTTACTATGGTTACCAATTAAATATGACGGATGATCGTAAACGTAAAACAACAAGAGAGAGGAGTTCGAAGCGTTCCTATTTGTCAAAATACAAGCCCATTTGGGCATTCACATCCAACAATACTATTTGCGCTCGGATTTCTAACTGACAGAGTCCAGTCGTGCGAGTGTACGCTCTAATACCTAAAATGTCAACATTGATGGGTTATCGCTAGTGGAATTATCAAATTTCATTAATTTTTATGAATCCAGCAGTGATAGCTCAGTGGCTTTGGCTATGGACTGCCGCGCAGCAGGTCCATGGTTCGAATCCCGCCGCGGGCTTGAGCTTCACCGCATGGTGGAAGGGCATTTTGTAAATGCCCGCCTGGCTAGCGACCACCCTCAAGTAGAAAATCTGTCGCCAAGCACCTAACGGTGTGTTCCGGCAGCTGTCCTTGATAGCCAGAGTAATTCTAGGTTAAGCCTGTTAACACCTTCAACGATTGTGGTCAAAGGCTTACCTATCAGCTATAAAAAAAAAACCCTTTATCCTCAATACCATCATGATGATTATAAATACTCTTTAATTTTATAGTTATTATGTCAGTAATAGTTTATTGATAGTGAAAGTCACTAGCGTACGTGAAAATGTGCGTGTTTGTCTCCCCTTACTTGTTGCTTTCTATCGTAAAAATCGATTAAAATAAAAATATGATGAGTGGCATTTTTTATTGCTGCTAGGCTACGCTTTGACTATAATCTCACCTGATGGTAAGTGATTGACGTCTGATGATGATGAAGTCAGTAGAGAAGAATAGGCAAGAACAGCCGTCGTAACATACCATTAGATGCTTGGTAATATATTTTCTACTTGAAGGCCAACAACTATCAAGCCTATCAATGATTCTAAAAACTCCCGCCCTCGCATCATGCGGTGAAGTGGAAGACCGCTGTGAGATTCTAACTATGGACCTCCTGCGCATCAATACAAAATAATACCACTTCTAACATCAACGTGAATATGTTGTAGCCGCATATCAGGCGCTAAACAGAGCTTTAAACCATATCTTAACGCCCTTAGCCGAAAGGTGTTTTCTCAAAGAGGGTTGGGGTTTGGAAGGTCCATAACCTACTTATCTTGGAAATGCTTTTGTTGGTATTACAATCTACCCAGCTGCGGTTTGTTTAATGGCTGCTATGGTTATGTTATAGCACCCTATTGAGTAACAAATGAGCAGCAACACTATAATCACGTAGTCTTTAGTAATATATTTACGTAGTTCTATAATCGGACTCTTGTTCTATACTCGCTCATCATACACACCGCTAGGGAATGGAACACTCTGCCTGAGTCTGTGTTTCTGGTTAATTACCGGGGGGTCTTCTAAACAGGAGTGAATAGGTATCTTCAGGGCAAGCGAGCTGCATCATCGATGGCATCGTCACTTAACATCAGGTGAGATAGTGGTGAAGTGCTACCCAGTACCTTCGGTATGAAAAATAGCAATATGTGTTTTTAGAGTAATCATACTTGATATAATTCTGTTCTTGTTCTATCTTATCAGTTATTAGAGTAAACGTTGTAGGTAGGAATGCTTAAAACTATTTTTATATATTTTTACGATATCAAGACGTTAATCTTAGAATAATTGGTCGATTTTGGGCAATTAGAATTAGTCAGTTTGACAAACCGTTAACCGAAAAGCTTTTCAGAAATCCAAAATTGAAATAACTGTCGATTAATTGGAGATTTGACATTAGTGTTGACAAACAGTCACATGAAGTTTTTAGCAACCCAATCTGCGTATGACAATGGATTAACAAGCATTTAAAATAATTTGTCGCTGATTTGCGTTTCAGAAACCGGGGGTAAGAATTTTATTGGTAAGTAAGTTATGGGATAGTATCAATAACCAAGAAGCATCCTCCTATCCTACAATATATGGGGTTGTTTATATGGCTACCATATGTTGTTTATATGCAACACAGAAGATGTAACATTTAAAAACATAATGGCTATAATGTGTGTAATTTTAACTTTTGTTGAATTACCGGCCGCTCCTTAACACCAAAACGTCCTGGGGAATACCCTATTTGGTAGTATATCCGCTACACTTTGGTTATTAAGGGCGTTATAGTTAAGTCCCCTATAATGCACCTTACTCGATGTTCTTACGTAAATATTGGTATGGTGCTAATTATTTCATTTTCTTTTAGTCAGTTCTTAATTCTTATGCTATTCAAGAAAACCATGGAAAGTCTCATTCTAAAGCAGAAGCTTAGGCTTCTTCTTTTTGTATTAAGTTTTCATTTCAGAATTTCATTATCTCTATCGCATCAAACGTTTACGGCCATCTTTTTACTACTAATTTATATGTCCTAATATATTACGTACTCGATAATACCATGAATATTTCAATAACTTTCCATGTATGAAAGTTTGTGTTTTCTATAGTAGTGGACAGAACGACGGTGTTTACTCAACATAGCTTTGTAGTAAATTGATAATGTTGTTCTACTGTAACTATTACGCTGTGGCAACTTGTGTCCATCCAAGACATACTTTTTCGAGATCTATGAAAAAACGTGTTTAGGTAACTAGATTAGGTAGTACCTATTTAATGTTCACGTTCATTAGATATACTAAACTCTCTAATTATATGAAAACATGGAAACTCGAGATACCTAATAAATTTGCAAGCATTGTAATCGTAAATTGAATACGCGTCAGAAAACTTAATTATACGTAAAGATAATACGTATCAAATAAAAAGTAATACAAATAAAAAATTCACCAAAACGAATCTAGGTATGTGAGATTCGATCCACGGTACTCGATCTTCTGATTCGACTTCAGTAGTTACACACTATACAATCATTGACCAAGGTGTCGAAAATTACACACATATCGTTTGTGCCTTACTGTCAGATACATTATATTGGTCCACGTACATACGTAAAATTATTATTGTATTATTAAGAATTATGTCGTAAAATTAAAATTTGACCAAAAGAATCTCTTCACGCTGGATTCGATCCACGTGCCTCTCAATTGCGAAGCGATGTCAATTAGGCCTAGTTTCACCATACTCTGTTATTTATTTGACGCCTTGTTAATCCTTTTAACGGACTGTTAACTGAACCGTGTGTCCCACCAACTGTTAATGGATGATTAATTCAGTTAACTTCATAGAACGTAGACTGATTTAACAGCTCTGTTATTTTTAAAGACCCATTAGCTAATGCCTGATTTAGCGTAAACAAACATGGTATGGTGAAATTAGGCCTTACTCTGCGCTATTTGAACGACGATTGATTAGTCAAAAATTATGTACATAACCTTTGTGCCTTATTGTCAGAAACTGTATAAATTAATCATGATCCATCTAAAATAATTACGACACAATCATTACGAAAAATTCTGAATATTGCTTATAATAATTATTTTAGGTAGCTAAAGTTGTACCTACGTCTTGTCAAATGTTTGAAGTGTTTTTTATATTGCGTTAGGGTTCACAATCATATGATAATTTCATTAATATAAGAGATATATAAATAGGTACATGGAGAAAGGAAGCCATAGATGCTTACCTTATTATGTCCATCATGCGTTTTTGACGATTTTTATACATCTTTTTTGCACTCCCAAAGCGTTTATTTATAATTTTACCCATGTTTTATTTTAATTGAGATCGCCGAGAAAAGTGACGCAGGTCCGACGCACGACGCGGCTGACCGCGATATGAGCGAGGATGATAGCAATATACGTAGATCGCTGGAGTAAATAGTGCGACATGATGTTAACGCTTCTCGGAATGAAAGGGCGTATGTGACATTTTGTAAACAGGCTCAGTACGCATTAACTGTGCTTTTTTTGGATTAAAATAATCAATGAAATTTATTGTACTTAAAAATCAATATTTTAGAAAAAAAAACAAATTTTAATACACTAAAATCTGGCGGAAAAAGTAGGAATCCTCTATTTTCAGAGGTGTTTTTGAGATTTTTTTCTATCGAGCCAATTATTAGGAAACATGTTTTAAAATTGATGAATGTATTACTTATATCCTTGAGTATCGTGTATTTACATTGCAGTACCATCCGGTACCTGGTTTATGAGATTTTCCATATCATGTTGGCACTATTTCGTAATTTCCGAGCCTTAAACGTCGTTCGAAAGATCTCACTGACGCAAGGGCTTTAACAAATTTCTACAAGGAGGATCTTCTACTTTCACTACATGCGACAAAACTGAGTTGTTTTTTGTTGGATGCATTACTAATACTCCCGTAATATCTAGCTAGCTACCACCCTCAAATAGAATATTGCCTGGCATTAACGATGTATTCTGGCAGCTGTCTTTGAGAGGTTCCTAGGTTTACCTAAACAACTTTTTCAACCGCATCATCACATACCATCAGATGAGGTAGTGGCTAGCCTATCAGCTATGTTTTTCTTAACAATATGTAAACATATATTGAGGGTACTAAATATAATTTTGTTTCAAAGTTGGTACGCTAACCTTTAACAACTATACATCATATTTTATGCAAACAAAAAAGTATTAATTTAAGAGTATTTAATGTAATTAATTTTTTAATCTGTCAGTAAGTGATCAGTTTTATAGTTATGTTCTCCACATAATGAGTGTATATCAATAATGACTGCAGCACAAGTTTGAAAACATTTGGCGTTCGTCCAGAGTGAGTGTTGGCTATAAGATGTCAATAACTAATGAATGATAATGAACATTGGCAGTTATATCGGGAGTGGACCGAGGGTATCTTGCTGAGATATTAATTAACATGAAGATGTCCTTTTACATCACATTGATACCTCATTTCAAATTTTGCCACTGTACTCATAGATTTTATATGCTTGCATACGTATTTCGTAGACACCACCGCCTATCGCTAGGCATTGTACTTTGACCTTTGTTGGTAAAACGAAGCCCTTGTTAATTTTATTTTTAAGAATTAGTTCTTTAAAATACTGTGATTTACTTACTGAAATATCATAAAAAAAATCTATTTAGAACAATAAAAACTTAAAGAACTGAAAAGAACCGTAAAAACAATAAGAACCTTGCTCATAAATTACTTAACTATGTTATAGTTCTCTTGACAAAGATGTCATCTTGGTGCTGCAGTGTCGGTATTCTGCTTTGAAGTACCATAGTGTGCAAAAACTACTGTGGTGAGGTGTTAATGGCCTATACTGTACTGTACTGCATCAGCCGGATCATCCTCTGCTAAAACAGCCTCCCCTATATTTGACATAATCCCCATAAAAAAACTGACTCGCACTTGATCATTTCTGTTACATAAATTTCGGACTGCATGGTCCGTGACTGCATAGTTGTTTAATATGGTTACCATTATATACATAACGTTCATGTTTTCTAAATTTAATTCTATACAAACTTGCAAAGGAGGTTAAGGCATAGGCTCCATTTAGCACTTTGGGTACGGAACCCTAAAAAAAATACTAACCTCAGAAAAGGGCTCGTTTTGCTGATTATTTACATGTTCAGATGAAAACACAATAGAAAATATTACACAAGAAAGGTTTGAAGAACATGTAAACTTATATATTTTGGTTAAAAGAGTCACTGTACCTTTAAAAAAATGTTTGTCATCATAAAAACCGTAACGTTTCCAACGAGATAAATATACCAATAATGTTATAGAAAAATAGTTATATTATAAACAAATAAACAAACATCGAAAAAATAAAAAATATTTACGAAGGTTTTATTTACGTTACAATTAGAATGTCGATGTCGTTTCCCGAGTTCAGGGAGTGATTTAACCAAGAAAAGTGTAAAGTAACAATTAGTGCAAAAGTTCAGTTGAAGACATTTGGCATGCGTCCAGTGCGAGCGGCGGCAGTGAGCACTCGACGTCTAATGAACGAAACTGAACTGTACCAGTTGTACTGAGACAAGATTACGATATCCGTGTCTGAGGATAGAATGGCCTTTGTGATAAATGGTGTAAGAAACACTTTTTTTAATATCTTTGGAGTGGTGTGCTGCAGGATCATAGTTCGATCACCACTTATGGCGAGCGACGTTGGTGGAAAGCTTCTCCGTGTGTAATAAGAACAAATAAGTATTTCAAAAATATTTCAAGAAAACATTAAATAATAAATTATTCAGGCGTTACTTTGCGGAAATCCATTTTTAATAATATCCAAATTTTTTAGGTATTTTAAGGAACGTCAAATAAATACTTTAATAATACACTTAAGAAATATATATCTAGTGACAATTCCGCCTAATTTTCCTGCTAAGCCAACGTGACGTCACAAAGTCAAACGCCTGTTTGGCTGCGTGGCGTTGGCGTTATTTGTGATTACTGAAACATTAAATTGATATGTTTATAAAACACTGTAACGGTATGTTTGGGTTCTTGAGGTATAGCTGCAGCCAGAAACGACGATAAGGTGAACATACAATTTCAGCAGTTCCAGTGTGCATTCATTAATACAGCGAACAGTTGCCTGACGTCTTTGCTACGAGTACCACAGTGTGGAAGCACGTGTACGCGGCGCCGTAGGTAAAGATCCTATACTAGACAGACAGTCCTTCAATGTCCTACACGGTGGAAGCAAATTAGAAGCTGCTGTATTAGAGGTGGTTGTTAAATAACGTCACGATGAAAAAATCACTGTGATCTGAAGGCAAATAGTATCACCGTGACTTGTCGCAAAGGAACAACGTTCCTCGTTCCATAGTAATAAGTTCCGTAGCTCGTTCTCAGTCACTCGCATCACGGCAAGCGGCGACGTGGAACGCTACCGAATGACGGGCTCGTGCATCCTCGGCGGATCGTGTGACAGAGAGGGCGAGCGTTAGTAGTGTTGGTACGTTCCTTTCGTTTGTTGTGTACCTATATTGAGCAAATTACAGAGCGTAATGTATTATATGTAATATGTATCTAGAAATGGCAGATGAGAACAAAAAATCGATTCACTCACATTCCGACCTGTGCCGCCACGCCGTGCACACCTGTCTACAGCTCCGCCAGTATCTCCCAGTGAGACCGCAATAGTCCCCGCACTATTGCCGTCTCACTCGGGTCATCGTTCCGACGCTAGTTGCAGACCAGTGCCTTGGAATACGCAGTCCTGACGAAGTTTTTGTTTTGTGTGCAGAAGCTGAGCAGCCGCCGAACGCCGAGCAACGCGAGCTACGAGCTCGCCGTGCCGTCGCGCAGAGGCGCTCTAAGACGTCAGGCATTACCACCTACCCAAGTCCCTTGTTTCGGACGAACAACATCATATCGGGCTGGTGGTCTTGTTTTGACCGCACTTTTCGGTGCGCATTTCACCACTTTACTACCCGACACAACATAGTAACAGTCGCGTAACAACACACTTTGTGCTGTTAAGCGACGTCGTTCAGGCGTGGGGTAGCGTCAGCCAAACCCGTCTGAACGATCAAATCCGCCATTTGCTGCGGTCGCAGTGTGACACCCTACGGTGACAACGGCCACTGTTGTTGTTTTGGTTTAACCTTGCACCGTGGCCTTTCCCGCTTCACGGGTCAGCCGAAGCAAGCTGGGCTCCGGGATTACTGGCCTTGGGGTCGCCCCTAGTCAACCCCGGAGTAGCGCTTAGGAGCACCCCTCTCCGCCGAGAAAAAAGCTCGGAGAGGGTACACAACTAGGGCACACCCTAGGTACACACTCCCTCTCACACAGTGAGCTCACAAGGTGTGTGAGGGAATTCAAACCCTTGATAGGGCGTCCTGAGTATTCCCCTCAGGATGCAGTCCCGTCCCTCTAACGGTGAGGTGCAGGTCCTTCAGACCTTCGCCCTCCGCCACCCCGATCTGTATGTTGCTCATATGCAACTCCTAGAAGAGGAAGCGAGTGCCCGCCTCACGGACACTCTTATTGCTCCCTCCGGGACTTCAATCCCGGAGGCCAACGTCCCTCCTCTGACCCGGTCCTTCTCAGAGGACAGCCCGCTTTCGCCCGCCCCGGGCCCGGACAATAGACGCACGGTGGCAGCCCCTCCCCGTGAGAGGTCTCGCTCGCGCTCACCGATCGGGAGGCCAGCGAGCACCCGTCCCTCCATCGCCGTTGTCGAGCCCACTTCGGACTCCGAAACGGAGATGGAAGTAGATCCGAGTCGCGCCTTACGCACTGACTCGGACTCCGACAACGACGGCTATACCGTCGTTGACCGCAAACGCAAGCGTGCTCCTAAAGCCGCTAGTTGCGCAACTTCCGCCCCTCCCGCCAAGGCACCCGCTAAGGCCCCCGCCTCCGGCAAGAAGCCGACCCCCGCCCCGCGCCCCGCGTCTCCTCCCTCCGCTCCGGCCACTACTGCCGCGTCCCCTCAGGACGCGAGCGCGCGCCGCGAAAAACCGCCTCCACCCCTGTTCATTCAGGACAAAACCAAATGGGACATGCTGTCCCGTTTAGTTTCGGATCGTGGGATCCATTACACTAATGCCCGCTCCACGCAGCAGGGCATTAAAGTCCAAGTGCCCACCAGTAGCGACCACAGAGCGCTAACAAAGCTCCTCCGTAAAGAGAGCATAAGTTTTCATACTTATGCGCTCGAAGAGGAGAAAGTCCTTCGCGTTGTGATTCGCGGTGTGCCTAAGGAGATACATACCGATGCGGTATGTGACGACCTTAAAGCACAAGACTTCCCTGTGCATGCGGTTCACCGCATGTACAGCGGGAAGGACCGCAGTCCATATGACCTAGTACTCGTAGTACTAGACCGTACACCAGAGGGCAAGGCCATTTTTAATTTAAAAAAGGTCTGTGGCCTCTCAGGACTCGATGTCCAAGCCCCATACAAAAATGGAAGTCCCTCGCAGTGCCATAACTGCCAACTATACGGGCACGCCTCCCGTTTCTGCTTCGCTCGCGCTAGGTGCGTTAAGTGCCTAGGAGATCACGCGACAGCAGCGTGCACTCGCACCCGGGATTCGCCGGACCCACCCAGTTGTGTTCTATGCGGTGCTCAAGGGCATACCGCGAATTACCGTGGTTGCCCTAAAGCACCACGAGTGAACCACAGGGTGGCAAGGCATAGGCCGACCCGTCCCTCTTACGACCGTTACCAACGGGTAAGCCCTAAACTAACGGTAGTACCTGCCTCACAGGTAATACCCGCGCCGCTCCCAGCCCGTAACGCATGGTCTAAACCACCCAGTATGGTTAAGACCGTCGCTACCGCCCGCGCCCCGGCCCGCGCGCCCGCACCCGCGCCCGCACCCGCACCCGCCCGCGCCGCGGCCCCTGCCCGCGCACCGGCCCCGGCTCGCCCCGCGCTCCCGGCACCCGTCGCCAACACCATTCGCGCGCCTCCCCGCGCCGCTTCCCGGCCACAAGCTCCACCTATGCCATTGATGGCTGCCCCTCTTCAAGAGGCAATCAACCTAGTCAGCGATCTGGCTATGTCGGTTGACATCAATGAGGTACAAGAGCTATTCCACAAGATGCAATACGCTCAATCCCCAGCGGACGTGATCCAATACACATTGGAACACGCGAATTTACTTAGCGCCCTTAAGCGCTTCGTTCCCCAGGCCCCTCCCCAGTACAACCACTATGGGTAGTACAACCGAACGCACGAAACCGTACTCAGTTTCGTTAGCGTCATTTAACGCTGACGGCCTCTTCAGACAACGTGACCTCGTCCACGACTTTTGCTGTACCCACCTTATCGATATCATATGCGTGCAGGAAACCTTTCTAAAACCGGGGAAGGCGAACCCTAGGTTTGCCAATTACAGAACGGTACGTGATGATAGAGTGAACTCCCGTGGGGGAGGCACTCTTATCTATTACAAAAGGTCCCTGCACTGCATTCCCCTACCTACCCCGACTCTTGTTAATATGGAAGCATCTTGTTGCCTCCTAGCTATGACTGGTCATCAACCTATAGTCATAGCATCCTGTTACCAAGCTTGCAAAAAGCCGATCGTCCGAGCTGACTTAGAAGCCCTATTCTCATTAGGAAGCGCCGTCATTCTGATTGGCGACTTCAACAGTAAGCACATCCTATGGAATTGTAACGTCAACAATCCCAGAGGTATTGCACTTGAAAACCTAATCGCAGAACTTAACTTTGACATAATTGCGCCCACTGAGCCCACTCACTACCCTTATATGGAAGACCACCGATCTGACTTGCTTGACATGGCACTATTCAGAGGCGTAACACTCCGGGTACGCTCCATAGAAGTGGTTCACGAGCTTCACTCTGACCACCGACCCATTATACTGCGACTAGGTCCCGACCCAACGACTGACCTCCCCCGCCCCACTAAGACGATAGTGAACTGGAAGCAAGTAGGCGATGCCCTAAAGGCTATCAGTTCACCGGACCTAGACAAGATCCCTGACGACATCCTGACAAAAGATGACATAACCCTTGCGATCGATTCGTTCACCAATCACCTCTCCACCGTAGTAGGTGCATCCGCAAAGGAGGTCATAGTGCCGGACGACCGGCGCCTTGTCATTCCAGCGGATGTGAGACGATTGGTGACGGAGAGTAAAGCAGTGACCCGACATTACGACTCTTACCCCAGTAAAGAGAACAAAACTAAGAAACGCCACTTTGAACGCATGGTTCAAAGTCGCATGTCTGAGTTGCGTGATCAACAATGGGGCGATAAACTTTCAAACCTCGTGCCAAGCCACCATGCTTACTGGGACTTGGCGCGAGGCTTGAAAGGAAGTAACCATAACGACATGCCTCCCTTATACAGACCAGTCCCACTAGTCCCAGCGTTCTTTGACGAAGACAAAGCTGAGTGCCTAGCTGATAGCCTAGAGGCTCAGTGTTCCCCTAACGTAGATCACGTTGACCAAGCTCACCTCGATTCGGTGGATGCTGAAGTCGAACGTAAAAGCTCTGTGGTCACCTCTGAACTCCCACCAATCACCTTAGCGACTTACGCTGAGGTGGAGAGACTGATCAAGGCCCTCCGACCGCGCAAATCCCCCGGTGCCGATGGCATCTCCAACAGGGTTCTTAAAACCCTCTCTCCTCCTCTCATCCATCTCTTAGTCAGCATCTTCAATGCTGCTATGAGCCACTGCTTATTCCCAGACACCTGGAAATGTGCAAATGTCATTGGCATTCACAAACCAGGCAAAAGCTCATCTGACCCCACCAGTTACCGCCCCATCAGCCTCCTCAGTGCCTTAGGCAAACTTTACGAGCGGTTACTTGCAAACCGTCTCCAGTCCCATGCTAAGGAACACCACCTTATCCCAGATGAGCAGTTTGGCTTCAGACCCGGACACTCATGCGTCCAACAGGTGCACCGCCTCACGGAGCACATCATTGAGGGCTTCAATAAGTACCCCAAACCCCAGACTACGCTAGCAGTCTTCCTCGACGTAGCGAAAGCTTTTGACAAAGTCTGGCACAACGGCTTGATCTACAAGCTATACCAATTTGGCGTGCCAGAACGTCTTGTGCTCATCCTACAAGACTTCCTTAAAGCCAGAAGCTTTCGCTATCGCGTGGAAGGCACCCTCTCCTCCCCCCACCCAGTCAGAGCCGGAGTCCCTCAGGGCTCCGTGCTATCACCTATCCTCTTTGCACTGTATACCAGTGACATCCCACGCTCTCAGCCCAAAGTATTCCTAGCCCAATATGCGGATGATACCGCCATTTACACCACTGGGTGGCATATCAACAGACAGTCCTATTTCGTCATGCAACGGGCCATCACCGAGATCGGTGACTGGTTCCGAAAATGGCGCATCGCGGTCAACCCAGCTAAAAGCACAGCTATGTGCTTTACTGAGAAGACACGCTCCCCTTACCCGAAACCGCTTATTTTGTTCGACGAACCCATTCCCTGGGTTCCTAGAACAAAATACCTCGGAGTCACCCTTGATCGTCATCTCACCTTTAACGATCACATAACAACCGTCCGTAACAGAGCGGCCTTCATAATGGGTCGCCTTGGTCCCCTACTTCGCAAAGAGAGTAAAATGTCTCTTAGTAATAAGAAGACACTTTACACTGCCTGCATCCGCCCCATCATGACTTACGCATCAGTAGTGTTTAGTCATGCTAGTGAGGCCCACCTTCATAAACTTCAAGTCATCCAAAACCGTTTTCTTCGTAATGCAACCGGCGCCCCGTGGTATATCCGGAACACCGAGTTGCATTGCGACTTAAACCTTCCCTCTCTAGCGCAGTTCAATAAGGACTGCGCCCGCCGATACTTTGATCGAGCGCCCCACCACCCGAACCCATTGGTTGTCCAGGCATCGAACTACTCGACTGCCTCTTCTATCCCATTTTTCAAACCCCCCCGTCGCCGACCACGGCAGGTATTAGACGACCCGGATGACCCCATCGCAGCCATTACGTTGGCAGCTTTAGCGTTATCCGCAAGTCGTCGAGGTAAAATCCCCAGGTGTGAGGTAATCAGAGGTCACACAATCAAACACCGAGCTCGCCGGCGAGCTCGAGGCAAAAACAAGGTCACGATAAATTGCTCTCCAAATAGTCAAAGAGTATTATTCAGTAGGGCCCAATTGTGCAACACTGCAGTTGCACAGAGGCATTTTGCTCCGATCCCCCCCATGTCTCTCGACAGCGAGACAAGCCGAGGTCCGAACCACAGTGGTGCCCTTGAGCTCGCTGTCAACCCCTCCTATAGTAGCGGTACGTTTTCGGCGTCCGCAGGAGACGGAGGTAGAAAGCGCTTTTCGCCTTCTACGCCCGTCTCGGGAGAAGTGCCTTCGGCACTTCTCCCTCCCGGGCTATTGTAGGGCCAGGCCCTCGCCCAAAACCCGGTGGAGCTGGACGACCGCACAGGCGGTAGCCAGCATCTATGTCCTCCCTAAAAAAAAAAAAAAAAATCGATTTAATAGGTAGGTAAAAAAAAAGTTAATTTAATCTTATCATACATCCAAAAAATATAGGATACAATCGTTTTAATAAACAAATTCAAAAGCTAGAAAAATACCAATAAAATTCATGCGACAGTCTAAAGCCTGTATGAAAGTGTGAAGGTTATTTCGGATAATTCGGATCATTAGAAACTATTGTAACCATATCGTGACGCCAGTGATATACGTGACAAAATCACGATTATTTTTACCGTGATATTTTTGGATATGTGTAATAGATTACTCAAGGAAACTCCAGGTTTATATCAATACATATAATAATCCACTCTTGTTGCATACAGTATTAGTTATTTTAATTTTTCTATTAATAGGGACAAATATACAATAGTTAGCTCTTTTCCGTACAACTGTCACTCTTCGACTGATTACTTCAAAAAATGAACGGTGAACGAACGGGTGAAAGAACGAACGACTGCCCAGGAAGCAAAACAGTCACAGACTATTAATAAAGTAATATTAAAGTTTACATTCTTATTCAAATTGTGTATTTATACATCAATAATTTAAACATATATTTTATGAACCTAACAGCTCGTCCATCCTGATATAAGTTCACGCCCTCGTGAACATACTCAAAAATAATAAACTACGTTATCCTTAACTTATAGAAAATGTAATGGACAAAACAATTTTATTGATACTATAACAGGTTAATTAAGAGATTTACAAAAATAAACATTGAGTAAATATTTTGTGCTAATTTACAATTTATTTGATAGCGTAGTGTGCGATTTACTTTTGTTAACAAATGTATTGTTATTAGATATTAGGGCGCACGTTGTGCGGACATTTTGCCCAATAAATAATTGCGCACCTTGCGCGGGCACTTTGCCCAATAAATGATTGCGCACCTTGCGCGGACACCTTGTCCATCATATAATTGTGCACGTTGCGCGGACACTTTGTCCAAAATATAATTGCGCACCTTGCGCGGACACCTTGTCCATTATGTAAATGCGCACATTGCGCGGACACTTTGTCCAGAACATTCTTATACAATATCTCATGGTAACGCACGCTGCGTAGCGTAGGGCACATATTGTGATCAACAAATACATTAATACAATAATTATTATCAGTTCCATCCCAAAATAATTAAATTTTGACATCATTATATCTCTTACTTAACAAGGTGCATCGGATACTTTATATTTATTCAATCATATATAAACATTTTACTGATTATTGAGATCAATACTCCATTTTTTTTTATCTGGTTTGTTGGCCTATTGTCCAAACAATCTACTATATTTACAAATATTAATCTAGATGTATAATTCAACCACTTTGATTATTTATGAAGGTATACATAATTTACTATGACATTAATTTGATAAGAATTAAATTGTGATTATGCTAACTATTATCTGTATCATTATCTTTATATCATGTTATATCAGAGGAGACATCTAGACATCTCTTTAAACACATCCATGGAAAGATTTTATCTACAGCAAAAATCCCAGTGTAAGTGCTTTCCCTTTCTTTGTTATAGGTGTGTCAGTGACCTCAACTATCATTATGTAATATTCTGATTATTTTAAAAGGACCTGACATTTTCGGTAATAATTTACTTCTATTTATTTTCTACTTTTTCCTACTGTATTCGCTTTTCTGTCTATCCTCACTACTCATAAAAAATTAATCTCAACCTTATCCTTTAAAACCTCCCTAGTACAATGAGAATCATCGTCGTAAACATTTCTGGCATTTAACTAAAGGCTTCTTTCATACCATTATAATATATTCACGACGTGTCCTATTTCATGATAATTAAAATATCTCGTTGGTTTACTAGAATCTAGCTTTTGTACTTTACGGGTAAACTCTGTGGTAGGTCGTAAAATTTTCATAGTATTTTTTTTTTTTTCAAATTTCTCATGATTTACTCTTCTTAAATATCCAACTAGTTCATCAGCGTCTTCAAAACCTACTTCTTCAGCACCATAACGTATTGATCTGTCTTTAATATCATAAACTATACAACCTATAGTATTATCACCTAGAACACCGCAACGATTCAAAGCTATTAACTTCTCATAATTGACCAAACAAGAACTTAATTCGAGCGAAGCGTCTCTCTTTCAACTTACACAAAAATGCTTTCGTATGTCCGGTTGTTCTCCTATACACGTCGCAGTTCTCACCGATTCTCTCGAAATTTTGTGAGCAGGATTGATAAGTCCACAATTTAATTTTGTCGATTCAGTTTTTGTATTTGTTTTTTTTTTATGACTGAGATATGACATGATGTAAATTATATGGTGGTAAAAGTATGGACGCCTGCGCTAAATTTAATGGCAATGTACCTAATACGCACGCCAGTTTATTCAATTGTAAGCTATGCAAGGGCAGATTTTTCTCGGAGTGCTACTAGGAATAATTTAAATAATATTTTGGAAAGGACAGGAAAAGCAGTCATAAACTTTTCTTGCCAAGCTTTCCATGAGTGTAAAACCGACGGCTGTCCTTCGTACCAACGTTTTGCAGTACCCACTAGTTTTAGCAATGCATAGCGTACAGTTTGTTTGCTCTCCCAACAGTAAATATCAGGACACTCCTTAACCTAGTTTAACCATGTACTAATAGTTCGGTTCTTTATTTTAGGGTCAAACTCAGGCACAACATTAACTGACGCAAATGTTTCTCTGTATGAAAAATTGTGCTTTATTTAAACTATCCACTACATTTTTATTCATGACCAACTCATCAGTGGTCAATTTTTGTGCTATCTCAGCATTAGAACCGCATGGCACTTCGTCGCAAAAATTGTGAGGCAATGATAATAAAAGTTAATACCAAATATAATACCAAACATAATACCAAAAAGAAAACACCAGCTTCTATTGAATTACTTTAAAATAAAATTACTTCAGTCCCTCACGAAGCACTGTTTTTATAATTTAAGATATTTATTATCTGACTGAGAATATTTCATATAGTTATGACATATTAATAATTAATTTTATAATGATAAATATAAAATTTTAATTTATTGTGATTTAATTGTGATAATGACTTATTTTTATATCAATTGTTTAGTATTGTAATATTGTGTGTAGATGATAACTAAGATATTGTGATTTATGATTATACAAATAGTTTTTTACATTAATTTTATATATGTATATTTTTAATGTGTTACATAATATTTGCATGTCCTATTGTGACGAAGCACGCTAAGCTGCTCAATAGAACCTGTATTATGTAATCATTTAAAATCTGTATTATGTGACCGTGTTTCTGGCAAATAAATGACATTTTATTTCATGGTTCAAGTTGAATACCTTCATTCACATATTTAGTTGATACATTAACTGGCTGTTGGTTCAATTGATAAGGTAGTTATACCTCCATTATCTAACGCTTGTAGTTCAAAAGTGGCATTATGTTGTTGCAAGGTGGTGAAGCTACGATCATTCAAACTAGGTACTTCTATAAGTGGCATATTAGGTGTCAGAGTTTTAAGTGATTTCCTAGCTCGCCTACTTCGTTTTGACTGATCATTACTTCGTGAACGATTTCTACTACAAGATTAGGGTGTTTTCATGGACATTGTGCACTACGTAACCGAGACTCGTTCCGCCGACGCCGTTTTTCACGTACAGTCTGATCTGACCTTGAAGATGAGCGAGACCATCACCGCGTTGCCCACGGGAACGCTTGGCACCCTCTTCTGCTGCATGACCGGACACGCCGATCTCGTGTACGCTGGTATCGAGTTTGCGATCCACGTCTCGAAGCAGACCGCGATAGCCGGCCACGTGGATGTACTTGCCTCGGCATTGTATTCAAACAATGACAACCTGAGATATGTGGAATGTATTAGTAGTTATTAAATACAAAGGATCTCATTAACTTTCTAAACTTAGCGCCACATATTATTTACAACATACACTTTAACACATTATTCCTTAACGATAATAGTATATGCACACAAACGGATTAAAACTTTTTCAAATATGTAAGATGTAAAGCCACTGGAGTTTATTTGCAAAGAAAAACAAAGAAAACATATTTTTATCTACCTGATATATATCACCAAATGACTATCACACATTTATGATGCATCTTGTAAACCATATGTTCAATGCTGGAAGATAAACGTTGTTGGAATAAAATTACAATCTCGATACTTAACACTGTTGTCTACTTACCCACTTGCGAACAGAAATCCCCAAAATATCGAATAATCGGGCGGATTAAAACGGATTTCAAAGTACAACAGGTATGTAGTACAGCTAGGCATCACAACGTCTAGGTTATATGATCCGACATGCCTCAGTCGCTTCTCTCCGAAAAGTAACGATTCAGACTGCTGTCAAATGTCATTACTGCTAATTTCAATCAAAGAAACTTCTTGACGTTTCCGAAGGTTTGCGACAGATATTGCTTTTATCTTTATAAGCAATTGATTAAATTTGATAAACGTTCCAAAACCATCATGGCGTCACAGTGATGACGCTGTGACACTGTGACCTTTTACAAGTTACTTCAATTGTAGTGACAATAAGTTTGTAAACATAAAAAGTGACAGTTTTTACCACCAATGCTCACTGTATCGTATACATATATACGACAAAATACAAGCATTCAAATGATGAACTACCAAAAAACTAAATGGCATAAAATATAATCATTTGCAACTCACCTTGTATTTAACCTGTTTTAATATCAAACCTTTGTCTTGTCAATGCACTAGCCGAGTAGACGTTGTCATACCACTTCTGAAGTTGTAATAGATTACTCAAGGAAACTCCAGGTTTATATCAATACATATAATATTCCACTCTTGTTGCATACAGTATTAGTTATTTTAATTTTTCTATTAATAGGGACAAATATACAATCGTTAGCTCTTTTCCGTACAGCTGTCACTCTTCGACTGATTACTTCAAAAAATGAACGGTGAACGAACGGGTGAAAGAACGAACGACTGCCCAGGAAGCAAAACAGTCACAGACTATTAATAAAGTAATATTAAAGTTTACATTCTTATTCAAATTGTGTATTTATACATCAATAATTTATACATATATATTTTTATGAACCTAACATATGGAACCACAGTCACGGTGATAATAAAATAACGCCTTCCCCACCTCTCTACAGCACAAACTTAGGTAATCGTAATGTCTAACTCTCCTACCCACAATTTCCGCAATGAACTAAATTTATACACACATGTCATCTCACTCATGAAACACAACGTCTGCGTTTGCTAATTTTTTGGTGGCGCCACCTAGTATGGTCTTGTTGCTGCTCGCAGCATCGACGCGTTTCAATTCTACGCGAAGCATCCTCAAAAGGTCTTGACTATACGAGCGCACGATATGGTGGAAGGTCTTTTCGCTTGGCTAGCTACAACCCGCTAGTACAAGTCTGCCGCCAAGCACCTTACAGTGTATTCCGTCCTGTATAGTCCTTAGTAGTCTGTAGTGTAGTCCTTGAGAGCCAGTTATTTTAGGACTAGTCCATTTACCATCCTTGATCACACTATTACTTACAGCAGGTAAGAAATCCGCAGTTCAAAATATTTTAAGCCAATAATTTTCAAAGTCAAAGAGTAATCATGAAAACTGAAGGTGACCATATGAAAACAAACAAGAAAATCACAATTTAGAAAAAGAGAACCAAGCAAATGCGAAATTAAAACGCTATTTTTCACAACTTTACAAGCGGAAAAATAAAAATACCAAAACATACTACAAAACTTTGACTTTTGACTTTGACTAATTGACTTTTGCAAATTTATTAATACAATAACACGAAATGTGAATGGTTTTTTGTAGCTTTTATAAACAAAACTAGCTTTCGGGCGCGGCTCCGCCCGCGCGTATGTCGGTTATCGCGCAAAAACATTAACCTCTTTTTGCGCAGTTGGATATAAAATATCCTATGTTTTTTCCCGGGTCTCAAACTATTTCCATACCAAATTTCATTCAAATCGGTCCATTAGTTTTGTCGTGAAAGCGTAACAGACAGACAGACAGACAGAGTTACTTTCGCATTTATAATATTAGTACTGAAGTACTGATATAGTACTGATGGTATTGGTGTGATTCCTAAATGTGAAACACGGAGCAACAATGGTTGTTAGTATACCAATATATTATTTACTGTGTACATTTTTACCATCGATATTTTGTTTTATTATTACGTATAATATTAAAAAAAACTATTTTATTTTATTTAGCTAGATAATTTATAATCTAAATTTAAACCGTATTGACTGTTAGAGACCGTTGAGTCTGAAACAAAAATCTCTTGATGAATTTTCAAAATGTGACAAACAAAAAAAAAATATTTAAAAAATACTTCAATTTGTGTTTTACAGAGGTCCACCTACACGCCCACTAAGTTTGTCTAATCCACCACCAAACACCCAGTGAAGGGATCGATTCCTGCCCGAGACAAAAAAAATGTGGTCTAATAATTTGTATATGTGATCATTACTATTATTAACTATATAATAAACGTCACGTTCGTTAAGTTATAACACTAAAACGACTCTACCTTGCTGTTGTTCTATGTAATAGACACGTAATTGCCGCACGTGGCAGCGCAGATAGCGCCGAGGTCCGACGGCGACGGCCAGCCACGGAAAAGTTTGTTATAAATTAGTTTTAAGCATGTTAATAGCTGGTGTAGAATTATAGGCCCCACTAATGACCTTTAAATATTTTTTGATAAGAGTGACATCTCCCGAGCTCTAGACATTCAGAAAAAGCTGAATTTTGGCCGAAGGGTGTCAAGTTCCGGCGTTCCTCAGTCGGATACCTGACGTTTGCTCATCGCATTAATAGAAGAAATCGTCACTAATAAATTGAAATAAAATTGTTATTACATCATACACACTATTATGTATGTTAGTCTAGTGTTGAAGTTTTGTGAGGTTGTGTTATATATAATGCTTAGTTGCCTGAAATAAATATATAATTATATTATTTAAATATTATAAATTAAACAGGCAAACACAATCACGTTGGAATCGAGTACGTATCACGGGTTTCGAGCATGTCGGATGCTCATCATCAGGGCGAGTGCTGCGCCGCCCCTGCGAGCTCCCGACGGGCACTGCGGAGCGCGGGGGGCGCGGCTCGGCGCGATACCGGCGCCGGCGGCAGCGGAGAGCTGGGTAGGGGCGGAGCAGGCCAGCGCCATAGGTGCTAGGTGACCACGCAATTACCCGCTTAGATTTAAGGATAGATTAGAAGTACCTAGGTACAAATTATTGATGCAAATAAATATTTAATAAATTGCCGGCCGAATAAAAGTTTGATGAAAATTAACATAACCTTACCATAAAACATACCCATAGAGATATAAAATACTATTTCTCTTTTCTGTGAACATACCTATAAACTTATTGATTGAAAAATGTTATTACACCATAGAACAATACCATTGTGACAAATATTTACTTATAAAAACACATATTGGGCCGCTCAACACAAAGTTGCCTCCAAACCTGGGTCATTATGTAATGATATATGTAATTTGTTATTAAGATACCTAGATAATATGCAATAAATGATTTTAATTTGAATTTGACGAGGTCCTAGCGTATCCGGCGTTTCGGTCGTCTCTGTGAGCATCATCGTCATCAGCACACGTGAAGCCATTTATAATATTTGAATATGTGTGAAACTCACGAGAATTTCATTTCAAAAATAATATTAAATGAGGTAACACTTTAAAAAGTGATATAACTAATTATTCGCATAGTGATGTCGTGATTAAGTAGTAGCGGACAGTTGACGATCGCGCGGACGAAACGTATTATAGACCGTATTTCTTACTTGACTCTTTGAGACACCATGCACCGTCAACAGTATACCCAAAACACGTAAGTGGTCTGTGTGGCACTCTATTTTCAGCATCTCCTGAAAGGCCTATTACACGATAAAAGTCCCATGTTTTCTATTTTACAGATATTGAATGTTTGATATCGATTCGCGGCTCGTTTTATTTAAATGGCGTAGAATCCGTTCCGTTGAGCACCAAATGCTTTGACACATCAATACAACCCAATTTAAGAGAAATTGATGGCACCGGACAAAAACTTTGTCACGAAAAACGTTCGTTATACAATTTTCCACTAAATCACCTTGCGTTATGATCTATTTTCGTATGAAAGTAATATTAGGTATATTATAACCAAAAAATCATTACTTACTTGTTTCATCGTATAACATTGTTGTACTTACGTTAAACCATGTATTGAGTTGGCCGAACAAGTGTCATTCATGATATACATGGGTGAATATACGCTATTTGAATTCCAGTGGTCCACCAATAAATTTTATGTTAAGCTTATTATATTAATGTATGCTTAAAAAATAAAGAATATGGTCAAAAGACCATGTAGGCCAAATAAAAATTTGGCCCACATAGTCTATTCACGATAATAGTTTAATTTAAGGCATTAATAGTTGAAAATAGTTACAAATGTATACTCCTCTGGCATCCCCCATTACTAAATTTTAATGATTTTATGGCCAGATACTTTAAATAGGTATGCCATTCTGTTCTTTTTTAACATTATCATATGCTTTTATAAACATCGCAACATATTTTAACAAAATATTACTGTAAAAATATTTATAATACATAAAAAACAATGACTTATTTTCATGTCATGTTACATAATGTCACTTCATCTGGCGAAACCCAAAGAAGTAAAATTTTACTTAAAACCGCAAAGATATGTTTTTGACCGTGAAATACGCGCGTACAATAGCGTGAAGTTAGAAGCAAGCTAACAACGTCAAGCAAATTTCCAAGAATATTGCGTCAATTTGCAATTTACTGTAGGAAAGCGTCTTTGTGCCAGTTGTTAGAGTATTTCCTTTGGTAAGTATATGTTTTTGTATTTTATCGTTACGAAATTGTATATTTGCACAATGCAATGTTTATTGTGTGTCGATGTCATGTATTACGTTAAACAGTGGTCAGAAAAGCGAGTGATGTTATTTTTGTAGGTTATATGCGCTTTTGTCACGTCTCTGGTGTCACTTCTCTGGCATATTTCATGCCAGAGGAAATATATAAGCGCCAGGAAAGTGACAAAAACGAGGAAACTATCTGGTAAATACGTCGTACATGAAGATCCTCTCTAACCAAATATGTTTATTCTGTTATTTTTAAGTACGGGTAATCAAAACTTAAGCATTAACAAAATATTAATTAAAAATAAAGTTGCATTTAAAAACTGTGAAGACTGGATGTATCTTGTTTATTAAAAAATGTACAAATACTATAATGTATATATGTTTTATTTAATATTAGTCCCCTTTCTTAGCTAATAATCAATGGTCTATCACTTCCCTGTTTTAAGGCGATTAGAGTCGCCAATGGCCTTGAGCATCTGGACCTAATCGAGCTTACTTTACTCGCGCATCGCCGCATACGTTCCGCGCTCGCTGCACAAATATAACGGTCAAAGAATATGCAGATGCGCGATGTGCTCCGGTAACATGGCACTTTATATTCCTACCGTACGATTCTAGTGAGTATCCGCAATTGCAACTGCGACTGAGATCAGTCGTCAAATGAAAATGTATAGTGTACCTACCTAGGTTGTTCTAGACGTCTTTATTCCTTTTCTTTATTTTTCAATGTCATCTGCCGAGTGAAGAAAAATGCTACGGTTTGACTGAAAATTGATATCTAGGTTGTTGTAGACGTTATTATTCCATGTTAAGAATTTGTTTTACGTTGACGTCTGCCAAGTGAAAAATGTACTTCGATTTGGCTGAAAATCGATATCTAGGTTGTTTTCAGTTCGCACACAGACTCTTTAAAAAATCTGCAAATTTTAGTAATATGCTACATAAACGAGTTTTCCAATTAAAATAACCTGTCATTCGTACAACTTTTGCAAGAAGATTTAGCCCTTTTATTAAAACATATTTATATAATCAAGTCCTGAATTTTTCAGTTTATATATCACCATATAGCATCATACATACAAACACGTAAATAACACAAATTTAGTTAACATATAAATACCACCTGTGTGGATAATTTATAAAAAAAATGTATGAAACTGAACAAGATGTTATTTTATGGATAATTTGTAAGTTACATTTATGTTTCTAACTATTTTGCGTGAAAAATTGTACTGAAGTCAACTGTGCACTGTACAGCTATCAATTAAGGTCTTAACGATACAAACTTCAACGTCGAAGTGTGAAGACCACCAGCAATACAAGATTTGGAAAAAGTGTTATTGGCTTAAATAAAGATTCATATTATTGTTTATATTATTATTATTATTCTGGACGTTTTTATTCCAAATTTGGTTTTTATTTTTCGATGACGTCTGCCTAGTGAGAAAAATTACTAAGATTTGGCTAAAAATCGATATCTAGGTTTTTCGGGGCGTCCTTATTCCAAATTTGGAATTTACTTTCCGATGACGTCTGCCAAGTGAAAAACTACTTCGATTTGGCTGAAAATCGATATCTAGGTTGTGCTGGGCGTCATTATTCCGAATTAAGATTTATTTTTTTAATGGCGTCTGTCAAGGGAAGAAAGTTACTCCGATATCTAGGTTGTGCTGGGCGTCATTATTCTACATTTGGATTTCATTTTTCAATGACGTTTGCTAAGTAAAGATAGATGACGTATTTTTAAAACGCTAAGATATATCGGATAAGAGTAAGAAAATTATAATAATCAATCGTTTATTCAAATCTCCTTATAAATGAGATTATAGCCGACGCGGGTTTACTCGTTTAAAAACGACGATATAAAAGGAAGATTTGTATAATGGCGAAAATACATTGAAAAATAAGAATAGGGACGACTGTGTCGTACGCAAAAATACAAAATGGCCAACGTTTGTGCTATTGGACATGTCGGCCCTTGAGAAGGAAGTATTTACCTTTAGATTTTCTCGCCCATAGGTGGGAAGCAGTCTTCCACCCGCTACTCGCATCAAACAAACACTACTTTCCGGGTACGAGATATGAGATGAATAATTTCTTGTCTAGGAAATAATAATATGGGCAATTTATCAACAGCTATATTGTAAAGATTGGTTCCATCGTGAAAAGGTAACCGATATACTTTCTCATTTAGTAGGAGATTTGAATAATTGATTTATAAGTACTTTTCTTTAAACTTTCGTGAACTAAACTCATGTTTCTAAATTACATTAACGAAAACCAAGCGGGGTAGATTTAAATCGCTAACGCCGCTCCTCAAGACGATGACACCCGCTTCTTCAGTCTACTCGTGACCACGGTCAATGCAACTTGATTGAAACGTCGAGGTTAGTCAAAATATTATTTTGATGTTAATTCGTGGGTCTTTGATAAGTAATCATAATTTTGCTTCCAGGAAAACCAAGATAAATATCGATTTGTAGCCAAATCAAAGTAACTTTTTCCACTTGGCCGACGTCATTGTTAAATAAATTCTAGATTTGGAATTAAGACGTCTAGAACAACCTAGATCGATATCTAGGTTGTTCTAGACGATCGATCTTTTCAGCTAAATCGAAGTTACTTTATCTACTGGGCATACGTCATCGTAAACAAATTCTAAATTTGGAATAATAACGTCTAAAACAACCTAGATATCCATTTTTAGTCAATTCTGAGTATTTTTCTTCACTTGGCAGACGACATAGATAAAATTTTTCCAAATTCGGAATAATGACGCACAGCACAACCTAGATATCGATTTTCAGCAAAATCGGAGGAACTTTTTCACTTGGCAGACGTCATCGGAATATAAATTCCTAATTTGGAATAAGGACGTCCAGAAAAACTTAGATATTGATTTTCAGCCAATTCAGAGTAACTTACTTCCCATGGCAGACGTCATCGAAAAATAAATTTCAAATTCGGAATAAAACGTCCAGAACTACCTAGATTTTGAATGTTAGCCAAATTGGAGTGACTTTCCTCACCTAGCAGATGTCGAAAAATGTATGCCAAATATTGAACAAAAACGTCCAGAAAAACCTAGATATCGATTTTCAGCCAAATAGGAGTAATTTTTTTCACCTGGCAGACGTCTTCAAAAAATTAATTCTTAATTCAGAATGACGATGTCCAGAACAACCTAGATTTTCAATTTCAGCTAAATCAGAGTTACTTTCTTCACTTGGCAGATGTCGTCGAAAAAATTATTTCAAATTTGGAAAAAAGACGTCCAGAAAAACCTTGATTTCGATTATTAGCCAAATCGGAGCAACTTTTTTTACTTGGCAGACGTCATCGTAAAATACATTCCAAATTCGGAATAAAGACGTCCAGAACTACCTAGATTTTGAATTGCATCCAAATTAGAGTAACTTTCCACACTTGGCAGACGTCATAGAAAATACGTTCAAAATTCGGAATAAAGACGTCCAGAACTACTTAGAGTTTGAATTTCAGCCAAATCGGAGTAACTTTTTTCATTTGGCAGACGTCATTGAAAAATAAATACCAAATTCGGAATAAAGACGTCTAGAACTACCTAGATATTGAATTTCATCAAATCGGAGTAACTTTCTTCAATTGGCAGACGTCATCGAAAAATAAATACCAAATTCGGAATAAAGACGTCTAGAACTACCTAGATTTTGAATTTCAGCCAAATCGAAGTAACTTTCTTCACTTGGCAGACGTCATAGAAAAATAAATTCCAAATTCGGAATAAAGACGTCTAGAACTACCTAGATTTTGAATTTCAGCCAAATCTAGGTAACTCTTTTCACTTGGCAGACGTCATCGGAAAATACATTCCAAATTCGGAATAATGACGTACAGCACAACCTAGATATCGATTTTCAGCCATATCGGACTAACTTTTTTCACTTGGCAGACGTCATCAAAAAATAAATTCCAAATTTGGAATAAGGACGTCCAGAAAAACCTATATATCGATTTTCAGTACTGTAACTGTAACAGTCAGTTCGTCCACTGCTGAACACAGCCTCACTTTTTAAGGGGGTATTTGCCATAATCCCCACACTTGGCAGGCGTCTTGGGGATCGCAATGTAATTTGGCAGTTCTTTAGAAGGCGCTGCTGCCCCCCTTTAAGTAGTTTTCCCTTAGACGCTTCTGACGACACCCACGGGATGATATGGGGAGGTGCAATTCTAACCCGGCACCCCACGTGGCTGCCCACCTTCCAGTAGTTTTCCCTTAATCGCCTCTTACGACACCCACGGGATTATATGGGGAGGTGCAATTCTAACCCGGCACCCCACGGTGCTAATCTCCCTTACCTATCTCTCACTATTTTCGAGATACGTTATCCATCTTCACTTGGCAGACGTTATCTTTATGTAGTACTAGCTTTCCGGGCGCGGCTCCGCCCGCGCGTATGTCGGTTATCGCGCGAAAACATTAACCTCTTTTTGCGCAGTCGAATAAAAACTATCCTATGTTTTTTCCCGGGTCTCAAACTATCTCCATACCAAATTTCATTCAAATCGGTCCAGTAGTTTTGGCGTGAAAGCGTAACAGACAGACAGACAGACAGACAGACAGAGTTACTTTCGCATTTATAATATTAGTACTGATTAATTAACCTATATCAAAACACCTAATACAATTATCAAGAAAAGCTTAGAACTCCAAAAGATGTATGTAGCCCCATACAAACTCTAAATGTAGTAGAGAACCATTTTGTACCCTACAAACTACTAAAGCCGGAAACTATTTACCATAATATAAAAAAATATATTATCTTTAGTTAACCAGTTATAACATGAGAGCGTTATAGACATTACTAATTAATTTTGTACATATATTATAAAACTTTTCATTGATCTTATTGATAAGGCCGTCCATTGTAATTTACCCAATTGTTATTGTAATTGTCAATTTCAAGTTTTGATTCTTTTCATATGTGAGACAATTCGAATAAAATTTGTCTACAAAATACCAATAATAAAGCGTCACCGCGCATACTTCACGTCGCAATCAAGTTGGCCCTCTGCAGCGAGCGAATCATTGCACGCACACAGCTACGAATCTCGCGTGTCAATACACTAATACAAAGACAAGATCGTTATCAGTCGAAAGCGCGAGCGGAGCTACGAGCGACACAGCCTCCCCGTGCCAACGCTTGCGCAACACTGCCGCCCGCGTCCGCGCAGAGCACCTCGGAACCGCAAGCGTTCTGAATCTGAATAATTCGACATTTTCTTAGGAAAATATCAATGGATTTACAAATGCTATGTTATAATTGTAGTATAACAATCTAGAAATTTAATGGTACAATTTATTTTTCAAAAATCGTAGCCGTTTAGAAGGAGTTCGCCATATAAGTCAAGAAATAGTATGTAGTTTGAATTTTTTTTAAGGCAAAAGTAATAGTAATACCCTAAAATCATATGTTGCAAATGTTGTACTTGAATTCATCTATAAAATATATTTTTTTCAAGTCTTCAACTTCAGCGGTTACGGAGGAGTTCGCTTTAGAAAGTACGAATTTGACGTACCCAAGGGCCTTAATTTGTCACTACTCTACCAATAGTGTCACTCCCCTGGTAACACATTTTCCTATGGTGCCTATAAAATTAAAAAAATAGAAAAATCTTCTGGTCCTAATCATCACAATTTTTAAAATAGTGCCAAATAGATAAATTATCAATATTGAATGGAACAGATAACATTTCCTTCAGGGACACAAAAAAATCAAATACCATATATTCACCCATATATAAAAATCATCACGAGAGATTTTTAAGATTGAGTGAGCACTTTATTGGAAATACTTGGTAAATCATTCGTAGTAGGACTCGTCTGGATGAGGATTCCGCACTACGAGTATAAGTAAGTAGAGCTCACCACGCTAAGGGCACAACGTATAATTTAATATATATTTATCACTCTGCCACCCGTCTGTTCGTCTGTCTGTTCATATATCTGTTGTTCGTGAACGGAGTGACGCGTGAATTGTGAAAATGAAATTAAGATATTCAGATTCAGATCAGATTCAGATCTATATTTTGAGTTGATATAATTAATACAATGCAAAACAAAATTTTAATGAATATTCATAAAATTATTTCTCAGGGCTTTTTTCTATTGCACGCATAGGTAGGCAAATTTGGCTAATAACTAATATTTTATATTTTTATAGGTATACAAATTTTACGAATGCGAAATGCTTGATTTGCTCAAAAATTATATGCCAACGATGAATATACAGTCGAGTCTCGTTAATACAAACCTGCGAAATTCGAACCTCTCTGAAATTCGAAGTTACCATGAGTTCCCTAGAAAATCTCTTTATATTTCGAACTAAATCAATACATTTTATGCACTTGGTAATTTGAACGAAAAAATACCACGCTACCCAACAAAATGACGCGTTAATTCGAACTCATCGGCGAGAAACAGGTGATCCTCTCATAAACAAGTCCTAGTAATCCATCCCACCGCGGAGACATCTAAGGTACATTACAGAACAAGTTCAAGCTTATATCATCCTACACGAGCCTTTGTTTGGAAATGATTAGTTTAACATACACTTAGGCACGAATTGTTTTCTAATCTCTCAAAAATTTCGAACCATTTGATATTTCAAACACTCGATAATTCGTAACACTTTACGACTTCCTCGAGTTTCGAATTGACGAGAGTCGACTGTAGTAAAAAACATCCCAGTTTTGTGACGAAAAATGTTCGTTACACAGAGCCCATTGCACGTTTGTTTTATGAACCAATCAGTATGAACAACTGTTTGTGTTACGTGGGTATCATCCAATAATAATTCAACACTACAACCACTAATATATAATAGGCTACATCGGCAGAACAACTCAAGCGGCGCAAATATGTTAACCTCAGTAGTGGTTACATATTTGAAATGTTTGGTATAGAGAAGTTGGGATCGTGGGGACCGTATTTTTTAAAACGTATCTGATCGCATGGCCAATGCCACGCGTGACGGAGCGAACTTTTCATATGCAGATTAGCTCGACGATGGATGGCTGCTTTTTTTTAATTTCTCTCAATTTTATTGAAGACTATGATGTGATAAACGTACGCCACGAGTATTCTGTAAGCTTCTTTCTACACTTGTATAACAATGTACTATATCAGTGTATCATCATCACCATCATCCCATATGTACATATACACGACACTCAGGGGAAGAAATGAGGGAGGATGACATTCTAAACTGGCACCTCATGGGGTAGTATCTGAAATAAAGGCGGTTATATCAGTATACACACTATGGTACGAGTATATCTAATCTGGTAGCATTTTAATTACTATTATATACGTAAGTCTGGCATCAGTGTACTCAGAGTATATAATCATCTCTAGAGTGCTATTATTCCTTACTATATTTTCGCGTTTGTAATGAAAATAACATTTTCATTAGCCACGGCCTACGCTCGCTCCCGGGAGGAAAGAAAAAATATGCTTCTTGATTACCAAGAAGCGTAATGAATACTGTTATAATACGGCGTAACTTTACAAATGAGTATTATTTATTTATGATGGAAATCATGCACCTGAAAATTTATTTTGTGAAATCAAATCATTTATTTGCTAAAATACATGTCACATAAGATCTTATATTAGTGGTTTAGTATACGACATATTTAGTCTGCAAGCTAGAAGACGTGCAAATATATTTGTTTATCCATTTATACCTAACCTAAATATTTATAAGTTTTTCTGATTTTTTAAAATCATATTTTCTCTAATAATATAATTTTATAAAACATTTTTTTACTAATACCACACAGGGTAAATCCATGGTCGTTGATATTACCAAGTCGTTTCTTTCAATATTTTTTTTCTAGAGAAGTCTGAACATCATTTACGGCCGCATCATCACTTACCATCTGCTGTGATAGTGGTCAAAGGCAGCATTAATAAACCCTTAGTTGCGAGTTTGACTCGTAGATAGCTGGTAATATTATTTGAATAAAGAAGCAATTTCCAAGCAAGTGAGAGAAAAAACATCTTATTATGCCTGATAGAAACCCAAGCTTTTAGCTACTTAAAATGATTTAGTTATAGCAAAGAATAATTAATTGATTTAAGGTTCAACATTTTAATGGAAAGTTCCTTCTTAATTTTCAAGACGAAAGTTGTAGGGACAGCGGTTTTAGGGCAAACAGATTTAAAAATACTTGTAAAAAACGAGTATGTAATGTTTTGGTGTAGACGAATTATAATCAGAATGGGATTTGGTGAGAAAGAAAATATAGCTATGAAAACTGACCTTTATTATTATAGAGCTGTTACTATCTCATCTGATGGTAAATGCTGAGGCGGTCAAAAATGTTGGTAAGGCTACGCTTGTTTGATATCAGCTCTCAAAGGCAGCTGTTGGCACATAACATCAAATGAAAACACATTTCTTACTTGCAAATGCCCTACCACCATTTTTATAATTAGTGTCTTGATGGTCGAGACTAGTTAAAATAGGTTCTATGAATTATACAATCGGATTTCACATCAATTGCGAGGAAATTAAACATAAATAACGTTAGTAATTCATATATCTTTCATTAAAATTTAAATTGATTAATCTCGAATGGTCTATTTCGAGTGTTTCGAAATACATATAAATATATATAGGTATTATGACCTGCAAACTTCTTACATTATATTCAAATGTAAAGTAAACCTCTTTGATCAATTTAATATGTTTTTTTTTTCACTTGTGCAGGCTTTATGCACTGAAACCTAGAAACTATTTTAGTCCGATTGCGCTGCGCAATACTTAATGAACATGAGACGTGCAAAATAAATTAAACCGTTACTTAATGCTTTGGACAGATGTAAGTCGTCATTTTCGCTTATTAGTTACTTTCTTTAATAATCACTTTCACTTACTCTTCTGATATATCTCGTCTTTTGATTTATTTCAACTCTTTCCCGACTCGTTTGACCAGTACGAAAAGCCAACACGAGATAATGTACATTTATTAAAATGTCGATAATGTATGATTTTTAAATATTAAATTAATCTATTAACAAATAAGGTAATGTAATACAACAATCACTTACAAACCGAAAATTACTTTTTCAATTACTGTTTTTTTATGACGGAACAAGCTCGAGGCCTACCTGATGTTAAGCGGACTAACCTCTGCCTATAACAGATGCATTTCGTCACAAGACACGGATTGCACTGCGCCCGTACCTTTGAGACATAGTTATTAAGTCTCGTGTGCTTGTAATTTCACTAGCTCTCAAGGACTGCTGTCGAAGCACACCGTTAGGTGCTTGCCGACAGAGATTTTCTACTTGAGGGTGGGGCGCTAGCCAGCCGGGCATTCGCCCTTCCCCTTCCACCATGCGATGAAGCTCAAGCCCACGCCGGGATTCGAACCATGAACCTGCTGCTTGGCAGTCCATAGCCAATGCCACTGAGCCATCACTGCTTCAATTTCTTATTCAAATTCTTATATACCATTGTAGTACTTACCAATAATAAATCCTTATTGTGCCTCTTTTGACAAAGCTTGTCATTAAATAACCTGACAGCAAAATATGTTCGAAAAAGAGAAAAATAAAACAGCAAAATATTCCACCACGATACGCGCCTATACCGTCGCCTTTAAAACCCTATTTCCATAACAAAAGCGAAAAAATCGGAACCCCTTTACAGACACACTTGTCAGTTAATAGCTTGTAGACAAAGGTATTTGCATGACAAAGACGGCTATACACTACTAGGTCCATGTTGGAAAGAGAGCGTGAGCCCTGAAAAGCGCGCTTTTGATGACATTCGATAGGTAAACATAAGCATCGCGATTATTCGACTAAATGGAAAAGTGTAAATTGAATCGTTATCGCTACCATCTCGCGTTTTGAACTGGAGTTTAAGGGAATATATCCCTAGGGTAGTAACACACACAAAGGTAATTTTGATATTTTTAAATACGGTTGCGCCTCATTGGGCACACAACAACAACTGTAAAAAGAGTTTAATTATAAACAACTGGATGATGGCAACTATTCAACTACTCCATAAACAGGGGTTTGTCGTTAGCCCTATGTGATCTTCAGGCTTGGCAGGTGTCTTGAGGATTGTATAGTGTAAGTAGGGTGATGCTGCCTGCTTGCCAAATTTCTGGTGGCTTTTTTTCGGCATACTGCCAGCGGGCAAGGCACGCTGCCGATTCGTAATGTGCTAAATTATTTGGATTGCCTCTAGACCTGCGATGGCCTTTAGGTTGCCTAGTTTTTTTTGTTATAGTAGCTGTAGTGTTAGCTAGCCTTTTAACCACTATCTCACCTAATAGTATGTGATGATGTGGTCGAAGATGGTGTTCAAGCTGAACAAAACTTAGTAGCTTTCAAGGACAGCTGCCGGAACACACCGTTAGGTGCTTAGCGACAGATTTACAACTTGAGGGTGATAACTATCCAGGCGGGAATGCTAAAATGCCTTAACACCATGCTATATCGATTAATATCCAAAGACAACAACTGGTCCCTTCGAAGGACGTGCACGCTCAGTAGTAATGCCTCTAGCGGTCACCCATCCAACTCATTAGCTGATCGGTTAAGGCGGCTAAGCAAACTTCGCTACGAAAGGTTCGAAAATAAGTAAATAATCATTGTTTTATGAGTAGCAAGATTTATTGTGTACTAAGTACGTCACTATGTTATAAATTTGAAACGTCCGAAGTGGGTATAGTGTATTCACTTAATGACACAAAATAACACCTCTCTTTATATCACCCCTCTTTAACCAACTCCAAAAAACTCTCTCTGGAGGTTCTCAATTGTTCTGTTTTTATTATATGTTTGTTACCAAGAACTTTTGACTGGTTGAACGGATTTTGAAAACACTTTGTTATAATGCTGATGCTTGTCGTTTGGTCCCATTTAAATGGACCAAATCGGTCAAGCCGTTTTGGAGTTAACACTGCAATAAGTGAAAAATATTTACCTATCTTGAAAGTCGTTCAATCGATCCCTTTTGTAGCAAGGGTCACTAAAAAGAGTTGAAAAAATGTTATCCACAAAATGGAACCGACTTCAACAAGTTATTTCACACTTTGGGATGTTGAATTTGGTTCCATTTTGTGGATAACATTGTTTTTTAACTCTTATTAGTGACTCTTTTTTTTAATGTTGATAAAGCCGATAAATATGAACAATTACTAATAAGTTGCCATTAATATACATAATATCGCTTTACAGATACCGCCAACCAATGAAAATCCGTTCAGCAATTATGTTTGTAATTATTTCTCGCTGACACGGGTGAACCGATTTGTATGAAACTTAGAATAGCTGTAGGTCCTGATTCGAATCGATGTAGGCACACTTCGTGTCATTGTCTGCGCGGGTAAAAATGCAGGGTTCAGCAATACCATAGAACATATTATAGCAATACCATATTTTCAAGTTAAAATTTTTGAATTTCTAACAAAGTAAATTAACCCTTTCAGCGCATTTTGATAGTTACCTTATTTGTGTTTTGTTTTTGCATCGTCAGAAATTTAAACTTAACTACTTTTGTAGCTGGTCTTTTGGGCTTTTGCCCTAACAAGGAAAATGAGTGGGTCATCAGTAATATAGATCTGAAACTTAAAATTTTTGTAATAATGTCCATTTGTATTCAGTTGTTAACGAATGAAATTTTACATCTAAGTATATGAGATAAAAGCAGAAAGATTTCTCAAAAGACATTTAACTTTTTAGTTTCGTTACCCAAACAGGAAAACTTCAAACTCACCCTTTTATCACTTCTAATATTTATCCGGTCTTTGATTCTTCAAAAATATTGCTCTTTTCCTCTAAATGTAAAAAATAAAAGTGTACCTTCGTCAATTTTAAACCCCCAGAGAGTAGATAGCGTCGGAGAACAGAAGTCAGAGACGCATTAATTCAACTTTTAATGGATACTGCCCGGTTGCCTCCCTGAGGACGACCTTTGTCATCGACGTCGATGTGGGTCGTTATCATTTGAATTTTATACAGAGAGCCTGACTATTCTTTTGTATGACATGGCGTATCTACTCTGTTTGATTTAATCATAACTCTATTAAGTACTAGTTGGTTTATTTGTAGCTTAGTTGGGTTTTGATATCATATCATCTGATTAGTACTTTTAATTTTAAATTTACCGCTTACCTTATCTTTCAATTTGGTAAAGCAATATGTGAGCACTGTAGCAGATTGCAGCCTTCGAATTGCAGCGCGTCTGTGTTTATATCACATTTTTACTACCACAGACATGCAAATGTTCTGATTTAACATATTAAAGCTTTCTTAAATATGTTAAATTCTCTAATCAGTACTTCAGTACTAATATTATAAATGCGAAAGAAACTCTGTTTGTCTGTCTGTCTGTCTGTTACGCTTTCACGCCAAAACTACTGGACCGATTTGAATGAAATTTGGTATGGAGATAGTTTGAGACCCGGGAAAAACATAGGATAGTTTTTATCCGACTGCGCAAAAAGAGGTTAATGTTTTCGCGCGATAACCGACATACGCGCGGGCGGAGCCGCGCCCGGAAAGCTAGTTTAACATATTGAATACCATGCTGATTCAAAATACCCTCTCACATTTTTTATTAAAATTTCTTAAATAGCTTGTGGAATTCAGAACATGAAAATTCCAACAAATTAAATTTGGCGGTATTTTCCGTTTTTTTTTCACCCTTTTAATAACGCAAAGTGCTTACAAGATAGATTGTAACTCGTCTTATCATACTGGTCTCCGTCGACAAGAGTTGTTATTGCCATTTATCATCCAAGTATAGGCTTATTGGCAAATATTTTTTCAGTTAATTGAGTGTACTTAACTCAACTAACCATCACAAATATAATGTTGTATTGAATCGTCTAGACCTGATGGATACAAGCTTCCTGTGAAATCTAGTGATAATTAGATGCTCGCGACGCATTTTAACTTGCAAAACTTTAAGTGTTGTTGATGTGACAGTGACAAGTGCGGGTAGATGTAGATACCATCCGCTCTGCCTCAAGATGAAGACACCCGCTTCTACAGTCAGCTCGTGACTACGATCGATACAATTTGATCGTAACGTTGAACTCAGTCAAAAATTGTTAATTTATCCTTAATTTGTGCGCAAATAGACCCGAATGTTATGTTACTTACTTGTGCCAAAAGTGTAAAAAAATAGATAATTAGCAGGGGTAAGTAGTAAAGTATAAGTAATTTTATCATGTGTTTACTTCTATCAGTAGTAATAATTTAATCTATAGGAACTAGATATACAATGACCTTCTATAGACCTTGTATAGAAGGTCATTATAGATATACTATGAAATTCAAGAAAGATTATTAGTTGTTTTAGATTTTTGCGATTATTACACATAGTAATTAAACAACTTTAAACCGTTTAAAGTTGTTTAATCACTAAGATTATTAGTTTTCTTTGCTACTCTAACTTAAAGTGGGCTTCGTGCAAGTACTGACAAAATACCACAACAAAAAAAACCTATTGCACCTCTTGCGCCTCACACGCCCTTCATAGGTATTACACCTTATTATACGAAACAACATCGCTTACATTGCTTAATAATTAATCATATTGCGTCACAAAAATAAACTTCTGAAATTCCTTCTAGCACTATATTCACATAATAATATAAATATAGTTCTAGAAGATGATAGATAGATGCTTATTAGTATCACAATGAATCACAAGTGCAAGACAGCCTCATTCTTTTTTAGTATTCAATACATAAATACTTATAGTCAATGACTTACCTAACTTTCTTAAGTATGACTAGATTATATTAAAATCTCAAAAGCTATGCGATTGGTCCAATTAGTAAGCTTTGACAGCCCTCCTTTTTATGTTTTGTTAAATAAACATAAATATACATTGTACTCTATTCAATGAACCCTAGACTGAGCACATACTTGGCCTCCGGTACTAAACGACCGTCTGAGTTATCCAGGTGCAAAAAAGTTATATCGACTACCTTCTTTCGAATCCTGATCACCCTTGAAAAACAATTATCGAACTACTATCCAATATTTATCTTTGGTCAACGTTTTAGAACAAATATATAAAAAAAATATTTAAATATTATAAATTATGCCGCCAAAAACACTCACGTTGGGGATCGAATACGTCTTGCGGGTTTCGGGCATATCAGATGCTCATCATCAGGGCGAGTGCGCAGCAGCGTCTGCGAGCTACAGGCGGGCACAATTTATAATATTTAAATATGTGTGAATCTCACAAGAATTTAACTTAAAAAAAACATGCAATACGTTTATGATGTTACAAACGGACGAACAGACAGATAGCGGGTTCTCTTTAATAGAGTTCCGTATTGCCCTTTTGAGACGGAATATCAGCAGACGTTTGAAAAATCAATGTCCAGCAAGCGTTACAGACAAGTTTATTTTGCAGCATGTACTCGTACAAAAACTGGCAGACTTTGGAACATCCTCTGGATTACTATCACTTCCAATTTGAAACTATCCACGCGCTACATTCCACTGGTACTCACGTTATATCGTACATCACTGCACGGTAATGCACCAAGCCGTACCTTATAACAGTAGCTCAACTTATACGTGAAATAAAATACTTATTCATATATATCTAAAATTACGCGTGCACAAGTCATTTTCTCTGTTATTTTTGGCTCAATAATGTTTATTTGAAAACTCAAATGAATTGTTTTTTCTTTTGTTTTTAACTATGTGTGGATGATATTTTCTGTGATTAGTCAGTAATAAACTTTTACCTAGTATTATTTTTAAAGAGCATTTTGGCATGCTTAGCGAATCCATATAAGTAATTTTGGAAGGAAAAGATAATTTCCAGCATGGCAAAAATAATACTATTCAAATTGCAAAATGGCTTCAACCATTTTGTGGCTATTTGAGGATCGTGTATCAATTTTTCAATTAAATAGTCTTCTGCTATTTAGGTAGATGATGTCAACATCAAAGAGACGTTCACTCAAAACGGAGGGAAAACATTCGGCTGACCAGCACCCGCCTCCATAGCATAATTAGGAATCCACCAGGACGGTATTCTGGGGTTGTGGGTTCAAGTCGTGCAGGAACTTACCTTTATCGATCTAAAATTATTTCTAATTTTTAAGTTTTTCACTGACCTGTGAACTAATGCAACGTTTTGTTAATTTGCATGCAAATAAATGTAAAATTCACGCACAAAGAGGTAGTTTATATCCTTCTTGATAACGGGCCAATCAAGATTAGCCATATTTTAAGAAAAAATTAGGAAATATTATCTGTTTCTTACAATACGTCAACTACTTACTATTTTTACATATAAAAGTGACTGACTCCACAACACAGTAGTCTTATCAGGTAATATTATATTGTTACTCATCGACTACGCTAAGTATTAGTTTAATCCACGATATTTATTCTAATTCTTTCTCCTCAATTAGCAGACATTTCTGAAAAATTCATAGAAATACGAAATAAATTAAATTTACTAAAGGTTACAATATTATTTTTAAACGGTCAATATTTCGTTTTTGTTTGGCCTTCATAGTATCTATAAAAGCTGTTATATCATTAAATATTTTTTATGAAAACAGTTCTAAGCGTAGAATGGCTACATTTACCGGAGTAACTAACGCTTTAAACTGCAAAGCGATAAATTGGCTACATAAACAATACGTTAATTATACATATACACGCATGCATAAAGCTCTACACGCATACATAAAGATACTATTGTGAGTGTAGGATTCAAACCGATGAAGTCTTAGATTGTTCGAGGGTACTTAATACCAATAAAGTAACCTTTGCTTGAGACTTCGTAGTGAATTGAGTAACTGCACCGTCTAACGTAGGGTCGCACGAGTAATGTCCCTACTTTCAACCGGACGCTGAAGCGTTTTAAAGCAACATTAGCCGAGATTGCGACCGCTCGTTGTGGCTCGATACTACATCGTATTAAAATGATATTGGACTTTATTGCGCAGAATACTTTCCACATTTTTAGTACATCTTGTGTAATATTGGCTACATTTGTTGGCATTGCAAAGGTTCAAAGTTGCTTCTTTAATTTTTATTCTACAAAGGATCTGTTATACGAGTATTTAAGCTTCGTTAAATTCGACACATTTAATTATTGCACCATAGAAATTGAAATAAATATTGAGAAAAGTCTCTTTTCTTGCAGATTGCTATAAATATGGGTGGTTCTACGAAATCTGCGCTCGGCGTCTCGATAACTATTTTGGCTAGTACTCGAGGTTTTAAAGTCGTCATATCCGATTGTATCAGCCCTCAGAAGCTGGGTTATGCATTTATTTGAAATGTGCATCTGTTTTGCCTGAAAACTTTTTATGTATTACGACATAAACAAGATAATTGTTCTTAACCCACTCTTAAAACTACTATTACGTAAAAAACAAATAAAGTAAACAATTATTTTCATAAAGGGAAAATTTATATTTTTCTATATTAAGACTTACACCCCATTTTTTAATGCAAAGCGAGGGCACGTTAAAAGTAAGATATTATGAGGTTAATTATCATCAGTATCATTTAGAAGACGGCCTCAGTTGAACAAAGGCATTCCTCTAAGAACACATCAATTAACGGCAATTTGTCCACGTGTAACCATTGATTACCCGCGACTTTTACAATGTCGTCAGTCCACTTTGTGAGCGACCTACGTCTTCCGGTGTAATGTGGTAATCACTCAAGAACTTTTCCCCTATCAGTTTTCAGTTCGTTGAGCAATGTAGTCTGCTTATTGCCAATTAAACTTTCATATTCTGAGAGCTAGATCTCAATAACCAATCAGGATATTTACATGCAAAATGTTGTGTTTGTTCCTTCATATTCAAGCCACCAATCTAATCACTTGAAAACAATTTTCAAATTTGCAATTAAAACCAAAAACAAATAAGACAATAGAGCCAAAATCCAGCATGCCCAAATATATTTATATTCTCATTTACTTAGAGTAAAACAAAATGCTATTTGTAAGTTTTCGAGTCTGTATAATTAGTTAGCCTTACTGTCGTGGACTCGCTGCGGAGCGCACCTGCTACGCGTTGTTAAAATTCATCTAGAAACTTCTAGAAATATGTTTGTACCTACCTATTTATATTTTCTCTGAGATTAGTGTCTGCAGGTGGGACATACGCTGTTTTGTGGGCGACAGTCGTAATAAGCAAAGGTTTTGTGTTAAAAGAATTTTAAATGATGATTGGTTATATTAGTTGTCTGGGGGTTTTGAGGTAGAGTAATAAGATTATGTTTGGTTATTGTTCTAAAATCCAAATGTAATATAACAACTTTATACATTTATTTGCGGAAAATAGTTCATTTTTTAATTTAATATATTTAGTTATTCATAAAGCGTTACAAATTAATATTACTTAGTTTACTATTGACTTCAATATGGCCAAAATATGAAACGAATAATTATCTTAAATGACTTGAAAGTCCCTAGTAGATGTGTTTAATATCAATTATTTAAAATGTGTATACATATAAAACTTTTGGTTATAGGGCTCAGTTCTATTATGTACATATATTTTTACTATACGTGTTAGAAAGGTGGGTATATGTGTGCGTGTGGGTTCCGCATTAGAAAACAGAACTCTAATACTAAGCATCAGCTGTCCGTCCGTCCAGGGCTGTATCTGTAGACTCATGACAGGTATCCGTTTGAAATTTTCACGAAACATGTTGATATGGTGAATTGCCTAAAAATATTTCAATAGCAGAAGTTCAAAATCAAAGGGGTTCCCATACAAGAAACGAGTATTAAATTACGTATTTTGGTTTTGATCCATTGTAAAACATTTATAATAATATATACCAGCATCAAACTTGGTTCAATTTCTACGGTACAGCAAGAAACATTATTTAAATATGGGGTCTGTCAGAACCCATCAGGCATGCGTTGTAGTTTGAATCTTCAGGCATGCTGAGGGTTAAATCAGTATTAAGATCCTTTATATAAAAAGAGCCAAAACTTGTATTATATTAGTATTTGGGGAATCATTGCCACGAACTCATTCAGTAAATCACAAGTAATATATATCTCATCTCCAAACATAAAAAATAAAGGGCCTAGTAGTTAACATTAATAAACCATATATGATAGCGTGATATAAAAAGCACGGAGGCTACGTGTTGTTAAGCGGTAACCTCTGCCTGTAACAGATCCAGTCCGTCACAAGAGGCGAACTGCACTGCGCCCATCTTTCCGGAGGAACTCACACAAAGATTTATATTGCTACTAAAACTCTGCAGTCGACTAGCACAAAAGTTCTAAAACTTTATGCAAAAAATAAAGATTTATTGGTATATTTGGTGTTGGTACGGAACCCTTTGTGTGCGAATCCTACTCATACTTGCCCCCAATAAATCGTAATGGTCGCCAAACTCAAAAATATATTATAGATTCATTAAATTCCTTCAAAAATTACCAATGGAAAACTAAATTGAAGAGAGTAGAAGACCCTGGTGCCAATGCGATACAACTCTTTCCCGCAATCCCAGCGCTTAGAACTAGTGATAGTTCCCTCATCTTAAAAAAAACTAGAACCGTGTGATGCTCTCGCCTTTTATATAAATGCAATATAAGAATGTAATTCTTTTTGTAAAGATATATTAGAGAACGCAATACAAAGAATGAGTGCAGTGCCTCTACGCAAAACCATAGGAACTACAATTGTATGTTAAAGACCGTAACTGTTAGGTATGTGATATGCATTAAAGATTGAAAGATTCATAACGAAAATGATGAAACGTTTAACGGTACATATTTACAAAGTAAATATAATGTGACAATTTTACAAGTTTTATGAAAGCTCTTCGGCTTAAAAAACAAACTTAAAAATGTTGACATAGTAGAATTAAATATACCCTAGAAACAGACAAATGTACCTAGTTTGTTTTTTGTTTAAAATAAAGATATTTTAAATTCAAGATGAAAGTATAATATAAACACATTACAATACAAAAACGTGGGTGTTTAGACAACTTTGTTTTCACCCTTGATATTCTATTTTTTTAGATTCTGCCCTTTGCCCTATTGTCATGAACAAATGTGGCGAAAAAATGACGAATATTTTAAGATAAAAGTCAACAACACTTGGCTTCAATTACTAGGAATAAAATTTAGTAATTCAATATTACCACTGAGTGCTATGTTGTTAAAAATTAAACTTTCTATCAAACAACGCGTTCGATACGGATATTTCGTGGAATACAACCCACGGCTGATAAAACTAAAAGTTTTGTGAATACAGTGCGAGCTGTATTTTCCGTGTTTTTACTTAATTCGCCTTGGCAAGAGAGAGACGCCATCCGTACATGGTTGATATACCCGGGACTCGTACGAAGCGATTCGCTTCCACTTTTCTCGTGCGTTCTGCGAAAGAGTGGAACTCCTTACCGTTGTCAGCTTTTCCCGATGAATACAACATGGGTAACTTCGAATCGAGAGTAAATAGGTTTCTTCAAGGTCAGCGTGGTCTATCTTAGACCACAACAACGCTTAACATTAGGCAGGGTGTGGTCAAACGCGAACCTTTAATGAATAAAAAATAAGGTAAATTATAATACTCTTCGTATACCTCAATTACATAGGTGCATTGAATCCACTAATGCTTAACTTTATTTACTTAATTCATCTCGGTGAATTAATTATTTCAGTCCAGTTACAGATTGAAAAGGACCAGAAGGATCACTCTACAAAGCCATTCCAATAAATAAGCTACTCCAGCTCCGTAGAAATAAAGTGTAGCTTGCGAACCACGGAGTACCTAATATTCACCTACAAGGTGTCTCTCTTTCTATCACATAGCGACGCATAGCTCTGATCTCTTCTGTCGCGGTACAATAATGCTGTCCGGACGGGATTCTATGCTTTACCTGTAGCTTTGTACCAAAAGTTCGGAATGCGCCAGGCCTGGTCCAGTGCAGTATTAGATCTTGTTTTTAATCATCTTATAAAAACTTCGTATAATATGAACTGACCAAATTGAAAACAAATGTTTTTTTTCTCATATTTTTTACATATTTTGTTCTTTTTGAATGTAAATTGAATCTTAGGAATACCTATATAACTTACTATACTCTTTCAAAAAAATATTTCTGTTTAAAAATGCACCTACATATAGTGTATATAGTGTGTGTAACCCGTGGGGAGCCGGGTTAGAATGTCATCCCACATTGCTACATGTGGGTGTCGCAAGAGGCGATTAAAAATAAAATACTGGGCGGTTGACTTGAAGGGCTAGTAGTGAAGTTTGCTCAGCCGTTCTGAATCGATCAGCAAAGTTAAGCAACTTCCGCCTCGGTTATGAGTTGGAAGGGTGACCGCTGGTAACATTACTACTTAGCGCTTCCGTGCTTCGGCGGGCACGTTAAGCCGTCGGTCCCGGTTGTTGTCTTTAGATGGCAGTCGTTATAGTGGTAGGGCATTTTGCAAATGCCCGCTTGGTTAGTTACCGCCCTCAAGTAGATAATCTGTCGCCAAGCATCTAACGGTGTTTTCCGGCAGCTGTCCTTGAGAGCCAGTAATTCTAGGTCAACCTGAACAACATCTTCGACCACATCATCGCTTACCAACAGGTGAGATGGTGGTCAAAGGCTAACCTATCAGGCATAACAAAAAAAAAAGTTGGGCAGCGGCGCCTACTGAGGAACTGATTTATTAAACTGCGATTCCCAAGACGCCTACCAAAGCGTGGGGATTATAGTAAACCTCCCCTAAATGGAGGAGACTGAGTTCAGCAGTGGAACACCCTACTGAGACAGTATACTATACGCAATACACGCAACCTCGTCAATATTATTGATTCTTCAGTCAACCTGGTGTGTGTGTGTGTGTGCGCACGGACGTTTCCAAGTTCACAGAAAAATCAGTGCACGTACACACATATATTATAATCACGTTGTATGGGCATGCATTATTAGACTTAATGGTCTCTACTATGCGATGATTTCTAAACCAGGGCTTAGTATTGCAAATAAGAAATACCATTTCATTACGCCTACATTCCTTGAAGGAATATGCAGAGGTCTCTTGACAAACACGTTTCGGCAGACAAGGTCTAGTCATATAAAAGGCGGAGTTACACAGTTCCGGAAAAAAATGGCTACCAAAATAGTTAAATAATTTTATTGTCCATTCTTTTTGTTAATTTCAACAAATGTATTATTATTATCATATTATTTTTGTTCACACCGACGTTATAACAACCGTGATCCGAGCGATTGAAGATTTATCCTGAGGCTTATATAAGTCCGATTCTTATAATTCCAACGATTTTCGAAAGAAGGCATCCTTGGCTATATTATGAAGAAAATATTATTAATCTTGAGTAGCGGAAAGTATTTCAAATCATGAAATGAAACCGGAAACCTGCTCAAATTACATTTCAGCCAAATTACCGAGCAGAAATAGCAGAATTATAATCTCGTAATTCTTTTTACACTAATTGATCTAGGAAGCTGTAATTTTGAAAGTAATTAGACTAGAATGGTACTTAATCAAAGATCACAGATAATGGTAGAATGTATTTTGAATTATAAAACATACCCTCGATAAGTAATAATAATATATTAAATTCTTGCTTTTGTTCTAGGTAACTGTTGCCAAAATGGAACTGCTCCAAGCGCGCTGATATAAGCTGGTTCATTTCCTAACTGAAGCAAACATTTGCTGTTTAAAATTAAATACATGTTGCTCGTTTGGATATATAAAAAAATTGTATGTTTTATTTATTTCATTTTCATATTTCATCCACACTAATATTGTGTTATGTAACAAATAAACATTTGGACCGATTTAAACAATTTTACACCATTGGAAACTTACATTATCTCTGATGAACATAGGCTATAGAATAGCTTAGCGGGTATTTAACAAAATACCCGCGTGTAGCTGGGGCGGGCAGTTATTTATATTTTCCGTAAAGCTAGAAATAATATATGCTAGTATTCAGTAGCTTCACTTTTATAAACTTTTATCATATTTACACTTTCAATGCGTAAGTAATCACCTAAAAAACTGCTAAATGCTTTTTGATGATACTGTCACGCCTTAAGGGCGGAAACAAATAAGTGAAAAAAAATTAAATAAATTAAAATAACTAAGGACCTACAATAATAATTTACTGTATGAAAACATTGACTAAGATGGGTAAAAGGTAGGTCAAAGTTAAACTACTTGGGGTGTAGAATACTGCAGTTACGTCAATCAGACCGCTGGCATAGCGTCTGTGGTTCTCTTCAGGGTTCACAAGTAGACACCCGCGACTGCGGGACAAGCACAGAGAGCATATTTATTTCCACTCAAAGATTATAATTAATCCAAACAATGTTCCTGTAATTACATTTAATATAAAATCTTGATTAGACTAATAGCACGTAACAGCTGAGTAGACCAAAATATCCATATTCTAGATCTGCAAAGTAGCTATCCCAAGGCGAGAGAAAATCTAGGTGGTATTATTATACTTTACATCTCCTTCAGCACTTTTAAGCATGTTTTGATGCCTTAGTTTGGAGGATAATTGTAAGAAATGAGATATAAATTTTTGAGTAGGCGTTACTGTTTGTAAACAAGAGAATCTAGACTATTGACGGGTAAACTGCAGTCACAGAAGAGATAGCTAGCTCCTAGTAACTACTGAGCCAAGTATCCATGGTTCGATTTCTACTACAGGCAAGGTTCGCCGCGCTAAGTAAGATGCTTGCCTGGCTAGCTATCACAAAGTAGAGTAATCTGCCGTCCATAAAATAATGGTGTGTTCTTGTCCCTGAGAATTAGTTGCCATATCAGGAATACCTTGCTAAACATTTCAATACATGTCACCATATGAAAAGGTGGCCAAATTTATGTTTTGGTCTCAAAGATATTACTTCAATGTAAATGTGTCATGCAAATAGCATATATTTGCATGAGACATTTTTGTTTGTATTATTGTGACGGAACAAGCACGTTACCCACCTGATGTTAAGCGCACTAACCTCTGCCTATAACAGATGCATTTCGTTACAAGTGACGAGTGCAAGTATTCATAAAATGCCCTCCCACCATGCGGTAAAGCTCGAGCCAGCGGTGAGGATCGAACCATGGACTTTCGGTACGGCAGTCCATAGCTATTGCGGCTCGGCCATCAATCGGCTCACAATATGATAGTCAGTTCTCGTTTTGAATACTCTCAAATACTAGCTATTAGTACCTACGGTATACTTTCAATCAATACGTTGGAAATTGAATCCAGGTCTCGATGTCACATCAGATGTAATACCATTAACTGTATGGTCTCACTGGTTTGTCCTGTTCACGCTTTATTCACAATGACTATTTGTTTAATTTGTTATAACAAGACGTTATGGGGCAGCGCAGCTTGCTGGTTATGCCAGGGCTATTGCCGGACTTTTCCACTACCAAAATTACTCTAATGTAACTGAATCACTGTTATTCTAAGAAAATCAACCTTTACTTGCCTTTCAAAGTATGAATCGCAGTTAAAAATATCACAAATGATTACTCATCCAATTAGTGACCGCATAGAACATAGTTTAAGCTTGTTGGACGGTATAAACTACTAGGCAAGTCCTGCTATGTGGGCTTCAGTAAGAATATATATGTCCAAGTGGTTCGTAAGTACAAAAATATTTCATCCGCAGCAAATAAACAATATTAGAACTTCACCGCCAAGTCCCTATTGAAAAGTTTATGAAAAAAAATTGCATTGTTTGTACATAAATAATTAATTTCGACTTATAATTTTAATAGGAAAAATAAGATATAATTATCTCACAAGACAAAAGTAAGTAGAAGGAATAAGCTAAGTGAAGTTTAAACTCCAAGATTATAGTTTCAGTAATTTCGCATCGCAGACAGAGATGCAGGCGGGTCAGCTTGTTAAAACTTATTCAAGAGATGAACTGAGGTTCTTACTTAGTACAAGTACAAGCTGTTTGCATCAAGATTTTCGATATCAAAATGTAACTTAAAAATATTTATAATTGACATATACAACACTCTTATACTCTTAAGGTAATAATTTGAAAACTTTATTAGTTAAAATTAGAGCTGCCCCTCAAAGAAAAAAAGGTGTATAGTACCACTGCAAGTGGGAGAAGCACGCACTAGAAACTTGGGGCTACATTATGTTTTCATAATGCTGACTTGGCAATCTTATTGGGAACAGTAATTCAGTACATATTGATATGGGAAGGACGCCACCCATTGGGCATAGAAACGGTAATATAGGTCACGATTACTGGTTAAAACCGGTTTTATCACGGTCACAAAGAAATGCCGACTCATTGGGATGGCGAAGGCATTTTGGTATTTGTGAGAGTGTTTGTGGCTTTTGAAGAATCGTATAAAATTGCTTATCATTGTTGATCTGGTGATTTTTTTGAGTTCAGAACGGCGCTCTGTTATTGTATATATATTCGACCGAATGACATAGATCTCTAGCTTGTAACTGAAATAAGTCATAAACCTGAAATCAGAAATGTTATGTACAATGTGGACCAAAGCCTGAGTATTGAATTAAAAATGCGTCAGGAAGCTCAAACGATAGAAAATCAGAAACAAAGTTATTTCTCTGTCGCTATTAAAAAAAATACAATAGGTATAATATGGTCCCCGCATATTTCTCCGAAGTAATGTTTTAATTTTTTTTTCTTTAAAAATGTAGGAAATAAGGGAATTGTGTGGAAATTGGGGTACACTTGTGTACTTGAGTAAAATGAACATTTATCAAAATTACAACGAAAGGAAAAAAAACAGAGAGGGATTGGAACCCGCGACCACCCGGCAATATGTCTTATAGTATAACCGGGAAATAATCTTTCAACAGTTTTATCGTAGTCAAATTTATCCCTTCGTTTGTATAGTTTAAAAGAAAGACGGCTTAGCTTCAACATTTTCAATTTAAACAAATAAGATATAAATAAAAAAAACAACAGAAAAAAAATAAAAAAAGAACAGGAAATAATTGTTAAATCCGAAGGCTAACTTCCAACTCTTCGAGTTCGAGTCGATCAGTCTCTTAATAAATACGCAAAATCTAGAAAATTATTTCCAGACAAAGAAGGTCAGACCCGTAACTTGTACCAACTCTATTATCCTGATAGAGTTCCAAATATTTGTTTATAGAAACGCTGAGTTTGTTTGAAAAGTTTAAATGGTAATAATTTAAGTACATGGTTGGCTTCACATTATTTTCAATTTACGTGAGTTTTAACACAGTTGCATATTGACTTTCTAATAGTATTTGAAAAATTTGATAAAATATTTCATTACTAAAATGGTTTTGCTAAACTGTAATAATATATAATGTATTTCAATCGAATTACACAAAAAAAAAACTGTAAATATATTTTTTTTCTATAGCATATTATCTGGAATTTAGTTCTGTCATACCTTGCCGGGTATATGTTGTTATTTCTATCCACAAAGCATGGTAATGGTTAATATATACACCTTTATAAATGAACTTTTGTAACGTCAGCGGTAAAAACAACAAGGATAGAAAACAAAGTATCTCAGCCTACTGTTTCTATCACATAAATAAATAAGAAGCCTCTGAGCCCACGGAGTGCTGGTCTAGAGTATCTCTCACCATCTCTTCCCGTCTTAAAAGGCGAATAAGCGTGAAATACCAGAAGGTGGGCATCAGCCCCTTCTGAGGAACTGATATATTACACTGCAATCCCCAAGACGCTCTCCAAGCGTGGATACTATTAGGACCCCTCCCCCCCTCTTAAAAGGAAAGGCTATATTCAGCAATGGACAATCGAACTGATACAGAAGGTTAATAAAAAACAAACTTTAACTAGCAGTTACACTTACAGCTAACTGCTACACAAACTTTAGCCTCCATACTCGTGGATATGATTGAAGCCTGAAAATGGCGGAAACTTTTTTCGACTGTCTAGAAAACTAATTGAAAGCTATATTTGAACAGGTTTGAAGCAAAATATATTTAGTTCATAGCAGTAAGAAAATAAATTATGATATTCTTTATTATATTTTAAGACCAATTCTGACATAAGATTTATAATTTTTTTTCGATACAATAAAATTGCTAATTATACTCTAATTTAACAACGACAAAATTTTACGTTTGTGTTAACATGTAAAAAAATTCAACAATGAAATTGCACAATTTTACTCAGGTGGGCTAATTTATCCACATTTTAGATTTACGATTTTCATGTTAATCAGTTTATTTTTCACCATCGCTGCCTTACTTTCATATCTACGTTGTCTAATAGTGATACAATTTTAACATTAAAGTGACCCCACATTAACTGACTAAATGACGGACTTACACATTTAATATTGCGTTAAACAAGCCTCCTGGCATAATAACAATGCAAAGCTGCAAGTCCAGTGTGGGAATATTAATAGTTTTGTCATTTAATTGATTACGATCAATCAATATCAAGGCAATGCATAGTTTCAGGAAACTTTGCGGAAATCCATATTTAATAATAACAAATATTTATAAAATATTTTTAGAAAACATTACATCAATATTTTAATAAAACACTTAAAAAATACAATAAAAATATATCTAGTGACAATTCCGCCTAATTTTCCTGTTGAGCCGACGTGAGTTCACAAACACCACGCAGCAACCGGAAAAAATTTCGACGCGTTTCGGTTCAACATGAAGCTTTCTCAGGAGATTTTGACACAAATTTTCTATTTTGTGAGTTCTTTACTAAATTTGTTTTCTTAAAATATTTGTCATTATTAATGATAAGGTACACTAACCCCCGGCATCAGTACTAATATTATAAATGGGAAAGTAGCTCCATCTGTCTGTATGTCTGTCTGTCTGTTACACTTTCACGCCAAAACTAATGGACCGATTTGAATGAAATTTGGTATGGAAATAGTTTGAGACCCGGGAAAAAACATAGGATAGTTTTTATCCAACTGCGCACCAAGAGGTTAATGTTTTACGGAAAGCTAGTAGATGAATATTTTGCAGTCTAAAGAAAATATAGGTAAATCTATCCCTTTATTTGCCATGACAGAGTCTTAAAATGCCATAGAGGAAAGCGCTACTAGTAAACTCTGTCTGATCTCTACAAAGCTCGTCCGAGCAAATCTAAATAAAGAGATATCCTATTTCAAGCAACCTTGGACGAGTCACAAAGCAAAAGCATTATATAATGAAGGCTCCGCCTCGCTGCTAAGGAATTTAGTCCGTGAGCTTTGGCTTGAGAGGTTTCGTCTGTGAATTGTAGCCTCTAGACCAAAGTAGATTTATCTATGAAACTCTAAACATGAAGTTGTTTAATCGTTTGTATACTATATGGTGTAACTATCTATATCGGTCCTATAACGGTCGCATTGTTCACTGGTGAACACAGCTATGATGGAGGGGTATTGCCATAATCCCCCCGCATGACGTCTTGGGGATCATAATGTGAGATATTAGTTCCTCAGAACGCCCAGCTGCCCACTTTCTGGTGTGTTTCTATCGCATCATTTTAGCACCGAGTTTAGCACCACTACGCTCGGGTGCTAACATCACGGCGCGGCGTGTAATAATAATATACTGCTCAAGGTGCTAATTTAGCGTGCGAGAGTTCCGGACTATTGACACTACGTAGCGCTGCGCTCTAGTCGCACAGCGCGCGTCACGTCGCTCGCTGATTGCACGCCGCACGCTATTATCGTCACAGTGTAACTGAAATAGTTGATCAACTTTAGGTATCTGCGACTAAATCAAGAACAGCATTTTAATTATTATATTTTGGCGACAATTTTTATTCTTCTCGAGGGTGGTAGCTAGCCAAGCACGCATTCACAAATTGCCCTACCACCATGCAAAAATAATGGTTCTCAAAGACACATAGCGGCACACACAGCTTAGTGCTTGGCGACAGATATTGTATTTGAAGGTGGTTGCTAGCCAGGCGGGGCTTCGCAATATGCCCGACTATAAAATAAAATTACTGGTTCTCTAGGACACATAGCGGAATGCGGAACACACCGATAAGTGCTTGGCGACAGGTTTTCTTACTGAAGGTGGTAGCTAGCCAGGCGCGCATTTTCAAAATGCCCTACCACCATGCAAAATTAATGGTTCTCAAGGACACATAGCGGTAGACACCGATAAGTGCTTGGCGACAGATTTTGTTCTCGAGGTTGGTAGCTAGTCAGGCGGGCACTCGCATAATGCCCTACCACCATGCAACATTTCTGGTTTTCAAGGACACATAGCGGTACACACCGATAAGTGCTTGGCAACAGATTTTCTACTTGAGCGTGGTAGATAACCAGGCGCTCATTCGCAAGATGCCCTACCACAATGCAAAATTACTAGTTCTCAAGGACACATCGCGGAATGCGAAACACACCTTTAAGCGCTTGGCAACAGATTTTCTACTTGAGCGTGATAGGTAGCCAGGCGCTCATTCGCAAGATGCTCTACCACAATGCAAAATTACTGGTTCTCAAGGTCACATAGCGGAATGTGGAACACGCCGTAAAGTGCTTGGCGACAGATTTTCTTACTGAGGGTGGTAGCTAGCCAGGTGGGCATTGGCATAATACCCTACCACCATACTATTACGTCTGCCGTCAAGCTACCACCCTCAAATAGAAAATCTGTCGCCAATCAGTGTGTTCTGGCAGCAGTACATGAGAAACCAGAAATTCTAGGCCTAATCCGCTTATCATTCTCAAGCACATTATCACTCACCAACAGATGAAATAGTTGTCAATGGGCTATAAGGCCTATAAGCCATTCAGCAGTAAGATATTTTGATAAATCCTAAAACTTGTTGCAAGAGTAGGTATGCCTACCTATTTAATAATTAATGTCGGTTGATGTAAGGCGGCTACAGTAAAAATACCGAAATATTATTATGAGTACGTCACGTAGTCAGAGGCATCGGCAAGCTTCGCGAACGCGGGTGGCAGCAGAGGTGCGGGCGGAGGCTGAGGCGAGAGCAGCGCCTGCACTCGCCAAGTTTTATAATATAATATATTATAATAGGGTATTTTTGTAATTTGAAATAATATTTCAACGTATCGGTAGTTGCATCAGTAATCTTTATCAAGCGGCCTTCTAATGCTCTCGTGATTCAGACAGTTAAACTGTTTCCAAAATCATACAATACTTTTTTACTGTGGAGCGTGAAAACAATGCCACAGTAAAAAAAAAGAGTAAGAGAAAGTATTTTTTTTATTTAGGGAGAACATAGATGTTGACTGCCGCTATAGGCTATTCAACTCCTAAATCGTACTTTGCATTTTGTAACTTAGTTCCAGCTTGGGAGAATTTCGTTGAAGAAAACGACACGCGTCCAACGTCTATGGCACCTAGGCGGGCACTAAATGGAGTGCGCGACTTGCGCGAGAGCTTAAATCGTTGGATTAGTAGTTTTTTTCTTGTTAGAATAATGATATGAAATAAAGAACTGAATAAGAAAACGTGGCTTCATACGTTCCTAATAAGTAACAAGCTTTATCTATTGGTATAACTTCCACATGGTTTTATGATAGTTTCTTTTAGTTCTATTGATTTTAGTAGCAAAATGGTGTCTTCTTTGTCTGTGCCTCTTCCCAATTTAGATGGGGTCAGCCCCCCTAATTTTACGGCGCCAAGTCTCTCTGTCTTGGGTTTTCTGATCTTGAATGTCTTCCCTTTTCAGTAGCCGGGTCATGCTGGTCCACCATGTCGACGGGGGCGGCTTGCACCTCTTTTGCGTTCGGGGAGGCTTATAGACATACTCATTCCGGATTCTATCAAGCCTGGTTACTCCGACCGACCATCTCACCACCTTTATTTCCGTCGTGTGCAGTTTTTGTACATGCGTCTCCTTTACCGTCCAACATTCCGCACCGTACATCAAAGCCGGTCAAACCGCCATCTTATAGACTTTGCTTTTGGTGCGTATAGGTATTCGAGGGTCGCAGAGCTACCCCGTTAAAGATCTCCACTTTTGCCATGCCACGTTTATCCGGTGATGTACGTCCGCTTCCACTTCTGCAGTGTGAGTAAGCTTCGATCCGAGGTATTTAAAGTGGGTAACTTTTGGTACAGATGTTTTTTTACGTTTTTGATCTCGAATTAAAAACCAGAGTATAGTTGACCCATAAAGACATAAAGTGTTAGGTTTTTCAATTAGTTATTATGTTCGAACTTTTTTTAAAGGTGGTATTCAAAATTATCAATTCGTGACGTGACGCGAATTCCAAGACCCGCACACCTTCTGGATTTGGACATCCATAACCAAAGCCCCCATGAACGCCTTTATATGTGATACTATTTTCACCCACGTGTCCATTGAGATATCCAAGGATAAATTAGTCTTCTTCTGGAGGTGTAGTGGTCATGAATTCATCCATTTCATCCCAAAATTCATCTTTTTGCTGCCCACTGCTGCCTACTGTACATGTAAATAATGTGTTATCTATGATCTCTAAGTGGTTCGCGGCTAATAATCTTCTCTTAAATTCAAAAAAGACCAAATGTTTAAAGTTTTCTTTACCAAATGTTACTTATGTTGAACCAAACATTAAGCTTGGCCTAGAAAAACTCTCTTTTGACAATGCGACAGTCTTCCTGGGAATTAAAATGGATTCAACTTTACAGTGGAATCCACATATACATGATCTATCTGGAAGACTTAGTTCTGCTGCATATGCAGTTCGTAAGATAAGACAGCTAACAGACGTAGCTACTGCTAGGCTCGTTTATTTCGCGTACTTCCACAGTATTATGTCTTATGGTATATTGCTGTGGGGAGCTGCTGCTGAGATAGAGACAATCTTTATCTTACAAAAGCGTGCAATTCGAGCCATATATGAAATGGATCCTAGGGAATCCCTGAGAGATATTTTAAAAGAAATTGATATTTTAACTTTACCAAGTCTGTATATATTTGAAAATATTATGTATGTTCGTAAAAATTTGAGCAAATTTAAATCAAACAGTGACACTCACGATTATAACACTAGGAATAAAGATAAAATAGCGGTGCCAGGTTTTAGATTAGCAAAGACAAATAAAAGGTCCTTCTTAGGAAATTGTGTGCGGTTTTATAATAAATTGCCCAAACATATTACAACGCTCACAGAAAGAAAATTCAAGTTGCATGTGAAGAATATTTTGATAAAGAAATCTTACTACACAGTTTGTGATTACTTAAACGACAAAAATGCCTGGACTGGTTCGCCTCTGCCAAGCTAGCGCCCAACACCTACGTAATGTAAATTAAGTATTGTAATAATTTTATTATATAGTATGTACTTAACACATTTTTAAAAAACGTTTAAAAGAATGGCCCCGAGTTTCTTGCCCGTTCTTCTCGCAGTGGCTCTATAACTTTTGTTTGCTGAACGTGGCAGTACAATGTAGTATATTTCAATATTAAAATTTGTAATTGACCTTCATAAGAGCGTCGTAGACGCCTAAATTGAATAAATGATTTTGACTTTGACTTTGACTTTACTTGTGGAGCGAATGCGCAAATATTCTTCTTTTTAGGTGGCTATTCAATATTATGTCTATTCCATGGTAGATCAGCGTCCTGGTCGATCCAACCCTGTCCAAGGTCTCTGGATTTCAATCCCTATTCCCTTCCAGCGCGTTTCCTGAATGCAACATATGTTTACGCCCTAACATTATTCGCATTTACTGTGTTCGCGTCACTTGAGCGGTACGCCCTAGTCCTGAGTTTCTTTCTTTTGCCTTGCTTTTTTATAATTAGGAGATTGATTGGCTATATCTTTTTTAGTGCAGGTTGCCACCTGACGCCAAGGCTGTAGCTTGCTACGAGGCTTAGGAGCCACCGTTGGCTCTCTAGGAGCTCATCCGCCGCCATCCTTACAGAGTACTCCAGCCTGAGTACCCAGCACACACGCAACCTTTACTCCGAATATGTTGGAGAAGCCTGCATGCAGGGTTTGATAATGGAGTGTCCATCTCCAGCCTTGTGGTCCGCGGGAGGTATTTTATTTCCCTCCTACCCTATGGAGGTTTGACCCTCCATCGAGCACCCCCCCTATCCACCACCTGGGGACGCGTCCTCTGGAGAATAAGGCTACCCCGAGGAAGTAGCAAAATGGTGTCATGTTTGATAATTTTTTTATGAAAGAAATTATTCAAAACCTCGTTTTTGACTTTATACGTTCCTGAGGAGTATGTTCAACTTTGTAAAAATGTTTTTTTTATTCTTAATTTTCAGTTTTGTAACACAACACAATTAACAAACTGTCCCTACGCATATTCAAGTAATATATGCAACGCCATCTTACGACACCTACGCAGATTCGAACCATAATGTTCACCGCCCTCTATAGTTCATTTCATGCAGACGCCAATAGATGGCGATGTGCATGCTTAACACACGCAAACGTTTGTATCACGTCCAACATATGACTTATCTCGATGTAAACTTAACTATAACTTCAGATCGTGTAGAACCTCACGTCTAGTGCTCACATCACTCTAATGTGGCCCGTCGTTGTTCGATCGACTCTGAAATCCTGAGTATCGCTAGCTGTATACGTACTATTGGGAAAATATACAATACATACTATACTTAGCGAGCCGTGGTTTTTACTATCAAGCCAACTGGTACAGTGTACCCCGTCTGCTCACCACCCCCTCCTACAGTTTTAGTTAAGTTACAGATTTAAATAAATGTTTAAAATAATTACAACGAATCGCGCACGAATTGAATTTATTTGGATAAAGGACAACAAAATGCGATCAAGAATGCTGTAAAAAGGAGCACACTTGGACGAGGTAGTAGAGCCTGTGATCATCCCTCAGGCAGTAGTCCGACTGCCGGCGAGAAAACGATTAACTATTGGCGATTTTTTTTATTTATTCTTAAGAATAGCACAATTTATATACATTCCGTGTAAACGAATGAGATTAAAAGTTGCTCTCTGACTGTTCACACTGCCGGCGACAACTCGCTTAACTAAATTTGTCGCTGAGTGACACGGGCTTTCACTCGCTCAGTGATTTTCGTTTAGGTATGCTCGCTCGCTTGATCATTTCATTTCATGATCATTTCTAAACAGCGGCTTTGAAAGTAGACGTGTGTATATCAACTGGGTGGACTAAGCATCGCCCAACTTAACGATATTTTAGAAGGTTTGCACAGGACTGAGCGACCTAGGGCGAGTGGCACGAGTAATCGCTCGTCGCATTTGCAAACACGCATTTACCTAGCCCCGCGACAAAACTATCGAAACTATATACACTCGCTTCCCGCTGATTGCCAACTCGTTTATAGTTTCTAGTTCTACTCGTTTCTCGTTCACCGTCGGCGGTCGGACCACTGCCTATGGCGGGCGTAGGTATATCACACGAACTATAAAATTTACTATACTCTATTAATGCATTGCTTTTAGCAAACACGCTAAACTTCTTACATCGCACGTATCCTATTGTGCACAGCGCTATGCGAGTGTTGCCAGTACCCAGCTATTAAAAACAAACGATATTAAAAAGAAAAAGTAGGTACAATTGCTTGTATAAATGTAATGTTTATTTTCAATGCACAAAGTTTCAACAGAAAAGCCTTTTGATTTCATTATGTAAAACGATTGAAAGACACAAGTTTACCCATAAAGCCAAATATAAGCAAATATAACTAGATTATTCCACATAGAGAAAGAAATGCAGTGCTGTAACTTGTACGTATCTTAGAAGATACGTAACAGTGACACAAGTTTTACTGCTATAAAAGTGTAAGAAAAAATCTGGCTAAGTGCTTTAGACTCGCACACTCAGAGGGTTCCATGCCTAAGAATTCGTGTTGTATATATTTACCAAAATAAATAATATTCATTTGTTTCCAGTGTAGACCATATCACAGATGTACTAGTTAATGGCCACCGGACGCATATTGTGACTCGGAGTTTTTAAAGATCCATCCTAAAGGGTAAAATTGAGCCCTAATAATAAGTCTCCTTTGCTTGCTATTTTAAGTAGAAAGTTGACTCAAAGAGTCATATGGAAATAAAAATTCAGTTGCATTATTTTTCAGGGTGCTTTGGGGCAAAGGTTATACTTTTTTTCACCTTAGCACGTGGGGTATAATCATATAGTCTTCATTGAGTTGAGAGCTATAAATATTCTATACACTAATATTTTTATATAATAAAAGGTGCCGTCAAGGTTATGACCATAATATTTGTAACAGGCTCCATCTCAAAAACTAAACTAATTAGGAATCTCAAATGTCAGTGCAAGTTTAGCTGTAATCATAACTGATAGGATATGTGGGTAGGCTATTTGTGTAGACGAAAGACATAGGTTTGTATTTTTGCCCAAGCTGAGACAGCGACACTTTTCTCCTGCTTTATGCCCACTTAGTCAATAAAAACCGGATAAGTGCAAGTCAATGATAAAGCAGCTGTCATCGATTGAATTTTTGGTATGAAACCCACGTCGAGTGTGGCCAACGCGTACTTGGTTTTATTATATTATAACTGTTCGGTTCAATATAGCATTTTGAGCATATACCTAATTAAAACAACATTGAAGATATATTGCATACAAAAACCTAGAGGATATATATTATGTCTGAAGCTAGGTAACTGCATCATATACTTATACCATACTGCCATATAATTGTAAACCTTGTAAACATCGTGGTTCTGGCCACAGTAACGGCGTAACGGGCGTTACGTCGGGTAACGGGACAAGTTTTATTAAAAAACGAGAATATCGCCCCCAGCGGCCAAACTTTCTATGAAGCGGGGTAATGCTTGCTGAGAAAAAAATAAATGTTTTTAGGAGAGGGAATATTAATTTTGTTGGATTTGATTGTACAAAGCGAACAGTCTATTTGCAGATTCGTTTCTTTTTGTATTTTTTTGTTATATTTGTTATGGAAGTTCAAAATGTGTCAAACTAGTTGTTACATATTATGTTATTATATGTTCTCTAAGAACACAAACACAACTATAATATTTGGATTATTCACTGCTGAACTTTAAAAAACTTTACTCTTAGTTGTCTCTTACTGTTGCGAAATGAAACGTCAAGTGTTAGTAATTTTAATTATTATAAAGGCAACCCTGACGCGCTCTGATTGGCCGTAGCGTAGACGTACGCGCATGATGGCGCTGTCATCTTAAACTTTACATTTTTACATGGACGTCTGAAAATTAGTTTTTGTTCAAAGTTTACATAAATTAATAAATCTCTTGAAACACAAAAGTAACCATTTGTTTACATTTTACATTAAACATTTCACACTTACAACACCCACAAGAAGAGGAGACCATTACTAGAGAACTTCGAAGCGCTCGTAGCGAAGTTTGCTTAACCATTCTGAATCGATCAGCAAAGTTAAGCAACGTCTGCCGCGGTCATGAGTTGGATGGGTGACCGCTGGTGACATTACTACTGAGCGCTGCCGTGCTTCGGAGGGCACGCTAAGCCGTCGGTTCCGGTTGTTGTCTTAGGATGGCAGTCGTTACAGCATGGTGGTAGGGCACTTTGCGAATGCCCGCCTGGCTAGCTACCACCCTCAAGTTGAAAATCTGTCGCCAAGCACCTAACGGTGTGTTCTGGCAGCTGTCCTTGAGAGCCAGTAATTCTAGGTTAGCCTGAACAACATCTTCGACCACATCATCACATACCATCAGGTGAGATAGTGGTCAAAGGCTAACCTATCAGGAATAAAAAAAAATATATTGCATTAGCACAAAATAAAGTTGTAGTTATATTATTGGTGTTTGTGCTTACCTGTTTTCCTTGTAGTGTCCAACCCAACTTGGTGCGGACAGCTACCAGCCCTGTTTGTTGCAGATGTACTATTTGTTCCATGAGAAAAAAGCCTGAGTAATCAGCACCTATCAGAAGACCTATCTCATGGGTATAGCTGTTGCTATCTGTCAACGTTATCTTATTAGCTTTAAGTAATTTTACTAAATTTGAGTTCAAACTGAATTTAGGCACATTATTACAGATAACGGATTGTCCTAAGGCTACAACTTCGGTTGAAAAGGTGTTACCCAGGCAAGGATACCATTGACATTGTATGCTTGGTATGATTTCGAGTTGGTCTGCATGCCTCCAAACAATGAATTGGCCAGCACTTCTTTGTTTGCTGCTGGTAGCTCTAGTGTCTTCACTATTTCTTCCTTGATGTAAGTTCTCTGTGAGCCACTGTGAAAAAGTGCTCGTACTGGTATATTCTTACCTTTGTATTCAATCTCGACAACAACTGTTTGAAGCAAAGTGACTGCAGGATTCTCCATGTCAGCAGTGGTTAATGATGAAGTGACCGACGGCTTTACGTGCCCTCCGAAGCACGGAAGCGCTCAGTAGTAATGTCACTAGCGGTCACCCATCCAAGTCATGACCGAGGCAGACATTGCTTAACTTTGCTGATCGGTTCAGAACGGCTAAGCAAACTTCACTACGAGCGCTTCAAAACAGATTATTGGTCTCTGGAGACATTGGGTATTCAGGATCCGGCAGAAATGAAAACTAAGGAGGTAACGGCTAATGAAGTCATGGCATCGTTTAAGCAGTCTGTAAAAATAAACGAGGAGGGGAGATATGAGGTAAAACTTCCTTTTAAACCTGGTTATGATGAATTAATGCCTAACTATAATATTGCAAAGAAACGACTCGACTCAATATCTCAGTAAATAATTTGTGAGTGCACAGCTGCGTCTGCGAGCTCCCGACGGGCACTGCGGAGCAAGCTCAGCGCTGCTGGTGCTAGGTGACAAGCTTCTAGCGTGCCCGGCGAAAGACGGTGGGCCTACTTCGTCGTCTGTGATCGTATCATCATCATCCGCACACGTACCGTGACAAACAGTACTGACCGTGCCGCATTCTAGACTCAACGCAGAAGATGTTAGGCAGTCTCAACATCGCGCCGAGCCGCGCGGGCCGCGCTCCGCAGTGCCCGTCGGGAGCTCGCAGACGCAGCTGTGCACTCGCCCTGATGATGAGCATCTGATATGCTCGAAACCCGGGTCGACGTATTCGATCCCCAACGTGAATGTTTTTTGCCGGTTTTATTTATAATATTTAAATATGTGAGAAGCTCACGAGAATTTCGTTTCAAAAATAAGAAACTGATGTGATAACATATAGGCATTGCAGGGTAATGTTTGGACTCACTTCAAGTCCTTTTTACTAGCAGCTATGCTTGCACATCATCTTCAAGATACTACAGGTCCTCATGCGCAAACACTTAAAAGATCAAGGTACGTATATAATTGTCTAACCAGTCTAGACACTGATAAGGAAGTTTGTGACTTCATAGAGGAGTCCAAGCAAACAATGAAGGCAGCTAAGTTCAATCTACGCATGTGGGTGACATCAAGGGAGAATATATGAAGCAGGTAAGGATGTTATTTCTATTTTAGGTTTTAATTGGGACACAGTCACAGATGAGCTTTACTGCAACATTTTCAACTTACCTGACCCTGATGATGTCCAGACAGTTACAAAAAGAGAGTTGCTATCACAATTATACACAAAAGATATGGGATCCAATTAGATACACAGCACCGGTAATGTTAGTTTTTTTTATTTAGGTTAATTGATCTTACTCGAGTAAAAGAAAATATTAATTTTTAAAATTGCCCCACATACTGCTGGCCAGATTTTGGTGTAGTATTGTGCTGGATAAAAAGACAATTAACCCTAAATAATTTTGTAGGGAACAAGATAAAAGAGATAAGACAAAATACTGATATCAATGATTGGCTGCACATTCCAGGAACAGAGAACCGGATGGATCTGGCGTCTAGAGGCTGCACGGCAAAGAACCTGTACGAGTCACGCTGGTGGGAAGGCCCGGCATGGCTGCGACTACGAAGTACTTGCTGAAACCAGAAAAACAGTATGTAATGCACAAATATTTACTTATGAAAGATTACTAGACAAAGTACTAAAAGATATATATAAACTAAATACACTAAAATAGTGAGAACAATTGCATGGATAATGAGATACATATATAAGTAATACAAAACATGCAAATAATAAGCGAAAAGGAGAATTCACCTATAGTGAATATGAGAAAGCTGAAAAGAAAATAATAGGATTAATTCAAGAAACAAGCCATGAACTCATAGATAAATATAGTAGAAATCCGATTAAATAAAGGGATAATGGAGGACTTACTTTAACAGATTTTCCAGAAAGTACTCGTGCACCATATCTACTTCCATGGCTACTCCCATGTGAGCGAGTGCTAAGCTCGGCTCCGTTCGAAAATATAGGAGTTGACCTTGCAGGTCCACTAACCTTTACGCAGTGGTGAAAAATGCTGGATTGTACTGTATACCTGTGCCGTTTACCGTCCAGTTTATTTAGACCTCATACGTTCGTTATCCACGGAAGCTTTAATACTGACATTAAGACGTTTAATGGTGGACCTCTTAATTTCAGACCAATCTACAAATTTTCAGGGCACTAAAAATTTACTTTCTGCTCTAGATTGGGAGGAAATGCAGCGAATCTCCACCGTGCGCCGCATCCGCTAGAAAATGAACGCGCCAACGGCGGCCTGGTGGGGAGGTTTCTTTGAAAGATTAATAAGAGTTATGAAAGAGCTGCTTCGTAAAATACTAGGTAACGCCTCATTAACGTACGATGAGCTGCAGACGGTCCTCTGCGAGTGTGAAGCGGTAATGAACGGTAGGCCCGTGACATATATAAATAATGACAATAATAGCAGCTTGGAGTCTCTCACACCAGCATATTTCATACTACCAGCAAGTCAGCCTACAACAGAGATGAGTGACCTAGATCAAATAGCAGAAACTTAAATAATAGAATACAATTTATACAAAACATTCGAGAGCAGTTTAAGAACAGATTTAAAGCTGCATACCTGACTCTGCTAGTATAAAAATGTAAGCGGCATCAAAGTAATTTAAAAGAAGGCGGTATAGTCCTAATCGAGACAGCTGAGAAGAGAATAAAATGGACACTCGGCCAAATTCAAAAACTGTTACCTGGGAGGGATGGTGTAGAAAGGACAGCAAAATGGACGTCGGAGAGGCAGACTAAGAAAATTTCAAAGTCCACTTTTTATTGTTATGTGTTAAATTTAGTACTTAGTTATAGTTTTCTCCCCCTTTAGCAAGCGGATTCGTGCAGGCATTCGGAACAGTCATGCTCACGAAAATGTCTTGGCAAGCAGTGGCATCGTGTATCGGGTCGCCCTCTTCCCTCAAAAATGGTTGAGGAGGACGATGGCTGGCACGCGAGTCAACTCGTGAACGAGTGCTGCTTGAGGACACTGGTCCGTTCGGAATGCCAGTGAAAATCTGTTTGCAACTGTTTAGTATTAGTGAATTCCTTAAAATTGTGTTCCCCCTAGTATGTAAGAATGCTCCCCCTAATAATGTAATTACTCAATAAATTCTCTGTTAACTTCAAAAATGGCACGGACCCCGGAGTCCGTGGAAAATGAATAAAACCAAATATGAAAAAAAAAGGATAGCTGAGGTAAGAACAGCTCTAGGTACAAAAATCAGACCGATCCAGCGACTATATAGTGTGGAGGTACCTAATGATGCTAGTTTGTCACACACCCCTTCATTGGTGTTATATTTGTCAAAGCCAGATCAGCCAGATGAGACCAAACAGGTAACGCGTCATTTTAATATCCTGACGCAGAACAAAAAGAAGAAAAATATGCAGGTTCGTCAGTAAAACCACGAGTTTCCCGGTATGGCAGACAAGTAAAGATTCCAAGTAGATTCGGCATCTATAAAACAACATAATACATAAATATGTGTTATAGTTATTCTCTGTTAACCTATCTGTCTCACGGGTGTAGTTGTTGTCGGTCAACAAAACATAAATATATTCTTGAGAGATGTAGAGAACTTAAAATCACGTAATGCAATTGATTTTACCTAAATTTAAGCATGTACCTATATGATATCATATGTTTTGTGGCCATTAAAAACAAAAAGTAAAGTCTTAAAACCAGTACCATAAAATAGTATATGTCTAAAGATTTAAAAGTGAGAGGTTTTAAGTATGTTTGTGTTTAGTTCTAAGATCTAAACATATTTGCACTGTTAAGCTCAGTTTTAGTTATCCCAAGCAATATAGTACATATTGTGGTTTAGCAGTTAGCCTATAGTGGGCTGTTATACTATAAGTTTTGTTTTCATTTAAGGTTCTTTCAGTTTGTGTAGTATTTTTCTATATTTTGATGGTTCCGCAATGTTTTTAATACGCCATCTAGCGGGGAGTAGACTATTTCAAACATAATTATGTCATTAAAACTTTTAATGTTCTTTTAGTTTGTGTATTATGAGTATTTCTTTATATTTTTGATAAGATTCAGTAATGTTTGTTAATACGCCATCTAGCGTTGAGTAGACAATTTCAAATATAATTATGTCATGAAAACATAGATTTTATTTTTAAATAGTTGTAATGTATGTTCAAAAACTTATTACTACAAAAGGGTAACAGTTTTCGTTTTGTTTTCAGTTAATGTTCTTTTAGTTTTTGTAGAATTTTTATGTTTGATAAGGTTCCGTAATGTTTGTTAACACGCCATCTAGCGGTGAGTAGAATAACTTTGACCAATAGCTGCTACATGTTATATCCTATGTACAATCTGGTTAGGTTTTTGATTTTGGTTGAAATTTTAAATATTACTGTCTGAGATTAAGCCAAGTAATACTTTGTTTCCTTTCGCGTTGGAGGATGTTGCGAAATGAAACGTCAAGTGTTAGTAAATTTAATTATTATAAAGCCAACCCTGACGCGCTCTGATTGGCCGTAGCGTAGACGTACGCGCATGATGGCGCTGTCTTATTAAATACTTTACATGTTTACATGGACGTCTGAAAATTAGTTTTTGTTCAAAGTTTACATAAATTAATAAATCTCTTGAAACACAAAAGTAACCATTTGTTTACATTTTACATCAAACATTTCACACTTACAACACCCACAAGATGAGATGTGGAAGCGGAGGGGTGACATTATAGCCCAGCACCTCGCCGGCTACACAGCACAAGAACAATTATTGTAGGAGCATGCTATCATTTTTCAAGCAATGATAGCCGAGTGGTTATATCTATGGACTGTGGTACTGCTGGTCCCTGGTTTGATCTCCTTTTCCGAGATATCCCAATACTGAGGCTGAGATTCACAGACAAGTTTAAGTGCGATAATGCTTTCATTACTACGTCTGTCAAAACGTAGCCCTTAGCCTCATATTTGTATTCAGAGATGTTTGAAACAGCGCTTAAACTTAGCACGTGCTATGCAAAGCTAAGTAGTGAGAATTGACTACTTTATTCGATTTTAAGGCAGAAGTGGTACCGCCAAGCGTGCTAAGTTGTAGTTTTTACATTGAACCTAACCTGTACGTTTTTTTTATTTAATATAACAGGTTTTGCATACAAACAAATTTATTAAAATGATAAAACAATACTCCTATGGCAAACATTGAAGAAATATTTTGATATCAATCTCGATGCTGCTACATTAAAATAGGATAATTACTTATATAGATATTTTGTTTCAGTCACTCCAATGACATTTTAAATATCTCTGTTCTTGTCATTTCCGTTTTAGATCAGGGTGCACACGAGCTTTCATCTTTATCGAGAGATAAAGCGTGAAATGTTTGCTCTAAAGATTGATCTTTATCGAAAGATAAAGTGTGGAGTCCATGGAATTAATGGAACTGGTAACTATTTGATAATAGTAACATTTGTTGCAAAAAGTATTGTATGAAAGTTTCAATCTGCTAAATGTTACGTTTTCAAAGATTTAAATGTTGGACGGACGAAAGGACGGATGGGTGAACACCCTTTAGTAGTAGAGTACGGTAGATAACCGTTTCCTAGTAAAGAACCCTAAAAGAGTTCCTGACTATACGCAACTTTCTACAGAGAACATTATCGTGATCGATTTTCAAACCGTATTTAGTTTCAAACTAAGCAAGAGCCCGTATCTAGCAAATCTGAGATGCGAATACATTGAACGATGCAGATTATAGCAGATGTGCTGCTTAAAGTTGTGTTGTCATCAATTGAGTGAATTATATTGTTTTGTGTGAGAAGTGCTGTGAAGAGAATATGAGTTGGAGTAATGATGTGTTTGTATATTAGTGAAGATGTGTATGTGATTGGTGTGGGTATATATGCATGCTACACTCAATTTTCTATTTCTTCATACGTTTTTTTTACTGTAATATACTTAGTTTATAAGCCCTGTTTTCTTAATCCATGCTCATCCTAGATAATGAGAACAATAGAATATAATTCATAAATTGACGATATCGTCCACGGGAATGCCAAGAAGTAAAAACACCAATAAAATAGCCGACTGGTTATAGGTATGCACTGCATGCTGTACCGCAGGTCAATGATTTGATCCCCACTGTTGCTTTAAGCTTCACAGCATAGTGGAAGGGCATTTAGTGAATTCTCGCTTGGCTAGCTACCACTCATAAGTAGAAAATCTGTCTCCAAGTTCGTAACAGTGTTCTGTAGTTCTTAGCTTAGTCCGTTTACCATCCTCGGCCACATCATTAGTTACCAACGGGTTATATAGTGTCCTATCAGCTGAAAAAAAAAGAAAGGGTTAGACGCGTGTTCTGTCTCACACGATCACATTAAACAAATTACGTTTACGCTTGTTTTATAGCTTTTTTTGAAGCAGTGATGGCTCAGTGGCATTGTCTATGGACTACCGCGCAGCAGGTCCATGGTTAAAATCCCGCCGCGGGCTTGAGCTTCACCGCGTGGTGGAAGAGCATTTTGCGTATACTCGCCTGATTAGCGACCACCCTCAAGTAGAAAATCTATCGCCAAGTGCCCAAGGGTGTGTCCCGGCAGCAGTCTTTGAAATTACAGGCACATAATATGATACTTAACAAGTATATCTCAAGGTGATGGGCGCAGTGCCATTCGTGACATGTGACGAAATGCATATATTATAGGCAGATGTAAGTCCGCTTAACATCTAATGGGCCTCGACATTGTTCAGTCACAATAACATTAAAAAAAAAATAGTGTAAAATGACATCATTTCAGGCTAGCAATGTTATCTCGAAAGTGTATAAAGGTTAAACCTTTTAAAAACGTTACATGGTTGATGTAAGTACGATACATCTGACCGTGCGGTCCGTCAATTACCTTTTGTTTAACATTCGAAGCTTTTGAATGTAACCATACAAACTCCATACAAACATAGTTTCACCGTAATTTAAATTCCAAGTAGTGTTCAAGCTCGGTGAAATATTGTACTCTGCTATGAGCATAATAGGTTTGCAGTTTTTTGTTTCAATTCAAATTCAAATCAATTCAAAATCATTTATTCAATTTAGGCGTCTACGACTCTCTTATGAAGGTCAATAAGTTTTATTATTTATTTTATCTCTAAATGTGAAAGAATTAATATTTAACTCTTTTTTATATTGTACTTATGGACTAACGCTCATGTTTATATTTCAAGATTGACAAACACGTGTATTAGATCTAACAACATCTAAATGAGAGTAGATATCACGATCGAAAATGTTTCGCCTTCATCAGGATCCTGAGCGTGGTTGGTAACTTGGGCGTATATAGTCGCGTTACATTTCATACATTTTGAAATCAATTTTTGTTACACAGAAAACTGGCAAACCAGAAGTATAGATATTGCACACATTGAATATTCGGTATTGAAAATATGTATAACCTTGTGTAATGATAATAACCCTCTATACTGGTTGCCTCTTTCTTACTAGTTTGGGCATTTATCACGTCTCTGCCCTGTTGCTCACTGGGCTTGCTAACCCACAACTTACAAGGCCTGTGTGATTCGAGCAGTATACCTTTTATGGGATTCTAGACTTCCCGCTGTCTGATAAGAATCAGACGGTAGGTACCGAAACGTCGAAGTCCACACTTAATTGCTCCAACAAAACAAACGCAGAGGGGCCGCTGTTTGCGTCCAGTCACCAGTTCAACCAACCAATTAAAGTATTAACAGATAAAACCGCAATGAAAGCGGTTATTTTATATATTGGGTTCGCGGTTGGGACTTGTAGGTTTGTACTTTGCCTGTTGGCAATTAAACAGTTTAACATTACCTGTAGGTACATAATTGATATTATTTGAGGCGTGTGCCAATTTCAGTTAAAGTATATACAATTATAAATAAACATTAAACTCTTGTTAATGTTAAACGACTGAAAAACACAGGCAATGATCGTAACGACAACTGGCTGTAAGATTTTGCCTTCATTCATACATCATGGTCCTAAATGTGGTACATACGTCCAAGATTATCATACGAAATTGTTATGCATAAGTTACAAAAAAAATTGTTACTGGCATTTTTTAATGATTAATTGGTAATTTGAGCGTGTTGCGCATGAAGGTTAAAACTTGAAACTATTAATACTTAAATATGGGAATGGAAAGTACGATAGGTTAAACATCTCATCAATTGCACCGAAAGTATTGAAGCTATGTCACGTTATAGTACATAATAAAAGCCTGAGCAAAGATTGCGATTTAGGCCTTGCTCATTTACAATTCCGCATTGCACCATGCCCGTAAAAAAATGTGTGTTGTTTATCATCACATTTTTTTATGTGATTCTGACGGAACAAGCACGAGGCCCACCTGATGTTAAGCGGATCAACCTCGGCCTTTAACAGATGCATTTCATCACGTGAAGAATTGCACTGCGCCCGTCACAGTCATGTGCCTGTTATTTTTCTGGTTCTAAAGGACTGCTGCCGGAACGCACTGTTAAGTGCATAGCTATAACTGCTCGGCCTTCATTATTGCTTCAATCACAGCATTAAAAGTTAAAACTACTCAATATATCATTTTACAGTATTTTTGGTTATAAGGAGGATATATAAGATTTCAAAATATTTTGTTTTTGAGCTAAATCCCGTAATTTTTTTTTTTTACCGGCGGTTTGCCTTTATTAACAAAATACTACGAACTATATACAACACTACAATAAAAGCATTTAGACAACCTATAAGTCATAGCAGACTCATAGGCAGTCCAAATGCTCCAGCCCATTCCCAGTTGGCAGCGTGCCCAGCATGCTGGCAGCATTGCCCCGTTGAATTGCAATGCTTATTCGTTGAGTTAAATATGTGCCAGCATTTTGATCTAAAATAAAAACTTAATAAACTTGACCACTTTGACGGTTTCCTATTTATTTATTTTTAGAGGGCACATTCGTAAATTATTTTTCTAATGCACTCTATGTAAAACCGAAACACGTCAAAAATTCTTCTGATTGGGTGGCGCCTATGACGTGACGTCGGCTCAGCAGGAAAATATGTAACAATTCACTCAATATGTTTTAATTATTATTTCAAAAACTTCACACAATAGTTTTACAATACATGTTGCATAGAAACATCTGTTGAACTAATTAGCAAAAATTTTATCGTATTTGTACACCTTACTTCTATATGAACCATAGTTACGCTCCACCTAGTTTATAAGTTTTGCAATAGATGGCGCTAGTAAAATACGTCATGAATCCTAACTCGCGGTGACGAGATTCTCCGTGAGTTGACATATTTTAATGTCGATGTAGATGCAGTTTCAAGTCAAATCAAACGGTTAATAACGTATTCAATATCTAAACATAGCATTACGAATTATTATAAATATTGTTTGTCATGTTTGTTATACGCTAATAGAGGTGTGACAAATATGTTCGTATTAGAGGTGGGGAAAAGCGTTATTTTAGTATCACCGTGACTGTGGTTCCAGTTCCAAAAAAATCACGGCGAAAAATAATCGTGATTTTGTCACGAAAATCGATATGTGTACAATGGTATCTAATGATCCGAAATAAAATAACAGTCTTAAGCCTGTATGAAAGTATGAAGGTAAACTTCATACCTTCATACAGGCTTAAGACTGTCGCACGAATTTAATATTGGAGCTACATCCGTTACTGGCTACAGTACATTTCTATATCAATTATAATATTTTCAAATTTGTAATTTGTACTTTATTAGACTCATGTGGCGTGTTTATTAATTTGCGTCAGTTATTTACGATGATTTTATATAAACATTATTATTATAGTTTATTATTTCGTAAAGTATTTTTTTAGCTTTTGAATTTGTTTATTAAAACAATTGTATCCCATATTTATTGGATGTATGATAAGATTAAAATAACTTTTTTTTAACTACCTATTAAATCGATTTTTAATATGACATACTTCCGTATAATATTTATTTCAAATATAGATATTATATAGGAAAAGTTTGATTTTAGATTGTTCTCATCTGCCATTTCTATAATACTCATAATACATAGTACGCTCTGTAATTCGCTCAATGTAGGTACACAACGAACGAAAGGAACGTACCAACACTACTAACGCTTGCCCTCTCTGTCATACGTTGCGCCGAGGATGCACGAGTCCGTCATTCGGTAACGTTCCACGTCGCCGCTTGCCGTGATACGAGTGACTGAAAACAAGCTATGGAACTTATTACTATGGAACGAGGAACGTTGTTCCTTTGCGACAAGTCACGGTGATACTATTTGCCTTCAGATCACAGTGACTTTTTCATCCTGACGTTATTTAACAAACACCTCTAGTTCGTATTACGTATATGTAATAGGTTCGAGACAGAAGTTTAATATTAGGTAATATGAATATTGTCGTAATAGGTTATTCAAATAATAGTGAGTGACGTGACGGCGACCGAGTAACGCTATTCTTCCTTACAGCCTGTGACTCGCCATCTCATTCTCACTTGTTGCGAGAGAATGCGACGCCGACTTTCCAATTTGAAATGCATCCTCGGGGCTCGGACCTTGCGCACGTCTACGGTGAAGTTATTGCATGTGTTGTAATACATGTCGCTTCTTGAAATAGAAAATATCGTTATTTTGTTTTATCTTAGGAACGAATCACAATGAAATGGATGAGCGAGATATGTGTATCGTTTGGTGTGAGAGAGTGAAAGAGATGCAGCATAATGGTGATCGGAACGTCTCGTGGCGGTTCAGTGGTAACACGAATTGCTTATTTATCTCTTTCTAAGAACAGATATGACGCATAATATTTGAACGTTCTTTCCTTGTCATTACAAACTGCATATAGATTGGCGTAGGTATGTACATAGGTAAATTCTAGTAAGCTTTTAGAGCAGTGGTGTTTGGATATAACTACACTAACTATCTCAACTCTCTGCAATCACTTGGCTGTTTTTAAAACTCTTTTCAAAAATACAACGTTCCTCTAAGAGGAAGTGAGAACAATCACCGTGGCCATATTAGACGTTTTTTGTGTTTTACAGTTACTGGACAAGATATTCCTGACAGATATTATTTTTGGACCTATAGTTTTTATTGTTATATAGTCCTATTAATAATAGTTATTTATTTTAAGATTTAATTAATTATTTAGCTAGATATATTATCAAAATATTATATCTTCTAAGGCGACATCTATATTTACAGTTTAGGAATAGGCGACCTCTCTCAGGTCATTGATGCACTACTTCAGCGAGCAATGCATGCACAATTGTAGTGAGATCCATTTGAGAACGGATAGATAATTCCATTTTTCAGCCTAATGAGTAGATGGCGCCAGTAAGAAAAAAGTTCACTTTTTTAGCAAGGTGACATATAAAGTAAGGCAAAGTAAATCACTGTATATTTATATCATTAAGGTGAGCGATTTGTCAACTATTACACATAATAGTTTGACCAATAACGTTTAAATTGCGCGTATTTTATAAACGAATAATATGATAAGTTGTCACTATTATTTGACTATTACCCAGTAAGTAGGTTAGATGTCATAATATTGGCTAAGCGTTATATTCGATAATAGGAATATGAAAATACGATCCTAATATAACACCTCTATACGCTAATAAGGAATCTTTATGGGTCATTCTTTAGGACAGGTTTTTCAAGCGGCTTTACTTAAAAATAATAGAAATCCAGAAGTCAGCAAGCCATATTTCTTTTTGCGAATACCTAAAATCCTCTCTTAACTGGTTTACTGATTATTATTCAATTATCTTTATAATTAAATATCTTTAAAAAATAAAATACCCCCATTCTTTGATTTTCGTGGAGTGTCCCAAGCCCCAAACTGGTCACTTAGTAATTTATATATTTTAAACTAAACGCTACATGCTTACCAAAAAAAAACCTGTAAGTCTTAAGAAGTTAACAATGCTATAAAAAAATAGACCATAGTTCTAAAAGAACTACATTTCGTACAAAAAAATTAAATGTAACTGTCCCGAGGTTCTTGCTGATTTGCGTGGATTATTATAATTTCGATTGCACATCTCTAAATACGTGGCCCCACGATGCACCATCCTAATTCAAGTTAGAATTGGTTGCGCTCCAACACGGCCGGGAGAGTGGTTGAGTGATGGTAAGTCGTGTTTTCAAAAAATATATGGTAAGAACTTCGTTGCGTGGGTTTGGTTTCTCAAAACTTTGATTTGCGTGGTACAATTATCTCCAGTGTCTGTGAATTTATTTATTTAATAAAATATTGTGCTGAACAAATATAAGGTAACGTAACGTATAATCAAAACATAGTTTATTTGCTTCAAAGGTTTTTGTTTATTTTTAACATAAAGGGCTTATTTTGATTTCCGTGGTCGTGATTTGAGTGGTTTACGTGGTAGTTTTGACCCACGCAGATCATTTTTTGACCATGCAAATGAAATAACTTTGAGTTTTGTACTAGTTATGAATAAAAATATTTTTTTATTATTTTATTTATGCTGATTATAATAAGAGAAAGTGTTATTTTTTGAAATGTGTAATTAAGTGTTATATTTTTGTAATTTCTTTAACAACTAATAAATAATGTTGGACTGATTCTACTAAAAACGTTTCTGTCTTAGTAACCTATATTTTGTTGCCTTATACAAAAATAACTTATTTTTAATAGGACGGACCAATAAGTAACTCGTTTGAGATAGTTAAATTAAAATTTTTGTGGGTTTATTTGTGATTTGCGTGGTCTCCATTTTTTTAACCTCGATTATCTCTGTAAGTAAACCGCTCTTCGAGGTGCCTTTTTTAATAAAAATATTGCTTTTACTTATACTTTAAGATTCTGAAACAAATTTAAAACAAATAATGAATTTGAAAATTGCCACGAAAATCACCAAAGAATGCCTCACTCGAAGAATCACCCTAATATTCTTTCTTTATCTTTCAAATTTTTATATAATATGTATGTACTCTATTCAATGAGCTATAGATTAGCGATGGGCGATTGTTGCAAAAAATACAATCGACTGATTCGAAACTTGGGCTATTGCGCATACGATTGTCGATTTAATAGTTCCTCCCTCACTATGATTATTCGAATAACAATCGACGAACTACTAATTGTACGCACATCGCAATCCGACAATGTATACGAGTGTGCGTTGCGTGCTTGCGGTAAAAAGCGAATGAGTACGCTACAATCGAATTAGTAGTAAAAAACTTATACGAACACCGTGTCAGTCATTGTCGCTCACCGCACACCGCTAGTAGATAACAATTACTAACATCGATTGTTATCGACTTTTATCGACTGAACAGAACAATCGACTAAGTCGATAACATTTAGTAATAATCGCCCATTGCTACTCTAGATATGACACTACACAGTTTTTATTAACCGACTTCCAAAAAAGGAGGAGGTTCTCAATACATCTGTATTTTTGTTTTATTCGGCTACGTTCTCATGTGCCAAGGGAAAAATAAAAGTAAAATTTCGGATTTGTAACTCGTTCCACTTACGAGCCAAAGACCTGTGACATACGAACGGACGGACATACGCACAGACAATGAAGACTCACGGTTTGCTTAGTTGGCAAGGAAGTTAATTCAAATTAATGTTAAAAAGTGACCGATGAACTTTTGAATGAATTTCGTTTAGAGGTCACCCAACTATATCTTAATAACTATATCGTATTTAAGATGTTAAAATTGCACCTTTTGATCCGTTGAAACTTTTTTATATGATTTCCATGGATGTCTAAAATGGTTGGCGCTAAGTATTTTGGAATAAGCAGTCATTGTCGTACTCGCCAAGCGACGGCACTGAAATTATTTTGTTTTGTTACCGCTTCCACTGAGCATTCACAACTTTGCTCAACTGAATGAGCAGCTTCATTTGAATTAGCAGCTTGTGAAGCTAGTCACAAGCTGCTAATTCAAATGAAGCTGCTCTTTTGTATTAAATTCAATGGATGTTTATCATGGACCACTTTACATTTGATCCAGACTTTAGAATTTAGTTTAAAAACTCAAACGTGTCAATAATTAATTGTAAATAGTTGTTCATGCTTTGAACACCCTACACGTCGCAATAAAGATGCTTGTACTAAGGACTGCTAACAATTTATCGTAGTGTGAACGGTACGATACCAACTGTTGTTTTTTTTTACAAAAAATATTGTTTAAGAACGGTATGAACTAAATAATTTTACAACACTAAAATTTCACATCAATTTTTAACTATTTACCATTAATCGTAATTGTTTATTACATTATTTATATGATTCTAATGGATTTTAAAGCACGGGTTTATTAATTTTATTAAAACGCAAAGAAAAAGAGTTCTCAACTTTTCTACTTTGGATTAAATGTAACTAATAAGCTGGACGCTATCAAAATCTTCCCATAGGGAAAATGTCTATGTCTTTGCTCAGAATGCGTCAATACTGTAATACTAATACTAAGTCAAATTAAAAATGCCGTCATCAAATTGATGTTGAGTGTTGATTCAATTTCAATCTGCCTATGTAGCATGGTGGATGTTGCCATCGTCGAAATAGTGTGCTTTCAACTGTCCCCCAATACCTGCTATTACTATAGCAAAATTTGATATGAACAATATCTTGTAAAAGTAATTTAAATGTAGTATCCAAGTGACAACCTAGAAAATAGTTCAAAATAAAAATATTCCCATTAGTTTATAAAGAATAAGCGCTTGTTAATGTTTTTACGTCGTACGACTCCCGTGGTGTGCTAGAATATCAACCCTTACATTCTTTCCGTCGTTTTTTTTTACATTCATGGAATATGCTAGATTCAATGACTGTAAAAAAACGACGTATTTAGAACATCTTAGATTGGTAGCAGTAGGAGTGTCTACAACGCAACTAACAAAGTTTACGCTAAGCACTTGACAATGTACGTAGCATAAATTGTAACATTGACGCTCTCCGTGTGTTCTTGCATCGATTATATCATAACTTCCAATGTGACGTAATAATCCTCACTGAATGTTGGTTGAGCAAAGTTGTGAATGCACTACCATCGCTTCACTCATACAAATCACATAAATCAGCTTTTCGAAATCAAAATGACGGTGTAGTTATCTATATTCGCCAGGAATTGAGTTTCTCTGTGTTTGAGCCAGAGTGTAGCGAAGCAAATTGCTTGACAGTCAAGTGCAGTCAAGATTTTGCAATCGTAGCTATCTACCGATCTCCCTCCTTCAAGAACACCGATGGTTTTGTGGATAGCCTGGACAGAATACTGACCTCACTATCATCGTGCACTACAGTCGCCATTATTGGAGATGTTAACATCAATATCTTACCACAAAATTGTAGTGATATTTCCGAGAAATATCTGAACATGTGTGCATTTCACGGTCTATTACCTGCTCATTTACATCGAACCAGACTTAACAGTTGCTTGGATCATGTCATTTTGAGAAGTAATAAAAACACAGATACTATTATTTTTGACACGTTGATCACCGATCATGCACCTGTACTTTTTCAGGCAGATCTTTCTCATAAGTCATCATATTACAATAAACTAAAAACGTTCGTTGAGAAAACTGATTTATCATCCATTGCCTCTGAAATAAAAACTTTAAATTTTGGCGATATCTTCAACTGCCACGACCCTAATCTAGCAACTAATATGTTGGTAAATATATTGATGGCCATAATAAAGAAACACACTACAAGTGTCCAAGTGTCTTGCCGAAATAGAATTAAGAAACCATGGATTACACGCGGCCTTCTAAAATGTATGAAAGTACGTGACAAACTACATTTACAGAGCCGTAATTTTCCTCAAGATGTTATTATACAAATTACCTACAAGCGATACCGTAATTTTTGTAATAATCTCTTGAAAAAATTAAAAACTGAATATGAAAAAAAAGAATTTCAAAAAGCTAACAAAAACCCAAAAAAGACTTGGAAATTGATTAAAGAGATAACAAATATGAATACAGATCGTAACTCAGCGAGAGAACTACTAAAAATCAAATCTACAGTCAAGGAATCTATAGATTCTGTAAATGGTTTTTTTGCCAACGTAGGCACAGAACTAGCGTCTCGCATTGAGTCTCAAGAGGATCATAACTCTAACTACAACACAACTCGTACCATAAATAAATTGGGTAACTCTATGGGACTGCTTAACATTGATGAAGAGGAATTACGTACTATTATCTTAAAACTACGAAATGATTGCGCTGTAGGATGGGACGGTATCCCTAGCACACTCATTAAACTAACTAGTTGTTCAATCATACCGCCGTTAACACATATCTTTAACTTATGCCTTTCTAAAGGTATTTTTCCCGATGCCTTTAAAAAGGCTCTTGTGCATCCTATCTTCAAGGGTGGGGCCAGAGACAGTGCTGCAAACTATGGACCGATATCTGTGTTGACAACATTTTCAAAAATTTTTGAAAAGATACTTAATAATAGATTGCTACTTTTTCTAGAAAAAAATAACATTCTTGCTCCAAACCAATTTGGTTTCAGGAAAGCAAAGTCCACCGAAGACGCTGTCATGGAACTTACAAACAAAATTGTTACACACTTAGAAAAAAAAAATAAAGCCGTGGGCGTTTTTCTAGATTTGTCAAAGGCATTTGACACTGTCTCTGTCCCCCTACTTTTAGATAAAATGGAAAACATTGGAATAAGAGGCCCCGCTTTAAATATTTTTCAAAATTATTTAGTTGATCGCATTCAAAGTGTAAAAATTGACTCATCTCTAAGTAGTGAATCAAAATTAAACAGTTTTGGAGTACCGCAAGGTAGTGTTTTGGGACCGACACTGTTTTTAATTTACGTTAATGACCTATGCCGACTTGATATCCCAAATTGTGAAATAATTGCTTATGCTGATGACACTGCACTTTTAGTTGAAGGTAAATCCTGGGATTCTGCCATGAGAAATACAGAGAGCGTACTCAGGCGTGTTATGTCATGGCTAAACTCAAACCTATTAACACTAAATATAAATAAAACCAAAATAGTAACTTTCTCTGCTTGTATATCCTCACAACCAGACACATCATTTCGTATCAAAGCTCACCAATGTTCTCCGGTTCCTTATCTGAACTGTGACTGCATGGTTTTGGAAAGAGTTTCATTTGTTAAATATTTAGGGGTGCACATCGACAACATTTTAAATTGGCAAAAACATATTGACTTTCTCTGTGGACGAATTCGGAAACTAATGTTTACTTTTAAAAAACTCAGATCCTCCGCTGACTTACACACTCTAAGGACTGTATATTTTTCTCTGGCACAGTCTATATTGACATACTGCATTTGTGTTTGGGGTGGCACTTACATAACTTCTATGCTCAGAGTAGAAAGGGCACAGAGAGCTGTCTTAAAAGTCATGTACAGGAAAACCCAAACTTTACCCAACGACCGATCTTTACAGGGAAAGTGATGTACTGACTGTTCGACAGCTCTTTGTTCTCAACACCGTCTTACGGCAGCATGAACTTGTGCATTATGATCCAGAGAGCCGCCAGAAGAAACGTCGCAAAGACGTTGTGTGTCAATTGGGGTCACACAGAACACAACTCGCAAATAGACAGTTTCAAGCTTTGGGCCCACGTTTTTATAATAGGATTTGTAAGATTATAGATATTTATCCATTATGTAAATCTAGAAGCAAACGGCTTGTTCAAACTTGGTTAAAAAAGTTAACTTACCAAGAGACAGAAAAGTTGATGTTGGCTTTAAAATAAGTACCTATGTCTATGTTTGGTATATTATTTCTACAACATTCAAATAACAAACTGGTCCTAACACATAACACTATACTTTAATTTAAATAATCAGTTATACATTTAAAACACTTAAAAAAAAACAGAAAAAACATATAACTCTCTCTTTCACATATTTTTATTCTACACACATACAAATATAAATATATATATATTTTCCTTACAAAATTACATTATTATATAAAATTAACAAATAGGTATATAAGATAAAATATTAATTGGTTATCTTTCATAGTGAAAATATATGATTGGTTTTATATAAACTTTATACATTAAAACAAAGTATTTTAAGACTCTAAACTGGGAAGGTCCTGTACCCTGTAAAACAGTTTATAACTAGTACGGGGACAGGAGCTCACAACTAAAGATGCATTATTATTACCAAGATCTAGATTATTTAGATAAAACATTGTAACCCTGAATTATGAACAATAAATATTATTATTATTATTATTAATGTGTTGTTTTGTGATAACTGTCCTTGAGACCTAGTTTTCATGTTATATCGAGTCAGATAGCCAGCTAGCATTAACTTACGACTAAAAAACATCAGGCCTCCAAAAGCCTGAAACAGAAGGCAGGGCGAAACACTTACGTGTCGCCATTTTTTTAAGAGATGAAGTTAAGTACGTGGTCCCCGCCTGTTGCGTTTGTAACCGTCACGCTAGTCCATTAAATTTGCAGTGCCATTATCCTCGTTTGAATGACACTGCATTGCGCCCGTCACTTCAAGAAGTTCTTATGTCTCGGTCGTCCAGCAATTTCACTTGGTACAGTGCTCTTCATACCAAAAGATAATAGCGTTTGCCCACAACTGCTTTGATGCAGAATATTTGATACTGTGGTCGTACACGACAAGACGGTATATTACTAAAAATACCTACCATATGATAAATTTAGTGGCACAGATCCAGACTAGACTGCTATATAATATTCCTTGGCCAAAAATCATGGTGATAGAACCCAGGTTCTCAAGACTTCACAGTTAATATCTTCTATCTCAACTTGAATTTCATATTAAAGTTGAATATATCCTCTTTACCAACAAACAACAGTTTAGATAATTAAGATTTTTTTATAATTAACGTGAGGTTATTCAGTCCTTCAATTTAAATAGGGTTGAACGTTTTGTTATTCCAATAAAAGCTGCCTCGAAATTAATTTGAAGCAGCCATTAAAATTAATATTCACCCAAACTGTGTTCTGCGGTCAGGCTGTAACTTGGAGTGCTCAGGGCCTGTTTCAATAGTTATAGGTGCTTAAGTTATTTAACTTTTAAACTTTTGCAATTTATACGCATTTTGTGAATATTAATGAAGCAATTGATACGTTGAATTTGCTGTATTTTGTGAAAAAGAACATTTTGAAGGTGTTTGTTTTATAGCTAGGCTTTGACCACTGTCTCACCAGATGGTAAGTGATAATGTATTCGAAAATATTGATAAATATTGAGAATCACTGGCTCTCAAGTACAACTGCTATTTGGCGACAGATTGTATCTCGTAGGTGTTGCTTAGCTGATCGGGTACGAATGGCTAATCAAATTACGCTTCGAATGGTATTTTAAATCACTGTCTAATAGTACATTTGTGGTTAAATTAGTCAATAGTTTTTTTTTATTTAAATAGTTCCCAAAGCTATTAGCTTTAGTAGAAGCGTAGTAAAACTAAAAAAGTTCTTAACTGTTGGCTCGTGGAAAATTCAAATTCCTCTCGCCTGTATACGCAGGGTATGCCCATTTGTTGGTATGGTTAGTTTGTAGTCTGACATTGTATCCAGTAGATAGTGTAGGTTCGTCACCTATTCTATTTGTATTGTGAAATATGGATATTTATAAATCTCTGCCTAACTTTTTCAGGGCATAAAAATATGACGATATTTATCGGTATGATTTTAGTAGATAAGTACTTATCGCTTCTGAAGTAATGGATATTGCATATATTTTATACCAAAACTAAACAGTACCTAGTACACAAAATTTCATCGGTACTTCGCATTTTATGTTATTTTATCCAAAAATGTTTATAAACATACAACAAGAATACAAGAGTAAAGCGCCCCAAGTAACTATTACAAGTAATTTATGGCGTAGCCAGAAGTCGAGTCAACTTTAGGGTTCAGTCGTAAGGAGCACGTGCGCCAGTGTTCCGTCGAATGTACCGGCATTACGTTCAACTTATATTAAATGGTGGATCGGACGTAGTTTCACGTTTCAGATTATGAATTTAGAATTTTAAAAGTATATCAGGTTTATATGGAGCAATACTGCATGTGTCGTCTAAGCATTTAGTGATAATAGGATGAAATGAATATACACCTTAATTAGGAAAGTTTGCTGAGATGGTGAATTATCCGGCGATGAACGCCTAGGTGATGGCTCCGCAAAGGCCAAGTTACAAAAATATTTCCATTGCTTCTACTCAGTACTGATAAATATACGGTTCGATAGAATTACCCGTGGACCGATCGACTGGAAGATTATGGATAAACTAGCCGTGGACTCATTGACTGGTAGATTTTTAGCACTATCTCACCTGTTAGTATGTGATGATGTGATTGAAAATTTTGTTCAGGCTAGCCTTGAATTACTGGCTCTCAATAACAGCTGCCGGAACACACCATTCGGTGCTTGGCGGCTGATTTTCTACTTGAGGGTGTTAGCTAGCCAGGCGTGCATTCGCAAAATGTTCAACCACCATGCAATCTATGGATAGATTAAGTTGCTTATACATTATAATATGCTTAATTACATGCAAAAGAAGTGTTAGAGTTACTAATAGATACTGTACTGCGTTGGTCGCTCTGATAGGTTATCCTGAACTAACAGGTGAGACGACCATCTCACCTGATGGTAAGTGATGATGTGGTCGAAGATGTTGTTCAGGCTAACCTAGAATTACTGGCTCATATAAAACTTGTATCATAAGATTTTTTTTTATTAAAACTCTTGGTCTTGGTGATGGGCACCAGTTATGTGGATGGATGATACATTCGATCTTGTGAGCAGTATCAATAATATAACAGAGGGAAAAAATATAAGAAATTGTTGGAACGCTTATTTAGATAAGCGTTTTTGAATTTTAAACATTAAAAAATAACTTGTGGAAGTAAGACCATGGGACTGTAGGCTCAGCGTGTTTTGAATCCGCCCAGTACCCGATAAGTAATGTCAGTGTTGATATTTTTTTTTATTATTATAGGCGAGCCTATAACCACTTTCTCACTCAATAAGTTACGATGCAATTGAAGATGTTATTCGGGGTAACCTATAGTGACTGACTCACTTATAACGGGCGCCGGGCGGAACATACTGTTGGTTGCTTTGCGAGTTGCGACACACAACTTTTTACAAGAGAAGTTTCTCTATGAGCGCTTCAAACGTCAATTCTGTTCTTTTATTCTATTTATTGTACTTAATAAAGGTATTTTAAAATATATATTCAGCTGTATATCAAATATCATTAACATTTATTCCTACGAAACAATCAAACATAATCAGTTCTCAGGGAAGCATGTGCGGTAGCCACGGGCAATGCTAGTAAATAATAGATTTAAAAAAATGGTCTTAATCCGCCATTTTGGGTTCCGACTATTTACTTTAACGAAGTCCACTTCAACCTTCAATTTATTTTATTAATTATCATGATCTATGAATTATTTATATGTATCATGAGTTTTGGCTTTGTTTTGATAATAAGTGTAATTGCATTGTAAGCGTTCTTATTATAATAAATAAATAAAATAAATGAAAACCCAGATTCCCGCGACATCCGGCATCGATTATAAAACTGAAATTTAATTTAGCTAACAACATGAACAACTTTCAAGGAACTGATAGCTTTTGAAGTAGGTACTCGTAGTTCCAGAAATGGCTTCTTTTGAAGTTGCGTAATTTAGCCCGAGTTCTACGGAAAATGTTATTAATTAACAAATTGTTTATGTACATTAAAATCTGTCAGATTTAAGATTATTTACCGAAATACGTGAACACTTATAACCCCTGATGCAAGAAATGAGGCGTTATAAGGTTAACATTATATATCTGCGTATATCTGAGTGTTATGTGAATCTAATGTTCTCATATTTATATTCAAATTTCTTTATATGCTTAAACATGGGTATAATTAAATTACAGATGTTGTTAAGATTCTAGATTGCCTAGGCAGGCATGGTAGGCAAAGTCCTCCACGTGGACAATATTATTATATATTATATTGTTGATATATTAAAAGCCACCTTATATAATGAATAGATAATGGCGTTACTTTGCCGAAATCAATATTTAATAATAAAAAATATTTATAATATATATATATTAAGCAATAATAGCATATAAGAAATTTTGTACTTATATATTTTACATAAAGACATACATATGAGTTCCTCGAGTACTTAGCCAAAAGTTTATAACTATTTAGGGCGCGTGCTCACCGGGGCGCTAACGGCAGATAGCGAGTTGTGCGCGGCTTTACGTCAAACTTCCGCATACATACCTCACATAATCATACGAACCCCATACTTTGCCTTAAGGCTCTATGTTTCACAAGAATATGTAAACATCATTTATAAAAAAAACTAATCTCGTGCTAAAAACGTATTTTATTATGTATGGACTCGCATAACTTTTTACTACATAATTCAATATTTTTTTTTTGTTATGTTGTGTAAATACCTCCGGGGCGCTAACGGCAGATAGCGAGTTGTGCGCGGCTTTACGTCAAACTTCCGCATACATACCTCACATAATCATACGAACCCCATACTTTGCCTTAAGGCTCTATGTTTCACAAGAATATGTAAACATCATTTATAAAAAAAACTAATCACGTGCTAAAAACGTATTTTATTATGTATGGACTCGCATAACTTTTTACTACATAATTCAATATTTTTTTTTTTGTTATGTTGTGTAAATACCTCCTAATTATTCTCATGTGACCTGTTCACGAGTGACAATGGATCTTGTTAGGATGTCAGAACCAATAACGGAAAACTGAATTAAAAACAAATTGGACCAACACTGAAAAATTGAATATCCAGTCGGACTGTTAATATTCTGTCCATCAGCATAGTATTAATCAGCAAAGTAGTGACATCTACAACTCATTCCATACTTTTCAGTTTTGCAGGTTACTTAATTATTTATTTTTTCTCCAGATGACCCAAAAGTCAATTCGTCATCATACATTATCAAGTAACGGCAAATTCCTTTGTGCAAAATCACGTAAAATATGTTAGTTGGTTTTGATTTCAGATTACAAACAACAACATAAAACGGAAGTTTTAGTATTTGTCACTGTTTCTGAAGATATTGTATCTTATACTCTGTAATGTCAGATTCCCAACCAGTTTTTTTTTAAGATATAAACAAAAATTAACTTAGCTCCCCATTTATTATATTATTTTTAAAGCAAATAAAATACCTCTTCAGTCTACTCAATCGGTCCTAGACGATGAAAGCAAAAAAGGAAGGTGTAAATTTTTTTTGTAGTACATTCTCATCTAGTTTTATATTTGTACCTTACAAGCTAAATACACGTAACATAAAGATGATTGGACGAACGGACAGACAAACATATAGTGGAGTGTCATTAATAAGAATCCGTTTTGTCCATTAAATAACTGGAAGGCAAAATATTATAATGCAATCTTGTCAGAACAACCCACAAGTGTTAACGACTATACTATTCTCTACTTGCGATATTTTTGTTCAAATATTCCGCCATCCTAAATAGTGTTACGATGTTAAATTGGCGGATCTATGCGCCTTAACAATTCCTCACTCCTCCCTTGTCATTCCTCTTTAGCGGTAGTCTGCAGTCGAGAAATTGTTGCAAACTATCTCGTGGTTAATTGTTGTGGAAGGTGCTTAAAGTATGACATGTAGAGAAGTTTGACATTAAATTTCTTGGGTTGAGTGTACCTTTTCTTTAAAACGAGCGTGAACAGAATACTTAGTACTTAATTAAATTAAAAATTACTTCAGAAATCCATTACATACGTAACAGTAAACAATATTTTAAGAAAGCAGTAAATTAATTTAATTTTTTTGGAAGAACATTTTTAGAAAAATCAGTTGAAATGTGTTCTTGTTCGAAGGGTATGAACTATGAAGTATAAAATTACAGGCACATGAGACTTAACAACTTCCTGTCTCAGGGTGATAGACGCAGTGCAATTCGCCAATTGTGACTAAATCTGTTATAGGCACAGCTTATGGCTGAGGTGGGCCTCAAGTAGGTTCCACCTAGACAGCTTAATTCAATTACTGGCTATTGGGGTCTGCTGCCAAAACATACTGTAAGGTGCTTGGCAACAGATTTTCTACTTAAGTAGTAGCTAGCCAGGCGAGCATTCGCAATAAGCCCTACAACCATGCAAATTTGATGTTAAATCAACATCATAAAAGGTCAACTATATTGTAACCTAGCCCTTATTATGGATAGTATTTGTGTAGCCGAATCAGCTACAGGCGCGACCACAGTATATCCAGCAGTAAGCCATATTTGCTTTGTACTGTTTAACTTCTAGTCCCGTTTGTATGACCATTTATTTCTAGTTTAGGAGTTAGTTGTGGTATAGCTGAAATGTACGAGTAGGTATTCTCTAGATACTCTGTAGTCTTACATGTCAACGTGTACAGCCGGATTTTTAGACAAAGATTATATAAGGAATTATATTATCTGAGATTGCGAACCTACGCTAACTTATAAAACTTAAAAGTGTTTTTTTATTGATTAATGCAATATGAAAGTGTTATTAGAGGTTGTAATTTGGATACTATTGTCCAAGCCACATACAAATCCAAGTTCCCAAAGTAATGAACTGAGGTCGGTAGCGAAGATTAATATTTGACAGTCCATCGAAGTTTGTATGGGCGGTTAACACCGTGGTTGTGAAAATGAAGACAGACAGGATGATTACAATTAAAGTCTAGTGATTCAATTTGAATACTCGCTCTTACATATTAAACTCAGAACAGTACTGTGTAGTGTTAGCACATGAATAAAGAACCATAGCAGCCCTATAAAATAAGGCAAGGATTTTGGACTCAGTATGAAGCTTTCATTTTGTCTCATATCTTGAATGTGGTATGCCTGCTCAGACTATGGTTTTAAGATTCAAAAATAATTGCACTGCTATGCTAAGATTTTTTTGCCTGTAGATGAGTTGTGTGCCCTCCATATTTACTAGACAAATTCAGGTTAATTACCAGAGCCACTACCAGTCTTGGACTTCCGAGCGTTCGGTGAATACATCACCGCTAATCATGTTTTTTTAGGAATAATCTGTGGACAATATGCCTTCCTTGTATCTTTAGACTCTGCACCAATTATACAAGCACTATAAGAGATAAGAAAACTGTTTCATTTCACGCGTAATTATTGCTTTTGTTGATGAAATAGAAAATATCGTCATTTAGTTTTATCTTAGGAACTAATATCTCAATGAAATCGATGAGCGAGATATGTGTATCGTTTGGTGTGAGAGTGTGAAAGAGATCGCAGTCTAATAGTGATCGGAACATCTCGTGGCGGTTCGGTGGTTACACGAATTGCTTATTTATCTCTTTCTTACAACAGATATGACGCATAATATTTGAAGCCATTCCGACCTGTGCCGCCACGCCGTGCACACCTGTCTACAGCTCCGCCAGTATCTCCCAGTGAGACCGCAATAGTCCCCGCACTATTGCCGTCTCACTCGGGTCATCGTTCCGACGCTAGTTGCAGACCAGTGCCTTGGAATACGCAGTCCTGACGAAGTTTTGTTTTGTGTGCAGAAGCTGAGCAGCCGCCGACCGCCGTGCAACGTGAGCTACGAGCTCGCCGTGCCGGCGCGCAGAGGCGCTCTAAGACGTCAGGCATTACCACCTACCCAAGTCCCTTGTTTCGGAACAACATCATACCGGGCTGGTGGTCTTGTTTTGACCGCACTTTTCGGTGCGCACTTCAAAACTCTACTACTCGACACAACATTGTAACAGTGCGCGTAACAACACACTTTGTGCTGTTAAGCGACGTCGTTCAGGCGTGGGGTAGCGTCAGCCAAACCCGTCTGAACGATCAAATCCGCCATTTGCTGCGGTCGCAGTGTGACACCCTACGGTGACAACGGCCACTGTCGAACTTTTGGTTTAACCTTGCACCGTGGCCTTTCCCGCTTCACGGGTCAGCCGAAGCAAGCTGGGCTCCGGGATAACTGGCCTTGGGGTCGCCCCTAGTCAACCCCGGAGTAGCGCTTAGGAGCACCCCTCTCCGCCGAGAAAAAAGCTCGGAGAGGGTACACAACTAGGGCACACCTTAGGTACACACTCCCTCTCACACAGTGAGCTCACAAGGTGTGTGAGGGAATTCAAACCCTTGATAGGGCGTCCTGAGTATTCCCCTCAGGATGCAGTCCCGTCCCTCTAACGGTGAGGTGCAGGTCCTTCAGACCTTCGCCCTCCGCCACCCCGATCTATACGTTGCACATATGCAACTCCTTGAAGAGGAAGAGAATGCCCGCCTCACGGACACTCTCATCGCTCCCTCCGGGACTTCAAACCCGGAGGCCAACGTTCCTCCCTTGACCCGATCCTATTCAGAGGATAGTCCTACTTCGCCCGCTCCCGGGCCCGACAATAGACGCACGGTGGCAGCCCCTCCCCGTGAACGGTCTCGCTCTCGCTCACCGATCGGGAGGTCAGCGAGTACCCGTCCCTCCTTCGCCATTGTCGAGACCGTTTCGGAATCCGAAACGGACATGGAGGTAGATCAGGCCGGCGCTTCACGCACGGACTCTGATTCCGATAACGACGGTTACACCGTCGTAGATCGCAAACGCAAGCGCGCACCCAAAGCCGCTAGTTGCGCTACTTCCGCCCCTCCCGCCAAGGCACCCGCAAAGGCCCCCGCCTCCGGCAAAAAGCCGACCCCCGCCCCGCGCCCCGCGTCTCCTCCCTCCGCTCCGGTTTTAACCGCCGCGTCCCCTCAGGACGCGAGCGCACGTCGGGAAAAACCGCCTCCGCCTTTGTTCATTCAGGACAAAAGCAAATGGGACATGCTGTCCCGTTTAGTTTCGGATCGTGGGATCCATTATACTAATGCCCGCTCCACGCAGCAGGGCATTAAAGTCCAAGTGCCCACCAGTAGCGACCACAGAGCGCTAACAAAGCTCCTCCGTAAAGAGAGCATAAGTTTTCACACTTATGCGCTCGAAGAGGAGAAAGTCCTTCGCGTTGTGATTCGCGGTGTGCCTAAGGAGATACATACCGATGCGGTATGTGACGACCTTAAAGCACAAGACTTCCCAGTGCATGCGGTTAACCGCATGTACAGCGGGAAGGACCGCAGTCCATATGACCTAGTACTCGTAGTACTAGACCGTACACCAGAGGGCAAGGCCATTTTTAAATTAAAAAAGGTCTGCGGCCTCTCTGGGTTAGACGTACAAGCCCCATTTAAAAATGGAAGTCCCTCGCAGTGTCACAACTGCCAATTATACGGTCACGCCTCCCGCTTCTGTTTCGCTCGCGCTAGGTGCGTCAAGTGCCTAGGCGATCACGCGACAGCAGCGTGCACTCGCACTCGGGACTCGCCGGACCCACCCAGCTGCGTTCTATGCGGTGCTCAAGGACATACCGCGAATTACCGCGGCTGCCCAAAAGCACCACGCATAAACCACAGGGTGGCAAGGCATAGGCCGACCCGTCCCTCATATGACCGTTACCAACGGGTCAGCCCTAAGCTGTCGGTAATACCTGCTTCACAGGTAATACCCGCGCCGCTCCCCGCCCGTAACGCATGGTCTAAACCACCCAGTATGGTAAAGACCATCACTCCCGCCCGCGCCCCAACCCGCGCGCCCGCACCCGCTCCCGCCCGCGCCCCGGCCCCTGCCCGCGCACCGGCCCCGGCTCGCCACGCGCTCCCGGCACCCGTTGCCAACTCCGTTCGCGCCCCTCCTCCCCGCGCCATCTCTCGGCCACAAGCCCCACCCATGCCGCTGATGGATGCCTCTCTTCAAGAGGACATCAAACTAGTCAGCGACCTGGCGATGTCTATTGACATCAACGAAGTCCGCGAGCTAGCGCACAAGATGCACTTCGCTCAATCCCCAGCGGACGTGATCCAATATACATTGGAACACGCGACTTTACTTAGCGCCCTTAAGCGCTTCGTTCCCCAGGCCCCTCCCCAGTACAACCACTATGGGTAGTACAACCGCACGCACGAAACCGCGCTCAGTTTCGTTAGCGTCATTCAACGCTAACGGTTTCTTTAGACAACGTGACCTTGTCCACGACTTTTGTTGCACCCACCTTATCGACATTATATGCGTGCAGGAAACCCTTCTAAAACCGGGGAAGGCGAACCCTAGGTTTGCCAATTACAGAACGGTACGTGATGATAGAGTGAACTCCCGTGGGGGAGGCACTCTTATCTATTACAAAAGGTCCCTGCACTGCATTCCCCTACCTTTTTTTTTTTTTTTTTTTTTTTTTTCACCCGGGAAAATCCTTTATGGATACCACCCGCCCCGGGGGGAGCGGAGTGGTTATGTGGGAGTCCTCGCCTGAAGGGCCTTACTACCCCCTCGGGGGGGTAGTAAGTGAGGTTACCCACTAAAAACCCGGGATGAGCAGTCTGCCGCCTAGTAGGGCGAAATGGGGTAGCGTTAGCAGTCACCATCTCGCCCCAGCGGCCGGCCCGTCACCGATGACGGGCCCCGGCCAATGGAGGGATGACCCGGCTCATTGGGGCCATCCCCCAGACGTGTGGGATCGTGCAAGCCAGTGGAGAATCCCCCGACTCTCCACCGATGATCCGCACAGCACTAGGAAAGAGCGAGAAGGCGCCCGAACCGCCTTCTCCTCCCCCCAGTTCGTCTACGCCGGAGCGGGTCCGCGAGGACGTCGTCCTCCCTCGCCCGCTCCGCGGCCTCTTTCTGCGCCATCACCGCTTCGCAGAAAGAGACCACCGCCTGCCACGATCCGTCGCTGCCGAGCATAGCGTTAACCACGCTCGGCAGCGACAGATCTGCGCCTATGACCGCTGTGAGGGTGTGCCGCATGGGACTCCACGCGGCGCACTCCTCCAGCGTGTGGAGCGCCGTGTCTTCTGGCGCTCCACACTCGTGACAGGCGGGGGTCGCCTCCCGTCTCGCGATGTGATGCAGGTACCTTCCGAAACATCCGTGTCCGGAAAGCACCTGCACCAATCGGAAGGTCAGCGACCCGAATCGCCGCCCTACCCACCTCCGGAGGACCGGGCGAATGGCATCCACCGTCCTCTGTCCAGGGACCGGTGGAGCCAGGTCCTCCGTCCACCGCCTCAACAGGGCGGCCAATTACAGAACAGTACGTGATGATAGAGTGAACTCCCGTGGGGGAGGCACTCTTATCTATTACAAAAGGTCCCTGCACTGCATCCCCCTACCTACCCCGACTCTTGTTAATATGGAAGCATCTTGTTGCCTCCTAGCTATGACTGGTCATCAACCTATAGTCATAGCGTCCTGTTACCAAGCTTGTCAAAAGCCGATCGTCCGAGCTGACTTAGAAGCATTGTTCTCATTAGGAAGCGCCGTCCTTCTGATTGGCGACTTCAATAGTAAGCACATCCTATGGAATTGTAACGTCAACAATCCCAGAGGCATTGCACTTGAAAAACTAGTCGCAGAACTTAATTTTGACATAATTGCGCCCACTGAGCCCACTCACTACCCTCATACGGAAGACTTTCGACCTGACTTGCTTGACATGGCACTACTCAGAGGCGTAACACTCCAGTTACGCTCCATAGAAGTGGTTCACGAGCTTCACTCTGACCACCGACCCATTATACTGCGACTAGGTCCCGACCCAACAACAGACCTCCCCCGCCCCACTAAGACGATAGTGAACTGGAAGCAATTAGGCGTTGCCCTAAAGGCTATCAGTTCACCGGACCTTGACAAGATCCCTGACGACATCCTGACTAAAGATGACGTAACCCTTGCGATCGATTCGTTCACTAATCACCTCTCCACCGTAGTAGGTGCATCCGCAAAGGAGGTCATGGTGCCGGACGACCGGCGCCTTGTCATTCCAGCGGATGTGAGACGATTAGTGACGGAAAGTAAAGCAGTGACCCGACATTACGACTCGTACCCCAGTAAAGAGAACAAAACTAAGAAACGCCACTTTGAACGCATGGTTCAAAGTCGCATGTCTGAGTTGCGTGATCAACAATGGGGTGACAAACTTTCAAACCTCGTGCCAAGCCACCATGCTTATTGGGACTTGGCGCGAGGTTTGAAAGGAAGTAATCATAACGACATGCCTCCCTTATACAGACCAGTCCCACTAGTCCCAGCGTTCTTTGACGAAGACAAAGCTGAGTGCCTAGCTGATAGCCTAGAGGCTCAGTGTTCCCCTAACGTAGATCACGTTGACCAAGCTCACCTCGATTCGGTGGATGCTGAAGTCGAACGTAAAAGCTCTGTGGTCACCTCTGAACTCCCACCAATCACCTTAGCGACTTACGCTGAGGTGGCGAGACTGATCAAGGCCCTCCGACCGCGCAAATCCCCCGGTGCCGATGGCATCTCCAACAGGGTTCTTAAAACCCTCTCTCCTCCTCTCATCCATCTCCTAGTCAGCATCTTCAATGCTGCTATGAGCCACTGCTTATTCCCAGACACCTGGAAATGTGCAAATGTCATTGGCATCCACAAACCAGGCAAAAGCTCATCTGACCCCACCAGTTACCGCCCCATCAGCCTCCTCAGTGCCTTAGGCAAACTTTACGAGCGGTTACTTGCAAACCGTCTCCAGTCCCATGCTAAGGAACACCACCTTATCCCAGATGAGCAGTTTGGCTTCAGACCCGGACACTCATGCGTCCAACAGGTGCACCGCCTCACGGAGCACATCATTGAGGGCTTTAACAAGTACCCCAAACCCCAGACAACGCTAGCAGTCTTCCTCGACGTAGCGAAAGCTTTTGACAAAGTCTGGCACAATGGCTTGATTTACAAGCTATACCAATTTGGCGTGCCAGAACGTCATGTGCTCATCCTACAAGACTTCCTTAAAGCCAGAAGCTTTCGCTATCGCGTGGAAGGCACCCTCTCCTCCCCCCACCCAGTCAGAGCCGGAGTCCCTCAGGGCTCCGTGCTATCACCCATTCTTTTCGCGCTGTATACCAGCGACATCCCACGCTCTCAGCCTAACGTCCTATTAGCCCAATATGCGGATGATACCGCTATTTATACCACTGGGTGGCATATCAGTAGAAAGTCCATTCCCGCCCTCCAACGGGCCATCACCGAGATCGGTGACTGGTTCCGTAAATGGCGCATCGCGGTCAACCCAGTTAAAAGTGCAGCTATGTACTTTACTGAGAAGGGCCGCCCCCGTTACCCGCAACCTTTAACTTTGTTCGACCAACCCATCCCCTGGGTTAGTAAAACAAAATATCTCGGAGTCACCCTTGATCGGAATCTCACCTTTAGCGATCATATAACAACTGTCCGTAACAGAGCGGCCTTTGTAATGGGTCGCCTTGGTCCCCTGATTCGCAAAGAGAGTAAAATGTTTCTTAGAAATAAGAAGACACTTTACACTGCCTGCATCCGCCCCATCATGACTTACGCATCAGTAGTGTTTAGTCATGCTAGTGAGGCCCATCTCCATAAGCTTCAAGTCATCCAAAACCGTTTTCTTCGTAGTGCAACCGGCGCTCCGTGGTATATCCGGAACACCGAGTTGCATTGCGACCTAAACCTTCCCTCTTTAGCGCAGTTCAATAAAGACTGCGCCCGCCGATACTTTGATCGAGCGCCCCACCACTCGAACCCATTGGTTGTCCAGGCATCGAACTACTCGACCGCCTCTTCTATCCCATTTTTCAAACCCCCCCGTCACCGACCACGGCAGGTATTAGACGACCCGGATGACCCCATCGCAGTCATTACATTGGCAGCTTTAGCGTTATCCGCAAGTCGTCGAGGTAAAATCCCCAGGTGTGAGGTAATTAGAGGTCACACAATCAAACACCGAGCTCGCCGGCGAGCTCGAGGCAAAAACAAGGTCACGATAAATTGCTCTCCAAATAGTCAAAGAGTATTATTCAGTAGGACCCAATTGTGCAACACTGCAGTTGCACAGAGGCATTTTGCTCCGATCCCCCCCATGTCTCTCGACAGCGAGACAAGCCGAGGTCCGAACCACAGTGGTGCCCTTGAGCTCGCTGTCAACCCCTCCTATAATAGCGGTACGTTTTCGGCGTCCGCAGGAGACGGAGGTAGAAAGCGCTTTTCGCCTTCTACGCCCGTCTCGGGAGAAGTGCCTTCGGCACTTCTCCCTCCCGGGCTATTGTAGGGCCAGGCCCTCGCCCAAAACCCGGTGGAGCTGGATACCGGCCAGCGGTAGCCAGCATCTATGTCCTCCCTAAAAAAAAAAAAAAAAAAATATTTGAACGTTCTTTCCTTGTCATTACAAACTGCATATACATGTGCGTAGGTATGTAGATAGGTAAATTCTAGTAATCTTTTAGAGCAGTGGTGTTCGGATATAACTACTCTAGTATTTCAACTCTGCTGCTATATAAACAAATAATAAGGTAATATGTAAACGTATTTTGTTGAGCAAACATTCATGTTATATTCCTAAATGTTCTCTCTGGTCCCCAAGATACAGGCCTAGCCGAGTTTGGGGCCCACTGATAATATAAAGTGTGTGCTACATAATGATTATTAAACATTGTCTATATTACTCATACGGTTAGTTAAGCAACTGTAATGTAACATACATTTATACTTTCTGTGAAATAAATATTTACTTACTTACTTACTATATACATGTTGATTTTTTTCCAAACCAAATATGCAGTTATGATGTTTTATATGGTCATGTTATTTTATTGGAGTATCTATTGAGAGAGATAATAAAACTGAGAAGATATGATTGGCTTTACAGTGTTATTTAATCTATACTGCATGCCCTCATAATTATTGGCCACATTGATCTTTTATTCATCTCGTGTCTTCGGGCACCATTACATTTAAATATTTAGGCACTTATTACTCCATGTATTTTATATCTTGAGTTCACGCTAAAACAATTCAAATTTTTGTATACAAATAGTCCCGTAGATTACATAGTATATATTGAATAAGCAGACATGCTAAAGAAATATATACAATATTAGTATAAGTCGGGTTTATTTCTTCAGTGGCGATATGTGCTTTTCTCGTAAAACGTGCATAAAGATAATTTTAGTTTGCCAAAATGCTTGCTTGATTAAATAAGGAGATGCAAAGAGCGCTGTGCCATCGCCATGTAGATGAACGTGAATGAATGTATTGCAAGAAAAACTCGCACTAGGCCCACTGATTACATTACGCTGTGGTATTGTAAAAGCAAATATTATACCGGCAATGGTAGGAATAATCCTAGTTGCAAAGTTGCCATTGTTGTTTCTATTTGAACTGGTGTTAGGTACTTGCTCGGCGGCGCTGTGTATTGAAATGTAATCTGTTTAGGATTTGACTGTTTACTAAAGATTTTATAAGGAAAATATCTCCTTTGCACTGCTGAAACGCTGCTCTGTTTGCTGTGTTCTGGATTGGAGAAACGATTGAGTTATTATTATTGATAGTAATAAATATTGGTACCGATAAATGCTTGGGTCAATTTTTAAAGGAAAGGAAATATTTCATGGGAGATAAATAACAGTAGTTTTTTTTTGTACAGCCCATGACTTTTGCTTTAATTTAGTACCATCTAATGATGATAAATACTGTATGGGTTGCCGGGCTTTGTAGGGTCCCAGGCGAGAAGGTCCTCCCCTATCTCTTCCCGTGGGTGTCCTATTAGACGATTAAAGGTAAAATACCGTAAGGTGGGCAGCAGCGCCTTCTGAAGAACTGCTATTTTAAACTTCGATCCCCAAGAAGCCTGCCAATCGTGGGTATTATGGGAAATACCTCTTAATGGTGGAAACTATGTTCAGCAATGGACTACCCAGCTGATATCGTATGTTCGAGTACATTGGCTACCAGAATCATTCGCAATGGATAATTAATATGGAATGATCCAAATTCTTCTTTGAAACAAAATTCCAAACACGATTTCAATTAAATTGTCCAATCAGCGTGCAGCACTGGTCACATAGTAGTTAATTAAACAGATTATCAGTTGATCACAGATGCGCTCCAATTGAATTACCGATGCTATATGAACCGTTCTAGATAAGGCACATTCGAACATTTGGGTAACTTACAGATTAATTTGATTAAAAGTAAATTTGATTTTAAAAGTAAGTTTGATTAATGAGTAAATTATATTGATTGCACAGGTCTGAGATTGTCTTTCAATATAACAATATTGTTTCTTTTTTTCAAGGCCCTTTCATAAGGGCCCCTTTATGATGACAAAATCAATGCTCCCCTTCACCGCACATCTTTAAACATATTTTTTTGCACGTGTCCAAATTAAAATAATCTAGATTAGCGTGATTTTGTAAGGAATTCAACAGCAGCAATGTTTTCTGACTATTGAAATAGTGACACAAAGTCTTTTGAATTTCATTATATCTAATATTCTATCGTTTCTGCCGAACCTTTCCCACCATATTGTCCCACCACCGACGAGAAAACGAGTAACTATCGACTATTTAAGCAGGTCTCGTTCAGGAGACAATGTAGAGGGCGCACCTAGTGTTAACACCGGCTCCACATTAAAAAATCGTTTAAAATAATATAGTGCAAGAAATAGGTTTAAGATTAGTTAAATGTGTCGTTAGTATAATATTACATTAGCGTGTGTGTTATCTCAAGACAAAATCTCGTATATTTAGTGAAAATTCAGTGCCAAATACGTGACCAAATTCTGGGTAATAAATCAAAAACAAAACATTGATTCCGATTTACAGTAATATTCTCTCAATCTGTTTGTGGAAATCAGTGAATAAGTGAAATTGTGTGTAAGTGTATTCTCTTATTGCGGAGATATTCACAAATTGCCACAAAATCTTAACCGTTGGTATCATTACGTTCCATTTAAACTAAACTGACCTTTGGACCCAAAACAAATTGACATTACTCGAAGTCTTGACGGAGTAAAGCTACATTAAGCTATTGTAAATTTGAAACAATTATCTCAAGCAGTGTCCAGGCAGGAATTAACCTTAGTGCATGGGTACCGAGTTCAAATCCAACAACACTATAAACGTCTTTTTGCATACTTTTTGCATATTTTTATGTGAGCCTTTTAATATTTTGCAATATATTAAGTGAATTATTTTCAAAATGGAATTAATGGACACTGATAACGTGACTTTTAGATGTAGACAACGGCAGAGAGCAAATATCTTAGGAAACCTTTCAGACTCGTCCTTATTTGAGTCAACTAGAATAAGCTTGCCACAAACAAATCTAGTTCAGACGACGATGATATATGATAGGATTTGTGTAGTGGCAGCGGCAATTCTGAAAAAAAAACGGAAGCAAAAAAGATGAATATGGATGGAAAATTAATTATTTCAGAAAAGAATACAGCGAGTGATGCAGATATCGCTCGCCTCCATATATTATGTATATTATATACCATATATTATGTGACTCGGTTGCAGTGGCGCGGTGGTGGCTTATTATAGCATTCTGTGCTAACGATACGACTCGACGACTTCGGAACATTGACCTCTATATCGATTCCTTGGTAAGTATTTTTATTCATTTTGTTTGATATATTATTGTTTTATATATTATTTATGTTTTATTTATTACTAGCTGTATCCGCGATTTCGTTCGCGATTGCCGTACCTGCAGACTAATTATTCACATTTGTGCACTGTTTATCCCATATTAAGCAACACTGTGGTCTGCGGTGAAGTACTCTTATAGTAAACCATAGCTCAGAATGGAGCTTTTTACTTTGGATTTCAAAACTTCCGGATTGTATTTTCCAGAAGACAGTAGTTAAGTAACTCAGAGAGTTCTTTCCCGGTTCGCACAATAAATGTTGAAGCAAAATACATTGTGCGTTTCTTTAGAATTTCGATTTTAAAGCGGCGGTTTGTTTGACGGTAGATCAAACATATTTTTTTTATTTCTCATTCTCGGAAAGTAGTGTTTGTTTGATCTGAGTAGCGGGTAGGAGAGGCTCCTTCCCACCTAAGGCCGGGAAAAACTCATAGTAAATGCTTCCTTCTCTTGGGCCGGAATGACTTGTAACAATTGTAACCATTGGTGTAAACAAAGTTATATGTCTAAGATTTTTCGTTGTAAAATACTCTGTTGTCATAAAAAAATTAATAACAACTATGTTTGGCAGGGTAGTAACTAAATATAAGGTAAAAAGTGTAGGTTAAAAAAAAACTAACTTAAAATTTCCCTAAATTTCATTGTTCTAACTCCTAGTGTATCTTTGTATCTTCTGCTCATGTTTATTATTTTTAGTAAATATTTTGAAAAACTAATTTTTTTCTACCGTCCTCATATTTTAAATGAAAAGTAGAGTGCCTAACACGTATGTAAGTCATCGATTCCTACTTGGACTATAGCCGCATTAATTTTAAATAGGTTCTGCTCATGTTATTAAAATCAAAATAAATAATATAAAAAACATACTATTTTTATATCGTTATTCCTTATATTAGTAGTGAAAAGCAGAGAGATTCCTCTTCGGGCAATAGCCGCCCGTAAATATTCCAAACAAAATTTTACGTAAAATTTCACAAATAGTTCTATCCTCTCAATAATTTTTTAGTAAGTTATTTTTCAATGAATAACTTTTAGAAAAGCTACTTTGTTACTTTTTTAAATTTCGAAATGAAAAGTAGAGAGCTGAACGCGGGTGAAAGTTATCAATTCCTTTCGACCATTGTATTACAATCTACTAAACTTGTTCACTTCCAACTTTAAACGGATTAAATCACGTATATTTATCGTTATTTTTGTCCCGACGATCCCGTGATCTTGGTCACGGAGTGACTACCCCGTGACCAAGATCACCACAAAGTGTTTGAAACGTCGGGACAAAAATAATGATAAATATACGCGATTTTAACCGTTTAAAATTGTTTAATTACAAAGTGTAACAATCGCGAAAACCTAAGACAACATTGTGCACTTCCATTGCGCAGTCTCCGAAATGTATCCGGCAAAAGAAACATATGTAGTTATAAAAACTGGTTGTGGTGAATGTACCACATTTTAGAGTTTTATCGTAGCAAGCTTGCAAAACTAAATAATTGTGTGTGATGCCGGTCTGTCCGTGGGGTGTCGGGCTTCCCGTGGGGTTCCGTGCTTCCTATGGGCTTATGATGAGCCGTACGTTCAAGGGTTTCTCAACATTCCGCGGTTCATGTTATTTAAAATGAAATATTTAGTTTGTGATATCTGTAATTTCTTAACTACAAAACTGAGGACTTTGAAATATTTACGGTAAAATAATTAAATTACCACTATTGTAACAAAAAAAGAATGATTGAAATCGGACTACGCGTTAATAAATTACAACTAAGTGTACATTTTAACTTTCATCCCCTTTCCCAAGAGAACCGTACTGAATATCGGGATAAAAGTATCCTATGTCCTTCTTCGTAGTATGAAATCAAATCGTGCTAAGTTTCATTCAAATCCATTCAGTAGTTTTGTAGTGATGCGCGGCCGGGATACAGACAGACAGACAGAAAAAAAAAACAGTTTTTGCATCAGTATCAGCTACAGATTGCTCTGAAAAAATATTTTAAAAATATCTGAAATGTACAGGATTGTACCTGTTACAGTTTTATTATGAGTATAAATAGATAAATGTAAGCGTCTTACCCCTCGCGCTTCACTACCTGCCTTCTCCAACTTGTTATAAATATAGATTAGACTGATTAGAGCATTGCATGTTATGAAAAATATACATAGGGAAATAGTGCTTATCGTAATAAAAAAAACTGTGTTTTATTGTTTGAAATATCAGAATCTTTTGGAGTGGTCCGACTACAGACCTATCTATTATACCTATACGATAAAGTGCAAACGCCAGCTTAAGATGAGCCGTACGTTCAAAGGTTCCTGTATATTCTGGATGCCAAGTTATTTGGAACGTAATATTTAGGTTGTGATGTTTGTTATTTCTGAACTTCAAACCCGATGACTTTGAAATATTTACGGGATAAATTTTAAAGTACCACTATTCTAACAAAAAAATTGGCCAAGTGCGAGTCGGACTCGCGCACGAAGGGTTCCGTACCATTAGCTATACAACATTAGACATCGTATTTTAACCTTTTTTTGTTTTAACGTGTGCGAGTCCAACTCGTACTTGGCCAATTTTTGTATTTGTTGTTATGGCGGCAACAGAAATACATCATCTGTGAAAATTTCAACTGTCTAGCTATCACAATATCAGTTCTTAAGATACAGCCTGGTGACAGACGGACAGACGGAAGGACAGCCGGACAGACAGGGTACGGAACCCTAAAAAGAACGTAAGAAATCGGACTACGCGTTAATAAATTAAAACTTAGTGTATATTTTGACTTTCATCCCCTCTCCCAAGGGAACCATGCTGAATTTCGGGATAAAAAGCTAAATTATCTTACCTTGTAGTATGAACTCAAACCATGCTAAGTTTCATTGAAATCCATTTAGTAGTTTTGGAGTGATGCGCGGCCGGGATACAGACAGACAGACAAAAATAAAAAAAATACAGTTCCGGCATCAGTATCAGCTACAGAGTACTGTACATTTTTTTTTTCAAAATATCTGCCATGTACAGAATTGGTCCTGTTACAGTTTTATTATAAGTATATATAGATTTTGTGCCAGGTGCAGAGTATGCCACAGCCTAATCTATAACTGTACCTTGAAAGAAAAAAAAAATGTAGCATAGTATATTTTCAGTATGTATGCCCTAGGCAATGATCGAGGAGAATTTATACAAATATTACTTTTGCTTTGTAAATCGACCAGTAACCAATTAGCGTTGTGTAATTGGCATGAAATGCATGGAATTATTAAAATAGGAGTTCCAAACTCCTGCCCTTGTCCCACGGCTGAGGTGGGGTGGATATATTGTAATGTTGGGTTCCGTAATAAAGGAAAAAACCGGGCATTAAAACGAGTATGTTTGACAGTCCATCTGTATGTCAAGGATCTGTACTTTGTAATTGGGATGATTTGCAAACCTGGAATTTTGATATTTTCTGTAAAACTTTGAGCCGAAATTTTATACTGTACTAAAAAGTATAAAATTAATTAAGGGCTTCATATAAGAAGGTAGCCGGAAAAAAAACTTTTTCGCTAGCACATTTGGTGCCATCTTCTAGAGTTTATTGAGCCAGTTACTTTCCCATGTTTTTTAATGTTTTTTTAACATATGTAAATGGAAGTGCTACCCCCCCCCCCCTTTAATTTCTTCCCTTGGGTGTCAATAATGAGTGGTCTATGTCGGAAGAGTAATCTCAATTCCAAGTTTCACTCAGCCGTTTCATCGCGAAAGGAGTAACACACAACAGACTCTCGACTCACATTCTCACACAAAAATGTTCGCATTTATAATATTAGTGTGATATAGATACATAATATTAGTAACATATACCTATATATATATAAATACTCTATTAAAACCTTGCTTACCAATCGGTATATGCTTTCCACAATATCATCTACTAAACAAACTCCCAAAGAAGACCGTAAAAAGCTGCTATATTTCTGCTTATCCTATCTCACATCGTAACTTTTCAGTATATTTTCTTATAGAAAGTACTTGCTCAGAATATCCTGTTACGCAGTTTATTAACCAACGTGCACCGATCGGCCATCACACCGTGTCGTAACAATATTACCGAAGCCATAACCGGAAGGCGCGAACTTTAAAAAACAACGTGTAAGCGACGGTAGCGAGCGCACCAAGAATTTCATTAAACTTGCCTCGTTGCCCGCGATCGAGAATTACTTGCTGCTCTGTGCGGGCTATTGTTACACGGAAGTGATCAATAATTAAATTTATTGTTTGCTGTCGTGACACTTTTTATGGTTCCGTACCCAAGGGGTAAAAACGGGACCCTATTACTGAGACTTCACTGTCCATCCATCCGTCCGTCAGTACGTCTGTCACCAGGCTGTATCTCAAGAACAGTGATAGCTAGACAGTTGAAATTTTCACAGATGATGTGTTTTTATTGCCGCTACAACAACAAATACTAAAAATAAAATAAAATAAATATTTAAGGGGGCCCCCATACAAAAAAACTAGTTTTTTTTACTGTTTCTTGCTTGATACTAATAACGATGACAGGCAGACGCTTTAACTATTCACAGAATATTAAGTTTTATTTTATCTTTAAATACAATTATTTCAAATAAAATTTATTAAATAATTAAGGGAACTCCCATACAATAAAAGAGGTTTTCGCCGTTTATTTGCTAAAATAATAATAATGAAAGCAGGGAGAAACTTGAAATATTCACCGAATATTTAGTTGTATATTTACTTTAAAAATAAACAATTAGTGATATCAATATTTAGGTTCCTATCTCCCTAGGATAGGAACGTACCTATGCAGTTCAATCGGACACTGCGAAAAGTGTCTGTAACTTGTAAGATTAGATTACATATAATGGTACGGAACCCTAAGTGGGCGAGTCCCACTTGCACTTGGCCAGTTTTATATATATTAAATAGACACCTGCTTTATAAGAATCCTCTTCCCTATTAGCGAAATTGTAAGCTTTCTAAATACAAGCAAAATGTTCAGCAACAATCAGTGTTACTCGAATACTGTTACGTTTAAAGAAAATGAAAAAAACAATCGATTTGCTTACTATTATACTACTAATTATTAGGATGAACTAATACTTACTGTACTCAGTAATGGTTTCATTGAATTGGTGTTCACTGTTGATCGTATATCAACGTACCAGTAAATACGTGCCTCAGTAAATAGTGTTGTGCTACTTAAGTAGATGTCGCCAACTTCTAAAAGACGTGCTTTCAAACGGATGGTGAAAATTCGTTTGTCTGGCACCCGTTTCCATAGCTTAATTAGAAATGCACCAGGATGGTGTCCTGGGGTTGTAGGCTCAAGTCGCGCAGTCATCTTTTTGCATCTGAATAAATTCTACATTTTCGCTAAGCATTCGTCAATGCACTTTTAAATTTTACTTGTCAAGAAAATTTTATTTTTTTGTGACTCACTTCAACTTAAGATCTGTTTCTATAATTTCTGTGACGAGACGAACAATTCACCCACCTGATAGTTAGCTTCATGCCTGTCCATTACAGTAGCAGTGTCACTTATAATATATACATGACACTGAATTGCGCTCATTACTCCAAGACGTTAGTTCTTATATCACGTTCGCCCACTGGTATCACACAGAATATCTGACACTGCGGTGGTACTCACTAAAACGGACTCGTGCTAGAGACATACCACCTGGATTGTTTTTTCTGTATTTATACTAGGCTGGTTTGTCACCGTTTGTATTAAACGCGTTAAGCTATCTACCAAATCAAATGTCATCATATTGAACTAGGATTTAACTTTAATATAATTTCATTCATATAAATTGTTTGATATTCTGTTATACGATTGGCTGCAATTTATAAAGGATATTAAAGGCTCTTCAACACACTTAACTTGTCAAAAATCAGGCGTTTAGAAGTAAATCGCGGTTGGGCTTGAACTTGGTCTGATTTATTTTGGTGAAATTCAAATATAAACTTTGAACTAAGACAAATGCGTCAACTGAGATTAGGTAGAATTGATTGCATTCAGTTTCGCCCTGTGTCTCCTAACTAGGCACGATACAATTTTTTTTCAACAAACCTGTTAAAATAATTCCATATTTACAAATACTAAAAAATGTTTTCGTACATATAAATAAAATTATAAAATTGCGTGAAGCAGTAATTAGTTATATTTATACTGAAATTTCTATTCGATGTTTATATCGGCTCCAATCGGTGTAAATGTAACCTTTCAACAGTAGCTTTTTGATTTTATAGCTGGCACTAATTTCTCCTGTAAGCGCTCGGCACTTTGTCATAGCTACTTGGAAGACGTACTTAACATTTTCTAATATTTTATACGAGTAGTATGTATATATTTTTATAGTATATATTATATAGGGCCCCATACAACAAATCCCATAAAACAGAGATGTCGAGAAAAGGGTTGATCCGACTACTGTCCAAGAAGAATAATTTCAAAATGAAGAAGTACACGCGATAAACCTGAGAACTTTGAACCTAAATTTTACTTTAGGTTCAATGTTCTATTCTATAATAATTTAGAACACGGGTACTTATGGTTAGAGATGTGACATAAATAAGCAATAATACTTTTGAAGTAAATGTTGAATGATGGCCAAGGAAACTAGGGTGTAACCATTCCCTGCAATGACGGCCTGTGTGGCAGGTGCAAATCGTGGCGAAGCCACATGATAGGTGTCAAATTACACAAAGATACGCCCAGTAACAATTATATGTAACTCAGTTGTTTTCAATAACTTTTACATGTTATCTATATATTCAAAAACTAGATTAAATTGCTTATAGTAAATTTAAATAGTACGTTATTTTCTTAAGTTCAATTAAATACAATGGGTACATCACAATATTATAAGGCTGTTACTTCGGTGTTTTTACACGACTGTCCAAAAAAGGAATGCTATTAATCTTAATCGTTAAAATATCGAAAATTATCAGTGTAACATGTATGTTGTAAGCTTTATGTAAAAACAATGAAAATATTACCTTGCCATGAAAAAACTTACGAAAAACACATTGAAAAGATGATCAAAAAAGGTGGACTTTAAATTTTTCAATAACATAACGGTAACGTAGCAAGTTTAGTACAATGCTAACATTTTTAGGATTTAAATGAGGCGGCCGGCGTTAAGGCTCAATTCAGTTTGTCGTGTGCCGGTAGTCGCCGTAGTAACATTCATATCAGTTAAAAGACTTGCATGAGTAGCCACAAGCGGCCCACACCAAATCTTTCAACCTATGCTATATTACAGCGATAGAGACAAAGTATGATATGGTTTCATATAAAACTGTCGCTGTTATTTTAATCTGAATTGAGTCTAAAGCCGAAGAGAGCAAAAATTATATGTTTATATATTTTTCAGTGTTGTTGACGAAGCCGTGCAGTATCGACCGGTAATGAGTGAGATAAGGTAGGAAGATGATAGGTTGTTGTAGTTAATGTTACTTTAGTTCCTTTACTACGCATTGTTTTGATGCTTCGTTTAATGGCGGACGGGTTGAAGTTTTAATTTATTTTATGGCAAACTTGACGACCAATCGGAATCGTTTTGTTACTGCTTGAAGTAAATAATTGTTTTTATTACTGAGTAGTGAGTATTTGTAAACGGACTGGATTGGATTTTTATTTTTGTTTTTGTGACGGAACAAGCTCGTGGCCCACCTGATGTAAAGCGGACTAACCAAATAACTAATCTCAAAGATGCTCGCAAGCAAGAAGGAAAGTTTGCCATAATCCACACGGGGTATAAGCATATGGCAAACTGCCCTCCGCCCTGAGAGAGCTGTTTATTGTACGGTGAACATTATGGTGGTTCATGTGATTTGATAATAGGTACTCGGCTTTGCCTTGTCCATCAATTGCTATGTTTAAGGCTAAGGCAGTAATGACTAATGATCTATATGTTACCTACCTTCGTCACCTCCTACAACTTGCACTGGAGAATATTGAGGAGAGGGGGGGTGGGGGTTTGGGGGACTCCAGCACAACACGGGTGGACAATCTTTTGAAAATGTACTGTACAGCCGGAGCGTCCACTGCTGAACACAGCCTCCCTTATTAAGGGGGTATTTGCCATAATCCCCACACTTGACAGGCATCTTGGGTATCGCAGTGTAAGTTGGCAGTTATTTAGAAGGCGCTGCTGCCCACCTTCCAGTATTTTTCCCTTAGTCGCCTTTTACGACACCCACGGTATGATATGTTGAGGTGCAATTCAATCCCGGCACCCCACGGATTTGTTTTTTTTTTTTAAATGTACCTAACAAAAACTACTACAAACTAGATATATTTTTCCCAGATAAATATCATTAAGTATTATTTATTTTTAACCAACTTCCAATAAAGGAGGAGGTGCACAATTCGTCTGTTTTTTTATGTTCGTTACCTCAGAACTCTTGACTGGGTGAACTGATTTTGAAAATTCTTTTTTGTTTGAAATTTGATGCTAGTCGTTTGGTTCCATTTAAATTTCATCAACATCGGTGAAGCCGTTTTTGACTTACACTCCAATAACTGAAAAATATTTACCTATCTTGAAGATATAATCGTTGACAATTGATGACAATCGATCTCGTAAGTAGGGGTAAGTAAGGGTCACTAAAATGAGTGAAAAATAAATTTTAGTAAAAAATGGAACCTTGGATGGACTTCAACACCCTAAAGTGTAAAATGACTTGGCGAAGTCGGTACTATCTAATATTGTAATAATAGGTACTTTTTTACTATCATGATACCGATACACCAAATTATATATGGAATATATTCGTCAAGCTACATTTTAACCACAATCGTGCTTCGGTTTGTTTCCAACGGTGAACCCAAGCTACTGTAAATGGTTTTAGCGCCGTGAGGTTAAGCTGCTTAGTTTTTCTTTTGCTACATTTGTGTAGTCTTAGCTCCAGTGTTTGACAGATAACAATGCCTACGATGCAGTTAAATAATAATTTCCTTTTATGTGTTTGTCATAAAATTAATGATGGAAAGCGATGACGCTCGTCCATTATAGATGCAGTGACGCCATCCTTGTACTATTTGTTTCTAAACTGCGCTCAACACTCCAAGTCTTTAGTTAATGTCTAGTTTGGCAAGTAATTAATTCAAGTTTCAGGTTAACAGACAACTTACCTTTCGTACCTCAAAAAAGTAATTGCACTCTAGTGCTTTCAGGTAAAATATCGTACACTGCGGCGGTGATGACATGATGGACTGAAGAAAGGATTCTTAAAAAAAATATCAAGGTTTAATGTGTAAAGAACTGTCAGGCGGCGCCACAGGCGAAAATGCTGCTATGAATTTTGTTAGATAAAATTTATTTTCTTTTAATTACGACAAAGATGAAAACACCTTCAAAATTGAGATTATTTTTTATAAAAGTATTAAGGACAGCATCTGTAATGTACCTATGTCAGGTAGGCTTGGTTGGATGTCGTTACAGCTAACATGTGCATATAATCAAAAGTGAAGAAAAACAACATAGAATATAAATTTAATTTGGTAATAATATACCTTCGCTACTAAAGATAGCCAATTTAGTATAGTCAATAACATCCTATATGATAAATAGCAGACTGCAATTGTTTCTCATCGATCATTAATGTATTGCACTTTCAAAAGTGTAGCTCCACGATATGAATACAGTTTGTACCACTTCAGTTTGAATATAAAAAAATTATACAATTTAAAATCTCTATAGTTGCAGAAGTAAAGTCATAAATCTGGGTAGATACATGCTATCGCGGACTGTCTGTACGTCGATATATTTTAAAGTTTCGCACACGTAGCGTAGCACGCTCTACGTCACGTAGTAACGAGATAACGTAGCGGCTTGGTGTTGGGTGTTTCATATTTTTGAATGTTCTCGTAGCAGTCTTTTAAACTTTGTAACTAGCGGATGCCTGTGACTGTGTATAATATGTTCTTACATACACCGTTAAATATTTTTTATTTATTTATTTAGAAAATCAATTACAACGTTATTTCAGTATAAACCAATACGTCGCTGTAAGTATAAAATAGTACATAGTATACAAAGAATAATGACTATTTTACCTATGTAATAATATATAAGTAAAGAGTCATTCTTTTATTTCTAAATATTATACTCGGATAGCTTGTACGCGTCTTCTGTGAATTTCACCTGGCTACAATTATAGACGTCAACATGAATTGATATCCCATTTAGAAGACGTATAGCTCGCGTCAGAGAGCAAATTTATTTAAGTTAGCCCCCGAAAACGGTACCTTCAACATCGTGGGGCGGCGTCGTGCCTCTATGTATCAGCCATAATATTGTTAGAGGCTGACCTTTCACCACAGTCTTATGGTATTCCTATGTTTCGCATATATATTAGCATGGTGAAAAGGCACTTTTCGAATGGCCGCCTAACTACCTAACACCCTCAATTAGATAATCTGTCGCTAAGCACATGACGGATAGTTCCGGCAACTGTCCTGGATAGCCAATAATTATAGGTTAAGCCTATCAATACTGACTATATCATCACTTGCCATCAGGTGGGATTGTGGTCGAAGTATAACTCAGGCAATATAAAAATATTATAATACCTAATTAGGTATTATAATATTTTTATATTGCCTGAGTTATATATTTTTATAGGCCCAAGTGAATTCACTTGGGCCTATAAAAATATCAGACTGAGTGCGTAGGACGCAGACTTCGTTCGCAAGCGAATAAGCGAAGCAGAACTACGCAATATACAGGGAAATATGCTAACAACCTCTTAGAGTTGGCTCCTGTTAATCCTTACAAACATTTTGAAATGTTTTTTTTTTAATGTGTTTTGGACGGAATAATCATGACCACCTGATGTAAAAATACTCTTGTGCTTGTAATTTTTTTATTTCATATTTTTTAATTACTTTGCTCGGTGTACACATTAAAAACTGTATTCAAAGAAAGCGCGGCGAGGTCCAGTGTTGCCGCGGCGGGCGCTATTGGCTCGGAGTAGGCATTGTCTAAATCTTCCTAATAATATATAAGTCAAGTGTCGTAAGTCCTCTTCCGTACAATAAATTCGTTAGTTTCGTTCCACAAAGACCTTGTCGCGTACAAACCCCTTGCATTTACACACACGTCGATACACACATACATTACCTGTAAAGGCGTGTACATATGACTCAAATTGTAATATAAATAAATATGTACAGCTTAATTTGAAGTGATTATTTTTTATTTTGACACTAATGCATTATTGTGTTTCTCATTTTATATTTTTATTCTGCGTATCATATAACGCTAGATTTAGGTAAGTCGCTCTGATTGTTCTTTTTTATATAATTTTATGCATTCTATTCCATGGTGAAACATTGCATTACATTGTTTTATATTGTATTACTGTATTTAATTTTTTTTCAATCAATTTGCGCCTAATATATTTTTATTTTCACTTGAATAGCTTAAGGGGCGGGGCGAGCCTCAGCTACCTACCGGTAAAATATCGTACACTGCGGCGGTGATGACATGATGGACTGAAGAAAGGATTCTTAAAAAAAATATCAAGGTTTAATGTGTAAAGAACTGTCAGGCGGCGCCACAGGCGCAAATGCTGCTATGAATTTTGTTAGATAAAATTTATTTTCTTTTAATTACGACATAGATGAAAACACCTTCAAAATTGAGATTATCTTTTATAAAAGTATTAAAAACAGCATCTGTAATGTACCTATGTCAGGTAGGCTTGGTTGGATGTCGTTACAGCTAACATGTGCATATAATAAAAAGTGAAGAAAAACAACATAGAATATAAATTTAATTTGGTAATAATATACCTTCGCTACTAAAGATAGCCAATTTAGTATAGTCAATAACATCCTATATGATAAATAGCAGACTGCAATTGTTTCTCATCGATCATTAATGTATTGCACTTTCAAAAGTGTAGCTCCACGATATGAATACAGTTTGTACCACTTCAGTTTGAATATAAAAAAATTATACAATTTAAAATCTCTATAGTTGCAGAAGTAAAGTCATAAATCTGGGTAGATACATGCTATCGCGGACTGTCTGTACGTCGATACATTTTAAAGTTTCGCACACGTAGCGTAGCACGCTCTACGTCACGTAGTAACGAGATAACGTAGTGGCTTGGTGTTGGGTGTTTCATATTTTTGAATGTTCTCGTAGCAGTCTTTTAAACTTTGTAACTAGCGGATGCCTGTGACTGTGTATAATATGTCCTTACATACACCGTTAAATATTTTTTATTTATTTATTTAGAAAATCAATTACAACGTTATTTCAGTATAAACCAATACGTCGCTGTAAGTATAAAATAGTATATATTGTAATATATTATTATATAGGTAAAATAATGACTATTTTACCTATATAATAATATATAAAGAGACATTTTTTTATTTCTAAATATTATACTCGGATAGCTTGTACGCGTCTTCTGTGAATTTCACCTGGCTACAATTATAGACGTCAACATGAATTGATATCCCATTTAGAAGACGTATAGCTCGCGTCAGAGAGAAAACTTATTTAAGTTAGCCCCCGAAAACGGTACCTTCAACATCGTGGGGCGGCGTCGTGCCTCTATGTATCAGCCATAATATTGTTAGTAGGCTGACCTTTCACCACAGTCTCGTGGTATTCCTATGTTTCGCATATATATCAGCATGGTGAAAAGGCACTTTTCGAATGGCCGCCTAACTACCTAACACCCTCAATTAGATAATCTGTCGCTAAGCACATGACGGATAGTTCCGGCAACTGTCCTGGATAGCCAATAATTATAGGTTAAGCCTATCAATACTGACTATATCATCACTTGCCATCAGGTGGGATTGTGGTCGAAGTATAACTCAGGCAATATAAAAATATTATAATACCTAATTCACTTGGGCCTATAAAAATATCAGACTGAGTGCGTAGGACGCAGACTTCGTTCGCAAGCGAATAAGCGAAGCAGAACTACGCAATATACAGGGAAATATGCTAACAACCTCTTAGAGTTGGCTCCTGTTAATCCTTACAAACATTTTGAAATGTTTTTTTTTTAATGTGTTTTGGACGGAATAATCATGACCACCTATGATGTAAAAATACTCTTGTGCTTGTAATTTTTTTATTTCATATTTTTTAATTACTTTGCTCGGTGTACACATTAAAAACTGTATTCAAAGAAAGCGCGGCGAGGTCCAGTGTTGCCGCGGCGGGCGCTATTGGCTCGGAGTAGGCATTGTCTAAATCTTCCTAATAATATATAAGTCAAGTGTCGTAAGTCCTCTTCCGTACAATAAATTCGTTAGTTTCGTTCCACAAAGACCTTGTCGCGTACAAACGCCTTGCATTTACACACACGTCGATACACACATACATTACCTGTAAAGGCGTGTACATGTGACTCAAATTGTAATATATATAAATATGTACAGCTTAATTTGAAGTGATTATTTTTTATTTTGACACTAACGCATTATTGTATTTCTGATTTTATATTTCTATTCTGCGTATCATAAGACGCTAGATTAAGGTAACTCGCTCTGATTGTTTTTTTTAATTAATTTTATGCATTCTATTCCATTGTGAAACATTTCATTACATTGTTTTATATTGTATTACAAGTATTTTTTATTACGATCAATTTGCGCCAAAGATATTTTTATTTTCACTTAAATAGCTTAAGTACCTACACGATTATAGTTAACTAAAAGATATTCCTGTCCTTATCTCTCACTTAGTATAGTCGATATTATATGTTTATTTTTTGTTTATATGACAAAGCAAGGATATTTTGTTAAAATTGTTGACTTCGGTTTCTGTGAGTGACGGTCTTTCTACTGGAAAATAGCCTTATAAATGCATTCGGTTGAAGTTAAACCGAATCAATTTGGTTAGCAGACTATCGTCTATAAGGTCAATTCCGTTTATCAAACCATATAAGTATATTTAGTTATATATAACATCAAGCATTCAACTTACTGGACACATTTCCTTAGTCGGCTCTTATGACAGCCCTTTGAAAAAACAAACAAAAATCAGTGTCATTTTTTAAAATAATTATAAGGCGCATAGCATATATTTTTCTTGTAATAATAATAGAAACATAGTCGTCCTGATCTCGGTATGAACATGGTTAATTTTGTGCATAAGTATTTTCCATTAAATAAATTTATATGAGTTGCAATTATTTTTATACCAGTTTTTATAATTTTTTTATTTTGACGCAGCTGGTTTTATATTCAGCTATTTTTGTGTACTATATAGTTTTCTAATAAATCTTCCATTAGTATGCTTTTTTTTATAAAATTTGCATGTATTCCTTAATCCTGTTTCATTGAAAATACTACCTTGTGTATGCATGAGCCCTTATTAGATATATTCGATGCACAATACATCTCGTTCGAAGAAGAAATTGCTCGTAGTTCCGGATCCGAACAAACGGAATTTGCGCCTGCAGCGACCATTTTGTTTTCTTTCTCTTTTGTATATTGCTATGTTAGAAAAAATACTAAAACATTTATTTTTATACATGTATTGGTATCAATTTCTAGTTAGCATTTTTGGAAATAGAATCAAAAGATAACGTAACGTAATTGGCACACTTCTATACTAGGAACTCGCTAAGTATAATAGTTAAATTGTTTGAAGTTCTCGTAGCGAAGTTTGCTAAGCTATTCTGAACCGATCAGCAAAGCTAAGCAACGTCCGCCGCGGTCATGAGTTGGATGGGTGACCGCTGGTGACATTACTACTGAGGTTGCACGTGCTTCAGAGGGCACGTTAAGCCGTCGGTCCCGGTTGTTGTCTTAGCATGACAGTCGTCATAGCATGGCGGTAGGGCATTTTGCAAATGCCCGCCTGGCACCACCCTCAAGTAGAAAATCTGTCACCTAGCACCTAATGGTGTGTTCCGGCATCTGTCTCGAGAGCCAGTAATTCTAGTTTAGCCTGAACAACATCTTCGACCACATCATCACTAACCATCAGGTGAGATAGTGGTCAAGGGCCAACCTATCAGGCATAAAAAAGGTTAACATCCGGTACAAGTAACAAATATAAAACAACGTTGCATGAAAAAAAATCATTTTTTACTTTATCTTTCGGAATTAAGTCATTTCTTTTAGAATCATGAATTGTTTTTATTGTAAAATCTTTTGCGGCACTTAAACAAGTATGCAGGTATGCCAAAACGTAAGTCAGTATAAATCATAATAAAACGTTAATTATTGTACGGGTTACCGCACAGTAAGCAAAGTCAATGACTCGCTAATTGGGGTCACTTATACATTTATACCTTTAGTTCATATTGCTTATACATAAGTTTACATTCTTATAAAACAATTACTTATCTACAATAAATCAGCGTTTGAAAGATTATCATCGGGTTAGTTTCCTACAGTAACCTTCCCTGGTGTTCGCACTCATCACATACAGTGATTATACACACCTGCAGTGTAACAACATAACTATAACAACATATTAATACGATCCTTTTTTATAGCTTATAGCTGATAGGCTATCTCATCTGATGGTAAGTGATGATGTGGTCGAAGATATTGTTGAGGTTAACCCAGAATTACTGGCTCTCAAGTACAACTGCCCGAACACACCGTTAGGTGCTTGGTGACAGATTTTCTAGTAAGAAACAAAACATTAGAGTGCAAGGTGTGGGTAGTAGACAGAAAAACTATTAAAACTGATCCAAACAAAGAAAAATTAAGAGATATTGTGGAAGGGGACTGAAATCCAAGGGTTTTTTTCGGTCACTAGCAAACAGCAATCAACCCATGCCCAAAAATTTAAAAGAATACATTTTAGTCCTGATAAATTTACAATTTTTAGAATTTTTTTTTTGTCACTAGCATTTGACCTCTGATGTCGACAAATGAGAATAAGGTCCAAAATAGTCAACATGTATAAGCAAAGCTGGAAATTGGCTTGCAAAAACAATTGCTGGATTATAGTTTTAGGCACAGAAAAGTAGTATTTTGTATCTCTATGGTTTTAGGTGCTTACCAACAGATTGTTTGCTTCTGCAAAATGCCCTACTAACGTGCAATGATTCCAATTCTGCTTTTTTGAATTTTGTAAGGTAATATTTTCCAACCACCCTAATCCTTAAATGTAAAGCATCATTGTGAGTTATTTTATAATACGTGCACATACTCGTATGTTAGTAGATTCCTGTTTCATCCATGTTCTCCGTCACATGGGACCATTCCAAAACGCGTTAAGAATTCCACAAACGCAATACGTACCTCCTTTGTAGAATGCACGTAATTTTCTCCATTCCAGCTCGAATTGATACTGTAAAGGTTCAAACTTCAAAGGATTAAAACGAAATGTGAATGGAAATTTTAAGAAATTGATTTATTTTTGATATACGAGTATCTAAAGCAGTCACTGGTAATTGAAAAATGAGAAAAAGTGTTATCACTTTTTTAATTTAGAGTAAAGTCAGTTGTTTTAGGATATTACATTTTTATGCAAAGCTTTTGATCAAATCTCAACTGATGGTAAGGGATGATGTGGTCGAGGATGGTAAAGTTTAACTTAGAGTTCAAACTAGCTCCCGGAAAGATTCAAAAAGACACGGTTAGGTGCTTGGTGGCAGATTTTGGTAGCTAGCAAGGCGGACATTCACAAAATTCTCTACCACTATACCATAAAGACTGGGTAAGAAACAAACAGGGCTGACAGCGTGTGCCTTTCAAAGCGTGTAAGCGTTCAGTTATAATGCCACGAGCTAGCAACACTACGAGAGCTTCGTTTCGCATTCTATTCTATATTTCGCAAGTCAAGTAGAAAAACTGTCGCTGGTGTGTTCCGGAAGCTGTCCTTGAGAGTCGCGTCCCATTATAGGTTTAGTAGACTTACCAACTTCAATTACATATTCATTTACCATCAAGTACCAAAGTGCTCAAAGGATAACCTTTCTGTTACAAAAAATTACAGCATTTGTCAGCCGCTCGCTTGTCATTTTCATTTAAGTAGGTTATGAACCACAAAGATTAGGGATACAATAATGAAGAAAATTCAAAACTACAATTCAAAATGTAGGATTTGCAGTACATCTTGTACTTAAAACGGATTTCCGCAGCGAAAGCCTTAGTCCAGCTAAGTTCAAGCAAACTAGCTATCTAAATAGTTCAAGGCAATCTACTTGGGGCGGTATCTCAAGCCTTGAACAGAACCTAATATGCAATAAACATGGCTATGAAACACTATCTATCCAAACGTAAACCGTTTATCGTGCCATCGCCCGGACAATGGCTAGGGCGGGCGGGGCGCTTCCGGCGTCATCTACTCGCAGTATGGACTTAGTTGCCTCCATCACAACTGTTATGTTTAATTACGCCTTTTCTTACATTATTTTTAATAAGATTAATAATAATCTTAATTAATAAGATTAATAATAATAAGATTAATAATCATCTTATAAATAATAATAATTATAAATAATTATTTAATAACAATCTACTTATAAGGTTAATAATAATAAGATTAATAATAATCTTATTAATAATAATAATTATAAATAATTATTTAATAACAATCTACTAATTTCACACAACTTGCCATTATGAATATCACAGGCCCATTAGATTTTAGACCTTATAATAACATACACATGAAGCAGTGATGGCTCAGTGGCATTGGCTATGGACTGCCGCGCAGCAGGTCCATGGTTCGAATCCTGCCGCGGGCTTGAGCTTCACCGCATGGTGGAAGGGCTTTTTGCGAATGCCCGCCTGGCTAGCGACCACCCTCAAGTTGAAAATCTGTCGCCAAGCACCTAACGGTGTGTTCCGGCAGCAGTCCTTGAGAGCCAGTGAAATTACAGGCACATGAGACTTAACAACTATGTCTCAAGGTGACGGGCGCAGTGCAATTCGTTACTTGAACGATGAACTGCATCTGTTATAGGCAGAGGTAACCGCTTAACATCAGGTGGACCTCGAGCTTGTTCCGTCACAATAACATAAAAAAAAAAAAAAAAAAAAAAAACACATCCATGTTAGTTTTGAGCATGATATGCTCCACCAATTTTTTGGTATGGGATGGTAATGATACATTTCTGCAGATATATTTTAGGTAATTTTCATTGTTGCCTATAAATTTTCGAACACAGTTCTTTTAATAAGAAATGAATTGATCAGAACGTAGGGGAAACTATATATTTAAACAAAAAAATAAGGTGGAAGCTTACGTCTTTCACAGGATATTCAAAATTTGCACACTTTTATCGAAATTGTAGCCAGATTTGGTAACTATGCCACGTCGTGTTATTCACGAGTTTAAAAATAATATTGCTCGTTCTATCTTAAAATGTACCTAGCAACGATGCACATCATTTCATAAATGACTGATAAAACAGTAAAAAATATTTTAAAAAGTGACATTGTGAACCGAAAAACTTTCAACTGAAGTATTCTATTTAACATACACATCCACATTACCGCAGTTTAAAAAAACCATTGGATCGTCAGAAACAACATAATATATAATTATTGAACCTGCACAGTTCTAGTTATTGAATCCGCTGTACAGATATTCAAAAGCATTTCTGCCCAATAAAATGGAGACGCTTTACTAACGCTTTGCGCTTAATTGGTCAGATACATTAATACTTGCAACAGATTATAATAAATTAAATAAAAGTTTAAAAAAATATAGTAAATACCTACCGTAAAATATATTTCCCGAATCCCGCGTATAACGACATGAAGTTCAATAAGTAAAAAAATAACAATGGAATTTACCGCTAATAGTGTCAACGTTCCCTTTAAATTATTGTTTGATTGACCATACTGCTTGTTATAAACCTTTTCCGTTTCCGGTTGAATCGGAAGTGCCTGATATGCGACTTTGTTTTGCTTCGTTTGCTTCCTTTTGATTTTAATATAAAGGTATGTCTTGTGTGATATAGTGTGTTATGGTTTTTGATGCTATTATATAGGCCAGTCAAGTACTGCTTATTCTACAGTAACAATACAATTACATAATTTTGTACGCTTTTATATTTTGCAGTGCTCGTAGTGGAGGAGTAAATTTATTTGTATTTCTACAAGTCGCATTTCTCAATTGATTGATTATTCGTGTAGTTTTTTGAGCAGGTATGGTATTTTTTATGGTAATTCCAGATTATGGAAATATTTCAAAAATGCTGCGAAGGGGGTTGCAAATCATTAAAAAACAGTAGCAAGGCCGTTTACAAATAGAGCCACTAGTATTATGTAGGTACATAAAGAACCAAAATACTCTCGTGCAGTTTTTACAAATGCCAATTACATTACTTCCAAAGAACCTTACACACGATCAATCCTTACAAGAACCTTCCCAACACCACCCCCTTCACCTCCCATCTTAAAAAGCTCTATCTCAACTAAATCATTCCCAAACAAATCCGAAAAAAGCTCTCGCCAGAATCGCCGAGTCACCCAACATTAGCAGAGTGTCCGAGACGGCGGTTATACCCGATCTTATCGGGTATTGCCGGTTATACCCGATGTTATCGGGTGAAAGAATAGTCGGATTTCTATCGGGTATCGGGTACGGTGGGTGTCGATTCTCGCCTTCAGGGATAATCGATGGTAATGAATTTACCAACCGTCGACGTTTAGTGGATCGATGCAGGACTGCACAGATGATCCCATTAAAAACGGTTTGTCGATTTGTGTTATTCCCTAGGTAATAGGAGAACATTTTGCATATAAAGTAGACAGAGTTACGTGTCTAGCTTTTAATTGCTCAAAGGTTCACCTTTGATCACTCTCTCACCACCAAATGATGATACCGACGCGAAAATGTTGTTCGGGCTAACCAAGCAGATAACTGCCGCGGAACACGCAGTAGGTGCTTGGCGATTGAGTTTCTAATAGCAGCTAGCTGAGCGGGCATTCACAAAATACCCTACCAGCTGTCTAAGCCTAATCACTGTCATCTTATATTAATAATATACCATAAGTTGATATTCTGTTCAATTGTTTACCTACTCATAGAAAATAAAAAAATCACTATAATCATATCCCATAAAAAAATTAACTCAACACAGCATAAAAACTTCAAAACGCCTGAAAAATATAGGATTAAGTCTTGTTCGTAGTTACTACTAGTACTTGGTAGTATTTCTCTAGGAAGCACGATGTTTACCAAAGGCCATCGTAGGGGTCGTGATTAGCTAAGCTTATGGCTGCATTAAGGGGCTGATTCAGATAAATTAGGAGTAGAGTATGTAATGGAAAATATGAATTAAATAAATCAATCTCAATACGCGCTGCACGTGGCGGCTACGACCTTTTGTTTTTCTGAAATGTTGAGAATAGAATACCTCTCACAAAGATGCAATTGTCCGACTTTAAAATGTTCAACATGGATTTGAGATATTATTGGCCGTCAGTTTAGGTATATATCACCATATTCATCGCTTTTTGACTTTACCTTCGCAATCCATCAGGAAAGGTGAAGACACTTTGGTGACAATTGACTCGCACACTGAGGGTTCCGTACACAAATCGTTATTTTTTATACAGTTCGAAGTCTGCATCGAGACTATGACCCAAATTTAGTCGATTTTAATTATTTGTTGTTAAACGTGAGATTTTGAATGATTATCGTACCAAGTTTGTCATTTTCAAGTGTTATCGTTTTTGCTATAAGGTAAAGAGATATAACATAAATAAACAAATCCGCCTTTTCTGTTGCTAGGCTACATATTAACGGCTTTCAGAATTTTTATTTTACATGTGCTGTAAAACATTATTTATAGTCAAATTTCATAATTCTATGTAAACGGAAACTACCCTTTAGAATAAAAAGTGTACGACGTAAGATTTCATACTTATAAATTGCGTTGATTTACAACATTGTTTTCTTTACAGTTGAAACACTCTATAGATGATATAGATCTGAACTTGATACCTCTACGCGTTTCTAATAAAAAACGGGTCTTGACAGACAGACAGACTGAAAATAATGTTATATTAAAGGGTTTCGATTTTCATTCTGAGGTACGGAACTCGAATCAAATATTGTATGTGTTTAAATTAATGAAGCAGTGATAGCTCAGTGGCTTTGGCTATGGACTGCTGCGCAGCAGGTTCATGGTTCGAATCCCGCCGCGGGCTTGAGCTTCACCGCATGGTGGAAGGGCATTTTTGCGAATGCCCGCCTGGCTAGCGACCACCCTCAAGTTGAAAATCTGTCGCCAAGCACCTGACGGTGTGTTTCGGCAGCTGTCCTTGAGAGCCAGTCATTCTAGGTTAAGCCTATTAACACCTTCGACCACATCATCACTTACCATCACGTGAGATTGTGGTCAAAGTCTTAACCCCATCAGCAATAAAAAAAAAAAAAATTACATAATTAAGCGAAGCAGACACCATAAATGTATACAAATTTAGTGTACCTAATTCACAAATAGCACAATTTATTCTTGGTTACTTAGTGTTAACTGGTAAATGGTAGGTTATCAAATTTCTTAAGTTTAAGTACATCTCAACGAAGCGTTTGCTGTCAAAACTTCTCACAACACGACACCTAATTGCCTTCCCAAACTACACAAAGTCGTATCCCTAGCGCAAACAGAAGCATAACTGAGTTAATAGCTTAAAACCAGTAAGGAGCTTCAAGGGGAATCCTGGGTGCTTAGAAATGGGCTCAGGAAGGGGGCTCATTGAATTTCATAGGAGCACATTAGACACAGCTTAAAACTTACTCTAAGTTGATTTGATTATGGAAATTTGTTGAGTACTGCGGTATAGTTTGGCCTCATTTTAACGGAAACTCTATTTGCGTTGACACTAATTGATGGATTTGATAAACAATGATAAAAATTTGTGTGATATGTAGTGGAGTGAATAGACATAGTAATAGATTATTCACACAAACGTGGAAAGGTGTTTATAATTCGATCTGCGTGTAAAAGTTCTTTTTATTTGCTAGCGTGGATTTTTTTAAAAATTAGTACCTATTTAAAAGTTCCAGTAAAAAAAATTTAACTCCAATATTACCAACTGTAGTAATTGTCCTATAAATTAACTAATTTTACTATATCACCCAGCATTGTCCTCGCTGGAGTGTGGTGAAAAATTGTGTTTCACTAAGCAGCAAAGTTACTTTGCGTCTCATACCTTCGGAACCTTCGCTACACTTAGGATTCTGTATTTGATTACTTGGTTCCTCAGGTTTCAATAAAAGTACTCGCACCAAAAAACAAATTTCCAGCCATGCAAGAAATATAAATATTTCTCAAACATGCGTGAAAATGTTGTCGTTACTTTTTAACATAGAGCACGCGAAATATTATATTTACGTACACAAAAAAAAGTAAAACACCTGCCCTGCGTTTTTTGTTTTTGGAACAAAAGACGCGCCGGCAATGTTGGATAGAAATTCATGGCAGGCGAGCTCGGTTATCATAAGAATTTAGATCTCTGTCATTGGTCTTGATACAAATATCTACGGATGCATTTAAGTTTCGGATCAGTTACACAGAATTGATTGCATTTTACGATCTAAGGCCAAACGGAGGCCACATATGTGGTGACCGTCAAACCTGCTTCCAGCGAAGTTAAAAAAAAAATGAAAACTTAAAAATCTAGAAAAACCGGCCAAGTGCGAAAAGTTACGTAACTTTATTTAATTTTATTTTTAGTATTTTTTGTTATAGCGGCAATAGAAATACATCATCTGTGAAAATTTCATTTGTGTAGCTATCACCGTTTTTGAGGTACAGCCTGGTGACAGACGGACGGATGGACGGACGGACAGCGAAGTCAGTAATAGGGTCCCGTTTTTACCCTTTGGGTACGGAACCCTAAGCACGAGAACAAAGCAAATCATGTTCTCCGAAACAATATTTTTAGCTTGTTTTAATGAGATCGCTTGCACTAAAAAGCCATCTACTCTATTATTCTATGCTGAATGACAGTTCATATTAAATATTGGAACTGCAGAAATCTTACTACTTTTCTAAAAATAGAATCGACTGTGTTCAAAAGCAAATAATTGAATACTTTGACTGGTGAAAACATAAAACATTTTATACTTGAAGGCACAGACGTATATATATATATATATATTTAAATATTATATTGGGATTTCTGACAATATCTCAATATGTAATACTTTAAATAATATCATAGTTACTCCTTTTTCAATTTCAAAATCTATTAAAAAATTAAAAATGACCTTGTCTTCCGGTCCGGATAGACTACCAGCAATTTTTTTAATTAATTGTGCAGATAGTCTGTCAGAACCACTTAGTATAATTTACAATCGATCTCTAAATTCAGGTGTTTTTCCTTCTATATGGAAGACAGCTATTGTTGTTCCTATTCCTAAAGGTGGTAAAGCTAATCTTGTAGCAAACTATCGTCCAATTTCACTTTTGTGTATTTTGGGTAAAATATTCGAATCTTTGATATGTCCCTTGCTTACAAATCATCTTAATCATTTACTCATTCCGGAACAACACGGGTTTCGCAGTAAGAAATCAACTGTATCTAACTTGGTATGCTATGTCTCTGACTTATCTGAAGCTGTTGATGACGGCCAGCAGGTTGACGCTGTCTATACTGACATAAGTAAGGCTTTTGATCGAGTTGACCATCAATTGCTAATTAACAAGTTGTATGCATTGGGGGTCCATGGCCAAATCTTAAAATGGTTTTCTTCGTATTTGTCTGGTCGATCTCAGAAAGTGGTAGTTTGCGGTTTTGAGTCTCAAGCATATGTAGCTTATAGTGGTGTTCCCCAGGGATCACATCTTGGCCCTGTCTTGTTTTTGGCTTTTATTAACGATATAGCATCAAAGGTAAGATATTCAAAATTTTCTCTTTTTGCAGATGACTTGAAATTGTTTAAAACGATTAACAACATTGATGATTCTAAATTACTTCAGCATGATCTCGATTGCATTCTCAATTGGACTATAGTTAACAAACTTCCTTTAAACACAGAAAAATGTAAACATATTAAATTTACTAAAAAGATTTTGTGTATTCCAACTGAATACACTTTGGGGTTATCTAAGCTAGAAGAAGTAGAATCCATAAGAGACTTAGGTGTTGTCTTGGACAGAAAATAGACATTTATTCCCCATATCGATAATATTATTTGCAGATCTTATAAAATGCTAGGATTTATTTGGCGTAACTGTAAGCAGTTCAAGAGTATACTCGCTTTAAAAGTCGTTTACAATACATTAGTTCGTAGCATTCTAGATTATGGTTCAAATGTTTGGAGCCCGTCATATCATTGTCATATTTATAGAATAGAAAGAATTCAGAAGCGATTTCTTTTCTTTTTGACTGTACATCAAAGAAAAAAATCTCAGTTAAACTCATATTCAAAGCGTCTGGCTCATTTCAATATGTTGACCTTAGAAGACCGGCGTTGGATAACGGACCAGGTTCTGTTATACAAAATTTTGTATGGTCTAATAGATTGTCCAGAACTCGTCGCTAAAATTAACTTTACAGTTCCCCGTATGGGGGCTAGAATTGTGAATTTTAAACCATTTGCTCCTAAGACGTATAGAACAAATGTTGGACGTCACAGTGTTCTCGACAGAGTCTGTCGAGAGCATAATACTCTTTTTAAGGCTGAGCAGATTGACATATTAAATTGTTCTCTGCTCAACTTTAAAAATTTAATGTTTAAATATAAAAAATATATATAAGGAGCACTAAATCTCCTTAGCATGTTAAATTTGTATGTCTCATAGTTTCCTTATATTTTCCTTTGTTTCCTAGTATTATTCATCTCATTGATAAAGACTGTATGAAGGTATCTTTAAAATATAGGTATATATGATACTGAATTGTTTCCAAAATACACATTGTAAGTGCATATGCGTTGAAGCATCATCAGTGATTCGTCATCTTATGATGGTTTTGCGCAATTTTTGTTTAAACTCACTCCACATATAAGCCATTTTTGTGTCAGGCATGATGTGTTTTCCTGTAATTGGACTTTCGCTATAAATTGTCTATTGAACTCTGTATGAAATGCTTGTTTAGTGTTAAGTCTGTTGGAAAACCTTAATAAATAAATAAATAAATAAATATATATAGCGACAAACGTACATTTGTATTTGTATTTATTGTATAAGTAAATATATTTTTATTTCCTTCCATTTATTTAGAGTTTATTCCTTGGTGGAAATTACAATTGCCGGTCTAATGATAGCATTGAAGTTGTTGCCTGCGGTGCGCCGTCAAATTCTTACTCAACCTACATTTGCCTATTTCGTGGAATTCTTATAATGTTCTATTATGAACTCTTATGTTGTTTAGTTAGACTTATACCCAAAATTCAAAATCTACTTAGTAAATACAATACCCGAAAGAGTTATTAATTATGATCACATTTATTAAAATAAACAATTCTTCAAATCCACAAATCATTTCCTTGTAATCAATATCCGAAAAATATTGTTTGCTGTAAACATTTGGAAAATGGAGTTATTTAATGCTCAAATCAATTAGATTGAAACATGAATACATGAACGAACATTACTATAAAAAAAATATTTAAAACTGTTCAAATTCAAATTCAAAATCATTTATTCAATGTAGGCGTCTATGACGCTCTTATGAAGGTCAATGACAAATTTTAATATTGAAATATTCTATTTTGTACTGCCACGTTCAAAAAAAAAATTATAGAGACATTGCGAGAACGGGCAAGAAACTCGTTGCCATTCTTTTAAACGTCTTTTTACAATGTCTTATATAACAATATAATACAATTATTACAATATTTGTTTAAACAGGTGTGTACAGGTGATAGCTTGGCAGAGGCGGAATTTTCCAAGCATTTTTGTCGTTTAACTAATAACAAAATGTGTAGTAGGATTTCTTAATCCAAATGTTTTTCACGTGCAATTTGAATTTTCCCTCTGTGAGCATTGTAATATGTTTGGGAATTTTATTATAAAGCCCCACACAATTACCTAAAAAGGACCTTTTATTTGTCTTTGCTAGTCTAAAACTTGGTACCGTTATTTTATGTTTGTTCCTAGTGTTGTAATCGTAGATGTCACTGTTTAATTCAAATTTACTCATTTTTTTTCGAACATACATAATATTTTCAAATATATACAGACTCGGTAAAGTTAATATATCAATTTCTTTGAAAAGATCTCTTAGAGATTCCCTAGGATTCATTTCATATATGGCTCAAATTGCACGCTTTTGGAGCTGTGAGTTGTAATGGTGAATAACACGGGATAACTCATGTGAATAAGACATTCATAAAAGAAGTTTTTACCAGCGCCAATGTTGCAGCTATTCTCGAACCGAATGGTCTGATGCATGACGATGGTAAAAGACCTGACGGCCTTTATTGTAGGACGCTTCATGCGTAGACACTTTAGCGCCATCACATCTTTCTGAAACCAGCGTGAGGGCTGGCGCTGCGGCTACTTCGGTGGAGCAACTCAAGCGGTAGTATGCTAAACTCGGTATTGGTTACATATTTGAGCCGTTTGGTGTAGAGGCGTTGGGTCCGTGGGGACCGGGAGCTCATCGCATTTTCCAAGACTTATCTATAATTATTAAAAAATAATTTACAAATATATAAATAATAACTTGTTCTACTCGACGCGTGATCAAAGTGCTGGCACCTATTTGGCTCAACGAATACGCGTTGCAATTCTACGGGACAATGCTGCCAGCATGCTGGACACGATGCCAACTGGTAGTGGGCTGGAGCATTTGGAATGCCTGAGAGTCTGCAATAACTTATAAGTTGTCTAAATGCTTTTATTGCAGTAGCTGTAGTATTGTATACAGTTCGTATTATTTGTTAATAAAGTCATACCGCCGTTAAAAAAAAAAGCTTAATCATAAACATGCAAGAAAAATAATATAAAATGACATAAAAGTCTTGGACTTATCATCTTTCAATGATCCTCATGAGCATGCTTCGTGTAGAAGCGACACACGTCTAAAATTCTTCCGGTTTGTCTGCCTGGCGTTTACTGGTAGAATAGCTGGCAATAAAAAATACTTTGTTATCTTTGTAGCAGATTACAATAGCATATTACTTGTATAATACTATCGTATATCGGTAACGTCACGGTTGTTGTTGATACTCTAGCATATGAAGAAAAGATAAATCACTTACTCGAGGACAGCAACACCTACAAAAAAGATGGCTACAATCCCACCAACAGAGTTACCACCAAGCTGAATAAGCTCTTAATGGCCTTGTCAGATGAGCTGTATAAAAGCTTGCGCCCCTTAAACCCTACTACACCAAAAATCTATGGCTTGCCAAAAATCCATAAACCAGACTGGCCTCTTCGTCCTATTGTTAGCCAAATAGACTCACTTACGTACAAGACTGCCCGATTCCTCTCAGACATCTTACTACCATTCACGGGCAAAACAAATAGTTATGTCAAAGATTCCGCCCATTTCATCCAACTACTGGAGGATGTACGACTAGGTGAAGACGAAGAGATGGTGAGCTTCGATTTCGTGTCGTTATTCACAAATATACCGATAGAGGACACCACTAACATTATATCTGAAATAATATAATGCATACCTATACCTATCGAGTACATGAATATAATACGATACACTTTGTCGAGTGGATACTTTGTGTGGAAAGGGGATTTTTACTTGCAAATCGACGGCATAGCAATGGGGTCTCCGCTAGCTCCTGTAGTCGCTAGTATATTTATGAAGTGTTTTGAAGTAATGGGAATGATGAACACAACATATAAGCCAAGGCACTGGTGGCGCTATGTTGACGACGTGTTTGCCATTGTGCAAAGAAACGAGGTGGATTCACTGTTAGAGCACCTGAACAGCGTTCACCCAAAAATTGCTTTTACGGTGGAACGGGAAAAAGAAGGAGCCCTACCTTTTCTGGATGTGTTGGTAAAACGCGACTCAGTCGGACATTTATCGCACTCCATATATCGCAAGCCAACACACACAAACAGGTATCTCAGAACGGATTCTCACCACCACCCAGCGCACCTAGCCTCAGTACCACGGACGCTTATAAACAGAGCATTAAGAATATGCGATCCTGAATACCTGGATACTGAGTTAAACCATATTAAAGGTGTTCTGCAAAGCAATGGTTACAAGTGGAGGCACAGTTGGCGTATTGCGAACGCGTCGTCCAAGGCACGCCCAGCATCAGTGGAAAGAGCGACAGCATACCTTCCATATATAAAGGGAATCACGGATAAAATTGGAAACTTGTTACGCCGAAGGTACAGCATCAAGACAATATTCCGCCCTCTAAGGCAACTTAGACAGCTGCTTCGCTCTCCCAAAGATAGGGACCCATTGGGAGTCCCCGGTGTCTACTTAATTCCCTGCGACTGTGGTAAATGTTACGTTGGCGAAACATGCCGGAACGTTTCCACTAGACTTACGGAACACATACGCTCCATGAAGAATCAGGACATCAACAGCTCAGCCATGACAGAACATTCTCTATTATCTGATGCTGGACACTACATCCGCTTTGACAAAACTCGGGTCTTGTCGAGAGAAAAGTTCTTCGTGCCTCGCAAGATCCGAGAATCTATTGAAATTAGTAGACGTCCAAACTTCAATAGAGACGGAGGATGGTTCTTGTCACCTACTTGGAAGCCGTGTCTTCATGGAACTGTTTTGGATGATAAGAACGGGTCTAGTGGAGATGTGGTGAGTTCTTTTTGCTGGGACGTTCCCCATGCCAGCCGGGATTTCACCATCAGCGACGAAGAGGATTCGCATCAGTCGACAACACGACCAACTGCAACCCACCCCTCGCACCAACCGATGACGTCACGCGGACTACGAGCTGCCGCCCGCAGTGCTAAGTGAGACGTCAACGCGGGCGTCCCGAGCTCTCCTTGAAAAAGACCACCGAATGTGGTTGAAACTATAGCCGGAGCTATCTGACTGATTCACGTGAGTTATCCCGTATTATTTACTAAAATAATACTATCGTTTCTGTAGTTAGAGGGAACAAATTGAAACCGCCCCCAATGTGTTGGATAAGAGTAAGCACAAGCAACGATTCATTGCTAACAAAAAATACACTTTTACAGCGTTCTAAAAGGTCGTTTCACATAGAGAAAACAGTTACTCACTAATGCCCCCAATTCTAAATCAATCTAACCTCGGGTAGAACTATGTTGTATTCTGTTGCCTCACGTACAACTGAAAGCCTCGAGAAATTCCTCTCACTAAAACTAATTCTGTTTATTCACGTTAAAATAGATTTTTTTGGGCCGCAAAATGTACGCGCGTGACCAACGCATGAAGTGAAATTATATCATACAAGCAGTAGCACATATTGAAAGAGTAAATATTTTAACCAAAAAATGGAACCGACTTCAACACTCAAAGGTGTGAAATAATTTCTTGAAGTCGGTACCATGATAGTTCAAAAGTACCTATTATCACAATATTTTGCGCGTGGTAACGACTTCGCCAAGTTATATAACACTTTTGAGTGTTGAAGTCGATTCAAATTTTTAGTAAATGTTTTTTTTTTACTTTTTTTAGTGACCCTTGTTAGTTACGGGGTCGATTGTTATTCACTGTCAACGACTATATCATCAAGATAGGAAAAATATTTTCCAGTTATTGGATATATTTTTTTATATCCAATTACTATTTAATATTTGGTAACTCAATAACGACTTCATCGATTTTGACGAAATTTAAATGGGACCAAATGACAAGCATCAACTTTAGTAAAAGAATTATTAAAATCGGCTCACCCAGTCAAAAGTTCTGAGGTAACAAACATAAAAAATAACTTTTTTGAAGTCGGTTCAAATAAAAGTGGAGTCATCAAACTGCATCATCGTTACAGACCTCACCACTCACGAAGACGCTCCCCTACATATATTTTTAACGTAGTTGCAATCACTATAACTGGTGGGTTATTTATGTCTTATAGGTTGGCCTTTGACCACTATCTGACCTGTTGGTAAGTGATGATGTGGTCGAAGATGTTGTTCAGGCTAACCTAGATTACTGGCTCTCATGGACAGCTGCCGGATCACACCGTTAGATGCTTGACGACAGACTATTTTATCTTAGAATTCTGTTTATTTTTTGTTAGAATTATTTGTTTTCTCGATGGGTAAGTGTGACCACAATCTGACCTGATGTTAAGTGATCATGTGGCCGATGACAATAAACAGACTTAACGTATAATGGTAACGGACTCTTAAAGACACCTGCTGAAATACTGTGTAGGTGCTGGCTGATATATTTTCTCCTTAAGGATACGCTTCGCAAAAAAACACTGGCTCCCGAACAAATAGGGTTTTCAGACAAGCCAAGGGTCTCCTCAGCGCGGAGGCTCCCAGTACTAAATTCCACTAGTATACCCATCTGAGAAGATACCTAAAGAGCTTCTATATGCAAGCTACTCTATGAGCGCTCAAAACTTGTTTATAAACTAAGGAAAATCGATAATCTAAAACGCATATGTTCTATCGTCATGGAGATCACGAGGCCCACCTGCTGTTAAGCAATAACCTATGCAATACATCTCGTTAAGTGACGAACTGTACTGCACCCATCACCCTGAGATATAGTTGTTAAGTCTCATGTGCATGTAATTTCATCGGAACACATACTCATAAAAAACATCATTTAATTTTTTTATAATTCGGAATACTTGGCATATTCCAAATCACACGTGGTTATATAATAGAGATGATAAAAATAATAGAGCATAAATGATTATGACATGTGTTAAAATCGCTCTTTATGTTGAAAACTTAAATCCATGGCAGGAAAATCAATATTTAAATAGCTTATCGCGCTTGAAGTCCATCGCGTCCATCCACCCCTTTAGCCAGGGTATACTCTGACCGACTGAGCTAACATGACAATGTTTAACATTATTTTTTCCCATCGTTCTTTGTATAAAATAAAAAAAAAAAAAAAAAACTTAATTTACTTTTGTTTGCATAGTTATTGGGTAGAATATAATACCGCATAATCATGCGTCATAGTCAGGCATATTGTATGAACTAATTAAATGATAACTTAAGATATATATGTATAGAGCCATTATAAGGTAGAAAGGTCGGATTAAATAAACATGACAATGTGTTCCATTTTGCTCGTACCGACTCCTAAATAGACAAAAGTCAAAGTTTTGACACAACATAATGATAAAAAGATAATTCACCTTAAGAACTTTGTTATTATTTCATTTCTGTAGTTACTGCTCTTACCTGTACTGGGTTTGAAATACATGAATTTTATATACCATCCCCAGCAGCCACCCACAGGAACCTGACCTTTCTGCCTACGCGAATAAAGTTTAAATTACAGAATCAATCTTAAAGTTCGGTATATAAACCTTAGTTCGGCTAGGAAGGTAATGATGTACCGGTCAAGATAATAATAGAGGATAATGACGTCTCGGAGGTCCCGCTACAAAAAGGTTAAAGCGATGACATGTTGAATGTGAGATCCGGAGGGACGTGTTTTGTCGTTAGTGTGAGGTTTTGTTTTAGATTTGTCTGTTTAATTTCAAGGTTTGTTGTTAGTTGGAAAGCTGTTGTTGGTAACCATATTCTGACCTTAACTTTTGTCTAAAAATTTTACAACATCAAATTTGAATCAACTGTTGATCGAAGCTGGGTCCTATGCATAAACACTATTTTGTTCAGATGAAGTCTAGTAATCTAATAGACACCTGCACCTCCCTCTGTGAAGATAAAAAAATAGAGGGCAAAAGCAAGGCCGCGTTCTTTACTCACAACACCAACCTGATATCAAGCGGCAACATCTGCCTATAACTGATGCAATTTGACACAAGTGATGAAATGCACTGAACCCATCTCCCTAAGATATAATGTTGTGCCTGTACTTTCACCGGTAACGATTGAAATAAGAATGGTGGCAGTATTTCCCCGGTATTCACCCCTCTAAAAAAACTTCCTCAATCTGATTTTCCTATGTGAAATGTGGTATGGGATAAGTTGGGAAATACCTATTTAATAAAAATATTCTGTCAAATTCACAACTGATAATATTTATGTGGTGTTACAAAATAATAGACACTTTAAAAATAAATTTAACTAGACGTAATATTACGTAAAATTAAAAAAAATTACCTCAGTGTCCTTTTTATCTCAACTCACTATCATACGCTACAGTAATGAGCGCTACCGTGCTTTGGCGTTACCGTTCCTTAAACCATCAGTTCCGGAAATTATCTTAGGATAGGAGTCGATGTAGCAAGGTGGTACCATTTTACGAATTCCCGCAAGTAAATAATTTGTATTGCCAAGTACCAAACAATGTGTTCCGGTAGCTGTCCTTGAAAACATTCAAATCTTTGCTAGTCTTAACAAAATCTTCAGATGACATAGTGCACAAAAGTTAGCATATCGACTCTAAAAAACACGTAAACGAACAAGAGATTCCACCTTTTATGCTTCAGTGACATTTGCTCATCGATTATATCACATGCAATCGTTAACATTTTCTACAATATTGTATTTATCAACAATATAAATAAAAGTATAATTTAAATTACAAAACCTTACAACAAAACCTAAACTTAAAGGCAGTAAAAAGTCCATTTTAGTTAGACCAGAAACTAATTAACCCACCTAGACGGATTGGTTGTGGGGCGTCGAGGAAATTGAATAATTCCTTTTGCCACCCCCAGAGGGGATGCAACCCTTTCCGGGGTCGCTTCGTCAGTTAATTCGATTCTAGCGAGCCAACGGAACCATTTGACTTATTGGTATTTTTAATGGGTAATGTTTAATTCATTTTTGCATGGCTATATAGGCCAGTTTTGCCCATCATCTCACGTGATGGTAAGTGATGTGTATAAGAAGATGGTTTAAAGGTTGAACCTGTGATGTATTTTATCTACAACCCATATGCTAGTCCTGGACTGATACGTTATAGACGAGATACATTATTAGGTACTTGGTGACGGTTTTTCTACTTGAAGGTGGTAGTTAGCCAGTTGTGAATCCAACTTGTGGTGAAGCTAAGGCCAGCGGTGGGCATCAACTCATGGAGCTGCGGCATGGCAGTCCATAATTTTTACCGCTCAGGTAAAAGGATAATTCTGAACTTTTCCTGACTTCTAAGAAGAAAGAGCAAAATTACTTTGGTACTGCCGGCAGATTGTCTTCTTATAGTTACAGTAACTGACATTACTGTGTTATTACACAGGTATTTGTAAAATTTGAAGTTATTTATTTATTTATGCCTGATAGGTTAGCCTTTGACCACTATCTCACCTGATGGTAAGTGATGATGTGGTCGAGGATGTTGTTCAGGCTAACCTAGAGTTACTGGCTCTCAAGGACAGCTGCCGGAACACACCGTTAGGTGCTTGGCGACAGATTTTCAACTTGAGGGTGGTAGCTAGCCAGTCGGGCATTCGCAAAGTGCCCTACCACCATGCTGTAACGACTGCCATCCTAAGACAACAACCGGGACCGACGGCTTAACGTGCCCTCCGAAGCGCGGAAGCGCTCAGTAGTAATGTCACCAGCGGTCACCCATCCAAGTCATGACCACGGCGGACGTTGCTTAACTTTGCTGAACGATTCAGAATGGCTAAGCAAACTTGGCTACGGGCGCTTCAAAAAGTAACTAAGAAGTGAAGCGGAAAAGCTTAAGTTCTTTGAACTGTTAAACTCTTTTTCTAATCGCAGTCATAGCCGCTGGGCCAGCACTGCTCCACACAATCAATAGATCAAGCGCTTAGCAAATCTACAGCTAATAAACTAAAGACCTTTATACCTGCGTATTATAAAAACAAGTCATCAAAACTAACGATACATTTTGTTGTGATTGTTTTAGAAATTGTGAATGATTTACCTTAAAAGAATTAGGGTGTACTCTATTTAAAACTAGAGTCTCAATTTTGAATTCACTTTGTCGAATCCACTGACCAAAGACTCAAGTATTGCCATTTAAAACTTATTAATAAAATAAACTTCACACATTTAATGTTAAAATATTACATGAGATCCGTACCATAACTGTCACAAAACAACAATGTGTTCACTCGATACAACGCGTACAGTCCGCTCTCACGTTAAAGTTCCAATGAAAGTTAATTTAAAAATATTTGGTAGACTATAGTAAAATTATTCAATACAAATATGAGTAAGTTAATCAGAAAAGGGATCCTAAGTGTCCCATTTTCGGACGTATACGACGTTCTAATTCAATATTCTCTCTATATAAAAAAAATAAACATTACAATTATTGAACTCTTAATTTTAAAGCACCTAGTTGTTATTATAAAGATTTTTATAACCAGTAATAATGAAGTAATAAATTAAAATTCGGGCACAGAATTTATCTAGCTTATATTTACTTAAAATACTCGTAATAGGTATGCGAGGTTTTATAGATGATTTTTTGCAATAAAAGTATTTAAGGTGAAGACTATTTGAGCCGAAATTGAATCAAAACTGACGTTAAAAGCAATCTTCTCTCGGAGGAGGTTTAAAAAATTTTGACATAAAAGCACTTAAAATTGTCGAAACTTATATAATATTTACGACATAACAGTGTCTGTAGCGCTTACACTTCTAGTTTTATATATTTGTTTGTAAAATAAAATTTAAAAAATATACAAGTTTATTCTACTATACGACATTGACGACTTTGTCAATCGATAGATTAATTATCTTGTGTCACTTTGCAGCGTGCGCTGCTGATATGAAATTTTTTTCTACGTTTGTTTCTTATTCTAGGCTAGCAACAAGCTGTTAATTAGCCTAAATGTTAATAAGGACTGGTCTGCGAAAAATATCGAACTGAGGGCGTAGTACGGAGACACCTCGTTACGTATGCGAGTGAACCAAATAGACCATAGTCAATACATAAGGCACATAAAAGATATAAATTGGCAACAGGTCATCGCTGGTGCTTGGCCTGGTTATCCGTCGGTCATATTGTATGGTGGTATTTGATGCATTAGGCATAAAAAAAAAATTTATCGTAAGTGCTTTTTAAGACGTTCATCAAGCGTCTAGTGTGATAGGGAGATAGCAACACCGATGACAGTGTTGCGATCCACCACGTAGTGCCTCACCACTGAGTCAGCGCTAATTTTCATCGAAATTTCTCGTTCTTAATTTTTCGTTCTTTTGGTGACTGGATAAGTCACCATAAGAAAATTATCTTTGAATTATAATCATAATATTATCATTTAACCTATTCTTAAATATCGGTTTAAGTGTAAAAAATACTTAAACAGATATTTAAGAATAGATTATTACTGATATTTTGTACGACAGATTGATTAAAGATTTTTTTTTTATCTCGCCGCTAAATAGTTCATGTAGCCTACTCGCGAGTAAATTCACCTACTTCACTTATCATTTAAGATCTTTCATGTAGACAAGAAAAGAATATTGTTAACAAAGAAGTGCTATAGAGACGTTTCGTGCCACCAGCAGTGAATTTAAACTTTTCCCTACCTTTCACAACGCTACCCATGAGAGGCCACACGAGGCCAGTTTTGTCTAACCGTAATCGGTCATCTCCATAATCACCCTGCCCATCACAATGCCACCATAAGGGGATACTGCACGAGGCCAATTTGGCTAGCCGCTAGCGGTGATCTCAACACTATCCATGCCCTTTACACTGCCACTATGAGAGGTCACTGCATGAGGGCTGAGGCTAGTATTGGCTAGCCGCTAGCAATTCCTGTAATTACACCTTCTTTGCCATTCACAATGCCACCATGAGATATCACTGCACGAGACCAATTTAAAAAGATTACACAGGATTAAAATGTAATCAATTTTTTATGAAAATTTTCATAAGGCTCCCAAAAAAAGGAGGGTTAAGTTAATTTTATTCCGAAACAATAAACGGTTCCCGAGGGGCATGTAGATGAATACAGGTACATAATTATTTTAATTGGTCCTTATAGGAGTACAGGCGTATCATAAACTTGTAAAGTATTTCATTCTAATAACTAAGAGCCATTACTTTACCGAAAATATCTCTTGTTTCATAGAAATACCTCCATAGTTGATATTTCTCTGAAATTTTAAGTAATTACGGCCAAATTATTTGTTTTAACATCAAAACACTTTGAATTTTCACCCTTTTAAAATGTTAATTATTTAATTAAGAACGCTGATTTTTTTTTATAAATTTATAAAGAAAAACACGATATTATGGGACGAAAAAGGTTCTTTGAATGTCTTCAATCAGGCTGCGAGAATTATGAAATTATTTTTTGTGCTCGAGAGAAATTTATGTTGAGCGTAATCTGATATCCACTTGTTTTGGATAAGGATATTTATCTTTGAGCCGGACTTCTTTAATCCTGCCGTTCCTTAGGGAAAAAGATTTATATTAAACAGCTCAGCTGTAAAAAAAACGGTCACGTACAAGTCAGCCTTGCTCTCTGAGGGTTCAGAATCGCAAAATTCGTGAGAGAAAAGAAAGTGTTTGATTTTATCTCAGCTTACAAACTCCTAAGTAGTTTTTGAGAAAGACCCCGTCACTATAAAATATTTTAGTATAGGTAATATAAGCACTGTCTAAGTGCTAACGTAAATACAAATTTTATGTAAATATGTAATTTTTGTCTGTTATATATTTAAATAAACTTGATTGCTATACCATGTAATTACATAAATGTTTTATGTACTTATGTACATTATTATATACAATTTATTTTACGCAGCTTATAAGAAAAACTTTGCTTTATTTTAGCTTGGAAAGAAAAGCTCAAATTATAGAATGTAAGGTCTAAAAAGCCCCATTCACCTTCCAGTATTAAACAGTTAATTCAATCACAAAAAAGGGGAATCCCCGGCACGTACGACGTTAAATAACTATTGAATCGCTGGCGCGCTCCCAACTGGCTGATGCGTTATCGCGCTTTTACGCCTTTACTGCACTGATAAAATTGGATGTGTGATTTGGCTTAACGCTTAAAAATAACAGGTTTTATACTTACAGGTTTAATATTTCACGCTATAAGATAATACAGTATAGATGTGATATTCCTATTCCTTTTGTTGCATTGTTGTTCCCACAGAAAAAAAAACACTTAAAATATACTTCGAGAACTATTTTAATTAATATATTTTATAGCTTTCCTCTTTTACTGTAAATGTGTTTAAAATGTAAGTCTGCATGCCTCCTGGAATGTTTTTTTTTTCTGGAATAAAAATGATTATTTTATGTAACATTCCTCTCATTCAGAGTTACAGTAGGAAACAAGTTAAAATCAGAGTGTTCCATGTACATCTTTGTCAAGAAAACAAGTAGCTGTGTGTTTATGCGGCTGTCTTTGAAAACCAGTAATTTGAAGTTGGCCTGAACAACATCTTCGACCTCATCATCACTTAGTGTCAGCTGAGATAGTATTCAAAGGCTAGCTTATCACCTTGAAAAAGAAACCAGACACGCGTATTTCGGTTTTACTCGTAAATTAAAAACCATTTGCTTAGCATACAATAAAGTTTGGATTTCAAAGTTCAGATGCGTAGTACCAATTTTTGGAAAAAAACCTATATAAAACATTCTTGAGTTCGACGAATCCCAGTGTTCTGTTGAATGGGTGCTCCATCCACTATGACGGTTAAACAATGAATGAGCGCAAACTTGCATCGCCACCAAAACTGCAATTTGTCTTGGTAGCCTAGCTGGTCAAGAAACCTTGGGCACATAATGCAAAAGAGGTGGGTTTAGTCCGGAACCGCGCTGTAAATTTTGCGTTCCAAAAATGTGTAGCGTAGTATAACTATATTTAAGTATAGTTTCATATTCTGCGTGTAACTTTTAAGTATACCGTTATTTATTATTCTAAATAAACTTTTCAATAGAAACGTTTCCAGTGTATATGTTACCGGCAATCTGTATAATTCAGGTATTCTATACAATACCTAGGCAATGTATAGAATACCTGGGGCATCCGGGCAATGAATAATATTAAGAAAATTACTGTCACCGACATTGTGTACAATAAATATGTATTTGTCTACAATATATCAATGTTAACCAGCCAACAAATGACGGGCAAATGAAACGTGCACATAAAATTAACTTTATAAATATTAACAATTAAAGTGCTACTTCAAAATAATCATTATGAAAAAGGTACCTGAAAGTATATTTCTATTACTACAGTAAAATCACAATAAAATTATCGTGAAACTTAAAAATCTAACCTAACCATTGTTGCCTGCCGCCCCCCCTTCCTTGATCTCGTCGTTTACTTACATTACGAGCTGCACATTCGGTATAGTATAAAATACCGGATTATACAGATTACCGGTAACATATATAACCCAAAAAATCCGTCCAAGTGCGAGATGGACTGCCATACTCCCGGTTCGGTACCAGCACAGAATGTATAAATATTACCTCCTTTATAATACAGCAAACAGAACAAATGTTAAAAATTATATTTCCTGTACGGAAAGAACCCCTTTTGTTTTTATTTATACCCGCCTTCTAAGAAAGGAGCAGATTCTCAATTCGTCTGTATTTATTATTATAACAATTTTTATTCACTATCACTACTTTGTACTGACTTCAAAAATAGGACGAGGTACCTACTCAATTCGTCTATATTATTTGTTTTTTATCTCAAATCTTTTGACTGGTGAAGTTGATATTTCTTTCTTTATTTGATAGCTGATGTTTGTCGTGGGGTCTCATTAAAATTCATCTAAATAGATCAAGCCGTTTTTGAGTTATAACTGAAAAATATTTTTCATCCCACCATCTCGGAAAGAGTATTTTTAATCTTCAATATCTGAGTGGAAAAGCCATTTTTATTCTCTAGAGGATAAAGTAAATTGAATTTAGAACATCGTGTGCACTAAGTTTCTGAATTAAAAAAAACATTAAACCTATTTACTGCTACCTCTATGGTGCCGAATATATCATACAACTTTTTTTTAATTTGTTAAAAACTCAGACTCGGAACCTTCTTGGTGTTTTTAGTGTTTAGTCATTTCCTGGCTGAGGTGGAATGAAAAGTTACGTGTTGCACTCGAGTGCAAAGATTTTTCACCTCGTGCTCTTTTGATTCCCTCGCTAACGCTCAGCATTCTAATTAGGAATCACTCGCTGCGCTCGTGATTCAATTTTAGAATCCTTCGCTTGCTCGGTCATCAAAATTGAACACGCGGTTAAAAAGCAACTTTGCACTCTTGTATAACAAATAACTATTTCATCCCACCATCTCGGAAAGAGTATTTTTAATCTTCAATATCTGAGTGGAAAAGCCGTTTTTATTCTCTAGAGGATAAAGTAAATTGCATTTAGAATATCGTGTGCACTAAGTTTGTGAATTAAAAAAACATTAAACCTATTTACTGCTACCTCTATGGTGCCGAATATATCATACAACTTTTTTTTAATTTGTTAAAAAGTCAGACTCGGAACCTTCTTGGTGTTCTTTTTTCAATTTGCTTTGTACGCGGTTCTTTACGCGGCATTTTTTCACGTCATTGTTAAACCTTATATTTAGTCATTACCTCGCTGAGGTGGAATGAAAAGTTACGTGTTGCACTCGAGTGCAAAGATTTTTCACCTCGTGCTCTTTTGATTTGCGGTTAAAAAGCAACTTTGCACTCTTGTATTACAATAGTTATTTGTATATAACCGCGTGTTCAATTTTGATGACCGAGCAAGCGAAGGATTGTAAAATTGAATCACGAGCGCAGCGAGTGATTCAAAATTAGAATCCTGAGCGTTAGCGAGGGACTTGCACTCTTGTATAACACTAGTTATTTGTTATACAAGAGTGCAAAGTTGCTTTTTAACCGCGTGTTCAATTTTGATGACCGAGCAAGCGAAGGATTCTAAAATTGAATCACGAGCGCAGCGAGTGATTCTAAATTAGAATCCTGAGCGTTAGCGAGGGAATCAAAAGAGCACGAGGAGAAAAATCTTTGCACTCGAGTGCAACACGTAACTTTTCATTCCACCTCAGCGAGGAAATGACTAAATGCAAATTGAGGGAGAAAGCTCATTTGCGCATTATTAACAGTTTCAGTCAATTCTGTTGGCGTCAAACAAACTTCCTCGTCGCTAGAATCACTCATTTTTGTTTTTTCACTTGTTTTCAAGTTTCTTGTTTTTAATATAAGGTTTAACAATGACGTGAAAAAATGCCGCGTAAAGAACCGCATATACAAAGCAAATTGAAAAAAGAACACCAAGAAGGTTCCGAGACTGATTTTTAACAAATTAAAAAAAAGTTGTATGATATATTCGGCACCATAGAGGTAGCAGTAAATAGGTTTAATGTTTTTTTTAATTCAGAAACTTAGTGCACACGATGTTCTAAATTCAATTTACTTTATCCTCTAGAGAATAAAAACGGCTTTTCCACTCAGATATTGAAGATTAAAAATACTCTTTCCGAGATGGTGGGATGAAAATAACTATTTCCTAACTTGACGATATAGTCGTTGACAGTGAATGACAATCGATCCCGTAAGTAGCAAGAGTCACTAAAATGAGTGAAAAATTTTTTTTTACCTAAAAATGGTCCAACATTCAAAAGTGTAATAACTTGTCGAAGTCGTTACCATGAGCAAGCAGAATATTATGATTTACGTGGGGATTACATTTTACCTCTCGTAAATTTGTAATTTTGTAATGTAATCCGCAGAGCATTCGTTATTGCAAACATAAAAATATTAAAAATGACAATGGGTATTTTTGAACTATAATCGTTGGTACCACTTCAGCAAGTTATTTCACACTTTTGAGTGTTGAACTCTGTTTCAGTTGTAGGTATACATTTTATTTGTCATTATTTTTTGTCAGGCAATCCGTCATACTAACACATATATTAAGTGAACATATAACGTTCCGCCTAGTTATTAATGTACCAAAAACACAGTTCTACGGACGGACGGACAGTCGGGACTTAGTAATAGGGTCCTGTTTTCTACTACATAATCCTCAAAACAATACAGCAAGTAATAAAATTAAGTTAAAATATTTTTTTTTCAGAAAATAAAGATAATTATTCTGATTACATTTAACTTAACATTGCAACGTTAGCATCAATCAGGAGATTTTGAAATAACACAGTCAAATAATCGTATAACCAAATCCATAACAAAATTATAAATGCACAAGTTAATTGAAACATAAAAAGGGGAAACCCCGACACGTATGTTGTTAAATAACTATAGAATTGCTGGCGCGCGCCCAACTGGCTGGTGCGTTACTGCGTTTTTACTGCATTGATACAATGGACATTATGTGATTGGGTTTAGAGATAAAATATAAAGGTTTGCACGCTTTTTGTAGTACTGTACTGTGCTGTATCAACCGGATTGTTCAATGCTGAACACAGCCTCTTAAGGGGGTATTTGCCACAATCCCCACGTTTGGCAGGCGTCTTGGGAATCGCAAAATTTAAAATTTAAGTGTAAGATGGCAGTTCTTTACAAGGCGCTGCTGCCTACCGTCCAGTATTTTCCCCTAGTCGGCTTTACGACACCCACGGGATAATAAAGGGAGGTGCAAATCTAATCCAGCATTTTATAGTAAAGTGTAATTGCTTACCTTTTCATAATCGAATAGCAATAACGTGCATGCAAATAATTTTTTTCATGTAAATGTATCCGAAAAGGTCTTAACTGAATAACCAACCTTCTTTTGAATTATCCAGGCATTGAAATACACATTTAGTTACTTAACCGTTACACTAAATCTACTCGTTCGATGTCAATGAATTTTAAATAATACCAAACTGGAGGTATATTCTAGTATATTCTACCCTATAAGAAAATAAATAAATAAAAAACAAAATTACAGACGTAATCGAGTAACAAACATACAACAATAGAATATTTATCCTCCTTATTTGGAAGTTAGTTAAAAATATTTAATAAGAAGCGCTTTCACTCGATATTTAATTATTTGAAGCTAACACCTTACGAGTACGTTAGACGTTTTGAAGTATATTGTGGAGAGTTACATTAAAGAAGACAGGCATACCACCATAGACCGAAGTAATTCTAGGTTAAGCCTGTTAACACCTTCGACCACACCATCACGTGAGATTGTAGTCAAAGGTTTACCTATCAGCAATAACAAAAAAAAAAAATATTATAATAGTTTGCTACCTTTACTATGCTTCAAGGATTTACGCATTGTAATTTTTGTGTACATTTGCCCTATTTAATATAACGCCTTGCCGATATTCTCTACAATTTGTAAGTAACCACGTTGGCATGCAAAGCCTAGAATAGGAAACGGCTATCCAGCTGCTAGGAAATAACGTTCGATGAATGGCGACCGATTTTCTACATAAAGGTGATATCTAGAAATGTGGACTTTTACAAGTTACCTTACAGCGGACCTCAAGCCCGCAGTAGGATTTAAACTATGGATCCCACACACATCAGTTAACACTCTTATTTTCAGATACTTACGCCAAAATAGTTTTAATAATTATTTTAATACTTATATTTAAAGGACCAAGACGTCGTTGTTTTTTTTTTGCAAATTAACGACTGAATCCAGCCTTAAATAACGTAAAACTCCGCCCATTTCCACTCCAGCTCCATTACAACACACACTAATACATTCTCCACACGTTACACGAGTCAATATAATACAACCTTACCAGGCAAACTAAGTGAAAACAAAAGCAAGGACAAATATAATGTTGTAAGCGACGTGTCTGACGCTATTGAGAAAATGACTTGACATATTGGTTCCAATTAATTATAGACTAATTAATTGGTACCAATAGTTATTTTTTAACAGAGTAAGAGTTGAAAGCGGAGAGATAATTCTATTCCTTTAAAACTGCCTTACCGATTGTTTACTAGACATGATATTTTGAAGCGTCCATGGTTCGATACCCACCGCTGGCTTGAGCGTTGCAAATATATCGTCACACTAGCTACCATATGTTGCTAAGCATCTAACAATGTGTTCCGGGAGCAGTATTGATAGCCAATAAAATAATTATAAAATTTCATTATTAGCTGTCTATATGAGACACACGAAACTTCACCACTGTATGAATCAAGGTGACGTCCTGCAGTCCATCACTTGTGACGAACTGCACGGTGCCTGTTATAGAAGGAGAGTGTTATAAGCCTAACAGTATCGTTTTAATGATCAAGCAATCGTAGGTACAAACTTTACTGCCTTATTAGGCTTAACAGAATTATTTACAAATGTAAATAGGTACTTGTATTATTGTTTACATTTACCTAGTTAGACAATTTGTCGAACAGTATCTTTCGGAAGCTGTCCTTGAGTTACAATTCCCAGATTAATCTTAGCCTTCTTTCATAAACATTTACCAACATCTGAGGTAGTGGTCAGGCTAGGCTACATTTAAACATTACAGATTTGCTCCGTAATCAAAATGTGTATTTATGTTTTTATAATAATAAATGATTCATTGGGGACGTTTAAAATATAGCTATAAATTTGTGTTTTAATGTTATATACAAATCTGTTAAAAATTAAAACAAAAAGTTTGCAGAGTTTTATTACTAACGTTTCATATCGTTGTGATATTGTTAGCTTATGCTCTAAATATTTCCAAAATCACCAACGAAAATGAGCATGCTTAGATTTATATCATAGATCATATCCTTGAGTAGAGCATTGCTAAAGCAGACTGTTTACGAGAACAGAACACTTTGTATTTGAGTTTGTTATCTTGGAGTTTAAGAAAACTCAGCCTCTTGTTGGAAACAAGAAAGAATAATATGGACAATGTCGGATAACAGCTGCTCTTATTTTAGCAGTTAATATCATCAGTTATTTTTTCCCTATATAAGGATTGTGTTAGCGCTTGTGTTAGGATAAACGGGACATACACTGATTGGTTTAACATCGAAAAATTTAGGTAGTAGTAGTGTAAAGGTTAGGCAAATGTGTAGCGTCACCGTGGCTGTTCAACTTATTCATGGATAATTGTTTGACAAACCTGAAAGACAGTGAATGTGGATTAAGAATGAACGAGTTACTCATCAAATGTCCACGCTGATGACCAAGTGATACTTGCGTCGTCAGTAAAAGAGTTGCAGGAGACGGTAAATGTTATGCATGAGGCTTTAGAAAGAAAGGGAATGAAAGTAAACGTAAATAAGTCGAAAGTTATGGTGTTTGAACGAGATGAAGTTGTTTGTTCAAGTTCAAGTTTGATTTTGAAGCGCTCGTAGCGAAGTTTGCTTAGCCATTCTGAATCGATCAGCAAAGTTAAGCAACGTCCGCCGCGGTCAGGAGTTGGATGGGTGACCGCTGGTGACATTACTACTGAGCGCTTCCGTGCTTCGGAGGGCACGTTAAGCCGTCGGTCCCGGTTGTTGTCTTAGGATGGCAGTCGTTATAGCATGGCGGTAGGGCACCTTGCAAATGCCCGCCTGGCTAGCTACCACCCTCAAGTTGAAAATCTGTCGCCAAGCACCTAACGGTGTGTTCCGGCAGCTGTCCTTGAGAGCCAGTAATTCTAGGTTAGCCTGTACAACATCTTCGACCACATCATCACTTAACATCAGGTGAGATAGTGGTCAAAGGCTAACCTATCATGCATAAAAAAAAAAAAAAAAAAAAGATTATAGAGTGACCGATTGCAATATTGTGATTGGATAGAGTGACCGATTGCAATATTGTGATTGGAGGTGAAAAAGTGGAAGAAGTGAAAGAGTTTGTATACTTGGGATCCATGTTTACAAAAGATGGAGAGTGTGAAAGTGATATAGAAAGGAGAGTGAATGCTGGAAACATGGTTAACGGAGCATTGCACGCGTTTATGAACAGTCAGAAGGTGTCTAAGAAGGCTCGTCTGGCTGTTCATGGGGGAGTGTTGGTTCCGATACTAATGTATGGGAGTGAAAGTTGGGTATGGCAGAAAAAGCATGAAAGTAGAATAAATGCAGTGTCCATGAGAGCATTGAGAAGTATGATTGGAGTCAAACGGAGTGACAGGATAAGGAATAGTGTTATAAGGGAACGATGTGGTGTGAATGAGGATGTAGTGACAAAAATCGAGAAAGGTATGTTAAGACGGTTTGGACATGTAGAGAGAATTCAAGTAGAAAATCTGTCGTCAAGCACCTAACTGTGTGTTCCGTCAGCAGTCTTAGAGAGCCAACTACTATTCTGATGTACTACTGAATGTTTAATTATTTTGGCATGCCATCGCTCTATAAATTTGCACGCCTTAGGGCTAGACACAATCGAAGCACACTAATCTTTCCCTTTCTACCTGTTTGTAACATGAACATGTGTTAGTCATATTATGTATGTATACTCGTGTTTTGAACAAATAAATTATTCTTAATCTTATTCCATTAAAATTACATGCACATGAGATTACAGTTGTAAATAAGACGGGTGAAGTGCAATTCGTCACTTGTGACCATACACGTCTGTTATAGGCAGAGGTTAGTCCGTTAGACTTCGGGTGGGCTTCGTGATAACTCAGTCACATCACAACCAAATAAAAAATATGCAAAACGTAGCCATTGTAACGCTCGCAGCGAAGTTTGCTTAGCTGTTCTTAACCGACCAGCTAAGCTTAAGCAACCGCAGTCATGAGTTAAGGATAGGTGACCGCTAGTCACATTACTATTGAGCGCTTCAGTACTTCATAGGGCACGTTAAATCGTTGGTCCCGGTTGTCGTCTTAGGATGTCAGTTGTTACAGCATGGTGGTAGGGCATTTGGCGAATACCCGCATGGCTAGCTCAAATAGAAAATCTGTCGCTAGAGTATCACGACAGCTGTCCTTGAGAGCAGTTATTTATGGGATTCTAGGTTAGCCTTAACAACTTCTTTGACCACATAATCACTTAACATCAGATGAGTGGTCGAAGACTAGACTACCAGCTATAAATGAGAAAAAATCGCTAACGAGACAGAACGCAACGAATTGCATAACATCACTCGAAAAAAAAAAAAACGATCGGCCTTTTGCGTTTCAATGCGGCCTTGTGTGCTGCCCTTTTTGCCTTAGTATCGTTTATAAGATGTTATGATATCTGCCATATTTTGGACTGCTTGTAGGCCTACAACGGCATTTAAGTGATTTTTTTGTATTAGCTGTAGTATTGTTTGTAGTGACTATGTAGGTATATAGAAATGTATAATTATATGGAAAAATCCTACTAATATTATAAATGCGAAAGTTTGTGAGTGTGTATGGATGTACGGATGTTTGTTACTCTTTCACGCAAAAACTACTGAATGGATTTGAATGAAACTTTACAATATATAGCTTATACATCAGAATAACACGTAGGCTATAATTTATAAAGATATACTGTGTAAATTGACGAAAATATCAAAAAAACTGTTAATAAGCCACACTAGAAATTTTTGCGACGTCTCAACCCGGATGAAGGCTCGCGTCAACAACGTCGTCCGTAGTGCGCGCGCCGGTGTCGCGGGCAGCGTTGTCATGGAAACAAAAAACGGGCAGCGTTGCCATGGAAACAAAAAACAACTGATTAGAAATTAGCTCGACAAGAAATGTCAAAAAGCAATTGTATAAATAAGCTAGATTAACACATTTTATCATCATCCATCAACCCGCGGGTGAAACCGCGGGGCGCAGCTAGTAAATAATAATATTATAAATGTATAACCATATGGAAAACTCAGCGACGGGTGGGTGGACTTTCTATTAACACAATCTAAAACAAATATTTTGAGATCCCAAGCAAAATGTGCCACCAAAATCCTTTAATCCTAAATTGTGTATAATACTCCTACACCTATTTGGATCAGCGTGCGTCAAAGATTATCTTATCCTATCTGACCCGGCAAAGCAGCCGTCATGGTTCAACAATAACAACTAAGCAGCGATACGCACCGTTAATTAATTTAGCTGTACAAATATAATTTCAATCGGACAGTAATCCGATAACAGCGGCCCGGTGATAAATTCTGGGTTCCAATTAAAGCGGGCCAGTTGGTTCGGGCTGGAGTAGACGAGAGTATTAAACGCTACGATACTAGACTTTAAGAGCCAGTTAAGTGTAAGTGAGACGCATACTTGAACATTTTTTGATTATTTATTCTTATGCTTTAGAGTTTATGCGATACTAGCGACCCACTTCGGCTTCGCACGGGTGCAATGCTCATACTAAATAATCTCCAATATCTCTAACATGCTGTAAAGGGCCATATTACTGTACTGTAACAGCCGGATCGTCCACTGCTGAACACAGCCTCCCCTATTAAGGGGGTATTTGCCATAGCCCCCACGCTAAGCAGGCGTCTTGGGGATCGCAGTGTAAGATGGTAGTTCTTTAGAAGGCGCTGCTTCCTACCTTCCAGTATTTTTCCCTTAGTCGCCTCTTACGACACCCACGGGATGATATGGGGAGGTGCAATTCTAACCCGGCACCCCAGGGGGAGTTTTGCTCTTTATGAAATACACAATGTATTTAATGTGCATAATTGGATAAGAATCAATGCTATGTATTGCTTAAAATCGCTACGAAAATAAGGCATTATTTCTCGTAAAAAGTAAGGGATAAGAATGGTTGTTGAGGGTTATTCCTAATAAAAATAGACATTATAATAAAGATAGACATAAACCATTGCGAACTTTTTTGTAGCCCTTTTCAAGGTGTATACTGTAGTACATTATTTTGATCTATCTCGTAGGATTCAGCCAGCGTTTGCTATGTAAGCGCAAAAAAAATGTTTATTTACGACATGACATTAGAAACCTCAAAAATGATCAGTCTTTTTCTATTATATCATGCATGTATTGTTCATATAAACCTTTTTCTTGAATTACTTAATCCATTGAAAAAAAAACCGAATCAAAATCCGTTGCGTACCTTTAAAGATCTAAGCATGCATAGGGACAGACAGACAGCGGGAAGTGACTTTGTTTTATACTTTGTAGTGATTCATACGTAGTTTGACGTTTCTATTACCAGTTTAACGAAACTGGTAATAGAAACTATTACCAGTTTGAAGAAACAAGACAGAAGAACATAAACAAAAACTTAAAAAACTAATGATGAAGTAGGCTAGATACAGATAAAACCCTAAATAGACAGCATATCCTGTGAATTTGTTCCTCGATTTTTTGTGTACGTTGACAAATTACTTTAATTTATTATAGAAGCAATTTTTCTTATTTAAATAATTATTATTAATTTCACCGTAGGCATGCCGCAGTGTTTAATTTATTTAATAAACAAAATTTTCCTGAAGCAATTCGCTTTGTTGCCCGTCTACTTAGTCCCGAAGGAGGAAATTTTCATATTTCCAGTTAAGGGAAGCAAGTAGTAATAAATTGAGCTTCTTATGTTGGTGACGGTTGGTGACCGTCGGACAGTCGCGAAGAAAATTATGATAGCTAGTGGCTTTTGTCTCTTTTGTTCATAATTATTATCCATAGAAGAGGAAGGAGTTGTCATAGATAGATACTGGCTAAGTTGGAGCCGGGCCTTACACTTTTAGAGTTCCGCGTTGCAACAGCGCGTAAAAGACAAAAATATTGATCACAGCTTCAAACCTGCGTTGAATGTCGTCTTTTTTAAGATATTTTGTAGAAAAGACGATACACAATATACCGAAATTTCAGATTTGTACACAGAATTTTTCAAAACGCCACCCGTCACAACCCGTCAGAACAATTCAGAGTTGTAGAAAAGCTTGACATGGAATACAAAATGGCTCTGAATGATATCAGCTGGAACATAGCGTTTACTGGTTGGCGACAGATTTACCATGCTAACGCACAGCTTAACTACTGTGCAATAACATGGTAGCCAAGCAAATATGTAAAATACTCCTAGCAGTTAAACCCAAGTCTATAATAGTAGGTACTGTTAAAAGAAGAAAATTTCCAATCAAGGACATATTAATGTCCAGAATTGTTTTTTGTAAACCGCTGGCTGGCGAATTAAATTACTTATAAGAAAACTAAAAAGTGCATATACAAGTGATGCAAAGTTCAGTGTTGCCATTACCTGTATAGATGATCGCTAGTGGCATTTTGTACCGAGCGTGCACGTCCTTCGGAGGGCACGTTACGCCTTTGGTCCCTGTGTTTTCTTAAGATGGTAGACGTTATAGCATGGTGATAGCTACCACCCTCAAATAGAGGTAGTACCATGGACCTAGTGATGTGTTCAAAAAGCTGTCCCTGTAAGGCTGTAGTTCTAGGTTAGCCAGTACAACATCTGTCTCTGCATCACAACTTACCATCAAGTAAAATAGTGGTTAAGCGCTTGACTGTCAGGAATAAAAAAAAATTACAAACTCTGAAATACTTTTGCATATTATGTTTCTTTTGAGTGGATTTTCAGTATTTTTTCCATGTGTATTTAGTCATTTGATTGTTTAAAGAAAGTTGGAAAATTTAATTCATATGTAATAGTAGTTTATGTAACTGTCATATAATAGATAGAAACACTTTATTTGCATACCATGAAAAAACATTACAGAAAATTAACACACATATTAGGTATACAAAGGGCGGTCTTATTGCTTAAAGCAATTTCTTCCAGACAACCGAACAGAAAGGATTTACAAAATTTGCCAGGTTGACAGTTTACTTGGTAAACATAACAATTATTCACGAAGTACTTACTACATATTTAAGTTACAATAAACACCTATATTAAATATATATAGACACCTTATATACATTATAATATAGATAAATACTTATATACATACATACGTACACATATATAAATATATACCTATAATACAGGGTATTAAAACATGAGTGTAGTTTTTTGAAACGAGCCGCAGGCGAGTTTCAAAATAAGATTACACGAGTGTTTTAATACGTAATTATATGCAGTTGCATACACTACTTTATTTAATCTCATGGCTATAGATAGCTAAATTAAATAAAATGAAAAATAAAAACAAGCGCGAAGCGCGCGCAGCTCGCTCCCCATAGGTAGTGTGTACTGAAATTTAATTGAAACCGCCTTGGTCGGGAGACATTGTACTTTAATATTTAAAAAAATGTTTTAAAGCATTGTTTTGTAAGGAGAATAATGCTATAACTTATTTTTTAAATTTTCTTTAAGAAGTATGTAAATAAAATATGCCATTAAAAGTCTGTATGTCATTTCATAATTAGAATATTACCGAATGAGATTATATTAATGCATATTATGAGACCATAATGATAAGATTATACAATATTTATATGAGCAGTGAATAAACCTAAGACATTTCAGATAAATAATATCTTATCTCTCCAAACATCTTGATCCCAAATATTTTGGAACAGCAAGACAAAACGCCGCTATTGCGAGCAATCCTAAAAATATCCCGAGCCCAATAACGCTAAACATCGTTCAGTTTCATATATCCGAGCAAAATCTGTCGTTTTATGTAAGCGATTGCACAACTATCGGGATATCCTACCGGCTGCTCCAGTCATGCCAATTCCCACTTTACCTTTACCAAATAAGGTTGCGTTTTGAATGTTTTCGGTAACAACCAATTCTCCAGACCGAGACAAAGACAAACTGTGGACTTCCTAAATCTACTTACAAGGAATCGAGCCCCGAAAGTCTGAGGGCAAACAGTCCCAAGGCAAACAACTCTACAACATACGCAAATTATGTTGATACCAACCTTTTGTCATGTACTTACATCTGTTGGAGTACTTATTTTATTGTTATAAGGGTACTTGAATTTGTTGTTTTTGTCTCCCGATGTATTATTTATAACAATGCAACTGACAGTTTCGTTGTCAATATGTGTATAAATAGTTGTTGCATATAAAATGTGAAATAATTTAGATTTCTAGGTCGGTTTTTTTTCTAACAATATTTGTACAAGATCACACGAATATAGTTTAAAATAATTAAATGTTCAGTGTTTGCGCTATAACGGTTATAATATTCTAGAACGTATTCAATATGTTTTTTTTTATTTATGGCTAGGCAAGCCTTTGACCACTATCGCACCTGATGATAAGTGATGGCCAAAGATGTTGTTCAGACTAACCTAGAATTACTGGCTCTCAAAGACAGCTGCCGGAATACTCCATTAGGTGCCTGGCGGCAGATTTTCTGCTTGAGAATGGTAGCTAGCTAAGCGGGCGTACGCAAAATGCCCTGCCACTATGCTATATATCTGCCATCTTAAGAAAACGACCGGGACGAATGGCTTACCTTACCTTACGAAGCACGGAATCGTTCAGTACTAATGCCACTAACGGTCACCCATCCAAGTCAGGACCGTAGCGCACTTTGCTTAGCTTAGTTGATCGCTTCAAAACGGCTAAGAAAGCCACGCTACGCGCTTCCGACGATCGTAAAGAATAAGTGCCCTGTGGGCATAGTGCGAGTTTTTTTCACAATAGCCCCCGGGTGTGTTAACGCAACTTTGTACAGCAAAAGCACAGCGCCCCTGGCGGCGTATTAGTGAATTCACCATAGTGTCACATAATTTTTTAACAACACTCAAAAGTGTGAAATAACTTGTTGAAGCCGATACCTACCATGATAGTTCAAAAGTACCTAGTATCACAATATTGTGCGCATTGTACCGAATGACAAGTTATTTCACAGTTATGGGAATAGAAGTCTGTTCACTGTTTGGTAAAAAAAATTTTCACTCGTTTTAGTGACCCTTGCTTCTTACGGGATCGATTGTCATTCACTGTCAACGACTCCTCCTTAGTCGTTCACTCTTGACAGAGTGGTCGTGGTTGATGATGCTTCATTTTCATTGGCTAAAGCAGCCCTCGCGATGCGCCTCCACTTGTTGCGGTCTTCAGCGTCTCGGGAACTCTGAACTATGGAGGTTTGTGTCGTAGCTTTAATGATGTCTGTCCAGCGCATAGGTGATCGACCGCGTGACCGCTTGCCTTCTACCCCTCCCTGGACAACGATTCGTTCCATGGAATGTTCGTTTCGAACAACGTGTCCGAAATATTTGAGGATTCGTGTTTGCACAGTCGACGATAATCTCTGTTTGACATTTAGTTCTTCCAGGATCGAGACGTTGGTCCTAAACGCTGTCCAGGGAATTCGCAGCAGGCACCGCCAACACCACATCTCGAGTGCGTCGATTTTGCGCCGGTCTTTTAGGCGAACCGTCCACGTCTCTGCGCCATAAAGAAATACTGGGAAGACTAAGCTTCTCATTAGGCGGACTTTCGTGGCTTTGGTGATATTGCGGTTACACCATACTCTTCTCAGCTTGTCAACGGCAGATCGAGTCATAGCACATCTCCGTCGGATCTCATCTTCACATCCTCCAGTGTTTGTGAAAGTGGAGCCAAGGTACACATAGGATTCGACAACCTCACAGTTGCCAATCATAGAGATGTCAGGATGGTTTAGTTCAGCTCGGTCCACTATCATCATCTTGGTCTTGTCTCTGTTGACTGCAAGTCCGTAGGAGAGACTTGTTAACTCTAGACGTGTCAGCAGGTGTTCCATGTCTTCTTTTGTTTGTGTGAGAAGAGTAGTGTCGTCAACGACTACATCATCAAAATTAGAAAATATTTATCAGTTATTGGAGTATAACTCAAGAAACGGTTCACGCAGTCAAAAGTTCTGCGGTAACAAACATAAAAAAATACAGACGAATTGAGAACATCCTCCTTTTATTAAAGTCGGTTAAAAATAGTGTTTACGCGCTCGCGGCGTATCACGAAAAAAATAACACTTGGGTCACCGGTGCAATGATATGCTGATACGTTCAAACATGTTGTTTGTACTAACCTAGAATTACTGCACTCGCTCTCAAAGATTGCAGTCGCAACACACCGTTAGGTTGTAGCTTGGTGACAAATTTTCTACTAGAGAGCAGCTTGCCACGCTCGAATTAAAAAAATGCCCTCCTTCTTGCAAGTGCCCTGCCACCATCAACATGATTTACTTTCGTAGGATTACCTTGAGTATATCTTTCAAACATTTATTTCTAAGGAATAAATCCTCCAGATTTTGGCTTAAATTCAATGTTCTATACGAGTCTAAATTTATTACACAGGTCGTCAGATATCTAAAGCTAGAGGCCGTAAGACATTTCTTGTGTGAAAATTGTTTTTTTAACAAAACTTTAGGACTTATCCACAGTTTTTAATGAACATTATACGACTTTATACACTAATGGAATATTGTTATCATCATGAAGAGCCCTAAAGTCCACTGTTGAACAAAAACCTTTACCATTAGGAAGTGGGTTGCTACAATCCTAAGGTGTGCCAAGCATCTTGGAGGTCGCAATGTAAGATTGCAGTTCGTATTATATCTTTGTCGTATTATAAATTATACAAAAAATATTTTTAACACTTATTAATTAACTAACATATAACAGTCCAAGTGTTAGACCTCCACGATACACAAAATATCAACTTTGCAGTGCGATTGTAGGTAGTCGGTATTTGTTTAATTTATTTTATAGAGTTTTGAAATGAGCTGAATCGCCCGCCCTTAAACCATAACTTTTGCTTATAACACTTACCAGGCACCTTTTGAATCAAATCAGTGATGCTCAGTGACATTGGCTATGAACTGCCACGCAGCAGGTCCATGGTTCGAATCCCGCCGCGGGCTTGAACTTACGCGCATGGTGGTAGGGTATTTTGCGTATGCCCGTCTGGCTAGCGACCACCCTCAAGTAGAAAATCTGTCGCCAAGCACCTAACGGTGTATTCCGGCAGCTGTCTTTGAGAGCCAGTAATTTTAGGTTAAGCCTTTTAACACCTTCGACCGCATCATCACTTATCATTCGGTGGGTTAGTGGTCAAAGGCTTACCTACCAGCTATAAAAATAAAATTGATTTCACATATTACGAGCTGTAATTGGCCTGGGAAAAGAAAATGATCTCTTTTCAAGGTGAAGCTCCAATAAGCATCAGCTGTTGATATCTACTTCATGTAAATAGTTATAGAACCCACGATGACGCATTGCGGAACAAAGTCCAACCTTAACAGCACAAAATACCCCTTTTTAACGATTCAAAAAGCTATAAAAATGATTCCGCCTAAAAGCAGAAAGCGATAAAAACGTCCTTTGTAACGATATACCCGGACATTGGTGCAAAATGGATCCTTTGTCTTTTGATGTTTCGTTTGACGCGCAAGAATTTTTTCGGTTGAATTTGTTTTAAAATGAATTAAATTTATGTTCAATTAAAATCTTAAGAGTAAGTATCAATGGTATTTAATTACAAGTAAATTAATTTTTGCTTATTAAATTATAAAACGGTGTAGCATTCGCACCGCGCCGAAATAGCTGGTGCCAGTGGTGGTTTAATAATTAATAAAATTAAACATGAGTGGAATACATTCCGTTATCGATTCTACACCATACCCCGCAGTATTGCTGATGTATTAATATCCTATATAAATAAAATAAAAAAATAAATAAATCCACATTATACATAACTTGCAGTTTTAATGTCAATGTAACGATAAATCACTTAACGAAAATATATAATTTGCAGTCGGGTATTATACTTTTTTAATTAATTTATACTTGTTTTTATGTTTTAATAAGTTAGCCTTTGACCACTATCTTACCTAATGGTAGGTCTTCTTAGTAAGAGTCCACCTTAATGGTTATTATTGCAATATCAGATATTCTGCTTCGAAGCAGTACTGTGCAAATACTGTACTATATAGATCATATGTAAATATGTAAGCATAATGTTTTTTACGAGTAAATGGCACTATTATCAAGTAAAATTACTGGTCGATGAAAGAAAATTTGTCACCAAGCACTTAACACTGTGTTGCACTGCACACCGGCAGCAGAGATTTTACAACTGTATGTCTCACTGTGACGTGTGCAGTTCAATTCGCCACTTGTGACGAAATGGATCTTTAGTCCACTTATCACCGGGTGGGCCTCGCGCTAGTTCCACCTGCATGACATAATTTTTTTTTTATTAAACTTTCCTATATACAAAACTTGCAATCTTTTTTAAGATTTAAATATTATAAATGAACCGGCAAAACCTCATGTTAGGGACCGATTACACAGGGGTCGTTAGGGGTCAACACGGGTTTCGAGCTTATCAGATGATCATCATCAGAGTGAGGTCGCAGACGCAGGTTTGTTGATAAGATTTAAATGTGTGTGAAACTTACGAGAATTTCATTTCATATTGTAAAGAGGAAAGGTTTGTATTTTTATATGCATAGAATAAACTTAAAAATAATGGACCTATTTAGATAAAATTTGGAATGGAAATAGTTGAGACCCGAGAAAGGACATCCCTCTCTAAGCAGTGACTGACACGAGAATGATGTGTGCGAACACACGTTCATTCAGGCAGTATGGTATGGATGAACAAAAAATATTCAAATACATATTTCAAAATCCGGCAATCTGATACATCAATCTATCAGTCAGCTTGTTACACGACCAATCTGCATTAAACGTGGACTGCACTGATGCCAGACTTCACGTGAATCAACTAAGATGTGATAGCTGTAAAAGTCTTCATCGTATTATACACCTATAGAAGACAAGCAATTTCTGCCAGTATATGTGGCCAATGAGTGTGTAAGGACATTTTATTTGGATAGTGGATACGGTATTATAATTGTACACTATTTTCTCTGTTGAGGTCATAAAATCGCGGAGAGCCGACAAATACATATTTAATGTTCATAATTAAGTCATATTTAATGCATTCAAAGAGGGTGTACAGCATAATATTATGTTCGGTAATGGATGCTCTCTAGCTGAATAGAAACATGCAGTAAAACTAGTAAACGTCAATATTTCGAAGTAAACAGACCAGGGAGCATAATATACTAATTCAGTCTTATTTGAATTAATTACATTTAAAATTTTAATCCACATAAGTTTTAAGATTTTATTTTCTTTATTTTATGCGCCTATAGTAATAACTGTGCCAAAATATTTGTCTCGATTTTCAATGGAAACAACAATGATATAAAGAAGATTATTCCGCACAATGCAAAACATTATGCGAGTAACCTTCTCAAATCCCCTTTTCCACAATCTCGAGTAATTTCACGCCTCAACACTTCCACATTAAATTAACACCGACTGATATTACTTTTGTACATCGCATACAAAATGTGAAAGCAAAACGTTCCGTACGCTCGCTAATTTAAGAACCAAACTCATTACCATACGGTCGCCCCCGATGCCCCAAACAAACAAGTTCCTTGCTCCACCGGCGGAGGGATAACAAAAACCATTTTTATAACAGTTGAAAGTATTAAAATTACTTTTGCAATGAAGAACCCCATCAGAATGGAGTATTGTACATTTATTATACCGGCCTCGCAAAAACGGCAACTTTTGGCGGTTCAGGGAGGAATGTAGGAGAGGGCTGACATAATATTTTGATTACCTTCACATTCAATGCAAGATTTATGTTTGAATGGATGGGCTATGTATTGCCGTATGTAGTAATTTAACCAAGCGTTAATGAAATACACGAGTATGAGCATTATACTGAGCATAAATATTGGTTTCTGAAATATGAAACAAAGTTTTTTTTCCGATTTTATCTGTAATCAGACTTTGAGCAGGTGTGTTGCAGGCTGTTTGGCATTGGGGGGTGTACTCCATTGAGTGTCTCTCCTTTTATTTGGCCTTCTGGTTGCTCCATGATGTGATTTCTTTTAACCCTCTTAGGGTGATTATTAGCTGTCAACTGTGTTGCCAGCTGATCAAGATGAGCACTTAGGTATTTTTTGTAATTTGTTGAGTAACCTTTTACCTCTTCATTAATAGTGTTGATTTGCAGTTCACTATGCAGCTCTGTGATCTTTAGAAACCTTGGTGCATTTTATAGCTGCCTAAGTATGCTATTCTAGGCTCTCTGTATGATTTGGATGTTGGAATTGCTATGCTAGCTGATCTCCACACTTAGCTTGTATACCGTAGGTATGAATAGGCTTTTCACCTAATAACCATTGTAGGTTTTGGTATCAAACATTCAGGTCATCTCTTTTTTTCTCTACATAATTTCTCCATTTGTTTGACTGGTGGGCAGAAATAAAGTTATTTAAATAATTACCAAGCTCGTCGTGTTAAATATAAATAATACTCCCCACAATCCCCACTGCTGGCTTAAGCTTCATCACATACTGAAAGGGAATTTTGCAAATGTTCGCCTGGCTAGCTATAGGCCTCAAGTTGAAAGTCAGTCACCGTGCACCTAATGGTGTATTCCGACAACAATCCTAGAGAGCTAGTGAAATTGCAGGCGCATGAGACATAAAAACTGTATATTTAAGGGTGCCGGGCGCAGAATGAATGCTTCTGTTATAGGCAGAGATTACCGCTTAAAACATCAGGTAGCCTCGTGCTTGAACCGTCACAAATCCATAAACAAGTTAATAAAAAACATCTTGCACTCGAAGATGCATAATCATATTATGATATGGGGAGGACAAAATTTACTATTATATATTGAATAAGTGGTAAGAAAAGAGCGTCGACTTCTCAAGGAATCTTAGCAATCTAAGCGTTAATCATGATCCAACCCCAAATACCGAATGCTCTTATCGTTGATTATATACTTAAATATGTACCTTATCGACCATAGAGATTTTTTTTATATCATCATCAACAGCCTTAACTTTCTACCTTGAAGAAAGTTGTTTCTCATATTTTTTTAAGGATTAAGGATTAACCCATCCTGCGTATGCTACGCTGGGAATAGTCTTGGGGCCAATTACAGTCTAAGATGGCAGTTCTTCAGAAGACGCTGCTGCCCAATTTCTGGCTATTTTCCTTTCGTTGCGTTTAACGACTTCTACAGGAAAATATGGAAATGAGGTATTCTAGCACAGTGCTCCACGGGGTTTTATTATTTAGTTAAAAAAAATATAAATTGTAATGATATTTATTACCTGTATCTAATATATTTAATAACGTTATTTAAAGCGTTGATTTTAGTACCTACTTACATAATTTTGGATTTTTTTGTAACCATCTCAAGCCCCTATAGACCTAGGCTATAGACCCTATAGCCCCTGCAGACGTCCTTTCTTGGTCACTTCCGGCCCTGTCCAAAGATTAATTACGCTTGGACGTTTCGGGATTAAACACTTGCAAAGTCTATTGGCTTTAAATTTACGGTCTAATTAGGTTTCATTAAACTTTCTTAAGTAGAATTTCTGGGGTGGCTTTGCGCACTCGAAATATATGCGTGGCAGAAGGCTTCTAATTATAGGAACAATTTTGTACCGAATTAATGACTTGAGTAAAAATTTGGTTCGCATGTATCAGGGTTAACGTTTGTTTAATTTCTTTAGTTAAACATCTTGTTGTTTGACTGCGCGATGTTGATATTAGCTTGTGACATGTTGTGAGCTGTGAATATTTAATAATTGCATTAGAATATTTGATTATAGTAACAGGAACCATTTCAATTATTGTTTATCTTTTCTTAGTGAACCTGTGTGATGAAATAATAATAACTTACTTGCTTTTATTATGCTGACTGTTGTTTGTACGTCTTAGTTATGTTTCAGAACTTAACAGTAATTGAATTGAACTTAACAGTATGTGGATATGGTCAAGTATTTTACATACCCAACGTATATATTTTTATCTCCATTAATGAAGATTTCGTTGCCAAATACCATTGTGTTTCGGCAGCTGTATCAAAACCAGTTATCAGATTTAGCTGCTAAAACCTTCAATCACATTATCACCAACCGACAATACGAAACAAGTAAAGTTTAACCAAATAAAAACCGACCTAAAACTTAACTGTTGGATCTCACTTAAATTTATATGGGACCACAATATGACAAGTGCCAGCTTTTGAAAATAAAAAATCATTGCAATCGGCACAACCTTTATAGAGTTATGAGCTAACACACAAAATACACCTTATTTTGATGTTGGTTAAAAATTGTGTACACTAAAAGTTAAGTACATATAAATTGGATTGAGCAATAGACAAATGCGTCGTGGATCACATACACGCACTTGACTGTTCAAATATAACTTGGTAATCGAATTACGTGCCAAGTTGCGCAAATTATTTAGTACATTATGTTACTTGGGCTGCTACTTAGATGGGCCAGAGCCGTAGACTGGTAGGAAACAACTAAAATCACCATCACATTTGCTTTTCTACTTCATTAAGCACTCTTGAAGTTAAAAAGTAAAAATTTTAAAATGGATATTTGGGAAAAATTAGTACTTAGAGTAAAATTTACAATTATTAAAATAACATTGTTGCAAGCAGCCATCTTGCTTTCTATAATAAACCTTATACTATACTTTAAATCTCGCATATAAAGTTTAGAGCCATTACAAATTCTGCAAAGCAAGCTTGTAACGGGACCTCATTGAATTTCATAGTATCCACATTAAAGCGAGGGAGGTGAGTTCGGCCAGCAATATGTTAAGTGAACGTAGATTTACCATTTTGTTCAGCATAACGTGAAAATTGGACATGTTGTTATTACACGTTGTAATATTGGTCGTAAAATATATGAATCTAACTAGGTGACTCGGTGTACTTCGTGTCACCTATCCTAACGGACTAACGTCAAATGTTTGACAGGAAAGTATAGATAGAACAGTTTATATGGGAAAATTAAATTGTTGTTTTTACTATCTTCCGCACCACTTTTCCATGTACTCGTATCTTATCATTTAACCTTTCAAAACTGAAATCAGCTTAATCGGCTCAGCCGTTCGCGAGTTTTAGCGAGAAGAAAACCGCAATTGATTTTTATATAAATATGGAGAGAGATATTGAACCTGTAACTGCCGACGCGAACATAGACAATTACATGTTTAAAGTGTGAATCTATTTGTCACCGACTTTTATATAACTTATTTTTATTTGTTCATAGCCATTTTTTTTGCTATGAGATTGTGATGGAACTAGCACGTGGCCCAACTGTGTGCGCGATCCTCTGCTTATAATAGTTGCATTTTGACATAAGTGACGAGTTGCACTGCGCCCGTCACCCTGAGACATATATTTGTTAAATGTTATGTGCCTGTAATTTTACTGGCTCTCAAGGATTGCTTGCTGGAACACACTGTTAAGAACTTGGCGACAGATTTTCTACTTGATAACTAGCCAGGTGGGCATTCGCAAAATGCCCTACACCATGCTATAACGATTGCCATCCCAAGACAACAACCGGGACCTACGGCTTACCAAAGCACGGAAGCGCTCAGTAGTAATGTCTGTAGCGGTCACCCATCCAACTCCTGAGCGCGGTGGACGTTGCTTAACTTCATCGATCTGATCGGTTCAGAATGGCTAAGCAAACTCCGCTACGAGCGGTTCTAAAATCAGATACTCGGGATTTCTACTAAAAAGTTTTCAAAACTTTCAACTGCACTGTTTCTTATATTATTATAATTTGTGACTTCTGCATATTTATGCTGCTTCAATGCATATATGCTGTCGTTCACATAATGAAATGCTGTCATTCTTGCATCAGGCTAACAAACTTCTTACCTTCTTACAATGTTATAAGATAAAAACCCATATACACAAAGATTGTTCATAAATAAACGATTCAATTTGATCTTAAAACTTCTTCTACTATCGTAAACACATATATCTAAACATAAAATCCTGCAATTGTGCTCCTCTTACTATAGTATCAAATATCGAGATAATACATACATAGTGCCTGAAGCTGTTAACCATTTATCGATATTCTCAGATCTCAAGCTTGGAAGCTCATTAACGCCTTTAGAAATACTAAATGTCTAGCTGATGCTGAAATTCTCAATTCATTGTGTATTTGAGCGACACGATAAAAAAATGCTAAATCACTGGGCTTTAGTAGTCTCACAAAAGTTATTATTGATTATAATCAATACTCATTTTCGCTTCATTATGAAAATACTCGTAAATCTTTTAGCTCCCATATGGCTCAAACTTTTAATTCGGATTAAAACAACTTGAAAGCAGCCTGTTTGGAGGTTTATTTATAGCCATATGGGGAAATCTAGTTATTTATATATCTATTGTTTGCTGCATGTAACTAAGACTTAAAATGTGTATTTACATACTGAGCAGATTGCTCCGCCAACTTGAGTCTGCAAGCTGACCTTATAAATACTGTCGCACAGCATCTTCTTACCATTATCCCATACATGTGCAGTCAGTACAGTATATCTTCTCACACAGCGCAAGCAAATAATTATAATTAAAAAGATATGGATAGGTATTTATAGACGGACATTTGTCTGAAGCCAACCCTCCTTGAGAATTCTTTAATGATAATAGGACGTTACGATGCCAAGTAACGGTAAACAATCTTGATGTGTGCCCAATGCGCAGTAGACGTAAGTGATCAACTCACTTGTTCATTAGTCGCATTTTCCAATATCACCTTTCGCTACATCCGCATCAGGAAGCTAAGGAAAACAGCTTTTAATGTTAATTGCTAAAATATATCCATGAAAAGAGCTGAACATAATTAAAAATGCAAGTACAAAAATCCGTATTTCCATTCCAAAATAAACCGCAGTCGGAAGGGCGTTAACACCTTCGAAAGTTTCACCGAGCCGTCAGTTGCGGTTTGAACTAGTGCAGGCAACTCCCGAGCTGGCAGTAAGTAAAATCAATTTATAGCAGGAAAGGTACTGGGCACGCTATTCCATTAACTAGTTTACAGGCTCTAAAACGCGGTTGAGGTACTTTGGATCTAAAAAAAATAGTATTTAGTAGTGATAACTGAGAGAGCTGCGACAATTGATACCTCTAAAACTACCGTGGCAGCGGCTCTGACGCTGCATTGCACAAGTAAAGAAATATATTTCATATGATTGTAAATTGGTTGAAGCTGTTGTTATGTATGATCAATGTATTTATAAAAATCGTTTGGTGAGGGAATTCTTATTATTTGCGTGAGGGGGTAAAATAAATAAATCGAAAAACTGTCAAATCAGGAGTTTATTATTAGGCTCAGGGATATACTCGTACATGAAAAAAATCACAGAGTTACAAAACTTGGTTTTTAAAATACGAAAAAACTACGTTTGTGTGGAATGTGCTACTTAGACTCTAGCCTTATGCTATACAGACCTCCACCCTAAAACAAGTAAGACCGACGGCTTGCCCTCCGAAGCACGGAAGTGCGCAGTAATACAATGCCACTAGCGGTCACCCATCTAAGAGAGACCGTAACTTTATCTAGTTGATTGGTTGGGCAAGCTTCGCTATGAACGCTTCCATTCTACGAGATCTTTATTTATGAGCTTAATATTCAACAAAATAGTAACTTCAATCGTAAATTAAAATACAAAGGCAATATAACATTGACATAACTTTTAGGCTCATTTGCCTAATTACATAATGAAAATTGATACTTTATGTATGCAATTAGTATTATGATACGGGTATTCATTCCAATACAAATAGTTTAAAATATGTAATCAGCAGTGGAGGAATATTTTAAAACAATGTCCACTGTATAAGTGTTTATTGCTATTTCGCTAATTGAATATTACGGTTTTTATGCGTTTTATTAAATTTATCAGTTTTTTTTTTTTTTTTTAGGGAGGACATAGATGCTGGCTACCGCCTGTGCGGTCGTCCAGCTCCACCGGGTTTTGGGCGAGGGCCTGGCCCTACAATAGCCCGGGAGGGAGAAGTGCCGAAGGCACTTCTCCCGAGACGGGCGTAGAAGGCGAAAAGCGCTTTCTACCTCCGTCTCCTGCGGACGCCGAAAACGTACCGCTATTATAGGAGGGGTTGACAGCGAGCTCAAGGGCACCACTGTGGTTCGGACCTCGGCTTGTCTCGCTGTCGAGAGACATGGGGGGGATCGGAGCAAAATGCCTCTGTGCAACTGCAGTGTTGCACAATTGGGCCCTACTGAATAATACTCTTTGACTATTTGGAGAGCAATTTATCGTGACCTTGTTTTTGCCTCAAGCTCGCCGGCAAGCTCGGTGTTTGATTGTGTGACCTCTAATTACCTCACACCTGGGGATTTTACCTCGACGACTTGCGGATAACGCTAAAGCTGCCAATGTAATGACTGCGATGGGGTCATCCGGGTCCTCTAATACCTGCCGTGGTCGGCGACGGGGGGGTTTGAAAAATGGGATAGAAGAGGCGGTCGAGTAGTTCGATGCCTGGACAACCAATGGGTTCGAGTGGTGGGGCGCTCGATCAAAGTATCGGCGGGCGCAGTCCTTATTGAACTGCGCTAAAGAGGGAAGGTTTAGGTCGCAATGCAACTCGGTGTTCCGGATATACCACGGAGCGCCGGTTGCACTACGAAGAAAACGATTTTGAATGACTTGAAGCTTATGGAGATGGGCCTCACTAGCATGACTAAACACTACTGATGCGTAAGTCATGATGGGGCGGATGCAGGCAGTGTAAAGTGTCTTCTTATTACTAAGAGACATTTTACTCTCTTTGCGAATCAGGGGACCAAGGCGACCCATTACAAAGGCTGCTCTGTTTCGGACGGTTGTTATATGATCGCTAAAGGTGAGATTCCGATCAAGGGTGACTCCGAGATATTTTGTTTTACTAACCCAGGAGATGGGTTGGTCAAACAAAGTTAAAGGTTGCGGGTAACGGGGGCGAGTCTTCTCAGTAAAGTACATAGCTGCACTTTTAACTGGGTTGACCGCGATGCGCCATTTACGGAACCAGTCACCGATCTCGGTGATGGCCCGTTGAAGGGCGAAAATGGACTTTCTGCTGATACGCCACCCAGTGGTATAAATAGCGGTATCATCCGCGTATTGGGCTAATAGGACGTCTGGCTGAGAGCGTGGGATGTCGCTGGTATACAGCGCGAAGAGAATGGGTGATAGCACGGAGCCCTGAGGGACTCCGGCTCTGACTGGGTGGGGGGAGGAGAGGGTGCCTTCCACGCGGTAGCGAAAGCTTCTGGCTTTAAGGAAGTCTTGTAGGATGAGCACAAGACGTTCTGGTACGCCAAGTTGGTATAGCTTGTAAATCAAGCCATTGTGCCAGACTTTGTCAAAAGCTTTCGCTACGTCGAGGAAGACTGCTAGCGTTGTCTGGGGTTTGGGGTACTTGTTAAAGCCCTCAATGATGTGCTCCGTGAGGCGGTGCACCTGTTGGACGCATGAGTGTCCGGGTCTGAAGCCAAACTGCTCATCTGGAATAAGGTGGTGTTCCTTAGCGTGGGACTGGAGACGGTTTGCAAGTAACCGCTCGTAAAGTTTGCCTAAGGCACTGAGGAGGCTGATGGGGCGGTAACTGGTGGGGTCAGATGAGCTTTTGCCTGGTTTGTGAATGCCAATGACATTTGCACATTTCCAGGTGTCTGGGAATAAGCAGTGGCTCATAGCAGCATTGAAGATGCTGACTAGGAGATGGATGAGAGGAGGGGAGAGGGTTTTAAGAACCCTGTTGGAGATGCCATCGGCACCGGGGGATTTGCGCGGTCGGAGGGCCTTGATCAGTCTCGCCACCTCAGCGTAAGTCGCTAAGGTGATTGGTGGGAGTTCAGAGGTGACCACAGAGCTTTTAAGTTCGACTTCAGCATCCACCGAACCGAGGTGAGCTTGGTCAACGTGATCTATGTTAGGGGAACACTGAGCCTCTAGGCTATCAGCTAGGCACTCAGCTTTGTCTTCGTCAAAGAACGCTGGGACTAGTGGGACTGGTCTGTATAAGGGAGGCATGTCGAATTCAAATTCAAATTCAAATTCAACATCATTTATTCAATTTAGGCGTCTACGACGCTCTTATGAAGGTCAATTACAAATTTTAATATTGAAATATTCTACATTGTACTGCCACGTTCAGCAAAAAAAAGTTTATAGAGCCACTGCGAGAAGAACGGGCAAGAAACTCGGGGCCATTCTTTTAAACGTCTTTTTACAATGTGTTATAAACAATATAATACAATTATTACAATATTTGTTTAAATTACGTAGGAGACATGTGATGGCTTGGCAGAGGTGGAATTTTCCAAGCATTTTTGTCGTTTAAGTAATCACAAACTGTGTAGTAGGATTTCCTCATCAAAATATTTTTCACGTGCAATTTGAATTTTCCTTCTGTGAGCATTGTAATATGTTCGGGAATTTTATTATAAAACCGCACACAATTACCTAAAAAGGACCTTTTATTTGTCTTTGCTAATCTAAAACATGGTACCGTTAATTTATATTTGTTCCTAGTGTTGTAATGATGGTTGTCACTGTTTAATTTAAATTTACTCAAATTTTTCCGAACATACATAATATTTTCAAATATATACAGACTCGGTAAAGTTAATATATCAATTTCTTTAAAAAGATCCCTTAGAGATTCCCTAGGATCCATTTCATATATGGCTCGAATTGCACGCTTTTGTAAGATAAAGATTGTCTCTATCTCAGCAGCAGCTCCCCACAGCAATACACCATACGACATAATACTGTGGAAGTATGCGAAATAAACCAGCCGTGCAGTAGCTACATCTGTTAACTGTCTTATCTTACAAACTGCATATGCAGCAGAACTAAGTCTTCCGGCTAGATCATGTATATGTGGATCCCACTGTAAAGTTGAATCCATTTTGATTCCCAGAAAGACTGTCGCTTTGTCAATAGAGAGTTTATCTAGGCCAAGCTTAATGTTTGGTTCAACATAAGGAACATTTGGTAATGAAAACTTTAAACATTTGGTCTTTTTTGAATTTAACAGAAGATTATTAGCGGCGAACCATTCAGAGATCATCGTCGTTATGGTTACTACCTTTCATACGTCGCGCCAAGTCCCAATAAGCATGGTGGCTTGGCACGAGGTTTGAAAGTTTGTCACCCCATTGTTGATCACGCAACTCAGACATGCGACTTTGAACCATGCGTTCAAAGTGGCGTTTCTTTGTTTTGTTCTCTTTACTGGGGTCGTCCGGCACCATGACCTCCTTTGCTGATGCACCTACTACGGTGGAGAGGTGATTAGTGAACGAATCGATCGCAAGGGTTACGTCGTCTTTAGTCAGGATGTCGTCAGGGATCTTGTCAAGGTCCGGTGAACTGATAGCCTTTAGGGCATCGCCTACTTGCTTCCAGTTCACTATTGACTTAGTGGGGCGGGGGAGGTCTGTCGTTGGGTCGGGACCTAGTCGCAGTATAATGGGTCGGTGGTCAGAGTGAAGCTCGTGAACCACTTCTATGGAGCGTAACTGAAGTGTTACGCCTCTGAGCAGTGCCATGTCAAGCAAGTCAGGTCGAAAGTCTTCCATATGAGGGTAGTGAGTGGGCTCAGTGGGCGCAATTATGTCAAAATTAAGTTCTGCGATTAGTTTTTCAAGTGCAATACCTCTGGGATTGTTGATGTTACAATTCCATAGGATGTGCTTACTATTGAAGTCGCCAATCAGAAGGACGGCGCTTCCTAAGGAGAACAATGCTTCTAAGTCAGCTCGGACGATCGGCTTGGAGCAAGCTTGGTAACAGGACGCTATGACTATAGGTTGATGACCAGTCATAGCTAGGAGGCAACAAGATGCTTCCATATTAACAAGAGTCGGGGTAGGTAGGGGAATGCAGTGCAGGGACCTTTTGTAATAGATAAGAGTGCCTCCCCCACGGGAGTTCACTCTATCATCACGTACCGTTCTGTAATTGGCAAACCTAGGGTTCGCCTTCCCCGGTTTTAGAAGGGTTTCCTGCACGCATATGATATCGATAAGGTGGGTACAACAAAAGTCGTGGACGAGGTCACGTTGTCTGAAGAGGCCGTTAGCGTTAAATGACGCTAACGAAACTGAGTGCGGTTTCGTGCGTTCGGTTGTACTACCCATAGTGGTTGTACTGGGGAGGGGCATGGGGGACGAAGCGCTTAAGGGCGCTTAGTATGTTTGCGTGTTCCAATGTGTATTGGATCACGTCTGCTGGGGATTGAGGCAGCCATCAATGGCATAGGTGGAGCTTGTGGCCGGGAAGTGGCGCGGGGAGGCGCGCGAGTGGTGTTGGCAACGGGTGCCGGGAGCGCGGGGCGAGCCGGGGCCGGTGCGCGGGCAGGGGCCGCGGCGCGGGCGGGTGCGGGTGCGGGCGCGGGTGCGGGCGCGCGGGCCGGGGCGCGGGCGGTAGCGACGGTCTTAACCATACTGGGTGGAAATTTATCAGTGTGCTTGAATTGTAGTTTCATTAAAAGCGCTTACGTGATAATAAGAACAATGAAACTCGCGCAAAAAAAGCATTTAACCAATAAGGGTTGTTGTAGAATACGAGTCTACGTATATATACAATATTAAGGGTTCCGTACTAAAAGAAAAAAACAAAGTCCAATTTGATATTCTAGCTGTCTCACATACGTACGTGAGACTTTCACGCGTATCTGAGTATTTCACGCGTCTCCAGGTCATCGGAGTACGATTAAATAAATTTTGGAAATGTTGAACAAAACCAAACTTTTGGGCAGCAAACTCCGAAGAAATAGAGACTGAATAATATTTTAGTTGATTAATTTCTAATGGTTTTGTAAACTGAAAACTTCCTACTACCATATATATTTTTTTACGATTTCAAAGCGTCCATATCTTTTCTGTTTTAAAAAAATCCATAAACTGAAACGATAATAATTCCATAACATAGAACCTTATTACAAAACTTCACGAGAATCGATTGATATATGCAACCTAGAGAAAATTCGGACATCAGTCATACGACAGCAGTTTTGCTGAAACTGACACGAAAATGCTTTGTTCGCCCTTCAGGCTTGCTCTGTCAATTAAAGTTTCTTCAAAGCATTCAAAAAGAACCTTTTTCAACAACAAATAAATGTGAAGAATATATTTTTTGGATCTAGAATAAATTAATACATTATTACGTGGTATAAATACATTTTGAATTTACGTATATTACCTACGTACCATTTTTCGTAATTTAAACTACCAATACTAAAAACGCCCATTAGTATAAGTATGTAGTTGACATAAAAACTGTTTTAAATTTTTATTTGCCAAAATAAAAGTATACAGTTCAAATCAATACATACAGAATTCATCACGCCATGCGCCATTCAGATATCTGCGTTGATTCAAGAACATTCAGATATTCCGAACAATTAAATTTATAACTTGTCGCCGAAAACAATTGGCTGTGATCCACCCTTTGGACGAAAGTCATATGGCACAGAGAAAAGTACTAAGTCAGTAAGTCAAGATTACAGATATGTCTCAATTTTATGGCAGTATAGTGGAAACTAGCTCGCTTTGACGGTTTTCTTTATTTTATACAATTAGATGCTTGGTGCCCCATATTCGACTTGAGGTTGGTAGCTAGCGAGATGTATTTCACAACATCACGGCATTCGAAAAAAGCATTCATTCGCTTACTAATTATTAACACTTCCTCTGTCCGATAAACCACATATGGCTCAAGAATCGTACGTTCGAAATATTTGTATACGCTCATGAGCCATAAGTGTGCCAAATGACGCATACGTTTTCTGTTGCAAATGTTTCCATTGAGGGTGCTTATGTACGGTTTTTACATTGGAAATGAAATAATATTTACTGTCACAGATTGTAGGATATAAGGGTGTTACAAGAGTAAACAAAAGTACCTATACAATCTACCCTATTCTGGGTGTGCTAAATTAATAATTATTTTTAAATTATATACGAGTATTTGTGATACTTACATAATGACGATTAACAGTCAAGGAGTCAAAATAAAATAATATACATATTATAGTTATCAATAAAAACGTTATATTTTACAATAATCATTATTTTAGTCACATTTTATTTAATAAATAATTTACGGAGTAATAATTTTGATTGTATAGCCAACATGGCATTTTTTTTGTATGTTTTCATATTATTTACCTCCTTGATGTGCTTGACATGCTGAGACGAAAATGTAGTAAAGAAAAACATCGGGGCGTATGACAAATTGTTTTTGATTATGATGAACGAAATTTCTTAATAGACAATGTACAATGTCTTATATAACAAAAACTATTTAATATTTCAAAATGATAAAATAGCAGGCTCGTCGTGACAGTAACCTCAAATCATATTTGGTACTGAAATCTCTGGAGATACTTGTTTACTATGAGCATACGTTTTCAAATTCAAAACGTTTTCAAATAAAAAAAGACCATTTGATCATGAGCTTGCAAAAATAGAAAAATCTCGGAAAATGTAGGTACATTTCTTTTTCAGGTCGCATTTTATGATAAATCTATTTTGACATTATTGATAATAGTCATTTAATAATATTTTTAATAACATAATATTTAGTATATATGATAGGATGACTGACCACAGAACCAAACACAGATCCTAAATTTCTAAAAACAAAAATATGAAAATTGGACCTTACCGAAAAACTCTTCTTACGAAATGAATTAACTTGAAAAAATATGTGCTACACTGATGGTTCATGAACGAATTAGAACGTTCCGAGCGCAAATTGTTAATAGGAAAAAATAAAAGCTTTCAGCAACTTAGGAAACTTCGCTCGAAAAACTTTGTATTATATTAGAAAAGGATGTAAAACTATCAAGTTTTGTAGATGCATATAGGAAACAACGGTGAGCAACTGACTTGATGCAGCCATAACGGCGTACTTTAGAAATACGAAATCTTTGATAGCTCCAAGGAGAATTAGGTCTCCTAGTGTCGCTCACTCATCGCCGGCTTTCCACAAAACTATCCCTGCAGGTTCGTGTTGCGCTTTCAATACAAATGTACATTTGTCTTGAAAAATAACAAATGCCTAACTCGGTAAAAAATTCATGCCTGTTCTTGAGCCAAAGTTCTTGAGCTTCTTATTTATCAGTTTGCCGTTATGTATATTATTTTAATAAAAATATATACTGTAGATGGCATACTTATTTTTTTTCACTGTGGTAAAAATGATGTCTCAATGAAAGGCAAAACTCGAAGACTCTGGCTTTTGTGACGGTAATTAACTCTTCTGAATTAAATTGATTAAAAGTTTGATTGCATTAAGCGCAGATGACGGGTTAATCGTCTTTAGAATTAAATTTCTTAACTATTTTTGATGTTTTATATTCCTTATTAAATTATAATAAATATTGATTTCTAAAGTTCGATATAGTTAAACAAAACACCTAGTTTAAGTGATAAGTAATTGCAATAAGTATTTTAAAATCAAACATGCCGTCCATGTTTATGGTAAATAATTTTACAGCATGTTCTAATTTTATTGTAATTAACGTATATATTATAATTGTATCCACAAATACAAAGTGTCTTTATTTGACATATCAATGTGTTACAGGTAAATTGTGAATCCATTGGCTCCAAACTAGTGTGAACTGTGTTTCAGAGCCAAAGGCTTCCCCCATACAAATTACTAATATCGTTTATGCCAAAGCTTAGAATATAGATAATGAGGTAAATTTTAAAATAGGTAAGGTTGTTTTTTATGTGAAAGTAAAAATTGAAATTAATTTTAAATCAATTTATTTATACTTTAATCTCAGATATGTATATTCAATAATCAAAGGTGTAACTAGATACTTTGTTTTTCAAATGCACATATATTGTCTTTATTAAAAAAATACATGTGGTAAATTGTCTCAGCAAAACTTTGTTAAGCCAGTCTCCCACATGTAAAATCACAATGGAAATATATCATTAAATAAATAAATATAACGTATAACATTTGCATACATAAAGCGTCCAACATATCCTCTGTGGTATCATAATTAAATTTGTTAAGCCATGTTATTATTACCTTTTTAATTTCGTTGTTGTTGTACTTCTGATACTAAGTTCTCTATTGTTTTATATACTGGCTACGCCCTGCGGTTACACCCGCGTGGTGATGGATGATGATGATAAAAATGATGATATGTGTTAAAACAGCGCCTTATCCCATGCCATACATTTTTGTATAAGATTTAGATTTAAATATGATCATGTCTCCGATTTTGGCAATAAGCTCAAGTACGTATTCGTCGTCGCTGCAATGCTCTATATAATTATTATCTCTCAATCCCCGAGTTACCTCAAAGAACAATTTAAATTTCTTCATTCTACCCATTCTCTGTCGTTACGGTCATTAGAAAACTTAACGCTTCAACAATCTGCAACTAAGACTACCTTCTACCACTATACATTTGCCGCTGAAGCTGTCAGACTGTGGAATCCACTACCGCTAGATATTAAATGTGCTCCTTCATTGAAATCTTTTAAGGATCAAGTCAAAACCTATTATCTCTTGCTCTAAATTACTTTATGAAGCGCTCGTAGCGAAGTTTGCTTAGCCATTCTGAATCGATCAGCAAAGTTAAGCAACGTCCACCGCTGTCAGGAGTTGGATGGGTGACCGCTGGTGACATTACTACTGAGCGCTTCCGTGCTTCGGAGGGCACGTTAAGCCGTCGGTCCCGGTTGTCGTCTTAGGATGGCAGTCGTTACAGCATGGTGGTAGGGCACTTTGCGAATGCCCGCCTGGCTAGCTACCACCCTCAAGTTGAAAATCTGTCGCCAAGCACCTAACGGTGTGTTCCGGCAGCTGTCCTTGACAGCCAGTAATTCTAGGTTAGCCTGTACAACATCTTCGACCACATCATCACTTACCGTGAGGTGAGATAGTGGTCAAAGGCTAACCTATCAGGCATAAAAAAATAAATAAAAAAATACTATAATAATGGATACTGTCGTATAAACATCCTTTTTAATTCAATTGTGTATAACATGTATAAAATTATACGTGTATAGATATTATATGTGTACATGACGTATTTATGTATTTATTTATTATAATAATATTAGTATTTACATTATAATTTATTTTATTGTAATATATAATTATGTGTGTCCATTTATTTATGTAGTTTTTGGTTAATTATTCAATTATTTGGAAACATCGGTTATTTGTGTATAGAATTATTAAGCACATAAGAAAACCTGCCCAATATTTTGACCATATCTCGAATTAATCTGTTGTCTGGAAGAGATCGCTCTGAGCGATAAGACCGCCCCGTGATATACTTGGTGTTAAGTTATGTTTTAGAATTAAGTTTATTGTTGTTATTCTGAAGTTTTCCATAAAGAGTTATCTATCTATGTATCATACCCGATTACCTCAAAATTCCAGTCCAGCTGTTTGAAAAAACGTTCACCTTTATAATAATAGTTTGAAAAGGATCAATTTGTAACTATTGAATATGCTTTAGAAATAAATTATATATCTTTATAGAATATATGGTTCACTATTTTGGCGATAATGGCTTACACATAAAATATAGATATATGATGTCGCGGGCTTTTTTGTAGGAAAATTTAAGATCATTTCCGTTGTACATTAATATGTACGTGTGACACTTAAAGTTTTTGCAGCGCACGCCAGAATAGTTCGCATATGGGTGATTTTTTACTTATTTGACACTTATCGTTATATTTTCGACAATTCTCATAATATCTTTACAAATTATAGCCTATGTGTTATTCTGATGTCTAAGCTATACTACTTTAAAGTTTCATTAAAATCCATTCAGTAGTTTTTGCGTGAAAGAGTAACAAACATCCATACATCCATACACTCACAAACTTTCGCATTTATAATATTAGTAGGATAAGTGGTACTATTACTTCATTTTTTTTGTTTAAATTTACGGCTAGATTTTGGAACAGGACAGCAATGTACTCTTTTTGTTGTTGTAACTGACTATGGTGCAGGTATTTATGATACCGCCATAAAATTTCAATAATGAACAATTTCCTAACACTGAGAACATTAGCTTCCTCGTATACATTGGTTGTAGGGTGGATACATAAAGTAATTACCAATATTTATCATTTTGTTTTGAACATGATATCAGGACTATTGCAGATGAAATAAAAAAATCGCTTTGTATAAATTTATATATTTACATACCTTCTAATAATACAATGAAAAGCTTACTTCTGAATATGTCGTATACAAGTGTATTCTTATCTGCCCTGATGTCTACGAGTTATTCCATTGTAGCAATTTCATATCTAATCAAAAATTCAATAATGCTATATCTGATATCACAGGGATTAGAAAACGAAATATTTATTCTGATATTAAATCATAAGGACAGAAATACAACCAACAAAGTGCCTTTCAACCAATGTCATTTACATACTTGAAAATTTAATATAAAAAAATATATACGTTTGTATATTAATTGACACTAAACTGACATCTGTCATATAAAACTATGAAATTATTTATTGTATGTCCGTACCGTGCTAATTCGAACACTGAAGCTCATACTTTTATTATTATGATTTCCAAAAGTTTTTTTTTTATGTTGTTGTGACGTAACAAGTTCGAGGCCCACCTGATGTTAAGTGGACTAATCTCTGCCTATAACAGATGCATTTCGACACAAGTCACGAATTGCACTGCGCCCGTCACTTTGAGACAAAGTTGTTAAGTCTCATGTGCCTCTCTAATTTCACTGGCTCTCAAGGACAGCTACCGGAACACCCCGTTAGGTGCTTGGCGACAGATTTTCTCCTTGAGGTAGCTAGCCAGGCGGGCATTCGCAAAATGCCATACCACCATGCTGTAACGACTGCCATCGTAAGACAACAACTGGGACCGCCGCGCCGGCTTAACGTGCCCTCCGAGGCACGTGGACGCTCAATATTAATGTCACTAGCAGTCACCCATCCACCTCCTGAACGCGGTGGACGTTGCTTAACTTAACTGATCGATTAAGAACGACTAAGCAAACTTCGCTTCGAGCGCTTCATACAAATACATTAGGACATATTTAGTTCTATAGCCAGATATCAACCCTTCTTGGAAGTTCCCAAGAAGGTGAAGTCCTAAGTTCCCGTTGTAAACACTTATGATAGCGTTTTTCTACTTATCAGGAGAAACACTTTGAAACCAGAGCACTATGTACCATAATATTTCATATTACACAAAGGCTAGATAGAAAAATATATTCATTAGCATTAAGTTAATTTATGAACATAGCTTACATTGTTTTGTGGAATAAATAATTTTCTATCTATCTATGTCATAATCAGGGAATTATTATGTATTTGAGCCCTGTTTATGCAAACCATGTGCTGCAACAGTGTTCACATCGATGGTAGTAGGGTATGCTGCTCATTTGGCATATATTATTATATCTGATTTTAACATCTAACACGAAGCTAAGATACAGTCATTACCATAGATATGTCTTTACTTATATTTATGCGGACAATATACAGTTTCTTGCATAATATTTATAAAGAGAATACGCGCATCAATTTCATACTCTTGTGTGTGCTGTTACGCACACATCTGCAAAACCAGTTCCTCCGACTGTCATGCTGCCCGTTCTTTCATTCGGTCTGCGATTTCATCGTCAAGTAGACATAGCTACGTACTTATTTCAATTCAAGCTATTGTAATGTATTTAACCAATACAAGCATCTAAACTGTATGTATTTTTTTACATTCATTGTTCCCGACCGTCACCTGCCCCTGGTTCGAACCTCCACCAACACAAGGCTCAAATATCGTGTGAATTCTTACCACGATCCTTTTCTGCCTGAGATTGATTATACCTTAAGCTTATAGGTGAATAGAATCTGAAGATAAAACAAGTTGTTTTGAAAGTCAATAAAAGTCATAACCGCTTGTGGGATATAAACAGACGAAAACCGTAGATTTACGCCGCGTCCCGGTATATCCTCCGTACATAAATCGACATCGTAGATTTTTCTCATAGCGATTATTATTGGAGATAGTGATGGGACGTAAATCATATGTTGAGGACAGACTTGGTCTTGAATTATATCAGAACTGTGTCTTATTTATTAATTTATTTGTAATTCACTATATACGCATGTGGTTGACGACACCGAGTTTTATTGTTTGTTTATGGTATTGTGATGGAAAAAGCACGAGGCCCACCTGATGTTATGCGGACTAACATCTGCCTATAACAGAAGTGACGAATCACATTGCGCCCGTAACCCTGAGACGTACAGTTGTTAAGTATCATATATCTGTAATTTTACTTGCTTTCAAGGACTGCTGCTGGACTACGATGTTAGGTGCTTAGCGACTATTTAGCTAATATTAGGATCACTTTGTTATATTTGCTCATTTAATAAATTTTACACTATACTATTTGATATTTAAACTTTCAAATAATAATTGTTTTAATTAATTTGATTACATACAGTAAAAAATACCTTGATATTGTAATTTTTGCTTTAATGCTCAGCTAATCCTCCTCTTCTTTGCGCAATTTTTGCACAATACGGTTGTAACCCCTTGCACAGATCATCGTCTCTTTGTTGACCATAGTCATATCGGAAAAGTTTGATATGGTATATGGCATTTGAGCTAATTCCGTCCACGTCGTGAATACTAAGCTAAGCGATAAGCATACAAAATCACAATAAATCCCAAGACGGACTTATGATTTCGTTCTTTCATTCGTTGTAATTTTGCGCTTTGCTGTAATCATTACCGTTATCATATGCCTACCCTCGTCTCGGTTATGTGGGTTGGTACATCCTGCCTTCTCTAACGACACAGGGTAGTACAAGAACATGATTATAAAGATTCGGCTTAGTTTTCATGGACGGCCGCCTACCTGATGTTGAACTTGATATTTTAAGTCATTCCGTCCTCAGGCTGGAACGTTGCAATAATGTTATATTTTTTTATATAGCTGATAGAATAACCCTTGACCACTAGTTTTCCTGAAGTAAGTGATGACATGGTTGAAGATGTTATTCAGGCTTACCTCAATAATACACAGCCGTAAGTGCTTGGTGACAGATTTTTGACTTGATGCTAGCCATTTGCAAAATGCCTTACCACTATGCAAATAATAATCTGTGAGTGTGTTTTAGTTTTCAAGACTGTCCCTACTGATATCTTAGTGCGTGCTCAACCCTATAGCCAGCGTAGGCGGCAGGGCATATTTCATTTTAACCGTTCGTCGATAGCCAATGTGAATAATGGCCTGCCCCGGGCCGGTCTGGGTTTTGAATATACGCTTCAAGATTTCATAGCCCGTATTTGGGAAATAGTAGGAAAATGTTTGGGTTTCAGTGTGAAGAGTTGCGACCGGGTGAGGCCGTTTTTGGAAGTGTTCATACCTAGTTTTATTTTATCTTGTTATGTTATACGTGAAAAGTATATTAAAATTAAAAGAAATTATCTTAAACGCTTCTTATACTACTCAAAAAACACTGGCTATAGATACCTTATTTTGTCCAATCTATATCATTATATATTTCAAAAAAGTTATATTAGATATAATATCAAAGGTTTCATTTTGTTTAAAATTGAAAAATGGTAGTCAAAGACGCAAAGACTGTTTTTTAATTAAAGGCCACCACGGGTGTTCACATGCTACTGTGCAAAATGCAAATCATTTATTCAACCGAATCGTCTATGATGCATATTATGTAGTTTTTTAAAATTATTTTTTTACTATGGATTTCTAGAAAAAAAAAAGTACTAAACTTGTTCGATGTTCTAGCTTTAATATATATAGTTTTTTATTCTATAGATTATATTTTTATATGATCGATTATGTCCTTTTTTATAGAATTAATTTGAAAATGTGTTTTTATTCATTACATTCCATTACTCACCAAAACATTATATTCAAAAAAATCAGAGGCTGAGAAATAAAGACTGAAACAAAAGAGATGAATTTTTATGCTGATTCTTATATCCGGATATTAATAAGTATTAATCAGAGTCCGCATTAGGAAGTCCTAATGCGGACTCTGAATGAAATTACACATTTTCTGATACCTACCAAAAATACCTAAATAGACTTAAAAACCCCCCTTATTAGAGCCAAGCGACCTAAGCCCTCAGTAAACCAAACAAGGGGTTTATACCTGAGTTAGCGTCCCATAAATTATTCACAAACCAAATTACCTCGGAGAGTATAAAAAACGCTACCCAGAATTTACCTTGCGCGTAAAACGGAACGCTTAGTTTAAAATTCAAATTCGGAACGTCTAACACGACGGAGCTCGGTGGCGATTCTCCAAAAACTGGCAGACGGGAAGGATATAAATAAGGAGTGAAGGGTTCCGGAGGAATGAAAGTAATGTTTGTTCCTTTTAGGAAACATCATAAATATCACCCATATTTTCTAGTCTAATTAAAGGGTATTTTGAATATGGACGCAATAAATAAGTACTTTACAGTAGTATGAAAGTCATGTGTGCTCCCCCTCATCTGTCGCAACCGGCCTGCCGGTTACAACTAATACAAACTATGAGATTAAGAAGCGCTCGTAGCGAAGTTAGATAAGCCGTTCTGAACCGATCAGCAAAGTTAAGTAACGTCCGCCGCGGTCATGAATTGGATGGGTGACCGCTGGTGACATTACTGCTGAGCGCTTCTGTGCTTCGGAGGGCACGTTAATCCGTCGGTCCAGGTTGTTGTCTCTTAGGATGGCAGTCGTTATAGCATGGTGGTAGGGCATATTGCGAATGCCCGCCTGGCTAGCTACCACCCTCAACTAGAAAATCTGTCGCCAAGCACCTGACGGTGTGTTCCGGCAGCTGGCCTTGATAGGCAGTAATTCTAAGTTAGCCTGAACAACATCTTCGACCACATCACCACTTACCATCAGGTGAGATAGTAGTCAAAGCTAGCCAGGCGGGCATTCGCAAAATGCCTTAGCACCATGCTGTAACGACTGCCATCCTAAGACAACAACCGGGACCTATGGCTTAACGTGCCCTCCGAAGCACGGAAACGCTCAGTAGTTATGTCACTAGCGGTCATCCATCCAACTCCTGACTGCGGCAGACATAGCTTAACTTAACTGATCGATTAAGGACATATACCCGCCAGCCAAAGTGTGAACTTTCATATAAACTCAACTTGTTATTAAAAAAAAAACTTACATGTAAATATAGTGTATTATTAGACCTATCGTTTCTGGCTTAAATCCTTTTTCTTTTGGACTATAATATTTTTTTTTATTATATAGCGTTTAGTATATAGCACTCGTTTTTAGGAGTTTCAGCCAGTTATTGGTAGCTCCAGATTTATTTAAAAAGTATAGTACACATGTATAAATAACTTCCCATTATAGAAAGTTCATTATATTCCCCATGTTTGTGGTGCAATAGAAATATTAAAAACATGCTTATTTTTCTTGAAAGAGATGCTTAAAGTTGGGTCATTCTTTTATCTCAAATTACGAGTTTTTGGGCTAGTGTAATTTCAAAACTGTATAATTTAATGAAAATCTAATGCACCACAAACCTAGATATTAGGGTAGTGATTACGTAGATAAAAAATCATTGAGTTTTATTCGCTATTATTAAAATGAGATTGGAGCTGCGTTTTGTATGGGGGCGTTCGTCTAAAATATACCCTTAAGAACGCCTAAGCAATCTTCGCTACGAGCGCTTCAAAACAAGATTATTTTGTCAATTAGCTTTAACGTTGTTCAACGATATACAAACGTTAAGGTATAGGAGCGATTCAGTTAGTTTATGTCCCGGCTGTAAGGAAGATGCACGCGAGATCGAAACCCGCTCCTAGTTAACATTTTTCCTCTCGTTGTATACAGGGTTTTTGTAAAATGCTAACAACCTCTTAGGGTTGACTTTTGCTAGCCCTAAGAAACATTTTGAGATGATTTTTTATTTGTTTAGAAAAAAAAACAATATTTTTTTGTGTTTTTTATGATTTTTTTGACTGAATTGTCCTGTCAGTTGCTTCAGATTATTTTACCTAATTTTATACACGAGTACTTACTGTTTTGGCTAAACTCATTATATCAAACCTTATTAGGAAAAATAACGAATATATAGTTCACCGAAGGCTCACCTGATGTTAAAATACTCTTGTGCCTGTAATGTATTATTTCATATTTTTTTATTACTTGGGTCGACGTAAATATTCAAAACTCTATTCAAAGGGAGCACGGCGCGGTCCAGTGTGCTCTTGGCTTATAGTAGGCAGAAAAACAAAAAATAATTCTCAAAATATTTGTTAGGACTAGCAGAAGTCAACCCTAAGAGGTTGTTAGCATTTTACCAATAACCCTGTATATAATCACCTATAAACGACTGTCACCAGTCAGTTATGATAAGCGTCTGCTTATCATAACTGACGGGTTAAACTATGTTTAATCCATAGTGAAGTGTTCAGAAACGCATTTTCACAAGCCATTAAACAAGTAACGTTAACAATAGATAAACTTAAGTTAAAAGTATCTCAGACACCGAGCATAACTCAGTCAAACGCTTGAACTCCGTTTAACTTCGATTGATAGTAAGTATTTAGTTTCAAAGATAAAATCCACCCATATAAATGTTATTTCTATTTTGATTAGTCTGTACTAATCTTATCTCAGAAAATAACACCAATAAATCGATTTAGCCGCTATTGAAAGAGAACGGAGACGTCATTAGGCTTCTTTGTCCCGTTATAATTGGACCGTAATTGAACCCAGGCGCCGCTAATTCTATTACATTAACATCATTGTGTGTGGCGATTAAACGGAGAGAAAAGGGGGAGAGGAATTAAGAAGTTAAAGCCCAGTTATAGATTTATATGTGGACTAAATCCTTGCTATTGGTTCTTCTGTTACTTCATACAATACGACAGTATTGTAAGTGCAATAAATCGACCGAGTGTGACTTACCCTTTATATATAGTTGTTAAGTCTCATGCGCCTGTAATTACACTGACTCTCAAGGACTGCTGCCGGAACACATCGTTAGGTGCTTGGCGATAGATTTTCTACTTTAGGGTGGTCACTATCCAAGCGGTAATTCGCAAAATGCCCTTCCACCAAGTGGTGAAGCTCAAGCCCGCAGCGGGATTTGAACCATGGACCTGCTGCGTGGCAGTCCAAAGCCAATGTCACATATCTACGATTTCCATTCCTAGCCTGTCAACTTTGTTTAGTTGATAGGCCAAGAATAACTAAACAAGCTACGCTATGAGCCAATGAATTAACCAATAAATACATTAAAAAAAATGTAGGGTATCAAGATCATTAAATATAATAAAAATATATTCTTTATACATTATTATCTATATATAGAAAATAACAGTGCTATAAAACTTGTTAATTTAAGACCATTCTTGTTCGTTGTGCGAAACGCGTCCAAAAATCTTTTGGCTTAGCTATTATTTTTTTTTTTTATGCCTGATAGGTTAGCCTTTGACCACTATCTCACCTGATGGTAAGTGATGATGTGGTCGAGGATGTTGTTCAGACTAACCTAAAGTTACTGGCTCTCAAGGACAGCTGCCGGAACACACCGTTAGGTGCTTGGCGACAGATTTTCAACTTGAGGGTGGTAGCTAGCCAGGCGGGCATTTGCAAAGTGCCCTACCACCATGCTGTAACGACTGCTATCCTAAGACAACAACCGGGACCGACGGCTTAACGTGGCCTCCGAAGCACGGAAGCGCTCAGTAGTAATGTCACCAGCGGTCATCCATCCAAGTCATGACCGAGGCGGCCGTTGCTTAACTTTGCTGATCGATTCAGAATGGCTAAACAAACTTAGCTACGAGCGCTTCATAAAGCTATGGGGCTATGGGGCGTTTATGATATCATGTCGGCTTAGCACGAAAATCAAGTATTTAAAGTAAATAAGTATTTTTTACAAAAAAATATAAGCGTTGACTTGAGAACCTCCCTTCTTTTTTGGAAGTCGGTTAAAAATGTACAATACCAAGTGACGATTCTGCCTGACTGCCTGTGCTAAGCCGACATGACATCATAACATGACCACGCATAAAATTTAAGAGAGTAGTCTGATTATTATAACTTTTTTTTATTTTGGGATACCTCCAAAGTATAGTAACCATATACATTTCATCAAAATCAGTTAAGTAGTTTATAAATTTTAACATAGAACATACGACGTATAGAATGGACACTCCTCACCCCCCACCCAATCCAGACTTCCTCACGCCGCCGCCACCGAGTCTGGGCCGCTACTGCAATTCAATGAAGTTTCGTTTTTCGTGTGACAAGTGACATTTTACACAACGAAAATCGAATTTGCGGTACGAAGTTCCTTGTTTCATATACAGTCAATCGGGGTAATTTTGATTAACAATGGTAACTTTGACAGTCAAATCTCCAATTACTTTTTTATTTTTTACGTTGGATAAATTCATTGTAATAACACAGAATTTATAAATTTTGTGTTCTAAACAAATTTTGCAAACAGAATCACTGAAAAAGCAAAACTGTCACACAAAATGAATGTCAAAAACCTTTCTAAAACGTTTCGCACGCAACTGGTGTATTTTTCAGTGATAAACTTTTTAAATTATTGCGAATTTTGCTGATAACAAGGTACAACAATTTCATGGTTTTATTCACTTGCTTCGATTCAAATTCAAAAATTCAAATTTGTTTATTGTGATAAAAAACGTACAAATAATACAATTACAAATTATCACACAGAAAAAATTAAATTCAATCAAATTAATATGAAATCGGAAAATAATGTCAAGATAATCAAATAATTAATATAGAAAAACCATCAAAATACAATCAAATGTCAAAATAATATAATAAGTCAAATTAAACAAATAATGTCAAGGTAAATATCCAAATAATAAAATGTCAAATCCAATAAATTCAATGGGAACCAACAATAAATATTTAAATTATAATAGATTTAAACACAATGTCAAGAACAGGGTGCATCCCACTGGTTTTTGAGTCCTTCGCAATATCGCAATAACATACACAAAATAACATTCCATTTATCGCAAATTAAATCAATTTCGGTGTTGGCGTCGAGAAGTGCATTAAAATGGCGACGGATTCGTAACAAAGGAGACTTAGAGCGCGCCAATGTGTTATCCCGAGGGACGTAAAACAACTCATGTCACCGACCGCGCGTGTACATTGATGGAACATACAATATGAACAAAAGGCTCAGCAGCTGCAGGCAGTCTACAGTACCTCTAATAATCTTGCAACCAAAGACAAGTTGATCAAGAGCTCTCCGCACCTCCAACGAGTTATAACCGAGTTGGCCGAGCAGGAATTCCGTTGGGTATAGGAACGGGTAATATCCATAGAGCTTCTTATACAGCGATCTTAAGAAAGTTTTTTGAACCTTCTCAAGCATCCTTGTATAAGTTACTTGGTACGGATTCCATACACACGCGCCAGCTTCCAGTTTACTTCTGACTAACGAGTTATATAATGTAACAATAACCTGAGGATTTTGAAAAGTCTTAGCGTTTCGCAAAACAAACCCCAAACGGCGACTCTTTAGCAAGGGCTGTTATGTGGTCATGGAAGGTCAATCCGCGATCTAAAGTGACTCCGAGATCTTTGATACAGACAGCTCTATTTATACCTACACTGTTCAAACGGTAATTAAAATGAATAGGATTCTTATTGCGGTCAAAGGTCATAATATTGCATTTATTAATATTAATTGTCATTTTATTAGTCACACTCCATTCATATATCAACTCAATGTCATTTTGTAGCCTAAGGCAGTCACTAAGGGAAGAAATTTCTAAATAAAGTTTTAAATCGTCAGCGTACAGAAGACAGTTAGCGGAACTCAGCACTTTAGGTAGGTCATGGACCATTATCAAGAACAGAAGTGGGCCAATGACTGATCCCTGGCTTACCCCGGATCTGGTGTGATAAGGCTCTGAAATGTACATGCCATGCCGAACAAACTGCCTACGATTTTTCATATAGCCAGCGAAAAAATTAATAAGACTAGGAGTAAAACCAATGACTGACAGTTTACGCAATAGCAGATTATTATCAATTTTGTCAAATGCTTTTTGGTAATCAAAATAAATAACATCTACCTGCAGTCTGTGATCCATGGCGCTGGAGATATAATCAACCAGGCACAACAAATTTGTATTCACGGAGCGCCCCGGTCTGAAACCGTGCTGCTCGTCACCCAACTGCTGCTTTACCTGCCTGTATATTTCACTATGTAAATTATATTCAAAAACATTGGCGGGCGCACATAAAATTGCTATAGGTCGATATTCTTCGACTGCAGTTCTATTGCTACCCTTAGGAATGGGCACCACTCTAGAGAGCTTCCATTGAGTGGGATAATAGCCATTTTTGAGTGAGAGATTTAGGATATGGCAAAGAGGAAGAATGAAGGCCTTTTTATAAGTTTTAAGAACAAAACCTGGTACACAATCCGGACCAGGTGAACTTGCAGATTTTAATTTATCTATACCACGCTCAATATCATTGGGTAATAGAGTAGGTATACTAATATAACTTCCACACGAAGCTTGTGCTTGACAAATATTTGCATCTAGATGAGGTGAGTCTGCCAAGAAAACGCTAGAAAAATAGTGTGCAAACGCTTCGGCAGCCTCTACACCCGTATATAGGTTCCCCTCGTAGGTGACACAGGGTTCAAAACCACCTTTAGACCTAAGGCTATTAACGTGAGTCCAAAAGTGCTTGGGTTGCGCTTTTAGGTTCTCTTCAATAATTGAGATATGTGCCTTATACGCTAACGAAATATGTCCTTTCAAGCTATTTCGTAGATCTGAAAATAATTTGTAAGACACATTTTGAGGTCAGCCAAGCTTTGTGCAACCGCACTTTACGCCGTACATCTTTAATAATGTCACCGTTAAACCACACTGGATAACGGCTACATTTATTCAACTGTCTCTTCTTTTTAGGCACTGCTTGGTCAAATAATTGATACATAATGTTGTAAAAAGCATCAGTGGCAACAGAGACATCGCTAGAATGGAAGACAGGTTCCCAAGAAGCATTAGCAAGAAGTGATTCAAAAAGTGCTAAGTCCATTTTATTGAAGTTCCAATCGAATGAGGCATCTATATTGCTCGGCTGAAGTCGGTCAGAGGTATTATTATGCAATCTTAGACTCACTGTTATCTCGAGCGGGGGGTGATAGCGAGCCTCGATAGGTACAAACCCGGCGGAAGCCTCTGTGACGCATACCTGCCGCGCTAGCGATTCACTGCACTCCCGCGCCAACACTATGTCAAGAACACCACCATGAGCATTAATTATATCATTATAATCAGTTATATAACAGAAACTTAAAAAATAACAATAATAGTTTTTTATATTGATAGAGGCGCTATTCATATTTAAATCACCTATAATTAAAAAGGTACTGCTTTTATTCCAACTTGTCAAATGTGACTCAGTATTGCAAAAAAAATTCATGTTACAGAATCAGCTGACTTCGGCTTTATGTAAACAACGCAAACAGTTGATGAAATACCAGAGTACGTAACGGTTGCCCAGATATCCTCAGCACATTGGGACTCAAGTTCCCGGCGGCGTTTAAGGGTGACGCCCGGGGCAGCAGCTAACAAGACACCACCGCATGCAGTACCCCTGTCACGGCGCAGAAGCGTCCAGCTATCGGGTACCACCTCCGCATCCTCCACTGAAGCGTCCAAGAACGTTTCCGTAGCTCCAACTAGCACATGATCAGACGTCAGCATGCTGGGGTACCAGTAATTTCGCAACTTCGTCTTTAGCCCTCGAACATTTTGATAAAAAATGTTTGCAAGCTTAGGTACTGTGGTACACGGCTCATTTCGCGCCGACTCCGCCGCGAAACGATTGTTTGTTTGAGTCAACCGTTCGTTTTTTGTTATAATTAACCCATATTTTTAAGCGAGCGTTTTCTGGCCATACATTGACGGAAAAGCATTTATCATAACAGTCCTCTGGAACTCCTATTTTGAAGTATTTATATGTCTTTGACGTTCTAAGTTCCTCAACTGTAAACACTCTTTGAGGGCAGAGTTCTTTTAAATATTGTTCGACCTCATTAGCGCCAGATAACATATTCCATAAATGGAAATGTTTTCTTAGCTCAGCCGCTTTGAGTGTCGTAACCGCAGGCCCGGCGTTACAGCGCAGGGAGACTGACGCGCGCTGCTTTTTACGTCGTACCTCCTTCCAATTGTCGTCAGTCGGCTGAGATGCAGGACTCGGCACACTAACAGATGGTACCTCAGTTGGCGCCGTCTCAGATATGGTAACTGTTCCGGCAGTAGACTTATCCGGCGAGTAAATCAGTATATTGTTTCGCTGTTTACGAGTCAAAGATTGATGTATCTGGCCTGGTTTAGAATTATCACTCAGTGCCGCTGCAAATGCTTGACACTCGGAAGACATTGAGACCTGTTTCGGTGGTGCTACAGATTTTGGCTCTGTTTTATTGGCTGATACTCTTTTTTCCGTTAACTTAGGGGAACACAAGTGATTTTTACAGGTGGAAACTGCGTTGCACGCCGCTATAACCGCCTTAAGGTCACAGATTTCATTGGCTTGAGCTTGAATAAGGTTAGCTTGTTCCAACGACATAGTCTTTAGGGCCTTCAGATCACCAGCCATATCGTCAAGACGAGCAATAATGCTTGCCACCGTCTCAACCGACACTTGAAACACCGACATTGTAGATTTAAACGAAAACAACCGTTAACGTCCCGAACGCAATCAATCACTGTTGCTTAACTGGACGCGAGCGCGTGCGCCGAACGCTCAGGCGGAACTGATCGATCGATGGTTTTATTTACTTGTATATAGCTCCACTTCATTTGATATTTTATTAAAAATTTAAACAAGAGAACCCTGAAGTATAACATGTTTAAAACTTATAATTTCCGAGACAAATCTGATGTGTGTCAAAGTTACCCGTATATAGGTTATAACTTTGACACACATCAAATTTGCCATTTTTTTTATATAATTTATGATTCTTAGTCTTTAAATAATTTGAGAGTATGAAAACCAATCTGAGAGCACAGATTAAGTTAACACTTTTGTCTCACATTACACATGGTACAAATTTGCTCAAAAGATCTAGTGGCGATCTGTCAAAGTTACCCCGATTGACTGTAATCTATGGTCGGATTGCATCGTTCATCACTTTCCTCCTAGTTCATCAGAAATCGTGCCCTCTAGGGAATATCTCCCATACAACTCTAAGAACGCTTTTATGCCTCAATCAATTTTAAGTCTTAACTATGAGAAATTAAAGAACATTTTCACATGGTAAGAGTGACAGTCCTATGTAGTTATGGATCAGCGAGAGGTGTCGCTACTGTTCTAGAAGTTAGATAAGTACTCATATTTAAAATTTACGTTTACTTTGTTCTTCATAAGTATTTATATCCTCATTAGTATTTGTGTTCTTTCTGCATATTTAGAACTCGACTTTGACTACTTACTTAAGAATAAATAATAACTTCATATTTTGAAAATGTACAAATCATACGAATCCAATTTAAAAGATATCTTATTCAGAATCTACACAGGCAAATGCTTACTAGTCTATGCTACGAACGAAGTTAAACAAAAGTAAGCCAATACGTGTTTTGCGGATACCTATTTTCGGACCCGAAGTTCGATACTTCGACGAATTACAGTATGAGCTGTTTCTGCGCTTACGTGAGCACGGGACGCGCAACACGCGCACGCCGCGCCGTCGACGTAACGAAGAAGGTTACGATGGTTACGACCTTATTTTATTTTATATAATCTCATTCGGTAATATTCTAATTATGAAATTAAATACAGACTTTTATTGGCATATTTTATGTACATACGTCTTTAAGAAAATTAAAAAGTTAAATTAAAGCATTGTTCTCCTAACAAAACAATGCTTTAAAACAATTTTTTAATTATTAAAGTACAATGTGTCCCGACCAAAGAGGTTTCAATTCAATTTAAGTACACATTATCTATGGTGAGCGAGATGCGCGCGCAACGCGCTGCGCTGGTTCCGAGCCAATAGACCAATAACATACTTTTTCCATTTTGGCGCTATTTCGTAAATACGAATTTGAGTAATATTTTGTTGGATAAAACTTTAGTAGCAAAAATGTCAAGCAACACCCACGATACTGATGATTTAACTCCACCTGACATTCTAGAAACAGCTACGAAACTGACGAATAGTTTTTTGCCAGAAAAATCAAGAAAAGCGTATAGCTACAGAGAGTTGAAATACAGGTAAAAAAATGTTTAATGTAGCCATGAGATTAAATAAAGTAGTGTATGCAACTGCATATAATTAGGTATTAAAACACTCGTGTAATCTTATTTTGAAACTCGCCTGCGGCTTGTTTAAAAAAACTACACTCATGTTTTAATACCCTCTATTATATGAAAATTTCATAAACTACTATTATAATACGAGGTATGTCATTCTTGGTAACCTATACTATACCTACATATTTTTTGTTCTTCAGTTATATAGTAGGATTTTTATAAAAATCGGTTATATAGAGTACTTTATCTTGTTATTTTTTTCCAACCGCTATTCAAATAATAATTATTTTAGAAGATTTTAGTTTGCATAGTTTTCGCAACTGTTTCACTCGCACGCTTGTCAGTGGGCATCAGACTTCGTTCGCAGCGAAACAAGTTAATAGAAATAGTTTTTCTTTATTATAGACAAATACAAAGCGAGTACTTTGCAAGTTTTAGTCGACTTCAAAAAGAAGAAGATTCTACAATTGTGTAATCGTCTATGTATGTTTTTATGTTCCTATATTCCCCGCTAGGTATAGATTAGACAGCATACATTCACGATTCTATCCTCGAATGCTGCTCATGCAGTCATGTCGCTTGTTGGTGGATTTGTTAGGAGACCTTCACCTTAGACGGTCGACACGCGACAGATTTTGTGATTGTTTATCAAACGAGAAGGACATAAATTATTATTATGACTGTAATTATTATCATTACTTGCATAAAATGTATAGTGTAAATAAAATATAAATGTAGGTATCTTTTATTCTATACTTGTTTGGGTGTTGGATATTCTTGCGTCCTACAGAACAGAGTTCGATAGTTGTGCTTGTGAATGTTTCTGTAGCTAGGTAAGTAGATACGCATAATATGCGAAATCTAATACGACTAATAATAGTAAAAGATTGTCATTATCAAAAGATTGTTAGGTTAGTACAATAATTATTCATACGGTGACAACTTTAGACTTCACGCATACAATTACGCGTGTACCAAAACAACATTTCTGTAGGATCGGTGTTATAGGTAGTTGGAACGCAAATTTTGTATAGAGAATCAGTCGAGTGCCCGAGATGTGGTTTTAGTCAATTGACTGAAAAAGTATTTGATTACCTGGACGATTTAATTGTTTGCTGTTGTCAACGATGAACACTATTTTAGGCAAGTGAACGATCTCTTGAGCTGTCGTTATAACAAAATAAGTTTTATTTTAAATGGACTGACTTTCCGCACGAAAAGTATAAAATAACTTGTAGAAGTCGTAGAATGTTGATTGTGAGGTCGGCATTTTAAAACAGCATAGTACCGACTTTCCCTGCAAAACATTACTTTAGGATTAGTTATTTGAAATAGACACAACTTCTCGAGGCTACGTCCAACCGAAGAAAGGCAATAAGTATCAAAGCACAATTGAACGATATTCAATACAGCACCCATAGCACAGTTAAAGTCCCATGAATTCTTTAATTATTTACTGGATGGGGTAATGTCAAGAAACGATTTTACGGACTTACATTACTGTATCAGCTGAATTGTCCACCCAAAATCCCTGTCGCTGCTGCCCGCATTCCGATATTTTACGTTTAGTCGCCTCTTACATATCTCTGGTAGCAATGGGGGTGACATTCTAGACTGTCACTCCACGGGGTCAATAATCATATACCTATAACCTTATACCGGTTATTGACTATTGGTTGACATTGATAATGCATGTGATAATTATTTATATCCCAAAACAAACAAAGGTTATCACTGGAAAAGTGCATTGATCTTTCATTGTTGCATATCTATTCGAATGTGTCAGAAACACCTGCAGTATATTTGAGTTTTGTTAAAAGCAGTTTGGATTTGAATCTTAATCCATTTCAATATATATTTTATCTTTATTTGGTAGGGGTGGCAGCAGACTGACAATGTTTTTAATATTATTAATTATAGTGTTGTTTTGTGTACTGATTTGGTTTCAAATAAAATGGCGTCGTGTGAAGAACTTCTGGGCAGTGAGAGGAGTACCTTATATTCCTTCCTATCCCATTGTTGGAAATATGACGTTTTTGCAAAGAGAAAATCCAGTAAGTAGTACAAGTTGAGATTAACCAATAAGGTTTGATGTAGATAATGAAATAAATAATAATTTACTTTGGCCTAGGGTTTAAAGAAAATACACGCTTTAGCGAACTCTTCCCACATGCACGGGGAAGTGTATCGCTATCCTTGTTTATTATTTCTTGCTATACTTAGTTTCTGAGAGAGAGTTCCACCGTATGACTAAATATCACATCGCCAGTGTTCATTTTCACCGTTGAACAAATGCCTTTCTTGAGTGGGGTTTGCCACACAGCCCATGTTTGGCAGGCGTCGTAAGATAACAGTTTTTTAAACGGCGCTGCTACCCAAAATCTGGTATTATATATTTTGTATTATACAGGAATGCCACAGATAGATATTGGTGCATGTGGTTTTCTATTTTTATTGCTGATAGGCTAGCTTTTAACCACTATCTCACCTGATGGTAAGTGATGATGAGATTTAATGTTGTTCAGGCTAATTATTGGCTCTCAAAGACAGGCGCCGGGATACACCGTTGGGTGCTTGGGGACAGATTTTCTACTTAAAGTTCACCACCATCGGCCAGGCATCCATTCGCAAAATGCCCTACCACCATTCAATTATATCCTGGCTACCCACGAAGAAGCCTAATTTAAAAAGGCAATTTGAAAAACACTAAGGAAAATCCTCCAGGAACGGTTTTTCACACATGACCACTGTCACTATAATTGTTTTTTTTTTTATTTTAATGTTAAAATATGATGAGACGGGCCAGTCACTTTCCGGATTGCAAGCGTGATAACTCACGCCTGTCATGACAGTTCCAAAGTCACTGGTCTATGTGATCTTTATAATATATTTTTTATTCTGTAGGCTATACCTCCATATTTGTCCTATTACTTCGGTCATGCAGTTATACAGATAAACTGAATTAGTTGAAAGAGTATTTGCAAATATGCCTGTACCTCGATGACCTTATAATTGCAATTAATTCTGATTTTGACCGTTATTGTAGGCTATGACTTAATATATCCTGTACGCAACAAGCTACACGCGTCGATTATCAAAATTGTGATTAACTTTAAGAAAGGAACTGCCATCTAACAATAAAATCTAGAACTTGGACACAACATGTAGGTGATTTGACATGACTCAGAAGATTTTGAATTGGCATGGTAACAACATATTTCATATTTTTAGGTGTTAGAATAAGGTTTGGCTATGTTTTCTCTAAGTATTTGTCAACGGGGTAAAAATGTTTCAAGCGTTTCTTTCAAATATATCTATCAAGGCACTGAATGAAAAACAAATCGAATCACGAAGGTGCCTTTTCTGTCAGAATGTAACTAAGCGAATAAATGACGACAACACTCCCTGACGGTACCGATGTAGGGCTCATCCAATCAATGATAAAATGAATATGTCGTATAGTCATGAGATATTTGTGCTGAATTAGGATGTAGCTGTGACCATTTTATCAGGGAGATTCGTGAGTGGCGTCCACATTACGCCGGGAGACGTAGAGTTGGTACGCCTCTCATCAAAGACAAAATTGTAAAAGGGCGGGTTGTTGGTTGGTAGTTTCAAGTGGCTAATAGCCGTTCATTGTGGCGTTCTGTAGCTTCTCCCATAGAAGGCCTCAATGAACTTGTTCAATGGTAAACGCTTTTGAAGCGCTCGTAGTAAAGTTTGTTGAGCCGTTCTTAATCAATCAGTAAGCAACGTCCGCTGCGGTCAGGAGTTGAATGGGTGACCGCTGGTGATATTACTACTGAGCGTGCACGTGCTCCGGAGGGCACGTTCAGCCGTCGGTCCCGGTTGTTGTCTTAGGATGGCAGTCGTCATGGCATGGTGGTAGGGCATTTTGCGAATGCTTTCATGGCTAGCTACCATCCTGAAGTAAAAAATCTACCGCCAAGCACTTAACCGTGTGTTCCGGCAGCTGTCCTTGAGAGCCAGTAATTGTAGGTTAGCCTGGACAACATTTTCGACCACATCATCACTTAACATCAGGTGAGAGTGGCCAATCTATAATGCAAAAAAAAATATTTTTAATGCCATCGTGATTAAACAAGCACACCGAAAGCGATAACCTCTGCCCATAATAGAAATAGTTCGTCACTAGTGGTGACCTGCACTGCGTCTATTACCCTGATATCAAAAGTTATTAAGCATCATGTATCAGTAATTTCACCAGCATTTGGTTGGCGGTAAAAATAGGTACGGCAGTACTTTCCTGGGCAAACTTACAAAAAGTAATCAAGAATAATTTTACTACTGCTACTAAAATGATTCTTGATTGATGATGAAGTATTTTTCCACTCCACACAGGCTATATTTATGAGTAAAGTCTATACGGACTTCCCAAACAGCCCGTACGTGGGAATGTGGGTGTTCCACCGACCTGCTCTCATCATCAACTCGCCGGAGATTGCTCGGAGGGTTCTGGTCAAAGACTTCGATAACTTCAAGAATAGATTCTTGAGCTCCGGAAAAAGTGTACCCAGTTGGAAGGCTGACTCTTTTCACTGTCAATGTAAGTACAAAGCCGCGCAAAGTGTTGATCGATGCAATAAAAACTAGTTTTATTCTAGGAATTCGTCAAGGAATTTATAGTAAAAATGTATGGTTACACCGCGTTGGCATTCAAGGTGTCCATCAGTTCTTTTGACTCTGGCAGTTTTTGTGCGCATCAGTAAAAGAAGTGTACTTATGGCTCTTTCCAAAGAAACGTGGTTTTGTCATGTTTTAAATACTACTTTTTTATGTTATTATTACGGTACAAGCTCGAGGGACATTTGATGTTAAGCGGACTAACCTCTAACTATAAACAGATGCATTTCGTCACAAGTGATTTACTGCACTGCCCCCGTCACCTTGACACATAGTTGTCATATACCTGTAATTTTACTGGCTCTTAAGTATAGCTGTCGGAACACACATTCTCTGGTGCTTGGCAACAGATTTTCTACTTGAGGGTGGAAGCTAGCCAGACGAGCAATTTTTAGTGCATGTCCTTGAGTCTCAAATTTATGCTTATAGTTTGCATTTTTTTTCGTTTTCTCTATAAAATTAAAATTAGAATTCCCATACCAAACGATTTTTCTAAATAAAATAACAATCAAAATAACAATAAAAAATACTAATAACATAATTATAGCAATCAGCATCCCATCAGCCATAATAGTGATACAAAAAAAAAGGTTTAGGAGGAGGTCCCCTAGTATATTTATGTGTATTTATGAAGCAGTGATGGCTCAGTGGCATTGGTAATGGACACCCGCACAGCAGTCCATGGTTCGAATGCCCGTCTGACTAGCTACCACCCTCAAGTAGAAAATCAGTCGCCAAGCACCTAATGGTGTGTTCCGGCACCAGTCCTTGCTAGAACCAGAGAAATTACAGGCACATGAGACTTAATAACTATGTCTTTAGGTGACGGGCGCAGTGCAATTCGTCACTTGTGACGAAATGTGACTGTTATAGGCTAAGGTATGACCGTTTAACATCAGGTGGACCTCGACCTTGTTCAGTCACAATAACATAACAAAAAAAGTTATCATTACGACATTAGTTACATATTCTCTTAACATTTCCTTTTTTTTGCCTTTAAAAGTCAGAAAGACAGACTGACGAACAGACTAACATCTTAAGCTTAGCTAAACAGTCCTGTTTTGTAGTACGGAACCCAGAAAACAAAAGCCTTTCTCTTGATAACCTTGAAACTATGTGAAGTCAGATAAAAAGTAATTTATATATTTAATATTTACCATTTTCTATTTCCAGGACCCTATCTGGAGTTCAGTAAGACGACGTCTCACTACAGTATTCACTGCTGCAAAACTGAGGTCCTTAACATCTCTCACAGTAAATAAAAGTAACGACTTAGTGGATCGTATCAAAGCTGAAATTGAAAATGGGGATATCGACAATCTACGGGCAAGTACCCTCGTCTACGCTCTCTTAATTATCTCGTCTACGGTCTCTAAAAGTTTCTGTTAGTTTAAATTTACTTCGCCAAAAAATTTTTGAAGAAACTTGGTGTTAAAACGCCTCTTTATTTAAAACTTAATCAGTTTCCGTATATAACTATTTAATACAGTATATGCAATTTATGGTGGTTTACCGGTTTAACTAGAAACTGTCTAAAATTAACATTTGTCTATTTATATATGGAATACGGAAAGACACCCATTTATTTCATTTTCGTTACAAAATATGTTTGAAATAATTCTTGAATAACGTTGGCTGCAATATTCAAAATTTATTGATAAATATTTTAATGTATCATGAGTGTAGGTATTTGTTATAAATAAGTAAAATAATATCGTCACTTTTTTTACTCGACCTTGAAGAAACACGCACGAAGTCCATCTGATGTTAAGCGGTAACCTCTTCCTACAAGATTTAAGTCTCATATGCCTGTAATGTACTGGCTCTCAAGGCCAGCTGCCGGAACACACTGTTAGTTTTTCTACTTGAAGTAAAAACAGTGTAAGTTAGCCAGGCAAACATTCTCAAAATGAGTTTCCACCACGCGGCGAAGCTCAAGCGGGCGGCAGTGGGGATCAAATCAAAGACGGCAATCCATAACTAATATCGCTTGACTATCAGTGTTTAAAAAAAATAACGGGTCAGATAAAACAAGGCTATAAGCTCAAAAAGCACATAATTCCATCAACATGTATAATAGTTACCAAGCCTAGAAATAAAATAAAACAACTCCTATGATACGTTATTATACCTGTTTTATTCTTTGAGGCTTGAAAAAACGCTTTATTCCAAAATTTCACCATTATATGAAGCTAGGTTACATTTGGTAATTCACTTAGATGCTAATAGAATTCACGGTAAAAAATAAGTCGAGTATGACATGATCAGGACAGTAAAAAAAACCCCGCCGTAGATATCAGCCGCATCTGCTGTGATATTTTTAAATAAACCATTACTCAACTAAGGCAGCAATATGGTTCTACTACCTTATTTGGTTTCGAATTTGCCTTTATTAAACAAAATACTACAAACTATATACAACACTACAGCTACTACAATAAAAGCATTTAGACAACCTATACTTATAGGTTGTCTAAATGCATAGCAGACTCATAGGCAGTCTAAATGCTCCAGCCCAGTACCAGTTGGCAGCGTGCCCCAGCTGATCATTGCCCCGTTGAATTGCAATGCTTATTCGTTGAGCCAAATATGTGCCAGCATTTTGATCACACGTCGCATCGACCAAGCGCTCAGATAAATTTTGGAAAATACAGGAGTTAAGAATGGTTTAGGACAAATAAAGAAATTATTTGTCTTAAAAAAATACAGTCAAATTGAGAACTTCACCTATTTTGAAGTTGGTTTAAAATTGTCTAATGTAAGATTTAATTCTTAAATAATTGTGTGGTAACAGGAGTTATACGTAGACTTCACTACGGACGTGATGGGAGAATCTGCCTTTGGTCTGACGACGGAGACTACGAGGACAGGAGACAGCATCATGCGGAAGGTGACCAGAGAATTTATGAAGTTTAATATCTTCAGGGGTCTCTCTTGGTCTAGTATATTCTTCTTTCCTGAATTGGTCGACATTTTTGGGTGAGTTAATTTTAAAACAGAAAAGAAATAGAAAACACTTTTTTTGCATACCTTGAAAAACATTACACTACCAATTAAAACACTTTATGTTATTGTGACGTAACAAGATCGAAGCCCAACTGATGTTAAGTGGACTAACCTCAACCTATAACAGATGCATTTTGTCACAAGCAACGAATTGCGCTTCACCCGTCATAGTTGTTAAGTCTCATGTGCCTGTAATTTCACTGGCTCTCAAGGACTGTTGCCGGAACACAACGTTAGGTGCTAGAGGACAGATTTTCTACTTTCTACACCATGCGGAGAAGTTCAAGTCCGCGGCGGGATTCAAACCATGGACCTGCTGCATGGCAGTCCATAGCCAATGCCACTGAGCCATCACAGCTTCTTATAAGTATATTTGATGTTTTATATAAATCGAACTAACACATTTCACCAAATAGCATGCACAATTTATATTAAAAGTCTTATTGTAATAAATATTGTAATATACTACCACTCACAAGTAATAAATCTGTAACCAAGGACTTAACGGTGAGTTCCGGCAGCAATCTTTGAGAACCAGCAAGTAATTATGAAATGACAGACACATGCGGCTTTACAACTGTATGTCTCAGCGTGGAGGGCGGCAGTCACTTGTGACAAAATGCACCTCTCATAGGCAGAAGTTACGATTTAACATCAGGTAGGCCTGGAGCTTGTTCCGTACAATCTTATAAATAAACAAAATCGGCCAAGTGCGAGTCGGACTCGCACACGAAGGGTTCCGTACCATTAGCTAGCCTAACCTTTTTTTTGTTTTAACGTGCGCGAGTCCAACTCGCATTTGGCCAATTTTTTTTGTATATGTTGTTATAGCAGCAACAGAAATACATCAACTGTGAAAATTTCAACTGTCTAGCTATCACCGTTATTGAGATACAGCCTGGTGACAGACGGACGGACGGACGGACCAACGGACTTCTGGTCCCGTTTTTACCCTTTGGGTACGGAACCCTAAAAATCAAGCAGATAAAAAAATTGGATGACTCAATGTTGTGCTTTTTAAATTTGATCCACATCTACCAACTAAACGTTTTCTTCTATCTCAATCAAACATCCTGACGCAGATTACAGATTTAAAAAGTATTTTCATACACACATAAACTAAAAATAAACTTTGTGAAAATAATTTTCATAACGAACAAGTAAAAAGCTCCTCTGCGTATACATTCTGTGATTCATCGTGATTCAATGTTTAAAGTAATAAAATGCTTTTTTCATAACAGATTTTCACTGCTGCCAAAAGACACCACTGAGTTCCTGAGGAAAGTGTTTCGTGCAATAGTAGCACAACGTGGTGGATTCGAAAGAGAAATAAAAGAGAATAACGACCTTTTGGATGCTCTCATCAACATGCGCGTAGAGGCGGCTGCTGAAGATGAATGTAAGGTATTTCACATTTATTACTAAGTATTTTTATTTTGCTTAGTAACCTACATGTAACAGTGTAATTATTATAGAATTATTATAATTATTATTATTATTATATGTTATATTATTGCCTTAAAAAAAATTGCATTTCACAATAATGAGTGATTTACAATTGCCTCCTCAAAGATATGCATATCTAACCTTTCTTCTAGGCTTAAATGTATCTACTAAATCGACCAACATTAATATTTTGCCGCTTAATCCAATACATAAAAATAACTCGGTTGATTGGTGAAGGCGTCTAAACAATCTCCAATACGAACGCTTCATAAAGACATTAAAATTGTCTTTGATTTAATTTCGCCCCTATCACATTTCAGGCTAAGCGTGGGTGTTTAGCCATTCTGGCTACTTGTTCTTGTTTTTGTTTTAGTAATAAGTGAAGACTTACTCCTGGCGCAAGCTTCAATCTTCCTCGTCGGAGGCTTTGACTCCTCAGGAGCTGCCCTCACCTGGGCCACTTACGAGCTTGCTCATCAGCCCCTACTGCAGGTACCCTTAACTTTATAAGGACATAAACATCCTGAAATCTTGGATAGAAGATTGTTTTATGTAAAATGTTTACAAACGGAGTAGAAGAAGTCGGTGATGCTTCTTAAGTCATTTGTTGGTATATTTGTTTGTATGACTGTGTCAATAAAATCGGCTTAGTGCGAGTTTGCCTCACACACCAAGGGTTTTGCACCGATATTATATAATGTACCATAAATTGGTTTGATTTTTTTTATACCAGTCCGAGATCCTTAACGACCCGCTCTGAACGTTTTTATTATTTGTTGTTGTACTATATATTTTGGACCATAATTATGCCAAGTTACACGTTTCTTTTATAGTCATTGTTATTTATATTTGTTAGGCAATGCTCCATAATATCACTTATTACTCTGTCAAGAAAGTACCGGGAAAAGCTCAATAATTCACCAAATGTTAGTTATTCATCCAATATATTTTAACACAATGATCTTGTTTTGGTCGGTAACCGGAAACATAAAAAAGTTTACATAAGTTTGCATGTAGGTATCATTAAAAGAGTATTTCAGTATAGATTCTTGGAAAATATGTGCAAATTGTAACATGAAAGGGTTTTTTCCAAGAAAGGTAAAATTTTGATTAAACAAAAAAACGTTTTTTTTATTTATTTTTTTATTCATTATAGGTTCGCGTTTGACCACACTGCCTGATATTAAGTATTGATGTGGTCTAAGATGGAGCTCGCTTATCGATATGATACCTATTTACTCTCGGTTTGAAGACACCTATGTTGTATCCCTCGAGAATAACTGACAACGGTAAGGAGTTCCACTCTTTTGTAGTAGGTATGCACGAGAAAAGTGGAAGCATTCTAGGATAAATTATACGCAGAACTTCAGGAAGCAAGATCTAAAGTTAAAGGGAAGGAATTTGATCCTACAACTCTAGCAGAACTTCCTTATCTCAACGCTGTTATAAAAGGTTTGTATATTTTGTTTTGTTAGTAAATAACCGTATCGCGGCTGTTATGTGTGGCACCGCTATGAAGATTGCATAGTTGCACTTTGCTTGCACTTCGCACCGACCCAGTTTTGCATTGACGTCAATCGCCGCGCAATCGCTGCATCAGCATCGAGCATCGTTTTCGTGGCGCGTGTTTCTAGTTTGTAAGACACTTTTGTTCCTTACTTCGGACGAAGCATATCATTTTAGACTTAGAATAAATTGTAACTTTTATATGAAATTAAATAAAGTTGAAATAAAATTGATTTTTTTTGAGATCCTCGCTGTGACCATACATTTTTGGCGCAGTCGGTAGGATTGCTTAGGGAATTAGGGAACACATCATCGGTTTCCTGTCAAGCAATCAAGAATCTACGGTGTGGTCACTACCGAGGAGAGTCCAGACTTCGACTCGTCAAGGAAAATTATGTGAGTACATTGAATCTTTCAAGTGTTTGCCTTCCTAGTTCTTGTATTTCCATGTCCTTTTTATATGTTAATGTGTTATTTTAATATATTCTCGCGAATAGATTATATTATCTTGTGTGTAGTGTCTTATTAGCTAGCAAGATTTTCCATCCACGAGAATCACGGCGTAGAAGTAGTGATAGGGATAGTAATAGAATAGATAGTAGGTTAAGTATAATTGACGAACGTAGAGATTTAGAATCAGTGCAATCGAGCGCCATGTCTGACCAAGTAGATGTGATCTATAAGTCCCTCAGACTGTTGCCTGAGTTTGACGGGAATCCTCATGTCTTAACACGTTTTATAAATCTGTGCGATCGGTTAGTGTTGGAGCATTATAAAGACGGGCAGGGTCACGAGTTAGCTAATTTATCTCTTCTTAATGGCATTCTGAACAAAGTGACGGGGGCCGCGGCGAGACTTATAAACTCGAACGGTATCCCGGATAATTGGAATCGTATACGTGACGCGTTGATTAATAACTTTGCGGACCATCGCGATGAGACCGCCTTATACAGCGATTTATCCTTACAAACTCAAGGGTCTAGCACCCCGCAAGAATTTTACGAACGCTGTCAAAACCTGTTCAGTACTATAATGACTTACGTGTCGCTTCATGAGTCTGTGCCTACCACGGTGGAGTCTAAAAGAACATTATACGCGAAATTAACTCTTCAAGCATACTTACGCGGTCTTAAAGATCCTCTGGGATCGAGAATTCGATGCATGCGTCCCGGATCTATGGAAAAGGCTCTTCAATTTGTTCAGGAAGAGGTTAACACTCTTTATATACAACAACGTAATGAGGGTGGCCCTGGTAAGAAAGATTGGCAACCACAGCCCCTTAGCAATTTTAAAATACCTTTAAATAGTCAGCTACCCATGATTAGAACCCCTGCTTTTAACATGCCTGGTCCATCAACACAGCCAATTTATAGTGCACCCGGCCAACCACGCCACCAGCCCATGTTGCCTCAAGCTACACAAGGTTGGAGGCCTCATCATAATCAAATGAATTCGTTTCGGGGACCGACACGCACACAGCAAATATTTCGCGCAGCACCACCAAACTATCAGCCGCAAAATAATGCATTTGCTATGCCATTCAGACCACAAAATCAATCAACTAATTCCAATGCTCCGCGCCCAATGAGTGGCGTTAGCCATTTTGTTTCTAAGCCATTACCACTTACAGGTCGTGATTGGAGAACTCACGGCAATCCGCCTCCAAGCAATTATTTTAAAACGCGTGAGGTCAATTTCAATGAGTTAGGTTACGACTATGAGTTACATTATGGCTACGATAATAGTTACCCTGAGTACGATCAATTCTATTATACCTGCGATAAATACCCCGAGTACTACGATTGTAGCTATGAGAATCCGACAAGTACGGTTGTAGAAGAAATAGGGAACCCTATTACACCGGAGCAAGAGGATTTTCAGAAGGAACCGAGTTCAGACAAGCAAAAATAGAAATAAATTTGCAAACACAAAGACAGCTCATGTACGTTCAAATTAATGATCCACCCCTTAAAATCTTAGTGGACACAGGTGCTAACCAGTCTTTTATAAGCCCTCGAGCTGTGCAAAATTATTTCTATAACGTGCCACTGAACTATGAACCGTTCGAAGTTACTAACTCAAATGTTACTAGCACACACAAACACTCAATAACTCTGCCTTGTTTTAAAGAATATAATGAAAAGGGTGATATGACGTTATTCGTGTACAATTTCCATCAGTATTTCGACGGTTTACTTGGTTTAGATTTATTAACGGCTTGGGACTCTAACATAGATCTTAAGAATAAAATACTAACAACGAGAAGCGCGCAAATCCCTTTACAAATTTACGACTCTCGTAACGTGAATTTGTACGAAGACATCATTCCGGCACATTCGTCAAAGTTGGTTCGGTTACCTATTAACAGTCAAGATGGTGACGTCATCGTACAAAGTCAAATTATATGTACATGTATAGTCACCGATTGTCTAACATCGGTAAAGAATAATCGCGGTTGGGTTGAGATTCATAATGATTCACCTAATGACGTCATCTTTTCAATGGACCGACCGGTATCGGCTGAAATACTTAACGTAGAGTGCGAACGCGCAGAACACCTATCAGATCGCGCGACCGAAGTTTTATCGCGGCTAAGAACAAATCATTTAAATCCAGAAGAGCTCGCTAACTTAGAAACCTTATGCGCTCGCTACGCAGACGTATTTTACATTGAAGGTGAACCGTTAACGTTCACTAATAAAGTTAAACATCGCATTAAAACTACAGATGAATGTCCTGTATATACTAAAAGCTATCGGTATCCCTACGTCCATAGACAGGAGGTCAAAGACCAAATAGCTAAAATGCTTGACCAGAACATCATCAAACCATCTGATTCTGCCTGGAGCTCGCCAATTTGGGTTGTCCCTAAAAAAGGTGATGCTTCCGGTAAAACCAAATGGCGTATTGTAGTAGATTTTCGAAAAGTAAATGAGAAAACGATTGATGATAAGTATCCGATTCCTAACATTACCGACGTCTTAGATAAATTGGGGAAGTGCCAATATTTTACCACCTTGGATTTGGCTAGCGGGTTCCACCAAGTAGAAATGGATCCAGCTGATATATCTAAGACCGCATTTACCGTAGAAAATGGTCATTACGAGTTCCTCCGGATGCCCATGGGGTTAAAGAACTCCCCATCAACCTTTCAAAGAGTGATGGATAACGTCCTCAAAGACCTTCAAAACAACATCTGTCTGGTCTATCTGGATGACATTATTGTATTCAGTACCTCCCTTCAGGAGATGATGGTAAATCTCGAAAAGGTCTTCACGAGATTACGTGAATCTAACTTTAAGATTCAGATGGATAAGTCGGAATTCTTAAAGTTAGAAACGAACTTTTTAGGCCATGTCATATGCAGAGACGGTGTAAAGCCAAACCCTGACAAAATAAAAGCCATTCAAAATTATCCCATACCTAAAACCCCAACGGAAATCAAACGTTTTCTCGGACTTCTCGGGTATTACAGGAAATTCATTCCCGATTTCGCTAGACTTACAAAACCTCTAACACAATGTCTGAAAAAAGGTTCTAAGATAGTACTCGATCAAAACTACAACAACTGTTTCGAACATTGTAAAAGACTCTTAACCAATGACCCGATTCTTCAGTACCCAGACTTCACGAGGGAATTTATATTAACAACTGACGCATCCAATGTCGCCATTGGAGCCGTGCTATCGCAAGGTACTATTGGTTCTGATAAACCCATCGCTTATGCCTCCAGAACTCTTAATTCTAGCGAGCTGAATTACAGTACGATAGAAAAAGAGCTCCTTGCAATTGTATGGGCTACAAAGTATTTTAGGCCTTATCTTTTTGGTCGAAAGTTTAAAATCATAACTGATCATAAGCCTTTACAATGGGTGATGAGTTTAAAAGAGCCTAACTCGAGACTCACAAGATGGCGATTGAAATTAAGCGAATATGACTTCACCGTCATCTATAAACAGGGCAAGTGCAACACGAACGCAGACGCCTTATCGCGAATTGAGATTAATAACGAAGATATTAGCTCTATCGTAGTAAATCCATCAGAAAAGTCAAATCCGTTAGATGATTCGAGAACGCTCACAGCTTCGGAAATTGCAGACGAGTCACGTACGATTACGGTGCACACCGACGCTGAAAAACCCATCTTGGAAGTCCCAATTACTGATGACCCCTTAAATAGGTTCACGAAACAAATTGTTTTCACTGTTGTGGGTGACATTAAGGGTAGGACAGTTGTGACTAAACCTTTCGAAACACACACTAGAACGTCTATTCAGTTGTCTGAGTCAAACCTCGAGCAGGACGTTATTAATGCTATAAGAGAGTATGTTCATCCTAAGATAAAGACTGGCTTGCTTATTAACCTTTACGAAGCTATGTATAAAATTATACCTATCATACAGAGTACATTTAAAAATTCGGCTATGAACATGATGTTAGTAAAAAAGGAGTTAGAAAACGTTCGCGAATATCTACGACAACAGGAAATAATAAGTAAATATCACGATGGTAAAACAAACCATCGCGGTATTAACGAATGTTACCTAGCTCTGTCTCATAAGTATTATTGGCCAAAAATGCGAGAGCACGTCACAAAATTCATCAATGAATGTACAATATGCGGCCAGGCAAAGTACGATAGGAACCCTGTCAAACAACAGTTTAGAGTCGTACCACCAGCCAGCAAACCATTTGAACTAGTTCATATGGATCTGCTAACTATTCAGAGTGAGAAGTTTTTAACCATTGTTGACGCATTTTCTAAATATGCTCAGGCCTACTACTTAAGAGACGGAACAGCAATTAGTGTCGTTCAAGCGCTCCTTTCATACTGCACTCACCATGGAATGCCTTTTACCATAGTAACAGATAACGGACCTGAGTTTGTCAATCAGTTGATGGCCGAATTTGTCAGACTACACAAAATTCAACACCACAGAATAGCACCTCATACACCTAACGAGAACGGTATAGTCGAAAGGTTCCATTCCACAATATTAGAGCACTTACGTATTCTAAAACTAGAGCGTAAAGGTGAAGCTACCATCAACCTTATGCCTTATGCCATCCTTGCTTACAATAACACAATTCATAGTTTTACTAAGTGCAAGCCAATCGAAGTAATAACTGGTCACTTCGATCCACGTGACCCCTTCGATATAGATCTTTCCTCACACCTGTTGCAACAATACGTTACTGACCATAAGAACAGAATGTATAAAGCTTATAATATAATTCACAATTCGTGTACCACGCTACGGACAAACCTTACCGACAGTCGCAATGCTAATCGCGACCCGGAGATAGATTACTCTCCCGAGCAACAAATATTTGTCAAAAATCCGTTAGCTGCCCGATAGAAACTAGCCCCGCGGTATACGCACGATAAAGTTATGGCCGATTTACCTATACATATCTACACAAAGAGAAAGCGAGGACCTGTTGCTAAATCTCGACTTAAGAGAGTACCAAAAAGCGCTCAATTGTTGCAGGATTCCCCTGGTACTACTTCTTCTCCTACCATCGATGGCGCTGACGCAGGAGATAATGCTTGAGAAACTCGACGGTGGTCCCGGAATTTTACCTTTTAAGTTAGGTCCCACTAGAGTCATATCACATTATCACTCATTCGTTCAATCCATAAACCTTCAAGAATTGCAAGATAAGATAAACTCAGTTGCTAACCAGTTACATACAATGGGTCCTGTGTTAAACAATAAAACATATTCTTTATTCGAACCTCACCTTAACTATTTGTCGAATAAAGTTCAAAGTGTCTCTGAGCAGTTAAAGACTTTTGAGGTTAGTCGTGTAAAAAGGGGACTGGTAGACGGGCTCGGATCTATAGTTAAAAGTATTACCGGTAACCTAGATTATACAGATGCTCTTCATTACAACCAAGCAATTAAAGACCTTCAGTTTACTGATAATAAGTTAGTTACAGAATTAAATAGCCATGTTAGTATTTCTAAAGAATGGATGTCTCAATATGCGAAAATTGTAGATAATATTGCAAATAGTCAAACTAAAATCACACACATTATTAACAAAATCAGCGAAACGGAAGCTACTCGTGACTACGACCTCATTAAATACGCACACTTAGCACAAGCATTTCTAATACTTGGTGACAATGTTGACTCGATTTCGCAAGAAGTACTTAGACTGCAAAACGTGCTAGGTTTTATTAAAATGTCGATTCCGCATCATTCAATTATTAGCAGGAAATCATTTGACATTATTTTCAATAGATTGCGAAATTTATACAGTAATGATAAAATAATTGAAATCGATATTAGAGAATATTACGACATAATCAGAGTAGGTTCTTATTACGTAGATAACGAAATAGTCATAGTATATAAATTCCCAATTGTATATCCCCAAGTATATGATATGTATAAATTATCTATTGTCCCTAATAAGTATGACGAGATCATCATACCTCCCTATCCATTCCTGGCAATTCACGAGAAAGAATTCAAGTACATAGTGGCAGAATGCCCGAAGACCAGCAAATGGTACATCTGTGACGAGAAACGGGGCCTGCAGATTCGAGAGAAACAAGACTGTATTCAACAAATTATAATTTCGCAACAAAAAACCACTCTTTGTAAGCCTGTTCCAGTAGCACTGCAAGTTCCTGCCTATGACGAACTCGACGATAAGCACTATACGCTCAGCTTCCCTTCACCAACTAAAGTACATCTTTCCTGTGGACAAGAACTCTACAAAGTACTCCAAGGCAGTTACCTCGCCGTCGTACCGCACAGCTGTTTTATCGAAACACCAGATTTCGTTGTCACCAATACAAATGATCTTCTAAAAGGACAAGTACTTAAAATAATGGACTTACCACTAGAAAAGCCTGTCTCACGACCAACAGCGGTTACTATTAAGATGAATTCTGTGAACCTCGACCAGCTGCATACCTTGAACACCAAGATCACCATGCAGCAGCCTATAGAAGTCAACACGGATACAAATTATAGCGTGTATCATACTACCATACCGCTTTATTTAACACTAATTAATACTTGTGCGATTGCTGCAACTATAGCATACCGCAAGTACTGCCTGAAGAAAAAACCTGTGGAAGACCAGTCGGGACTATCGCGGATCTACGCTGTTCCTGACACTGAAGGAAGGGTTGATGCGAATCAACCCCCAGCTTCGTTCAATACCAAAGTTTCACTCGCTGTTCTACGGGGGGAGGTGTTATGTGTGGCACCGCTATGAAGATTGCATAGTTGTACTTTGCTTGCACTTCGCACCGACCCAGTTTTGCATTGACGTCAATCGCCGCGCAATCGCTGCATCAGCATCGAGCATCGTTTTCGTGGCGCGTGTTTCTAGTTTGTAAGACACTTTTGTTCCTTACTTCGGACGAAGCATATCATTTTAGACTTAGAATAAATTGTAACTTTTATATGAAATTAAATTAAGTTGAAATAAAATTGATTTTTTTTGAGATCCTCGCTGTGACCATACATTTTTCGGCGGTAAAAAAATTAAGCAGTTGTAGTGAAGTTTGATTAGGTGTTCTTAACCGATCAGCAAAGTTAAGCAACGTCCACCGCAGTCATGAGTTGGATGGGTGACCGCTGGTGACATTACTACTGAGTGCTTCCGTACCTTGGAGGGCACGTTAAGCCGTCGGTCCCGGTTGATGTCTTATGATGGCATCAAGTTATTTTTAGTGTGGTGACCTCTACTGAAATAATGTGAACTTCTTAAGCTGGCAGTTTGATATCCAAACAAGTCTCAACGCCAATTTGATGACGCAATTTTCAAATTAACTTTTTTAAGCGAAAACATGTTTTCACTGGTGCTGTCTATAAAATACAAGTAAATTCAATTCAATGTTTTCTTTGAACTTACAGAAACTCTTAGGAAGTATCCCCCATTGGGTTGGTTAGACCGCATTGCAGCCAAAGACTACAAAATCGATGATCAGCTCACCATCCCGACAGACACCGTTATTTACGTCAACGCCATAGGAATGCAGCTGGACCCTGACTACTTTCCGAACCCTGAGAAGTTTGACCCTGGACGATTCCTCCCGGAAAACGAGAAGAATATTACGCCTACATTTATGCCGTTTGGAGACGGTCCTAGAGGATGCATAGGTATAGTAAAACATTATAAAGTTGGAAGAAGGAAAGTTGATCGGTTTCGTTTCTTTTTGAATGTTTGTACAGTATATTGAGTCCAAGCCAATGCTTGCGAAAGAACTGTTCTTCTGAAATGTGACGACTTATTTTATAACATTTTCTTCATGTACCTCTGCCAAAAAGGCGATAATTACTAAGTTTCATTAAATTTTGTATGCATGGGGTGCCGGGCTAGAATGTCACCGCCCCATTGCTACATGTGGGTGTTATAGAGGCGACTAAAGGTGAAATAGCGGAAGGTGGGCAGCATTGCCGTCTGAGGAACTATTATCTTAAAATGTGATCTCTAAGACACCTGGCAAGCGTGGGGGCACCCCCCCCCCCCTAGTGGGGGGACTGTATTCAGCAGTGGACAAACCGGCTGATACAGTAATCGACCATTACACGTGAACACATCTGCCAACGTCGGATTTTGGTATTAAATTTTCAACGCAGCTTGCTCACGGGGGCGAGGATGCCGCCTGTACGGTCGGGCAGTCAACATTTTGTTTCACCGAGCATTTTCAGTTCGGTGTGCGCTGACCCTTAAACTTAAGAGATATGTACAACTCTCTGTATCCAGACTAGATCAGGCAATTGAATCTCCTACGGCCTTCCAGTAAGACTACTTTTCTAATTTTAATGTATCAGCCGGATTGTCCACTTCTGAACACAGCCTCCCCCATTATGGGAGGGTTCGCCATAATCCCCACGCTTGGCAGGCGTCTTGGGGATCGCAGTGTGAGATATCAGTTCCTCAGAAAGCGCTGCTGTCTACCATCTGATGTGTTACCCTTAGTCACCTCTAACGACACCCACGGGTAGAGATGGGGGGTGGACATTCAAGCCTAGCATCCCACTAACTTGTTTCACTATAGTGTTTGGGTATTTCTGGTTTTACTATGGTGATACTGTATTAAAATAATAGTTGTAGTGCAACAAATTCTCAAACATTGCCATAAATAATAAAATATAATTATTAGGTGACGTATAAACTTAATGATAAGCATTTGTTTCAGGTAAACGTTTCGCTTTCCAAACCATCCGTTACGGTCTGTCATACGTATTCCTCCGGTACAGAGCAGAACCTGTGGCCAACTCTCCCAGACCCGACGACGTAGAAGTTGAGACTAAAGGCATGTTTTATATGCCTGATGAAAGACTTCAGCTAAGATTTGTGCAAAGGCAAAACCTGTGATAATGTATTTTTTGTTTGTTCTCCTGAATCATATTTGAATAGAATAAAACGAGTTTTAAACCTAATTAGTACGTATGAGAACCCTTAGATTTTCAACCAACCTACTTAGGTTCGGTTGCCAGTAACTGTGGTGACCTTCATATTGCTTGCAAATGAGATGCCACTTTTTTGGGGTGTTGGGAGCGATTTCTTTTAGTGTACAAAATGCGATGATGGCCAAGCGGTAATAGCTATGGACTGCCGTGCCGCAGGTCCACGGTTCGATCCCCACCGCCAGCTTAAGCTTCACCGTATGGTGGAAGGGCGTTTTACGAATGCTCGCCTGGCTTGCTACCACCCTCAAGTTTAAAATCTGACGCCAAGCACATAGCAATGTGCTCCGTCAGCAGTCCTTGACAGCCAGAAAAATTACCGGCACATCAGACTTAACAACTGTATGTCTCAGTGCGATGAATCTGTTATAGGCAGAGGTTGGTCCGTTTAACAACAGGTGGGCTGAGGCCGGCTGGATGGGCTACTTGTACAGTCACAATAGTGATAGTTCATAGTAGCTTTTATTTAACAGTTTTAAATCAAATAATTTTATTTCACATTTTAATATGTTTTTGAAAAATTTGTATGTAGTTTGTTTTTTTGCGGGTAGGCCCGCTACAACAATTGGTAGCTCCCATTATTTATTTGTGTAAAACTAGTTTTTGGGAGATTTTTATCGTCATTTACCTTTTAAACGCTAAAGTGGGGGGGCGAGTGACCTCCAAAACGTATTAGATTTTAAATTTCGGAGATGATTTCCTGTCAAATTGAGAAGAAGATGACTTCGCCGGCCCGCGGATTTTTGGTCGGGCATCTCGCGTCATACTGAGAATTACCAAGAATATTTGTGGAGTGCTTTTGTGCAGTTGTGTAGTTTTCCTATATATTCCATTTTTTTAAGTTTTGCATCTCAGCGCCATCTATGTCGCCGGTTTGGTACTACGATGAGCAGGCACATAACTGAGGTGAATTGATCGATTGCAACCCTTCGTCATTTAATAGCGAGCAGTGGCAGCTGTTACGAGCAACATCAATGTCATTCAATGTGCACAATTCAGGGAACATCTGTGCACGACCGCAAGAGGGCAGCTTAACCCAGTTACACCTAAACGTAGCTGATTTAGCATCATTCAAGGTAACTACTATTTCTATTATTTACGGACGCGCTGGTTGTGGTGGTTTGCGAGAGGGCGACACTGAAAGTTCATCGAGTGAGGAAAACATATTTAAATAAACCTTAGATCGTTATTATTATCTTCTTATGCATAGGCCCTAACATAAGTTTTAATTATTTCAGTAAGAGCTACTTATTTGTTGTAATTTTTACTATTTGGACTGTCTTAATTCATAAATGTTTGCTGAATTATTTATGCTCTGAATTTATTAATGTTTACTCGTAGTTACCTGAAGCAAGCTTTATAGAATTTATAATCTAATTTGATAATGTGACTCCAATCAAAGTTGTTAACTGTGGTATATTGTGTAAATTGATTTTATTTTTAATTCTATTTCAATTGACTTTTTTTTGTGATATTTTTATTTTAAATTATGTTAATTGTGACTTTACGAAGTTAGCTCGGGAGCGGGCATTCGCAAAATGCCCTACCACCATGCTATAACGACTGCCATCGTAAGACAACAACCAGGACCGACGGCTTAACGTGCCCCCCGAAGCACGGAAGCGCTCATTAGTAATGTCACTAGCGGTCACCCATCCAACTCATGACCGAGGCGGACGTTGCTTAACTTTTCTGATCGGTTCAGAATGGCTAAGCAAACTTCGCTACCAGCGCTACTAGTGGTATGGCACGGCTACTTTTGCGGAGCAAATTAAGTGGAGCAAGTATGCTTATCTTAGCAGAGGTTACATATTGGAACAATTTGGTTTAAGGACATCGGGTTTGTGGGGGCCGGGGACTCATCGTATTTTCCAAAACTTATCAGAGAATATGCAGGGTGGAAACTTTCAGCGGGGCAGTAAGGGGAATTACCTTATCCGTTGCAGCTACTCGGAAATGGTCTTAGGAAACTGTCCATATTTTTTATGGAATTTCGATCCCCATTCAAAAATTTAAAAAAAAATTACAGTTAGCAAGAAAATAGCCATTTTAAACAAAAAACATTTTTTATGCCATTCGATCCTGTTTCTAATACTGATCAAAAACTTCTATGGGACCGACCATCGCTGGAATACTCAAAAAGTCACAAATTGTAAAAAACTTTTCCCTTACATTTTGTATAGAATTTGTGTAACTGAAATACAAAAAATAAAATAAAAGACAAATTTTCAAAAAGAAGACGTATTAATTTAACATATGTAACTTGATGATGTATTTTTATTATTTACGTAATATGCTTCTAAGTCTGGAGGTAATTTTTCTCCTATCAATAGCTGTCCAATTTTGCACTGTAAAATTCACAACACGCTCAGAGTTTTTCTGACGCAAAAAACTGTCAGGATTGTTATTTTTTAGTAATAAAGAGTTTAAAATTTAAATAATTTTTAAACTTATATTTTTATTCAGTCAACAAAAAGATCTCACCCGTCACTAAAAAAGCATTTGCATAAAATTTTCATCAAAATGTACGGGAAAAGTTTTTTGCAATTTGTGACTTTTTGAGTACTCCAACGATGATTGGTCCTATAAAAGTTTTTGATCAGTATTAGAAACATCATCGATTGGCATCAAAAAATGATTTTGTGTAAAATAGCTATTTTTTTTTAAATCTGTGAATCGGGATCAAAATTCCAATAACAATATGGATAGTCTCCTAAGACCATTTTCGAGTAGCTGCAACGGATAAGGTACTTCTACTTACTGCCCCGCTGCAAGTTTCCACCCTGTATATCTATGCGACGCGTGATAAAAATGCTGGTACTTATTTGCCTCAAAATATAAGCTTTGCAATTCGACGGTACAATGCTGCCAGTATGCTGGGCACGCTGCCAACAGGTATTAGGCTGGAACATATGGACTGCCTGTGAGTCTGCAATAGCTTATCTTGTTAAAATGCTTTCATTATAGTACTTGTATAGAAATTGGTAGTATTTTCTTAATACAGTTTTTATTTTAAGGAGTTTGAAATCTATTGATACAAATTAAAGAGCACAAGCACAGCTGAGGTAGAAATTTTGTCACTTTTATTTGTCAATTAAATGTACACACAATATATCTTATATACATCAAAGGCACTAAATCGATCAGGAGCCGATCGTAATGTCTCTTCAAGTGGAAACGTATCATCATATTAGTGACATGCCACAGATGCTACGCATTTATTATGCAGTACTTGATTCAATGTTTTGATGACGCTTCCTAAAATTGTAGGTTAAATTTGCAACAACTCAAAAATTTTCGCCTTATTCAATTAAAATTAAAGCAAAACTATCTCGATGAAATCTACGCCCTAACCGCAAAGTTCCAAAACACGGCAAAACATCTCAAGTTTAATTTTCAAAGTGGTTGATATCATCAATCCGCGCTCGGCACAAAACCATTAAAGAAATTAGTAAAATTTCCCGCAAGTCATCTCTAAAGGTTGGCTTACACTGACTCAGTTGCTGGTGGATGTACTAGCCTATAAACTTTCAAGTGGTTAAGCAACTCGACAACATTATTTAAATAATATATTATCCCAGATTATGATTCTGGACGTATTATCGGCGTGCGGGTAGCCGAATCAGCTGATTTGTCTGTGTATAAATTAAATAGTTTTTTATTTAAAAATGAGTTATATTAGCATAGAAGATTTAGAAAAGGTGTTAGCGAAGTTTCTAATACCATTTGGAAATAAGATAACCGATATCGTGCAAGTAGAAGTAAAGCGATTAGAAGCCAAGATCGATTTTACATGGACCCAAAGGAAAAACGACATCATTGAGGAACAATCAAACCCGTCCTTGGCGAGATCTGATATGGACCAACCAGCGCAGCAATTGGACAGAAGGACACAACCTACAAGCTCCAAAGGTATGAAAAAAACACCCACAGTCAAAACTACGAGTGCATCAACAGTACCTGCCTTGCAACCTCCTTCTATGACAGCGCGCTCACAGCGTGCCAAAACACGCGCCGACGTACAAAGTACTAATAACACCCGTATTAATAAAGATATAACACCTTCCACAAAAACTGTTCCACTGTTAACAAAGTCACTGAATACTCGGGGACTACAAATGACATGTACTCCAACATCCATTGTCAATATCACGAACACAAAAAATACACCACTGACACTGACGACCCCAGAAAATATATTCGAAAGCATTCGATTTGATGAGCCAGCAGAAGACCAAACACCATCAAGTGACGCTCCGTGGCAAACAGTCCAACATAAACAAAAATATTATCGTCGGCCTAACCACAGGAATCTTATTCACGGAAACGGAACCGCCGATGAAGACCTACATGTCGTTGAGCGAGTAAAACGTATACACGTATGTTTTCTGAAGCAAGACACAACCGAAAATTCCCTAAAAGAATATATGAAAAAGAAAAATTTTTCTACTGATTACGTAGTTAAAAAACTGACACTATAACACCAGCATTACGCTTCTTTTGTTATCACTGTCCCTAATAGCAAGTTTGACTTTTTTATGAGGGCTGAAAACTGGCCAAAACAAATAGAGGTAAGCCCGTGGTTTCATAACAGCGGCGGACGTGCGAGGCGCATGTCCACCCTCTCATCCAGCCACGAGTCAACTAGCGGTTCGTCCCGAGCCCGAGCCACAGTACGAAGGGGCCACCAACCGGTCTGCGCACGCGTCCCGGACAAATGCTAGTTGCGACCGGTTACGTTATATACCTTCGCGAGTAATTGTAATGTGCCACCAAAACATCGCTTCACTAAATAGTAAGTCCCACAAGTTGGAAGTCTTACTTGAGAACGATCTTAGGTGTGATATCCTAGCTTTAACTGAGCACTGGTTAACTGAACCTAATCTAAAATGTATCGATCTTAACGGGCATAAGTTAGTCTCACATTATTGTAGAAGCCGAATAGCTCATGGAGGGTCATGTATATTTGTAAACAAAGACGTTAAATGTATCGAAAATGTTAACTTAGTAACACTGTCTGTAGAACGAGATTGTGAAATTTCAGCTATTGACTTACTAGATTTTGGTATAACTGTTATTTGTATATAGCGAACTGGTTTGGCTCATGTCAATGATTTCTTTGCTTGTTTTGAACGACTGCTCGATAAGCTAAGCGAGGACGATACAAAATTTGTCATATTAGGGGACATAAATATTAATGTCATAGGTAACATTAACTCGGAACAGAAAAAACTTACTGATTTAATGAACACCCATAATATGTATCATGCTGTGGACTTTCCAACCCGTATTACGTCATCAACATCTACTAGCCTTGACATTTTATTCTCAAACCTACCATCTGGGACAGTTCAAGCTGCCCCATTGGCCACCAATCTCAGCGATCATCACGCTGTCCGGGGAGAAGTTACATGTACACAGAGTGCTCCAGAACTTCCCACCCGTCTTGTAAGAGATTTTTCACAGCACAACCATATGAACTTTGTTGCATCGGTCGACAGCGTCGACTGGTACGAAATTCATAGGCGCAACCAATATGTTAATGAATTTGCTATAGCAGTTACCAATATTATTAAAAATAAATATAGCATATGTTTCCCATTAAAACGCAAACCAAACAAAAATCTAGACACGTCGTGGGTTAATTCCGACATAATAAATTTTAAGCAATTACTTTTTGACATAACAGACCTACATAATTCATATCCAAATAATTCCATAATTAATTTGTTTCTGAAAAATCTTAATGAAAAATATGACATACTAATATACAACCAAAAAACAAACTACTATAATAGAATAATACAAAATAGCAATAACGCATCGAAGTCTATGTGGAATATTGTGAACAAAGAAAGGGGAAAGAAGAACGCTCTAAAAATCGATTTTTCTGAAGTAATTAAAGACTCGAAGGGTCAAATGTTTGACACGCTTAAGGAAGCGGTAAATTCAATTAATTCGCGATTTTTGAGTGCATCTGTGGCGTGCGGTGCACCTAAGGCAGACCTTGCTAGTGTAAGCAACTCCTTGGTAGCACTATGCACGCCCGCGGATCGTACTATGAGACTTTTAAATTTTACAACTGATGAAGTATATAACATAGTAACTACACGGATACACCCCAAGCGGACGAAAGAAACATAGTAACTACACTGATACACCCCAAGCGGACGAAAGATGTACATGGAATATCCATGGAACTTATTAGAATGGCTATATCATCGCTCGCCCCCGTTTTAGCTTTCCTGTTTAATTTATGCCTTAAAAATGGTACGTATCCAACTGCTATGAAGGTAACAAGAGTGGCTTCGATATATAAAGGAAAAGGTAAGCGAGAAGATATGGATGCTTATAGACCTGTGTCCATCATACCTGCTGTGGCAAAAATATTTGAAAATGGTTTGAGTTCGAGGCTCTTAGAGTTTTTGACATCAACGAATGCCCTATCAGATCGCCAGTACGCATACCGTGAAGGTAGATCCACCACCTCTGTAACGAGGGAAGTAGTTCACTGTGTTTTGGCTGCTCGCGAGCGCAGGCAGCATGTTGCTGTTCTATGCTGCGACCTCTCGAAGGCTTTTGACGTCGCAGACCATGAAGTTCTTGCTCTGAAACTTAAGCACTATGGGATTGAGGGTAAAACGTATGCGGTACTGGCTGATATGATGCGGGGTCGCTCTCAGATAGTAGTTTCGGGAGATGGAAAAACATGCTCCGATGCCATGTTTGCCATGATGGGAGTGGCACAGGGCTCATCTGTTTCAAATATTATGTTTTCCCTTCTCCTGAATGATCTGCCTGTGGCTGTGACAAGTGCACACATATTTATGTACGCTGACGACGTTGCTGCAGTGGTTACAGCACCCACAGTGGATCAGCTAGAACAGAAGCTGAATATTGCGGCGTGTGACTTGGCCCAGTGGTTTTAAATGAACGGACTAGTATTAAACTTAGCAAAGACACACTTTATCCACTTCTGTCTATCAGGCCACGTTACGAGACCACTATCGGTCTCAGTAGACCAGGTCAAGATAGAGCAAGTAGCTAGTACACCCTTTTTGGGATTTGAAATTGACAGGAGCCTGACGTGGGACAGCCACATTCATAAGGTTTGTGGCAAAATAAGCAGTGCATGCTTTGCACCCAGGAGGGTTTCCAGGGTGGTCTCCGTGGAGGTGGCGCGAGCATGCTATTTCGCTACGGTTCAGTCCGTGATCCAGTACGGCACAGAGCTATGGGGGCGCGCTGCTGATTGGGAGCGCGTCTTCAGAATGCAAAAGCGTGCCGTAAGGGCCATTGTGCGAGTACCACAAGACATCTCTGCGAGACCTTTCTTTGCACAGCTTGGAATCCTCACACTGCCCTCCTTATTAATCCTTCAGGTGGCAGTGTTTGTGAGAAATCACCCTGACCTGTTCAAAAGATACAGAGACGTGCATCACTACAATACTCGCAATGCTGGTAAGCTAATAGCTGTCCCACGCTCCTTGTCAAAGTCAAGCAAGCTGACACATGTTATGGGACCAACAGTATATAATCGACTGCCGGATTACATTTCGGAAGCCGCAAGCTTTACTGCCTTTAAATCGCGCCTAAAGAGCTGGCTCATCGAGCAAAGTTTTTATTCGCTAGATGAATTTTTTAGTCTGTAAATAAATAATGACTTTACAAGTAGTTTACGATTTTGTAAGAATGATTTTATTTGTATCAACGATTTATGTAATTGATTTATAATCAACAAAGTGCATAGTACAAAAAGTATACCTACATAATTGTGTTGTGTAGCTGTATATAAATTTTTCATTTATCATAAGATTTGACTTGTAAACTAATGTTTATTAATAAATTACTATGACTATGACTATGACTATGATTGGAAAAATTGTATTTTAAAATGAATTTCTTTCTTTGCCATTGACTACTATCTCACCTGACGGTAAGTGATGATGTGGTCGAAGATGTTGTTCGGGCTAACCTAGAATTACTGGCTCTCTAGGACAGCTGCCAGAACACATCGTTAGGTGCTTGGCTACAGATTTTCTACTTAGTGTAAATATAAGTTCTGCTTAAAAGACATCAATTGTCGGTTTTGAACATGGATTACGTCAAAACCATTTCATAGATATAGTTTGGTCGCGTTTAGTTTCCGTGGCAACGAATTCTGTGATTAGTGGATTGTTAAGGATCTCCAATACGTTTGTCTGCAATATATTGAAGACAGTAAAAGCTCTTGAATGTGTTTATTTCAGCTGAACGTTGAAAACCGTACGGTCCAATGCATGTGAAATGTATACTGGAGCGGAACTATGTTCTCAATCATACGTTGGAATTTCAATTTGCTTCAAATATTCACGTTCAGTTTCAAAGGTGAAATCAGTCTTTAGTCACGAATCGTTTTTTGTTGCAAAAACTTACTTCGTCTTCTAGCACTGAACAATGAGAACTAACTTTAAAAAAATGTTGGGATCTTAAAAACGATATTGAGGTCAGAGTTGAGCAGTAAGACCATTTTGTCGATAGATAATAACAAAAACATGAAAGAAAACTAATTCGTAATTTGTTTTTTAATTCATCTTCCAGTTTTCGTCTAAATTGAAACAAATAGGTATTTATATTTTACAAATTCTTGGAGCACAAAATTTTATAGCGATATTGGAGGAAGCGGGTTCGAGACCCACCCGGGGCATAAAATTTTGTGCTGCAATAATTTGTAAAATATTGTTTTCGCTTAGCACGCGATTGTGCTTGTAATCATATTTAGAAATATTTAAGTGATTATCCTGGTTTTTCAACGACCACGCGTAAGTGACTTACTCAATGCAAATCCACCTTACGAAACATAAACCTCTAAACTAACCCTTCGGGGAAGTTTTTCCTTTTATCCCGTGAATCTTCGGAAGGGCCAACTTCGAAGGATTAACTCAGTCCTAGTTCATACATTATTTGGCTTTGGAGAAGTTTCCTTCATATCTTATTAAGTATTTTACCAGCAAGTGTTTCCAAAATCATAGATTTAAAAAAAAAATCCAAATGCCAATTTCACCAAACTAGGCATACGAAGAAGTGCTAACTAGACACTATTCCAAAATAAAAAAAATGTTGTTGAATTTGATATATATAAAAATAAATGAATATGGACAGTACCATTATTATTTCTGAAATCACTTGTCATAAAGGTCAAAACGAAGGAGTATTCTTTTTCCCATTACCAGATTCCAACAACATATAAAATCTGCTAGGTACTAGTTTTGACGTTCTATAATAGCAAGGGCCGCTGTGGTCTGCGGTGAAGCACTCTTAGTAAAGCATAGCTCGGAAAGGAACTATTTACTTTGGATTTAAAAACGCCCAGGTTGTATTTTCCAGAAGACAGTATTCATGTAAGACTTCAATAGTCATAGTACTGCAGGGGGCTACAGCTCAAATGATGCCAACGGTGATGCGGTGGAGGAATGGGCGGAAGCACAGAACCTCACCTTAATCCATAATGCCAAACTACCATCGTCATTTAATAGTGGACGATGGCAACGAGGCTATAACTGATACACGATCAGATATCATCTTTTCTAGCAGCAATGTCAGCTCTCTCTGTAAAAAAATTGTCTACCAACCCATCCCAAGAACTCAACATAAACCTATTGGCTGCTGCATTGAATCTGCCGTAAAACCACAAACTGTGCCCTTCAGGCGGAGATTTAACTTCACCAAAGCTAATTGGGAAAAGTTTGCTGACGGAATCGACCAAGGACTCAAAGATAACCTAGAACCTATAACAAGCAATAACGAAAAGTTCGTTGACATTGTTTGGTCAGTTTCACGCCAGGACATTCCCAGAGGCTGTCGTACAGTGTATATACCCGGTCTGAGCAAGGATTCTATCACACTTCTTGAAGAATATGAATCCTCTTACAACACAGACCCATTTTCCGAACACACTTTAGAACTAGGGGAAGAGCTCATGCACTCTATCGGGGAAAGCCGCAAAGAGCAGTGGATGACACTAGTGACGAATATAGATATGACACACAATAGTAAGAAGGCCTGGCGAACTATACAGAAACTAACCAACGATTCTCCTGTAGCTAAAAATCCTGGTCATGTGACTGCTAACCAAGTGGCCCACCAACTTCTTCTCAACGGAAAATCACAAAACCTCTTGCCCAAAATCCAAAAACTACCAAGTTCTAATCAATGTAACGATCACATAAGCAAACCTTACACTAACTGAAATAATTCAAGGAATAAAGTCCTTCAAAAATGGTAAAGCAGCCGGTCTTGATGACATCACTGTTGTTCAACTAAAACATCTCGGACCAGCTGCGATATCGTGGCTTTTAGCTCTATTCAACACCTGTATCAAAGACACAAAGATTTCAAAATACTGGCGGCAAGCAAAAGTAATCGCTTTGCTAAAACCAGGAAAATGCCCAAAAGACCCTAAGAGTTACCGCCCTATATCCTTACTATGCCACACGTTCAAGCTTTTTGAAAGGCTATTGCTCAATCGTCTTATACCAATTACAGACCCAAACCTGATTCCTGAGCAGGATGGTTTCAGACCCGGGAAGTCCTGCACAAACCAAACTCTATTATTGACACAGTTCATAGAAGACGGGTTTGAAGCGAATAATGTAACTGGTGTCGTATTTGTCGATCTATAGGCTGCTTATGATACAGTTAACATTCGACGCCTCCTGGTAAAAGTAAGCCATCACGTTCAGGATCCAGGATTCGTGCGTATTTTAAGCGAAATCCTGAATAACCGCCGTTTTCAAGTTCACCTCAACAACGATAAGAGTAGATGGCGCCGTCAAAAAACGGTCTACCCCAAGGCAGCGTACTGGCCCCTGTTTTATTTAATATTTACACGAATGACCAGCCTTGCTCTCTTAAAACACAGCGCTTCCTGTACGCAGACGAACTTGCATTAGCTGCTCAGACCCCAAGCTTTGAGGAGGCTGAAGAACTTCTGACGATGGCACTAAAGGAACTAGAAGACTATTGTGATGAAAATGCTCTCCGGCCCAACCCATCTTAAACACAATCCTGTGTCTTCCACCTCCGCAACCGTCAGGCTAACCGACCTATAACATTGTTTGGCGAGGCGTGAATATAGAGCACTGCCCTAACCCATGTTACTTGGGCATAACCCTAGACAGGGCTCTGAAATACAAAGACCACTGTCATAAAGCAAAACAAAAAGTAAATGCTAGAAATAATCTGCTTCGCCGCCTTACATCTACCCCTGGGCAGCAACCCCACACGTCCTTCGCACAACTGGTATGTCCCTTTCATTCTCCGCAGGAGAGTTTGCTTGTCCCGTGTGTTACCGTTTCGCTCATGCTGAAGAGGTTGATGTGGCTTTGAACGATACCCTCCGCATCATTACAGCGTGCCTTAAGCCTGCCCCCGTAAAGCTTTACTAGCTACTATATCCTCTTGCAGGTATTGCTCCACCAGATATCCGACGTAAGGTAGCCTGTTCACAAGAAAAATTCAAACAGCAAACTGCTAGCCGTCACCCTATGTTCGACTATCAGCCACCTCCAGCTCGCTTAAAGAGCCGTAAAAGTTTCTGCCGAGTTACAACTTTTTGGGAAAAAAGTTGCGTAAAGGAGGAAAGAATTGAACTTTGGCACAAAAAATACGCCACACCCACAAACTATGTTACCCCAGCGGAACATCTACCTCCTGGTAACGAACTGCAGTGGCCAATTTGGAAGTCACTCAACAGGCTCCGTACCCAAGTTGGTCGCTGCAAAACTAACCCGGCCAAATGGGGAGTAAGGGACAGGTTAGATGTGAGTGTGGTGCCCCTGAGCAAAATATGGCACACCTACTGTCATGTCCCCAGTGCCCAACCACCTGCACACAAGATGACCTCATGTATGCATCTCACAGGTCCGTGCAGGTAGCCTCCCATTGGGCAAACATCATCTAAGGTTCAATTATTTATTATTATTTATATTATTTTGATTAGCCATTGATACGAGATGAATGAATGAATGTTAAAAGTAACTGAGATAGTTCCTTGGCGGTTCGCACATTAAATGGAGACGCAAAGTACTTTGTGCGTTTCTTTAAAATTTCAATTTGAAAACGGTGGTTTCGTGTGGCGGTGGAACAAAAATATATTAGATTGTGCACTTCCATTGCGCTACGAAATATATCCGGCAAAAGATAGATAGTTAAAAAAACTGATTGTGGCGAATGTTCCAGATTTTAGACTTTTATCTTAGCAAGCTTGCAAAACTAAATAAGAGTGCAAGAGTGCTGGGCTGCCCATGAGGTGGCGGGCTGCCCGTAGGGTGACGGGCTGCCCATGGGGTGCCAGGGTGACCGTGGGGTACGAGGCTGCCCATCGGGTGCAGGGCTGCCCGTGGGGCGCAGGCCTGCCCGTGGGGTGCCCGGCTGCCCGTGGGGTGCTGGGCCACCTGTGGGGTGCCGGGATGCCCATGAGAGATGCCCGCCATTCTAACGAAAAAATAATGATTGAAATCAGACTGCGCGTTAATAAATTACAACTATACTGTACATTCAGTAGTTTTGAAGTGATGCGCGGCCAGGATACAGACAGATAGACAGACAGACAATTATTTAAAAAAAGTACAGATTTGGCAACAGTATCAACGACAGAGTGTTTCCAAAAATTATTTTCAAAATATCTTCAATGTACAGAATTGGACCGTTTTATTATATGTAAGTATAGATATAAAGATTGGGTCCTACCATCAGAAATAGAGTTGAGTCATTGAAATTTACAATTAGTACGACTATTATATAAAATAGTTCGAATGTTTGGGGATTTTCTTAAATTACTTACTGTCGTTACTGCTTATTTTATTCTTTGGATTATGGATTGTACGATGTTGATTATTTAACTTTTCTGACAGTAAAATAGTAATTCTAGATAAAATATGGATAAAACTGTGACTTTAAGGCTTAGTTTTGTAAACAGATCCAAACGGTTTATATTTTATCTACAAGGGTAGACCTTGAAATGATCTTTCATCTGTAAGTGATGATGTGATCGACGGTTTCAGGCTTAACAGGAGCACGCCATACAGTGGTGACATATTTGACTACTTTATGTGGTAGTCTTTCGTGCGACAGATTAGAACACTCCTTATCTTCCTAGGAGTCGTAAGAACGACGAAAGAAAAAATACCAGGTGGGCAGCAGTGCCTTCTGAAGAACTGCTATCTTATACTGCGATCCAAGCTTGAAGCAGTGATGGCTCAGTGGCATTAGCTATGGACTGCCACGCAGCAGGTCCATGGTTCGGATCCCGCCGCGGGCTTGAGCTTCACCGCATGGTGGAAGGGTATTTTGCGAATGACCGCCTGGCTAGCGACCACCCTCAAGTAAAAAATCTGTCAACAAGCAACTAACGGTGTGTTCCGGCAGGAGTCCTTGAGAGCCAGAGAAATTACAGGCACATGAGATTTACCGACTATGTCTCAAAGTTGTAACGGCTGGTTTCTTGCCTGTGCCTTACAGACTTCCCAACTGCCCTATCTAATATTGAGTACACAAATCATTGTGATCAAACTAGAAAGAAAAGAGAAGAAATAATACATCTTCGATTAGCTAATGTCAGTGTCAACTGGTATGACATCTGACTTTGATAGGTTTGTCGATGGATTTTTCAAGATCGTCATCGGCCAGGAGTTGCCTGATTTTCTTCTGAAGAGGGGCAACGGCGAGAGGACTCCATTTTTGCAACGAGAGATACGACCGCCTTCCCATATGGAAATTACTAATTTTGGCGAGTGAGGAGCCTCTTCAACCTGATTCTTCAGCTTCGATCTTCGAACGCCACTTGTACTTCACGCCATCTCAAAGGCCGAGTCCAAATTTAACACGCGGTCCTCACCGCGTCTGTGTCTGATGGTAACCTGAAATTCCTGCAGGACACATTTTTCTACAACCAAGGAACCCCAGATCGGGTGAGTGTTAAGCTCCATAAAAAAATTAGTACATCTATATCACAAAAGTTGAAACTAAGTATGGTTATTTTGTCTTTGCCAGGGTTCCTTAGTCTACGTCTGAATCCCATCTCGGTAGTCTCCCACGTCTCCTACCCTTGCATACCTACCACGTGCGCCGACTCGCCTACGGCTGAACACGCGGTCCTGGTGGGGTGCTGCAGCTAGATATCCGGTGGGCGGTGGCCGCACAGCTGATCTGAGCAAGCTATTGGGTATTGGTAGCTAGAGAGATTCACCTCTCTACCTACCCCTCCTTTTCTTTTAGTCCGTCCCTACTAAACATATTAAATTAAGAAACAGAACACGTTTTTTATGTGTCTACCTGGGAGGATAACCCTTCACTAGCTGAGGCGCCCAAAATTCGAATAAAAACTAATGTAATAAGTTACAGGCTAGTGAACGGTGCTCTCTCCCTATACTGTTATTATAGTGTCTTAGCTAAAAGCTTAATATTAAATAGTCTACATAACAATAACATAATTAAAGACACCAACTTCCACCATATGTTGTTTTCTTTCTCAAGCCACTATCATAGGGATAATTAGAAAAGGTTACAAAGTGACGGGTGCAATGCAATTCTTGACTTGTGACGAAATGCATCTGTTATAGGCAGAGGTTAGTCCGATTAACATCAGGTGGACCTCGCACTTGTTCCGTCACAAAAACAAAAAACAATTAGAAAAAAAAAATATCTCCAAGATCTCCAACGGTTCGCATAATGCCCTTACATCAAATGCAATTTTCCATTGATATAATTGCTTCTATGGGTTAGTTTAATAATACAATACTATATTACAAGCGTTAAGTTATTAACTTACCCGTTATAACGTAACGTTATCACGTTGCAGGGAGTTATTGAGTGACCCTTTGCGAGCATTACTGTTTAATCGCCCTGATAAAAGGACATATCAGTTTTTATAGCTCTCTGTTCTATGCCTTGGGTTAATGACTGTCTTAGTAAGCAATACTTGCTGATTAGATTATTTTCATACCGAAAAAAATAGTGACATTGTGGTTTATCTACAAAACTGATATTTACTTATATGCCTTTGTTGTCTTATGTGCTAGTTCATCATTGCGGTTAATTAAAAAGAAATTCTTCTATAATTTTTGATTTATTCTTTTCATTGTGAAATGCTTCATTTGATTTAGATTACATATTACCTACCGCCATTTCAATGGTATCAGGTAATAAAATTAAACGATTAAAATGCGATTTGATATTGATCTGTATACGTCAGAAATACTTGTTTCTTTACACTTAAAGTAGCTTAAAAGTTGGAAGACCATGATGAAACATAAGCTTGGTTGTTGACTTAAACAGGAAAATGGCTAATGAGATATATTTCACAAATTGTAATTTAATATTTCAAAAAAACTTGAAAAATTTGTAAATACATACAATGTTGAGTGACAATTCTACCTATTTTTCTTGCTTAGTCGAGATGACTTCGTTATCGCCACGGAGCCCAATTGGATGAATATTTGACGCGTTTGGTTTGTATTCAACACGAAGCATCGTTAATAGATCTTGACTTTATGAGCATATAATCTATGTAATAGTTTTTTATATGCTGAAATATAAAAACAATATTATCTTAAAATATTATTAAAAAATTTGATATTTGAATTATGGATTTCGGCAAAGTTACGCCTTATCTATCCTATTAGAAAATACAATGGCAGTGAAAAATATATAATAACGTAAATGATAATAAATCAATTACTGTTACTGCAACAAATACTAAGAAATAAATTGTTTTATTTAAAAATTTCAATCACGTATATTTTTAATTATTCGATGCGGTACACCCTCTGCCTTTTTTGCTTTTAAGTCGATAATTAATAAAACAACATTTAAATATTCCATCAACTGGACAAACAAACCTTTGACCTAAACAAATCAAACCCTCAAGATTTATACTGACATTTTATCTGTCCACTCACAAGCATAAACCTGGTACGAATACCAAATAAGTATTAAGTATTCATACCAGCTTCACAATTAATCGAGTCACGCTACGTTATTTAGACGCGTTTCGTTGTAGCTTCGTTAAAATAACCCTGTTATGTCATAACGTTTATAACGTAACCTAATTATGTATAGCGGTGCTCGGGATTATTCGGAAAAATAACAGGCTAATATGAAAGGCGACGGACGTGAGCTACGAAGTACGAGCTTAGAACTTATTTCGTTGTTTTTTTTGTTCCGTGGCACGTACAGGTTAATTTTTTATTATAGGATTAGAAGGTTGACAAATATTTATGTAGGTTATTTAGGCCGTGATATGAAATGTAAATATTGAGATTTATTTACGTTTTTTTAATAAAATTGTTGTTTTTGCGATTGTATAAAACCCTAACGGTTATAAAACAACGCAATGACGTGCATAATTTTGAATTGACCCTAAAAGCGCTGACGTCATGACTGCTAATAATATGATTTTGAATTTGATAAGTCATGGCAGCTTTTAAAATGTTGTTTATAGTTTTAGTTGAGATATAAACATTTTTATATCGGGTATCTAAAATTGTATACCACAAACGCTTGGTTTTTAAAATTAATCCTTTTATGTATGAGATTTTGATGACCCAAAATCAAAAGGCAGCAGATCTATACAATGATCCAAACTTGTAGGAATATTATTATATCACAATAGACTATCTACTCGCGGCGAGGAACAGCGGACGAAGCGAAGGCGTAGCGAGTAGGTACGCTTTGACGAGATAGCGAGAAGACTAAAGCACTGCGTACCCACAGCTCCGGAGCTGTCATAGAATTACTTCACTTCTAATAAGACATTTGTGCCTTATGCCTAACCTTTTTTTGTTGACGTTTTCGTGCATGTAATTTGGGACTAATTATTTTCATGAAGATGAAGAAGCTAATATTGAGAAATTTCATTAGTAGGTATTAAAAATCTTGGTTTCTGTAATCCCCTCCCTTCAGTAGGGAATATTACGCCCTCCCTTCCCCTAACCACAATACGTAATATGTACTAACATATACCATATCTAACTAAAGTCCTTTCAGTGCATGGAGGTGTAAACATTATTTTTAATTATTATTATTTAAATAAATATATTTTCCGGTACCCCCCACCAATCCAGGGGGATGCTACATCCCCCTCTCCCCCTCCACCCCTTCCTATAGTAGATATGTATGTATACTGATTCTAAAGTCCTTCCCGCACACCTACTCATGATACCATCAAAGCAAAAAGGAGATTTAAAATAAACTATAAAAAATATGACGCTGTATTTTGCTTGACACACTCCGAGACAAACTGTCACGTCTCATTCGTCCAGAATACCAGTAATAACAATTGCTAGAGTGACAACACCTAAACACTGTAGTATACTGGATGTAGACACTAGACTACTGATTTGAGGATAAATATCTGACACTGCGGTTGTCTTCTCTCTGGAGTTTTGCTCAAAAGGCTTAATATCTGGTAAGATTCGGATGACGAATACAAAAAAACGTCGTCCAAACCACCTACCTACGTGTTTCGAGCTCTTTGTTCTTCGACAATTAGTTTCTTGCAACAAATATGTGTCGTGGAGTTTTGACAGGTATTGAAATTGATTATATTCAAAATCAAATATTTAGGTTAAGGTTCCAGAATCGACCTTTGCAGTTGCATTTCCAGCAAAGTGGCTGCGGCTGGCAGTTTTGCTATGAAATCCTTTTCAACTTTGTCTCTTTGATTACAAGGTACGTTTAGTACGTACAAACTAACAAGTTCAATTATAAAATTCAAAATTTACTAGGCGAAAAAATATAGTAATGTGCGGGATTCGAACCCGCGACATTCACCCCATTAGCCGGGGTATACTCTGACCGACTGAGCTAACATGATAATGGCTCATAACTATATTTTTTCCCCTCGTTCTTTGTTCTTCTCGTTCCCATACCATCGTATGGGGATGATGTTCAAGTTGAGTCCTTTTAATTCTGTGTTTGAGTCCACGGTGACTTGCAACGTGGCTCATTTCTTATTATTTTATTTTGAAATTTTTTTTTATGTAATGGTCTTTTATTTTTATGTAATGGCACATTTGCATGTAACCGCGGACGCAAGTTGTACGCGTTTTTATTTTATTTATATCTAGCCTTTGACCACTATCACACCTGATGGTAAGTGATGATGTGTTCGAAAATGTTGTTTACGCTATTCTAGAATTACTGGCGCTCAAAGACAGCTGCCTCAACATACCGTTAGGTTCTTGGCGATATATTTTCTACTTGAGGTTGGTTGCTAGCCAGGCGACTAATGCAAAAAGAAAACAAGTACATAAGTACAGAAATATATTAACTGTGCTTGTAAACTTCATACGCATACCAGTGATACAGATGTGGTCACAGGTCACTAAAACCAGATTAATAAAAAACTAAACTAAAATGGTTCCTATAATCAGTATCTCTTACGTGCACACTAGACAGCAATACTGTACAAATAAGAGGGAATGATTAACGGACTTCGTTATTTTTTAATACTGGGTTATACAATTTTAGATCCCATAACATGTTGCGAGCAAAAGAAGTATTTTTTTAAACTATGCATAAAAATCTTCATTATGTAGTGTTCTACTTGAAATATACGTACACACGTAGGAAAAGTAAGCAAAATGACAACTTTTGTCTTGGGACTTTGCATTCCATCTCGTGTCGGATTACCAGCTTTAAAACGGAGTTTCGTGAATATTTTTGTTTAGTGTGAACTTGCTGCGGAAATTGAAACATTTTATTCAAAGAAACTTCATTATCTATACGTAACTAACTTCAAAGTCTGATGATACTCGAGAAACTTGTTTGTCTATCAGTTATCAGTCCGAGCAATATGTCGTGGCAATTGCCTTAGGATATAAATAAATATTCCTTAAATTGTTCCTCCAACAACATCACTAGAACATAACTATAGTTTGATTATATAGCTGGCTTCTGAGAAGTGGTCAATATGGGAAATGGACATTATGGGGTGCTTAAAAATAAAAGGACTGGTAACATACCAATCCTTATATTTTAAAGCAGTATTGAAGAATGCCCCGTGGTGTGCCGGGTTCGATTGCTACCTTCCTATTCCTTCTCGTAGGTGTCGTGAGAGGCGACTAAAGGAAAAATACCAACCAGTGCCTTCTGAAGAACTGACAACTTGTAATGGAATCTCCAAGACGCCTGTCAACCATAGAGATTATAGCAAATCCCTCTTGTTCAACGGTAGACGTTCCGGTTGATGTGATGATGACGATGATGATTAAAAAATAGAGAAACATTTTTTTTTGTGCTTTACTGGATAGCACTTCGCCACTATCTCACCTTATGTTGAGTGATGATGCGATCGATGATGGAGCGCGCTTACCCAGAAGGTCTACTTGCTATTCACTCGCGTTTTGAAGACCCCCACATATTGTACTTAACTGGACAACAGACTCAGGCAGGGTGTTCTTCTCCCTTGCGGTTCGTATAATGAACGAAGAAGAAAATCGCTTCGTTAACTTAGACAAACTGGTGTTATAATCAGACATGAAATTAGCAACCTACTTACAAATATCGCGCCTGTATTTCATAAAAAAGTTTCGTTGCAAGTTTTATTTCCTCTTGCTAGTTTCCTACGGACAGTAATATAGAATTATTTATTGGAATGCTCAAATAACAAATAGTGTAGCGAAAGCCCCCTAACCCATATATTAAGTGGGTATCCACTGGAACCGGAACTCTCTTCCAGTAACTTGCTCCATTAATCTTTAGCTAATAAAGAGGACTATTGTGCTAAGTGTACGCACTGTTTTGTACCTTGTCGTAATAATGTCGCAAAGAATTTTATGGTGTTTTCAAATGTTTTTGATTATCCTTAATGTGATAGAGTGTTATGGTAATGTACTTTGAAGTGCATAAGTACAATTGCTGAACCATTGTCGATGGTGTATGAAATGGACCGTAGCGACAGCTTTGTCGTTTAGATGTCATAGGCACTTATTTATCACTAGCTTTCCTGCCGTGGCTCCGCCCGCACGTATGTCAGTTATAACGCAAAACCATTAACCTCTTTTTGCGCAGTTGGATAAAAACTATGCTATGCCCTTCCCCGGGCCCAAACTATTCTCGTACCAAATTCCATCCAAAACAGTCAAGTGGTTTTTTAGTTTATTCGTTGCATACAATAATAGAAAAATCGAAAAATATAAAACTTTCCATTTTATAATATTAGTGTAGATATAGATTGATATGTTATTACATTTAAAAATCTTTATGATGTAATATTATGTCTAAAAATGTATTTTATGTAAAATTTAATCAAAATATACCTTACCTTATTACAAATTAGTTTGTGTTCTAATTTTACTACTTTTAACCGGCAATATCCGAGTTAAGGTACGAAAACCGCAGGATGCAGGTTCGAATCCCACTCAAGAACAAACATTTTGTTTTCTGGAAATCTGTAAATGTGATATTCGTTTAGGATACGATTTTGCTCGAATTCATATAATAATAAAATACTATATCACCTCTCAATCTCGGAAAAGTGTTATTTATCATCAAACTTTGCGCGAAAAAATACTTTTTATCTGCTAGCGTGGTAAAGTTATATATAGTCAAAACGGCATATATGTCTATAAAATATTATACCAGCAAAAAAAATCTTTGAATATTACCGGTTTTTAGTAATTTTACTTACTTTTTATTTTTTTTGATAGCTGCTCATATCTTACCTGATGGTAAATGATGATGTAGTAAAATATGTTGTTCATGCTAACCTAGAATTAGTGGCCCTCACACAGCTGCTGAAACACACCGTTCGGTGCTTGGCAACAGCTTCCTACTTTAGAGTGGTAGCTATAGCCAGGCGGGCATTAGCAAAATGCCCTACCACCATGCAAACTAACTAAAATTTACTACATTATTTAAACAGTTCTTCTTGCAATTTTCCTCACTGGAATGAGGTGAAAAATTGAGTGTTGCACTTGGCAGCAAAGTTATCTTGCGTCTCGTACACTTGAAACCTTCGGTACGCTCAGGATTCTATATTTCAAACCACTTGCTTTGCACACCGAAGCGAAAGTCGAAGCGCTCGTAGCGATGTTTGCTTAGCAGTTCTGACCCGTTAAGTTGGATGGGTGACCGCTAATGACATACTACTGAACACTTCCGTGCTTCGGAGGGCACTTTAGGCCGTCGGTCCCGGTTGTAGTCTTAGGATGGCAGTCGTTATACCATGGTGGTAGGGTATTTTGCGAATGCCCGCCTGGCTAGCTCAAGTAGAAAATCTGTTGCCAAACACCTAACGGTGTTTTCCGGCAGCTGTACTTGAGAGCCACTAATTCTAGGTTAGCCTGAACAACACTTCGATCACACCATCACTTGCCATTGTGACGGTAAGTGATGATATATATCAATAGATTCATCTTGATGTCCCAGGTGAGACTAGGTACATAAAAAAGTGAAAATTAAAAACGAATTGACGGACTTAAGACGCCATAACTTGATAAAGAAAAAAACTCCCAAACCAGTGGGGTTTCAAAATGAATGGCTTTAAAAAAAGATTCCATAAATGTCGTATCACTTGCTGTTTTAATTTCAAAGGAACGATAAAACGCTTAACAAAAAAAAATATTTGCAGTCGGGTTATTTAATTTTTAGGGTTCCGTACCCAAAGGGTAAAAACAAGACCCTATTACTGAGACTTCGCTGTCCGTCCGTCCGTCCGTCTGTCACCAGGCTGTATCTCAAGAATGGTGATAGCTAGACAGTTGAAATTTTCACAGATGATGTATTTCTATTGCCGCTATGATAACAAATACTAAAAATAAAATAAAATAAATATTTAAGGGGGGCTCCCATACAACAAACTTGATTTTTTAACAGATAATGGTACGGAACCCTTCGTGCGCAAATCTCACTCGCACTCGGCCGGTTTTAATTAATTTATACTTGTTTTAAATAAAATTAACTAGTTGGTTACAGATTTATTTTATTTATATAGTACCTGCCATTCATAAGAAGAGTTAGAGTTTTCGAGAATGAAAAAATATAGTAATAATTCAAACACGGGTAGAACTAACTACTTATTAGTCAATATCACGATTGACAATATTTCGGCTTCTATCGGAAGCCTTCATCAGGATCTTTAATGTGGTACGTGAGTTGATTGTGTTTTTAAACTCCGTTGAATTGCAATGCTTATTCGATTATTATTATTAAATTTTAAAGCGAAATAGTGTTAACACTTGTCTGAGTTTGAGGATAAATTGTTTGCCGTATAACTTACATAACAAAACAAATTTTTTTTAGCAAATAATGGAATTGACTTCATCTTCAAAGAAGTGTGAAATAACTTGTTGAAGTCGGTACCGTGATAGTTCAAAAGTACCTGTTATCACAAAACTTTGCGCATGGTACCGACTTCGACAAGTTATTTCACACTTTTGGGTGTTGAAGTCGGTTCCATTTTTTGGTAAAAAAAAAATTCACACTTTTTAGTGACCCTTGCTACTTACAGGATCGATTATCAATAATTTTTAACATCAAGATAGGTAAATATTTTTTTGGTGTGTGTAACTCAAAAACGCCTTCACCGATTTTGATGAAATTTGAAATGGGGCCAAACGACAAGCATCACCTTTCAAACAAAAGAAGAATTTTTAAAATCGGTTCACCCAGTCCAGAGTTCTCAGGTAACAAACCTTAAAAAAAAATACAGACGAATTGAGAACCTCATTCTTTTTTGGAAGTCAGTTAAAAAGAGTACCGATTTCTAATTAGCACGATAAGGTCGACTAGACTATCAAACATCTCGCGACTGAAATATATTTATTTTTACTTTGTCAACAACCCCCATACATACCTACACCCTTTTGAATAATTTCTAAACACTGAATAAAGGAAGTTTCATATAATTATAGAACCTGTTCACAAAATTTCACGAGAATCAGTTGAGAAATGTGACCTGTAGAAGAGAACAACCTGAAATCCGGTATCCATACTAATCCGGAATACGAAAGCATTTTTGTCCAAGCTGAACATCCCTTGCGCTTTGCTCTCGGTCGGTCGACAAATAAATGTGGTCCAATCGAGAATTGTCTATCTTAAACTATAAATATTAGCGCAAGTTTTTATTGTATAATTCTTTAACTTGGTCTCAAATAGTCAAGACTTTCTGGGAGAGATGCTTTTTGTAGATGCAAAATGCGTCAAAAAACGTTCCCGCTGCAGTACGTGTGCGTTGTTTTGAACATCACACGTAAGCTTATTTAATTTTGTCGAAAATGTTACCGAACACCTTTCGATAAAATGTATATAAGTATATAGTTTAATTATAAACCGGGAACTCATCATATTTTACACAACTTATCAGATCGCTTGGTCGAAGAGACGCGTGATCAAAATGCTGGCACATATTATGTGGCTCAACGAATAAGCATTGCAATTCAACGGGGCAATGCTGCCAGCATGCTGGGCACGCTGCCAACTGGTAGTGGCTGTAGAATTTGGACTGCATGTGAGTCTGCAATGACTTATAGGTTGTCTAAATGCTTTTATTGTTGTAGCTGTAGTGTTGTATATAGTTCGTAGTATTTTGTTTATAGAAGAATACCGACGGTTAAAATAACTGTATATAACTTGTTTACACAATATTGGGTACTAAATCCGCTATTATTTAACCTAAGGAATATATTTTATCCCATATCGCCTTCTAAAAGCCATGTTACTAAAAGGGCGTATAAACATTACAGAGATTAAAGATAGTTCACGATGGCATAGAGGAGGGCCTCTAGGTTATGGCCGTTGGACCGTATTTCAGCGTTTCCCGACAGTTCTCCAAATAGCGGACGTAAAAAGTAGTTTTTTTCAATAAAAAAAAGGTTTTACTAGCACAACATACGCCGTTATAAAGTTTTATTACGATATCCACCAATGGTGCTGTTAGTAGTGCAGGAGTCAATGCTGAATATTATTACTCTTAGGTTATGATTTTATATATAATATACTTTATCTTTAGTCTTAACTAATGTACGGATGTACACATGTTATTTTTATGTGATAGGAATGGGAGTCGTGTTTATAGAGTCCCATGTGGTGTTGAGTGGTAACATCTATCTTTAACAGATGCAATTTTGTCACAAGTGACAAACTGCATCTTTCAATCTGGAACTCACTTATGGCAATACTGCTGCATGGTGCTTGGCGGTAGGAATATGTATGATGACAGTATTTCCCGGACGAACTCGTCTATAAAGAGTTCTACTGCTACTGAAACTGTGTGTAGTACACACAGTTCGCATATTTTTTTATCTAAACATTTCGCTAATCTGCTTGGTCGTTTGTTATAGGGGAGATCCTATTGCCATGTGCTGGGTACAGTTGCGGACTGGAATTTCCTTATCAGAATATCCCATTATCTATTTCGGGAATAGGACCAATAGTCTCAAATCACTAAAACAAAGTATAACGCTAAACCCGAAAAAAAAAAAAACAGAAAAAATACGGGGAACAATTATAATCCATTCACCTATCAGTGGCCTGTGTACTCGAAGGGAGTATTAACTGAAACACCTAACCTCTTAGTGTTGCAACTCTAATCTGGTTTTAGTTTATCTAGATAGCACTTCCCTTTATCCAAAAGGCCGACGCCGCCGACTGGACGTTGACCAGCCAATCCACTATGCAAGTCTCGATGCCCGGCATCCGAATTAATATCCACCACAAGAACGAAGTTTTATCACGCATTCCGACCTGTGCCGCCACGCCGTGCACACCTGTCTACAGCTCCGCCAGTATCTCCCAGTGAGACCGCAATAGTCCCCGCACTATTGCCGTCTCACTCGGGTCATCGTTCCGACGCTAGTTGCAGACCAGTGCCTTGGAATACGCAGTCCTGACGAAGTTTTGTTTTGTGTGCAGAAGCTGAGCAGCCGCCGAACGCCGTGCAACGTGAGCTACGAGCTCGCCGTGCCGTCGCGCAGAGGCGCTCTAAGACGTCAGGCATTACCACCTACCCAAGTCCCTTGTTTCGGAACAACATCATATCGGGCTGGTGGTCTTGTTTTGACCGCACTTTTCGGTGCGCATTTCACAACTTTACTACTCGACACAACATTGTAACAGTGCGCGTAACAACACACTTTGTGCTGTTAAGCGACGTCGTTCAGGCGTGGGGTAGCGTCAGCCAAACCCGTCTGAACGATCAAATCCGCCATTTGCTGCGGTCGCAGTGTGACACCCTACGGTGACAACGGCCACTGTCGAACTTTTGGTTTAACCTTGCACCGTGGCCTTTCCCGCTTCACGGGTCAGCCGAAGCAAGCTGGGCTCCGGGATAACTGGCCTTGGGGTCGCCCCTAGTCAACCCCGGAATAGCGCTTAGGAGCACCCCTCTCCGCCGAGAAAAAAGCTCGGAGAGGGTACACAACTAGGGCACACCCTAGGTACACACTCCCTCTCACACAGTGAGCTCACAAGGTGTGTGAGGGAATTCAAACCCTTGATAGGGCGTCCTGAGTATTCCCCTCAGGATGCAGTCCCGTCCCTCTAACGGTGAGGTGCAGGTCCTTCAGACCTTCGCCCTCCGCCACCCCGATCTGTATGTTGCTCATATGCAACTCCTCGAAGAGGAAGCGAGTGCCCGCCTCACGGACACTCTTATTGCTCCCTCCGGGACTTCAATCCCGGAGGCCAACGTCCCTCCTCTGACCCGGTCCTTCTCAGAGGACAGTCCGCTTTCGCCCGCTCCGGGCCCAGACAACAGACGCACGGTGGTAGCCCCTCCCCGTGAGAGGTCTCGCTCGCGCTCACCGATCGGGAGGCCAGCGAGCACCCGTCCCTCCATCGCCGTTGTCGAGCCCACTTCGGACTCCGAAGCGGAGATGGAGGTAGATCCGAGTCGCGCCTTACGCACCGACTCGGACTCAGATAACGACGGCTATACCGTCGTAGATAGGAAACGCAAGCGTGCTCCTAAAGCCGCTAGTTGCGCAACTTCCGCCCCTCCCGCCAAGGCACCCGCTAAGGCCCCCGCCTCCGGCAAGAAGCCGACCCCCGCCCCGCGCCCCGCGTCTCCTCCCTCCGCTCCGGCCACCACTGCCGCGTCCCCTCAGGACGCGAGCGCGCGCCGCGAAAAACCGCCTCCGCCCCTGTTCATTCAGGACAAAACCAAATGGGACATGCTGTGCCGTTTAGTTTCGGATCGTGGGATCCATTATACTAATGCCCGCTCCACGCAGCAGGGCATTAAAGTCCAAGTGTCCACCATTAGCGACCACAGAGCGCTAACAAAGCTCCTCCGTAAAGAGAGCATAAGTTTTCACACTTATGCGCTCGAAGAGGAGAAAGTCCTCCGCGTTGTCATCCGCGGTGTGCCCAAGGAGGTACATACCGATTCGGTATGTGCCGACCTGAAGGCACAAGACTTCCCCGTACATGCAGTTCACCGCATGTACAGCGGGAAGGACCGCAGTCCCTACGATCTAGTACTCGTAGTACTAGATCGTACACCTGAAGGCAAGGCCATTTTTAATTTAAAAAAGGTCTGTGGCCTCTCAGGACTCGATGTCCAAGCCCCATACAAGAATGGGAGTCCCTCGCAGTGCCATAACTGCCAACTATACGGGCACGCCTCCCGTTTCTGCTTCGCTCGCGCTAGGTGCGTTAAGTGCCTAGGCGATCACGCGACAGCAGCGTGCACTCGCACCCGGGACTCGCCGGACCCACCCAGTTGTGTCCTATGCGGTGCTCAAGGGCATACCGCGAATTACCGTGGTTGCCCTAAAGCACCACGAGTGAACCACAGGGTGGCAAGGCATAGGCCGACCCGTCCCTCTTATGACCGCTACCAACGGGTAAGCCCTAAACTAACGGTAGTACCTGCCTCACAGGTAATACCCGCGCCGCTCCCAGCCCGTAACGCATGGTCTAAACCACCCAGTATGGTCAAGACCGTCGCTACCGCCCGCGCCCCGGCCCGCGCGCCCGCGCCCGCTCCCGCACCCGCCCGCGCCGCGGCCCCTGCCCGCGCACCGGCCCCGGCTCGCCCCGCGCTCCCGGCACCCGCTGCCAACACCGTTCGCGCCCCTCCCCGCGCCGCTTCCCGGCCACAAGCTCCCCCTATGCCATTGATGGCTGCCCCTCTTCAAGAGGCAATCAACCTAGTCAGCGATCTGGCTATGTCGGTTGACATCAATGAGGTACAAGAGCTATTCCACAAGATGCAATACGCTCAATCCCCAGCGGACGTGATCCAATACACATTGGAACACGCAAACTTACTAAGCGCCCTTAAGCGCTTCGTCCCCCAGGCCCCTCCCCAGTACAACCACTATGGGTAGTACAACCGAACGCAAGAAACCGTACTCAGTTTCGTTAGCGTCATTTAACGCTGACGGCCTCTTCAGACAACGTGACCTCGTCCACGACTTTTGTTGTACCCACCTTATCGATATCATATGCGTGCAGGAAACCTTTCTAAAACCGGGGAAGGCGAACCCTAGGTTTGCCAATTACAGAACGGTACGTGATGATAGAGTGAACTCCCGTGGGGGAGGCACTCTTATCTATTACAAAAGGTCCCTGCACTGCATTCCCCTACCTACCCCGACTCTTGTTAATATGGAAGCATCTTGTTGCCTCCTAGCTATGACTGGTCATCAACCTATAGTCATAGCGTCCTGTTACCAAGCTTGCTCCAAGCCGATCGTCCGAGCTGACTTAGAAGCCTTATTCTCATTAGGAAGCGCTGTCATTCTGATTGGCGACTTCAACAGTAAGCACATCCTATGGAATTGTAACGTCAACAATCCCAAAGGTATTGCACTTGAAAACCTAATCGCAGAACTTAACTTTGACATAATTGCGCCCACTGAGCCCACTCACTACCCTTATATGGAAGACCACCGATCTGACTTGCTTGACATGGCACTATTCAGAGGCGTAACACTCCGGTTACGCTCCATAGAAGTGGTTCACGAGCTTCACTCTGACCACCGACCCATTATACTGCGACTAGGTCCCAACCCAACGACTGACCTCCCCCGCCCCACTAAGACGATAGTGAACTGGAAGCAAGTAGGCGATGCCCTAAAGGCTATCAGTTCACCGGACCTTGACAAGATCCCTGACGACATCCTGACAAAAGATGACGTAACCTTTGCGATCGATTCGTTCACCAATCACCTCTCCACCGTAGTAGGTGCATCTGCAAAGGAGGTCATAGTGCCGGACGACCGGCGCCTTGTCATTCCAGCGGATGTGAGACGATTGGTGACGGTGAGTAAAGCAGTGACCCGACATTACGACTCTTACCCCAGTAAAGAGAACAAAACTAAGAAACGCCACTTTGAACGCATGGTTCAAAGTCGCATGTCTGAGTTGCGTGATCAACAATGGGGCGATAAACTTTCAAACCTCGTGCCAAGCCACCATGCTTACTGGGACTTGGCGCGAGGTTTGAAAGGAAGTAACCACAACGACATGCCTCCCTTATACAGACCAGTCCCACTAGTCCCAGCGTTCTTTGACGAAGACAAAGCTGAGTGCCTAGCTGATAGCCTAGAGGCTCAGTGTTCCCCTAACGTAGATCACGTTGACCAAGCTCACCTCGATTCGGTGGATGCTGAAGTCGAACGTAAAAGCTCTGTGGTCACCTCTGAACTCCCACCAATCACTTTAGCGACTTACGCTGAGGTGGAGAGACTGATCAAGGCCCTCCGACCGCGCAAATCCCCCGGTGCCGATGGCATCTCCAACAGGGTTCTTAAAACCCTCTCTCCTCCTCTCATCCATCTCTTAGTCAGCATCTTCAATGCTGCTATGAGCCACTGCTTATTCCCAGACACCTGGAAATGTGCAAATGTCATTGGCATTCACAAACCAGGCAAAAGCTCATCTGACCCCACCAGCTACCGCCCCATCAGCCTCCTCAGTGCCTTAGGCAAACTTTACGAGCGGTTACTTGCAAACCGTCTCCAGTCCCATGCTAAGGAACACCACCTTATCCCAGATGAGCAGTTTGGCTTCAGACCCGGACACTCATGCGTCCAACAGGTGCACCGCCTCACGGAGCACATCATTGAGGGCTTCAATAAGTACCCCAAACCCCAGACTACGCTAGCAGTCTTCCTCGACGTAGCGAAAGCTTTTGACAAAGTCTGGCACAATGGCTTGATCTACAAGCTATACCAATTTGGCGTGCCAGAACGTCTTGTGCTCATCCTACAAGACTTCCTTAAAGCCAGAAGCTTTCGCTATCGCGTGGAAGGCACCCTCTCCTCCCCCCACCCAGTCAGAGCCGGAGTCCCTCAGGGCTCCGTGCTATCACCTATTCTCTTTGCACTGTATACCAGTGACATCCCACGCTCTCAGCCCAAAGTATTCCTAGCCCAATATGCGGACGATACCGCCATTTACACCACTGGGTGGCATATCAACAGACAGTCCTATTTCGTCATTCAACGGGCCGTCACCGAGATCGGTGACTGGTTCCGAAAATGGCGCATCGCGGTCAACCCAGCTAAAAGCACAGCTATGTGCTTTACTGAGAAGACACGCTCCCCTTACCCGAAACCGCTTATTTTGTTCGACGAACCCATTCCCTGGGTTCCTAGAACAAAATACCTCGGAGTCACCCTTGATCGCCATCTCACCTTTAACGATCACATAACAACCGTCCGTAACAGAGCGGCCTTCGTAATGGGTCGCCTTGGTCCCCTACTCCGCAAAGAGAGTAAAATGTCTCTTAGTAATAAGAAGACACTTTACACTGCCTGCATCCGCCCCATCATGACTTACGCATCAGTAGTGTTTAGTCATGCTAGTGAGGCCCACCTTCATAAACTTCAAGTCATCCAAAACCGTTTTCTTCGTAATGCAACCGGCGCCCCGTGGTATATCCGGAACACCGAGTTGCATTGCGACTTAAACCTTCCCTCTCTAGCGCAGTTCAATAAGGACTGCGCCCGCCGATACTTTGATCGAGCGCCCCACCACCCGAACCCATTGGTTGTCCAGGCATCGAACTACTCGACTGCCTCTTCTATCCCATTTTTTAAACCCCCCCGTCGCCGACCACGGCAGGTATTAGACGACCCGGATGACCCCATCGCAGCCATTACATTGGCAGCTTTAGCGTTATCCGCAAGTCGTCGAGGTAAAATCCCCAGGTGTGAGGTAATTAGAGGTCACACAATCAAACACCGAGCCCGCCGGCGAGCTCGAGGCAAAAACAAGGTCACGATAAATTGCTCTCCAAATAGTCAAAGAGTATTATTCAGTAGGGCCCAATTGTGCAACACTGCAGTTGCACAGAGGCATTTTGCTCCGATCCCCCCCATGTCTCTCGACAGCGAGACAAGCCGAGGTCCGAACCACAGTGGTGCCCTTGAGCTCGCTGTCAACCCCTCCTATAGTAGCGGCACGTTTTCGGCGTCCGCAGGAGACGGAGGTAGAAAGCGCTTTTCGCCTTCTACGCCCGTCTCGGGAGAAGTGCCTTCGGCACTTCTCCCTCCCGGGCTATTGTAGGGCCAGGCCCTCGCCCAAAACCCGGTGGAGCTGGACGACCGCACAGGCGGTAGCCAGCATCTATGTCCTCCCTAAACAAAACAACAAACGAAGTTTTATTACGTGTCCTCACGTCAAATATACCTATGCATATCAAAGTTCAAATCACTGTTGCACGACCACGCGCGTGCTCTCCAGGAGCTATCGAAATCAAGTGGGAAATTAATTTATTATATTTAGCCTACATGCAGTAACTATAACGGCGTAGCCTCGTAATTGCATGAACAACAGAATTCGTGTCCACATTCATATACGAATATGAACACTATACGCCTAGAGACAGGGTTCATATCGATTGCATAGTTTACCGAACACTCTTAGACATGTATACATGAAAAATAAATATTTTTCACGAATTTGAAGATGAAAGATAATTGCTCAATTCACGTATAATATCTTATTAATAGCATATTATCAAGTCTTTTTATATATTATGTTTCTCATGAAATACTACACATATTTTTTTCTTTTGTTATTTTCCCCTTATTTCAGGATTCATTCATTTAGATCCTTGAATGGAGTATGTTTTTCTATATGATGTATTTTTCAAGTTTTTCTAGGTGACAGGCTAAGAAATAATCTGTCCTTATAGGTGCCACAGAAGCATCAAATATTTTGTCTCGAAACACCACCGTGTTTACAATTGACGGACACTGTAGCAAGTTAATTACTTGATGAACGATCTCAACAACAGAATGAAAACTGTAACCCTGCAACTGTAATGGACAGGCTCGATGCGTACCATCAGGCGGGCAAATAAGGAAGTTCAAATAAACACCTTATTTTATATTTTACAAATGCCCGCCTGGAAAACTAACACCACCAAGTAGAAAATATGTCGTCAAGCTTCTAACGGTGTATCCCAGTAGCTATTGAGAGGCTCAAGAGAGATTCAATGTTAGCCTGAACAACATCTTCAACAACATAATCTCTTACCAGCTATAATTAATATCTAGGAGCTTTCTGTCATAACGCTTTTTATATTATAACGTTCTATCAAAAATCTGGTTATTGTAGTATATAAGTAAGAAAAAGTTCTTTTTTCTATCCTAGACGGTTATTAATATTATCATGACGTTTAGTTAAGATTTCTTACCACAGCTCCTTATCTATTTTTTCCGTTCTGTATAAGTAACAGTCGGACATGAGCTCTTTTAGATCTAACTGCCGTTTTTGAAGCGTATTTGCATATGCAACCACTTCAAAAAGCGTCGTTCTGCTGAAAGTAGTCAAGTTTTTATAAAACAGAAACAAATGTTTATCGGATTCGTTGTTTTTTCAGGCCATAGTTTCAAAAATTTCTCCTGTATCTGGTAATATATTCAATACACACAGACTTTTTTACAATGTTCACTTACAATATCTTTTTGTTTAAAAATGCCAAGTACGTGTGTAAAATGCCAACCTCTCCTCTTCCACTTCGAATTATGGTTCAGCATAGCAACACTCCGTGAAAAAGTATATGTTTGTTGGTTTTGATCTTTTAAAAATTACCATATTTAATTAATAGACCCAGGCGTTACTTTGCGGAAATCCATATTTAATACATAGCAAATATTTTCAAAGTCCTTGAAGAAAACATCAGATTAATACTTTAATAAAATACATAAAAGAAATAAAAAAAATATCTAGCGACAATTTATCTAGTGACAGTTGTATTAAGGTATTGTTTTTCAAAATACTTATAAAAAGTTTGTTATTTCTGCCATATTTGTTGTATAATTAAAGGATATCATTAAACAGCATTATATTGTAATTACAATTTAAAAAAAGGTCTAAAAATGACAACTTTGATTAAACCCTATATTTAAAATAACATATATACTAAAATGTGATTTTTTTAAATTTCTGTTTTGCAACTAAGCATGCTCTGCGGGTTACATTACAAAATTACAACCAGAGGGAAAATTATAGTCGTGTATGGGATTGGAACCCGCATCATCCACCCCTATAGCTGGGGTATCTTTGATATGTTAAATTATATTTTCTATTATGTACACTACTCAATGAACTCAAGACCTAGAAGGACCACTCGTCAAAGCCATTCAAATAAATAAGCGACTCTAGCTACGAAGCAATAAATTGCACTTCAGCTCGCAAAGCATGGAGTACCTATTATTTATATTCACCAACAAGGCTTCACTCTTTCTATCACATAGCCATGCATAGCTTTAGTCTTCACGGACGTGGCACACGCCGTAGAATAGTCTCGTCAGGACGGATACTCCTTTGTATGTAGCTTTGTACCTAGTGTGTGGAGTGAACCAGACCTGACGGAACAAAAAGATATCTATAAGAGCTTATTCCCAACATCTCCACTGATATTATGTGACGTGAATATGTATATACCCTTGCCAACCCCTTTTGGGATTTAAAATAGCAATAAAATCACTAGAACTTAACTTCATGCTGTTAAAAATACACTTAATCTAAAAATCACACATAAAACAACTACAAAAATAAAACATCTTTATACCAAAATAGCTCCCCAAGATGAATAAATTGGATGTGCTGCGTATCGGAAAATTATATTCATAAGTTATGTTAGCCCTACTTGGGAGGGGGAGGTTTCTCTGTCAAGGGGGAGGAGAAGGGATTAACAATCGTTTTGAGGTGTGGGATAAATTCTGAAAGCGTTCATGCACGGTACTGGTAAGGAGAAAAGTATTAAGAAATATGGACCACAAATGTATTTTTCTGTTACTCAATCAAAACTCTTTAACACCGAAATAATTAACATAAACTTCTTCAGAAATAAATTTCCTTTTATCTTTATGTAAAACAACTAATTCCAGTATCGATTTCCGGGTTGTACTTTCAGCAACTTCAGTTTTTCATTTTTATTGGTTACAACGCCTAAAGAAGCCTTAGATGGCTTGTCTTCCAGGTTGATAAGTTACTTTAAGTTATTTGACTTTTCTGAAAGTCGCGGGTAGCCAATGGTTACCAACGTCTAATTTTTTGTGGCGTTCTACGGGATAGGTATTTCTTCACTAGTGGACGTCTTTCGGCTGATGATGATGATGATTGTATGAATTAGTAGCACAGATATTCATTCAAATGGAGAAGATATGTTCGATCGCGTACATAAATTTGGCTTTTCAGGTGATTTCTGATTAGGGCGATTTTAAACTATTCAAAAGTAACAAAATATTCAGCCATAGTTGTTTGAATGTACTATCTTAAACGTTTTCTTGCCACTGACTAACTACCTAAAGATTTTGGCTACGGAAACTTGGAGTGCCTGAACACCGGTTTAACATAAGTCATAAATTCTAAGCACCGTGATGTCTATCTGGTACAAATATTTTAATCACTATAACTCTAAGATAAGATTAATATTAAAGCTCTAGTAAGATTAGATTTAGTATTAGTATTTAAGCTTGGAATAGGTTCTTGTTTTTCTCCAAGTGCTGATAAAATCTTGCATGGAATACCTGCTTTATTGCCATTTATGAGACGAGTTGGCTAAATACGAGCTCTGGACTCCATCCAAACACGACCTAGAAGACTGATCGGTATTAACGCTATAACTGAAGTTACCTTTTTGACTCTCAAATATCGTTGTTAAGGCTTGGAAACACGCCAATAACCTTAGGTCACTGATTCTATGGGCAAGCGTAGGATGCTTTAGACAACATTCTTAGTGTCAGACGCATTTAATAAATTATATAAAAGCAACAAAACCAAATTATAGTTTTATGCTTTTATGGCATTTTTATGATTAAATTAGAGTTGCTTTTATGATATTATTTTTTTTATATCAGAATGAGAACAGAAGAAACATTTAAATAACTTCCCAGAGCTTCTAGATGTAAAACTTTTTTTTTGGAAAAAGTTGCTTCAACATCACGCTTCTTAATAGCTTTTACAAATAACGATCTTAAGTTGCTAGGATGTCAGTATTTAACAGAAAATAATAACGGTTAAAAAGGACTATAGGTGCCTGGAAGGCTGGTGCGATGCAAAACTTTATCGCGTGAGTCCTTACTTGAGCTCTCCTTGAGACATTATTCATCTGAGTAATGCCGTAGAATTGACTAAAGAGAGCGAGTTTCATATTAGTTTTATATTATAAAGGTATCTTAAAGAATAATTATGGAGCGTGTTTCTTTTTATCATTTAAAATTAAAATAACGGCCATTTTGTTATGTCACAAGTTTATTAGGTCTATTCTCGCCCTAAAAGTTGGGACCCCATTATAAACCCCTTATAACTTAGAATTTCAAAATGCCAATATTTTTTATTTTAATTGGCATTATTTTCAAAATTTATAAAAACATTACGTTTCATTGTTTTTTCACAACATTTTTTTACTTTTATTTGAAAATTTCTCTGTGTGAACCTATTACGTTGAGGAGAGCAGTTATAAGATACAAACTATTTATAATAAATTATAAGGATTAAATTGATTCCAACAGTCGAATTAAATACTAAATGCGGATTTGATCCGTTACACTACATACTCGGTCAATTTATCGCTCAACTTGGCCGGTGGCATTAGAGTGCGAGCACTTTTCTCTCAACTGTGGAACAATTTTGCTATTTTATCATGGTATTTTTAATGGCAAAAAGTTATTTTTTTAGCTTTACACACCAAAACCAAACTACAGAAAGATAAAGATCCCTTCAATAATGGAAATATTCAAATAAAGGGAACCGACTTCCTACACTGAAAAGAACGAAATAATTTGGTGAAGACGGTAACATGCTGATTCAAAACACTTGCCTCGCATCATCAATATAGTGTAGGTCGATTTCGATACCAAAAAATATTTTTTAATATGGGAATCGTCCTACCCTAGAGATCTCTTTAGTGATGGTTGCTCACAAGATCATCGTCACTGGCCTTATGCCTTGCCTATTGACCATTAAATGATCCTGGTATGCAAACCATTTAAAAAAATAATCTATCAATATTGATGAAATGTAATTGGAACCTAATTGGAGCTAAATAAATATAGTGCTAATCTAAATATAGTCTGTCAAACAAAAAAAATACAATGATTAAAAACAATACCTAACTGATAGGGAAGTCGCATAGCAAACATACAAAAGGACATAGGTATAGTCTAACTCAGTTAAAAAACAAAAACTTTTTAATCGTTTTAGTACATAATCATCGATGATTCAAAATAATATATTATTAACTCTTTAAGTAGGGCAAGCAATAGTGAACAGTATGACTGCAATTACTGTAGTTATTGTAAAAAAATTAAAGGTCTACACAATTATGTATAGTTATTTTTTTTTAACTGATGACTCGACACTTGGAAATTCATTGATGTCCGAATAGAAAGTATGAACAATATTCAAATAGCAGAATTGCGTCCATTGTAAAGCTAGGAGCTTAAGTTCAGAAGTGATTCTTCACCTGACTATACCAGGTGTAGAAAGTTCTTTTGTGGTAGTTTTTGGAGTGGAACTAATAGTGCCGCGATCATATACCTCAGACAATGTATCAATAGATATGTATGCAGCTGTACCAATTTTATAGTTGGTAGGCCTTCCACTAAGGGACTCACTGTACTCACACTGTACTCACACTGTAACACAAATATTAACAAACGTTAGACAATTTAACATAATGCCTGTTTTTGTTTCTACCCAACCAAAAATGTGAACTTTCTAGACTACCATTCATCTCTTAGACCCGTGACAAAGTCGCTATCTCCACCCTCAAAACACCCAACAAAAGCATATCCGTTCATAAACGACGCAATGCCTACTCATAAGCCGACGGGTAACTACACCCAGAGCATTATTTTAAGTATCCATTTTAGATACCCTAATGCATATCCCCAAATCATATTTCAACTGAATAAGGTTGAAGATTCAGTAACTGGGTGGTATATAAAAGTTTGTATGCGGGTCGCAGCTGTGAAACGCTAGGTCTACGCGTTTGCGGTCACTAGTCTAAACATGCTGGAGTTGACAGATATTGTAAACTAGGAACTCTGAACTGTGTTTGAAATATTGAGAATCTTGAGTCTGTAGGTACTGGTTAAAAATTACGCATACAAATATTACTAGCGTCTCTGTGAGCTGAAAGTCTGATGAATGAAATATGTTTTTACGTTTTTAACCCCCAATTCTCCGCCAATTTCAAACACTAGCTACCTAACTAGCCCGCTTAGTTAACTACTACCCTCAAGTAGAAAATCTGTCGCCAAACACCTAACCGTGTGTTCCGGCAGCTGTCCTTGAGAGTCAGTAATTCTAGGTTAGCCTGAACAACATCTTCGACCAAATCATCACATACCATCAGTTTAGATAGTATTCAAAGGCTAGCCTATCAGATTAAAAAAAAAAAACTTCCAAAAATGTTATCAATAAATTCAATTATCAAATCAGCTCACAAAATTTCACGAGAATCAGTTGAGAAACCTGTAGAGGAAAAAAGTTTTCATAGTGAACATCCACCGGACAAAAATCGATATTATTTTTACTAAAGCTGAAACGGGGATGCTTCTCTGTTGCTTCGCGCTCGCTCGGTCAATAAGTACGAATAACCTTAAAAGGTCATTAAAGATCGGACAGCAGCACAGACATCCAAGTCATAGAATAATAGGGTCCCGTTTTCTAGTACGGAACCCTTAAAATAGCAAATTGAAACTATGAAAAAAAAAAACTTTGCCCGTGTGTGTCAATGAGCTCGCTCCCTATAACATGTTACCTGAAACATCTGGCAAAATGTAGGTGTTAAACACCATTTCCTAGCTAATATAACAATGGTTCCAATTGCTATTGTGTAATTGGTACGATATAATGCAATGACATTATATTGTAACATTAACTTAACTGTTGAGTAAAGGAATAGCAATGCCTGATATTATTTAAGTAACGTAGTCACTTCTTGAAATGTAATTATTTCTGTACCGGATGGTTCTATAACAAATAAAACGATCATTACATACATAAAACAAATATATACGGAAGGTCATCATTAAACTAAACAAATGCTACCACTATCACTCGCGGTTGGTTATTAAGGGGATATACGGCAAATTAGCCTCTCATTGCTTGAAAATACCACCACTTGTATCTATCGGCTCCGAGATTTGATAAATATGAAAGTTATGAACGAAATTAGGTATGTAATGTTGAGTGGAAATAGCCCACATGCATATTATTTATATACCTAGAACTTATTGTCATGATTTCGATATTTTAAGGATACTATTTAAAAGGTGTTCAATAGATGAAAACTGTTTTGAATCTGTTTTTTGAATATTTAATTTAAAAGTAATTCATTTGATCTCCACGAAGAAAGATGACATTCGAAAATGGAGGCAGTTTTGGAGGCTCATTCCGTGCAGAGCTCTGGTTCAGTCATGACGTAGTAAAGATTATAATATTGTCGTGGTCTAGTCTCGTGATGTAAGGACTTTACTGTACCTAATACGCAAAGTGCCATGTACATTAAACGACAGTAATACATATATACATTGTTTGACAGTAGGCCTACCCGAATTGTGGAATATAAGATAAGTAAATATAGCAGTTGTAACATGGTAAGTCAGTTTTTATTATATTATCAAATTTTTTTTTTTTCAAAAATAATAGCACCGGACGTACGGGCAGTACTTTTTCACGGTAATAATGGACTCATTGTTGTCTAACAAAATCGATTAATAACATTGTTTCCCCTTAAGTCGTAAAACCTGATGTACACTCGAGAGCAATGAATCCGGGTCACTTAAAGAATCCTAAAAATCTCGGAAACTAAAAATGCTAGGTTAATGCAATAAATTGTATTTAATAGACAATGTAATACTCCTTAAATAAAGGTATTAAAACTTCTTAGTTATTGTAAAGTTATATCATAAAAAAATCAAATTTGAAAAAGGGCCACTTTCGAAGATGGAACTACGAAATTACAGCATTTGGTTTTGCTTTTGTTTGTAATCTGTCATTTATGTGGGTACATAAACCATGTTGATAGTGCTCTATATTCATTATTCAAGCTGAAATTATGTCGCTTACGCCTGAAGAATGCACCAGAATACTTACAATGCTGGAAACCGGCCGGAGTCAGCGCGATACAGCCAGGACTGTCGGTGTGTCGCTGTCAACAGTACAAAGAGTTCTCCGACGTTACGAAGAAACTGGTTCTAACCTACGCAGACCAGGAACGGGCAGAACCAGGTGTACCACAGCACGAGAAGACCGATACTTGGTGAACACCATGCTTCGAAATCGCTTTCTCACAGGAACTGAACTCACCAATCAGTTTCGACGCCTCGGAGGAAGTAACCCAAGTGCATGGACAGTAAGACGTCGGCTTGCTGAATCTAACTTAAAACCCCTTAGACCTGCAAACGGCCCTAAACTGGAGCGTGGGCATCGTATTTCGAGACTAAGATATGCCCAGAGCCACGTAAATTGGAGTATTGAAGATTGGTCAAAAGTTATGTTCTCCGACGAATCAAAATTTATGCTCTACAAGCACGATGGAAGACACAGAGTGTATCGAAGACCAGGGGAAAGATTCAAGCAAGCATGCATCGAAGAAAAAGTAGCCTACGGTGGTGGGTCTGTACTTGTGTGGGCCGGAATTTCTTCTGAAAGTCGAACAGAGCTGGTGATCATAGAAAACGGCTCTTTAACTAGCGTAAGATATGTGGAAGAAATCCTCAATGATCACGTTGGTCCATTTATGGTCAATTTAGGTGAGGATGCTATATTTATGCATGACAATGCCCGACCTCATACAGGTAGGATTGTGAATGACTACCTTCAAGAGATGAACATTACTCGTATGGAGTAGCCAGCGCGCAGCCCGGATATCAACCCGATCGAGCATGCTTGGGACGAGCTAGGCAGATGCGTAAAACAACGAAACCCTCCCCCAATCACGCTTCGTGAGCTCAAAATTGCTCTCACAGAGGAATGGGAGAATATTCCCCAAAATCGTATAAGGAACTTGGTTTACAGCATGCCAAACCGCGTAAACGCAGTAATGGAAGCACGAGGAGGCAATACGAAGTATTAAAATTCAAGAAAATCGTAATAAAGTTCAAAAATTTCATGTTTCCTATTTTTGTTTTAAGGAGAGATCAGCAGTTTTTTTCTTTATGTAATTTTGTGTTAATAAAATGTATGGTGACTCATATTTTTTTTACTTTCATTTAAGGAGTATTACATTGTCTATTAAATACAATTTATTGCATTAACCTATCATTTTTAGTTTCCGAGATTTTTAACATTCTTTAAGTGACCCGGATTCATTGCTCTCGAGTGTAATACCGACACACGATGGGCGGGCATGATTACCGAACAATGTCGATCAAGATCCGATCCATATCTTCAATATTATGATTGGTGTTTACAGTACAAATAAAATACTTGTTTCATATTTGGCTACATTTTTGACTTTTTTTAACCGGCGGTATGCCTTTATTTAACAAAATACTACGAACTATTTACAACACTACAGCTACTACAATAAAAAGCATTTAGACAACCTATAAGTCATAGCAGACTCACAGGCACTCTAAATGCTCAAGCCCACTACCAGTTGGCAACGGTATTGTACCTTTAAAAACGCTTAGCTTCTTTTTCTTTCCAATTACTCAAACCATTTATTTAATTGATGGTACTATAAGCGCCGTGGAGTGTCATGTCACTCCCCGATTGCTACCTTTGGTTCTCGTAAGAGGAGACTAAAAGGAAAAATATCGGTAGTTGGGCAGCAGCGCCTTCTGAGGAACTGCTATCTTAAACTGCGATTCCCAAGACGCGTTGGGATTATGGCAAATGGGAGAGGCTGTGTTCATCACTCAGGACATTCCGGGGGATTAAGTGTGAGAAAATATTCTTAAAGTTTAAAGAAAAAAAGTTTTAGGATGTATATTCATTTTTCTTGCCTATTACCTATTGTTTACATCTGGCAGTAAGTGATGATGCTAAAAGATGATAAGCAACGTTAACTCTTCACGTAGAATGGGAGCTGGCTCTCAGAGACGGCAGGTGAAACACACTATTATGTCCTTGGTGGCAGATTTTGGGTGCTAGCTAGCCAAGCAGGTATTTGCAAAAAGCCAAATATATTGGAAAAAAACTTAAATCAAAAGCTGCAAATGTATTGACAGCTACTCTATTGCAGCATGGTTATTATTCAAATATGGAAACCACTACTCTTGTTGTTAAAACTTCCCCTAGGGACATTAATTGCTGTGCTGCATCAGCCGCCCCACTAGGGTATTACCACCGTAGGATCGATAGACATGCATACAGAAATACATTAACCTTCGAAAGATAACCTACGTCACAGAGGCGCCCGTGCGGGAAACTTACTTGTATAGCTTTTTTTCTGACGCGAGAACTTGTTTTTCATTCTCAGCCGACTCAGTTGTCGGTCTACTCTCTCGCGTAATGAATGCTTCAGTGCAGTCAGTACTACAGTTTTTAAAACGACTTCCAAAAAAGGAGGAGGTTCTCAATTAATCCGTTTTTTTGTTTTTTTTACCTCAGAATTCTTGACCCAACTGATTTTGAAAATTCTTTTTTTGTTTGAAAGCTGATGCTTGTTATTTGGACCCATTTAAATTTCATTAATATTGGTGAAGCCGTTTTTGAGTTACGCTCCAATAACTGAAAAATATTTATCTTGATGATATAGTCGTTGACAATGAATGACAATCGATCTCGTAAGGAGCAGGCACAGACTTTAAAAAAAGACTTTGTCTAAAGTCTGTGGTAGCAGGTCACTAAAATTATTGAAAATCAATTTTTGACCAAAAATTAAACCGGCTTCAACACCCAAAAGAGTGAAATAACTTGTCGAAGTCAGTACCATGCGCACAATATTGTGATAATAGGTACTTTTGAACTATCATGGTACTGTTTTCAACAAGTTATTTCACACTGTTGGGTGTTGAAGGTGGTTCCATTTTTTAGTTAAAATCTTTTCTGTTAAGACGACTTGATGCGCTCGAGAGGCATATGTGACGTATGCGACATATGTTTTAAATTTAAAAGCAAATCATAATGAATAAAAGTATATTTATGTTTTCGTTCCTGATTTAAATCCAAACGATATTAATGATTGTTTTATTTGTAGAGGTTTTAAAATGTAGTTTTTAAACAATAAAAATAAAAAATAAACTATTAATCTTTCTCGTTAAGCGTTTTATCGTTCTATGAAATAAAAACTGCAAATTTTATATATTTCTGAAATCTTTTTTAAAAGTTCTTCATTTTCATACCCCACTCGATGGGTTATAAAGAAAAAAAAGTTTTTTTTTCTTTCAATATGGCGTCAAAAACCCACAAGGACCCAAAAATGACACCATTTTTATTTTTTTATGCACCTAGTGTCACTTGTACTATCAAAAAAAAACTAATGTTATGTCGAACATTAAAATCGGTTAAGCCGTATAAGTTATGGTGGAATAAATAAATTCACAAACATACATACATGAACCCTGAGAACATAACTAATATTTTTGGGCAGTCGCAGTCGTGTAAAAAAAACAGATACAGTGTGTTTAATGTGGCTCTCCACAGAATATTTTTATTACTGAACATACACCCAAGAAGGTAGGTACAAACTTTTTAAGGCAAAGAATTTGACTTCGTCGATGCGACGCGGGATCAAAATGCTGGCACATATTTGGCTCATCGACTAAGTCTGCCATGACTTATAGGTTGTCTAAATGCTTTTATTGTAGTAGCTGTAGTGTTGTATACAGTTTGATTATGTGGCCGTTGTGACATTTTTCTTTATCAAAGATGCCCAAACAAAAAAAATCAAATAATACTTTTCATAGCACACGGTGCAGTACAAAAATAACAATAAAAAGTTATAATGAATTATATTATTTTAAAATTTGGTTCCCTAGAAATCGTAAGTGTTAATATTCAGTAGATAAAGAAACAAATCTTTAACGTAAATAAAAAAAGGGATATGTTTTTTTTTTATCATAATTGCATTAAGTACTATGGATTATAAACAACATATTTTGTGCGAGAACTCTTACGCTGGACGTTAGATAATGTTAATGCACGGTCACAAAAGACCTATAGCAAGAGTAATTTCAAATCCCATAGTAATTCATATAACTCTCGCGGGGAGAGACATAACTTCAATTTTTGTCGGTACAGTGTTAAAAATATGATCGAACACTGATTACTTTTATTACAACATTAAAACATACGGTTTGTGATAAAGATCACGATAGGAGGCGTAATAATGAATGATTGCTTAAAGCAACAGTTACTTACTCGTAGTTTATTGTGTGACTCTATTGATTATACTCGTTGCTGTCACTTGTTTGTCCACTAACTTATATATTATATTATTATAAGATACTAGTGATGCATTTGCTGAATCACTTGGAAGTTAAGCAGGATAAATGGAAAATAACAATATCGGTGTTTTACAAGTTTCTGTATGTAATCACAGGTGTGGATCACGGATTTTTAAAGTTTAAATCCAGAACAAAACTAATTGTACATGGCCTTTCACTGATAAAATGTATTATATTATTTACAACGACCATAATTTCAGTTTATCGTACTAAGGGACCTATTTATAACGTGCTCTATGGGGTTGTAGAGTATCTGATAAATATATCTGTTTTTTTGACAAACAAACAAGATGTTACTTTATTAGGTTGTTTGACGGTATTTCGAGATGTTGATTGTAAACTTGAAATGCACACCTACAATATGGAAAAGAAAAACTTGATACTCGCAATGTTGTGCAACGCATATGACGCTCTATCGTTGGTAAAAATTTGCATGCTGCATAATACTGCTGCCTATTGTCAAATTAATAGCTTCGAAATGGCCATATTTATGTTTATAGTTAAACTAGCTAAAAATGTTATCTTTGTTAACACAGTTTTTGTATTTTATGTAATCAAATGTCGCTTAAGAAGATTAGCAGATCTCTTAGAAAGTGCTGAGTATAATGATATAAAGATGTATCACAATATGTACAAGTCAATATCAGATATTGCCCTAGACATAAAAAGAGCATATATTCCCGTGGTAAGTAAAGCGGATTGGTGAACATTTTGTGAATTTCTATTAGACTGGGTAATTTAACTAATCTTTCATAATTTTATATGAGAAACATATAAACTAAGATACGTAAAAACTCTTACCTTTTACAGTTCATTACGGCACAAATGTTCAATCTACCATTGGTCATGTGGTATATATATGTTAATGTCAAAACGCTACAGGCCGAATCGGTGAGATAATTCTTTTCGCTTTTATGATTTACAAATAATTTCTATTATTATATTTTATATCATTTCCGGGTGTTGGTTATTGCACACAAGCATTAACCGCTCTTTGCGTAGTTGGATAAAAACTATATTTTTTTTCCTTTTCCGGGTGTCAAACTTTTTCTATATCAAATTTCATCCAAATCGATCCAGTTGTTTTTAAGTTTATTCGTTGCATACAAAAATTCAAAAATAAATTTTTGTTCTTAATAATATTAGTGTAGGTGTAGATTTGAAAGAAACTTGAAGGAGATCGCTAACCACGGGTCGCGTGACTTCTTTGTTTTTTATCAGTAAGCCGAAATATATAAAAAAATATATATATCTATCTCAAAGGCTAATTGCGTCTAAATGTTATTGATTTCATTAACGTTCAGTTGTTAACTTTTTAAAAGTTTTTAGGACTCAAAGCAAGGCTAAGGGCCTGTTTCAGAATGATCGAGTAAGTGTCGGTTATACTACCCAGTACTTATTTATTAAATAAACACTAGCTTTGCGTTTTTAAGTATTTTAGCTCGGAATTCATACTCGTAGTAAGTAAAACACTTTTGTCCAAAGCTAAAAATTTTATTGCGATTTGGTAGATATAAAAGACATATTTAAAATTAGATTAGAATGAACTATGTAAAGCTTGAAGTTTAAAGCTATATAAATCGAACGTTTTGACTTTATTTAAAAAAAAATACGGCTCCTGTCTTTAGCACCAAAACAGGATTATATTTACATTGGGTTCAAGAATGATAATTAATAGTGTCAACAGCTTTGTATGTAGCGAACACTATACTTCTGTATTGTGTTCGATAACACAAAAAAAATAACATGCAATGTGTGGTGTGATTTTGAAATAGTAAAACAACAACAATATTATATGATTCCATTTAATGATTGACCTATTCCCTATGTTCACGCAGATAACAATAATTTATCGAGTTCCTAAAGTTTTTGTACAGTTTACATCCAAATTACCTTAAAAAAAAATATCGTTCGGATATATAGAAGAAAACGAGATATACAAGATATGTAGTTAAACAAGTTCAGAACTATCGAAAATGGAAAACTTCAACGAAATACGCTCACGATTTTACTTTTAGCACTGACTGTTACTATACCTGCTTATGTTATGTTTAGTTAGAATAAGGCTACCTACTGCAAATTCAAACTCTATTAGTAAGTTCACTTAAAAGGATATTTACATGTGATAGGCTAACTTTTAGTAGCTAATGAAAATTTTACATAATATTTAGTATTACTGCTCGTATACTGGTACCAAAATTCCCAGTATCTTTATTCTGTAAGTTTACTAGGAATGATCGGTCATTCCTAGTAAATTTACATATAGTTCGACCAAGTTAGAATATTAAATAAAAAGGCCAGGTCATGAATATCTTCAAAATTCAAGTATGAAAGTGTATATAAAATGACGAAGGAAAAAGACTTATGTTCGATCAATTAACTGAAAATATTCAGCTAATTTAAATATGATAATTCCAGCTTATACCGTATCGTCGCTTAATCCAAATCATTAATATATAACTACGAGTATGTATGGTTATAAGGTTAAAACTACGAATACATATGAAAAGAAATGTACGTCAAGCTCAAAAACAGCAGAACGCAAATGTTATCGCGGCGGGCATGGTTTACAAAATGCACCGTAAGGTACAACAACATTGCCTTGAAGCGATCAATGTCATCATATCTATGTGCCAACACAATTTACCAATCCAATTGAATTAGGAATAGATGGTGTGCGTTTTTTTAATTGAGAACTTGATGAGACCGAAATCAAAGCGGTAACTGTATGAGATTTACACTTTTTACATATATATGTGAAAAAGATAAGAATCTGTCATATTGCTGTTATGAAAATATCTCACTAATATTATAATGTTGTGTGTTACAGGTTGATTTTGATTTAGCACAAATATTTGACTATACAATAGCTGTGTTCGCTTTTGTGCTTAGCTTTTTGCCTGCGGTTTGTGCCGGAATGTTAGCCTCGCAAGCTGAGAACATAACATTAATACTCCACGACAAGCTTATTGAAGAACAAGGTCATAACACTATATTAACTTGTTATAACAAATAACGTCAGCGTTGGTCTGGTTAGCGCTTGCTGAATTATCAATCTATTGATTTATATACCTACCTATTATAATGACTACCAGAATTGCATCAACCGACTTGTCGATTGAGAGGCGTACTACAGACACATAGATTTTTCTGAATCTTGAGACCAATCTTCAGAGTTCAATCCTTGGACAGTTATTGAGATTAAAGTAGCAGTTTGGAGCCTAGTGTTGTTCTTGGTAGAAGGTTCAGCCTTTTCAAATGAAGTTAAACGATATTTAATAAAACATTAGTGCTTAGAAATAACTGTCACCATACTAGGACACAATGTCCAACCTCATTAGAACTGTCAGTGTCACCAGCAGCACAATTATGTAGGGATGCCAGCTTGTTGCAAAGTCAATCAGGTGACTTGCTCAGGCTGTTTGTGAACCGATATTGTATACTGCTAACCTAATATGAATGGGTTATTTTAATATACTTTATTATGAGTGCGTTTTTGACCACAGTTATACATTTCTAATTATAGACAGGGACAGACCGTATAGACACATAGTTAAAGTTGTCTTAGGTTTTCACAATTATTACACATAGTAATGAAACAACTTTAAACGGTTTAAATCAAGTATATTTATTATTATTTTTGACCCCCCGTGTCCACAATCACTGCAAAGTGTTAGAAACGTCGTCGGGGCAAGAATTATGATATATATACGCGATTTAAACCGTTTCAAGTTGTTCAATTACTATAGACACATATTTTAATTGAATAAAAATTACGTACTTTGTAGCAAACTCAATCAGGCTACCTGCTTCACCTGCTTGCGAACTCCGACATTTTATACTCTTAGTGTAATATGAATAGGTTATTTTAATGCACTCTACTAGTATGAGTGCATTTTCAACCACAATTATATATTTCAAACTATAGATAGAAGACAAGACTGACACATTATATTCAGTTGACAGTTTATTTCACTAAAAACAAAAATAATGCCTTTATAACAACGTCTATTGATTTTTTCAGATATGTACAAAGCTGAGAAAATACAAGAGTTCATCGATTACGTAAAGGCGCGACCGTTCAAGTACACCATATGGGAAGTGATTCCGTTCGATGAGCAACTACCCGGAGTGATGCTCCATATGTGCGCCACATATCTTATTGTCGTTTTACAGTTCTCAATATAACTTTGATATGTTTCATAAAATTTTATTGATAATGCTACAGGCTCGTAAACAAGCTGATGGCCTGCTTGATTGTAAGCGGATTCCCTTGCCTTTGCTAGACAAACTCATAACTACCTACCCTCTTTTCATTAAGACTTTCAGGGTGTGATACGTCAGTGCATAAATGACCCAAGCAAAAAAGCCTACTATACAGAACCACATATATATATACATACCACATCATCACTTACCATCAAGTGAGATAGTGGTCAAAGCATAACCTATCAGGCAGAAAATACAGTTCAACACTAGTACTTCATAAAAAAACATTTAATTCCTCGTTTATCTTGGACTGATCATAGAAGTCTGAAAATAAAGACTACTAATGTCATGTGCACATTTTTAAATATGAGGATTCATGTCATGAATAAATCTTAAACTATTTTATGTAGTTTTTGTATATCTTTATTTATGAAAAATGGCTTGTTGAGCAGTATTTTGATCTGATAGATGAGGACGTGAAAGATTATCAGTTACAGTCTTAACAGCGGTATTCATGTTGAGATCCCCACATACAATTGTATTATATATTATATTCATTTTGGACTTTTCATAGTGCTACGCTGAGTTTTTAAATAAATACATTTAAAACACCTGCTAGAATGCAAAATATATAATATAAGTAATATAATCATATAAGTATTATGATGCACATTTACAACCTTTTTAGATTGCATATATTTATATGTTCCGATATTAAACTTCATCATAAGTTGTTTTTGTATAGTATCAGACAGCCACTGCGTCTCTTATCTTTACGAGCTTAAATTGCTTTTAATATGTAACCCTCTAAACTTAGATAGTTTTCCTCTCACTACGATGTAAAATGTTCTGTAAGACATCATAAAAAGATAGATTCGTGTTTATTTGCATGAGGTCATACGAGTTTTACCCAGAACTCTTGCTATTTTCTGATGCAAAACTATAATTTTATAAAAACTGAAAAATAATATATTTGCTGGTTTTGGATTTAGCCGTACTACAAAACTAAGTAGCCATTCTTATTTTTGTGTAAAATTTAGCGTAACAAGATATTTCAAAAATCAAAATGTAAAATTAAGCTAAGGAAACTTGATAAGATACAGATAAGATAAATATTTATTTGCAAAAGAAAATCTAATCTAGATACATTATACGAATGAAAAACTAAAGACGTCTTTCATATTAAATCTTGATGCGTGTTACAAAAAATGTTAGGTAATAGATGATATTCAAACTAGGTTTCCCCGTGTCATGAATATCAGGCCTTCCTTTCCCTAAATAATTGAAAAAAGAAAAACAATGAAGTATATAAAACTGTTTGTGGAGTTATTAAAAATAAACAGAATCAGGTTATCCTATCCTTATATTATTAAGAATGTATATAATATATTAATTTAATCGAATCATAATTTTGGTAACTAACTACAAAGGCCCGACCGAGTGAGCGACCCATCGTTATAGGAGTTTAACGATGGGTCGCTCACTCGATATAACATGTTACCTTAAACATCTGGCAAAATGTAGACAAGATAACGAAAATATTATTTTTTACCGGCGGTGTGCCTTCATAAATAAAATACTATTATATTATATATTTATAGCTGTAGTGTTGTATATAATATATACAACACTACAGCTACTACAATAAAAGAATTTAGACAACCTATAAGTCATTGCAGACTAACAAACAATAAAATTCCCCAAAAGTGAATAAAGTTTAGCAACGGAGAAATTTAATTATTGGTTTATGGCATGCCATTTTTGGGTAGGTTTCTGAATCAATGGATAGTAGTCATCCCTTTGCAAAAATAAGTATATATATGTTGGTGTACGAACCCTCCAAAACTCCGTAATCAAACTTCATGTTGGTTTACAGAAAAATCATTTATCGTCAAACATATTATTCACATCAAGAAGTTCAGATAATAACGTTTGCGTGTGTTAAGACTTGTTGGTGCCATCTATTGTGTTTCAGCTGAACTAACACCCTATACGTCATTCCAAGATGGCCGCCATTTAGATATGCAGCTTCATGTATAGACAATAGATGGCGCTGAGCAAACTAACATATTAATTTTAATATTTACATAGATAACTTAGCGTCTAAACATACCGCCAGCCATGAACGTATTAATTCAATCGTTCATAACACAAAAACAATAGAAATAAAACACATAAAGATAGGGCGGGCACATATGACAAAACCTGTGTAAATAACGTTCTGTGGACTGTATATATATTTAGGTTGCCGGCAGGACGACAACCTTAGACAGAGGTCGCTTTATAATTGAACTTAATCTAGACCTAACGCTCACCACACGCGTAAGCCCATCCGAACCAAAGTGCTTTGCGGTGATAATCCCGAATAGCCATTTAGCTGGCGGAAGATCATCTTCCTTGATGAGCACAACATCACCGATCTTTGGCTCGGAAACTACGTCCTTCCACTTATAACGATGTTGTAACTGAGTCAAATACTCCTGTGACCACCTACGCCAGAAAGTTTGTAGCATTCTTTGGGTAAGATGCCATCTATGCAATGAAGAAACATTGGAGTCTTCATAATTTCGATCAGGGACTGCAACCAGGGCTTCGCCAACAAGGAAGTGACCTGGTGTAACAACATTCGGTTCATCCGAATGATCGAGAATCGGACAAATTGGCCTGGAATTCAAGCACGCTTCGATTTGTGACAACAGAGTTGTCATTTCTTCAAATGTGAGAGTGCTCGTTCCTATAATTCTCTTTCTAATGGCCCTTGACGGACTTGACGCCTGCCTCCCAAAGCCCTCCGAAGTTCGGAGAATGTGGAGGAATAAAATGCCAGTCCGTACCATTACAAGCAAACCAGTTAGCTATTTCAGGGGCTAAGCTAGATCTTTCGGAGTTGAACAATGACTTTAATTCCTTCGAGCCACCCACGAATGTGGTTCCGTTGTCACTCCATACCTCTGCCACATGTCCTCGTCTAGCAACAAAACGCTTGAAGGCAGCTAAGAAGCTCTGAGCTGTCATGTCGCTTACAACTTCGATATGGATATTTTTTGTAGCCATGCAGACAAAGAGGCATATGTAACCTTTGGTGGAGTGATAGCCTCGACTTTTTGAGGGGCGGATTCCTCGGAGTGGAGTTGACTACGCAGGTCCCATAGACCTGCGTAGTCAACTCCACTTATACGGAATGGTCTGCTAGCCGTTACACGAGCTTCTCTGGCCCATCATCTGTTGCGTAGTTTTAGCCGAATGCCTTACACAGATTACACATTGTCTAACGTATTGCCGAACGAGACTCTTCACATTCATTATCCAATACTTGGATCTCAAAAATGTGATCATCAGTTGTGGTCCTCCATGGCAAGTTCTTGCGTGAGCATCAGCAACTAACAACCTCGCTAAGTTTGAATTTTGTGGTATCAAGATTGGATGCTTCGTGTTTGTGTCGAGATTTGATTTTAGCAGACGACCACCTACTTTTAAGATATCGTCTGCGCCGAGGAATGGACTCAGTGAGGTAAGTTTGCTTTTCTTATTAATACCTTCATTCTTCTTTAATTTATTTATTTCATCTTGAAACCATGTTCTTTGGCACAGCTTGATACATGCATCTAAAGCTCTTTCAAGTTCTTCAGCAGTCAAGACACCTCTGGACTTCGGCGTCAAAAATCTTCTGCAGTACGCAACAACTCTTTTAAGTCGGGTCAAGGACGAAAATTTGGTAAGAATATCGTTCTCCGTGTCTGGGCAGGTAATCGTATGACTTTTAACATTCCTTTCTTCCAATTTTGTGTCTTTGTTACCTGTTTTATAGTCTAAGTTTTTCTGTTTCAGCCACTCTGGACCTTCGCGCCATAACTGAAGCTGAGCGCATTCCGACGGTTTAACTCCCCTAGACGCACAATCTGCTGGATTCTGCTGTGAGGAAACGTGTGCGACTTGGTTGCTCTCTAGAATCGTAAATATATCTGCGACTCTATTGGCAACAAATGTCTTCCACCTACTAGGATGGCTCTTCAACCAAGCTAACACAACCGATGAGTCAGTCCAGGCGTGCATGTGTTGCTTCGGTACATTCAAAACATTGGAAACCTCCTGAAGCAATTTTGCTAGTAAAACCATCCCACATAATTCAAGTCTCGGAATCGAAACCTGTTTTATGGGGGCAACCTTCGTTTTTGAGGTGACCAAATTGACGTGAATGGAACCATCATTTTTAATGACGCGAGTGTACGTGACAGCAGCATATGCCACGTTTGATGCATCGGAAAACCCATGTAATTCTGTGAGCTGGTCATCAGCAGACGAGTGAATCCAACGAGGGATACGAAAATTGGTAAGTTGATTGAGGTCCCTTCTAAAATTAAGCCAATCATTCATAAGTGTTGGTGGCAATTCTTGGTCCCATTCAATCCCAGTAAGCCATATTCGTTGAATGAAGCACTTCGCCGTCACTATGACAGGTGCTACCCAACCGAGGGGATCAAATAGTCTTGCTATATCGGATATGACTCTTCGCTTGGTTACAGGTGTTTCTGGAGCAGAAAGCTGAACCGTGTACTCAAACTCGTCGGATTTCCTGTTCCAAGTAAGTCCTAGAATTTTTGTCACAGTATCATCAGTTTTTAGTTTCAGGTTGTCGTTTGATGGTCGCTTCTCTTCTTTCATATGCTTAAGCAGTTCGACACTACTTGTGGACCACTTCTGGAGCTGAAACCCTGCACGACCAAGTAGTTCTTGATTGATGCCTTCTTCAATTGTTTGACATCCCGTCATGTAATCGTCAATGTAAAATTCCTTGAGAACTCGGTTCGATGCAAGTGGAAAGTCCTTTCCTTCGTCGAGTGCAACTTGCTGCAATGACTTTACAGCCAAGTATGGAGCTGCCGATGTGCCAAAGTTCACTCGTGTGAGTTGAAGGTGCTGCATTTCATCATCAGGATTTTCTCGCCACCAAAGACGCTGAAAATGTACATCGGCTTCGGATACTTTAATTTGTCTATACATCTTAATTACGTCAGCTACGATACATATTGGGTTACAACGCCAATTCATCAGAATGTGGCGTAGTTCTGGTTGTAGAGTAGGACCAACTAATAAATCCTGGTTCAATGATATTCTACTGCCCGGACATGACGCATCGAAGACAACTCGAACCTTCGTCGTGAGCTTGTCATTTCTCACGACCGCATGATGCGGCAAGTAAACTGCATCAGATTTATCTTTTTCTTGAACCACTTCCATGTGTCCAAGCTTTAGATACTCGTTAATAACCTTGACGTACTCTTCTTTCAGTTGTGGATTCTTCAAGAGACATTTCTCTAATAAAAGAAATCTTTTCTGGGCAATCTGCTCGGACCTTCCATATTTGCACTGAGGATCTGGAGTGCGAAAGGGTAATCGGACCACGTATCGACCAGAGTTATCACGTTGAGTCGTTTCCGAATACAATCTTTCGCATTCTTGTTCTGCTTCAGTGAGGTGTTTTTTATTAACTGAATAATGATCTGATTCCAGTTCCCAAAAGCTCTTCAGAAGATCATTCGCCTCGGACTGAACTAAATGCATACTAACAACAGCATTATGGCAAGCTAAGTTGCCAACGTTTTTCACTTCGCCAGATAGGATCCAGCCAAGTGTTGTGTTTTGAGCTACTGGAGAGCCTGGCGGACCTCTTATTAACCCTTTCAATAAAATCTGACTGTGAACTTCAGCGACTAATAACAGGTCGATTTTATTTGGCGTGCCATATAATGGATCAGCTAATTCAACTGATGCCATCACTGGTAAGTCTCGAACGAATACCTGTCGTTCGGGCAGAAGAGTTGTCAATTTATTTAAAATATAAGCTTTGATCGGAATCACAAAACTGGGATCTAGACGCGATTGAATTTTCAAAAAAACCATTGACTTACAAGCAAGAGATGCTTGTGGATCAGCGCCTAGACCTGAGACTAGAGATTTGACTGAATTTTTCTTTAATTTCAACCGAGGACCGAGGACCGAGGACTCCGTAATAAACGAAGCCTGAGACCCCTGATCGATCAGAGATCTTAAGCAAAAAGTGGTCCCAGTAGTTGACTGAACATTCACTAAAGCTGTGGCTAATAATACTTGACTGCTGGCTGTAGCCAAGCAGGTCATGGCTTTAGTCAACGTACTTGCAGATGACGTTGCTGTGACGCCATCTCCTTCATTCGAGTGATCTATTTTTGCTTCACCAATTGATTTTGGAGCGTTCTGGGGGTGGAGAAGAGTGTGGTGTTTCCTTTTGCATAGACGGCACCTTGTAGACTGGCGACAGGAGTATACTGTGTGATTTGGATTTAAACAATTGAAGCAGAGATTACCGGCTTGGACGAACTTACGACGCTCAGTGACGTTTTTCTGACCGAACGATTTACAATTGCACAGTTTGTGATTTTCAGAGCATAAAATACAACCCGTGTCGTTATTGGCTATGTGGTACAAAGCATTACTATTTCGGCTATTGTTTTGTTTAGTACTGCCTTGAGACTCAATGCATTCTAAAGCTCGGAACCGGTTCTCGAGAAATTTTTGAAAATCACAAAGTTTCGGTAAATCATTGGATGCATCGTTGTTTTTAGTCTCCCACAATTCTCTAGACTTGGAATCTAATTTTTGAGTGACAATATATACAACAATAATGTCCCAAGTAGACACGTCGACTCCTAAATTTTTAAGCGCATGCAAAGTTTCATTTGTGATGTCTAACAGCTGTCTTATTGCGCTTGAAGATTCAGTCGTCACATTTTTCAAACTCATGAATCGCTTAAGAATACAGTTTGCAAGATATTTTTTATTATCATACCTGTTTTGTAATTGAGACCAACAATTAAAATAATTATCAGATGTTACTGGAATGTGCCTGAGAATTTGCTCGGCCTCACCTTGAACGTGAGTTTTTAAAAAATATAACTTCTGAACATTATCGATTTCGTTGTTGTTATGGACGAGTGACGTAAATAAATCCTTAAAACTTGCCCAATCAATATATTTACCCGTAAAAGTAGGGATAGTAATTTTAGGCAACTTAACTTTGGGCGATTTGTCACAACTAGAAGAATCTGTTGTCGGTGCAGTAACACTAGCAGCCGATGATCTAAGTTTCGACAGACACTCTTTTAGTTGTGACTTGTGTTGCACATACACATCCTCAACTTGCATGAATAAATCTTCTTTATAATAACTCGACGCTTCTAACTCTTTATCTTCTGCTTCATTCATAATTCTTTCGTGTGTATTATTAAATAATTTCCAATATTGGTCTTAATTTTCTAATCGTGTTTCTACGTAAGTCAAAGTTATTTTATCCTTTGCTTGTTTACCAAAATTTATTCTACATTTTACAATTCTATCTTTTAAATTTTCTTGGGCTCTAAATAATTTATCCATTTTTGCAATAATTTACTAAGAATAAATACAACACTAAAATAAATCCGTAGAAATTTCTTAAGTTCTAACACCAATCAGTTTAAATTTTTCTATGTTCAAAACACTTGTAGTTTTTTCAAGAATTTTTTAAGCACGAATTTTCTAAGTGTTCGGCGCTAAATAGACTTCGCTATAAAATCGGGCATAGGTTCCCCGTCTAAACCATTTTAGCGAAACTATTCTAAGTTCATGCAAACACTTGTCGAATTATTCCAAGTTCATGCGACACCAAAAGAATTATAAGTCTCTGGAAATCTTCACTAATATTGCACTATCTTCCAAATGATTCAAGAAAAGTATAAAGTTATTCACTTCTAAGTAATAAGGTTGAAATTGTACTCACAGCTAAAAATTCACTCACACTTGACACTTTCCTGCTGGGTATCCAAGGGATACTGTTGATCTACTGGACCCGATGACGTCTGCGATAGCTAGTGCGGCCTATCCGCACTAACTCTTACACCTTCTGTGGCACTCGCTGCTACTGAAGGTTGGTGGCTTGCCAACAAGGCCCGACGCTGCTGGTGCTATCCAAAGCTAGCCAGCGAGCTGTCGCCCGTTGAAAGCTGGGCGCGCTAGACAAGGAAGTCGGGTCCACGCACGTAAACTGCCACTCTACTTTAATGCCTTAATCCGGCCTCGTAGGAACATGTACGAACCCTCCAAAACTCCAAAGTCAAAGTCAAAAGTCAAAATCATTTATTCAATTTAGGCGTCTACGACGCTCTTATGAAGGTCAATTACAAATTTTAATATTGAAATATACTACATTGTACTGCCACGTTCAGCAAACAAAAATTATAGAGCCACTGCGATAAGAACGGGCAAGAAACTCGGGGCCATTCTTTTAAACGTTTTTTAAAAATGTGTTTGGTACATACTATATAATAAAATTATTACAATACTTAATTTCCATTACGTAGGTGTTAGGCGCTAGCTTGGCAGAGGCGAACCAGTCCAAGCATTTTTGTCGTTTAAGTAATCACAAACTGTGTAGTAAGATTTCTTTATCAAAATATTCTTCACATGCAACTTGAATTTTCTTTCTGTGAGCGTTGTAATATGTTTGGGCAATTTATTATAAAACCGCACACAATTTCCTAAGAAGGACCTTTTTTTTGTCTTTGCTAATCTAAAACCTGGCACCGCTATTTTATCTTTATTCCTAGTGTTATAATCGTGAGTGTCACTGTTTGATTTAAATTTGCTCAAATTTTTACGAACATACATAATATTTTCAAATATATACAGACTTGGTAAAGTTAAAATATCAATTTCTTTAAAAATATCTCTCAGGGATTCCTTAGGATCCATTTCATATATGGCTCGAATTGCACGCTTTTGTAAGATAAAGATTGTCTCTATCTCAGCAGCAGCTCCCCATAGCAATATACCATAAGACATAATACTGTGGAAATACGCGAAATAAACGAGCCTAGCAGTAGCTACGTCTGTTAGCTGTCTTATCTTACGAACTGCATATGCAGCAGAACTAAGTCTTCCAGATAGATCATGTATATGTGGATTCCACTGTAAAGTTGCATCCATTTTAATTCCCAGGAAGACTTTTTTTTTTGTTTTAAAAGATCTTTATTAACCATAAATAATAATAAACATTGTACATTTCTAGTGTAAATTTAAAATCCTAGAAGTGACATATTTAAAATATATATGTTTTTCAAGCTTATTTGCCTATATAAAACTTATTTCATAAAAATTAATTAACAATAACAAATGAATGTGAGCGTGTAGCGTGATCATTACAATGTTCTTTGATTGTTTTGTTTCTAGTAAGCTTTAGTAACAGCATTACAGTTATTACGTTGAGGATTATAGAATGTTAATATAATATAACATTGGGTAGTTATATAAACGGTGTAGGTAATTATGATAAGTAACGCATGGCGGTAGGCAAGTATCATCTGGCAACAAAGCAGCTAGCAACAGTAGCAACGGGTTAGTGGCATACGCACCCAATGTCAACTCCCCCCGTGTCAGTTGCCCACGATCTCAGTTCCCCCCGATAAATTTGATTGAAAGAAATAATTACCATATATTAAATGTACCGTTAGCAAAAAAGAGTTTCTCTTGATACTTATATATATTTATTTCAATATCATACTTTTTACTTACATTTAGTCAATTGTTTCGAATGGTTTTTATATCTTGCGTATTAATAACACATACAATTGTGTTATTAAAATGCAAGATTCAAAATTCAAAATGTATGCATACTAGCTAGGTATTATATCGGGGAAACGGGACTGCCGGTACTATGAATGAAATTCTATTGTTCTCGTAATCTTTCAATTCTGACGAGTTTAACTATAAATCACCATTCAGTCCAGCGCATTTCTTACAAATTATAAAATTTGGGTTACTGATAACAATAGTCGGCACCCAGACACACAGATGAAAGTGAAAACAGAGTTATGCAAAAACTATATAGCAGTGCAAATAATTTTTGAAAGGCGTATTTTGAAATTTTTCAAAATTAAAATATAATTGTTGTACTTTGGACATTCTAGCATTCAGAAGGGTGAAAAACACATTATGTAGAAAGCATAGCAAAGATTTAAAAGTTCCAATAACAAATTTCAAGGAACCACTTCATATATTAATCCCCGCAAAATGTAAGCCCCTTGTATTGTTTGATTACATCAAAGATGAATACAGAATTATCGCATTAACCTTATTGTAAGAGAAATAAAAAATATAACCGCAACAGTGACCTAAAGCAAAGCTTACCAAGGCAATGGTTACTGTTTTGTGGTCTCAGCATGGTGTTATTCACTATAGCTTTCTCCGATCTGGTCAAGCAATAACGGCAGATGTCTACCGTACCGAACTCCGAACAATGATTGCAAAACTAGTAATGAAACATCCCCGACTCATGAATCGATCTTCACCATTATTGCTTCATGATAACGCGAGACCTCATACGGCACGAGAAACCGTTTTAACTCTACAGGAATTGCGACTAGAAACCATTCGTCACCCTCCGTATTTTTTCGTGATTCGGTCAATTTTCTATGTGATAAAAAGTTTTCTTCCCAGGAGGCAGTACAAAATGTTTTCACACAGTTTGTCGAATCTAAATCACCAGAGTTCAATCGCAAAGGCATTGATGACATTCTTATTAGATGGCAGCAATTTATAGATACTGATGGTATGTGGTATTTTAATTAAATAAAAATGTTTAATTAAAAAAAAACAATTTCAATTTTTCAGTAAAAAACGTCAATTTCATACTTAACCCCTTATAGTATCTAACTTTTAGTTTTTTCTTTTAGTAATTTTAAATGTTTTATGATTGTTGATTTCCTTTTATTGAGTGTTTAATATTGTTTATTTTATATACTTTGTACAATTTTAAGTGATTTATAATGCTTTAATGTTAATATTGTTGTTGATTTTTACAATGAAACTTTCAAATTAATAAATGATCGTTGAAAATCAGTCTTTCCTTTATTTTTCTTATAATCCTTTATTTATTCTTATACTTGCATAATATATACGGTAAGTTCTTATTATGAATTTTACAAAGTAAGCTTATCTATGACAATAATCTCTTCCAACCAACCTAAACTTGTGTGCCCTCATTTTTTTTTAAATAACTTTAAATACACTTTCGCTGCTGACAGTACAAATCACAAAAAAATATTCGCTCAAAATTTATCGGGGGGAACTGAGATCGTGGGCAACTGACACGGGGGGAGTTGACATTGGGTGCGTATGCCACTAACCCGTAGCAACATGTCTTGTCACAACTCACACAACCGTAAGCACCCCGCCAAGCGCCCCCACCGCGAGCCGCGCGCGCGCCATATCGACCCTCATATCCCTAGATAATACGTGCGAATATGGCGCGCGCGCCAGCGCGGGGCGGAGGCCGTTAGCGGGGCAAACACTCGGACATATGCGACTCGAATTATTCATCATAGTCGAGGAATAAGTGAAGGGGTAATTTGTAGGTGTTATAATTTTTGTATTTACTACTAATTTTACGTGATTTACCAATATTTGAAATTAATTTATTTTTACTGTTTGGGTTGCTATCCAGGTAGAATGTTTTAGCTAGTTTAAATACGAATGCTTTAATGGTAGGTAGGCCAATTTTTATGTGCAATTTACACAAATTAGTGTAATATGGGGTATTGAACGATAGCTTAAGAGCTTTATTTTGAATAATTTGGAGTTTATTAATGTTAGTGGAACAAGTGCTGCTCCACACCGGGCACGCGTAGGTCATTGAAGGCCTGACTAAAGTGCAGTATATAAGGTCACTTTTAATTCATCAACAATACTGCGGGGGGTGGTGTAGAATCGATAACTGAATGTGATCCACACATTTTTAATTTTCACATAAACAATTCAATACTAACTATTGCCTAAGCTGTGGCGCGTTGACTTTGAGAATGATAGCGACGACAACACTCGCGGCCGCCGTGGACAAGACTCACACATACACACACGTTCTAGGTATTCTAACGCATTGCGAGGGCAATGAACTCGGTAGGTATACCTACGCATTGCGAGGGCAACGAACTCGGTAGGTTTACCTACGCATTGCGAGGGCAATGAACTCGGTAGGTATCTCGGTAGGTATACCTACGCATTGCGAGGGCAACGAACTCGGTAGGTTTACCTACGCATTGCGAGGGCAATGAACTCGGTAGGTATCTCGGTAGGTATACCTACGCATTGCGAGGGCAATGAACTCGGTAGGTTTACCTACGCATTGCGAGGGCAATGAGTCTTGTCCACGGCGGCCGCGAGTGTTGTCGTCGCTATCATTCTCAAAGTCAACGCGCCACAGCTTAGGCAATAGTTAGTATTGATTTTGTTTATGTGAAAATTAAAAATGCGTGGATCACATTCAGTTATCGATTCTACACCACCCCCCGCAGTATTGTTGATGAATTAAAAGTGACCTTATATATTCAACTTAGTATGTTCACTGAGGCATGACTTTCTGTTGAGTACAGAGCCAAGAGCATTGAGGGATTTTATACCTTTGAGTCGCAGGTAATTGGTATTTTCAGACCAATTCAGTTTATTGTCTAAGATGAGACCTAGGTATTTGACGGAACGACTCCAAGGGATTTTAAGTCCGTCAATTTTTAATGTGCGACTAGGAAGTGTACGTTGCCTAGTGAATATTATGGCCTCAGTTTTTTGACCGTTCATTTTAAGTTTCCAGGTGTTAAAATATGAGAGAAGGAGATCAATGGATAACTGAAGTCTATCAATTAATAAATCAATGTCATTACTTGACGTGAACGTCACAGTATCGTCTGCAAAGCAGGCTATACTTGTACGTGTTTGGATGGGGATGTCATTGAGAAAAATCAAGAAAAGGTGGGGTCCTAATATCGATCCTTGGGGCACTCCAGCCAACATCGGTCCCAGGAAGACTGTCGCATTGTCAAAAGAGAGTTTTTCTCCCAAGGCCAAGCTTAATGTTTGGTTCAACATAAGTAACATTTGGTAAAGAAAACTTTAAACATTTGGTCTTTTTTGAATTTAAGAGAAGATTATTAGCCGCGAACCACTTAGAGATCATAGATAACACATTATTTACATGAATAAGTTCACTATCCCTCCTCCGTAATCAAACTTCAGGTTGGTTTACAGAAAAGTCATTTATTGTCAAACATATTATTCACATCAAGAAGTTCAGATAATAACGTTTGCGTGTGTTAAGACTTGTTGGTACCATCTATTGTGTTTCAGCTGAACTAACACCCTATACGTCATTCCAAGATGGCCGCCATTTAGATATGCAGCTTCATGTATAGAAAATTTTACATTTATAACAAATTTACACAGATAACTTAGCGTCTAAACAGTTGGGAAAGGTCTTATCAGTCGCAACAGAACGGTAATGAATCCAAATAAATTGAATCTATTGTTAATATGTGCTAGTTTGAATTCACCGATATTAAGCGATTACGTTAAGCTTATAATAAAATTAGCTAAAACATTAGCATGACATATTTTGATTTGCCTTGATTTTTCTAATTACGCAGTCTTAGCTATTAACGTTATTTCATCTCCGTTTTCATATATGTTACTATAATTATATGATATAGTAACATATAATATATACTATTGCTGTGGAAAGATAGATAGTTTATAGTAGTAGATATCGAACAAAGTGAGGTCGACGAGTTCTTCATGACCCTTAAATGCGATTATTTCACTTAAATGTTATGACCCCAATTCAAGTACTACTAAAAATTACGTATTATTTAAGTCTTTATTAATAATATAACTAAATAACATTTCATTGATATTGCGGTTTTTGAAGTTACGAGTATGTATTAATATTTTAATTGTTAATTTATGTTATTCTTTAAGATCTCCATTTGAAACGGTAACAGTTCTTATTACATACTCAAGAAATATTTCTAAGCAATCGCAGTGGTTGGTAATTTCTCCGTCAGTTAAATAAGATAAAATTATTTTTTGCCAAAAAGATTTATAAGTAAAATACAATCGTTAACTTAGATTCTAGAATAATTGAAATTCTTATTAAGTAATAGATTGGCAGCGAGCCCCAAACTAAGCACTAAGCCTGTATCTTGGAGAGAATCTATAGGTATAATCTAAAGTACGTAGGATAGAGGTATGTTATTACAAATGGTACTATAATTGGTCTATGCATTTTAAAAGTAGTTCAGGTAAACAAAGGATAAGTTAATAGCTACTTTTATATAATGACGCAGTAACCTTCATGTTATGGATGTAATTATTTCTGTATCAAATGACTCTAAAACAAACGAAAACGCCCGCTATCATACATATCTATTGTCTCGATATATTACCGATCTAAATAAGTGTAAGACCACACTGACATATTCTGAAAATTCTATTATTATCGGGCTGCGTAGGAGTAAAAGCAACAATATTAAAATCGCGTTCAGTTTTGTTGAAAAGTAAATTAGATCGGAACTGTCCCTTTATTTCTTCTCCGTTTTGATATATTGTTTTTTTTTTGTATAGCTGATAAACTTGCTTTTGCCCATTTTCTCACATTATTATTTGAAGCAGGAATTTGTCAGAATCATTGGCTGTGGACTGCCACGTAGCAGATCCATGGTTCGGATCCCGCCGCGGGCTTGAGCTACACCGCATGGTGGAAGGGTATTTTGCAAATGCCCACCTGGCTAGCGACCACCCTCAAGTAAAACATCCGTCACCATGCACCTAACAGTGTGTTCCCGCAGCAGTCTGTGAAAATACAGATATTATATATATATAAAATACAGGGTTATTGGTATAATGCTAACAACCTCTTGGTTGACACTGACATGTTTGGATATTTTTTTTGTTTTGTATTTTTTTTTTATCATGTTTTTTTGTTTTTATGTATGTTATAAGACAACTATAATAAATAATTTGATTAAACTGTATACATACCTTGTGATTGTTGTAAATGAATAAGATAATATAGCACAAGAACGGCTAAGATACTTGGTTAGATAGATAGATCGATAGATAAACTCTTTATTGCAACACAAAGCTTATATATATATATATAAATATAAATTCTTTTATTTAGTTAGTACAGTATGCAACATTTCTGTAAGCGTCCGTGCCTGACTCCTGCAGGCATTCTGGGTGCATAGGAAGTAACTCTTGTCTGCACACTCTCTCTTGTCTGCACTGCAGGAGAACAGGCTGCAAAGGGAACGTTACTGTTCACGTTTCGTAAAGCTTAAATATACTTATAAAACTTGAATTTTGGTTTCTCACTACAGGAGCACTGATGGCACTGTAATAGGGTTAATTACACAAATCTTTTTTTTTTATTGCGAATAAACATGCATTTGGCCGCAGTCTCACCTGATGGTAAGTGACGACGCGGTCGACAGTGGAGCATGGTTGCCTATAAACTACTTATTCACTCTAGAGTTAAAGACCTCCAGATTGTAGCTCTCAGGGAACAAAGACGCTGGGAGAGTGTTCCATTCTGTCGCTGTTCGCATTATAAACGTGGACGCAAATCGCTTTGTGCGGACAGGAGGAATGTCAACCATATACGGATGCCGTGTTTACGTCTTGTGGTCCGGTAGTGGAAAGGAGACACTGGCATTAAATTATGCAACTCCATCGCACTCTCCGAAATGTATCCTGTAGAACACTGAAAGACCGGCAACTTTGCGACGATGTTCAAGGCTTTGGAGTCTGGTCTTCACCAAAGCATCGCAGCCGATGAGGTTCTTTGCACGTCTTTCAATGGAGTCCAAAGCTTTGAGCTGGTATTTTGCTGAGCCGTCCCAGAGGTGGCCGCAGTATTCCATACATGACCGGACTTGTGCTTGGTACAAGTTAAGAAGCTGTCCTGGTGTGAAATACCGCCTAACCTTCCCTAGGACTCCCAACTTTTTCGCAGCTAATTTAGCCTTGGACTCAATGTATGAGCCAAATTTAAGGTCTGATGTCAGGGTAACACCCAACAGTTAAGTTTGCTCGTCACTGGTAAAGATACATTCCGGAAAGTGGGAGTAAGATGGAACTGACTCCTTTTTGCGGTGAATAGACACGCCTAGGTTTTGGAAGCGTTGGAGCTGACCAAATTGGCATCACCCCAATCGGAGACTGCTTGCAAGGCCAAGTTCATACGCTCAACCATGGCCTCTCTAAGAGAAGGGATTTGAGCTCCTCTAGCTCATGCATCGGACAAATATCTCTCTACAACAGTGCTGTCATCCGCGTACCCAACGATACCGGGCTTAAGAAGATCGTTGATGTGCAGCAAAAAGAGGGTTGCAGAGAGAACCGACCCTTGAGGTACCCCGGCATTAATTGCCAATTGATCTGACGAGCAGCCGTCCACGACCACTCGTATTGATCTTTCCCTCAGAAAGTCCATTAACTAGGCACATAAGCCAGTGGGTAAGCCGTATGAAGGAAGCTTGCTAGTAAGGCTGTCGTGCCACACCCTGTCAAAGGCCAGAATCATCAAATTCAAAATATCCAGAGAAACGGCAAGCGCCTCTCCATACCGTTCCATGGCTTTGCTCCAGATGTGCATGGCATACGCAAGAAGATCCCCAGTAGACCGTTTTCGGCGAAATCCGTATTGACGGTCACTGAGGATGTCATTCGCTTCAAGGTTTGCCAAGAGCCTGTTGTTGAGTACACGTTCCATACTCTTACAAAGTATGGAAGTGACTGAAATGGGCCTGTAGTTAGTAGGGTCAGCACGACTGCCTCTCTTGGGCACAGTTAGCAAGCTGCCATGTTTTCGACACTTTTCCAGTCTCCATCGAGAGGCGAAAGAGGCGCGTCAGCACAGGAGACAACTCAGGAGCATACACTTTCAGGACTATGGCTGGTATCCCATCCGGACCACTTGCTTTGTTCACGTTCAGATTCCGCAGCGTTTTACGTACCTCGGTCTGACGGATGCGAATTTCCGGCATTGATGCCTCGCATCTAGGTAGACACGGAGGTACTTCACCAGCAGTATCCAGACGTGAAGATTCCGCAAAAAGAGAAGCAAACAAGTTCGCTTTCTCCTCTGCGGTGTGGGCAAGTGATTCATCAGGTTTCAGCAGTGGAGGCAGGGAGGAGCGACAGAAGTTAGCTTCAACCGACTTTGCCAGTGACCAAAAAGCTTTACTACCCGCTGGGTACGAAGCAAGTTTAGCCCCTATACGGCTTATGTGGTTGAAGCATGCCCTTCTAAAAGCCTTTTTGTAGGACTTGGCAGCCTTGTTAAAGGCTCTCTTCTTGTCCCGAATGTCCTTCGATTTCTGGTTTCGAGCATCAGCCCATGCAACGTATGCTTTATGTTTTTTTCCTATAGCGCGTCCACATTCAGCTCTGAACCATGGACAAGCTTTGCCTGACTGTGGTGAATCAGTAAATGGAATAAAGTACTCCATAGCCTGACGCACCACACTCGTTACTGCATCCGCACAAACCGAGGGATCGCCAGAAGAGAAGCAAACAGGCTGCCAACGATAAGATGCGAAAAAACAGCGCATCTCATCCCAGTCTGCTGACTTGTAACGCCATACTCGCCGGTTTCCTTTTAGGCAGAGGTCGGACGCTAGAGGTATACCGATACAGATTTCACCAGACAGTGGTCAGAGCTACATAAAGGTGAAGTAACTGACACGGAGTATCTGTCTGGATCTGTTGTCAGCAGAAGGTCCAAGCAATTGGCTGTATAGCCGTCAACGTCAGGAACCCTTGTAGCGCTATGCACCAGCTAGGTGAGATTTAACGTCAGGGCTAGCTTATGCGTCTCTCTCCCAGCGTGGTCAGTGTTCTGGTGTGGGAACAGCCAGTCCTGGTGGTGGGCATTGAAATCCCCCAGTAACACTAGCTGAGCGGAAGGGTACTGATGTTGTGCCACATCTGCCTTCGCACTTAAATAGTCCATAAGCCTGGTCGTCTCCTCATCACCGCTATGCGATCGGTAGACATTGGCATATAGAATTTTCTATGTACCTATGTCCACCAAAATCTACAAGACTGAAAAGCTGGAGTCTTCAAGATTTCGGAGACGCCGACAACAAATGTCATCGCGAGCATATACGCATACCCCAGCATGTGGTCTGAAATTATGTTCCAGGACATAGCCAGGGTACGAGAGGTATGCCGCGTCAGCCGTCTTCGGGCTCACACTAATTCATATCGTTCATAGAAACACGATTCAATCCTTTCAACACAAAGTTATTAACACCTACACTTGCGGCGGCTAACAAGCCTGTCAAAGGGCGAAGACATCAAAATAATATTCAAATTACGGAGATATTTCGCTGCTCAAGCCTTCAATGAAAATTCCCGTACCAATATAAAAATACATTTTTGACAACACCAAAAGGCCCTAAAATGATCTTTTTTTAGTTGAGTAAGAATACTGGCACTCAAGGACAGCTGCCGGTACACACCGTTTGATGCTTGCCGACAGATTTTCTAACTGAGGGTGATAGCTAGCCAGGCGTGCATTCACAAAATGCGCTACCACCATGCTATGTCGACTGCCATCGTGAGACAGCAATCGAGACCAACGGCTTGTCGTGCCCTACAAAGAACGGATACGCTCAGTTGTCCCCGATCGTGTCCCGTTGGATTGAGCGCGATCGGAGCTATACTTTTTTAAATATAGCAAAATCTTAGTAAATTTAACCTATAAAATTCACCTATAGTGTACAGCTCCCCATACTTTAGGAATACGACATAGTCAAATTCACGTCCCAATATAGAGTGTAGTATACCAAAATTTGCGTCTCTGGTAGCGCAAATTAACTAAACAATTTAAATAGCATCGTCCCATACTAAAATTTTATACCAGACAGGTAAAACCTGTTATTGCAAATATTTTTGTAAGAAATTTCATATATTCGTGTTGTCTTTGTTCGTTTCCTATTTGTGTGGTGTTTTTGTGTGTGGTAATTTGCAACCGCTGGTGGCGGACCGTCCTGCGCTGTTTTTAGGTAATTAGAATCAATAGTGAAAAAGTTATTAACTTTTTACAGTCATAAAATTCAAAATTTAGTGTATTTTCAAAATTAAAAATCAGATTTCAACCTTTTTAAATAGCTTCACGCATCAAAACACGCGGGCCGCGGTCCCCGATCGTGTCCCGTTGGATTGAGCGCGATCGGAGCTATACTTTTTTAAATATAACAAAATAATAGTAAAATACCTAACTTTAAGCTTTACAGTTAATTTTAAAAAAAACAACTTGTGAAATAACACATTTCACAAGTTGTTAAGTCCCCTGGCGCAGCCCGGACATTGGCGTCCTTTCGACTCACCGACAACCCTCTGATGCGGCCCGGACATCAGCTTCCCTTCGACTCACTGACAACCCTCTGATGCGGCCCGGACATCAGCGTCCCTTCGACCCATCTACATTCTACAGTGAAGCCCGGACATCCGCGTCCCTTCGACTCACTGACAACCCTCCGATGCGGCCCGGACATCAGCGTCCCTTCGACCCATCGGACGAAGCATTTCTTGGACCGAATTAATCCATCAACGTCCTCAGTAACAATTTTTTTTTTTTTTGGGAGTAGGAATTATTAATTCACTGTTATACTGAACACCAGACTTTTCGCAATAGCAATTCGCACTGTCACGGCCATTCTGACGTGCGTTCGTCACCGTACGAACTACTATACACATTATCTGAGTAAGAGCTCATCGAAATTTTTATTGAACCTTTATTTGAGCAGCAACGTCTTTTTACGAACTGCCATCCAACAGTGTAATGAGATAATATCAAAAGGAACTCAGAAGGCTCCACTTGTTATGACAAAATTGAACTGTCGCTCAGAATATCACGACTGCAAACAGGTCATTAATCCGTACTAGGCCCAGAATTACATGAGTAGTTATCCTTTCACTTGTAACTATAAAATATTTTTCCCCTTAAAACGCTTTAACAAAGAAAACTTCAAATCAAGGTCAAATCGAAATACACTCACCGAGTTTAGATACTGCTGATGGTAGCTCAACCACATAAAGGTTGACACGTATACGCATCTTGGAACCACCCACAGGGCAGCAGCTCACGACGCAGCCCGGTCGCCACACTCCAAACGCACCACCAAAGCACCGTGCCGTCCACTTGATGACGCCGTCCAAAGATCTCCGTACTGTAGTGATACGAAACTCTTTCAAGCTCTATGGGTGTTTGTAAACAGACAGGCTGTCATAACGACTTTTACCTTCATTCAATCTTACTTGTATTTTGTTGATTAAAACCATTATTCTAAAGGTTTTATCTTATTTATCAATTTAATCAACAAAATGTTCTAATAAAATGGAATCATTTCTGCGTCCTGCTAAATTGGACATAGATCCATCAGACAGCTCCGCTTCAAAGGAATGGGAGCACTGGAAGAGGACATTTGAAAATTTCTTGTCATTCTGCGGAAAAAGTGAAAAAGATGGTAAAATCAAACTTGATTTACTGGTTAATCATTTATCCTCTAGAATTTACTCATTTATAAGCGAATGTACAACGTACGAATCTGCTTTAAGTACACTTAATAACATATATGACAGCCTGTCTGTAATAATTAATATAATATTTTTATTGAAATAAAAATATTGGCTCAGCATGTACCACAGCAGCGTCAACAGATTCCTTGAAGAAAGCTACTGTAACAGCTTACATAAAAGGGATTCGCGCTCAAGCATTGATCGATACTGGCAGTTCTGTAAGCTTTATAGACAACGATTTCTTCAAGCTATGTCGTTTAAAGAAGAAACATTGCAGTCAAACTATATTAATGGCAAAGGACTGCGAATTTGAAAAAGTAGATGCTGAAAAGTAATAAATTCAGTTCAGAATATAAAATAATATAAAATATTGCCAATATTTTCCTGCAACAAATCAGTAGAAAATTGGGAACAAGTTCTTCCTCAAGCTTTACATACCATACGGAGCCTATTATGTACAGCTACTCATTGTACACCGCATGAAAGAATGTTTAACCACACCAGAAGATCGACCAATGGAGTCTCTATACCCACTTGGTTGACAGAATCAGAACAAGTGTTAATGCGAAAATTTAACCGGGCGAACAAGTATCAACCGGTGGTAGAGGAAGTAACATTGCTTCATGTAAATCCGGACTATTCCTATGTTCGCCTTGCTGACGGTCGAGAATCCACTGTCTCAAACCGTCACTTAGCACCATTAGGACAAGATAGTCAGATTATACAAGAAGCACCTGAGATACTGAACGAGTCCAGAGAATCGTTCGTAGCAAGTGATGAAGATTTTTATGATTCTCAGAGTATGAACGGTATAGATGAAAGCAATTTGGCAGTTGAAACAATTCCAGCTGCTGAACACTTAGATAACTTTCCTTCTACATCTGAAGAACCAGCCACTATCGAGCGAAGATCAACGCGGCAACGAAGGCCACCCAGCCGCTACGATGATTATATTCTGAACTGAATTTATTACTTTTCTGCCTGGAAGAATGTAGTGATACGAAACTCTTTCAAGCTCTATGGGTGTTTGTAAACAGACAGGCTGTCATAACGACTTTTACCTTCATTCAATCTTACTTGTATTTTGTTGATTAAAACCATTATTCTAAAGGTTTTATCTTATTTATCACGTACATTCACCGATCATCCATTGTGTCCTCATTATTGCCACATTCAGTATCATATTTACATAGCACGATTGAATCCAAGGTCTCGTTACAATTTTATCCAAGGTCTCAGCATGATTGCATTCCAGGTCTCATAGCACAATTATATGCAAGGTCTCACTCATAGCACGATTGAATCCAAGGTCTAGTCACAATTTTATCCAAGGTCTCAGCACGATTGCATTCCAAGTCTCATAGCACAATTGTATGCAAGGTCTGACTCGTAGCACGATTGAATCTAAGGTCTCGTCACAATTTTATCCAAGGTTTCACTCATAGCACGATTGAATCCCACTTCTGACGTCGGCAGATATATATAGGATGACATCATCATCCTGTTTAATGGCAGAGCTCTAATAACGTGGGCGTACATGTGGGTATCGTGCAAATGAGAAGACACACATCACTTGAACAATTGATTTATTCCTCAATCCACAGTTTATGGGGGTTAACCCCCGCAATGGCCTCCGTCCACCCCTTATAGCCATTCCAGTCCTCGCCTTGCCGAACACTCTCTGCACAATCTCGCTCTGTGCCTTTCTGGTCGTATTCCATTATGTGTGTGCCATAACGTATCGCGTATGTCGTCTTCAGGTATACTGCTCCAGATAATGATGTCATCTTCCATCATTATGATGTACACTGATAGTAGTATTCATTGCCAATGCTCGTTAGCATTGATAGTCACTGGTTTCACTCCTTAGGTAGGTGTTGCCTCTTCGGCGGCTAGTACTAGACTGACTTGCCAACTGCCGTGTCTTGTGACGTAAGCTTTGAGTCATAGTCACACTCTGAAATGTGTATAGACTAGTAGCGACCACAGACTAGAATAACGTAAGAATTCATAGTGTTGCCAGTCTCGTAGCAAACTGCTCACACTGCAACATATATTTATTTATGGTTTTGTTTCTGTTATTTATTGTATTGTTATTTAATGTCATACACGTTCGTGATGTTGGTCGGGAGTGCCGTCTGAATACCAGCACTTAGGTTAATTTTTTGAACCTGGCACATGCTGAGACGGGACTCGTTCCTAGCATCATGCAACATTGCAATTGCTGTAATTATTGTATAATTAACTATATTTATTCTATTGCAGTGTTGTGTAATGCTGGAATAAACTTCATTTCATTTCATGTATGCTGTGTAATAATTGTATTGTGAATATTTTTATTCATTTATTAATATCATATATGTGTGAATATGAAAGGAGCCTACACAATATACTTATTACGCCTAAAATAACCCTAAAACTGTCAAATGTATAAAATACTACCCTTCTCAATTTAATAAATTGTATAATATGTTATACAATGCAAAATATATTCTCATAATATCGCGTATAAAGTGACAATGTATTTAGACCGCCTACCTACCAACAAAATAAATAATAATTAAAATTTTGAATTCCCCGCCGGAAACGTTGGCGTTTGCCTGGAAAAGTCTACCATCTTATCGTCAAATATGGCCAGTAAAAGTCGCCAGAACGCACTCCAATAAAATAAATAAAATCTTGCAACAAGGCAGAATGACACACAAAAAAACTGTCTCGAGGAGAGAAAGACAAAGCTTCAATTTTTATCGTCACGGTATTCAAACAACAATAGAATTAATTAATAGTAAATACTAAAAATATGTAATTACTGCATTAAAAAACAAACGGTTTGTGATAAGAATCACGATAGGAAGCGATATAATGAATAATTATTTTAAACAACAGTACGACTACTCAGTAGTAGTTTATTGTGTGGCTCCATTGATTGTACTCGTCACTGTCACCTATTTCTGCCACTTGGTATTAGTGATGCCTTTGCCGAATCCCTTGACTATAGAGAAAGATAAATGGAAAATTATAATATCAGTGTTCTACATGATTTTGTATATCATCACAGGCGTTGATCACGGATTTTTTAAGTTGAACACTAGAAAAAAACTCTTTTTGCATGGTCTTTCACTAATAAAATGTATTATTTTATGTATTACGTGCATCATTTCAGCTTATCGTACAAAAGGACCTGTTTACGTGCTCTATGGGATTGTAGAGTATCTGATATATGTGTCTGTTTTTTTTATAAACAAACAAGATGTTACTTTATTAGGTTGTTTGACGGTATTTCGAGATGTTGATTGTAAACTTGAAATGCACACCTATAATATGGAAAAGAAAAACTTGATACTCGCAATGTTGTACAACGCATATGATGTTCTATCGTTTATAAAAGTTTGCGTGCTGCATAATACTGCTACCTATTGTCAAATTAATAGCTTCGAAATGGTCATGTTTATTTTTATATTTAAACTAGCTAAAAATGTTATTTTTGTTAATACAGTTTTTGTATTTTATGTAATCAAATGTCGTTTAAGCAGATTAGCATATATCTTGGAAAGTGCTGAATATCATGATATAAAAATGTATCGCAATGTGTACAAGTCAATATCAGATATTGCCCTAGATATAAAAAGAACATACATTCCTGTGGTAAGTAAAGGGGGTTTGTGAATATTATGTAAATTTGTATTTCACTTTATAATTTAACTAATAATTCATTCGACATTATAAGATACACATTTAAACTAACATACGTAACAGCATACCTTTCGTTTACAGTTCGTTACGGCACAAATAATCAATCTACCATTGGTCATGTGGTATATATATATTAATGTCGTGGCACTACAGGCCGAATCGGTGAGATAATTTTTTTTAGCTACATAATTTACAAACGTTTAATTCTCATAAGTATTAATTGAAAGAAACCTGAAAGCAATCACTACCTACGGTGCGTGTCTCTTTTGTTTTAACTAGTCCAGTCATAAGATCTGTTATAAATGAAATTGTTTTTTTTATGAAGTATTAATGTAATATTACTTAAAGTTGTAATATTACTTATTACTTACTCAAGTCTCAGCAAAAAATAACAACAAAATTCTATTCAAAATGACCACTTTTGGCTTTTATGCAGACCTTTCATGTTACTCGCCACTAATTTATGGATTTACGCACCGTGTGCATGGGAAATTTTGCCACTGCTAGCTCCCAGCTTTTTTAAGACGCCGTATCGTTTAGAGCAAGCCATATTCTCTTAAACTAATAGTTTGTACCTATCCGATTACTTGAGCTTCTTTAGAACTGTGAGCGTACATCTTATCATTTTGCCTATTGTAGTGCTCTTCAATCGTGAAATTTTTTCATCGATAAAGAGGATATTTCTGTGCCCTTCACCTACGTACCGCGACAGAAGGCTTTTTGATCGATCCACTCTAATTGTAAAGATCGATTTAGGGCATGTACTTTATATTGACGATAAGCACCAAGCTTCAGGTTTTGTTTTATAATACGCAACAGAGTCCTATCGGGAAATTTCATTTCTCGCGATAAGATTTTTTGCTTTCTAATGGGATTTCGACGAATTCTGTCTGAGGAAGTATTGATGTATCTGTTGATAGTACGAACATACGGCTGATACCAAGATTTTGATGTGTCTTGGATATGACCGGCGGCTCCACCCACTTTGTGCAAGGCGATCACTGCAATCCTATTTTCTTTAACACCATATTTCATATTTTAATTTGATTTTGAACAGGAAAAAATATGCGAAATGGCGCAAAATCAAAAGAAGTTTTTAAAATAATAAATGTTATAAATTCAAAATTATTAAAAAGTTGATTAAAATAACAGTTTTTGAGCAAAAGTTTTTATAGCCCGACTAGTTATATAAGTGAGCAAAAATAAAAATAAAATTTAATCTTTCTATCTCAAGAGAGATATGTTTAACCCAAAAACCTTTTGTCCAAAGCTCAAATTATCTATAATGTTAATGGTAGATAAACAAAACTTGTTGAACTATGTCTAGTTTGTAGGTTAAAGGTAAATAAATCAACCTTTTTGACTTTACTTTCAAAAATCCTAATCCGAACATTTTAGCACCAAAACAGGATTGTAGACATAAATGTTTCGCGGTACCTTGTATATTTATTCTTTTTGTTTCACAAAATTTGCTAGCAATATTAGAAATAATTGTTTCTTAAATGAATACTGGTGAACGAATTTATATGAATGCTGATGTATATGGTGTTTTTTTTTTACTTGTTTTTGGGTCATCTACCGATTTTGCTTGATTTTCTTCGATATTAAAGTAATGGATAGATTCAGGCGTTACTTTGCGGAAATCCATATTTAATAATAACAAATACTTTTAAAAGTATCCTAAGAAATATAAAATAATATTTAAATAAAACACTTAAAAAAGCATAAAATTATATACCTAGTGACAATTCCGCCTAATTTTCCTGTTATCTACGTTACGTCACAAACATCACGCAGCCTAACCGGAAGAATACCCGACTAGTTTCGCTTCTAAACGAAGCGAGCGAACGAATGAAAGGTGCGCTCGGTTCGTTCTTTCTCGTTCGTTCTATCTTTCGTTTAGAAGAATACCCGACTAGTTTCGCTTCTAAACGAAGCGAGCGAACGAACGAAAGAACGAACCGAGCGCACGATCGAGACTATGTCTATCTACAACAGGTTACCGCGATGTCTCAGAGATCTTACTTTTAATACTTTCAAAATCAATATAAGAAATATAATATTATTAAAAAATTGTGATTGCAACTAAAGTGACTCTGCATATGTTTTCATAAGTTTCCGCTAATGCTGTTCCTTAATTAACGTCCCTAAATGCATTTAATTAGTATATAAACGAATATATTATGTTATGTTTAATATCGTAATAATAACAAATACTTTTAAAAGTATCCTATTAGTATGATTTTGAAAGTATTAAAAGTAAGATCTCTGAGACATCGCGGTAACCTGTTGTAGATAGACATAGTCTCGATCGTGCGCTCGGTTCGTTCTTTCGTTCGTTCGCTCGCTTCGTTTAGAAGCGAAACTAGTCGGGTATTCTTCTAAACGAAAGATAGAACGAACGAGAAAGAACGAACCGAGCGCACCTTTCATTCGTTCGCTCGCTTCGTTTAGAAGCGAAACTAGTCGGGTATTCTTCCGGTTAGGCTGCGTGATGTTTGTGACATCACGTAGATAACAGGAAAATTAGGCGGAATTGTCACTAGATATATAATTTATGCTTTTTTAAGTGTTTTATTTATATATTATTTAATATTTCTTAGGATACTATTAAAAGTATTTGTTATTATTACGATATTAAACATAACATAATATATTCGTTTTTATACTAATTAAATGCATTTAGGGACGTTAATTAAGGAACAGCATTAGCGGAAACTTATGAAAACATATGCAGTGTCACTTTAGTTGCAATCACAATTTTTTAATAATATTATATTTCTTATATTGATTTTGAAAGTATTAAAAGTAAGATCTCTGAGACATCGCGGTAACCTGTTGTAGATAACGAGACCCATGCAAAATATGCCATTGCAAATAAGCATTTTCTTGTGTGAATGCAGATTTTGTTTATTTTGGTCACGTCTGTTTCGTTGTTTTACAAATCTTCTAAGAAACTTCTAAGATATAAAGTCATGAAAGTGTTAATATTCTCAATAAATGTTGATATACAACTGTCCCTTACTTGTCGGCTAAACATGGATTGAAAGTAACGTTTTTGAGCTTTGAAAACTAGATTCACATTGGTTAAGTTCCCCTAAAATAGTAAGCCATATCCTAGTACTGAAGCCACAAGACAATTATATGCCGTTTTGAGAACTTATTTTCCAACTTTGTAAATTTGTGGAGAGCATTAGCACAGTTACTCAATCTCTTCTGAGTAAATATGTAAATAATGTATATTTGTGAGGATAATTAATAAATAGTAATAAGCAGTAAAAACTGGTTATGACAAAAGAAGATTAAAAGTCAAATTAGCGCAATTGAGATAGGATTTTTGAGAAGAATGTGTGGTGTGACTTTAAAAGACAGAGGGAGATGAAAACGATGTTATATAATTCCATTAAATGTTCGACCTATTCTTTGTTACACAGAAAACAATAATTTAACAAGTTTCTCAAGTTTTTGTACAGGTTTTATTTATATTATCTAAAATAACATTTGAAAGTTAGTCAAGAAAAAAGAATATATCATTAAAACGAGACAAACAAGATATGTACGTTAACAAACCTATCGAGAAGAGCAGACTTCAACGAATTACATTCACGATTTAACTTCCAGCACAGAGTGTTAACAGCTTTTGTTAAGATTTTTAGTTACAATAAGTTTATTCGAACTCTATTCGTAAGTTCACCGGAAAGGATATATAGAGAAATAATTATGACAGTCTTAGAATAATAATCAGAATAATCAAATTATTGGTAAGAGTATTACAAGTCAATCAGTATTAAAAATGCGAGAATTATTATTATACTTACTTTTAGTAGTAAATAAAAATGCCAGAAAAAATATACATATCTAGTCTTACTGCCAGTATACTAGGAACTATTGCTGCCAGTATACTGAATTCCCAGTAATAGTACCAGTAAGTCTTTTTATTTTTTTTTATTTCAGATAGGTAGGTAAGCCTTTGATCACTTATGATGGTCTCATCATCCTAAGTGATCATGTGGTCGAAGGTGTTAACAGGCTTAACCTTGAATTACTGGCTCTCAAGGGCAGCTGCCGGAACACACTGTTAGGTGCTTGGCGACAGATTTTCTACTTGAGGATGATCAACAAGCTAGTCGGGAATTCGCAAAATGCCCTTCCACGATGCGGTGAAGCTCAAGCCCGCGGCGGGATGCGAACCATGGACCTACTGCGCGGCAGTCCATACTCAATAGCATTGAGCCATCACTGCTTCAGAAGTCTATTGGGTAACTAGCAATGACCGAAATATAGACTGACCAAATAAGATGTGTTTTGGTAAAAACCACGACATGAGTACTTTCAATGTGCGAGTATAAACATAAAATGACGAAAACAAGAGAGCTATGTTAAGTTCAATAAGTGAACTGAGAATATATTCTTGGCAATGATAATTTCAGCTTATAACATATCGTCGCTTAATCGAAAACAGAAATATATTTATAAGATAAAAGCGAAAAAAATTGTAAGGAAATGAAAGTCAAGGCCAAATATAGCAGAACGCAACCACTCGTACGCGAACATTTCTGAGCGCAATCCAATCGAATTAGGAATATGATGCGTGTTTCGTTAATTGTGGCTTGATGAAACCGAAATCAAAGCGGTTATTGAGCGAGAGTTGCATTTTTTTACATATTTTATTGTTGTGTGTGTTCACAGGTTGATTTTGACTTAACACAAATGTTTGACTACATAATAGCTGTGTTCGCTTTTATGCTTACCTTCTTGCCTGCTGTTTATGCCGGAATGTTAGCCTCGCAAACTGAGAACATAATATTGATACTCAACGACAAGCTAATTGAAGAACAAGGTGAATATAAAACTGTATTAACTTGTGATAACATACTGTTAACGTTGGTCTGGTTAGCGCTTGCCAAATACTCTAGCTGTTCATTTATTTAGTTATGTACCTTCCTATGATAGAATAGATTCAGGCGTTTCTTTGCGGAAATTCATATTTAATAATAACTAATATTTTAAGAAAACATCAAAATGAATATTTTAATAAAATACCTAAAATATTAAAATATATATCGAGTGACAATGCCGTCACGTCGGCAACAGGAAAATTAGGCAGAATTGTCACAGTATTGAATTTTTTTTAAGTGTTTTATTAAAATAATAATTTGATGTTATTTTAAAGTATTTGTTGTTATTAAACTCCTACCTATTTTAATGACTTACCAGAAATGCATCACCTGACTGGTCGATTGAGAGGCGTAAGGCGTCTTTTCTGAATCTTCAGACCAATCTTCAGTGTTCAATTCCTGTTATTGAAATGTATGGTAGCAGCTTGAAGCCTAGCGTTGTTCTTGGCTTGCCTTTTTTACATGGAGTCAAACCATATGTGATAAAATGCTAGTTTTCAGACCAATCCGCTGCCATACTTAGCCACACTGTCCAACCATATTAGAACTGTCAGTGTCACCAACGGCACAAACGTCACACAGTGTCACCAATGCCAGCTTTGAAGCAAACTCAACCAGGCTACTTGCTCAGCCTGTTTGCAAACTCCGTCATTTTATACTGCTAATCTAATATGAATAGATTTTAATGCATAATATGAGTGCATTTTCAACCACAGTATAATTATACATTTCAAACTATAGACAGCGACACACACATAGTTTGTTTCGCTCAAACCAAAACTCACGCCTTTATCACAACGTCTATTTATTTTTCAGATATGTACAAAGCTGAGAAAATACAAGAGTTCATCGATTACGTAAAGGCACGACCGTTCAAGTACACCATATGGCAAGTGATTCCGTTCGATGAGCACCTACCCGGAGTGATGCTCCATATGTGCGCCACATATCTTATTGTCGTTTTACAGTTCACAATATAACTTCGTATCGTATCTGTATTAGGTTTATTAAACCTCTATTTATTATATATATTTTTTTTATGCCTGATAGGTTATCCTTTGACCACTATCTCACCTGATGGTAAGTGATGATGTGATCGAGGATGTAGTTCAGACTAACCTAGAGTTACTGGCTCTCAAGGACAGCTGCCGGAACACACCTTTAGGTGCTTGGCGACAGATTTTCAACTTAAGGGTGGTAGCTAGCCAGGCGGGCATTTGCAAAGTGCCCTACCACCATGCTGTAACGACTGCTATCCTAAGACAACAACCGGGACCGACGGCTTAACGTGCCCTCCGAAGCACGGAAAAAACTTATTATTATTTAATAATGATTGCATCTTATAGGTTAGTTTTAACTACTTACCTCATGTTGTACTCGATGTTCTGGCGGTGGTGATTTATATACGTACGATAATTCCTTGCCACAATTTATTCTATATTTTCGTTTTTATACACTAGATGTTACTCAAATTAGGAGGGATTTTACGTATGTTTGTATCAAATAAATTGATGACGTGTTAAAACGTGGTGTGACGTATTGATTGACGGAATGACGGATGGATGCGTGACAGCATGCGCATGGCAAGTTGTTAACTGTCACAGGACAGTGACAGTGGCAGCTCCACGGCCGTTTAAGGGTTTGATGTTAGTCGTGTGTTCCGATTAAATAACAGCGCTATGTTTCATTTTTGTATCTAGCACATGCTGAGTCGGGGCTCATTTCTGACGACACGCAACATCGAAATTATTTTATTTATTTATATAATATTATATATTTTGGATTTGCCTGTCTACTCGTATGTTTGTTCTGTTATTGATTTTTTTTTATTTGTGATATATTTTTTTTGTTTTGTTCATAAATTTTTGATGGTGTGTGATGTCAGAAATAAATTTATTTTCTTTCGTCAAAATGCTTTTGATAAATTAATTCAAACTACGGATATTAGTAATTAAGTCACATTTGTCACTTTTGTTAAGGCGACGTTTTCCGGACAGTTTAGGCAAATAGCGCTCGAACGTATCCCTATAGAATAAGATAAGTACGCATAGCCACACGCATGGACTAGCCGTGAATTACGCGACGCGGTCAACGACCTCCAGTTCGAAAAGACAGCGTCACAGTGTAAAAATTACAGTTTCGCAAGCTTAACATTTATTACAATATTTTTTTCCACGTTTTGCTACAATGACAATCATGTTGAAAGTGTAGTTTCTATGGCTTTATACTGCAACACTACAGACACGGACGAAGTAATAATATTACGGGTGGATTCATAATATTTACGTGCATAATAGTAGATTATTATACAATTGAGCTAAGTTGCTCATTATAGACGAGGCTGTAGGTTGCAGCCCGAGCCGTAGGCGAGGGCGTAATTCAGCCAAGTGTATAATGAGCAAGTTGTTCACGAGTTTCATACTCACTTTTTCAACACCCTTGCGAGAAAAAAAAATTGCACAAATGCGATACAAACACAATAATACATACGAAAATTATGGAATGTAGCGCGCAAGTTTTTTTTTTTTTGCACGCGGCAAATGTGTGGTGTTGATTACATATAAACCTCTTTGTTGTAACAAATCTGTATAACCCGGTTAAATTGAAAATGCTCTGTTTACTTGCATAAAAGTTGCAGTTTGGTAATAACTTAACTTTATAGGGATACATTACCCGGTTAAATTGAAAATGCCCTGTTTAATCGCATATAATTTGATAGATTGATATACACTTTGTTGAAACACCGTATAAATAGTTTAAGGAGAAACACAATTTAAAATAATGTAACATTTGGCGGTCTTATCGCTGAACGCGATCTTTTCCAGACAAACCATTGGAAGGAGAGACATAATTTTATCCAAGGGACGGCGGTGAGCAAGATATTATAGTACTTACACTGACAATTAACTTATATATTACCTACATTACATAAATACAAAAATATAATTAGAATACTCATATAGATAAACAAATAATATTCATATATAATAATACATGCACATATACAACATAATAATATATACATACATAAATAATGAATGATGTTCATGATTATATGACACATACTAACAATGGAACAACGATTATATATATGTTCATAGGGAGTCAACGATTTACTAGATAAAAGGCTTTTATAATTTGCAGTTAGGTACTAATTTAACTTTGTAGGGATAATTCTATTACGCACTAGTGTGTAATATTATTATGCATGAGGGTGTTATAGTTCGGTTTATGGCCCTAAGAACGATATAATAAAGCTCACTTTACGGGCGAGGGTGTTGAAAATATATGTATGTCATACTTATGTTGAATTTTTAATATAATCGTAATAGTAATCAGGAATAATCGTAAATAATCAGGTAAGGGTAATAGAAGATAAAGTATCTAATTTTTTTAGAGTCAAAATGCTGTTTAGTAATCAGTTAAAATGTAATATAATATAGCAAGTAATGCGTATTGTATAAATTCTGTATGTAAAAGTAACACGGAATAGTCAAATCTCATAGTTTTAAATAAAGTCAAAAAAGGAGATTTTTAATTTAGGAGGGTGTTGGTAGATACAATTAGGTAAGATTATTAAAAGGCCAGGATACTTTTAAGTATTTTAATATTTTTAGAGTAAAATGCAGTTTAATTTGTTAATATATATAACAAATATAATAATTAAAAGTAATCAATTATTTTTTTTAGTTCCTTTTATTTTTCTTATCTCTATCCCTCTTATCTTCGAGGATCTATTATTTCGGTAGAAGAGAGTCCATGTAAAATTTTACAAGTTGTGGTTTCATTTTCGTCCTCAAAAATGTATCCTCTTTCATATTTTTTATCATACCATTTGACCTTGCAGACCCATGGACAAAATTGTCAATTAAAGGTACTTACTCCATTTTTAGTCCTACCCTCAGCTATAGCTGCTTCTTTGTCGCACAATGCTGCAGATTCCATTGATTCAACTGCGACTCCTTCCCATTTCTCATAAACCTGATTTTGAATCTTGCCATAATATTTTTTCGAAATGACTGGTGCATCCAATGCAGAGAAAACTTCCTGAAACTGAGAGTAACCGATGCCTAAAGCTATGATTCCGCTAGTAGCAGCTATATTTGCATTTACGCATTTTTCATCACTGCTATCCTCAGATTTAATCACCACTAATTCATGGCACATATTGCATTCAAATTTAAATTTTGATGTCAGTCCTAATCTTTTCTCGTCCACCAATCTAAAATTTTCAGTCTTACAAGCGGACAAACCATTGAAGCTTCCTTTATTTTGTAGCTGAGCAAGAAAATCATTCAAATCAACAAATCTTCTTCCAGTAACGGGGTGAAAATCATTTGACTCACTGATCGTTTCAACGGTCAGTTCTATCAGTTGTTCTTCAACACTGGAATATAAAATCACAAATTATATTAAAAAAACTACTTCTTTTGTTTGCTATTTGTATATTTGAACTCTACATACTCATTTTCTGTATAGATGTTTAAGTTATTGGTCAGTTCAGAATTATCTGAATTACTGCAGTCTCTATCTTGAAATGCGCCGTCCCAATACCTGTAAAAAAGTTATGATAAGATGTATTTATATAAAATACATCAAATATAAAAATCTAGACAAGTACTTACTCAACTCTCGAAACCAAGGTCATTTTGAAGTTGGCAAAAGATTTTTTCGATGGCTCCTGGGCGCTACCACCATCAGTACTAATATTATAAATGCGAAAGTAACTCTGTCTGTCTGTCTGTCTGTCTGTTACGCTTTCACGCCAAAACTACTGGACCGATTTGAATGAAATTTGGTATGGAGATAGTTTGAGACCCGGGAAAAAACATAGGATAGTTTTTATCTGACTGCGCAAAAAGAGGTTAATGTTTTCGCGCGATAACCGACATACGCGCGGGCGGAGCCGCGCCCGGAAAGCTAGTTGTCTATAAGTTGCGAAACGCCTAGTTCCCTAAAACCATGATTTACTATATGTAAATTGAACTATTATCATATTTACAACATGTGTATACCAAACGAAATCACGAGTATAGAATATAGTCAAGGATGGTAAAGTGACTAAAATTACTGACTCTCACTGCTGACGAAACACTACTCAAGAATCACTGCTTCATACGCTACTGTTTCTTTGTATACCGTAGCATGTGTACAAAATTTAAATGTAGACAATCCTACCCTCATAAGTCATAATTATAAATCCCTTATAAATCTATCTACTTATAGCAATTAGTAGTAAGTACAAAAAGGTAAATTTATAATTTCAAGATTTGTATTTAGTAAATGAGTAGGTACTTATAACATCCTTTACTATGGAAAATTATAAGCTGAAGATAATCTACAGTCAATTCGCTAATTATATACTATATAATTAGGTACATATTTTCGATTATATTTACTTCCAAAAATTACTAGCTACGTTACTCGGTTATATCCAATTCCGAGGTAAAGTATACTATCTCGTTTGTTGTACACCACCCCATTGGAACTGCCATAAAGATCGGGGTTATTATACGTTATTTTACTAGCGTAGGGATTGGAAAAACTAAAAATAAACCATAATCTTGTTAATTTTTGTTTGATTATTGAGTTCGTAGCGGGTATGCAAAATATCAATGACAGCAAATACTTATGTATAATCTCCGAATAAGCTTATTATTTCAATGTGTATAATAATAAGTATCAACTTAGCATCGTAATATAGAAGGAAGGTATTGTAATTGTAATATTCTGTACATTCATACATGGTAACACGGAACGGTCGAAAAAAGCTGATTGAAGTCTTCCCTTCCTTTGCGTTGTCATTATAAAGAACTTTTACTGTTGCACCAACCTGAAATTATGCTTTTCCATATATTTTGCTAAGTAGAGAGTGAATTACTTTTTCTGTGGAACAGTTCATATTTCATTTTTCCGTATTCAGAAAGTCTTAGGAATAATACGTTTATCAAAAGAGTAAGGTCTACATTGAGATAATTTCGGATTAGTACCTACTTACTACTAAGACACCGTGTAACCCAGTACGCACTACAACTGTAAATATATTACAGATATTTACACTCCATAATACCGTTTTAGAGATACGTCATTTGTCTTCTCTTGGCTGACGCCATCCGAAAAAAATACATATTCAGAATAACGACGTCCGTTTCAGCCTAGAAATTTATTTTCAAACAAATCGGAGTAACTTTTTTCACTTGGCAGACGTCCTCGAAAAACATATTTTGAATTCGTTATACGGACGTTCAGAACTACCCAGATATCGATTTTCAGCCAAATCGGAGTCACTTTTTTCACTTGGCAGTCGTCATTGAAAATTTAGTTCCGTATTTGAAATAAGGTCATCTACAACAACCTAGATATCGATTTTCATCCAAACCGGAGTAACTTTTCATACTTGGCAGACGTAATCAAAAAATAAATTCCAAATTTGAAATAAGGACATCCACAACAACCTAGATATCGATTATCAGCCAAATCAGAGTATCTTTTTTCCCTTGGCAGGCGTCATAAAAAATAATTCCAAATTCGGAATGAGGACATCCAGAACAACGTAGATATCGATTTTCATCCATATTGGAGTAACTTTTTTCACTTGGCAGACGTCATCGGAAACAAATTCTAAATTCGTAATATGGACGTTCAGAACTACCTAGATATCTTTTTTTTTTTTTTTTTTTTTTTATGCTTGATATGTTAGCCTTTGACCACTATCTCACCTGATGGTAAGTGATGATGTGGTCGAGGATGTTGATCAGACTAACCTAGAGTTACTGGCTCTCAAGGACAGCTGCCGGAACACACCGTTAGGTGCTTGGCGACAGATTTTCAACTTGAGGGTGGTAGCTAGCTAGGCGGGCATTTGCAAAGTGCCCTACCACCATGCTGTAACGACTGCTATCCTAAGACAACAACCGGGACCGACGGCTTAACGTGCCCTCCGAAGCACGGAAGCGCTCAGTAGTAATGCCCAAGCAGCGGTCACCCATCCAAGTCATGACCGCGGCGGACGTTGCTTAACTTTGCTGATCAATTCAGAATGGCTAAGCAAACTTGGCTACGAGCGCTTCAAAATCAATTTTCATCTAAATCAGAGTAACTTTTTTCATTTGGCAGACGGCATCGAAAAATAAATTCCAAATTTGGAATGAGGACATCCAGAACAACATATATATCGATTTTCATGCAAATTGGAGTAAATTTTCTTACGCTGCAGACGTCATCAAAAATAATTTCCAAATTTGGAATAAGGACATCCAGAACAATCTACTCGTAGATATCGATTTTCAGCCGAATCAGAGTATCTTTTTTCACTTGGCAGACGCCATCGAAGAAAAAATAACAAATTTGTAATGAAGACATCCAGCACAACCTAGATATCAATTTTCATCCAAATCGGAGTAACTGTTTTCTATTGGCAGACGTCATCGGAAATCAAATTCTAAATTCGTAATACGGACGTTCAGAACTACCTAGACATCGATTTTCAGCCCAATCGGAGTCACTTTTTTCACCTGGCAGACGTCATCAATAAATAAATTCCAAATTTGGAATAAGGACATCCAGAACAACCTAGATATCGATTTTCAGCCAAATCAGAGTATCTTTTTTCACTTGGCAGACGTCATCGTAAAATAAATTCCAAATTTGGAATGAGGACATCCAGAACAACCTAGATATCGATTTTCATCCAAATTGGAGTAACTTTTTTCACTTGGCAGACGTCATCGAAATAAGGTCTGCGTTGGGAGTGAGGACGTCCAGAACAACCTAGATTTTTATTTTTAGCCAAATCGGAGCAACTTTCTTCAGTTGGCAGACGAAATCGTTATTGATATTGATATGTTGGCGCTACATGCGCAAACTAAACGGCGATATGCAAATAAGTCGTCCAGTACAGATGAACCTGAGTAATAGGGAAATATCAAAACGTGGAATATACTAAGCATTTACTTATGTGATTATTATACCACTAGCTTTCCGGGCGCGGCTCCACCTGCGCGTATGTCGGTTATCGCGCAAAAACATTAACCTATTTTTGCGCAGTTGGATAAAAACTATCCTATGTTTTTTCCCGGGTCTCAAACTATTTCCATACCAAATTTCATTCAAATAGGTCCAGTAGTTTTGGCGTGAAAGCGTAACAGACAGACGGACAGAGTTACTTTCGCATTTATAATACAAGCTGTTGTTTTGTATCCCCGCCATATTTGTAGAATTCATTGTAATGGGCATATTCAATCACCTAGTAATACATTTGAAGTCCTACCTTTAATTAGTAGCCGAAAATTAAATTAAAACATTTTACGATGAATCAGAATTAGCCCCACGTACATATCAGAATAGGCCCCACGCGCACGGCCGCCACGGCACACACACGCGCACGCGCAGGGTCAACGTACTATCGCATACTAGGTAGATAGGTACTTACCTACTTGTTATGAAATTACGAATGAGACGCGTACGGTTAGCTTACAAAGTAACCATTACCTACTTAGTCTGCGGTGTAGCTACTACTACTAGCCAACTAGGTACTTACTAGTGGTCAGTCAACACGACGTGGATAACATCAGTTAGGTTGTTTGGGTATTCCTAAGATTTTTAGATGCACTGGATTTTATTCAAAAACAAATTACGATTCCAAATTTCCCTTCCTACTTGACCGGGCTTAGGACCGTTAAAAATACCTAATTTGTCTTACTGGAATTAAACTAAGAAAGTAGGTAGGTACGCAGGTTATGTATTACGTAAGGTATACTTCCGAAATGACTTCAGTAACTTTCTACAGTTTAATAATTACACTTTGTACCTATCTTCAAATTATTTTAAGTTAAAAAACACAAATTGGGTATTTTTAGCGTAGTTAAAAATTTGGAATCAGCTTATTTACAGTTTGATTAGAATTTACAACTTTAGGTACATACAAAGTAATGTTACCCTAAGGTACTGCTCAGTGTCCTCCTTCTTTTTCTTTGCACAAGTGAACCCGACGCCGTAGGTTTCGTGATAGTTTTTTTAGGACATTTACGTTGAGCCTAACGCGTTCAAATGCTGCGATGATTTTCTCTTTTATGCAATTAAAGCACTTATTACTTCGTCCGTGTACGCTTCCCCGAGCACGAGCATGACGAAGAACCTGGAATTGTCCATAATCCCTCAGTGCCTGCGTGGCACCCAGCATCACGTCACGTGTTGGAGTCCGGCTGTTTGGGAACTGTTCTCTAAACATTTGCACGGCCTGCGTCAAACTGTTTCCGCTGATGGCGTACAAGCGTACCATCTCCACCAGTTCTACATTCGAAAACTGTTCCATTTGTGTCCCTAGTTCACTAATAAGCGCGCGTAACTCTCAATCACAAGCGAAGTGCGGCGCGGCGTGCGAGTGACTGGAATCTGGATGTTTTGGAACATCGATCGATGCGCTGCGCGAGCGGCGGGGAGCGGGCCGCGCGCGGCTAGTCGTTTGATCGAAACACGTGTGTGGCGGCCGCGAGGCTTTGAGCTTTGCCGAAAGACGCGCTTGTTTGTGTGCGCCATCGTTCCTCACGGGGTGATTCGAAACTAAACCGAACACACATACGGTTTTCTTTTAAAATGATAATATTTTTTTAACTTGTAATTTTTTGGTCATTATTTTTTCTGTGATTCGTGTTCTGTAAGTGGAATATACCTACCTCTATAAATTTGGCGGGGATGCAAAACAACAGCTTGTATATTAATACTGAAATACTGATACATATGAAATATATTTGATTTTATTTTCTACACCGACAAAGGCCATCATGTGGCTTATTCATTTGATAAATGTATTAGTTACTTACCTACTAGTTAGTACTTACCGATTTCGATCTCTTATCAATATCATAATATGCTCCCTCAGCTGACGTAAGCGTTCCTTATTTTTTATACTGTGGTTTCCCATTTATTTATTCGTCGATTCCGAAATAGCGTATACAATCCGTGCGCGAAAGAAACGAGCACAGTACCGTCGTTGACAGCGGTCACGGGCGTACTGGCGACACGGGCACAAGGGATCTCGTAGTTTATAATGAGAAAAAATTGCCAGAAAATCATCCACTATAGATATTGATAAAATATTAGGCAAATATTTAGATATACTAATAAACTATCGAATAAAACCAGTTTAGTGTTAATATTAATTATAGTTTTAAGATATCGGCGATAATAAAATTTAAAAAGCATATTTTTCAAAAATTAAATCTATCGAGGATTTTTTACGTAATCGTGTTTTTGCCGAGATCATAATTAAGTTTATGAACTGAAGATATACATATCAAAAGAATGCGACTTAGGTAATCGAGGAAGTATTTTATCTCGATTTTCAAAGATGTTACTTTGTCAGACCATATCGCCTTAAGATAAAGGCGAAGAAATAACTTGAGTCATATAATATGACCCCTGAAATCCAGCATTACGTCCGAGTCAACGCCAGACTACGTGGGGGTGGACATGCGTACTATTGAACTTATGCGGCTAACAGGTAACTGGTACACAGCAACACAATACGACTCCAACACTGGCAATAATACATGAAACTTAAATGATCTCAGAACAAGGAGAAGTTATGGACCAACTGAGAAAACATAGGAGTAGATGAACATAAGGGTCCCTTAGTATTAGACTTTCTTCAAACATTAGCTGAAACAAAAGAGACTCCTATTGCAGAGCGTCTACTACTACCGAAAACTAAAATTGATCGAGGTTTTAATAAACCTCAAACAAACCAAACGCATACCTACTCAATTTATTAATCACTCATAAGAATCTTAAGGAAATGAAAAACATTATCTATGCCACCGCCAAAAAACTCATGACAAACAATAATCAAATATCATACACTACTTCACTCCTTACAATAACATTAAACCAGTATGGAAAAAAAACGAAAAAATAATATAGAAAAGTTTAGGAAGGAATTAGGAAGTTTGATTGAAATTTACAGAGGAGTCGACCCACCTATTAGGATGAGGAAACAAAGAAAAACTCTATACCAAGTATAATATTCAAAATTAAACCGAACTCAAAAACACGGCAAAGTAAGTTCCGGTTATACTACCCAAAACATATTTATTAAACAAAACACTATCTTTGCGTTTCACAGTCATTAATTTAGCCTATCTATCGGTTAAATCTTAAAACGCGCTGCATGTTAACTGTCATTTTTATCATTCATTTATTTTATGTGTTGGTTAGCAACCCGAAACTTTATTAGGACATTCTGAAACGGATCCTTAGCCTCGTTATTCACAAATATAGTAAACGGTATAGAAGCGATAGAGGAGTGGTTCCCCAAAGGACAGGTTATACTTTTACCTAAGAATAACAACACTGCAGACCCAAAAAAACTGGAGGCATGTTTGCCAAGTACGTACAAGGTACTTACTTCCATACTGGCTAACATGTTGTACAGCCATTGCCATAATATAATAGCCATAGAACAAAAGGAATGTCGCCGTGGTGCCAGAGGCTGTAAAGATCACCACATGGTCAACAAAGCTATATAAGAGGATGAATATCAATCCCAAAGGAATCTAAGCATGGCATGGATATAGACTATCAGAAAGCCTTCGATAGTGTCTCACATGAATGGCTTCACAAGATACTTGATGTCTATACGTGCCCGGCCATGATCAGGGGATTCCTTTAATCTCGATTCACGCAATCTTATATAAGGAATCAACACCTACTCCTTTCCCGTATTGCTCATTCGGGATAATTAATTACAAAAACAGTGATATTAAGAAAAAATATATAAAAACCAGATGTTGAACTCAATGTATACTTAATACTGCCTACTTGTTATTACTAAATTAAAAACATACAGTTTGTGATAAAGATCACGATAGGAGGCGTAATAATGAATGATTGCTTAAAGCAACAGTTACTTACTCGTAGTTTATTGTGTGACTCTATTGATTATACTCGTCGCTGTCACTTGTTTGTCCACTAACTTGGTACTAGTGATGCCTTTGCCAAATCCCTTGGAAATTAAGCACGATAAGTGGAAAATAGCAATATCTGTGTTTTACAAGTATCTGTATGTAATCACAGGCGTGGATCACGGATTTTTTAAGTTGAAATCCAGAACTAAATTATTTGTGTATGGCCTTTCACTGATAAAATTTATCATTATATGTATTACATGCATAATTTGGGCTTATTATACTAAGGGACCTATTTATCACGTGTTTTTTGGGATTGTAGAGTATCAGATATATGTGTGTATTTTTTTTATAATCAAACAAGATGTTACTTTATTTGGATGTTTGACGGTATTTCGAGATGTGGATTGTAAACTTGAAATGCATACCTATAATATGGAAATGAAAAACTTGATACTCGTAATGTTGTTTAATACATATGATGCTCTATTGTTGATAAAATTTTGCATGACTGCTGCGTTTTGTCCAATTAGTAGCTTCGAAATGGCCACGTTTATTATTGTATTTAAACTATCTAAAAATGTAATCTTTGTTAATACAATCTTTGTATTTTATGTAGTTAAATGTCGCTTAAGCAGATTAGCAGATCTCTTGGGAAGGCCTGAGTATAATGATATAAAAATGTATCACAATGTGTACAAGTCAATATCAGATATTGCTCAAGATATAAAAAGAGCATACATCCCTGTGGTAAGTAAAGAGTTTAGTGAAAATTATGTAAATTTCTTTTACACTGGGTAATTTAATTAATTATTCAATCGACATTAGACTACACACATTTAAACTAAGATACGTAAATAAACGTGCCTTTTGTTCACAGTTCGTCACGACACAAATTTTCAATCTGCCATTGGTCATGTGGTATATTTATAATAATGTCATGAGACTACAGGTTGCATCGGTAAGAAAATTCTTAATCCTTTTGCCCAGAGCTCAAAATGTTTATTGCTATAATTAGGTAGATTAAAGAAGTTTATTGAAAATTAGATAAGAATGAACTATGTATAGTTTGTAGGTTTAGGGTATATAAATCGTCTAACTTAAGTTTTTAAATATTTTCATCAGAATTCTGCGTTTAAGCTATCTCTTAAAAGAAATAGGGCTCCTTCTCTGTACATTTTAGTATCAAAACAGGATTTTAGGCATATAATATATGTGGCACTGTACCGTGGCAATTTCTTCTTTTTCTTCGCTTTTTTTTTGCGGACTTTGAAATGTCTTTGGTCTTAAATTAAGTCGGGAGAGAGATATATGATAGAAAAGAATATATATGATAAATATTACTAATAAGATTAACGAGTTTTAGTGAATGCTTACGACTATAGACGTTAGTTTTAATATTTCGCTGGGTCATCTTACGATTGTACTTGATTTTAAACAAATTTAATCATATAATATATACATATTTTTTACAAATCGATATTTGATACATATTTATACCAACATAAAATATATTCGTTAATGTTCAGGCAAAACTGTTTTTCAAGTTTGATGTAGGTACAATAATGGAAATAATTATGTACGGAGCATTTGAGACTAGGGAAGTGAAATATTTTGAAAAGGATTAAACTATGACAGATACTTACTGTTATGACTGATGGAGGAAAATTCGAACCAGTAAAAAGATAGTACCTACATCTGGACACTTTGTTTACAAGAAGGTCGATGAAAGTATAGGAACTTCAATGTTGGACACGAAACAGAGTAAATTCTGGACTTAATATCAATGAAGCACTCTACAGCTTCGTGACTAGATTTTTTTATATGCACTATCAATCTTCTGAGCACTAAATATAAATAATATATAGCAGTAAAGGTATGTAAAAACTAATGTATAGCAGTAAAGGTAGGATAGTGCAGAAGAAGAGTAAAAGTCAAATTGGCACAGTTGAGATTATATTTTTGGTAATAATGTGTTGTGTGACTTTGAAAAACAAAGTGAGATGATAGCAATTTAATAACTATTCACTATTTTTACGCAGAGAACAATAATTTCACGAGATATTTTTTTGTATTTGAAGCGCTTGTATCAAAATTGCTTAGCTGTTCTTAACCAATCACCTAAGTTAAGACACTTCGCGATCATGAATTGAATGGGTGCCCACTAGTGACATTACTACTGAGCGCTTCCGTGCTTCGGAGGGCGCGTTAAGCCTGGACCATGTTGTTGTCTTGGGATGGCAGTCGTTACAGCATTGTGGTAGGGCAATTTGCGAATGCCATCCTGGCTCCGTACCATCATCAAGTACAAAACCTGTCGCCAATCACCTAACGATGTGTTTAAGTTTGTGTTCTAAATCAAACTCTATTATTACGTTTACTGGAAAGGATATTTACAGAAAGAAATATAGCACGCCTACTTTTAATAAGCAGGCGTGCTTTATTTCTTTCTTAATAAGTCTATTGGAAAATTAAAATGGCAGAAAATTCCATATCAATTTCATCTTATTCACTATATACAGGAAACGAAATTCTCAGCAGTCGTACCAGTACTACACGGTAAAAAAAAACATCTCATTAATATTATAATGTCCATGTTCACAGGCCGAATTTGGCTTGGCACAAATGTTTGACTATACAACAGCTGTGTTCGGGTTTCTGCTCACCTTCTTGGCTGCGGTTTGTGCCGGAATGTTAGCTTCGCAAGCTGAGCACATAACATTGATACTCAACGACAAGCTAATTGATGAACAAGGTGAATATAGAACTGTATTAAGGGGATCACCGTAGTGAAATGCGCACTTTTGGAATCTTCTTGTACTGAAACTATGAGTTCAAAATGTGCGAAAAAAATATATCATATTCTTTAATTCTTTATTGAGTGAATTATTTGATTAGTTTTTATTGAAACCAATTAGTTCTTCTGTAATAAATTGTAATCGACGACCCTTTTTAGATTGTTTTTTATTAATTTAAGAGGCATAGTTGAATTAAATGCAATGATTCTTTTTTTTAAAAATAGCTTATACTATACTCTAATGAACTACTTACTTACTTGTGTTGAAAACATTTTTATGAATTTTTGCCACAAAATTCTTTGATCGCGAGAAGAAATCGCAACGAAAATCAGTCTGCCCGCAGCGCTCGGGCCGTTTGGACGTGGGATCTGTGCCGTTCGTTACGCCATCATTTTTGTGCATTTATTTTACGAAATATTACAATATTTTTTTACCATACGTTTATTTGGAACTCATTAATTATTGAAACGCAAGTAAAACATTTATTGGGGAAGTACTTTTGTTTATATTGATTTATAAAATCTTTATAATAACTTTTTTGGGCGAGTTGATTACAGTTCAGACACGGCATTGTTAATTCCTATTTTAGTAGGTATCTAGATTTTTAACCCTTGGTAAAATATTTCATTTTGTTATTATTAGGTTACTGTACAATTAAATGAGAACCTATTCCCAATGCCCTTAACACACTTTTCGAGACGACCAACTACTTTCTAGGTATTTATATATCCAATCATTCAAATAAAGGGAACTTACCTATATCTCTTTTATCTCTTTGACTCTAAAAGTTAAATACTTAGTATGTAGTTAGTCAGTTTGAAATGTGTTTTACATCTGTATGACTCCGCTGTTCTTTCGTACTACCTCTAACAGCATGTACCCGTAACGTTTGAACCGTTACTTCTGTAGATAGTTTCATTTTCATAGCAAAAGTGATAATGTGTACTATTATTATAATTTTATTTAATATATTTTAATAAGTGGGGTTCCTTAGGCAAAGTGACCCGGTACAATTCTTCTCGTACAACTTTCAATGGCAGCAGTGGAATGAGACTTGACAAAAACCAAAATGACATATTCAAGATGGCAGGTAAAATTCAAGTTGCTCCGATCCGTCTGAAAATCAATATCTGGGTGGTTTTAGGCGTCGTTATTCCGAATTTAGAATTTATTTTTCCATGACATCATTTTTTAATAAGGCCGCCATACATAGATGTTTTGAAACCATTGACTTAAATTGTTCTATGGGAAGGAGTCATGGGGAAAGAAAGTATTCTAAACTGAAAATAACAAAGTGCTTTTCGTGATATGATAATAATGGGAAATCTGAAGTAAAGCTGAGCTTCAGTGTGATCGGAGTACTTTGTATGGGGGCTATCTTGAATTCCAACATTCTGGATTTGCCCTACGAACTTTTCTTATTCATCATACTACATTTAGAGCACGGATAGTGCGCGAGTTCAAAGGGCGAGTGCAAGGCGAGGCTGCAGTCCGATTCGTGTGAGTGACTTGCGAGGCCGAAGGCTGAGGTCTGACTTGGGAGTATTTTCCATATTTTCAACTGGTCTCCATGATGAATGGCCGCGATAACCGAAGCACCTACGAGTGGGGTTCTTTAACCATTGTGACTCAGAAACTTGGTACGATTCTGCCTGTACCACTTTTAGTAGCGGTAGGGTGAATTGGCGGTTCCATTACAGTTATCTTTTGTATTGGAATTATACTTCTATTAAAATTTTGAACTTTTATTTTATTATTATTTGTATTTATTATGTTATCTCATAAATAAACTCTAAAATTGCAAAATGACTTTCTATAACTGAAATTATACCTATGCATAATATTTATTTATCTATAGATATATAGAAATATGATCAAGAGTAAAATTGCAAGTTTCTGTTTTAGAGTTGGTAAGTATATGACAGTAACCCAGTGGTTGGTGCGGATAACGTCCTATAAGTTCAAGTACATATTTAATATGACGAGTAGGATATATTGTGCTGTGTTTGGTTGCATGTATTCGTCCAAACCAAACATATTAATTGTAAAATAGCTGCAGGTATCTATAACTAAGTAAAACATATTCCCTGTTCTCCACCTTGTCCATGTTTGCAAAAACAATTTTTGATTAAGCTTTATACTTTAAAATTCAATAATAAAGCATATCGTACGTTTCAGTCGAGGTGCAAATATTTTTTACTACCAATCCAAAACAACACGCATTTTTACACACTTTTTATTCAATTTACAAAGTATTTTATCTAAACTAATATAGGTAATAAAGCGGAAAGATTTGATTGTGCATTTGTTTGTTTGCATTGAATAGGCTGAAACTAATGGACCGATTTGAAAAATTCTTTCACCATGAGGATTCAACATTATCCTTGATGAACATAGGCTATAGAAGATTTTCAAAAAAGTTAGGTCGTATGTAAACTTCGATAACGTAACATAAAGTGCGAAAAAAATACCAAAATAAATCGTTAGGTATATCGCATACGCTGCGGAAATTATTGAAAATAGAGCCAAGTGATATACTACAATTTTATAGAAGACATCTATAAAAAAGTCCGCAATACTATAAGTCTAACTATTACAGTTATGTCACAATAATTGTTTTTTTATATGTTTAATTTATAAGTTATGATTTTTTTGTTAAATAGCCGTGTGAAACCGGGGCGAATCACTAGTTTGCTTTTATAAAACAAGTATATTTTCAATCACAAAACAAAATGGAAACACAAAGTAGGCAAATGTAATTCAAATGCTGAAGGCGGGCAGCCCTATCGCATGTTTACGTACCGCGCGGCTGTAGGTAGTTATTTCGAGGACAGGGCCGAGTTAAAATACTGTATAGATAATATTACCGTGATTTCGTACCGCTTCATGAAGTCAAAATACTTTTTTGAGCACAATATTGAGATAATACTTTTGAATTTTAAATTACAACCTCGTTTTATGGACCCTATAATCTCAGCAAACCACAAACCAATTAAGCTCTTACAGGTTCTTACTTGCAAATTCTGTTGATATGCAAGATAGACACCTTTCTACCAAATTTCATGAAGATCGATTCAGGAAATCGAGATTTATTGACGGGGAAATATACACTGCTCAGACCTCCACCGAGACCACGCTTCGCTTAGTCTATTAAATATTTCTATACTTACAAGCGATGATATTTTTTACCGTATAGGTTCGCAGTAACTGCAGATAAAATGTTGTTATGTACACTTCTGTTCTGCCGCTTCTAATAGCGCACGAAACTCTACAATTTTAGCGATGCTATCCGTGGTACGGCGACTAGTGCCGCCGTGCGACTGAATATTTTTATGAGTTAAAAGTAAACGCCCATTTCTATTAGCTCCGCCCGAATTAGAAATTATTTTGACTACGGTCTTGCCCTTAACTTGCTTAAACAAATACAGTAAACGTTGCTCTTCTTAGCACATCGAGAAAATATTGGCTTAGCACTTGAGACTAATTTTCAGTGTTCAATACCTGACATGGTCCCTGGATAGTTATTAAGATTTGAAATAGCAGTTTGGAGCCTAGTGTTATTCTTGGTAGAATCGCTCTTTTCACATGGAGTCAAACCATATGTGATAAAACGTTAGTGCTTAGACAAATCTGTTGTCTTACTTGGCCACACAGACCAACCATATTTGAACTGTCAGTGTCACCGACAGCGCAAATATAGTGTTTAAGTTTGCTACACAGCTGGCATCAGCTTTGTAGCAAACTCAATCAGGCTACCTGCTTAGCCTGCTTGCGAACTCCGACATTTTATACTCTTAGTGTAATATGAATAGGTTATTTTAATGCTAGTAGTATGAGTACATTTTCAACCACAATTATATATTTCAAACTATAGACAGAAGACAAGACTGACACATTATATTCAGTTGACAGTTTATTTCACTAAAAACAAAAATAATGCCTTTATAACAACGTCTATTGATTTTTTCAGATATGTACAAAGCTAAGAAAATACAAGAGTTCATTGATTACGTAAAGGCGCGACCGTTCAAGTACACCATATGGCAAGTGATTCCGTTCGATGAGCAACTACCCGGAGTGATGATCCATATATGCGCCACATATCTTATTGTCATTTTACAGTTCTCAATATAACTTCGATTGTATCTGGTAGGTATCATAAGCCTTTATTTAATATGCTATAGGCTCGCAAACACGCTGATGGTTTGCCTGATTGTAAGCGGATTCTGTAGCTTATGACCTTATTTTATAACGACCTTCAGTCAGTGTATTAATTACCCTAGCAATTACGAGTATATTTTAAACAGGAAGATCATTTGTAATCTATCTAATTGTTGACAGGTTTCAATACTTTCATATAAATTATAGATAAAACAAATTATTTAAGTTAAGTAAAGACAGAAGAAGAACTGAAAATATATATACATATAATAAAAAAATATTTAAACATGATATTTATGAAACGCCAACTAAGAACTATTTCTTATTCATGTTTAATTATTGATTATTCAACGTAAAGGTACATTATCGTATTGTTCGTAGTAATAAGTTATTTTTACATAATTGGATGCGATGAAATTTGTTTTGAAATATTGACACTAAAATAACAAAAGCGGCTCACATAGACATAAGGTTATTTATTGCAATAAAGGCACGTATACGGTTTTGCTATTTTTTTGTCCACAGTATTGTGAATACAGCTGTTCTAGCGTATTTGCAACTTATCTTGGTCAGCTCAGCTTCATGCTACTGCAAAAGTCTGATACTGAATGAGTATGAGTACCCAACAAATAAAAATCGGTGAGGTATCATCTGCGAATAAAACAATATCGCAGTAATCTTTGACCAAGCAAGGCAGAAGGAACAGAATAGGTCCCAAAATTGATCCCTGAGGTACATCTTTTTTTACCAGAAGAAGTTTGCCATTAATCCAACCTTCTGTAGCCTGTCTGACAGATATGACTCTATAAGATTCAAAGCTTTTCCATGAATACCATATTGTGAAAGCTGACGAATCAGAGTGCAGTGTTCTACACAGTCGAATGCCTCGGAAAGATCACAAAATATGCCAATAGCGGCATGTGAACTCTCCCAGGCTTCAAGTATATGTGACAGCAATTCTACATCTGCATCTGTTGTGGATCTGCTCTTAGTGAAACCAAACTGATGCTCATTCAATATACGAGTATTATGCTCATTATAATGATATAAAAGTTGTTTGACCATAATTTTCTTTGGAGTGATTTTACTTTGTTTCATTAAGTCAGGGAAATTTCCTCTATCGACAGAAAGATTGAATATTGTTGCTAAGTAGGGTGCAATAATGCAAATTATAGACTTTGCCACTTTAAATGACATACCCCACAAGTTTTCACTACTTCTTTAAACTTTTGAATGTCATTATAATTTCAAAGTTTGTCGTGTATCTGAAAGAGAAGTCCGGCGATTTGCAGGGGAAATTATGTTTTAACAGGATTTCTGCTACATTGGGACATGAATCCAATGACTCAGTGACTTCTAGGGGTAATTTAGAAAAAAAAATGTCAAATATATCCGCCACAGGGTCAGAGATTTGATGTTTATTAATAGTTAAGACATTATGTTGAATCTCTAGGTTATTTTATTCTCTAGGTTTTTATTATTATTTATAGTCTTCCAGGTGGTTTTTATTTTATTCATAGACTTGCGAATTTTGTCTCTAATTAAAAGAGATTTAGCAAACAGACTTAAAATTTTTGGAATACTTTCTAACATAATCATGAAACTGCTTGCAAGATGTTAAATTTTTCCGAAGATCAAACAAATAATCTCTACTTATTCGAATACCTCTCGTTGCCCAATGACCAAACTTCAATGTTCATTTTATTTGTTTCTTTATTTTTGGACAAACTTTTTGAAACTCAATATTAACTAAAGAAAAAAAGTTTTTGTAGATGTCATTCGGGTCACAGTGAGAAAAACTTGTAATGCCAAGCTTAGTTTCTATGTTGGTACGAAGCAGTTCTAGCCTCCTGGTTGTTAACGACCTATATTCAATTTCATACCTCATGGCCCTCATGATCAGATCTAACAACCTTCAATATTAACTTTTCTTTAGTCTTACAGTTTGAGTATATATTGTCTATACAGGTAGATGAAATATGTGTTATCCTAGAGGGCTCACAGAACAGAAATTTCAAATTAAACAATGAAATAAGATCAGTCTTATTTTTTGTATTCGATAAAATATCTATATTAAAATCCCACATACAAATATGGGTAAAAATTCTGCAAAATTTTGAGCATGACCTTCATCTGTTGGTGGTCGATATACACACAACACAAGATGCCTGTCTACCTCCACACAAGCAACTTCACAGACACGTTCGACAGAACATCTGGCTAAGTCACGGCGTTCTTTAAATTTTATATTATTTTTTATAAGAATAATACATACACCCTCCTCCTTCTGCAGATAATCTGTTAAACGCACTGCCTACACTAAAATGCTTTACATTTAATAACATAGTATCTTCTCTAAGCCATGTTTCAGTGAAACATAATATATTAAAAGGATGATTATCTATGAACATTTCAATTTCAAGTATTTTGCCAGGGAAGGGATTTATATTTTGGTAGTACAGTGCTATGTCAGAACACTTCCTTGTTGTCTGTCTGTTACGCTGTCACGCCAAAACTACTGGACCGATTTGAATGAAATTTGGTATGGAAATAGTTTGAGACCCGGGAAAAAACATAGGATCGTTTTTATCCAACTGCGCAAAAAGAGGTTAATGTTTTTGCGCGATAACCAACATATTTGGCTAGCTACCACCCTCAAGTAGAAAATCTGTCGCCAAGCACCTAACGGTATGTTCCGGCAGCTGTCCTTGAGAGCCAGTATTTCTAGGTTAGCCTGAACAACATCTTCGACCATATCATCACTTACCATCAGGTGAGATAGTGGTCAAAGGCTAACCTATCAAGCATAAAAAAAAAAAATAAAAAAAATACGCGCGGGCGGAGCCGCGCCCGGAAAGCTAGTTTAGTATTAAATTTATTACAGTCAAAAAATAAAGGTTTGTCACTATGACGACATGTCATATTAAATAATATAGTATTTAATGAATGAATATGCTCATTCTGGCTTTTAGTCAGTGCCTCTGAATAAGGAAAAGCACATAACATAATTTTATATGCACTAAGGCCCTTTTACATTTTGCAGCCGTCTTACTCGCACATTTAAAGATAATTTCAAATAGAAAAAAATTGGTAATGATTTTTTTTAAATGTGGTCTGACATTATTTTGCTTCTTGTGACTATAGATGTTCTCAACATATTTTTATTTTGTAACATATTGAGTCCAATTAAAATTAGAGGTCCTAAGTTTTAAATAAATAAATTACACGTTTTGGATCCCCATTACTGATATCAACATGAAAATTTGTAGAGAATATCTATAGTCGCATGCAGCGAAATAATGTCAGACCACATTTTAAAGAATCATTACCATGTTGTAGCTATAATTATCTTTTATGTGCGAGTGAGAGGGCTGAAAATGTAAAAGGCCTCTTAACAATGAGGTCACATTTGCTATTATCTGTTTCCTGTCAATACCTAATTACACAATAACTATGGTATTCATATCAATTTCAGAAGCAATAATTTTCTTCTCAATCTGTGCATAAGAAGCACCGGGCATGCAGTAATTTTCGACAGAGTAGTAACGGTTTGTAATTGAAAGCTTACTATTTTTTCTAGGTCACCGACATCTCTTGGATCTCTTCAATAATTTATCTCATTCCAATGGTTGTCTCGAAGAGATCGCTTTCAGCGATAAGACCGCCAATTGTTACATTATATTAAATTGTGGTTATATTAAGTGACACGGTACACCCGCTTAACATACATACACCGGTTAAATGTGCCGAGGAGCTCGCTTTCCCGTTGTCCATTTTATTTGACAGATCCATAAAAGAAGGTCTAGTGCCTGATGTTTGGAAGGAGGCTCATATTGTGCCTATTCACAAAAAGGTCCCTCAAACAAAATTGAGAATTACAGACCAATATCCATCTTAAATATTTTTAGCAAGGTACTTGAAAAAGTAATTTACTCTAATATATAAGGTGACTATTAATTCATCAACAATACTGCGGGGGATGGTGTAGAATCGATAACTGAATGTGATCCACTCATAATTAATTTTCACATAAACAAAATTAATACTAACTATTGCCTAAGCTGTGGCGCGTTGACTTTGAGAATGATAGCGACGACAACACTCGCGGCCGCCGTGGACAAGACTCACACATACACACACGTTCTAGGTATTCTAACGCATTGGTAGGGCAATGAACTCGGTAGGTTTACCTACGCATTGCGAGGGCAATGAACTCGGTACTGTCACTTAACTACACTAACTCAAAAGGTTTTGTCCTTTTTAGCCTTCTCACTATGTCTGTGTTGTCAAGGAGCTGGATTGCCTCAACATTCACGTGGTGGTGAAGTCTATGTTCATGAGCTTCTGCATGCTTTTTAATTATATCCACCACGACATCCATTTTCAGGTCTCGATGGAGGTCGACAGTTCTAATGTACCATGGTGCATTGACTATACCTTTGAGTACTTTATTTTGGAATCTTTGGATTATCTGGATGTTGCTTTGTTTGGTACAGCCATAGCTGACCTCCATAAGTCCATACTGGCATAAGGACTTGCTTGTACAATACAATTTTATTATGTACAGACAACGAGGAATGCTTCCCAAGTAGCCAGTACATCTTCTTGTAACGAAGTTCTAACTCTTCGCGTTTCTTTTTCACGCGAGCTATCCAGCGAAGCTTTGCATCAAGTGTTATTCCAAGATACTTGGCAGTATTTTCGTATGGTATCACGTTGCCATTTATGTATACCGGGTTGTAATTGGCATTTTTATTGGTAAAAATTATATGAACCGACTTAGATTCATTGAGCTTTATTCTCCATTTTTTCGTCCATTCGGAAATCTTATCGATGGCTGATTGTACTTTTACCACTGCTTCCTCATGAGTGCCCCCTATAGCGATATATATATTTGATAATAACAAATATTTTTAAATACGCATGATTGTGCGCTCGAAAAGTCATGACCTCCTGAGGATGCTTAGCGTAGAACATAAACGCGGCGAAAATGTTTATGGTTACAAAACTGGAAGCCTTATATATTACCCACTTTTCGTCTCGCTATTAGCTTACGTTTAGGTGCAAGTTGTTGTGTTGCACATCATTGCCAGTGTGGTACTACAGTTGATCAACTCGGTCACCATGGCCTCTCCTGCTCTCGAAGTGCTGGTCGAATTTCCTGCCACGCCAGCCCTCACGATATCATTCGCCGGGCTTATACCAGCGCCAATGTTGCAGCTATTCTCGAACCGAATGGTCTGATGCGTGCCGATGTTAAAGACCTGACAGCATGACTCTCGTTCCGTGGAAGTTAGGACAGCCCTAAGTGTGGGACGCTACTTGCGTAGACACTTTAGCGCCGTCACATCTTTCTGAAACCAACGTGAGGGCTGGCGCTGGATTCGTTATAATATCTCCTGTAAAGTTCCCTTCGTGGATGTTAAATATTTCACCTTTATAGCGTCGATACATAAACTTATACTATGTCTATTATACATGTAAACACTAACTAACTATATAAGGTTAGCAATGTAGTTACTACTTGTATGGGTTACGTTGTCTTAGGACAGCAGTCATTTATGTCGAAAACTCCAAAGCTTGTATGGTAACATTCTGCGAACAGCTTAAAGTCACACGTGAGGTTATGGTCACACACTAGAATATCCTCAATACAAAATAAAAATTGATCTAAAACCAATACTTTTTAGGAATTCAAAAAATTATGAAACGCTATACTATACAGTGTTTGACTTTCAGGTAAAATGATAGCCAAATATAGAACAAGTTCTTATTTTTATTGTAATTATACCCATCATAATATTGAAGACAAGGATCAAATCTTGTTTGGCATTGTTCGGTAAATATACCCGCCCCTCGGGTGTCCGCATTCCGTCTGGCTTAACGACTTAAGTGTAGAGTCCTCGTCGCGTTTTTTTTTATGTCATTGGGACGAAACAAGCTCAAGGTCCACCTGATGTTAAACGGACTAACCTCTGCCTATAGCACATGCATTTCGTCACACGTCACGAATTGCACTGCGCCCGTCACCTTGAGACATAGATGTTTAGTCTCATGTGCCTGTAATTTTACTGGCTCTCAAGGACTGCTGCCGAAACACACCGTTAGGTGCTTGGCGACAGATTTTCTACTTGAGAGTGGTCGCTAGCCAGGCCACCATGCGGTGAAGCTCAAGCCCGCAGCGGGATTCGAACCATGGACTTGCTGCGTGACAATCCATAGCCAATGCCACTGAGCCATGAGTGCTTCAAACTGGGCTTTGCATACATATTTATGTAGATTCGTCATATTTGAAATACTAAGTGTTCAAACTCAGTGAAACTTTGCCTGTATATCCTCGAGACTAATATCTATGCTTTCAGTTTGCCAGATTTCCGTAAAATTAAGTATTTTAAAAATAATTCGAAAAATCGTTTTGAATGGGAATTGTTATATTATTATCAGTACTTCAGTACTAATATTATAAATGCGAAAGTAACTCTGTCTGTCTGTCTGTTACGCTTTCACGCCAAAACTACTGGACCGATTTGAATGAAATTTGGTAAGGAAATAGTTTGAGACCCGGGAAAAAATAGGATAGTTTTTATCCAACTGCGCAAAAAGAGGTTAATGTTATTGCGCGATAACCGATATTCGCGCGGGCGGAGCCGCGCCGGGAAAGCTAGTTTTTTATAAACTGGAATATTTAGGATTGCTTGTTGTTATTATAAAACAAGTTTAACCTTTCGTCACCAGACTAGTCATGTCACAAAGAGGGTTTTCAGGTTGCAACATACCAAAACATACTGGTATATTTGTATTTTTATATGTGACAACATGTAAATGGTTACTACTTAGTTTTTAATGATATTATTTGTTGGTTATATAATATAATGATGTTTTCCAAATAATAAATAAATGAATCCAACTCGTACACACTTGGTTGGTTTTTATATTATTTTGTTATAAAAACGTTAAATTCTGTTCGAATATAATCACACTAAGTTTGTGGCATATTTTACAGTTTTTATGATATAAGTACTAAAAATGTCACAAAGTTATGTTTGTCAAGTGCTTGGCCACAGATTTACAACTTGATGGTGGTAGCTAGCCAGGCGGGCATTCGCAACATCATTCATCCTAAGGACCGACGGCTTAATGTGCCATCCGAACCACGGAAGCGCTTAGTAGTAATGTCACCAGCGGTCACCAGCGGTCATCGATTAAGAACAGCTAAGCAAACTTCGATACGAGCACTTCAATATATGAACATTAAGATTACTTGATAATACACATAGTGACCCCTAGCATTAGTACCTAAGGCCTGGGTATTTTATATAGGTACATTAAAGTAATACAGGTAAGTAAAGGGCAAGAGTAATGTTTATTATTATCTAAATGAGGCAGTAACCTTCATGCGATGGATGTAATTATTTTTATATCGAATGGTTATAAAACCAACTAAAACAATCATTATAACTAATACACCTGCTGTCACTTGCGTTCGTTAAGGGGATCTTATTACTTATAAGAACAGAAATAAATTTCGGTATGAAATAATATTTATTTAAATATTTTATAAATATTAATATGAGACAAATCACATATGACTGGCTCTGACTACAGAGTTGACCACAGCCGGTGTTTATTTTTAAAATGAGATCAAGACGCCCGCTTTTTTGTCTCCTTTCGAATTGCGGGTTATATTATATATTTTTATACAGAGAACTATAAACAACATGTTTTGAATAAGAACTATTACGCCGGACGTAATAAAGGACCAATTTTAATTTCCATCAAAATCAACCGTGAAACATTGTTCCCCTTAAGTCGTAAATCATTATTATATGTTCTATAGTATAAAACCTAATGTAACGTCGACACACGATGGGGCATGATTACCGAACAATGTTAGATACATATCTTCAATATAACGATTGGTGTAATTACAATAAGAAAATAAACAATAATTGGCTATAATTTTGACCTGAAAGTTAAACAATTGATAATAGATGGTATAGCGTTTCATTATTTTTTAATTATGATAAAGTATTTGTTTCAGGAACAAAATTTATTGCTTTTTGCTGTTAGCCTTGTGTTTGACCAAGACCTCACCTGATAGTATGTGATGATGTAGTCGAGGATGGTAAACAGGCTTAACGTAGGAAAACTGGCTCAGAAAGACGGAACACATCGCTGACGCTGCTGTTTAAATTAGCACCTAAGTAATTGGTGGCATATTAGCTGGCTAGCCAGCCAGGCATTCGCAAGATGCCACAGAACATTCTACAGATTAGAGAACTTGTTTGTTGCTTTTAGTTACCTTTATTAGAATCATGCAGTCGGGATATATATAATAAGTAAGTGGTAAGTTCCAGCAGCCACAGATTTTCTACTTGGCGGAGGTTCTTAGCTAGGGGCATGCTTTTGCAAAATACCCTTCTACATGTGGTGAATTATTTTACAGGCCAATCATATTGTAGATAAGTAAAAATTCTACTGGCCTTTAAAATGAATTAATTATTTATATTTTTTTCGTATGGAGTATGTCTGATTGGTAGATTTTGATAAAAATGCTTTGTCTTGTATTAATGTTTTTTTTCGCGTATCTTCTGATTCATATTGATGTTATAAAATATCAGTAAACAACTCTTGTCCAATAAAACTATTCATTGTTTTAGCAACGAGGAACATGAGACGATTGGCTCTTCGGATATTTTCTGCATCATCAAATTTTTTAAGTATCAATTATCACAGCGCCTGCATATTTTGATCACTGTGTTTGAGGGGTATGTTAGACCTCCCTTATTTTTGTAAAATATTAAACTGTTTTGATGACTTTTTCTAACCGAAACCAAACCACTTCTAAAAGTCATGCATTTTTTTAGTAGTGCACTACCAACAAACCCAGCAATGTATATTATAACATTTTCGAAATTTTTGATAACTCACATGCCTCTAGTATATCATCATCGTCACCATAATCGTCAATATTTGTCTCTGCAGCTCGATTGTGCCTCAATTTAATTCGGTCTATAGCCGAAGAACAGTCCAAAATGGAAATATTTTCCAAAGGAATGCAATTTCCATTAGAGACGTTGATTAATTCAGTGTGAACCAAAATTCTATTATAAATTGATTCTAACAATCTTGGTGTAGGGTTATCATTACACCTGCCATGAGATCGGACGTGACAAAAAATAGCTCGATATTGAGCATGGCTATCTTTGTGTAAAGGAATGTAAGCTATCGGACATTTTTTTATCATAAACAAGGTTATAACACAATCCCTTAACACTCAATTGCAATACAGAATCCAAGAAAACCAGTAAAACGAGGAGATTCCACTATTCTGATTTTAGAGGTTTTATTTTTAACTATCTTTCCGGGCGCGGCTCCGCCCGCGCGTATGTCGGTTATCGCGCGAAAACTTTGACCTCTTTTTGCGCAGTCGGATAAAAACTATCCTATGTTTTTTCCCGAGTCTCAAACTATCTCCATACCAAATTTCATTCAAATCGGTCCAGTAGTTTTGGCGTGAAAGCGTAACAGACAGACAGACAGACAGAGTTACTTTCGCATTTATAATATTAGTACTGATTGTCGTATACGTCGTTAATGTTACTAAAAATTGCCGACATTCATCAAATTTTTCAAATGTTTTTACGTGGGTTTCTTTATTTATAGCTCTTTTGAAACCATACCCGTGAACTTTTGAATCCAAAATATCGAATAGGTCCTTAAAGAGCAGCAACATATTTGATGTCGCCTCTACGTTATGAAAATCAGCCAATTGTAGCTCTTTATTACAAAATAACAGAGCTTCAGTCACACTTCGGCTGAATAACTGTGTCGCTAATTTAACTTTCATAACATTACTTTTGAAATGTATGTGCTTGTATCGCAATTCATTGTCAATAAAAAAAAAACCTGAAGACGGTTAAGTTTCTCTATCTATTCCCATTTTATGTAATTTCCCTCCACGTCTGTAAATATTTGATAAAATTCAAAGGCATTTCTAACCAGTTTTATAATGAGGTTTCGATCTAAAAAAATATATACATTTTCATCAGTTGATGGATGTTTAAATGAAGTTTTCGGGTTATCAGCGTTTAATCTACATCCTAATAACTTTGCCATAGCAACATTTCCTGGACAGCAATCAAAGGTTACAGCTTTAACCGTGACGTCGTTGTGATGACACAATTGTAATACTTGGTTAACTATATTAGCCATCTGGTCCCCTTTAGTACCACTTGTGATAAAGTAACCAATTGGTACCTTAAATCTACTGTTTATCGGTACTATCATAAATGCCAAAGCCTCAGTGCATTTGTCAGTGCATTTGTCAACATGGTCCCTCTGGACCTGAATGAAGACATCAGGAGTTAGGTCTCCAACAAAAGTGTTATAGCATCAGGTGTAGCGTTTTTCTACAAAATCAAGACGTTCGCTCAACTTGGCAAAGTGATCCAAAAGTGTCACGTCCCTAACTGGACTGGCAGCTAAGGCAACTGCGGTAGAAAACCAAATTTAATGGGAGGTGATGCCACCGACTTTTATAGCAGAAGTTGCATAGTATAAACTATGTGTGCAGCGCAATGTGCTTGCGTAGGTTTGATCACTTTTATCACCACGCCAGGACAGCAAACAAATAAAAGAACAGATGGTGAATGCTACAAACTGTATTCTTATGATACACATGTAGAATCGCTTTACATTAAATCTCTGATTTCTTAAATTAACATGGATTACATCGGAGAGCAAAAATATCAAAATGTACGAGAAACAACTTGACCATAGAAGATACAGCGAACGGAATAGACACTACAGTACTTACATAGCTAAAGGATCAAGTGCTGCCATATATAAGAAAACGAATCTAGTTTGTAAGGCATACATCACTCTATACTAATACCGACGGCTTCAGGTACCTCCTTTAATGCAGACATGGTTGAGTATGAACCACTATTCGACAATATTCTACAATTACTTCTTATTCAAAAAATTATAAAAAGTACATACTTAGATTGTATAATGAATGCATAAAAGAAGTCACATTAACTTTGTTTACATCGATTATAAATAAGTTTAATGTGTCTGTTAGACCACTCTTTTTGCAAAACTTTTCATTTTAATTGCGACTAAATAAAAAGACATATTATTGCAAAACTTTTCATTTTAATTGCGACTAAATAAAAAGACATATTAATAAATAATATCTCTTTAGTTGCTATTTAAATAACATTTGAACACAATTCAGTAGTACTACTTTATACAAGGTATTGGATAGTCATTTAAAACAACCTTTTACACTACATGACACTTTTAAAATAAATGATTCGAACTAAGATAATTGTTTACATTCAAAGTGTGCGGCATTAATTTATAAATAATACCCAAATTTTGCATAGATTTCATACACTAAAAAGTTTTATATAATCTCATTCGGTAATATTCTAATTATGAATTTAAATACAGACTTTTATTGGCATATTTTATGTACATACTTCTTTAAGAAAATTAAAAAGTTAAATTAAAGCATTGTTCTCCTAACAAAACAATGCTTTAAAACAATTTTTTAATTATTAAAGTACAATGTGTCCCGACCAAAGAGGTTTCAATTCAATTTAAGTACACATTATCTATGGTGAGCGAGATGCGCGCGCAACGCGCTGCGCTGGTTCCGAGCCAATAGACCAATAACAGACATTTTCCATTTTGGCGCTATTTCGTACATACGAATTTGAGTAATATTTTGTTGGATAAAACTTTAGTAGCAAAAATGTCAAGCAACACCCACGATACTGATGATTTAACTCCACCTGACATTCTAGAAACAGCTACGAAACTGACGAATAGTTTTTTCAAAAAAATCAAGAAAAGCGTATAGCCACAGAGAGTTGAAATACAGGTAAAAATGTTTAATAAAGCCATGAGATTAAATAAAGTAGTGTATGCAACTGCATATAATTAGGTATTAAAACACTCGTGTAATGTTATTTTACTAAACTACACTCATGTTTTAATACCCTCTATTATATGACAGTTGCATAAACTACTATAAAATAACTATGAAACTTGAAACGATGCTAATTCAAATACTCTCAGCTCGAAGTCTCGCATTTGACCATCAACTTGAGACACATCTGCATGTTTGGAAGTTCACATATGCAGAATAAGGGTATGAAAACATGAGAGAGAATTCACTTAGTAATATTCACCCAGCGATCAAGGCGCACTACCCGTGTTCACCAAATGCATATATATTTAATATATCGGTGAGCCGCCTACACTGGACATATTGATTTTGTTTTTGAAAAAGGTCTTAATAGTATCTACACAGAGTCGTTATATTTGCTCTAGTTGACACTGATGACGTGCATGCTATACAGTACGAAGACAAAAATAACTTTTTTCGAGAATTGAATAGGTACTTAATATCATGGCTATTTTCTTAAATAAAAGGCAAGGAAATAGCATGATTTTTCTAAAATCATAATATTATTTTAATTTGGATTACCTCAACTCAGTAACCACAAAGGAGATTCTACAAAATGTAGAAGAAAATTAAGATATGCTTGAAATCTTACTATGTTATTATACTACTATTATCAAGTGTGAAGACCCATAAACTGTGTCTCAGAGTTGATTATCCAATAATATTTCATACAAGTCACATAAACCGCATGAAAGAACGATAAAACATTATGGGACCCACGAGAACCAGGGTCGACAAAAATCGAAGTCAAGTGTCCATTCTGCTATTTTGATTGTAATGATTTTCCTAAAAATATTAAGTTGAACTAACGATTGCAATTCATTGATGTCAATATAAAACGCATCACAAACCACGATTAGTTTGAGATGCGTAGATGAAATCTTATAAATAATTTATTTTTTGTTATTTAAGTTTGTAAAAGTATTGATCTTATATTTTAAAATGTTCTTTGTATGTTTATTGCCAGAAATAAATTACTTTTATTATGAACTATTATTTAAGTTAGGTTTTACCTTGCTTGAATGTAACACAGAAATATTTAATTAATGCATCCAGAAGTATACGTTTACGTTGAATTGGCAGATAGATTTACTATATTATAATGAATTAATATTCATACAAATATTCCATAATAGCAGAATTGGCTTACAGGAAATTGGATGCCGAAATCGCCTATCGAGGATGTATTGACGGAGCACAACGCAGAGTGAGAAAACAAAATATTTGCAGAAGCTTATGCCTTTTTAGTTCTGCTGATGTTTCTCGATTGATTCATTTCCGAAGCCTTCGTATTATTTTATTTCATAGAATCAAAAAGAGTTATGTATTATTTACTATATATCTAGTTATTTCAGGGAAATTAGAAAAGTAGCTCATATTTTAGAGGAACTTGTAATAGATTTTTTTTGCGCTTATATCTTTGGGGTTATTTGAAACAGTACCAGCTGAACTCAGAGCACGTGGAAAAGCATAAAATGGAAGTATTAATAATTACTAGGCGAGCATAATCGTGAAAGAGGTTAAACTACATATCGTGGAGAATTTTTGTTCTTATTTTTATGGACTTAATATGAGACGGTGCAAACATAATCATATATTTCATCATAGAATAGTTAGTTATTTCTTTCTGCATATTAAAACTATCAAATTCTGGAATTTTCCATTGACTAAGTTTGATTGGGCATGTCTAGTTGCCATGTATATGTCGTTTTAAGTAAGTGGCGTCAGAAACTTCTAGGAAAATACTATACAATAATAACAAATACTTTTAAAAGTTTCCTAAAAAATATTAAATAATATTTTAATAAAACACTTAAAAAAGCATAAAATTATATATCTAGTGACAATTCCGCCTAATTTTCCTGTTATCTACGTGACGTCACAAACATCACGCAGCCTAACCGGAAGAATACCCGACTAGTTTCGCTTCTAAACGAAGCATCTTCAGGAGGTCTTGACTTACCGAGCGCACGATCGAGACTCTCGATCGTGCGAAAAATATTATTTAATATTTTTTAGGATACTTTTAAAAGTATTTGTTATTATTAAATATGGATTTCCGCAAAGTAACGCCTGAATCTATCCATTAAATACTATACACTTTCGCTGAAGTTGATATCTTTAACATTAAAAAATAGGTTCCAACGACATTGTTTAACTGTTTTATTACTTGATTTTGTTTGGGATTCTATGGGAATATCTACCAAATTGCAAGTTGGGATTCCATGGCAACGCTAAATAATATTTTGTGCTATATATAATAGCTTCGAATGGAACCCAAACGAATGCTCCGGTGTATCATACCCGCAACTATAGAGTGAAAAGGCGTTAAGATGACAGTTTTTTGATGTTAAGCGGATTAAGCTTTGCCTATAACAGATGCTAATGGATAGATTCAGGCGTTACTTTGCGGAAATCCATATTTAATAATAACAAATACTTTTAAAAGTATCCTAAAAAATATTAAATGATATTTAAATAAAACACTTAAAAAAGCATAAAATTATATATCTAGTTACAATTCCGCCTAATTTTCCTGTTATATATACGTGCCGAGCGCACGATTTTTCTCGATCGTGCGCTCGGTAAGTCAAGACCTCCTGAAGATGCTTCGTTTAGAAGCGAAACTAGTCGGGTATTCTTCCGGTTAGGCTGCGTGATGTTTTTGACGTCACGTAGATAACAGGAAAATTAGGCGGAATTGTAACTAGATATATAATTTTATGCTTTTTTAAGTGTTTTATTTAAATATTATTTAATATTTTTTTGGATACTTTTAAAAGTATTTGTTATTATTATAACAGATGCATTTCAGTGCGCCCGTCACATTGAGACATACAGTAGTTAAGTCTCATGTGCCTGTAATTTTTCTGGCTCTAAAGGACCGCTGCCGGAGTACACTGTTAAGTGCTTGGGGACAGGTTTTCTACTTGAGAGTGGTAGCTAGCCAGATAGGCATTCACAAAATGCCCTTCAATGCGTTGAAGCTCAAGCCGGCGCGCGGCGGTGGGATCGAACCAGGGATCTGCGGCACGGCAGTCCATAGCTACAACCGCTTGGCTATCATTAAAGATAGCAGTAACCCCTTAATTCATTTTTCACGCCCTTCAATGGATACGGAACAGACCTTATATTCTTGCCCGTATCATCGAAACTAATTTAAGTATCTAGGAAAAAGTAATAACTTACTATGAAATTCATATGAATCCGAACCAAGACAATACTGGCTTAGAAACTTCTAGAAACTAAAACTACAACTTAAATTGCGTTTACGGCCAGTTTGCTAAGAACAACGATGAATCTGACCAATTCCTGCAAAGGTCCGAATAAGGGCTTTTACGTAGAAACACATACCATTATACACCAACTTTACATTCAAACCTTATTAGACTGTATATCCATAAAACAAGGTTTCTTTTAGCTTGTGTTTTATTTCGATAAAACTAGTGATTTCAGTAAACGCGTCCGAGCATCGTTAACTTTTCCGAAACTGCTGGGATCCAGTAACTCGCGCGAGTTACTGGCACCCCGACTTGAATAACATGGGTAGTTAATTAGCAAGCGTAAGTTGATCATCTGAAGTTCTAGTGCAATCTCGCTAGTAAAAGATATGTAGGTACCTATTCTGTACGTGATTTCTGCATTTTATCTAAGTAACTTAAAAGTCACAATAAAGTTACACAAGTTTGTACATACAGATTATTTTTTGAAATGATTTAACAACCAAATTTGTGTAATATTTTTAGTAAGTTTATTAGTAAGTTACACATTTTTTTGTGTCCTGAGAACTAATTTTTCGCAACTGACAGTAGACATTTATTGATAGTTGATGGGCAAGCCTTTGACCACTGATGGTAAGTGATGATGTGGTCGAAGATATTATTCAGGCTAACCTAGAATTACTGGCTCTCAAGAAAAGCTCCCGCAACACACTATTAGGTGCTCGGCGACAGATATTTTACTTGAGGGTTGAAGCTAGCTAGGCGATCATTCTCTTAATGCCCTACCACCATGCTATAAAGACTGCAATACTAACCGACGACGGCTTAGCGTGCTTTCGAAGCACGTCCACTCAGTAGTGATGCCACTAGTGGTCACCCATCACAGTCATGATCCCGGCGGACGTTGCTTAACTTAGTTGATCGATTAGGAATGGCTGAGCAATTTCTGAGTTTTCAGCGTTTTCTTCGCATTTTGCATAAAATTTTGCATATTCCCTTTATTATGATTATCATATAGTCTGGCGTCACGCCTAGCGCCTGTTCGTTATACTCAATACTCAATTATTTATAAGTACCTACATGCGGGTCTTGTTAAACATGTATATGTGTGTAATACATATGACCCTAAGGGAATGGGAATCTAAGGCCAAATGCCAAATTATCGTACTAAGAAAATGAAATTTTATCAGTCTTTAGGTTGAAACTTTTAATACGCGTACTTAATGAAAAAGATGCAATTTTACCGACATTAAAAAAAATAGGATGTAGTTCTCAACAAAACAGCCCTGTCTGTTTAGCTGTGCACCAGAGCTATCAAAGTTTGCGTTGGGCGTTGCCACCCTTTGAACAGAGCATTATATTATAAAATTACAAAGGAGAATGTTCAAAGGCAGGTCCCCTATATGGCGGAGTGTCCTATTAAAATATTATGCTAAAATCGTTGCATAATGGCTGTTGGTCTTCCAAGTAAATAAATAAATAAATAAAATAAATAAATAAATATTTTTTTGCTCTTCTCTCATTAACAGCGTATTTCTTTTCACCCTAGCATTAAAAGTTTTCTTAAAGAGTACAATTTTTATAAATTATTTATTTCCTGTTATTTCAAAACTAGCAACCAAAGTTAATATGCACTACATTTTTTTTAGTTATTGGCAACTAGATACACAGTCCTTATGCCTCACTAAAATATTGCCAACTTAGAATTGCCAGTTATTTATAGTTCCCATTTTTCCAAAATCTTAGATCGATTAAAAATACATAGCTTTGATTGAATTCATTGCTATTCATATAGTTTTTTTTACACGTTTTCAATATCTATCGGCAGCGCAGAAACGATCCATACCGTAAGTATACTTATTGAATATACTATCGGTACTATAGATAGTTTATGTATGTTTTTTATTTTATTTTTATAGCCTTTGACCACTATCTCACCTGATGGTAAGTCATGATTTGGTCGAAGATATTGTTCAGGCTAACCTAGAATTACTGGCTATAAAGGCCAGCTGCTGGAACACACCGTTATGTGCGACAGATTTTCTACTTGAATGTGGTAGCTAGCCAGTCGGGCATTCGCAAAATGCCCTACCACCATGTTGTAACGACTGCCATCTGAAGACAACACCGGGACCGACAGCTTGACGTGCCATACGAAGCGCGGAATCTCTCAGTAGTAATGTCACTAGCGGTCAAGCATCTAAGTCATGATATTGACGTATTATGACGTTTATTAGATTATGACGTTGCTTGAATTAGCTGATCGATTAAGAACGCGTAAGCAAACTCCGCTACAAGTCCTTTAAGATGTATATTTATAGATGCCTGGTATTCAATACAATATGGCTTGCTGTTATATTCCTATATACGTAGGACGTATGCCACATTCATGGTATTCCCGTGCGTGAAGAAGTTACTCTTGGTCGATAGACGCTAGTACATTGGGATTGCTGTACCTTATACCTGAAGAGGACATTCAAGAGGTGATATACGGAAGCTGATTGACATCTCCGATTATGACGACATATATGAGAAGACGTTTTTCTCTTCGCTCCATGAACCCATTCGCCAATACGGAGGCCAAGATTTGGATTTTACTCCATCAATAATAATAATCATGCGGTGCGCTACCTTGTCTCTCAGATCTTTGGCTGCATCGGTTGTGGTGGTGACTTTGATGTCCTCATCAGTATCGAAGCTGTCAACTACCCAGGTCGTTTTGCTGCTTCTGGGAACCCCATTGATCCAGGTGATACTTGGCACAACGGTCTGTGTGCAAGTCCAACTCGCACTTGGCCAGTTTTTTATTTGAAACATGTCATTTCAAGCACGGATGTTTATCCTTTTGTCTTTGAATTCCTTCACAGAAACAAAATGTATTATGGTTTTCAACATATGAGTTCTCAATGAAATGTACCTACCTGCTCATGATTTGATTTTGGTACACGCAAGCAAACGAATGTAATTAGAAACGTAAAAGAATTTCTTTCTCAACTCTTTTACCTTTTAGTTTCGCATTTCCAGCAAAACGTCTATATTCTAACGTGCATAAATTTCCGAGTAAACCGTAGAGGGCGGAATTCTTAAAGGGGTTGTTAAACACCCCTTAATGACCTTCTCTCGTTAAGAGGAAAGGTTTGGGCTGTTCTTTGAAATTAACAGTTACAGCTTAGCTTAGAACCAACATACCTAGAGCTCCCAAACAACCCATACAAACCAAACATCAAGGTTGTTTCAAAGAATTAAGTTTCAACTTACGATGGCAGTGGTTTTGTGAGAGCGCATAAAGTTTTATGCATTTGGAATAGCTCGAAAATTGGTCTTTTGACGTTTTCTGAACGTAAAACAGCGGTTTGCTTCGAGTTAGTGATTTTGATAAGAGATAAAATAACATTATTCCATATGAAACTGTTAAAATAACGTTTGTATGAATTTAAGCCACACTTTAATGGTTAAATTTATGTGAAATAGGAGTTTCTACCTTTACTCAGGATGCAGACGGTCATACTAACATTTTATTACAGGTATTACAAAGTTTTAGGTTTTAATTAAATTTTATTCCCTAACATATCACATCAAGGGTAGACTCTCTCACCATATAATGACATATACAAGTAGGTACCTACCTACATTCTTAAACAGATCTTAAATAAAGCAATTGAAAGCCGAGAAATATTTTAGGGAAGGATGGAAGCCGAGAAATTTTAAGGTAATTTTAAATAGGGTGAGATGTCAACCGACTAACTACCTATACATTTATGGATATCAATTTGTTCGCGCTGCAAACCAGTTCAGGCGCGGGGGCGTCTCACCGCGGAGAGGGGACCATCTCCGCCGGACGAGCGGCGCTCGCTAATCGGCCACCAACCTTACTTACGTGTGAACGCTACCAATTTTTGTAACCTAAAACTATCAAATTTACGTCAATATACAAAATAAAGTTTAAATATGTGTTTGGACTACTCCCGAACATAATTGGCGACCGTGACAGGACACTCCGAGGACTTGCAGAGCATCAGAGGTCATCGCAAAAAGGAAGTAAGCCCGTTCCTTTAAACACTTACATTCCTTTCAATATTTCCTACCTACATACTATTTTCAACTTCTATTTGCTGTTCATAGTGAATGCTAACCGATCAAAGTAATAGAAGGTATCTAGCTTAACGCGTATCTTCCCTATATTATTCTTTTTATTTACGGTAATTCACGCTAAACAAACAGCTATAATTTCAAGTAAACATTATTATATCTATCAATACATGCCGGCCGATTCACGTTCACATTTTGTTCATTTTATCAGCTTACATCAAACCCATTATTTTAAAGAACCTTTGTTGCAAATACTTATCACCTACTTTCAACGCCTACCTTGCAGAACTTAGTTGCATCTATCTTAACTATCGTTCTTTCTATTATTTTCTATCTATTGTTATTGTTAAAAACATTGTCAATGTATACTTAGTACCATAGGTGACTATAGATACGTAATTAAACCTACTCATAAATACATATTATAAAGATCACTGTCGAATGCTTGATCTTTTTGTATTTCTTTTAATAATATTTCTCATTTGCTTAAAATAGTCGAGAACATACCTAATTATTTCTTATTTATAACTGGTGCCTACCTACTAATATATATTTTAAAATACTACAAAATTATTCCTGTTAGCATTTTCGACAATACGATCCTGTTTGTACCCGGGGCCGGGCCCGCGCCGCGCCGCAGAACCGCCCGGTGCCACTTCCGAGCGCTCCCGCGTGTGGATCCCCTAACGCAGCCGGTACAGTTGACGCGCTCGGCGCCTTAGCCTGCATTTACGCACCGCGCCGTGTTTCGTACGCTGCTCCCTGTTGGCGGGCTCGGCAGCTGCTGAAAGGTTTGGACTGCGGTCTATTGGATTGTTTGTTTAATTGTTTGTGTTTATATTTTATTTTGCCCCACTCATTTCATAAAATGTCTGAAAGGGAATCGACCACTAAAGTTAAAAGTCCGCTTCCATTATTAAAAATCGATTCGACCGGTAAACCTGATGTCAAGGAATATTTAAAATCATTGATAAAAAAACGTGCGGGTTTTAGAAGCCGACTAACAGTTTTACAAAAGTTTATGGAAAAATTTAATATTTCTGACATTAGCAAGGTATCCAGTCTGGACATAAAAGAAATTTCTTTGAGATTAAATCAACTCAAAGAATTAATGTCTAATTTTAATCTCATACAATCAGAGATTGAAGAATACTCTGAAAATATAGATGAACAGATTTCAGAACGAGACTTAACCGAAACTGAGTTTTATACACAAATAGCTTTTGCTCAAGAGTTGATCGATTTGTTTTCAACTAAAAATAAAGAAAGCCATGCCTCTAATGGAGTAACCTCGGGTTGTTGTCATGGTCATAGTAATGATTCAATTAGGCTTCCAATTATTAATCTACCCACTTTTGATGGTAACTACGTTAAATGGCTCGAGTTTAGAGACACTTTTAAAACACTTATTCATGACAACAACTCGATTGCCCCGATCAATAAATTTCACTATTTGAGAAATTCGTTACAATCAGGTGCCAGTGTCGTAATTAGATCTTTGGAATTTGTCGCGACGAATTATGAGCTTGCTTGGGACACATTGTGCAATCGATACAATAATAAAAACATTCTTATCCATAATCACTTGAGCGCATTAGTTAATTGTAATACTATACAAAGGGAATCCTTCAAGGCTTTGCGTTATTTAATTGATCAGGTATCCAAAAACTTAAATGCTTTAAATACTTTGGAAGTTTCAACCGACGGTTGGGACCCGCTAGTGATATTCTTGGTGTCGGCGAAGCTAGATTCCACAAGTAGTAACAAGTGGGAAGAGTACAGAGGCAGATTGTCTAACCTACCTACTTTAGATGATTTTAGAAATTTTCTAGAAAACAGGGCGAATGTTTTAGAAACTGCAAACTGTCGAAATTTAGATAACAGAGCTACACAAAGTAATAATAATAATTATAAAGAAAACCGGACTACTAAATCTTTTGCGACCTTCACAAATGTTAAGGGTACGCAGCTATACAAGGCCTGTCCCGTTTGTGATGAGGTTCATCTCGTGCATCAGTGCAACAAATTTAGAGCGATGGGTGTTGAGGATAGGTTAGGTGAGGTTTTAAAATACAAGCTGTGTACTAATTGTTTGCGAAGTGGACATTCCAATGCTCAGTGTAGTTTAAAAGGGACTTGTCGTTCCTGTAAGAAAAAACATAATACATTATTACACAAAGGTGACACAAATAAAGTACTCACCGTGCGTGACGAGCTGTCTAGTCTTCCTGTCAGCTTGGCTGCGGTCTCTTCCAGGCAAGTTCTCCTGTGTACTGCAAAAATAGAAGCTATTAATAAACACAACAAATCTACTTACCTTGCACGTGCATTGCTGGATACTGGTAGCCAGTCGTCATTCATCACTAAAAACCTTAAAGAGAAATTAGGCCTGTCAACTGAAAATATTGATATATTACAAGTAGCCGGCATTAACGGAATAGCTTGCCCTATTACAGAGCGGTGTCAGTTGAAAATTAAATCATGCACTAGCTCATTTACCCGAAATATTAATTGTTTTGTTATTCCAAAGGTGACTGGCAACTTACCTAATGTTCAAGTTGATGTTGAGAGATTGGGCCTACCCGACAATGTAACTTTAGCAGATCCATCGTTTTACAAACCTTCTGAGATAGACATTTTGTTAAGAGCTGATCACTTTTTCGACATTGTTTTATCTAACAAAATCGCACTAGGCCCATGTAAGCCTATTTTGTTAGAAAGTGTTTTTGGATGGCTGGTAGCTGGTCCAACGGGTCATAGTTCCAATAACGGTAATATTACACAATGCAATTTTGTGCAAACTCAATCAACTATGTCAGCGTCACTTCAAGACATCCATAACTCCATACAAAGGTTCTGGGAGGTAGAAGAATTGCCCCCAGAAAATAGTATTTCTTCGATAGAAGAAGAATTTTGTGAAACACATTTCGTAAACAATACCCATCGCTTACCTGATGGTCGATTTTCGGTCATGATGCCACTTAAAGAGTCTGCTGAGGAGACTTTAGGTAGTTCATTTCCTATGACTATGAAACGTTTTTTATCACTCGAAAAGAAGTTAAATAAAAATCCTGTTCTTAAACTACAATATTCTGAATTTTTAAAGGAATATGAAGACCTTGGTCACCTACAGGAAGTTCAAAGGCCTCCATTTGGCTATTACCTACCCCATCACGGCGTAGTCCGAGAGAACCATGAAACTACCAAATTGCGAGTGGTTTTTGATGCCTCTGCTAAAACTAGCACATCAAAATCATTGAACGACATTCAAGCCGTAGGACCGGTAATACAAAGTGATTTATTTTCAATTCTTATTCGCTTTCGTGTTTACAAGTTCGTACTGACAGCGGACATTGAAAAAATGTACCGGCAAATCAAATTGAACGAATCGCAGCGCCATCTGCAACTCATATTGTGGCGAGAACATGCACATGAGCCTATAAAAATAAAAAAATTAAATACAGTCACATATGGCATGGCGTCTGCCCCATTTTTAAGTACTAGGTGTCTTGTTCAACTTGCACTCGAATGTCAGGATCCAATTGTAGCTAATGTTATCAGATCTCATTTTTATATTGACGACCTTAATACTGGTAGTTTCACTGAGCAGGAATTAAAACATATTTACACAAATGTGACCAAAGTCCTACATACAGCAGGATTTCCGTTGAGAAAATTCAAGACAAACTGCCCACAAATTTTTGATGATTCTGATATTGAAGCTAACTCAATACCGCTTGATTTTAGTACCGAGGCTAATGTGTTAGGTTTAAAATGGGCACCTAAACAAGATATTCTTCAATTCCCTAGTAACATTGAGATCAATACAAACATTACTAAAAGAATAATCATTTCTACCACATGCAAACTGTTCGACCCCTTAGGTTTGGTGTCGTGCAGTATCATACTACCAAAAATTCTTATGCAAAGCTTATGGAATGCTAAATTGGACTGGGACGATCCAGTTCCACAGCCTTATGTAAAGCAATGGTTAAATTTTATTAATAACATGCATCATCTATCAGAGTTAACGTTACCTCGCCATGTGTTAAGTGACAATGCCGAGGCTACAGACTTACATATATTTGTTGATGCGTCTCAAAACGCATACGCTGCTTGTTGTTACTTGCGATCTTGCAATGCAAATAACAGCATAAATGTGAGGTTGCTTTGTGCCAAAACCAAAGTAGCACCCATAAAAAACCTTACGATACCGCGCTTAGAGCTATGTGCGGCGTTGCTTGGTAGTCAGCTGTGCTCAAAGGTTTTACAATCGATACCATGCAGCGTCAGAAATACATTCTTGTGGACCGATTCTACAGTAGTTCTTTGCTGGCTAAATTCACAAAACAAATCACTACCAATTTTCGTACGTAATAGAGTAAATAAAATTAATATCCTTACCCAGAGTTTTCAATGGAAGCATACTCCTACCAATTTCAATCCAGCTGACTTAGGTTCAAGGGGTGTTGAGCCACAGAATTTGCGTTCGTGCTTGTTATGGTGGGAGGGTCCTTCCTTTCTAAAGAAAGGCACTTTGGATTGGCCTACTCAACCTCATCTGAGTCCTAATAACCCACCTGAAGCTAAAATTAGAGTTCATTTGACGGTTGATGAAACTTCTAATGAACAGAATATAATAATTTTCGAAAATCACTCCAATTATCTGAAATTAAAAAGAACTTATGCATACGTTCTTCGTTTTATTAACAACAGTACACCAAACAAAGACAAGTTAAGTGGTCCTTTAACAACAGATGAACTAGAATCTTCACTGACGATATTACTTAAGTTCAGTCAGGCAGCGTCTTTCCCAAACGACATAGCCTTTTTTTTTTTTTTTTTTTTTTTTTTTTTTTTTTTCACCCGGGAAAATCCTTTATGGATACCACCCGCCCCGGGGGGAGCGGAGTGGTTATGTGGGAGTCCTCGCCTGAAGGGCCTTACTACCCCCACGGGGGGGTAGTAAGTGAGGTTACCCACTAAAAACCCGGGATGAGCAGTCTGCCGCCTAGTAGGGCGAAATGGGGTAGCGTTAGCAGTCACCATCTCGCCCCGGCGGCCGGCCCGTCACCGATGACGGGCCCCGGCCAATGGAGGGATGACTCGGCTCATTGAGGCCATCCCCCAGACGTGTGGGATCGTGCAAGCCAGTGGAGAATCCCCCGACTCTCCACCGATGATCCGCACAGCACTAGGAAAGAGCGAGAAGGCGCCCGAACCGCCTTCTCCTCCCCCCAGTTCGTCTACGCCGGAGCGGGTCCGCGAGGACGTCGTCCTCCCTCGCCCGCTCCGCGGCCTCTTTCTGCGCCATCACCGCTTCGCAGAAAGAGACCACCGCCTGCCACGATCCGTCGCTGCTGAGCATAGCGTTAACCACGCTCGGCAGCGACAGATCTGCGCCAATGACCGCTGTGAGGGTGTGCCGCATGGGACTCCATGCAGCGCACTCCTCCAGCGTGTGGAGCGCCGTGTCTTCTGGCAAACGACATAGCCTGTCTCAAACAAAGTAAACCACTACACAACAAAAGTCGACTATTACCTTTGAATCCGTTTGTTGACAACAGCGGTCTGGCTAGGGTAGGAGGTAGGTTAGAACAATCTGCATTTGACTATAATAAAAACACCCAATAATACTTGACGCAAAGCATCATCTTACTAAGTTATTGCTGCAACATGAACATTACAGACTATTCCATGCGGGTCCCCAACTCCTTCTTTCTTCCTTTCGTGAGAAATTCTGGCCTTTGGGGGGCAGAAACTTGGTTCGTACTATTATTAAACAGTGCACTATCTGTACCCGTATGAGCAGCAAAACAATACAGCCCATAATGGGTAACTTACCAGAGGTTAGAGTCAGTGAGAATTTCTCCTTTAATTCCTGTGGGATTGATTTTGCAGGTCCCTTTATGATCTCTTCAAAAAAGGGTAAAGGTAACCGTGTTACAAAAGCTTACTTATGCGTTATCGTTTGTTTAACCGTAAAAGCCTTGCACCTTGAGGTAGTTAGTGACTTTTCAACCGCAGCATTTATTATGTGTCTACGAAGGTTCATATCACGGCGAGGCAAGCCTAACATTATCTACTGCGACAATGGCAAAAATTTTGTAGGCGCAAACAATGAGTTGGGCAAAATATTACGATCCAGTCGTCAGTCAGTCTCAAACTTCGCAGCGAATGAGGGAATTAAATTCAGTTTTTGCCCTGCCTACTCCCCCCACTTCGGAGGAATTTGGGAAAGTGGAGTCCGTTCCTCAAAAAACCTATTAAAACGCGCGGCTGGCAATGCTTTTCTTACCTTTGAGGAGTTGGCCACACTCTTTTCACAAATAGAAGCTATCCTTAATTCTCGTCCGCTCACACCACTTTCATCCAATCCCATGGATTTAAATCCCCTCACTCCAGGGCACTTCCTAATTGGTCGACCATTGATATCGCTTCCCTCACTGCCTGTCAACACCAAGAACCCAAATAGATACCAACGCATCGAACAAATCAGGCAGCAATTCTGGGAGCGATGGCGCCGGGAGTACATGGCTGAGCTCCAACAAAGAAGTAAATGGAGAAAGAACTGCCCACCACTTGAAGTAGGAGACCTGGTCATCGTTAAGGAAGACAATCTAATGCCGCTGCAATGGAGAATGGGTAGAGTGACAAAACTTTATCCAGGACGAGATGGCATTTCCAGAGTGGCAGACGTCTATGTGAGCAAGGGAACCATTAGACGAGCTGTAAACAAACTTTGTCTTCTGCCAAAATCTGCCAACCCGCTAGATCACCACCAAGACCATTCATCAATTTAGATATCAGTTCAAACCTTAACTGTTATCGAAGAGCAATTTCACCACATTGAATAAGAAGTTAAAGATTCCTTCAACGCCGTGGAGGATGTTCGCGCTGCAAACCAGTTCAGGTGCGGGGGCGTCTCACCGCGGAGAGGGGACCATCGCCGCCGGACGAGCGGCGCTCGCTAATCGGCCACCAACCTTACATATGTGTGAACGCTACCAATTTTTGTAACCTAAAACTATCTAATTTACGTCAATATACAAAATCAAGTTTAAATATGTGTTTGGACTACTCCCGAACATAATTGGCGACCGTGACAGGACTTCATTCCAATTTAAGGTGATGTGTTTTGGATTGACCTCCGCACCTGCCACTCAGCAGCGGCTTATGGATCAACTTTTCGGTCCTGAGTTTGGAGGACGTCTATTTATTTATTTGGATGACATTGTGGTGGTTAGTAGAACTTTCGAGGAGCATATTGAGCTGCTTATGAAAGTGCTGGAACGTTTGCGTTATGCTAACCTAACAGTTAGCTTGTCGAAGTGTTGTTTCTTTAGGAAACAGTTGAAATATTTAGGTTATGTAGTAGATGAGATGGGTTTGTGGACTGATCCCGACAAAATAAAGGCAATTATTGATTTTCCGGAGCCTGTATGTCCCAAGGACGTGAAACGTTTCCTTGGAACCGCTTCCTATTATCGACGTTTTATTCGAGGGTTCAGCACCATAGCTGCGCCATTGAATGCCCTTACGTCTACGCGTAAGGACCGACCTCGTTTTGTTTGGTCTCCAGAAGCTGAGTCTGCCTTTCTGGAACTAAAGAGTGCTTTGACGTCTGCACCTGTGTTAGCTTGCCCTGATTTTTCTTTGCCGTTTGTTGTGCATACAGATGCATCTGGAGTGGGTGTTGGAGGAATGTTGACCCAGTTTTTTGGTGATGAAGAGCATCCAGTTGCATATTATAGTCGTTCCCTGAGTCGACAGGAACGTAATTATTCTGCCACCGAAAGGGAGGCGCTTGCTGTGGTTAACGTAGTAGAGCATTTCCGGCCATATCTTGAAGGCCCCAAACCTTTCAAGATAGTCACGGATCATGCGAGCTTGAAGTGGTTTCTTAACCTTAAGAATCCTACTGGACGTTTGGAACGCTGGGGATGTAGACTTTCACCGTACAATTTTACTATTGAACATCGCCGAGGCAAAGAGAACATAATTCCCGATGCACTTTCTCGTTCTGTTCAAGTTTCTTCCATAAATATGTCGGTGCCAGATTCTTGGTTTAATAATGTTTATTCTCGCTGTCAGTTTAGACCGCAAACTTGTCCAAACTACCAAATTAGTGATGGTAAACTTTATCGTTATACAAAGAGCCGATCGTCCTTAACCGGAGATTTTGATTGGAAGGAGGTTGTTCCTTTGGGGCAAAGACAGCGTCTTATGTCGGAATGGCATGATTCTCCTTTGGGTGCCCATTTGGGAATTGAAAAGACGTACAAGAGAATGCGTCTTAGATTTTACTGGCCCGGGATGTATCGGAATGTTGAGGAATACATATCTAAATGTGATACATGTAAGGCGTACAAACATCCTAATCAACCCATTTCAGGTTTGTTTGGTAACCCGAAAGTTTGTCGAAGGCCATTCCAATGTATTAGTATGGACCTTGTTGGCCCATTGCCAAAGTCCAGACAAATGAACGAGTATCTCCTCGTTGTAGTGTGTTGTTTTTCTAAATACTGTTTATTGTTTCCGCTTAGGCGTGCGACTAGTAAGGTGGTGGCACAACGATTGGAAGACCATGTATTCCTAGTTCATGGGATTCCACAAACTGTGGTTGCTGATAATGGACCACAATTTGTAGGTAGAGAAGTAAAGACTTTGTTTGAGAAGTATAAAATTCCTCAGATTCATTACACTCCTGTTTACTGTCCCCAGGTGAATACGGTGGAGCGGTATAACCGAACCCTCGTAACAGCTATCGCTGCCCTGGTTGGCACTGATCAGCGTAGTTGGGATGCTAATCTTTGTAAAATTCAATTTGCTGTTAACACCGCGGTTAATGACTCGACAGGGTTTACCCCTTTTCTTATTGTGCATGGTCGTGAAGCTATAGGAGATGGTGACGTTTACGGGGATAGTGAGGATCTTGATCATACCGACGTGGAACCTCGTGCTGAATATGTGGATCGGTTAGGTGAATTGAAAAGTGTGTATTTGAAGGTCGATGAGGAACTCAAGAAGTCCCACTGGCGAAACGCTAAGTATTACAATCAACGTCGCAGATGTGTTGAGTTTAAAGAGGATGATGTGGTCTGGCGCCGCACCCATGTTCGCAGTGATGCTGCGAAACATTTTTCTAGTAAATTAGCGCCGCGTTTTGAAAGGTGTAAAGTGGTTAAAAAGTTGTCCAAACTGGTTTATTTGTTAGAGGATGAAAATGGTAGAAAAAGTGAGTGTCATGTAAAAGATATTAAGAGTTTGGATTAATGATAAAGGTTCATGTTAAAAGTTTAGTTTTTCGTAAAGCTCGGTGGTTTACCTCGCGCTTAAGTGCTGGAGGGCCAGCGAGAATTTTGTTCGTACCCTCGCAAAATTCTGGTGACGAAAGGGGCACTGTAACATCTTTTTTTTTTGTTTTCTTGTCGTACGTATCATGTCACTGTTGTTGTAAACATTCCCTTGTGACCATAATGTTTGGTATCTCATTTTTTATTGATAATGGGCTTGTAAATCCAATTTAGTAAATAAAGTAATAAATAAAAACAATAATCATAACTATTGTAAGCAACCTGTTTGACGCTTTGGTTGATGTCTGTTGGTAATTACTTTAGATTTTGAACGCACGTCTTAGTACGCGGCGAACGTAATGCGTTTCGTTCGATCATGGAGATGGTGAACGTAAGAATGGGGTGAGATAGTTTGTCTTGATGGTACAATAATGTTAGATATAAATATCCTGTTATCTCAGTATACTTAAAAGGTTTAGTGAATAATATAATATTGGTTTGTTAGGTCAGTTTGGTTGTTTAATTTAAAGATTTTAAAGACCCGAATATGTTGCGGAGCCTTAGCAATGAAGGAGAAACGAAACGAAATGAAGGCGCGTTCGAGACCTCGAAACGTATCCATTTCGGATATTCTGGTTAGGGTTGAGGTTAGATATTTTCTTGTATAATAATCTAGCAATTGGTTGTTATAAGTTTTATTTGAATTAATATTAGTTCAAACCAGTGTCTTTTTGGATAATTTTCAGTATACTAGTGAAATTAGAAATTACAAGTTATTGTGTTTATTGTAATGGGATGGTGACAAAATCTCAGTACTTGACTGTGAGTGAAGTTTCGGAACGTATCCGGAAGGATATCCTTTTGAAGAGGAGCCATTCTCTTTTTTTTTTCATCGAGCCGTGCTTTTTGAGCCGTGCTCCAATATTTTATGTGATTTCATCTTGTTGTTGTTGGTGAGTAATTACTTAGTTGTTGTGACTTTTTGTGCTAGTTTGTGGTTTTGTGCGGTCATCTGAGAGTATTGATTATTCGTTCTAGAAGTGTTACCGGTGCCCACCACGCGATGAAATCGTCTGCTGCAGTGATGGCGTCCCATTGATGCATAGTTGAATATTGCCTGGAGGCAAATATATTTCTTGTGGTGTTGATCGATTACTGAATTGACCGGTATGTATAAAGTTTAGATGTGGAAACTATCCATTTAACCTACCAGTAGAATGGATTCACATGTTCATGATATTTGTTGCAGATTTACTAATGTTGAAGCCATGATGTTTTGTGGATCCGAGGCTATTTACCTCGTGTGATGTTTCAATAAACGTTATTTACCTCCTCCCTCAAAAGGTATGTACATGTTTTGTTGAAGGTTAGCAAATTTTGTTCATCTTTAGATATCCTCCAGGATAAAGTAACTACAGTAAAATGTGAGAGATAAACTGAAGTTGTTGGGTATTTGCTGCGTGCAGAAATAACCTTAGGATAGTGATTTTTCATCGAGAAAGTTACAACATATAATTCACTCCGGGCAAATAATTTTATTGTACTGAAATACCCTAGCAGGGATTTCTTGTTGAGTCTATTATAACCTAAATGATATCTGATAATGTATTGAACCTGTTTCCTATATATGTGGTGCATACATTATGTATAAAGCCCATTATGTATAAAGTAAATGTTTTTGTATGATGTAACTCTGAAACTACTTTTCTTTTGTTTATAGATTGAGTGGCTTGAACTAAAATTATTCTTGCTAATATTTCATTTAAAGCATAAGAACTATGATATAAATAGCTCAAAATGTTTCGGTACTGGATCATTATTCCAAAGTTTATATTACAAAGATGTTAGCTCGCCCGCTAATAATAAGCCATTGCTTAAGGATATTTGAATTGTTTTAATTTAAGATATTATTACTTATTATCACTTATTTAGAGTTTTGGTAACGTGCCTAAATGTGTTTTTGGAGTTTCCCATGTTCCGGGATTTTCTGGGGTTCTTCCGGAAATATCTAATAAGCTGTTTTATGATAGTGTAAGCTTCTCCTGGCTCTTAAAGCCTGACTGAATGTATTAAATATAATTTTGGGAGCTTTGGGAATTTTCCCGATTAACTAGAAAATTTCATATATTAATTTATTTGTTACTAAATGTTTCCCCTGGCTCTTAAAGCATGACTAAATGTGTTGAATATAATTTTGGGAGTTTTGGGAATTTTCCCAAATTTCGGGAAAGTTCCATTATTAATTTATTTGTTACTGAATGTTTCTCCTGGCTCTTAAAGCATGATTGAATGTATTAAATATAATTTTGGGAGCTTTGGGAATTTTCCCGATTAACCAGAAAATTTCATATATTAATTTATTTGTTACTAAATGTTTCTCCTGGCTCTTAAAGCATGACTGAATGTGTTGAATATAATTTTGGGAGTTTTGGGAATTTTCCCGATTTTCCCGAAAATTTCATAAATTGATTTCTTTGTTATTAATTGATGCTCCTGGCTCCTAAAGCGTGTCTGAACGTGTTAAATGTAATTTTAGAGGTTTTGGGAATTTTCCCGATTTTCGGGAAAGTTTCATTTGTGAATTTATTTGATACTTTTCGATCCTCCTGGCTCCTAAAGTGTGTCTGAACGTGTTAAATGTAATTTTAGAGGTTTGGGAATTTTCCAGATTTTCGGGAAAATTTTATATTATGAATTAGATGAATCTGCTGGGCGTGTTAAAGCCCCAAAGCGTTCTGTAGGTGTAACTTGATTGAGTTTAAGCGGTCTAATGTGATGAGTTCTAGTAGACTTCTAAATATTATCTTTATTGGAAAATACCTCTTACTCACTTACTTAGTTTAATATTATAAATTAGGATGCAGTTGATGGTCTGCAGGTGCGTGCAGTAGGTACTACTTACTCGCCCGGTACCGTTTTGTATACACATTTATTTTATAAGTAAACAATACATTTTATGTATCAACTTCAGGAGGTGTTTCGTGACGGCTACTCCGAGCCGAAATATTTGTTGGGGTTACTGCGAGCCTTCTATGAGTACGGCTGCTCCTCTTTCGTTTGGCTGATCTCAGCTACGCGTCGAGCTGCTTCTGAGGAAATAAGCCGGTGAGAGCCACCCATTTTATGTGGAGGGCCTTTTTAATGTTTCAAAAGTAAAAACCAGTGGTAAAATTTAACTTTCCAACCTTTATAATGTCAGTACGTTAATAAGTTATAGATCAGCCAAGCGACCCAAAGAACCCCTTTTATTTGTAAGAGACGGACTAAACTTAGAGATAAAATAAAGTTTGAGTCTGTGAGTAAAAACCTCTGTTTTTTTATTTTTATTTTCCACAGTTCCAAAAACCGGACTATACCTAAAAGTTTTTTTTCAACGTTACAATGGCGCCCGAACAGGGACACATCACCTTAAACTTTGTCTTCTGCCAAAATCTGCCAACCCGCTAGATCACGACCAAGACCATTCATCAATTTAGATATCAGTTCAAACCTTAACTGTTATCGAAGAGCAATTTTACCACATTGAATAAGAAGTTAAAGATTCCTTCAACGCCGTGGAGGATGTTCGCGCTGCAAACCAGTTCAGGCGCGGGGGCGTCTCACCGCGGAGAGGGGACCATCGCCGCCGGACGAGCGGCGCTCGCTAATCGGCCACCAACCTTACTTACGTGTGAACGCTACCAATTTTTGTAACCTAAAACTATCAAATTTACGTCAATATACAAAATAAAGTTTAAATATGTGTTTGGACTACTCCCGAACATAATTGGTATGACATTCACTTTCAATAATAATAATCATAAATTGTTGATTTCGTCTGATTTTTTTAACAAATTTGATGTAGATAACCTTAAGTATAATAATACCTATGCCAGGTAGACATGAATAAGCGTAAGACATAACTATAAAAAGAATAATAAGATAAATAAGTATAATATGTAATAAGAATTTACATTACTTAGTGAATCCGTTATTTGTTTATTATATCGTAATAATACGTTTCTATTAATCATTTAAAATAACCAATATGTATAATAATGTAGAAATACATTTATTTATTTATTTATTAATAACACTAATACATACATATATTCATGGCCGCGTGAGGTGCCGGGTTAGAATTGCACCTCCCCATATCACCCCGTGGGTGTCGTAAGAGGCGACTAGGGAAAAATACTGGAAATTGGGCAGCAGCGCCTTCTAAAGAACTGCCAACTTACACAGCAATCCCCAAGACGCCTGCCAAGCGTGGGGGTTATGGCAAATACCCACTTAATAGGGGAGGTTGTGTTCAGCAGTGGACGATCCGGCTGTTACAGTATTTATGCCTTTATGCCCCGAAGGAGTAGGCTGAGGTGTGTAAACACCCAACCAATTGGGTTTTTATCACATGTAATATGGGGCGAGCCTATTGCCATTCATCGGGCACAGTTCTAAATGTGTTCTCTGACACACTGGACGAAACACAAGAACATATTATAAATAACTAGCTTTCCGGGCGCGGCTCCGCCCGCGCGTATGTCGGTTATCGCACGAAAACATTAACCTCTTTTTGCGCAGTCGGATAAAAACTATCCTATGTTTTTTTCCGGGTCTCAAACTATCTCCATACCAAATTTCATTCAAATCGGTCTAGTAGTTTTGGCGTGAAAGCGTAACAGACAAACAGACAGAGTTACTTTCGCATTTATAATATTAGTACTGATATGTTTTAACAATATGTAAAACACAAGAACATATTGTATGAAACCCTGGAAGGACATGGTATACAGCCCTGTTGTGCGTCTAATGTACACAGCGCCCTACTCTTATCCACGTGAGGAGTGGATTGCTGCTCATTTGGCGCACTCTTTCCTTAATCACTTCTTTCGAAATAATAAATAAAAATAAAGTACATTTGCTACCTAATTTTCACATGTCAATTCGACCGAGCACGTGATGTTTTAATTTATTAATACAGACACCTCAGAAAACATAGCATTGAGGAAATATTTAGAATACTCAGTATTTGTTACGCTAGGGTGATGGAACAAGCACGAGGCCCATCTGATGTTAAGCGGTAACCCCTGTCTATAATAGATGACAAATGGCGAACTGCATTGCGCCCATCACTCGGAGACATAAAGTTATTGAGTACCATGTGCCTGTAAATTCACTGGCACCCACACCCTTCAAACCGGACACAGTAATTAACATTACTGCTTGGCGGCGGAAATAGATATAGTGGCAGTATTTCTAGAATTCGCACAAAGTGTTCTAGTGCTAATAGAATGTTTTCTTTTCCATTGCTGATAGGTAAAGCACAATCTCACCTGATGACAAGTGATGATGTGGTCGAAGGTGTTAAACAGGCTTATCCTAGAAATACTATCTCTCAAGGACAGCTGCTGGAATACACCGTTGCGTGCTTGGCGACAGATTTACTACTTGAGGGTGGTCACTATTCGCAGGCAGGTATTCGCAAAATGCCCTTCCACCTTACAGTGAAGCACAACCCTACGGCGGTATTCGAACCATGGACCTGCTGCACGTTACTATTTTTTTTAATGTTGTTGTGACGAAACAAGCTCGAGGATATTAAGCAGACTAACCTCTGCCTATAACAGATGCATTTCGTCACAAGTCACGAATTGCACTGCGCCCTAGAGACATAGTTGTGAAGTCTCATGTGCCTGTAATTTCACTTGCTCTCAAGACTGCTACCGGAACACACCGTTATGTGCTTGGCGACAGATTTTCTACTTGAACGCTAGCATGCATTCACTATTCGGTGAAGCTCAATCCCGCGGCGGGATTCGAACCATGGACCTGTTGCGCGGCAGTACAGAACCAATGCCACTGAGCCATCACTGCTTCAACACAACATTAACAAAATAACATTGATTAATTAACACATATTATATGAATTTAAATATATCTGTTAGCGCAATAAGATGTCTTTAGTTTTTAAGACATCACATTAGAAACCTCTAAAATTATCAGTGTTTCTCTACTATATTATGCATGTATTATACATACGAACCTTCGTCTTGAATCTATCCATCACAAAAACCGCATCAAAATCCGTTGCGTAATTTTAAAGGTCTCATCATACATAAGGAAAGCCAGTGGAAACGACTTTGTTATATATTATGTATATAGGTATTATTAGTATCGGATACATTTCGGTGAGTGTGCAAAGGAACTTAACAAATTGATTCCGCGATCCCTATTCTATAACCGGACATCCAGGGATACTCCGAAGCGCCACCGCTATATGGTGAAAACTCCATTTACCCGAACAAAGCGATTTGCTTCTTCGTTCATTATACGAACCGCCAGGGAATGGAACACCCTGCCTAAGTCTGTGTTTCCGGTTAAGTACAATATGGGGGTCTTCAAAACGCGAGTGAATAGGTATCTTCTGGGTAAGCGCGATCCATCATCACTTAACATCAGGTGAGACAGAGGTCAAGTGCTACCCAGTTCGGTATAAAAAAATGTAGTGATGTACCTTTAAAAATATATAGGTACCTACTAGCTGCGCCCCGCGGTAACACCCGCGTGGTGATGAATGATGTTGATAAAATGTATGATATGTGTTAATCCAGCGCCTTATCTCCATACAATACAATTTTTTTATAAGGTTTATGCAAATAAAATCATGTCTCCAATTTTCATAATAAGCTCAAGTGGCTCCCTATTCGTCGTCGCCGGAATGCTCATATATTATCTCTCCTTTACAGTATCCTGTTTAATCCTTTATCCCCGCGCTACCTCAAGGAACACTTCAAATATCTTCATTCTACCCATTCTCTGTCGTTACTGTCCTTAGAAAACTTTACGCTATACAGCAGTTATTTACGTATACAATTATTAAGACCATAAGAAACCCCGCCCTATATTTTGACAATATAATATATTGTTTATGGATTGTCTGGAAGAGATCGCTCTGAGCGATTAGACCACCCATTGATGCACTCGTTTTTAATTTATGTTTTAATAATATTAAGTTTATTGTTGTTATTATGGTGTTTTTAATAAAGAGTTATTTATCTCGCTATTTATTATACCCAATTTCATCAAAATCGGTCCAGTCACACACACTCACAAAGGTTTGTCTTTATAATATTAGTTTGAAAAGGATCATTTTGTTTCTACCGAACATGCAATAGTTCACTATTTTGGCGATAATGGCCTACACATAAAAAAAAGATATATGCTGTTGCGAGTTTTTTTGTAGGGAAATTTAAGATAAACATGTTCGTTATCAATTATGTGCGTGTGACACTTAAGGTTTTTGCAGCGCACGCCAGAATAGGTGGCAAATAGCTGATTTTTTTCTTACTTACTTGACATTTATCGTTATATTTTCGAAAATTTACATAATATCTTTATAAAATATAGCCTATGTGTTATTTTGATGTCTAAGCTACATTACTGTTAAGTTTCATTAAAATCCGTTCAGTGGGATTTGCGTGATTGTAACAAACATCCATACATCCACATCCATATATCCTTACAAACTTTCTCGTTTATAATATTAGTAGGATATGCCTTTAAATAAAGATTATTGTTATTCAAATATACACAAATGATATACATGCAATCTGTATTATACGTATAGAACTTCACTTTACTGAACAACCCTTTACACCCATGCCACGAAGAAGAAGACTAAATCAACTAGAATACACTGTAATTTCCGCACGCAGCCGAACATCAACAGAATGAATCAAAAGGCTCAACCAAAATAAACTAAATCCATTTACGAGTAGGACTTTATGATGCGAATAGAGGCTCGCTTGTGGGGAAAATAATAAGTATTTGACATGAATGGTGTGATTTATGGAGCACCCTACGAGTGGAAGGAACCATTATTTGAACTTATTTTGTTGATATCAATGGAAATAAGAAATTCGCGGTGGAGACTAATCTTCAAAGCCTCGAACATGAGCATACTATTGTGCTCTGTGTTTTGATGCTATGACGAAAACCACTTTTTTTCTAAACGTGCTGTTGTGAGCGGAATCCTCAAAGAACTCGTAGCTAGTTTTTTATGCAGATAGCGCGTTTGAAAGTAAGCAATCACCGTCACCTATGTGTGACATCAAAAATGTATTTTCGAAACCTTATCGTTGTTTTCCTAAATATGATAACAATCACTATCGCGTGCTAAGCGAAAATCACTTTTATAAATTAGTGCACCGTCCCCTATGACAGTTAAAGAAATACAATTGGAGCACAAAGTTTCACCTCAAATGAGCATTGCATGGTTCCGATGGCCGAGTGGTTTAGGTATTCAGCTAAATTGGAGGACGCAGGCTAGTTTCCCATCCCTGACAAAAAAAAATGTCTCAAATAATATACTATTGTTGCTTAAATCATTACTTAAATACATAAGAGAGATAGGGCAATCACACTTGAAGTAAATATATTCATCTTATATTTGTCTGCACTGTAAGGTTTTATAAGATGGTTATCTGCAATCGTGGCACACGTCACCTATCAAGGTTTATATGTCCGCTCTCAATTCTTCCATATTCGTGTTCTTGTCTGTCTACTGGGATGGGTAATAAAAGTACTACATTTCGGTGATCACCATTAATTATTATCCGTCAGTATTACACAAATTTAGTTACAAAAGGTTATACTATTGAGGTGGGCTGAAGTACGGACGCTCAGTACAATCGTGAGGGGGCAACTGAGCGCATGAGGCTACTTTTGCATTATCAACAAATTTCAAGCTCACAAACACTGAAAGGTAAATAACACACCATCAATCCACGTCAAAATTCACGAGTAACTTACACATATACACGGTTATTGGAAAAATGCTAACAACCTCTCAGGGTTGACTTCTACTAGTCCTTACAAACATTTTGAGATATTTTTTTTCGTTTTGAAAAAAAAAATGTTTATAATTTTTTTGTGTTTTTTAATGTTTTTGACGATGATGAAACACGGCTCGGCGACAGATTTTCTACTTGAAATAGTCTTAACACACTTATTTTGCATCAGTATTTTGATGGTATCAAGTACTAAACCTATTGCTTAAACGCGCCGGCTCAAGGTCAACGTCTGCACATGTATGGGTAGTGTCACTCCTCTGACATCAGTATCACAGTCTCACACTCAAACTTTACTCACAATGTACGACGTATTGAATCTTCGAGAAACTTCGGCGGAACTGGTATACAGTACTGAAGATAGTAGGTACCAGCTATCACCGCATCGCCTAGTTCTCAACGTCGGTAGACTAGGCGCCGCTGTCGGGTGTAATCCCGCAGACGGATGGCGGCGTTAATGCAGATTAATGGGAGCGATACACATCCGACGCGTATCGCTGGATTGTCGGCCTGTGATACATCGGCCCCGGATTGCCAAGATCGTGGCTGTTCTAGAATTTTGTATAAGGAAATGAGTTGTATATCTACACAGTTTGAAGGTCTATCTTTTATAATGTGCAATTATCTTTTTAGAATGACTTCACTGGCATTTGGTTTCCTTTTCTGCTCTGTTTCCTTAGCTGTTCTCTCATAAATATCAACATTAACGGGATCTTTGAGCTCGTACTGCTTTTCAAATATTAAAGCTAGGATTCATATACTCGCAGAAATATTTATTTCATTTCATTACGTAAAAAAGCGCCAGACAGTTTTTTGATTGGTTCAATTGTGTTCGATGAAAAAAAATAACAAAAATATCTCAATTATGAAATATATTTGCAATCTACTCTGAACCAATTTGACTTATTGACTTAGTACTTACATTTTAAAATATGACAAAAGTAGTGCCCTAGTTTCGCCAAGACAGAAAAGGGGTTACTGGAATGATACTCTCTAAATAAAATAATATCCTTTTGGCGGTTACGACATTTACTTCCAAGCAACTGCGAAGGACGAGCCGTCAGTGCCGCTCATGCGTTGCTTGGCGACGGACAGCTACGCTACTTCGTGATCGTACCGCCTATCATATTTTGTAACTGATTTAAAAATATCATGCCAAAAATTATCATAGCAAATATACCTATAGTTATGTAACCAACTGGAATGATCTTCCATCTAGTGTTTTTCCGCAGAGCTACAGTATGGATTAAGCCGTCGGTCCCGGTTGTTGTGTTACGATTGCAGTCGTTATAGCATGGTGGTAGGGCATTTTGGGAATGCCCGCCTGGTTAGCTACCACCCTCAAGTGGAAAATCTGTCGCCAAGCACCTAACGGTGTGTACCGGTAGCTGTCCTTGAGAGCCAGTAACTCTAGGTTAGTCTGAACAACATCCTCGACCACATCATCACTTACCATCAGGTGTGATAGTGGTCAAAGGTTAACCTATCAAGCATAAAAAAAAACCATTCCGATTCTTAAGTATAAATGTTTTTTGACAAGAAATGGAAACGACATTTTACACCAAAAAATATTAAATAACTTGTTGAAGTCGGTACCATTCTAATTCAAAACCCCTCAATGTCGTGTTCAGTCGGTGCCATTTTTAACCGACTTCCGAAAAAGGAGGAGGTTCTCAATTCCTATGTATTTTTTTTATGTTTGTTACCACAGAACTTTTGACTGGTTGGACCGATTTTGATTTTTTTTAGTTTTAATGCAGATTATTTTCCTCTGGTCCCATTTAAATTTCATCAAATTCGCTAAGCTTCGGTCGCACACTTATAAAGTACCGCAATACTTTATACTACACAGCTTATTCACACAGCCTCTAACATGACATACTAGTAGGTATATTAACTTTTAGCAGCATCACACTAAACAAAAAACTAATACACATACATTCTCATGCTCTGCGCATATTCAAATATCTATATACTTCCTTACTCTAATTAAATCTTAAATATTAAACAATATTAAATGTTATTAAGAACTTTTTCGTACATGATTTGTAATTAGCTGTTATAGAATTAAGTGGAATAGTATACCTAATTATTACCATGTCAATTTTATATTTCGCAATAGATAATATCAACCTGTTTTAGTAATAACTTCCTTTGCATATTATACATAACCTACCCACAATATTTTTGCCAGAAAATGTTGCGTTGTCTATACTTACCTAGGTACTAGTAACTTTAATTTATGCCGTAACTTTTTCGTGTCCGTGGAGTGGATCGCTGGTGACTTGTAATCATCGAGATATACGTTACACTAGAGAAGACATTTGAGACAAAAGTTGCTGCCATTTTTGCTTATTTTAAACTCAAGTGCGCTTCAGCGCTTTACGAGATCGGACTGCAGTCTAGAACTAATAATATCGTCTAACCAAATATCCAAACACGCAGCGCCACAACGCTGAGGTATGGTTTCTCAATATCAAAGACTATAAGCACACAGAACGGACATGGCTTTTGTACCTACGAAACATCGTGAAGAGTATATTAGTTAAAAAATAGTAAAATAAAGTTAAAAATTAGGTATTACTGAGGGTCACTAACTACGCTATTCAGTTTTTGAATGTAAAGGTACAATTGGCTTTTCACTAGAAACAAAGTGTTACTAAGTTTTTTAAATCTAGATTTTATATTATGATAATATAAAATCTAGATTAAAAAAAAGTTAATAATCGTATTTTGCATACATACAATTAAGTAAATAATATTAAAATAAAATACACATTAGATTTTTTAATTAATGTTTTTTAATATTTTTGAATTAAAAATATAAATTTGGTGTATTTATTTAGTAACTTATTTTAAGAGAATACCTACGAGTAATTGACATTATATAGTTATGAAGGGAATAATAAATATGCTCCTTGGAGTGTTTCAACCATTTGGGAGTTATTTTGATAAACAGACACGTCAAACTTTTTTCATCGTGAGTAAAAATAGGTAATTTACTCAATGTTGCTAGTTGTCATATCTGTCCACTTAATCTATGAATTTCACTACGTCAACATGGCTGCCTATGCTGTGTCGTGAAGCATTGTCTTTCGCGATTACAAATCGACAAAATAATAATGTATTCGGGCGTGTTTAATTCCAAAATCTGAACTTACATGTGAAAAGTGATTCCATCGCTTTTATTTGTTTTTCCCGGCTGGGTTCTGCAATATCTGAGGACGCAGGATGGCATTTTGAATACACAATTCTCGCGTGTGATTTCTATGAGTGTCCAGCTGCGTGTGGGTGAGTACATGCCGGCTAGCTGGTCCTACCTATTCGACTTTGCTCGTTTGAGATGTCGAGTCCAGTATATAGAGGTCAATGCTTGTAATACAGGTTTTTCTAAAAACCTACCTCAGGCACCAGTCTTCCACAAAGCATGATCGAAGACGTTTTATCATCTTTGCTTCTCTAACTATGTACCTAATAGTTATAGTACTACAAGCTAGCTAAAATACCTTTTGTAAAAGCCGTGAGATAACCTTTGTGGAAGAAAGTAAATGCTTAGTACTCATATTATTAGAGCCCGCCAACCACCTCAACACATGCGTGCAATAATTTTAATTAAGTATGATGATCAAAATTTCTTAAAATAAATAATTAAATACCTGCGACAATGAGAAGATTGTTTGTTTAAAATTAGCCTCAGTCATATATTCTCTAATGGTGTTAGGTATAACATTTTGTTTTGGCTATTATCTAAAAACTGTTCGGTGTATTATTGTAAGTTCTGATTGGCATATAGCTCACATTTTGGCTATATTAACATAACCATTGCGACATACAATTTCGTTTAACACATTTCCGTGTCATTCTTTTTGTTCGTCACAATTAACATATGATATCGATAGGGATTTTAGATGAATACACAGAAAACAAAACTACAATGTAAAGGCACGGGAAGCATTCTTTTAAAACAGGAACAGAACTATCTATGTAGATTATGCATACTTAATCAAATAACTTGTGTACACACGAAGCACTCAGCTCAGTTTTCAACACAGATAAATTATGTTTGGTTACCGTTCGAATTAAAGCGAACTAGTTGAATTGAGCCTTATTTAATAACACATAACCCGCGTGCCCTAAATGAATAACCCTCCCGCAAACAGAATTACTCGACAACCCGAGCAAAGCTCTTGGACAAATTTGGCGCTGCTCGTTGCAGTGTTTGATATATGAGGGTAGAATTGTAGCGTTTCTTTTCTTTATACCCACTTTATTTGTGGCTTTATTTTTTCACTTCTATATTGTTCTAGTGGTTAAAACGTTCTTTTAAGTATTTAGGGTTTCTAGATCCAAACTTGAACTGTATATAAAACTTAAATATATTACGATAATATTATTTGGTACCGTTCTTCGTGTTGTTAGAGAAAACATACCTATTGTAACAAGCACCGCGTCTTTTATCTGTGGCGTGTAGAATGTATCCCTACTTGTCAACTTCGCATAAAGTCACTGCCAACTTACGTCTGTCACAAATCACTTAGGATCTTACCGAATTAGGTTATGCAGGGGAGGAGGCTCGAGCGGTGAAAGGGAGCATTGATGCATCATAAAGGGGCTCCTTAACCTTACTCCATGGGTTGCAAGTCCCAGGCACCTTGACTCGAACCTCTTGCTCTGCAACGCTGTGGAACTGGCACCCGCACGGTGAAGCCATGGAATATCGAGTGATTAAGGTTAGTGATATTACTGAACATTTTATTACTATGATCTGATTGTAATGTAACACGCTATATCGATGCTAATTGACTACCTGTGTTGATTTATTGGTGTCCTTCTGAGATGCTCTAATACTATATTAATAAATGTTGCGTAGCTTATTATTCGTTATTAAGCGATTAATTAAGTTCGCAACGTCCACTGCAATAGTAACTTGAAGTAGCAAAGCGCGCAGAAACAAAAAACAAAACATGATCAACTCAACGCGTCATTTTCGTGCAAGCCTCTATATAGGTATGCGCGTAAAAGGGACACCTAGAAAGGGGCTTGGTTATTTTTGGCTTTATAAAATTTTTCACCTAGTTCAGATATTTAGAAATAATTAATAATAATTCAGAAAACACAGTATTTAAAAACATAAATAAAAAAAAAACATTGGGGTATGGTGCCATTTAATTTTATTTAATAATTTGCTGCAAAAAATCATAACTCGTCAAACTGTTGCGACTTTATCAATTCAATCAATGCACAAATCTCATCGCAATGGCAGTCGGACGTGCAATCCCGTCGGGGTCTGTGATTGGTGGGCGGTCACGTTGAACGTTACCTGATTGGCACATGACAGGGCACGTTTGTGTCACTACTCGTCGAATTCCGTTAAACGGATTTACGATGATCCATTCGGATTTTAAATCACGACTAAAATTACTAATAAATTGTTGGAATAAAGATTTTAAAAAGCGTTAAAAAAAGGTTTAAGTCGCTCCATTCCTGTAGGAAGCTAGGAAAACTATAGGATGTATAGGATATATAATAATAGCTTATGGAGATCAATAACCCAATATTTAATTATAAATTAGTTTAACAGAAAAAGCGAAATCTTATTACTAGAAGGTACTGGCAGATTGATATTCTTAGCTTTGAATCTGAATTTGATTCTGGGGCTTTTTTATTGAAATAATGATTTTTGGTACAAACCGAATGAAGTATGTATTTGATTTTGAAGTAGAATTTAGACGTGACCGTACTACCTATATTATTGGTTTCATATAAAACTATACTGGAGTAAATATTATGATTGAATATGGGTCAATACCCATGGTACGACGGAAGATAATATTTACGTGTACTCATGGGGGTACACGCATTTAAATTATTTTTTCCGTCATCCCGGTTAATAGGACGTCCAATGAAACTACGGAAAATAACTCGAAATGTTTTAATATTTTTTCATTTATTTTTTCGTCACACGGGAGCAAAAAGAAATTTTCTGTAAATTTGCTTAGCATTTACAGAAAAATTGTTTGTGTGTAAATTGTGTTTCGTGAATTGTGTAAGCTTTTATAAAGCCAGCCAAGTGCGAGTTTTTATCACTCAGACAGAGTTCCGTACCAGCAAAGAATGTACCCAAAAATATTATACAGGTCGAGATCCTAAGTGGAAGTACGATCTGCACTTAGCCTGCCGTTTTGGCAGTTTATTATAACTAAGATATCAAACTGTAATCATACCAAGTATGGCGCTTGTATATATAACCGTTTTTACAATAGAGCAAAACGAAAAAAGGTACAAAGGTTTCTTGTATGGGGAACCTCTTTTGATTTTAAATTTTTGCTATTACTATTATTTATTAGGCAATCCACTAAACGAAAACATATTCTGTGAAAATTTTAATCGGGTACCTATTTTCGTTCCAAAGATAGGTACAGCGCTTTAAAGGTTGGACAGACGGACGGATGGACACCCGTGTCTTAGTAATAGGGTTCCATTTTCCGGTACGGAACCCCATACATAGCTAGAGAACACGCAGAGCTAGAATGCGGTAAGTGCTGTGACCTTATTGGTAATTAATTGTGATGTGTCAATTGAATGCAGAAAACAAGAAGTTCAGTTTGCGGTCGCGTCACGCAGTTGCAGTGTCGTTCAGAACACTAACTATCGATTCATTCCTTGGTACAGGATCTACAAGTATGTGGTCAACGCTTGCAACTATAGTCTTCCTTGCAACATCGACCATCACAATCAACAACACAAAGAAACCTTTGTTCAACAAGAATCAAGTTATCTTCACTTCTATTTAAACATTTCCAAAATTTTGGTACCGCAGCTGACGGCAACAAATATTTAGACTTTGAACCATCTGATATACCATCAATATTCTTTACAGTAGTTGCTTCAAATTTTGATGGTAGTTCATGTATTTATGTGTTAGAAGATCTAACTGCTTATAAACTTCTAGAAGGAGGCAAAGATTCTACTACAGACTACGGAAGCGATCGAAATGTATATATTTTGGAGCACAAGACGGTGTATACAAATACTTGTTAGTAATGGTAACCAGTAGTGCCACTGCAGCCGACTGTATGCAGCATACAAGAAGCAAAATAACTTTGCTGCCGAGCGCAACACACAACTTTTCACCTCATTCCAGCGAGGAATATACTAGGTGCATGAAATATAGCTTAAACAATGTAGTGAATTTGCATTAATTCATAGTAAAAAATTTAAGTAAAATAACTTGGTAGTATTTAAAGTAAATTATTTTTTTTTGGAAGGTCTACAGAGGTTCGATATTCAAAAACCTTTTCCACGCAAGAGGATAATAAAAACTTTTCCACGCAGATTTCGAATGATAAATGCCTTTCCGAGCTTGTGAGATAAAAAAATGACCAAAAAATGGAAACGACTTAAATACTCTTGTTGCCATGATAGTTCAAAAATACCTATTATCACAATATTGTGCGCACGGTACCGACTTTTCAAAATCAGTTCACCCAGTCATAAGTTAGAAGGTAACAAACAGAACAAAATAGGAAAATAAAACGAATTGAGAACTTCCTATTTTTAAAGTCGGTTAAAATATATCATTGTGCTGCGTAGTATACGCAGACAAAAAAAACTCTGGCGGTTCAGACAGTTCAGTAAAAAGGAACACTGATTCCCTAGCAAGTACTAAACACAATTTGTTCTGAGCTTTTCTCCTAAAACATCTATACTTTTCTCATCATCGACTTTGTTCCGTCATAGTTATCTTATACTCGGCACCAACGAGCTGTATGAAGTTGTATGAACGAAGTCATAACAAGAAAAGTTTGTATAGACCTCGCGTAGACATCGACTAAATGACTATACTTCGCAACTCGCTTCCTATTACGTCGACTAATATTATGGGGAGGAAAATATAAATACTTGCTATGTCTAGAAAATTGATTTACGTGATATATGATGATGAAAGATTTCTTTTATATCAAAGTCTATACAAACAATCTTGCAGATCGTATATCGTGGGAACACCCAGCATTTTACTTAGAAATATATTCCTACGGGCAGAACTATGAATAAAATAAACTTTTATAAATTTCGACAGTAGACCTAAATATCGAAATTAATTATTTAGTATTCGTAGGTATTGCTTAAATTGGTCCGAAGGATGTTGAGACTCCAAATTAAGTACGATTGGCATTAATTCTAGGACAATATTATTACATATACATATAAAGATAATATAAACAGAGAGTTGAAATATAAAAAAATCTTTGAATATAAATATATAGATAATTCAGTCAAAACCTACGCCCATCCAATGTCTTACCCCTGCATGTGAAATAGTTTTTTTTATACGCAATCTCGCCCATATCATTGGTTTTTCAGTCATCGTGTTCAATTTTAATTACCGACATTATTATTGTCTTTCACTTTATTTTTTTATTAGTAACCGATGCCTTTGAGCTTTTGAGACGTAGAACTTTAGCATTCCATGGATTCACCGTACGGGTGCCGGGTCCATAGCGTTGCAAAAGAAGAAGCTAGAGGGGCCTGGGACATGAAACCCATGCAAAAGTAGGGTTAAGGTGCCCTTTACAATGCATCAACGCTCCCCTTCCCGCTCGAGCCTCCTCCCCCACCTAACCATATTTAGTAAGATCCTACTAAAGCCGCCTTAGATACACGTTCTAGGATGGAAGTTACGGTGGTTCTTGTCAGGCTAAGGACTTTAGACATAGACAACCCTACTATACTTTTGAAGCGCTCGTAGCGAAGTTTGCTTAGCCATTCTGAACCGATCAGCAAAGTTAAGCAACGTCCGCCGCGGTCATAAGTTGGATGATGACCGCTGGTGACATTACTACTGAGCGCTACCACCTTCAAGTAGAAAATCTGTCGCCAAGCACCTAACGGTGTGTTCCGGTACCTATCCTTGAGAGCCAGTAATACTGGGTTAGCCTGAACAACATCTTCGATCACATCATCACTTACCATCAGGTGAAATAGTGGTCAAAGGCTAACCTAGCAGGTGTATTAAAATAAAAGGACTACGTGAAAGGTTCATTGAAAACAATGTTACTCCTAAAAGGATGATCTTAAAGCCATCTATCATAGTTCGAAGTGTCTGCACTACGATACCTAAAGGCCTGCTTGCACTTTGATGAGTTGTTGTAATCAGTATCGTTATCACCTCCTTCGTTACTGTTTATTTACAAATGAACAAACCATTGCGTTATCAATACAGGGTGAATTTTGAGACGGGACAGTAAGGGCAAGTACCTTGACCGTTATACTTACAGGTAAACGTGTTTCGGAGACTATCCATTTTTAAGATATTCTGAACTGTATTAGCCGGATTGTCCACTGCTGAGCACAGCCTCCCCTAGTAAGGGGGTATTTGACATAATTCCCGCGCTTGGCAGGCGGCTTGGGGATCGCAGTGTAAGTTCTTTAGAAGGCGCTGCTGCTCACCTTCCAGTAATTTTTCCCTTAGTCGCCTCTTACGACACCCACGGGATGATATGGGGGAGTGCAATTCTAACCCGGCACCCACTTTGCATCTACAGATTTTGGAAAAAATGTAGTCAGCAAGAAAATTTTAATTTTACACAAAAACTTTTTATGATGCCATTCGATCCTGTTTCTTATAAGGATCAAAATCATTTCACTCAGTCAAAGGTTCTGAAGTAACAAACATAAAAAACAGACGAATTGAAAACTTCCTCCTTTATTGGAAGTCGGTTAACAATAATTTACGGAAAATAGGGCTTCATCAAGACCCAAAAACAATATTAATGTACATAAATTGAACAATACAAAAACAAAGTCTCGTTTTCCTGTTCACAGCTCCTCGATCAATAGAGTATCCGAAGAATTATTAGCCGAAAGTAATCCAGGCATAAATCATTATGCATTATCATAAATAAATATTCAGTGGTCGGTATTAAATTTCATCCCGCTGGTTGGAGCGAAGCCAAAGGCCGCGATTGCTTGCTATCAGGACATTGCTTCAACATTACTGGAAGAGGCTGGTATTGCGTCACTTTAAATGAAAGCCTCAAATCAGAAGGGCTATTATAGACTTCAGCATTGGTTGATTGTATTCAATTAAATGTCAAAAAATTTTTCATTTCACTGATCTCTCTCTCTTATGCTAGAATTTTAGTTCTTAAAGTATTAATATTCCTGACGGCATGTTTAAGTTAATATTATATGTTTATTTATTTTATTTATAGCACTATCTCACATGATGTTAAGTGATGATGTGTTCGAAGATGTTGTTCAGGCTAATTTAAAATAACTGGCTCTCAAGGACAGCTGCCGGAACATAACGTTAGGTACTTGGCGATAGATTTTCTACTTGAGGGTGGTAGTTAGCCAGGCGGGCATTCGCAAAATGACCTACTACTATGCTATAACGACTGCTATCCTAAGACGGCTTACAACCGCTAACGACGAAGCAAATTTTCCACGAGCGCTTCAAAAGGCACGTAAGCAAAAGGTGAGGTCATTTTAATTTTAAATTTAGATTGGATCGGCATGTTTATGCGTCAACCATGTCCAGAGCTCGAGAGAGCATGGAGGCCAATGTTTTCAAGTTCTGTTGCTGACTTGCGTTGTCAAAATGATGATTTCAATCAAAAAATGTTACCATCAATATTAAATGATTGTAATAAGTACATCCTATTATTGAGCTTAAATAATTATAAGCAAGGCAGTGTGATTATAACTTTAAGAATGAACCTTGTCCAATTTTAAATAAAATTAAGATGGAATAATCAGATTAATTAGTTTATATAAGTAAGAAATTTTTGCTGATATCTTCAAACGACAAGTCAAGTTTGTTGTCAAGTTCAGTATAAAAAAAAAACGACAGAAGGACTAGCTATCGAGTACTAAGACATTTTAAGAGAGAGCCGTATTAAGACTGCCAGGGTAACACTGATGATGCAAGCTAACCTAAACTTCAGCTAAATGAACTATCATCCTGCCTACATCCTATAATATTGATGTTTTGTGACGTATCACGGACTATCATATGTGTGTTGCCTACTTGTCGTATCATTTCCTGCAAATAGATTCATAATATTTTAACATGGTCACATTCATCAGATATCTGATGAATCAAGTCTGATGGGTGTCTGCACCCCATCTCTTATGTGAGATAATTACAAATTAAATTCTCGATTTAAATTAAAATGAGGCTTGTAACTTTAGAAAGGATCGTAGTGTTCGAGATAGTTAAAATATCATATACATGATACAACATCTTTGCGCCCGTCTGCGTTATTGCATTCTGCAGTGAGGTCTGGCTTTACAATCTGTCAACATTTTGTTGTTGCTGGACAGTTAATAAGTCTTCTCTTTCGTGTGGTGAAATCTGAAGAATGCCATAATACCAACATGGGTTTTCTTCCTGCCGGCCAAATAAGACTGATGACGATGATACTCCCGCCTCACCTTTATAAATGATGTCTGTAATAAGTCAAACTGTATCGCACTTGACTAAGTCAGGAGACCTTTCAGAATCATACCGCAGTCGTACAATATACTGATTTTGGATGCCACATCGACACTCTAGCGGCACCGCAAACTACAAGGCATAAGGAGCGGCAGCAACGACAGCGAAAAACACCAAAAGGCGAAAATATGAGTTTCACGGTGTTAAATACATATTTCTACTCTAGGAATAGAAACAGTTTTAGGTCCGTAGGATGAAAATCAAAAACTAATGGCTTTCAAAAAAAATATCGGCTAATATACATATGAAACAAAAATGTCTGGCACTTATCCTGACAAAAATAAATGACCAAAAGAGGTTGGCAAAACCCCTTCCTCATTGGTTGAGTACAGTTAAAAGCTTAAAAGCTTACTTTGGAATCTTTTGGAGGACCTTGACCCAAACATGTTGCTAGACCCAGAAACCTTGACCCAAAGATATGATATTGTTTTATTTTCTGACTTAGCCATTTATATGAATAGTCCCGGATGATCATATATTCTTGTCATCAATTATAAATTGCGTTCTGAAAAGCCCATTCTGTACCTTTTAAATCTTTGTCACTGACTATGCAAAATTTGCTGTGGTGTTTCCACTCCCCTCTACACTATCCATTTTCTATCCATTAAGGATCCTTGATTCCTCGCGATTGTTTGCTCCGGCCCGCGGCTTCCTGTTGCTAACTCTATTCTCAATCCGGTTTTGTAGAGCAACGATTTTGTTTGCTCTACTCAGATCCTTGAGTAGAACGTGAATTTTATTTGAAAAGTTTGAATTTTAGGATTTATTTGGAGAGATTTTAGATTTGTTATATATGTTAGCTTTTGACTACTATATCTCACCTGATGGTGAGTGATGCTTTGGTCGAAGATAATATTATTCAGACTACCTAAACTTACTGGTTTCTAAAGACATATGTCGGAGCACACCGTTAGGTGCTTGGTGACAGATTTTCTACTTGAGAGTGATAGCTTTCTAGGCGGGCATTCGCAAAATGCCCTACCACCATGCTATAAAGACTGCCATTGTATGGCAACAACTTTTTTGGAAGCGCTCGTAGCTAAGATTGCTTAGCCGTTCTGAAACGATCAGCAAAGTTAAGCTAACAGTGGCCGCTGGTGACATTACTGCTGAGCGCTTCCGTGCTTCGGAGGGCACGTTAATCCGTCGGTCCCGGTTGTTGTCTTAGTATGGCAGTCGTAATAACATGGTGGTAGGTCATTTTGCGAATGCCTGCCTGGCTAGCTCTAACACTCTCAAATGGAAAATCTATCGGTGTGCTCCGGCAGCTTTCCTAGCCAGTAATTCTAAGTTAGCTTGAACAACATCTTCGACCACATCATCTCTTACCATCAGGTGAGGTTGTGGTCAAAGTCTAGCCTAACAGGTATATAACAAACTAGGCCCGCACAGCTTCAAGTTACAATATTGGACTATAAATAAGTAATAAGATAAAATCAATTACGTACACACAACGCAACAGGGCGCAGCGGCACAATAGAAGTGTCAATTTGACAGCCGTCAACAATAGATAAAGTCAGATGGAAAGGGTTCTTACTGTTCGTGTTCCGTTCTAAACAGTCTTTGTTGTTTATTGTGTTTATTAAATTTCACTCACATTTTCGTGAACTGTGTACAATTTTGGAATACAACCTGTGCTTCAGAATATTACATTTTATACAGGGTTATTGGTAAAATGCTAATAACCTCTTATGGTTGACTTCTGCTAGTCTTAACAAACATTATGAAATGATTTTTTTATTTTACAAAAGAAAAAAATTAAGTCTATTGTGCCTGTTGTATTATTTCATATGTTTTTTTACTTTGCTCGATGTACATATTCAAAACTCAATTCAAAGGGAGCACGGCGCGGTCCAGTGTTGCCGCAGCGGACGCTCTTGGCTCGGACTAAGCATTAAAACACACAAAAAAAATAAAAAAAAACATAATAACATATTCTCAAAATGTTTGTTAGAACTAGCCGAAGTATATTGTTTCATTTTAGCACTAACCGTATTAGTCAAATATTAAAATGTATGAAGAAAGAGTATTCGAGCTACGACTCTTTGACCACGGCAGCTCAGATTGGCAGAGCATGCACCGACGACATGTCGAATCCCGCTTATGGCTCAATTGTTTACTTTTTTGTAATTTTGTAAGCTTTATTCGCTTATCAAGTGCTTATGCATAAATAACTACGTAAGTTATTACGTATCAAATTCTCTATTGAATGAAGTATCTCCATAACGATCTCTAAACAAATCTAGTTTCAACATATTCTAAATACGAAGTGTCTATACCTACCTACTATCGCTGAAATTTTGCATGCAAGACTCGCTAGATGTATTCGATCCCCAACGTGAGTGTTTTGCCGGATAGTTTTTAAATATGTCTGTCATATCATATATTTTGTTCCTGTGTCACGAAAATTACATTTCAAAAACGGCTGAAATCACGTATATTTATCATAACTTTATCCCGACGTAAACACTTTACAGTGATCGTGGTCACGGGGTGACTAGGTAATCGGATTTACACGTCACTTGAGTTGTTAAGAAATTATAATATTGTTCTATCGTTAAAAATTATATTTTTAATCTTAACGTTTCCTATTCACCCATTATTATAGAACATATAATAATGCAACGTACCATTATGCATGCGTTAGTTGTTTAATTACTATGTAGGGTCAGTTCGCCAGTTTTCGACCAATTAGTGGAGTTTCCAAATTCGGCAAGCAAAAAGTAAGGGATATAATTTTTTGAAAAATTTAGAGTGTACTTTGTATATACTCTATTTTCAGTAATTGTAAAGAAGTGAAAATTCCAACCAAGATTTTTTTTAAATAAAATTAAGAAACTCTAATTACCATTTTCCCTAGTTTTCGACCAAAAAATCTAGTTTTCTTCCACATGCGGAGTAGTTTTCGACCAACAAGAAATTCAGTTTCAGGGCGGTGAAACTTTATATTTATTATTACTAGTTCAATCAGGTATAAATTACCTACTTATGTATTTTAAAGCTGTATTAAAATAACACAAACTATGAAACACTTTCTGTATAAAACATTATCATAAAGAATTGATCGAAAACCGTTCCAACTCGACAATATTCGACCACTAATTTTTTATTGTAAATATTGTGCATCGTTTAATATAATTTAGGAAAATATAACTTTACCTTTAATAATAAATATTTTTGAAAATAAAAAAATGTTTATACATTTTTGAGGTACTTTTTTAATTAACAAAACGCTGGTCGAAAACTAGAATGTCATCTAGTCTATTTCCAGTTTTCGTCCTCAAGTGATTTTTAACGAATGTATTTTTTACAATATAAATTATGTGGACGAGAATTGGCTATGAAAATATTCACGGGCATAGGGTTCAAATTGCTAAATAACATTTATTTATTTTTAAAGATCGTTAGATACTTGAGTAAACCAAACTGGACATGTCTAACACAGATCTCGACCACCTGGTCGATAACTGTGCGTATTTGAAAAAAGACGGACCAATTCTCGTCCACTTAATTAAATTGGTAAAACAATAAAAAAATATAGACTTGTTTGGCTTTCTTAAATATATCACCCACACAAGTCACTTTAATATTTTATCTTAAAGTGACTTGACTCTTTTTATCGGTGTATGTGTCTCGGTTAATCTATTTAGTGTAATTTTACAACAATGAACCATCAAATGGTCGAAGACAGGCACTGGTCGGCTAAATGGCGCATTCACCCTATAACAATGGCAAAAATCTAGGCGAACATTACTTGTTATCAATAGAACGAAACTACCTTTGTGTAGAAAGCGCTTTGAAGATACTTCCCTTTATAATGCTCGAAATTGTAAACTGAATATTTAAAGCAGTTTAAACCTTAGCAATAGCAGTGCGGTGGAGGAGAGGGGGGCGCGATCGTGGACCGCAAGACACAACACTTGACGGATTGTTCACGCAAACTACGCAGTGAGCAGATATTCGTGTTTGGGAGGATTTAAAGTATATTAAACTAATCAGTACTATAATATAATATTATAATATATAATATTTTTATAATATTATATTATAAAAATGCGAAAGTAACTCTGTCTGTCTGTTACGCTTTCACGCCAAAACTACTTTACCAATTTGAATGAAATTTGGTATGGAAATAGTTTGAGACCTGGGAAAAAACATTGGATATTTTCAATCCAACTGCGCAAAAAGATGTTAATGTTTTTGCGCGATAACCGACACACGCGCGTGCTGAGCCGCGTCCGGAAAGCTAGTTATGATATATTCGAAGAAATAACGTTATAGAATTCCGTATGCGGAATGGAAACGGAGCCTTATGAATTTTAGTAAAAAAAAATTGAACCGAAAACCTCTAAGACAATGAAAATAGTTGCGAATAGCGGCAAGGTCAGGAGCCAGCCACCCTGCTCCAAACTGTGAGATTCGGATACCTGACTGGACACTGCACCGTACCCACAGATTACGTGGTAATCTGTGACCGCACCGCATAAAGGGGAATTAATTTATTTGTAGATTCTGAGTGTGTGAAGTATTACCTAGGTCTATATTCCGTCTAAGAAAAAAAGGGATAAGATGTCATAATCTTGTTGCAAACTAAGACTGTTAGTTTCGCTTTCATATACTTTAATTATTAATTTCTGACTGCAAAATCATCTCCTGTGAGGAAATTGCTTGCCCTACACTTGAGTATTCTTATTGTTTTTCAAGCTGAAGGCTACGGACGACCTTCTATAAAAACCTTGAATGCAGATTTAAATCATCTTATCCGAAGAAGTGGGGGACAAAAGGAATAACCCATCTTATCCATCACCTTGATTTTTCTAGACAGTAAATTGTTTCATATAATATAACGTAGGTACAACACAGTCAATAATATAGGTATCGCATCATGTAGGTATGTACCTACCTACCTAACTATGCTTAAGGAAATCTATTCTAAATAACTAAAGAAAACATAAAATGTCTATATTCGTTTCGAATTAAGTTCCATTATAGCTTAACTTACGAAGTAATTATGTTCGAGCTTAACCCAGTTTTAAGATACCTACCTAAACACTATCACATTTTTTTTGCCACAAAATGGTTTCTTATGGCGGATTACTGAAGTAAGTAGGTAACTATTGGAAAGGTGTTCAACTTATAATTTTTTTTGTCAACATAACTCTTGAATTCTTAGACTAAAAATATATTAAGTAGATACTTTTGACATACATTAATTGGTGATATGAAAACTACTTGATCATTTAAATCTAAGACTCACGTCCTCTGCCGAAGGCGCACTACACTTTCACATAAACACTTAGGTTTAACAATAAACCGTATACCTACCAATAGATGTAGTTATAAGCAAACCTCAAAAAAGAAAAGCTTGTCCAACGTTGGACATTCCGGATGTACTCATCTACTAAACTAACACTCACTTTTCTGAAGTCCACAGGTAGGTCTCACGCAACTTAGTTCGACCCGGACGATATTGAGATGACGCGACACGACATCGCTCGGTCAGCGGCTGGGCTCAACTAACTCAATAACTCAATATCTCAATAACTCTGAATTCCTCCGCCGATGCGCTCGCGTCGTCGCGGCGCGGCGCTCACGCCCCGCGTTCCCCACCAATTTTCTTGTAAGTATCTCACCATCCAAATATACCCACATTAAACTTCAAGCCCGTTTTCATAGCGCAGCGAAACAAGTCTGGTTTCAAAATTATAATAATATCAATTCTTTTAGAGAGCACATATTGATATGATATTCATTTCATACAATCTCAATTCTTTATTGCATCCATATATCTCGATGATTGCATCATATGTATTACATATACAATAGCAGTAGAGGCGACCAATTTTTCATATCATTTAAATTTGTCACCAAAGAATTCATTTATGGTATAATAGCATTTATTAATTAATAGTTCTTTAAGGTATTGAAAAAAGTCGAGTCTTTTTCTTCATTTTTTAATGAATTCACTCACTCGTACGTTTTGAACAAGTAAGTAGGTTAGGTAGGTTACCTACCTACCTATTATTTATATTTCTCGTGATACCTATAATATTCTCGTAATATCTGAAGCGCTCGTAGTTTGGAACAGCTAGGTAAGCGTTTGCTTAGCTGTTCTAAATCGATCAGCAAAGTTAAGCAACGTCTTCCGCGGTCATGAGTTGGATGACCGCTAGTGACATTACTATTGGCTTCCATGCTTCGGAGGCACAGTTCGGAGGGCACGTCGGTCCCGGTTGTTGTCTTAGGATGGCAATCGATATAGCATAGTGGTAGGGCATTTTGTGAATGCGCGCCTGGCTAGCTACCTTATGTAGAAAATGTGTCGCCAAGCACCTAACGGTGTGTTCCGACGGCTGTCCTTGAGGGCCAGTAATATTAGGTTAGCCTGAACAACACCTTCGACCACATCATCACTAAAATCAGATGAGATACTTAGTGGTCTAAGGCTCTATCAGGCATTAAATGAAAATAAAAGGATATGTACACTAGTCAAGCGGGCATTCGCACTGTCCTAGGTAGGTAGGTACTACCTTATAACAAATGGTGTCGTAAAACAACAACCGGAACCGATAGCTCAACGTGCGGTCCAATGCATGGAAAACTGTCCTAGGCGATTCCCAAATCATAGTATTAGCGAGCAATACAATTACATTCCATTAACACGAGCGCAGCACGTCACTACAACTCCCTAATTAGGCACGCTGTGCTGTGCCGACACGATGAGGCATTCGCGCGGCTTGCTACCGGAAAATCCGGAAATTGACTTTACAACACAACATAAACAAGTATAGAAGTAACCAAAACACTTTTCCTTTCAAGTTCTGTCTGCGACACTCTTGTATAAACCATACTGCAGCAGAACATGCATACCGCGAAAAATAATCATCATTATTGATTGCTTCGAGATATCGAAAAGAAAAAATAAATATTATTTGATTTTTATTTTTCAGGATCGCTCTATAGCGTAATAGCCGTTTTCGAACTATTTTTGCAGATAGGCTAGCCCTTGGCGCTCCTGTTGGTGACTGATGATGCGGTCGAGGATAGTAATCGTAGTATGCCTATTATATTACAGAATTTCAACTTGAGGGTGGTAGCTACCCAGGCGAAACTTGCATGGCTTTTCATTATGCAATTTACCGTTAATTACAGGATTTATATATTTTTTAAATAAAGGTATTCTGCATATTATATCAGAATATCAGAAATCCAAATCTGGATATTTAACAATGAAATTCTTTGTATCGACGCTTAAAACAGTTTACGATAAACTTCAATCAAATATACTATTAAAAAATATACCCTATATTTCATCGCAGACGATAAAGGTTCGTTCCGAACGACGCTGCCGACTTCCAGTGCAGTTAGATTAGTTCCTCATAACTTAGTCCCTGTTGTTGATACGGTAATTTAAAAATGATATCTTTCATTCTAAAACTTAAAATGTAAAATATAGAACGCTTATAAACTAAGATTACATCATGTCTAATAATATGATCAATCGACGAAAATACATATTCATCTCACTTTCTTGTTCACGTATACTTGAAATTCAGGACATTAAAAATTTAAAGCCACCCATTCATGGGCACATTACTCCGCCAACTTGCGCTCGAGCTATAAATTCACAGTGACAAAGGCACCAGCGAACGCCCCCGAGCATTGTTCCGTCATCTGAGACAAAGCGACACTGCGATTAGTCGCTGGCTCATTATAATTAACTTACCGGTAAGGTGGGACATTCAACGCAATTAAGGAAAACGAAGACGGTTAAAAAAATTAGATAGATATTGGTAAAAATATTTTCGGGATCAAATTAATCGCGCTAACTTTTAACTGTATGCAATAGATAGTTCTTTTTTTTTTTTTTTTAGGGAGGACAGAGATGCTGGCTACCGCCTGTGCGGTCGTCCAGCTCCACCGGGTTTTGGGCGAGGGCCTGGCCCTACAATAGCCCGGGAGGGAGACGAGACGGGCGTAGAAGGCGAAAAGTGCTTTCTACCTCCGTCTCCTGCGGACGCCGAAAACGTACCGCTATTATAGGAGGGGTTGACAGCGAGCTCAAGGGCACCACTGTGGTTCGGACCTCGGCTTGTCTCGCTGTCGAGAGACATGGGGGGGATCGGAGCAAAATGCCTCTGTGCAACTGCAGTGTTGCACAATTGGGCCCTACTGAATAATACTCTTTGACTATTTGGAGAGCAATTTATCGTGACCTTGTTTTTGCCTCGAGCTCGCCGGCGAGCTCGGTGTTTGATTGTGTGACCTCTAATTACCTCACACCTGGGGATTTTACCTCGACGACTTGCGGATAACGCTAAAGCTGCCAACGTAATGGCTGCGATGGGGTCATCCGGGTCGTCTAATACCTGCCGTGGTCGGCGACGGGGGGGTTTGAAAAATGGGATAGAAGAAGCAGTCGAGTAGTTCGATGCCTGGACAACCAATGGGTTCGGGTGGTGGGGCGCTCGATCAAAGTATCGGCGGGCACAGTCCTTATTGAACTGTGCTAAAGAGGGAAGGTTTAAGTCGCAATACAACTCAGTGTTCCGGATATACCACGGGGCGCCGGTTGCATTACGAAGAAAACGGTTTTGAATGACTTGAAGCTTATGAAGATGGGCCTCACTAGCATGACTAAACACTACTAATGCGTAAGTCATGATGGGGCGGATGCAGGCAGTGTAAAGTGTCTTCTTATTACTAAGAGACATTTTACTCTCTTTGCGAATCAGGGGACCAAGGCGACCCATTACAAAGGCCGCTTTGTTTCGGACGGTTGTTATATGATCGTTAAAGGTGAGATTCCGATCAAGGGTGACTCCGAGATATTTTGTTTTACTAACCCAGGGGATGGGTTGGTCGAACAAAGTTAAAGGTTGCGGGTAACGGGGGCGAGTCTTCTCAGTAAAGTACATAGCTGCACTTTTAACTGGGTTGACCGCGATGCGCCATTTACGGAACCAGTCACCGATCTCGGTGATGGCCCGTTGGAGGGCGAAAATGGACTTTTAGATAGTTCTATGACAATTAATATTGATAAGGTGCATCCGCCATCCAGTAGTAGTTACTAAGATAAGGCGACAATCATACAGGACTGCGACACATGGGACATCGAGAACGAGGGAGGCTATTACTCAGTAATGGGACATTCTATTGTAATAGTACAGATAGGACTTAACTGTAATTATTTGAGTTATTATTATAAAGTTTTAAAAAATTTTTAAGACTCTATTTCTCTTTTTAAATTTTTTAGATTTCAGATTTAATATCGACGTTGACTAATTAATAAATAATAACAAATGTATTAAGAAAATATGAAATTAATATTTGGTACAAACACTTCATGTATCTAAAAATAAATCTAGTAATAATTCAGCCTAATTTTCCTGTTAAGCCGACATCACAAGCGCCACGCAGCCAAACCGGAAGAATTTTCGACGCGTTCTGCTTCTACATGAACTTATTAGTCATGACCACCTGAGGATGCCCTCAGGTGGTCATGATTAATAAGTTTTTCTAAAATATGATTCAACTTTTTCTAAAAATATTTGTAATTATTAAAAATGAATTTCCGCAAAGTTACGCCTTAATTATATAATTAATTTTCTTTATTATGATTTATCTTCAATAATTTCCTAATAATTATTTGTTTATATGTAAAATATCATACATCATTTTGCAAACTATTTTGACAGAGATAGCAGACAAATCTGTTTTTGTCATTACTTGCAATTTATTTATTTTTGCAAGACCATGACTTAGTTTATAAATAAATAAATTTACTTTTTGTATCTGTTCAATGCAGTCATTATGTTTTTTGCATTGCTTGTAACGAGAACCAAAAAATGTACTTTATAATATATAATTTTGCTTTTGACACTGATCTTATGTGAAACAAAATTTTCAAAAAATGAAATTAAAATAATTAAAATTAAAATCAAATATACAACCAAATTTTGTATTTGACACTTTTCTTATATTTCACAAATAAGGTACATTTTCTTTTATGTATTATTTTAAAACCCTCTCAAGATTATATTTGATAGTTTAAAGTCTTATTACAAAGTAATGTCGAGATCGTTAACAAAAGAAAAGAACTTAAAAATTAACTATTTATAGAAACAAAATGTCGCCCCGTGAATGCCCCGCCACATAGGCACCAGTAAGTTAAGCACACGCAGTTTGTTTGTTTGTTTAGGGAGGACATAGATGCTGGCTACCGCCTGTGCGGTCGTCCAGCTCCACCGGGTTTTGGGCGAGGGCCTGGCCCTACAATAGCCCGGGAGGGAGAAGTGCCGAAGGCACTTCTCCCGAGACGGGCGTAGAAGGCGAAAAGCGCTTTCTACCTCCGTCTCCTGCGGACGCCGAAAACGTGCCGCTACTATAGGAGGGGTTGACAGCGAGCTCAAGGGCACCACTGTGGTTCGGACCTCGGCTTGTCTCGCTGTCGAGAGACATGGGGGGGATCGGAGCAAAATGCCTCTGTGCAACTGCAGTGTTGCACAATTGGGCCCTACTGAATAATACTCTTTGACTATTTGGAGAGCAATTTATCGTGACCTTGTTTTTGCCTCGAGCTCGCCGGCGGGCTCGGTGTTTGATTGTGTGACCTCTAATTACCTCACACCTGGGGATTTTACCTCGACGACTTGCGGATAACGCTAAAGCTGCCAATGTAATGGCTGCGATGGGGTCATCCGGGTCGTCTAATACCTGCCGTGGTCGGCGACGGGGGGGTTTGAAAAATGGGATAGAAGAGGCAGTCGAGTAGTTCGATGCCTGGACAACCAATGGGTTCGGGTGGTGGGGCGCTCGATCAAAGTATCGGCGGGCGCAGTCCTTATTGAACTGCGCTAAAGAGGGAAGGTTTAAGTCGCAATGCAACTCGGTGTTCCGGATATACCACGGGGCGCCGGTTGCATTACGAAGAAAACGGTTTTGGATGACTTGAAGTTTATGAAGGTGGGCCTCACTAGCATGACTAAACACTACTGATGCGTAAGTCATGATGGGGCGGATGCAGGCAGTGTAAAGTGTCTTCTTATTACTAAGAGACATTTTACTCTCTTTGCGAAGTAGGGGACCAAGGCGACCCATTATGAAGGCCGCTCTGTTACGGACGGTTGTTATGTGATCGTTAAAGGTGAGATGACGATCAAGGGTGACTCCGAGGTATTTTGTTCTAGGAACCCAGGGAATGGGTTCGTCGAACAAAATAAGCGGTTTCGGGTAAGGGGAGCGTGTCTTCTCAGTAAAGCACATAGCTGTGCTTTTAGCTGGGTTGACCGCGATGCGCCATTTTCGGAACCAGTCACCGATCTCGGTGATGGCCCGTTGCATGACGAAATAGGACTGTCTGTTGATATGCCACCCAGTGGTGTAAATGGCGGTATCATCCGCATATTGGGCTAGGAATACTTTGGGCTGAGAGCGTGGGATGTCACTGGTATACAGTGCAAAGAGAATAGGTGATAGCACGGAGCCCTGAGGGACTCCGGCTCTGACTGGGTGGGGGGAGGAGAGGGTGCCTTCCACGCGATAGCGAAAGCTTCTGGCTTTAAGGAAGTCTTGTAGGATGAGCACAAGACGTTCTGGCACGCCAAATTGGTATAGCTTGTAGATCAAGCCGTTGTGCCAGACTTTGTCAAAAGCTTTCGCTACGTCGAGGAAGACTGCTAGCGTAGTCTGGGGTTTGGGGTACTTATTGAAGCCCTCAATGATGTGCTCCGTGAGGCGGTGCACCTGTTGGACGCATGAGTGTCCGGGTCTGAAGCCAAACTGCTCATCTGGGATAAGGTGGTGTTCCTTAGCATGGGACTGGAGACGGTTTGCAAGTAACCGCTCGTAAAGTTTGCCTAAGGCACTGAGGAGGCTGATGGGGCGGTAACTGGTGGGGTCAGATGAGCTTTTGCCTGGTTTGTGAATGCCAATGACATTTGCACATTTCCAGGTGTCTGGGAATAAGCAGTGGCTCATAGCAGCATTGAAGATGCTGACTAAGAGATGGATGAGAGGAGGAGAGAGGGTTTTAAGAACCCTGTTGGAGATGCCATCGGCACCGGGGGATTTGCGCGGTCGGAGGGCCTTGATCAGTCTCTCCACCTCAGCGTAAGTCGCTAAGGTGATTGGTGGGAGTTCAGAGGTGACCACAGAGCTTTTACGTTCGACTTCAGCATCCACCGAATCGAGGTGAGCTTGGTCAACGTGATCTACGTTAGGGGAGCACACGCAGGTGACTTTACTTCATCAAGTTGGCACATTATGCTGCGAACTACCCACTTTGGACTATTCATGATTCATCCAAGTGGGGGTGGGTTTGTTGGGGTGTAGCAAATTAAAACGCAAAGGAGGTTCCTGTTTTCAAGAGAATATGAATATGATCATTGGGGGACCTAGCGGGACGAATTATGTGCGCTGATGCACGTACTGTCGCCAAGCACCTAACGGTGTGTTCCGGCAGCCGTCCTTGAGAGCCAGTAATTCTAGGTTAGCCTGGACAACATCTTCGACCACATCATCACTTACCATCAGGTGAGATAGTGGTCAAAGGCTAACCTATCAGGCATAAAAAAAAAAAAAAAAAAAACTTCGTCAATATAATTTTTTTTTTATTTCTGATAGTTAAGCCTTTGACCACAATCTCACCTGATGGTAAGTGATGATGTGGTCGAAGGTGTTAACAGGCTTATCCTAGAAACACTGGCTCTCCAGGACAGCTGCCGGAACACACCGTTAGGTGCTTGGCGACAGATTTTCTACTTGAGGGTGGTCGCTAGCCAGGCGGGCATTCGCAAAAATGCCCTTCCACCATGCGATGAAGCTCAAGCCCGCGGCGGGATTCGAACCATGGACCTGCTGCGCGGCAGTCTATTGCCAAAGCCACTGAGCTATCACTGCTTCAAAATAATATAAATTAATAGCGCAAAGTCTATGACTAGCGCTATATCCTTTAGAACTGAGGCATCGAAACCTGCCATCATGGTTATCGTGAGGATGCTATGGGCAGCGCGGACCTGGCCGTGGCGTGGGCCGCCGGACGGGCAGGAGCAGGGTCGGTGGTTTTAACGATACTAGGTGGCCTCGACCACACGTTCCTGGGAGGAGGAGAGGCAGATTAATCTGTTAGGATAATACTACAGTCAGCTTATGGCCCCTCTGGTAGTGGACGCTAGTGGAACGGAAAGGAGGTCTCCTCTGCTGTACCACTTTATTGTTAGTGTGCAGGGCCTTAATCCTAAGGTCTTAGGCGGCGAGTCATTGTGGTTACTCGAAAATTATTAATATAAGTAAATGTAGTTTATGACATATAATGCATGGTGGTAGGGCATTTTGCGAATGCCCGCCTGGCTAGCTACCACCCTTAAGTAGAAAATCTGTCGCCAAGCACCTAACGGTGTGTTCCGGCAGCCATCCTTGAGAGCCAGTCATTATAGGTAAGCCTGAACAACATCTTCGATCACATCATTACTTACCATCAGGTGAGATAGTGGTCAAAGGCTAACCTACCATGCATAATAAATAAATATATAAAACTTAATAACAACTTTCTCTTTTATTATTAAAAAGAAAAATAAAAAACTATGTTATTGTTAACAATACGAATCCTATGTTCTGATTATTAGTTTTATTAAATATTATATTGATCCTCATAAAACATGAAATTAATTTTGAAATTTTTAAATAATATTTATGTATCTTTATTATCGCAGAATTTTAGCACCTATTCAACCATTTACCACCAACCGTGCTCAGTACAACATTGTACAGTAAATAAATGATTTGGATTTGTTTCAAACACTAGTGCTACTATCATGCTTCCTATGTTGGACTCATTCCTTGTTTATATGGATAACGTATAGAATGGTCTAGTTATACCATACAAGTATTTGAAGCAGTGATGGCTCAGTGGCATTGGCTATGGACTGCCACGGAGCAGGTCCATGGTTTGATTCCTGCCGCGGGCATGGTGGAAGGGCGTTTTGCGAATGCCAGCCACCTTCAAGTAAAAAATCTGTCGGCAAGCACCTAACAGTGTGTTCCGGCAGCGAAATTAGAGCCAGTGAAATTACAGGCACATGAGACTTAAAACAACTATGTCTTAAGGTAACCCTTCACCTTAACCAGTGCAATATGTGGCTTGTGACGAAATGCATCTGTTATAGGCGAGGTTAGTTCGCTTAACATCAGGTGGGCTTCGAGCTTGTTACGTCACAATAACATAAAAAAGTAAAAAATATATATCTTAACATTGGCATCTGTGTCAAGTGCACTGTTTCTGAGTCCACCTTTTTCGTTGTGCAACATTTAGATTTATACATTATCTTGAGGGAAGTGATAAAGACACTGGCGCTCTCCTTATAAACGTTTCATCATATATTAAATACCAAGTTCCAAATTCTGTAAAATTGTTCATGCGTGTATGTGAACTAAATGTCTATGCTAACTTTTTCGTAAAATTATGCATATTCAAAACTATTCCGAAATGTCGTTTTGTATGGGAATTATTATTTTCACATTTATGAAATAACTCGGCACTAATATAATAATATTATAAATGTAACTCTGTCTGTCTCTTACGCTTTCACGCCAAAACTACTGGACCGATTTGAATGAAATTTGGTATGGAAATAATTTTAAAAAAACCAGGAAAAAACATAGGATAGTTTTTATCCAACTGCGCAAAAAGAGGTTAATGTTATTGCGCAATAATCAACATACGCCCGGAAAGCAAGTAAATGGTAAATCGAAAAACTGACAAAACTGAATAAAGACATGCATGCGCAATTTCATGCAGTTTGAACACTTGGTATTTCAAATATAGTAAAACTACGTTTGTATAGAAAAGCGCTTCGAACTAGCCTTAATGTGACAAAGAAGGTTAACTTCGCGCTGCTCCCTCGCGGGAAGTAATAATAACCTCAGATCTTAGAAACAAAGGAGATAGGCTACAGGAGCGAGGCACGTGCGACCGCATCTGGGAAAAATATTTGCATCAATACAACCAATCACTAATAAATAACCATTTAATAAAATTATAAAAGCGGTGATGGAGAAATTTACACGTGAGAACATTAACGTAAGTCTACATTATTTAACAAAAGGTGATAAACAAATATTGGCATATTACTGGAAAATAAAATTGTTTACTCGATTTATATGGTTTTATTTCATTGTAAATAAATCTTCAGGCCTAGTTACTTTTACCAAACTTTATCGAAATGTTTTCATCAATGAAAATTTTTCATCTATATTTGTATATGTGTGAATATTCACAGTCCGTAACTATAGGGCGATGCGCCGGTCTCTTTTTGCATGTGTGCTGTTTGTTGGTTTATTGGTGTTGTTGCAAGTTTCTTAGTGGGGGTGAGAAATTTGAGGAAGTGTGTCAAAGTTCCTTTTTTTAGGTAAGCCTTTGACGATGTAGATATGATGATGTAGTCTAAGGTGTTAACAGGCTTAACCTAGAATTACTAGATCTCAAGGTCAGCTGCCAGAACGCACCGTTAGATGCTTGGCGACAGTTTTTTTTTTTTTTTAAATAATGCAGTGGCAAACAAGAAGACGGCCCACTTGATGGTAAGCGATTACCGTCGGCTATGGACATTTGCAACACCAGGGGCGTTACCAATGCGTTGCCGACCCTGTAAGACTTTTTTAACACCCTTTTTGGAGGAATCCATATTGTAGCTCTGCGGGAAAACGCTAGATCGAAGTTTATTCCACATTTTGCAAGTATGCGGTAAGAAGGAACGCATAAATCGAGTTGTGTGCGATTTCCAGGACTCGATTATATGTGGATAAGCTTTTAACCGGTGACGCGAGGTACGATGGTAGAATAGAGTCATATCTGTCTGACAGGCTACAGATGGTTGGAATAAATGGCAATACTTCTTCCGGGTCTTTCGTAAAAATAGGTGTACCGCAGGGATCAATTTTGGGACCTTTTCTGTTCCTAGCGTATATTAATGATCTGCCTTGCATGGTCAAAGATTTCTGTGATATTGTTTTATTCGCGGATGATACCTCTCTGATTTTTAAAGTAGATAGGAAAGATAGTGAACTCATTCATGTAAATAATGTGTTATCTATGATCTCTGTATGGTTCGCCGCTAATAATCTTCTGTTAAATTCAAAAAAGACCAAATGTTTAAAGTTTTCATTACCAAATGTTCCTTATGTTGAACCAAACATTAAGCTTGGCCTAGATAAACTCTCTATTGACAAAGCGACAGTCTTTCTGGGAATCAAAATGGATTCAACTTTACAGTGGGATCCACATATACATGATCTAGCCGGAAGACTTAGTTCTGCTGCATATGCAGTTTGTAAGATAAGACAGTTAACAGATGTAGCTACTGCACGGCTAGTTTATTTCGCATACTTCCACAGTATTATGTCGTATGGTGTATTGCTGTGGGGAGCTGCAGCTGAGATAGAGACAATCTTTATCTTACAAAAGCGTGCAATTCGAGCCATATATGAAATGGATCCTAGGGAATCTCTAAGGGATCTTTTTAAAGAAATTGATATATTAACTTTACCGAGTCTGTATATATTTGAAAATATTATGTATGTTCGGAAAAATTTGAGTAAATTTAAATTAAACAGTGACAACCATCATTACAACACTAGGAACAAATATAAATTAACGGTACCATGTTTTAGATTAGCAAAGACAAATAAAAGGTCCTTTTTAGGTAATTGTGTGCGGTTTTATAATAAAATTCCCGAACATATTACAATGCTCACAGAAGGAAAATTCAAATTGCACGTGAAAAATATTTTGATGAAGAAATCCTACTACACAGTTTGTGATTACTTAAACGACAAAAATGCTTGGAAAATTCCACCTCTGCCAAGCCATCACATGTCTCCTACGTAATTTAAACAAATATTGTAATAATTGTATTATATTGTTTATAACACATTGTAAAAAGACGTTTAAAAGAATGGCCCCGAGTTTCTTGCCCGTTCTTCTCGCAGTGGCTCTATAAACTTTTTTTGCTGAACGTGGCAGTACAATGTAGAATATTTCAATATTAAAATTTGTAATTGACCTTCACAAGAGCGTCGTAGACGCCTAAATTGAATAAATGATTTTGAATTTGAATTTGAATTTGAATCGCGATGCCGGTATAAGATCAAACAGCTCCTGAGAGCATTCACCGTTATAGAGCCTGTAGAATATACACAGTGAACCGATGTCTCTACGGAGGCTCAGTGGCTCAAGGTGTTCAGAGAGCTCGGGGTCGTTGACAATTCGGACCGCTCGAATAGCATCATCAGCTGAATAGCATCGAGAGACTGGAGTTGGTACTTTGGTGCGCCATTCCAGAGGTCAACATTCAAAATTCGCGCTTTGTAAAGCAAAAGTCGCTGTCTCGACGTGAAGTACCGCTTCACCTTATTAAACACACCAAGTTTCTTGGATGCCAACCCAGCCTTACTCACGATGTGACAGCGGAACTGGACATCTTTGGAAATGTCGACGCCAAGAACTCCAATACTCTCTGCGATCTCTAGGGAAACACCCTGAAACTGCGGAACGATGATGAACGGGGTCTTTTTCGCGGTGAAAACGCATGTCTGAGGTTTCTACTTGAGGTTGGTCGCTAGCCAGGCGGGCATTGTAAGATGCCCGTCCATCCAAGCGGTGAAGCTCAAGCCCGTAGCGGGATACGAACCATGGACCTGCTGCGCGGCAGTCCATAGCCAATGCCACTGATCCATCATTGCTTCAAATGTACCGTTTTTGTGTTAGGGAAACAGGTGGGAGAACCTCGGAGACATCTTAACAGGAACGATTAATGACTGAAAGCAAATCTCCCTTGTTTCTATGATCTGAGGTAATAACTTTACTGAGAAAAACTTCATAGACAATCTTTAAGAGCTCTCACATAATGGTAGTCTGGCAATTAGCCACGCTCAACGAAGGAGCGGCGTATATTATATACTGTTATAATAACAATATGACTTTGAGTATATACTTTTTGTAATAATTATTAAATGTACAACGTCACTATACCCTCCAAAGTATTAAGTACTTTCCAACAGAAATAACGTATAAGACGTAAATAACACGCAAGCATAAATTCCGAGCACATCAATCTTTCCTTACACGTACGTATTCGTACCGACGGACGCTTTATCTTACTTACCGCCTTTCAATATATGGATGTAACTACAGTTACGTCTTATGGATCTCTTTTCTGCAGGTAGTTTCTTTACGGCTTAGATAAGACTGATCTATTGAACAGTAAAACATACAAGCAGAAATTTTAAAAACCATAAAATATATTAAGAAAACACAAAGTTGAAAATTTATTTTATACATTATATGTAGTGACAATTATGCCATTATTAAACAAAATACTACGAACTATAAACAACACTACAGCTACTACAATAAAAGCATTTAGATAACCTATTAGTCATAGCAGACTCATACACTGAGAAAAATGACTGTCATGACTCATGATTCATGATAATTGTAAAGGAATTTTGAAATAAATATCCGTATTCCCAATAAAAACGGACCAAGAGTATTTAATTATAATTGGCATGTATATCACAATAATTCACCATGAATTGATGTTACGATAAATAATCAGGCAACAGCACAAGATTTCTTAGTGCTGAATACTCATGGTTTGTCAGTACGCGTCATAACAAAATATCATGACGAACTCGGAATTATCCCTAACAGTAATGAACTAATGACAAAAAGTCGTGAAGGGAATCATACAAATTTAAGAATGAATGGTATAGTTTCATTAATGAAATGATAAATTATTGTGAAATTCACCAAAAAAAGAATACATTTTCCTAACAACTTTACGGGAAAGTTTTGATATATTTTCGATATCATCATCTTATCTTAAACACATCTTAAAAGAGCTTTCTCGTTTATTATCGTGAACCTGTAATAACTTCTAATGCGTAAAATTCCTGGTGATTCTGCTGCACTAAACTGCCGAGTGTTGCCGATTGCTAACGATGTCAATATATTTAGTGTAATGTTAGCTGAATATCTTCGGAACCGTCGGATTATTTCGTTTGCGCGATGCAGGATTTCATACATTCTGACGAATTTTGTATAGGAAAGAGCGTAAATAGCGATAGCGCCATCTAGGTAGTTCAAAAGGAACCACCAGTTCGAACTCTTTTACATGAATATGGCTGAACAGATGTATCTTAATAAAATCAGTTCAATTAATATAGAATTTCTCTATACCACAAAGAAGAAGATGAATCTCTGATGATGACTCATTGGTTGAACATTTTTGACCAACAGCCTAAAGCTAGAATGGGCAGAATTGATATTGGCTTCAACGTGACCTACATAACACAAAAGGAAATTAGGTTAGCTTAGAGACAAATTTTCTACTTGAAGGTGGTAGTCAGCCAGACGAGCATTCGCGTAATGCACTACAACATCTAGGGACGTCGTGCCGGTCACGAAAATTTAACATGACATTACTATCATTTATTTTTTCCCAACAGATAATTATTTCACAAATTATTTAGAACGTTACATCATAGTAAATTATTGGTAAAAGAACCTCGTTAATTACTCATGATTCAATAACATTTTGTGGGTAGAAAATTATGTTTTTTTGTCAAGCTCGGTCTTTATATTTTATTTTCGGTTTCGCACTAATTCTTGATTAACTGTCGTGCTACATTTTACTCACGACAAACTTGAAAATTTATTGTGAAATTCCTGTTAAAAAGCAGGTATATCGTAATAATTTAATATTTAGTTACTTTATTTTTAAATGAAAGGCTGTCATGACTTCTGTTTGTTATTTGAATTGAAACTTGTAGGGATGGAACCAAAAGTATATTTGCCTTCGTGCTATTTCATCATACTCTTGATATTATTACAGGCATCAGCATTATTAATTATTCTGCACGTCAATAAATAATGAAGGACGGAAATCATTTTTCTCAGTGTAGGCATTCTAAATGCTCCAGCCCAGTAACAGTAGGCAGCGTGCCCCCCATGCTGGCAACATTGCCTCGTTGACTTGCAATGCTTATTCCGCCTAAATTACCTGCAAAGCCGACGTGACACCATCAACATACTTAGCCTAACTGGAAGAATTTTCAATGCGTTCTTGTACGAAATTCTTGACCGTACGCTCGAAGAGTCACATACAAAACCTTCTGCTGATGTTCAGTGTAGAATGGAAACGCGTGTTCATTCGTGTAGTTTTACTACAGGCAAAGTAAACGTTGAAAATGTAGTCAAGTTACTGACTGAAATAAAAATCAAAATATATTTTTGTAACATTTTCTAATATTTATTAGAGCGCTTTTTCGATGCGACGCATGACCAAAATGCTGGCACCTATTTGGCTCAGTAAATAAGCATTGCAATTTTATTGGACGGGGCAATGCTGCCAGCATGCTGGGCACGCTGCCAACTGGTAATGGGCTGGAGCGTTTGGACTGCCTGTAAGTTTCCAATGATTTTTAGGTATATTGTTTAAGTGCTTTTATTGTAATAGCTGTAGGGTTGTATATAGTCCGTAGTATTTTTTTTTAACACAGGCATACCACCGGTTTTAATATGCCTTTGAAATATTTTCTATCAACTATAGTAAATTTTTGAAATAAAATTCTCGTGAGTTTCACACATATATAAATATTATAAATTAAACAGACAAAAACACTCACGTTGGGGATGCAATACGTCGACCCGGGTTTCGAGCATATCAGATGCTCATCATCAGGGCGAGTGCACAGCTGCGTCTGCGAGCTCCCGACGGACTGTCCGTCGACGTATTCGATCCCCAACGAGAGTGTTTTTGCCAGTTTAATTTATAATAATTATAGTAAAAGTGAGACTAAAATCTGCATTAGCTTAAGTAATTATCATGTTACAATGTTCATTCCTTATCTGTGGTCTTAATCCTTGTAAGTCGAGTGTTCCGCGTTACCGGCATTGTTTACTTTTAGTAGATATTTCTCAAGTTGAACTTAATTGAGTTTTGTGAGATAAAGTCAGTAATCAGAATAGCCTAATAGCTATACCTGTGTAATGCCGGTGGTCATAGGACTTGTTTCTGTATGGCTAAGAGTTTAAATTCTAGCAGAATATTACAGACATCACGGCCCGCACCCTGCGGCTTCAAAGTTATACATCCAAATACCGATTTACAAATACAGGATTGAAAAGCATAGAAGGTATTTTGAGATAGAATTTCGCTCGAGGCAACCGGGTTGATCTTGAGATTGTATTTTCAATTTTCTTGCTGGTTGACGGTAGGTATTCAAATAATTGCTCGTCGGATTCGTGAAATTCAGGTTGTATGGTAGATTATATCATTACTTATTGTTCTGTATAACTTGCCTGGAAGGATTCATATTATGAAGAAATATACTTGTTAACGCGGCAGTTAAGTATATAATATACAGCTGAGCACATCTCCTATTTTTCCGTTAATTCGTCGTGTCGTCTTGTCCAGAGAAGAGGTCCAGCCTTGCAGCGCTTTTTCACGGCTTCTTCAGGTAGTTTCACCACCGCGGTTGTGGACTGTAATTTCTATTAGCGGGCGGTTGGAGGCTACCTGTACGAAGGCAGCTTTTAGTGTCCTCGGTATTTCGGATAATCTCAAAGGACGGCAATCGAGAACATTCGATTCGAGCGCGGTGCGGTAGCTACGTTGGGCAAGGGCCGTTCGCAGCGTCTACTTGCGGCGGTGGTGGCAAGCGGATTGCATGCAGGCGCGGTGGGGTGACAGATAGTCGTCGAAATATAAAATAGGAATATGTAGAGGGTAGAAATAAATAAATGTGCCAATGTAAGTGACGCGAACAATACCGCTATTCGGAATCGCGCAAGTAGGTTGCGTTCCGTACCATAATTACATAATCAATTAAATTTGTTCAGAGTTCCGTACAGATGCAACTACGGAACTATAACGAAAGCTCCATATTCTTTTCTCCATTTTTTTTCCAAACTTTCATCCTTAATTTGTTAAGATTCAAACGCATATTAAGTTATTTCTAATTTGCGTATTGTACTTTAATTTCAGTTTTACTACACAATTTCCAAATATACAAAAATATTTTATTAGCATTTGAATTGTACTATCATATTTCGATATATTACTCGACATAAATTTGTTTTTTTTTATTATTTTAAATCCTCATTACTGAATAAGAATTCGGTTTTAATTGCTGATCTATAAACATTCGATATATAGTAATGTAATTTTTTTAAACTGATTTATTTATTATTTTTGAGTTGAGATGATACATATCTAGATCAAATGCGGGTAGGTGGAGAAAATACCCACCTTTCAAGACATTGACACTCGTCTCTTCAGTTCGTTCGTGACCACAACCAATGCAACTTGGTCAAAACGTCGAAGTTGTTAATATACATATATATTTTTATGGCGATTGAGTTCCGTTAAATACTCGTAACAATATATCAAACTCTTTAATTTCAATACAACTTGTTTTATTATACATGTTATTCCTTCGTTATTTATCAGTACTATATATATATATATATATATATATATAATATTATAAATGCGAAAGTAACTCTCTGTCTGTTTGTCTGTCTGTTACGCTTTCACGCCAAAACTACTGGACCGATTTGAATTAAATTTGGTATGGAAATAGTTTGAGACCCAGGAAAAAACATAGGATAGTTTTTATCCAACTGCGCAAAAAGAGGTTAATGTTTTTGCGCGATAACCGACATACGCGCGGGCGGAGCCGCGCCCGGAAAGCTAGTTTCTTTATAAAATACACACAACACACACATTTATTTCCTAGAACTTCATGCTATATTGATAAAGCTACATACGAGAATGTAAACAACAGTTCGTATAATTTATTCGAACATGTGGTTTTATGAAGTAACAATACTCGCTGCGGCCCTCTCGCGCCCGGAAAACTAAAGTTTTATTATCTGATTGATGAGTACAGCTGGCAACGCGGGGTGAGGTAAAACTTGTATTTTATAATAATACTAGCTTTCCGGGCGCGGCTCCGCCCGCGCGTATGTTGGTTATCGCGCAAAAACATTAACCTCTTTTTGCGCAGTTGGATAAAAACTATCCTATGTTTTTTCCCGGGTGTCAAACTATTTCCATACCAAATTTCATTCAAATCGGTCCAGTAGTTTTGGCGTGAAAGCGTAACAGACAGACAGAGTTACTTTCGCATTAATAATATTAGTACTGATTCGAGGGCTCATTCAGGCAGATAGGTATACATATTTTGTACGTTATATGGAACGTTAAATTTCCATATAACGTGCTTCACAACGGGACTCTGTTACTTCTTTTTATGTTATGAAGTGTGAGTGATGTGCGTCCGCCTGACGGATAGCTTTTTTAGAAGCGCTCGTAGCGAAGTTTGCTTAGCCGTTCTTAACCGATCAGCTAAGTTAAGCAACGGCCGCCGCGGTCATGAGTTGGATGGGTGACCACTGCTGTATTACCACTGAGCGCTTCCGTGCTTCGGAGGGCACGTTAAGCCGTCGATCCCGGTTGTTGTCTTAGGATGGCAGTCGGTAAAGCATGGTGATAGAACATTTTGCCAATGACCACCTCGCTAGCAACCACCCTCAAGTAGAAAATCTGTCACCAAGCACCTAACTGTGTATTTCGTCTCCTGTACTTGAGAACCAGTAATTCTCTATGTTAGCCTGTACAACATCTTCGACCACATCATCACTTACCATCAGGTGAGATAGGTCCAGGGCTGGCCTATCAGCTATAAACAATAAATAGCGTCCCGCCTGTCCATTACACTTGCAATTTTACTGTTCACGTTCTGCATGACACAGTTCTGCACTCGTCACTCCGAGACGTTGGTTCTTATATCACGTTTGCCCAGTTATATCACTAGATACAGTGGCCTTCACGCATAAACACAGACCTAGAACAACTGGAAAATAGCCTAGTGGACCGTCCAACTTGTTTTTTTTAGTATAAAATTCAATAAAAGTAAGTCGCTGGTATGTATCACTAACTAGGTTTAACTTGTAACAAAAAAAACTCGGAGAAACACATTTCTTTTGTGTGAGGACACCCTCTTGCTTTTTACGCAGATGCCCAAGTATGTGCTTCTTTATTTTACAATAACTTTGAAATGCCTTAACATATTTGGATGTAGGCATGAGGTTTTGATAGAATAGGTACTTTACTTACGTATACGTACTTTTTTTTCTTATGTGATTGTGGCGGTAGAAGCATAAGGCCCATATGATGTTAAGCGGATTAGCCTCTGCCTATTACAGATGCATTTCGTCATTTGACGAATTGCACTGAGCCCATCACATAGAGACATAAAGTTGTTAAGTCTCATGTGCCGGTAATTTTTCTGGCTTTCATGCACGGCTGCTGGAACACACTGTTAAGTGCTTGGCGACAGATTTTCTACTGAGTACCTACTACATCCTGAGTGACGCTGGATTTAATATTTTTGCGTAGAGCTTGGGTGACTTGTAATTCCTAACAAATTTGATTGTTAATAATTTAATATATATTATTATTAATATCCGTCGTAAGCGCACACTTCATTGAACTTGTAAATAACGGGAGAAATGGCACCGTACCTCGGACTTGGCAATGTCACATCAGGCAACGTCTCCAGATAGAGTGTAGTAGTGTGCGTATGTGCTGTATGTGTCTACTGATGCTTCAGTCTTTATGATTCACTAAAACGTATCGTATACAATGAAGGTGAGGCTGTGTGCATTATATGTTTGCGTAAAATTATGTCCCCATTATGTTAATGTTGTGATATTAGAGCGATCTTCATTTTTTCAAATATAAGTTAATGGACTACCTACAAGGGTTCCATACAAGTCAGGTAGAACGAATTCAAATACACGTGCAGTAAATACTTGCCAACTTGTCATCCATAATATATGTTTTAAAAGGAAATAATTTGCGAAGTTTGAGATCGTATTAAACATGCATACAGTTTAAAGGCTTGAGTAACCAGTAAGTTATATTTCTTGATGAGCTAGCTGGAATTTTAGTCGTTGAATAAACGTTCACGATATTTGTAAGCAGTTTAGAAATTAATGTTTTACCACGTTGCGACTTTTACATATCATTAATCAAAAATACTTTTGTGATGATGTGGTGGAGGATGTTGTTTAGACTAACCTAGAGATGCTGGCTCTCAAGTACAGCTGCCAGAATACTGTTAGGTGCTTGACGACAGATTTTCTACATGAGGGTGGTAGCTACCCAGGTGGACATTTTCAAAATGCCTTACCACCATACTATAGCGACTGCCATCTGCCATCCTCAAGTCAACAACCGGGACCGACGCCTTAACGTGCCCTCCGAGGCATCTGAGCGTTCAGTAGTAATGTCACTAGCAGTCACCCATCCAACTCATGACCGAAGCGGAATATACTTAACTGATCGGTTAAGAACGTTTTTTTTTTAAAAAAGGTAAAAAGTTTATCTTCTTTGTGGCATAATCTGTATGTCGCAACGAAATACTTAGATCATCCGCAACCTTTTTACTAAACAGCGCTATTATAACAATCCGAAGCACAGTCGCTTCGGTTGCTCGGCTCGCGCGTTGTACTCACTATAGTCTGTTTTTTTAAACAAAAGAGTACTGAAAATTTTACTGCGTTGCTATTGGCCTACGTAATCAACATAAAGTCCGTTCCACACGAGTAAGCAAAATCAAGATTTGAAAAAAAAAAATAGCTAAGTCAACAAATTGTCCCGTCATACGTTTTCCGATTTATCAATGTGAGCTGATCCCAATTTTTTTTTTTTTTTTAATTTATTTAAGGGTCAACAAACAGTTTCACAATATTTCTTAATTAAAGGTAATCTTATTTATAATAATAATTGTGAGACCAACATCGTTAACCACAAATTATGTAAACATTTGTAGTAAGTTAGACATAGCATAGGTAGAGAGTAGAAAATTATTCAAATAGTTGATCAAGAAAAAAAAAAAAAAAAAGTATACACGCAACATATATGCAAGTAAACTTATAAAAGTGATATCATAGTATAAATATACTCGTATAGGTCAGCAGAAATACATAATAATATATGGCTTCTAGTCTCAGTATTTACATGAGTAGGGTAGGCTGAGTTAACTTATCAGGCACAATAACGGAGGATCATCACGAGTGATGACTGACGCTACCTTCGAGCAGATCCAACAAAGACCTTCTAAAACAACTCACCCGCTCGTGAAATATATCTATAGAATTGAAAAGGGTATTGTAGGATTCTGTCATACGACACAGTGGTGATCGATGACCAGCCTTGGTACGACACGCGGAAACAGCAAACACTTCATGTGTACGGCGAGGTTGAGGTCTAAAAGGTACTTTATACCGAAGCTCATTGATCAACACTGCACAGTCATATTTATTATGACATAGGTCATACAGAAGCATAACATCTAATTGTTGTCTCCTAGAGTTTAAATCCAATAATTTATATTTGCTAAGTAGCTCATCATAATGTATAATTTTATGGAAAAATTTGTAATACACACATCGTAAGAATTTCTTTTGAATTCTTTCAATATCATTAATATAACATTTGTAAAGTGGGTTCCATACTGCCACAGCGTATTCCAACTGAGATCGAACCAGTGACTTATATAACAATAAATACGTTGATTCGTTTTTGAAGTTACTAGAGGACCTTATGACAAAATTAAACATTTTAAAACCGCGGGCTATTATATTTTGAATATGTACATCAAGTGTTAATATACTATCTAATGTTATTCCTAAATCCGTAACGATTTGAACTTTATCAAGATTAGAATCACACAACACGTATGTAAAGTTACTTATTTTTATCTTACGAGTAAAAATTATAGATTTACATTTATTTATACTTAACGTTAAGTTATTTTTAACACAATACTCCGAAAATCTGTCAAGATCCTGTTGGAATTTCAAGTGGTCTTGACATGTATTTATAGAATGATATATTTTCAGGTCATCGGCATATAATAGAAATTTACAAAACTTGAAACATTTTTCTATATCATTGATGTATAAGATAAAAAGTAACGGGCCTAATATTGATCCTTGGGGTACCCCAGAACTAATTGGAACCATATCTGATTCATAGCCATTGATCACCACTTTCTGGCAACGGTTAGTGATATATGAATTGAACCAGCGCCATAAATTACCCCGAATACCGTTATAAGCTATTTTGTCTAATAAAATCCTGTGATCCACCCGATCGAAAGCTTTTCTAAAATCGGTATAAACACTGTCTGTTTGTATGTTATTGTCTAAGTTTTTAAATATTTCAGTAGTATAAACTAATAAGTTTGTAACGGTAGATCGACGTCGAACAAATCCGTGTTGCTGGGGAATAATGACGTTATGTAAGCTAGGATAAATATAATTATGTATAAGCCTCTCAAAAAGCTTTGATAAGGTGGGCAAAATTGAGATTGGGCGATAGTTCTCTACATCTTTCTTTAATCCTTCTTTATGTACGGGCACTATGCGGGCAATTTTCCAAACACGAGGACAAACACCTTCTTGAAGGTTGAATATATGGTGGACAGGATAACAAATAGTGTCAGCGGTGTATTTTAGGAATAATGGTGAAACATTATCAGTTCCAGCGCCCTTAGTTGGATCAAGCCTACGCAGTTCCGATTTGATATTATCTATAGAAAAACGAACATCACTAATAATTAAATCTGACGTGTGGCTATCTGCAGAAAAAGAAAAGTTATTATCTGCATTATATTCGTCAGTAACAGTTGAGGGTTCAAACACCGATTGGAAGTAATTCGAGTAAAGGTTACAAATTTCTACTGGGTCACTTGCTGTTTTTCCTTCATAGCTAATGCAACTCGGGACATCACTTTTTCTCTTTCTGTTAGAGATGTAAGACCAAAAATATTTAATATTGCACTTAATAGTATTTTCAACTTTCATGATGTAACTTTTATAACATATTTCTGAATTAATTTCAAGTCTGTGTCTATATAAAGAAAAAGTCTCATAATCAGATAAGTTACCATATTTTTTCCATTTTATCCATGCTTTCCTCTTATTGTTAAATATGTGCCTTAAGGATGAATTGAACCAAATAGGAAAACTACAATTTGTTATGATTTTTGATGGTACATTCTTAGATATGATACAGTAGATAGTTTCATAAAATGTATTAACAGCACACTCAGCTGATTTATTTTCAAAAAGGATGTCCCAGTCCACACTTCCTATTTCATCATTTATTACTTGATAATCTGCTTTGGCAAAGCAATGTTTTATTAGCGGCTTACGCTGCATATGCCTACATTCACGTTCAGTAGTTACTGTTACGTAGAAAGGCGGATGATATCCATCTATTCGCACTAACGGCACTGGAGCAGAAACGACATCACATATGGTTTTATTAGAAATAAATAAGTCAAGTATCCCACCATTCTTGTTTCTAATGTGATTAAATTGATAACTGTTAGTTAATGTCAGAAAGTTGATTAACAGATTAACAGATCGGTTCATAGAAGAAGTTTGTAAGGGAAGCATATAGGTGTCTTCAGGTCGCCAGTCTAATGTAGGTAAATTAAAATCTCCTATCATAAAAAATGTGGTATCAGTGTTAGATTCATATATGTTTTGTAGGTAATTAAAGTATGAACGATAGACATCTTCCTTTTGACTATCAGGTATGTACACTGCACATATACTATAAGAATTATTCATAAATTCAAGTACAATCGTAACGTAATCAATAATTATATCTGGGAGGCCTGCAGTAGGGGGCACAGGGGGAGGTGCTGGCGGGGGGTGACATAGCGTGCTCGTGCATTTTTGGCTAGTGAGCGTTTCAAGGCCACAACGCATCCGCCTCCGTCCCTTCGTCCAGTCCCCGAACGGTCCCTGTCTTTTCGGAACAAAACATATCGCGAATCCATCAATTCATTGTCATATATATCACCAGTCAGCCAAGTCTCAGTGAGAATAATAATATCATAGTTGTGCAATAAAATATTCATATAAAGAACTTCCAATTTTGTTCTCAAACCACGACAGTTTTGGTAGTAAAAAGTCATTGCGTTGTTATCCATTGTCGCTTATTACAAGAAAAAATATTAACTTAGAGGTATATAAACCTAAACTATCGTGATTTGATAACAAACTCGTAAACAATAACAATAGTCGCACCGACAACACATTTCCGTAGAATAGTAACCAGCGCCAGTATAATGAGAACCCATGTAATGTATTACCTGTATGTTCAGGTACTATGCAATTATGCTGATAACTAATTAAACAAATGATGTGACATAACCGTCTTAGAAAAAGACTTAAAATAAATGACCTACCAATGTAATCCATATAATGCGAGTATAATAATAGACCACAAAAATATACGTATGAACAGTTTTCATTATTAAGTATGTATATTAGACCAGAAGTTACAGAATTGAAAATACATCATTTTATTTTACAAATGTCTTGCGAACTGCGCACAGCCAGCACGGGGGAGTTGTCTGACTTACGTACCAGTATAGTGCCGTGCTTAACCCACACGTATTTATATTCGTGGGCTTTCGCCTTCTCCCGGCATTCGCGAAATAACATTTTATTATTTAACGTTAGATGCTCATTAGCGTAAATCCGGTTAGGTGGGCCCGAGATGCCGAGCTGGGACGAGTCAACTCCTTTTTTCATTCTAAATGCTGCCAAAAAATTATCACGTAGAATTCGGGACGTGAATTTAATAATCGTATTTTTAGGTCGCGATGAACCGCTAGTATGTCTCGCTGTTGAAGCTCACAGCCAATGAATATAGCGAGCTGCATCACTACTGTAATTAAGTTCTCACTGCGCTTGTCGGGCAGATTTACAAGTTCCACGTTGCTAGCTCTGGCCGTCTGCTCCATCGTAGCTATTTTGTACTCAAGCGCACAAAACCGGTCTGGTGTACTGCAATTCTGTGTTACTCGCTCCTCTAACGATTTTAATCGCGTGTCAAATGAATTTTGTCGTTCATCGAAATAATGAATTGATTTGTCCATATCTGTCAGCCTAGAATTAACCTCAGTCAGAAGGTTTTTGATCGCGATATTATCAGTACTGTTGGCTTTCACAGCCGTGCTTATAGACTTCAAGCTGTCTGAAATACCAGATAATTCGGTTGACAATACTGATTTGACCGAGTTTGTCACCAGTTCATGCATACGTTTTTCCATGTTATGTTCAGTTAACCAGGTATCTATCTCGGCATACTCATCTGGTTGCTTACGTTTCCTTATGTTTATAAACTGCAAACTCGCCTCGGATAGATCCGGATTTGACGGATACTTAGCTGCGCCTGTATTCGATAGCATTTGCTGTGACGCAGGTGGAGTCCGTTGCAGTGTTGACATCTTCTACGAGTACAAAGGGATGGGTAGAAACGTATGTTTGGTTCCGCGGGGTGAAGTAATGCCCCCCTTCAGTTACGACCAGGAGCTGCGGCGCACGAACAAGGCAGCAATAGCCCTGATGTTAAAAACACGAAAGTTCACTGCACACCAAAATAACGCTTTTGCACACACTTCTGTAAGATTAAATTGGCTTGCACAATTTGACTGTTTTTTAGTGATAACAAGTACGCGTCTAACTTCTACTGTTTAGATGTGAAATTGTCTGTGGTAGGACTATTTCCCCACACTATGAAGTAATGGATTTTTCCCCTCACTAATGTTATGTCAAGTGTCATTCTCTTCCCTTCCTATTGCTGACTGTGTGAACATGTAATTTAATGTTATAATTTTAATAAACCGAAGTTCATAAGAAGACTTGCATTTATCTCTGAAATCTCCATCTCAAAGTTACCAGCTCCGATAGCGCAATGCAAAGCGCCAACATGGTCGTCTTCGAGCCAAATACATGACGAGATGGGGACGGATTTTCAAGATTAGCCTAGCAGCAAGTGCATCGATGCAATGCATCGCCATGCAATGGCGTCAAGTAAACTAATGTACTAAATCTTCAACATTTAACTTCGGATGTCAGCGAGTACATAATGGGTCAAGAAGCAGAATTCGGTATCCTTTTAGTGTGAGTTAAAACAGTGGTTAGGTAGGTACTCATGTAAGTAAGTTAAATCAAGATAATCGACATGTTAAAATGCCAATAATTTTCAAGTTTTGTTAAAGTTTTTACTAATTATAATGTAAGTACTTACATAACATGTTATATTATAATGCCAGTACCTACCCATGTATTTAACAGTAACAGAATTCAAGTGATTGTGTCAATGTAATTATGCCAGTATGCATCTTATCATCAAGTAGGTATCTAAATGTATTAAGTAACAAAGATTGAAATTCATGTCAGTTTTAGTACAAAATATGTTTTAGAGTAGTACATCTGACATATGTTTGCATGTAATTCAGTGAATTAGATCTAATGTGCATGAAACTTTCAAGATACATACTGGTTATAATAAATTAGTAGATTCTCTATTATGCAATCAAGATGCTGAATTATGTTTGTACTAGGTAATATACATACTAGTTGTATCGAGTTAACAGTGTTCTCCCCATGACCTAGACATGCAAATGTTAGGTAATTTCGACCAATGTCTATTGAAATATACACACTAGTTGTATTGAGTTAACAGATGCCCTCTTTATGACTTAGACATTCAAATGTTTGGTAATTTTAACCGATGTCTATAGAATTATACATACTAGTTTTGTTGAGTTAACAGATGTCCTCTTTATGACTTAGACATTCAAATGTTTGGTAATTTTAACCTATGTCTATGGAATTATACATACTAGTTTTGTTGAGTTAACAGTTGTTCTCTATATGATTGAGACTTTCAAATTCTTGATTTATCTCATGTAAATTGTACCACTTATGAGTGTTATGTAATTAAGTAGGTAGTTTCCTGCAGGACCTAAGTATAGGTATATATACATAATTATTGTATCAATTTCAGGTGATTTCTTGTTTCCCAAGTATTCAAAATGTCTGATGCCAAAGAGGAAAAATAATTAATTAAGCGACGTGCAAGTTATAAAGGTAGACTTACAGCATTTTCAAATTTCCTCAATGACCTTCATGAACTAGATGGGTCATTGACCCCACTTCAGGTAAGTGAGCTGCAGTTGCGGTTAGGTAAAATTGAAAGTTTATATCAACAATATGATGAAGTTCAATTGAAATTGGAGTGTATTGTCAGTGATGTGGATCTGCAAATCGCTGAACGCAATGAATTTGAATCAAAATATTTTAAAATATTTGCTAGTGGTCAAGAGTTGTTGTCACAACACAGCAACTCAAAGAATGCTACTGTTTGTAGTGAAAATGCTTCTCGAACTCATCAATTTGTTAAGTTACCTACAATTTCACTGCCAAAATACAATGGGTCATATGAAAAGTGGCTTGAGTTTCATGATACCTATGTCAGCCTTATACATTCAAACGAGGAAATTGATGATATTAATAAGTTTCATTACTTGCGGGCCTCTCTTGAAGGCACAGCTTTGGTGGTTATCCAATCAATAGAATTTTCTGCGAAGAATTATTTAGTCGCATGGCGGTTATTATGTGAGCGTTTTGATAATAAACGAATGTTAATACAAAACCATGTCACCTCATTGTTCAATATTGATACAATCAAAATGGAAACATCAGCTAGTATTAAGCGCTTGATAGATCAATTTAACAAAAATGTACGAGCTTTAGAATCTCTTGGTGAACCCACTTTTAATTGGGACACGCTTTTGATTCACATTGTCACTCTGAAACTTGATCAGAAGACATTTCGTGAATGGGAAGAGTGTAAGGGTAAGTTAGATAAAAATGAGAAAATAAAATTAAGTTATTTTCTTCAATTCTTGAGAAACAGAGCTGACTTGCTTGAAACTTTGGAAATGTCTCGGTGTGGTAAGAGCAACCAGAATGTAACCTCAAACTTTAAGGTAAAAACAATGGTTTCAGTAGCTAATACTTCATCGGATTCAGAAGTAGGTAATCTGCAATCAGTCAGGTCATGCCCTAAGTGTAATGGTTCACACCCACTGTATAATTGTTCACAATTTCGTGGGCTAAGTGTTAAGGAGAGATATAACTTGCTTGGTCATTTTAAAGTATGTTTCAATTGTCTTTGTCCTGGTCATTATGCCAACCGTTGCAAAAGGTCTGGTTGTAAAATTTGTAAGCGTAAGCACAACACTTTAATTCATGCTTCAAACTTTCAAAAGTCTGCAAATAATGTAGCATGTACTGAAACTAAGCATGTACCTGCTGCTCTTTCTGAGGTACAGGAATCCACAGATGTGACATTGACTTCATGCATGAATGCCCCTTTGGAACCAGAACAGGATGTACTTCTCTCTACTGCTTTAGTTAAGGTACTGGATAGGCACGGAAATGAGCACACTGTTCGTACTTTACTAGATTGTGCTAGCACATCCTGCATAATGTCAGAAAAGCTATGTCAGATTTTAGATTTACCTTTTATAGATGTTGATAAACCAATATATGGTATTAATAAAACAAAGACCAGGACATCAAAGATCTGTCGCATAAAGATGATATCATTGAATGAAAATTATAGGCGTGAGTTATTATGCTATGTTTTACCTGCAATAACAGATGAGATTCCTTGCAGGAGAGTAAATGTAGGTAACCTTGACATACCTTCCGACTTGAAGTTAGCAGATCCTTATTTTTATAAGCCATCTGACGTGGACTTGGTGATAGGTAGCAATGTATTCTGGGATCTTTTAGGATCACAAAAGGTTACACTTGGAGACAGGAAACCCATACTATGGGAAACTCGTTTGGGTTGGTTAGTTTCTGGCCCCATTAACAATGAAAATGTACTGTCTCCGCTGATATGCAATTTTACTCAATGTAACTTGGTCCAAAGTGACCTTGAATTTGACAACAGTCAAAATATGTTGGCCCGGTTTTGGGAAGTTGAGGAAATTAATCCTAAGTCATCTTACTCTAAAGATGAAAAACTATGTGAACAACATTTTATTGATAATACCACTCGATTAGAAGATGGACGTTTTTGTGTAAGAATACCTCTCAAGCAAGCACCTGAATTGTTAGGTGACTCATTAACTCGAGCAAAGCGTTGCTTCACCTCTTTAGAACGGAGGTTTAATCGAGAACCTGAATTTCATAAAATGTATGTTAATTTCATGTCAGAATACATTTCACTGGGTCATATGTCTGAGTGTCCAATAAAGTCAACTCTGTCACCATATTTCATACCTCATCATGGAGTCATTCGTGAACAGAGCACAACGACAAAATTAAGAACTGTCTTTAACGCTAGTAGCCCAAGTTCTTCAGGAGTTTCGTTTAATGATTTACAATTGGTAGGCCCAGTAGTTCAAGATGACCTTTTATCGATACTACTAAGGTTTAGGTTACATAAGTATGTTCTTGCCGCAGATGTGGAAAAAATGTATCGACAAGTCATTGTACACCCCGCAGATAGGCACCTTCAACAGATCATTTGGCGTGAGCACCCTTCACAACCCATTAAGTGCTACCAACTGAATACTGTAACCTATGGCACGGCCAGTGCTCCGTTTCTAGCGACCAGATGTGTTAAGCAATTAGGCATTGAGTGCAATGACAGAAAGATATCTGAAATTATTCTACATGACATGTATGTAGATGATCTTCTTACCGGCGATAGTCGTATCTCGGATGCTTTAAGCATTAAAGAAAAGGTTACAAGCGTGTTGGCTTCGGCTGGCATGCCATTACGAAAATGGAAATCAAATTGTTCAGAGTTAGTTTCATCTGATATATTAAAAAATCCTAAGAATTTGTCTGTTGACTTGAATATTGGTAATGAACAAAATAAAACTTTAGGACTAGGCTGGTTAACATCTTCTGATGAGCTCTACTTCTCCATCGATTGTTCGTCTGCCACAGAAAGTACCAAACGTGGAATACTTTCCATGATAGGCAGGATTTTTGACCCAATGGGTTTATTGGCTCCGTGTGTTATATTAATCAAAATTCTGATGCAAAAGTTGTGGCTGTTCAAGTTGTTCTGGGATGATCAGCTACCACCAGACATAGCCAGAACATGGAGTGAAATATTAGTATGCCTTCCCAAGTTAAATAATTTGCGTATTCCTAGGCTCATTCTTTGTGATTCATATAACATTCTGGATTTTCACATATTTTCGGATTCTTCTTTAAGCGCATATGGAGCGTGTTTGTACGTTCGTAGCACTAACTCAAGTGGTGAAATTTCGGTGCGTTTATTCATGGCCAAAAGTAGGGTTGCCCCCATAAAACCCATGACAATTCCGAGGCTTGAATTATGTGGAGCTTTGGTAGGCGTACGTTTATATCAAAAGGTTATAAGCTCTATTCGTGCTATGGTGAGAGAAACCACTTTCTGGACTGACTCAACTATTGTTCTTGGATGGTTAAAAATGCTACCAAATAAACTTCAGCCATTTGTGAGAAACCGTGTTGGAGAGATTTTGGAACAGACAAGCAACTGCAAATTTAGGCACGTACCCACGAATCTCAATCCAGCCGATTTAATATCACGAGGTGTTAGTAGCACTGACATTCATTCTCTTGATTTGTGGTGGTCAGGTCCTCCTTTTCTCAGCCTCGACAAATCACAATGGCCATCTTATCCAGATAAGCCAGAAGTAGACACGTTACCTGAATTACTTAACGAAGTTTCATTACTCATTTCAACAATTGTTACTAGTAATTTAATTGATTTCGACCGGTTTTCGAATTATTTGAGACTACAACGTGCAGTAGCTTACATGTTTAAGTTTGTAAGTCTTTGCAAAAGGCAAAAGGTTAACAAAGATTTTATTACAACTGATGAATTGCAAAATGCTTTAATTTTAATAATTAGACTTTCTCAACAGAGTTCATTTCCTGAATATGATATTTTACTCAATGATAAACATATTCCAAGAAAAAGTTGTCTATCTAAACTGAACGTTTTCTTAGATGAACATAAATTGATCCGTATTGGCGGACGTTTAGGCAATTCATCATTCGATTATGATAAAAAGTTTCCCATTCTAATACAGTCCACTCATAAATTTGCGAAGCTATTGTTTAAGTATGAGCATATTCGGCTTATGCATGCCGGCCCACAATTACTATTGGCCACCATTAGGGAAAGTTATTGGCCAATAGGAGGTCGTAACCTGGCAAAGGTTACCTACCATCAATGTGTCCGTTGTACACGCTTGAAGGGAAAAACTCTACAACCTCTAATGGGAAATTTACCTCAGGCACACGTGATGCCTGGCGGATATCCGTTTGAATGTGTAGGTGTTGACTATGCAGGTCCTATTTTATGTGCCAGTCGTCAAGGACGTGGCTGTAGGATGACCAAAGTGTATATTGCTATTTTTATTTGCTTTAGTACTAAGTGTATTCACACGGAACTTGTAGGTGACTTAACAAGTAACAATTTCATGTCAGCGTTGCGTAGATTTATATCTCGCAGAGGTAAACCTCGCGATTTATACTCCGATAATGGCACAGCCTTTGTTGGTGCTTCCAACGAACTTGGTAAATTTATAAAGAACAATTGCAGCTCTCTTTCTGATAGTGCGGCCAATGACGGCATTAACTTTCATTTTATACCACCTCATTCACCGCATTTTGGATCTCTTTGGGAAGCAGGAGTCAAGTCAATTAAGTTTCATTTAAATAGGGTATTGGCTAATTGTCATTTAAGTTATGAAGAGCTTAACACTGTTTTGACTCAGATTGAGGGGATACTGAATTCGCGCCCACTCTCTTCACTTTCTTCGGACCCTAACGACTTCCTGCCCCTTACACCCGGACATTTTTTAATTGGACGACCACTAGTCTCTCTACCATCACCAAACCTCCAGAACTCTTCTACCAGTCATTTGAACCGTTACCAAAGGATAGAACAACTAAGACAACATTTCTGGAGGAGATGGAGTAAAGAATATATTGGAGAGTTGCAACAACGTGTGAAATGGCGATCTAATCATGATTCTTTGAAGATTGATACCTTAGTTGTTGTAAAAGAAGATAATTTACCACCACTTAAATGGAGACTGGGTCGTATCGTTGCCGTTTATCCGGGTACTGATGGGATCTCCCGAGTTGCCGATGTCAAGACATCTACTGGAATCATCCGAAGATCTTTCAGCAAGATTTGTCCATTGTTAGAATCTTTGGGTTGAAAGCTTAGCTTCCAACGCCTGGGGGCATGTTTAGATGTGAAATTGTCTGTGGTAGGACTATTTCCCCACACTATGAAGTAATGGATTTTTCCCCTCACTAATGTTATGTCAAGTGTCATTCTCTTCCCTTCCTATTGCTGACTGTGTGAACATGTAATTTAATGTTATAATTTTAATAAACCGAAGTTCATAAGAAGACTTGCATTTATCTCTGAAATCTCCATCTCAAAGTTACCAGCTCCGATAGCGCAATGCAAAGCGCCAACATCTACAAAATACGGCGACGGAATGAAACTCGGTTGGTCTCAAGTGAAGGGCTATGGCAGGAATTAACAAAGTTATAAAATTTATTAAGTCTGAACTCTTTTGTTACTAGGTGTAGCTAAAGTGGATAGATAAAAATGGTGGTCATGTCTCAATCATGTGATAACCAAGATAGAATCATGTACGAAATATGGTAGAGCAATTTATTATTGACGTATCTGCAGAAAGTTCATCTGAAGAATGACAATAATTAAGATTACAAGAGTTGTAGTAGAATTATATGATTTATATGTTCTAGCGCATAAAATATATTCTATTACAATATTGGTTTATATCATAAACGCGAACAGAAAATTTTGTTACCAATATACTAAGTATGCAAATTTAATCATAAAATATGAACGTCATTTTTTCCACAGTAAATTTTAGAAGTATTCAATATGAACGGGCCTTTACAATTTCAAAACAAGAACAAAGGCATTGACCAATAACGGCAATGACTCATCTCACTCTGTCAATATCGGAAATGTGCGAGAGACATACGTATATACAAGTACAAGGTGGGCCAAAAGAAATCACCCTATTGGAAGATGCTCTCATTTTTGCAAATGGCCGCCAATGTCAAATCTGCTTTGACGTTTGTGGACTAGACAGATGCAGAATACAAGTGAACAAGCCATGGAGCGAGACACTCCCCAAGAACGCGGAATAATCATGTTTACTGTTTGCGTAACAATTCGTCTGTGATGTTGGCGCAGCGCGAATTCCGTAGCCGATTCCCCGGCACCGACACCGACTGCGCAAACACTGCGCAGTTTGGCCACCAACCTTGAAGAGTATGGGACCACACGAGACTTTGCCAAGAGTGGCCGGCCCCGGAGCGCCCGTTCTGCCCAGAAATCGCCGCTTTTGCCTAGGATCTCGAGCTGTCGCTGGAAACATTGACCAGACGCCGTGCCACGCTATTAGCTATCAGCCGGACGTCCCTAAGGCAAATTTTGGTCAAAAACCTACGCATGTTCCCGTACAAAGTGCAGTCCGTGCATCAGCTGCTGCCTGCTGACCGCCAAACGTGCGTAACCTACGCCCAAGCCATCCTCAATCTCAAGGAAGAAGAGGATGATTTTTCGACCAAAATCATAATGAGCGATGAGGCTCATTTCCACTTTTTTTGTGAGATTTTTTGAAGGCTCGTGTTTACGTGAACAAACCCGAGACTCTGGAAGCCCTCAAGGACAACATTTGACACGAGTGCGAGAATCTGACGCCCGAAGTTCTCGCCGAAGTGATAAAAAATTGCATGAAACGAGCCCGTATGGCGATCAATTGTGACGGGGCCCGTTTGGCCGATATAATCTTCTCAACTTGAACAATAAAATTCTAAAGGTTCAAATAAACATAATAAAAAAACAGATTCGACGTTTTTCATTTAGAAAAAAAAAGAGAGCCAAACAACATCGGATGACTTCTTTTGGCCCACCTTGTATATACGTAACACGTATCTCCTCGCTTCGCTCGTCGTCGCACCTATAGTTTTTGCACTAGACGAGTCATTTTATGAATAACTTAAGTATTAGCCAGTACGTTATGTGTTGCTTTTATTCAGGATGCAAGTTAAATGGCGGCGTTCAGTAAAAAGACTGGGCTGTTTCTTCCGGGTGTAGTCAGACTTGTACACCGAAGGCTTTGTCACAAATACAATATATTTGTTGCATATAATTAGTAAAGAATCTATTTTTTTATTACATTCGTGATACTTCGTTCTTTCTGATAATGTCTAGTGTCCTAGAATGCCAATGAATCTAGTGTCTTATTATTGTAAGTCTCATATTGTCCAGTGTCATGAGCGTCCGTTATCAAAAGATCTACTTATAAAAACGTCTAGTCCTAAGTTTCCTATTGTGCGATGTTTGTATATACATATCTAATACAGCGCTCACAAAAAAAAACACAAGGATTCCGCCACTGCCAAGCTATCTACTATGTTATTTCAGCAAATGCTTAATTTTATTTTTTATAATTGTAAAACATTTTGGGCCATAGACATAGTTCGTCGTCATAGTCTTCCTCATTCTCGTAGTCGTCATAGTCAAGTTATAAACGTTTCATATTAAGAGTAAGTATATTTTAAAGCTGGGAACTGTGAAATGTGTTAAAATGAATGACATTTCCTTCTTTTCAAAGTTTACTAAAAACGCGACGACAAAGGCTACAAAAGCCTATTTAATTTTTAAATTCTCACTTTCACAGCAGGAAAAGGGTATCGTTGTTACGTCTGTCAATTTAAAACCCCCGTTCGCCATTTGAGATTTTTGCTACCTCCCTTTTCATCTAGGAGAGTAAACATGAAAAGGTACAAAAATCGCGCTTACAAAATATAGAAGTGGTACTTGTCATAGAGATATACATATAGATATGGCTATTGAAACAAACGAATTTGCATTGAAAATTATGCCATGAATATCACTCTTTCTAAAGCTCCCCTTAACCATATGTTACGTGTAGTAAAATTTCACAAATATATTTTTTTATGTCATTGTGACATGGTCAAGACGTACCTGATGTTAAGCGGTTACCTCTACCTATGACAGATGTATTTCGACACAAGTGATGATTGCGTCCATCACCCAGAGACAGTGGTATCTAGGCAGGTTTGCATGGTGGTAGGGCATTTTGCGAATGCCCGCCTGGCTAGCTACCACCCTCAAGTAGAAAATCTGTCGCCAAGCACTTAACGGTGTGTTCCAGCAGCTGTTATTGAGAGCCAGTAATTCTAGGTTAGCCTGAACAACATCTTCGACCACATCATAAGCAATATCAAGCATAAAAAAAAGGTGTGCATTCGCAAAATGGCGTCCACCATGCGGTAAAGCTCAAGCCGAAGGGATCAATCCATAATGGACCTGCAGTACAGCAGTGCATAGCTATCACCGCTCGGCTATCACTACTTCCAAAAGAAAACATCCAAGTATGTACATTAAAATCATTCTTTAGGATCATACCTCTGTGGTGAGTCACTATAGTCAGCTTTGACGATAGTAAAGTACAACAAGTACATCACTACATAGTCAAAAACATCCCTCAATACACTCTGAATTCTGACTAAGAATCCCGATAACAGTTAGTATAATTCTTAGTTAGAATCCTGAGTACGTACGCTGCACTCGTAATTAAATTATGAAATATTACTCGGGATTCAAATTCAAAAAACTTACAGCAAAAAAGAACTCTCTTGTTGTACATACAACAATATTTATAATTGGCCTTATTTCTTTCAAGGATATTGCAAATGAATTAAATGTTTTCTTTCCTTTAAAGTTTGTAAGCTTATCGCAAGTAGATAGGCATATGCTTCAAAGATGTATAATATCAATTGATACGGTATTCTTAATATTGATTTTTGGTATTATTCGATAGTTTTTACCAATATCTGTTCACCATATCCTTACGAAGTAAATAATATGAATCGTAGATACCAGCAAAGAAAAAATACGAAATGTAAATGGAAAGAGAAAAGTTAATGATCTTTTTTATAGTTTGCAGGTCGACCCTGCTGTTTCTGAATTAAAAATGTTAATTCTCCGCAGTGGTGTCAGTTGCGACATTGATAATTTGGCAGATTTTGTGTACGTAATGGTATTACTTTTTTTTATTCAATAATAGGACTTTTTACACGACTGACCAAAAAGGAGTGTTATGTTTTCAGGGTTCATGTATCTATGTAGGTTTGTGTGTTTCTTTATTCCATCATAACTTTGAAACGGCTTAACTGATTTTAATGTGTGAGATATCATTATGTACGTCTTTGTAACCCAAGTGACATGAGGTACATAAAAAAAACAAACTGGCGGATTTTACACGCCACATTGTGAGAGTAATCTTTTGTTTTATTTGAAAGCCATCAAACATTGTATCAAGCTGTAGAGCTTTTAAAACAATTTCATAAATATACATAACTTGCAGTTTTAATTTCAACCGGTGGATAAAACGTTTAACGATAATAAATAAATTGCAGTCGGGTTTATTTCATTTTTCATTAATTTACACATTTTAAACGACAAGCTAGAGTTATAAAGGCTTATTCAAAAAAATGTGGATTACCAAAGCAGGATGGTTGGTATCTTAATGCGGGCCTGAGCTTCATCGGATATGTAAAGGCATTTTACGCTTAGATAGCCACTTAACTTAGGAAGAAAATCTGTCGCCAAGCTCTTAACAGTGTGTTCCGGCAGCAGTCCTTGAATGCCAGAAATATTACAGGTACATGAGACTTAACAACTGTAGGTCTCCGTGTGACGGGTGCAGTGCAATTCGTCACATGTCAGAATGCATCGGTTATAGGCAGAGGTTTATCCGCTTAAAATCAGGTGGGCCTCGTGCATCTTTCATCACAATCACAAAAAAAAATAAAAAAATCGGTGCTTGTTAAATTACAATACTTTGTATATAAGCACCCATTTTCCACACTCAAACATTAACGACGCTACCAAAGCAGTTAAAATTTACAGCCATTGTATCCTGCTCCGCAAAAAGAACACAAAACCCAAACAAAAAACCAGCAACCAAAGTAGATTTATAACAAAACGTTGCCAATTTAGAGACATTACCGATGCCATGCATTGTGTAAACGGCTAAAAGATGCAAAACACAGGTTACTCCGGAATTACTTTCGTGAAACAAATTCCCTAACAGAATGCTTCGAAGGAAGTTTAATCTTCGGGGCGCACTTTGAATTTCAAATTTCAAAGACTTGTAATAGAAGGCTTGGAATGGACGGAAAATCGACATCATCCTACCTTTGTCCCACTTAGGTAGGGTAGAAACAACATGTTTACCTTACTTCAGTAGCGACTGTGTACGAGACACAGTATTTATGGGGCAGAAACGATATGTGAGTAATTAATAGAACTTGGTTTCTAGACAGCTGTAAGCTTATTTTAGTTAATAATACGGAATAACCCACGTGGATAAGTCAGTTAGCTCTGACTATAGTTTGAACCATTTGGTGGTCTTATCCAAGGAGAGCTCGGGACGCCCGCGTTGACGTCTCGCTCAGCACTTGTTATAATAACATCTATAAACATCTTTTCAAAAATTGCAGTGAAATATATACCCGTCAAAATAGGTCTAAGTTTGTAAGTCTTTTACTTGGCCCTTCTGCCCGAAAGGATTTATAAAAATAAGCGAAACGCTTATTATAATACGTCGCAATCAATTTATATCTGTTTACCTAATGGCATAAAAATACTGTCGGAAATAAATTAAAAAAGATTGACCGTATGGCTAAATAATTGGTTGTATAGCGTTAAGGAATTCAAGTAATATAAATGTATAAATTAAATTACTAAAAATATAAGACTAATTTAAGTTGCAATGGAACTGCATGAAATACTCGTATTTGCACGTCTGCTTGCAGACAGAGTACAACTGTGTGTAATTATATTTTTAAGGTCTTCTTTACTTGTATGAGTGCGTCGGATGAAATGCAACTATACCCATTTATACTACATAGCAATAATGTTCGCATTACTGTCGTTCGGTTTGAACGGTATCGGTGAAGTTACAGGCACGTTGGACTTAACTATTTTGTGTCTCAAGGCGCAGTGTATTTCGTCACTTGTGGAGAAATGCATCTGTTATAGGCAGAGGTTCTACTGCTTTGCATCAGGTTGGCATCAGACTTAGTTCCGTCAGAAGCACATACAAAAAGCATGCTCACATTTAAAAAGTTTTGTCTTCAGTTTTATAGCTGACCTGCCTGATATGAGCCCTCCACTGAAATTATTGTTGCTTATCAAGTGCAAATGGTGATAATTCTCACTACCAAGTGATATTAACACCGTACAATAGTAGGTCATAATATCATAATATGATGGCATGCTTTGGCATTGATGAATGCCATGACAAGTATTTCTGCTACTCGAAGGAGTTTTTAAGAGTTTAAGGAGTTCCTATCAGCCTAAGACGCCTGATTGTAAATAACTACCGAGTTTGTATTCCGTTTTACCACGTGGTAGGCCTCCATGGAGAAGTCTATCTTGTTGGGTAGGGTACTACCGCAGTGTCTGGTGTCCTGCCTCTAAGCACAGTATGCAAGTACTACAAAGGCGTAAAGGATAGTGGAAAAAGTGAAATAACTGGACGAACGGGACATAAAAACAATAACGTGACGAGACGCCTACCCTCAGGGAGGTAACTTCTCTATGAAGTCACTTTATATCAAAATATAAACATGAAGTCAAAGTTTCTAGGCAGGAATAAACAGTTTGCATGATGCAATGAAAATTCCTGAAAGAGCTTAACCTTTAAGCTAAGTAAGATCTTATGATATAAACATCCTTTTTAACGGACTTCCAAAAAAGAAGGAGGTTCAAATTGTCGTTTTTACGTTTGTTTCCTCAGAGCTTTTTACTGGGCGAACCGATTTTGATAATTCTTCTTTAATTTGAAAGCTGATGCTTTCGCTTGGTCCCATTTCAATTTCATCAAAATCGGTCAAGCCGTTTTTGAGTTACATTCCAATAACTGAAAAATATTTACCTATCTTGATCATATAGTCGTTGACAACTAATGAAAGGGTGTTGAAGTCGGTTCCATTTTTTTGTTATTTTTTTTATCTATAACTAAGAATTATGAAAGTGCACATCCTCTTTGTTCTCACGTACAGTGCATTCACCGGGTCTGTGATAGCTCATCAGAAGTCTATTCAGTTTCAAAATAGGTTAGTAAGTAACTTTGAAATTGTTGGAATTAAGCTCACTCGTTATATCAATGTTTAACATGTTGTAAACTGCGCTGCAGAACAAATACCGCTTATGCTCTAAGAGAAACATGTACTTCTGCCGTCCTGAAATGTTAAAACTTTTGCCACTCAGTACTATGGCTAGTTAATATGCAGGAACAGGTTTGATCACGAATTTCGCATGACTGATAAAATATGAGTTGATAAATAGTAAATCTAGTAAGAATCAAGTAATCGAGTAAGAGCTAATAGTAAATCTTCAAAACTTGAGACCCACACTGCTGACTAGCTTTTTATTTCCGGTTCAAAGCAGTACGCCAAGGTTTCGTCACTTGTAGGGATATTATAGACAGCCTATGACTGTCCTCTATTATTTAACAGAGGCGTATGAAAATGTTTCGAATTAGGCTCATTCTAATGCCTGATACAATATAAATTTACTGACTTGTGATAAATATATTTATTTGTCAGATTCAATCAGTCGTCGTCGGATATTAAAAATGAATTCTGTAATCGCAGTCGCCGGTCGACCTTCTATAATGTCTTCGAACCACGAGTACACAGAGATGCGATATCCCCATATTCTTCATCACTAAGAGGCAAATTTGTCACCAAGCACCTAACCGTGGGTTCCGGCAGCAGTCCTTGAGAGCCAGATAAATTACAGGCACATGAAACTTTAACAACTATGTCTTTAGAGCGCAGTGCAATTCGTGACTCGTGACGAAATGCATTTGTTATAGGCCGAGGTTAGTCCGCTTAACATCTGGTGGGCCTCGAGCTTGTTCTGTCATAATAACTTAAAAAAAACTAAATGCTTATTCAAGTCTCTAGCAACTCTCTTGTTAACTTAAATCACAGCGAAAATCATAAAAAATCATTGGGCGAAAATTTTCACGACTTAAATTCATTGCGATTGCGACACACAACGTTTTTAAAGATGCCACAATGAGAAAACAAATGACAGTCACCCAAATTAATACTAGCATGTTTCTAGAGAGTTCCGATTTCGAATTCCGTAACAGCTTTTTTATTTGTTTTATTGTAAGTGGCCGGTTCTAGAAAGATTCAGTATGCCGACGTATAAGGATTCTTATATTAAAACAATACGTCACGATAACAAACCTGAAGATATTCTTTATATAACCTATTACCAACACGTGTGAGAGTAAACTCCAAATAATTTTACTTATTATCTCTCATAATTACCATCGTAATGAACGCGATAAATTATCTTTCGCACACAAAGTACAATTAAGCACGCTAGGGATTTAGTTGTTGTAGTTTTGCCGGATAGTGTCAGTTAAAATACGGATAATATATACAAAATGTATCGGTTTTGTATGAATATTATCTATTTCAGACGATGTAATGAAACTAATAAGTCGCTCACCTATTGTTAAGCTTCACGGCTGTCGATTAAAGTTATGGTGTCATACCGTTCTCGTTTTGCTTGACACTGCACTGCGCTCATCACTCAGTTAGTTCTGACGTCTCGTTCGCCAAGTAATTTTACCTGCTACAGATCTCTACTCACTTAAGTACAGTAGTGTTTATTTTTTACGGGACAATGACGGCACCCTCACGAGGCCCACCTTATGTTAAGCGGTAACCTCTGCCTATAACAAATGCATTTCATCTCAAGGGAAAAATTGCACTGCCTTCATCACCCTGAGACAAACAATCTTTAAGCCTCATGTGCCCGTAATTTATTTGCTATCAAAATCTGCAGTTCTTAGTGCTGGATGCAATTCCGCAAAAGTAAATTCACGCAGTCTTCCTATTAAAAAATATCCTGTTAATATAGTAATTAAACAACTCTAATTCAATTCAATTCATTTATTTGCTTGAGTACGCGTACAAAAGATATAAAATATCTAGGAAGTACAATAGTTTCACCATAAACAACCTCGTACGAGGTGTGCAAATGTCAATTAAATATATTATACAATGAAATTGAGACCTAATAATAATAACGATGTCAAATATTTTTTTAAATTGTCATAATCTATGTAATATCTAATTACTAAACGGTTTAAATCGCGTATATTTGTCATTATTTTTGTCTCGACGTTTCAAACACTTTGCAGTGATCGTGGTCACGGGGTGACTAATTGGTTTTATTTGTCACATGGGTTATTAAGAAATTGTTTGGTCTACCGTCAGAAAAAAATCCATTTAAAGTTGTTTAATTACTATGTGTAACAATCGCGAATACCTAAGACAATCCTGTTAATATGTTCACTATAACAAACAAAACACTCATATAAACCATATTGCCAGATATCTGGCAATATGGTTTATTACTCACTCATTAGGAAGTGTCCGGACACCCCAACCCTACCGTACATAATTACATTTTGATTGTAATAACCATCACACAAACACGGCGCATTGTACATAATACGTCACATCCGGCAATTTCCAAGTTATGAAATAACTTTTAAAATTACTTTGTTACCAACAATCTCGCTTGGCATGAGTAATAATGTCTTCTGAACTCGAAGAATTTCTTACAAACCTTTGTTTTTGTTCATGTTGAACGATGAAAGTTAATTTGTAAGGTTTTACGGCTTTTAATAAGCTTAGGTAAGATATATTTTGTCTACTACGCAGGTTGTGAAAAGAGCCCTCTATCGAAAAGTTTTGACTTTTGCAAGTGCTAGCTTTAAGTTATGGCTTACTAGCTGTGCCCCTCGTACCTATTCAATGATGAAAAGTGATGATGATGAAAAGTATCATATGTACCTAAGTATTATATATCCATGATCTATATCCCAAGTTTCATATACATCACATAGGTACATACACATTCTCTCGCTCAAAACCTATCATGATTATAATAATAAAGTGTGACAAGCTGCGCCTAGCATTTTCGTTCGAAACGTGATGATGGTAATTAAAAATAATCCTATATTATGTTAATCCACTGCCTATCTTCATTCTAGGTTTAATTCATATTCGTGGAGCAGTTTTAGTCTGAAACAAATACACATTCACATCGTCACATCCCCACTCACTCACAAACTTTCACATATATAATATTAGTGTGCTAGCATTCAAATTAAAATGTTAACGGATTCAATTCGCTAAGTGATAAGTATTTTGATCGTATTTTTGAGGTTATCGATTTTTTATGCTTATTAGGGTATCGCAGGCAGTGATTTGAAATATTTAGATTAGTTATATCCGAACACCACTGCTCTAAAAGCTTACTAGAATTTACCTATATACATACCTACGCACATGTATATGCAGTTTATAATGACAAGGAAAGAACGTTCAAATATTATGCGTCATATCTGTTGTTAGAAAGAGATAAATAAGCAATTCGTGTTACCACCGAACCGCCACGAGACGTTCCGATCACCATTATGCTGCGATCTCTTTCACTCTCTCACACCAAACGATACACATATCTCGCTCATCCATTTCATTGAGATTAGTTCCTAAGATAAAACAAAATGACGATATTTTCTATTTCATCAATAAAAGCAATAATTACGCGTGAAATGAAACAGTTTTCTTATCTCTCACAGTGCCTGTATAATTGGTGCAGAGTCTAAAGACACAAGAAAGGCATATTGTCCACAGATTATTCCTAAAAAAGACGATTAGCGGCGATGTATTCACCGGACGCTTGGAAGTGCAAGACTGGTAGTGACTCAGGTGATTACCCTGAATTCGTCTAGTAAATATGGAGGCCATACAACACATCTACAGGTAAAAAAATCTTAGATCGCAGGTTCATCTTCAAGCATGAATCCAATCATAAGTCTAGATCTTTTGCATGCTTGAATGGAGAATTACCATCCGCAAGGAGTTATTCTAATGCTCAGCTGTAAACGATGTATTTTGCTAATAGCGCTAGGTTATGTTATGATAAATGTTTGATTTAAAATGTCTAATAAACATTTTATGATAATTAGCAGATTCAGGTGTTACATTGCGGAAAACCATATTAAGTAATACCTAATAAATATACAACATGTAGAAAATCTGTCGCCAAACACCTAGTGGTGTGTTCCGGCAGCTGTCCTTGAGAGCCAGTAATTCTAGGTTAAACTGAACAACATCTTAGACCACATCATCATTTACCATCAGGTGAGATAGTGGTCAAAGTCTAACCTATCAGGCATAATAAAAAACCCTAATGAACATAAAATAGACATACATAATTAGTCTATGGGTTTCAAACTAGGTGCAGCCTATATCTTGGTAGGCCATGCAGTTTAGATATTTCTAAATTCATTCTTCACAATTCATTTTCATTATAAATTAAGAGCACATTCATCTTGTATTCATTTCGATCAACAAGATTCATTAAAAAACTTAAGACCCGAAGGCTATGACGTAAGCTCAAGCTGTCGTAGTAGCGCTTTGTGATATAACTTTTTAAGTACCGTTTCTGCCTAAGGCCCTCCCGAAGTGCCCTGAGTTGACGTCTGTGTCTTGTAAAATTAAGACCCCTTTATATGACATCATTTATTTAATAGCATAAGAATGTTTATGTCAGAAAAAAATGGCTATACCTAAAAGCTAATACTTTTTCCATACCGCTACTTTGCCCGCATGTAAATCGGTTTTATATCGCTTACTCGTGGACAAATGAATAAATGTTTATCTGGATAAATTTTATTTAATATCCTATCTACTGGATTAGGTATTACCCCCATGTCTTCCAGTGGTTGGTATAAGAGGCGACGGGAAAAATCCCGAAGGTGGAAAGCATCGCCTTCTGAAGAACTGACAACTTCTACTGCAGTCCCTAAGACGCCTGCCCAGCGTGGGGATAGTGGCAAATTCCCCCCATTGGTGGCCTTGTTCAACGGTGGACATTCCGGTTGATGTGATGAATATCCTAGTTCAGGACCCAGAGGACTTGCATACTAAATTTCAACAAACCATTCTGCTGTTTCTAATGTAACTGGCGACAAACACTTTCGCATTAAAGATATCAAAGCATAATTATGTTACAAAAATTATCAGAAATTTGGAGATGTATTGAAGCAGTGATAGCCCATTGGCTTATGGACTACCGCGCAGTGCTGTGCATGATTCGTATCCCACCGCGTTGCATGGTAGAATATATTTTTCCCACCTGGCTATTATCTTCATGTGGAAAAACTGTCGCCAAGAATCTAACGCTGTTTTCCAGCTTAAGACCCAGTAATTCTAGGTTAGCCTGCACAACATCTTCGACCACATCATCACTTACCATCAGGTGAAATACTAGTGAAATGCTAACCTATCAGCAAAAAAAAAACAACTTTATGTATATTATTACATATCTAATGGTTATGGCCGGCCACTGTGATACATATTATTTTTAGTACTTTCAACTAGCAATTAAAATATTTTATTCCATTAACTTTTTACAAGAAGACTTGCAAAAATATTTGAAACTGGGGCCAATCACTTAATTATCACCAATGAAAACTATTTGGGCGGTAAATTGGTGTCACCCCCCGCATACTGCTCCCGCCCCGCCCGCCCAACTTAAAATATTTTCCAATAACTTTGCCGGGAACCAATTAGCTACAGTCCGCTTCATTCCGGTAGTCAGTCCGTAAAACAAATAAAGATAGACATGACTTTTACATATGGATACTAAATATATAATATTATACTTAACATGTTTTATTTGAATTTGAAGTGTGAAGTAAGAGTCTACAATTACGGGCTATAGAACGAAAAAAAAATTAAATGATTGTATTCCATTGTATAACGTATTAAAAAAAACAGTCTTCAAACTACCGGTGGAATAGTCTATGGTTCTTTTATGTGTATAAAAAAATTATATACTGTGTTGGGATGGAACCTTTCTTGTATGAATCCAACTCGCGTTTGGCCAGTTTTTACCTGTTTTTCTTTTTCAATGGATTGATAAACACCTTTAAAATCTGAACCTATAATACAGCACCGTTCTATGTTCAATAAACTCTTTGTCTCTCCTGACTGGGGCAAGAAGGGACACTGACAAACAGTTGAAATATTTCAGGCAGGGTAACACTGGGGGCGAAGCTTGCAGAGGTCGCAGGTTAAACTTCCGGCAATGGTCCTTTCAGACAACGCAGTGGGGTCATTTTAACAATGGCGTGTTCGTTAGTTTTGTTCATTGAGAAACAATGAATGCCAATGTGACGTGACCTTGTTTACAACTTTGATGACTTAGCGTTTGTATATAGTACTTTCTATACTATACATAATTTACTATACATAATATACTATACTATACATAATTTTTCTTTACTATACATAACCATATACAGGGTTATTGGAAAAATAAAAATATTAGAATGTTACAATGATTTATTATTCTGTGCATCTAGGTACAAAGGATATTATATATGTAATATAATAGGTACAGAACGTTCCACCATGGTTCCATTTGGCATACAGACATTAATTTATACTCGTTAGCTCATAAAATTACACAAACAGTTATAATGACATTAACATTACACATCTTATAAATTAATAATACCTAATAGTGAAATACAATTTTCATTAAATGTAAGTAAAAAATGTTTTTTTTCTCACATAATTATTATTAATTAAGCATTGTGATAACGAGCAGTAGTCAGTACCATGGTCGTTGCATATATTATACATTTTAATTTAAGATAACCTTTATTATTATCCAGTGACATATATTTATAGAACGTAATTATTATATACTTAACGGTTATATAAAGATATATAACCGTTATATAAAAATCACGTGTCACTTTGTTTGTCCGCGATGAACTCCTAAAGTACTGAACTGATTTTAAATTTGATTTGCACACTGTATGCAATTTGATCCAAATTAAAAGATAGAATAGCTTACATCTCAATTTATAGTCGTAATTACCCGTGCGAAGCCGGGGCGGGCCGCTAGTGTATGTATAGTTTATAGCAGTATAAAAAAAGTCAAATATAAATATTAAATTATAAAATAAATTAAGTAAATAATTTATTTTATAACTTTATTTTAGGTAAATAATAGTAAAAGATCATAATCATTAATAATGAAATGTTAAATAGTAAATAATTGTAAAGCAATAACATTCATATTTTTACTATCAAGGAATTCATTACTATTATAATAAGTTTCTTGGTGTAAGTCATTGAGTAGGTTTTTGAATATAGCGATGTCATTTTTAGGGTTCCGTACCCTAAGGGTAAAAACGGGACCCTATTACTGAGACTTCACTGTCCGTCCATCTTTCACCAGGCTGTATCTCAAGAACGGTGATAGCTAGACAGTTGAAATTTTCACAGATGATGTATTTCTGTTGCCGCTATAACAACAAATACAAAAAGTTGGCCAAGCGTACGGAACGCTTCGCACGCGAGGCCGACTTGCACTTGGCCGATTTTTAGAACTGATATCTGATGGTATTTTGTTTAATATTATATTGGTGCCTTACAGAACACACCCATTCCCAGCAACTTGGTTGACTTTTCAGTCACAAAACCTTCAGCTCACAGAGCCTCCATAGTTTTTAGGATTGTTGTAAGAATCGGAATTTTAAAAACCTTTTCCAAGCTCCAAGATCACCTAAAAAATATTATCTTGCGCGCAGATTTCGAATAACAAACAATTTTTGTCTGAGCTTGTACGGTGAAGATATATAAGTATTAGGAATATAAACAAAAACCACGTATAATCTATGATAGCTTTTGATTCAAACCAAGCAAGTTGAAATGACAAAACAAAACACAACGAAAAAGCTTGGAACCAGGTCCAGATTTTAATTAACAGTCATGAATAGTTTTAACATGAAATTCCAACAAAGGAGTTTCTTTTTTTAGCTTATTTCGCTAAAAAGTTTCCAGTGGCACATTCGAAAATTTTTGTTGAAAAAATACAAGTTGGAAGTTGGGAGCGTCACATGTGCACGGGAGCTGAGTTATTGTTTTATATTAAATTTTCTGTGTAATTCTCTCTGCACAGTTATTACGTAAAGTGAATTTGCGACTGGTGTCTAGAGATCTAGGGCTTTTATTATGTATATTATTGCCAACAAAATTCTGATTGAAAACTTTGAATTACGATTTCGCTTTCACTTATGTTACTAACTGAACTTGTTATTTATTGAAGTCCATCAGGTAATTACCGCTTTAGTAAGGAATAAATGTGAATACGTAACGTAAAACCGCCATTTTATATGACTTTGATAAAATTTTGATCGAATTACATAATTGGCCTACTGAATTATTTCGCCGAAGTTACTTTATTCCATATAAGCAAATGGCTGTAATAAGGCGCAATTCTTATGGTTTTTTTATGTTATTGTGACGGAACAAGCTCAAGGTCCACCTGATGTTAAGCGGATAACCTCTGCCGAATTGCACTGCGGCCGTCACCTTGAGACAAGTATAAGTAAGTACAGTCTCGTGTGCCTGTAATTTCACTGGCTCTCAAGGACTGCTGCCGGAATACACAGTTAGGTGCTTGGTGACAGAGTTTCGACTTTAGGGTCTAGCCAGGCGGGTATTCGCAAAATGCCCTTCCATCATGCGGTAAAATAATAAAAGGTAATGTATACAAGTTTTAATTAAACGAAAGCAACTACTTACCACATTTGACGTTAAAGGAGGTTAAGGTACAATCATAGAATATAGTTAGCAGCGTTTAATACAAAGCTCTCAACATCTCTACTGAAATTCTCCAAGACGCCTACAATACGTTTGAAGTTACCCCGAATTTTGGTATCGCTTATATTTTATGGCTAGCTATCAGGGCTGTCTGCCACTATTTTCCCCTACGAATTCTTGTTAGTAACGTCACGTCTTGTAAACTAATGAAAGCGCAAAAATCACAATTAGCTCGTTGTCGTGTGCTTTATTTACAGTAATAATCCTTCAATGTGTGTACTGACTGGCCCGCCTAGCTACCACCCTCAAGTAGACAATCTGTCGCCAAACACCTAGGGTTGTGTTTCGACAGCTGTCTTTGAGAGCCAGTGATTCTAGATTAGCCTGAATAACATTTTCGACCACACAAACACTTACCATTAGGTGAAGTAGTGGTCAAAGGCTAGCCTATCAGATATAAATAAAAAAGTATAAGTGTTTATACCGATTTAGCATTATATATTTCCTTGTACTACATAGAAATAATTAAAGGTTAATTAGATTATACGTAAAAGTCCCGATTCTACAACTACTGATATCCATTAATCACAAATTAAAACAAGAAAAACAGTTTATTAGAAGTAAAAAGTTCCAGATCTAAAAATAACAAAGCCAACAGTCAAAAAATATTAAAAAGAATGTATAAAATATAAAGTGGTGAAATTTTGCTAAATGCAGATTTCAGTTGTAATAAATAACTTTTTAGCAACTGCTTACGCAATCACGGCACCGCAAGGATCTTTTCATTCCGAATGTGAAGTCAGCGGAATTGGCGCTGAATGCAGCGCTTATGAAGACGCACTGCACCGTCTTGTGGCTTCAAGCGTTTTTTATTCTAGAACTTGCCGCTTCAAGTATTTTTATTCCGCTTTATGTTTAAACTGCTTATATTTCAGAATGAAGCATTGCATTTTTATTTGCATCTCTTTTGCGGTCTTGACTTTATGAATATGTACCTTATAATTTGTTTAATATGTGAAGTATCACTTAAAAGCTCACAGTTCAAATATTTTTTTATGCGTGTTTTTGTGCGTAACCTACCGGTTAGCCTTTGATCACTATGTCACCTGATAGTAAGTGATGATGTGGTCGAAGATGTTGTTCAGGCTAACCTAGAATTACTGGCTCTCAAGGACAGCATCCCGAACACACTGTTAGGTGCTCGGCGACAGATTTTCTCCTTGAGGGTGGTAGTTAGCCAGGCGGTCATTCGAAAAATGCCCTACCATCACGCTATAATGACTGCCATCCTAATACAACAACCGGGACCAACGGCTTAACGTGCCCTCCGAAGCACGGAAGCGCTCAGTATTAATGTCACCTGCGGTTATCCATCCAAGTCATGACCGAGGTGGACGTTGCTTAACTTTGCTGATCGGCTCAGAATGGCTAAGCAAACTTCGCTACGAGCGCTTCAAAAATCTACTTGAGAATCTTGTACTAGGCGAACCTGTGAAGCAGGACCCGCGAAGGTTCCTTATTTGTTGTACAAATAGTCATGGTGCGTTTTTAAACTGTCACAGCCATTGAAACTATAGTTGATGAATAGATTCAGGCGTTACTTTGCGGAAATCAATATTTAATAATCGCTCTGAGCGATAAGACCGCCCATTGATACACCTGGCTTTATGTTTTAGTAATAAGTTTATAGTCGTTATTACGGTGTTGTCAATAAAGAGTTATCTATCTATCTATCTATCTAATAATAAAAAATATATATTTTTTATTAAGAACAATAAATTAATATTTTAATAAAACACTTAAAATGTATACAAAAATATATTTAGTGACGATTCCGCCTAATTTTCCTGTTAAGCCGACGTGACGTCACAACCGCCACGCAGCCAAACCGGAAGCATTTTTGTATAGTATCGTAGTATTTTGTATAATAACGGCACCGCTGGTAAAAAAATGTACGTAACACTTGATATAAATGACAGAATATTTTAATGTATAATAATTTAATGTATTTTATTGCTTAAAAAAAAAACCTATATTTTTAGGAATAAATACTAATATTTGTACACCTGCTTGCAGGTTGAATGCATTGCTATATATTTTCCTAACATCTGAAATTGTAATTATTGTGCATTCTGACAAATAAATGATTGATTGATTGATTGATTGATATAAATGAGAATAAACAATTTCGTATATATATATATATATATATTAAAATTAATATTAGCATTAATATTTGAAGACCTTACAACTATGAATTTATTTGAATTTCTTAGTTAAATTGAGCAGCCTGATGTTAACTTCAGTATAGATCTTCAGACACATCATCTATAACATTTGAAAATGTATATACAAATTTCGTCGACAGTAGTTACATATACAGTCGCATACGGAATATTCCAAATGGGGAAATTGAATTGAGTTGAAAATTGAAATTTTCTCAATGGCGTCGCCTCTGGGTTCGCTTGTATGCGAGCGGAATCATAAAATTTATATATTTCATCATATTCGTTATACATTGGAGAAACATCTTGTAGAAGACATTTTTTTAGTGTTATAGTTATAATGTATTTGTTGTTTGATTTAAACACACGTTAAACAGTGTTGACAGTAAATTCAACCCGGCGCCAATGACGCTGGGTCATATTGACTCGAGGTGATTTTAAAACCTTCGTTAAAGTGTGTAATCCATCATTGTATACAATTCCTCGGAAATGTGTACAATTCCTAAAATAGGAAGGAAATGTATGCTATATTTTGTAATAAAATTATAGTAACTATAATTCTTCTGGCGCATCGCCGGCCGCTACCATGGCACGATCGCTTGGCTCGCTCGGCTGGCCCGTTGTTGTGGTCACAAGTAACCTAACGCTTATCCTCACTACCCTCATCGTCGTACACAAATATGAGTTTGAGATTTAGTGATCATTAACTTCATTTGGTGATAATTTACTACATTTGGTGTTCGATTAAATTTTTTGATTTCCTAGCATCATCTCGGAATTGCACACAATTGCTAGGAAATACATACATTTCACAGGAAATGTGTGTATTAAGGAATCTTTGAAACATTATTTTACACATTTCATAAGTAGGCTCGGAAGGGTATATATTACCTAGGAATAGTGTACAATTCCTAGGTTTCATATATTTCCGGTAACAAATATACATTGACTCAGGGATTGACAGACTCTTCGTCCGATAAGACGACTTATTAACAAAAACATATATAATAAGAAATCAGCAAAGTAATGTTTTAGAAAAAACCATTTAAAATAAATGTCAAGTGTCATTGCACCTCAATTTCCAACTAAGCCGCTGTGACGTTAGCAATGCCTCGTAGTAGCAAGAATAGTTATGGAAGCGATTCACTGCCATATAAAGCATCTCCAGGAGGTTTTGGTTTTGCGAGCATACTGTTTTATGGACCTATTCAGTTATCTTCAAATAAAATAACGTAACAAATTATTATATTTACACGATGACTTAGGTATAAGTTCCCGCAACTCATTTATGCTACTAATTTGGGCACAGGTTCCTGAAGGGTATACTAGTACTGAGTCACCAGACCCCTGGAGTTATCACAATAACTCTGAGCACTTAATTTTGGAAGCCACCGTTTATATAGAGAAATATGCTGCTGACAGTGCGTAAGACGGATTCGAGCCTAGGTCAGCAATATATTAGGTGCAACAGTTCGTTTGCCTATGAATAACTACTTAATGCTGCAATTATGTCATGAAAGCTCTATTAGAAGAACATATCCCGACAATACAGTGAAGCTCAGGGCCATGGAATTGGAACCATTCTCAATAATTTGAAGGTCTATACTTGCATTACCATTTAGTAGGCAACATGCACCTAACAGTAATCAATTCATCACATCAGACATAAAAAGCATATGTAACCAAAACCAGGTAAAATCAAGTCCTGTGCTTCTCGGGCTGCTATCATAATTTGCAAAGATTATCGTCGGCACTTGGCAGGTGTTGGCAACGGCCCGGGCCCGCGTCGTGTTGTACCTGATATTTGTTGGCCAGAGGTTGCGCTGAGTTGTTGCGATGTTGGTTTTGTGCATTCGTGTAAAGGTTTACTGTCTATCATATTATGTAATGGTATAAATACTTCGTAAATTTACTTCACAGAACCGACTAAATCTGTAAACTGCCGCTCTATGATATGTTATTGTATGTGATTTTGACAGGAAAGGCGCGAAACCACCTGATGTTAATTGAACTAACCTCTGCCTATTATACTTTTCGTTACAATTTCGTTACAAGGGACGAATTGCACTGCACCCGTCACACTGAGACTACAGTCAGTTGTTAAGTCTCTTGTGACTGTAAATTTACTGACTCTCAACGACTGCTTCCGGAACACACTGTTAGGGGCTTGGCGACAGATTTTCTACTTAAAGGTTGTAGCTAGCCACGCGAGCATTCGCAAAATGCCCTTCCACCGTGCGGTGAAGCTCAAGCCGGTGGTGGGGTTCGAGATCATTAACAAATCCACAGAATAATGCATACTCGACTTCCTTTAAAAAACTATCTCAAATTATCAATGATAAAAAACCACTTTAAGATAATATAATCTTCTACATAAAACAACTGACACCAATGACGTCACATCAATTATATGCCTTATATGCTCTTTTCTATGTGTTCGTTAATAGCTCACCTAATGTCAATAAGTCAGGAACTCTGTTTGATATTATATTTAACTGAAAAATCGTTTACTCACTCAAACATACTTCTACGTCCAAAGTAACCCTACATCGGTGACGTCACGTCCGTCCTGTCGCAGAGAGGTAGACTGGAGGGGAGTAAAGTCGCAATCCGCCTTATGAAATTCAATGAGCATTTTGTCCCACTCCAAGAGTAGGTGTGTCACTGGTGGGATGTCGCGTTTGTAATCCAGTGTTCGGTGTTTCAAGTTATAAGATACTAGCGGTCCGCCCCGGCTTCGCTCGGGTACTTAACAAAAATTATAAATAAAAAAGTAGTTAATGTGACATTACTGTAACAGCCGGATTGTCCACTGCTGAATACAGCCTCCCCTATTAAGGGGGTGTTTGCCATAATCCCCACGGTTGGCAGGCTTCTTGAGGATCGCAGTGTAAGTTGGCAGTTCTTTAGAAGGCGCTGCTGCCCACCTTCCAGTATTATTTCCATAGTCGCCTCTTACGACAGCCAGGGGATGACATGGGGAGGTGCAATTCTAACTCGGCACCCCACGGGATAAACTGTAGTAGCTGTATAGTATTAAAAGTTATATATTAACCGGCAAAACTCTCACGTTGGGGATCGAGTACGTCGACCTGAGTTTCGAGCATGTTCTGTTCAGTGCTGTACAGAGCCCGCCGCGAGCTCGCAGACGCAGCTGCGCACTCGCCCTCTTGATGAGCATCTGACATGCTCGAAACCCAGGTCGACTTACTTGATCCCCAACGTGAGGGTTTTGCCGGTTTATATATAACTTTTAATAATGTATGAATTTCATGATAATTTCATTTAAATAAGATATATAGTATTGCGGACTTTTTTACTAATTTCCGCAGCGTACGCAATATAACGATTTTTTTTGGTATTTTTCTCGCACCTTGGGTTACATTATCGAAGTATCCCTAATTTTTTGAAAATTTTCTATAACCTATGTTCATCCGGGTTAATGTAAAATTCTCATTGTGAAAGAATTTTTCAAATTGGTCCAGTAGTTTCAGAGCCTATTCAATGCAAACAAACAAATAATAAAATCTTTTCTCTTTATTATATTAGTTTAGATAGCGGACAATCAACCAGAGTTAACATTAAAAAACCGGCCAAGTACGAGTGGGTCGCGCACAAAGGGTTCCGTACCATTATCTGTAACCTAATCTTGCAAGTTACAAAAAAATTTATTGTATGGGAGCCCCCTTAATTATTATTTTTTTATTTTAATTAATTATATTAAAAGAGAACGTAAAACTAAATATTCTGTGAATAGTTAAAACGTCTACCTGTCACCGTTATTAGTACCGAGCAAGAAACGGTAAAAAAAAAACAAGTTTGTTGTATGGGAGCCCCCCTTAAATATGTATTTTATTTTTAGTATTTGTTGTTATACCAGCAATAGAAATACATCATCTGTGAAAATTTCAACTGTCTAGCTATCACCGTTCTTGAGATACAGCCTGGTGACAGACGGACGGACAGCGAAGTCTCAGTAATATGGTCCCGATTTTACCCTTTGGGTACGGAATCCTAAAAACGCTTAAGAGAATTATCTTCATAGCACTTTCCATACAAACTTAGTACCCATTGTATTTTTTTATCTACGAATTTTGCATGGGAACGCCTTTAAATTGTTATTATTAGATTTTAATATATTTGATGTATTATTTATTGAAACGTATTTAATATTCTTTAAAAATATCAACTATATACTTGGAGCTATCTAGTATTGTCATGTGCGTGTTAAATGACATGTGCCTATATTTTCACGAGAACCCTTACTTTACACACTGAGATACAGTAATTGAACACTACTGCTTGGCGCTCGAAATAAGGATGGCAGCTGTACTTCCCCGAACAAAGAGTTCTGCTACTAAAAGGATTCAAAAGATACAGCTTTTTAAAGCTAAGACAAACGAAAAATCTTTTGTCAGGTGATAGGTATCTTCAGGAAGAGCTTTTTATATTTTTTTTTAATTTGATTTTGACGGAATAAGCACGAGGCCCACCTGATGTTAAGCGGATTATCCTCTACCTAACAGATGCATTTCGTCATGTGACGAATTGGGCTACGCGTGTCACATTGAGACATACAGTTGTTAAGTCTCATGAGCCTGACATTTTTCTGGGTTTGAACTGCTGCCGGAACACACTGTTAAGCGCTTGGCGACAGATTTTCTACTTGCTAGCCAAGCGCGCTTTGGCAAAATGCCCCTTCCACCATGCGGTGAAGCTCAAGCAGGCGGTGGGGATCGAACCAGGGATCTGCAGCACGGCAGTCCATAGCTATTACCACTCGGTCATCATTGCTTCAATGTTTGTCTTGAGTATAGCACAGTGTCAGATATTCTGCCTCGGAGCAGTATTGTGTGAACACTACCATGTTTCAGTGTCAAGAGTGCGTGAAATTATTGGGCAAACGAGACATAAGTACTAAAGTCTTCGAGTAACGAACGCAATGCAGAGTCAAAAAAACAATGACATTGCATCTGTAATCGATAGTCGTGACGATTACAATTCTCTCATAATTAATAATCTATCTTTTCTGGTGAACGTTAATTACTCCCATTTCAATGACACAATTGTAATATAAATTTTTGATTTCACACGTATGATTAGTTCCAATCCTGATAGATTTGTTCTAGTTGTTTACCGTCAAGTATTAAACACCGCCTACAGCTTATGCCTTGTACTACACTTTAATCCTCATCTTGACATTCCTTACTCGGGCTAAGTTAGCCATCACAACTTATTCAACGCCCGGGGATGGCACCTCGTCTTGCAGGCGCCTGAGCAGTAAGCGCTTGCCAGACATCGTGTTCCTACTTGAAATTATGCATATGAGAGATAAGTGCCTCTTATAGACTCCGGGCGTGTGTTTCTATTAAATTAGTAGTGATATGCTATACGTCAAATGTTATTTGTTTTGTGTCAGCTCTGCAAGTGTAATGATTGAGAACCTACTATATGTCTGTTAATTCGTCGAAAACTTATCAATAGTTAGAGTAAAAGTGTGCAAGGTCTTTGTTAAATAAAATAATAAACCACAAACATCGTTACTATGTTTACATTACAGTAGCAAAAGCCTTCAACTCTGCCAAAACTTACAAAAACTTATTGCATATAGACCAGTATAATGTTATAAGTAATGAGTGACGTAAATAAAGTTTCTGTTACCAATAAATTTGATTGATTGATAGATGGATTACGGCAATTTCAGAATTGTCTATAATAATATATGGAATACTTGTATGTACCGGGTGGTTTTTAAGTTTATAACAGTAGGTTAGGATGCAGCAGCTTGGCTCTCGGGCCACCCATATGCCGCCAACACACACAACACTTTATTTTATATTGTAGGTATCTATGTATTATTTCAATGCGATGCCAACTTAATATCATATAACATTTATTGTTATTAAATTATTGGTTAGTAGTTAATGTTATTTAAGCACATATACTTACAATACACTACCTCGTTTTATGATCGTTCGTTTTCTGTTGAACCTGTCAGACTCTGTAATGCATTGATACCAAGTGAGCTCCATCCTTAAATGTTTTTAAAGACCACGTTAAAGCTCTTTACCAAAATTCAAACCCTGCTCTTCTACATTCAAAGCTTGTCTGGAAGAGATTTCTTTAGTGGTATTGCCTATTTATCACTATTATAAGCTTAATATTTTTAATTTTGTTTTAGTTTAAGGTGTTCAATAAAGAGTTTATCTATCTATCTATCTATACTTTGTATGTAGGTTATGCTAGGATATAATGCGTTCATTATAATTATGGTAATTTGATTACCAATTGTAAGCCTCCTGTGTTTTCTGCTAGTAGGTAGGTACTTGCTGTGAGAAAAAAAAAATCCTGATAATTTATCATGCTATAGACTTCGATATGTAGGATAAATAGTGTAATGCCACAGAAAATTTGCATGAAAAAATGTATGGAAACGAACATGGACAACTTTCTCACAACGTAAATTATGGTATTATATTTTGTTACAAATTTTCGGCACAGGACTTCTCATGACAGTGGAGGCATTCCAGTAAGTCAAATAAAAATAATTCTGCAATATGAACTAAGTTGTTAAAGTTTTCTGCTAGAACATCATAAATAAGTAAAGCATGAGTTTATCTTAAATATAACTTTTGAGGTGAACATCGAAAATTATATTGCCACAAAATAACTCACAGTTAATAAGCACTGTAGAAGAATTTAGTCAATAAAATAGCCTCAATACTTTTTCCTTTTGCATCAAATGAAGTAGAAATGAATGTTTGGTAATCCATCGTGATGATACTAATGAAAGTTCCGTGTTGCGATACAAGACAAATAACTGGAAGCTCTGCTTGTGTCAACACAAATTGCACTGTGGAACAATTCACGAGTGTACAGGATACCTGTTGTACCGAAAAGGTCACAATAAAAATAGCCTGAAATGCAAATAGGATAAATTTCAGAGCAAACTAAGATCAAAATATATAAGCGAGGTGTTGTGAATTGATTAAAATGTATCAGTTATGAAATCCTATACTAAAGTTTATCTGTCAACAAAGATTTCAGCTTGCTTTTAAACAAATTACGAATACTGTTTGTTTCTTATTGGGATTTTGTTATAAATTGTTGGGGGCTGTTTCATGAAGCTGTGATGAAAGTTGGCTCATCAAGCTTATCTTTAAACTGTCTGATAGTCGTTGAAAAAGTTGAGGATAGTTATAAATAAATAGTGCAATCTGTAAAATGTACAAAGTTGGAAGTGTCAAGATTTTGAACTTCAAAAAGAAAGGTTTGCAACTATCAGTAGTTTGTAGTCCAAACATAGATTGGATGCATCGCTTCTGTGCTTTGAAGATTTTTTCAATATCGGTTATGTTTCCCTAAAAGATAATGCCATACCTTAAAAGGAATGCTGCCAGTACATGATAGGACGTAAGTCATGTAAGCAAATCACCGAATTAACTTTGCTTAAGGTAAGAGAGGACAGCTTTCCATTACTTCGGTTAATAAATGAACTACCTACTGACTTACGTGAAAGTATTACGCTAAAAAACATTAACAAGAAACTAAAATCTTATTTTGATAAATAAATGAAGAAAAAAAACTTCTCCAGCATTTTTGTGTAGAGCATAAGCAGTGCTATTAATTATTTTCTGAACTCCTCTCAATATTAGCATTCGAGTTTAATTTATTATCAATCAAATGGTTAAGCCTAGAAATTTAGGAAATTCAGCAATTTTTATATAATTATTCTGATAATGAACATCAATATCATCTATATGAAGTGTTTGACTGAAATGCATGATCTGAGTTTTGCTTATAATTAAATTATTATTGTCAAGCCATCATTCAATAGAAATTAAAGATTATATTATTTCGTTGGGATTATAACTCTTATATTTTACATCCTATAGTGACATTACCGTCATCCACAAAGTCATTTGAAAAAAAAAGTCAAAGTCAAAGACACTTGGCAGATCCTTTATCTCATTTGCGTTCTATTCATCATTATTCCTACTGGTTTGTTGTTTAATTATTTTCTATTATGTGCCCATAAAAATCCCTGACGGTGGCATAATTTTCAAAGTGAAGGTTAGCAAATAGTATCAGCTAATCTTGTTGCAGAAGCACTTAACTTGCCCCAAACAGTTAAGGGTTCCCCTCATCTGTATTCAATGCAGACGCTGGGTGTCAATCGAGCGCGTCCTCCGATGTAGATTAATGAGATAGGGCAACATAAACAAACTACTTCGGACCAGGGACCAATAGCAGTTGAGATATGATGATATATATGAATAATATATTTAATACACCACATAAATATTATATATATTTATGGGTGTATATGCTAGTAGATCTGTTATAACAATCTTAAAATAAATTACATTCAGAATACCAAGACACTAAATGTGACACCAGCCTAACACTTTCACGACTGATTATGATTATCATTTGCACATACATAGACCGAATTAGCTCTATCTGTGCTACACAGGCAACTCACACACACAACTAACGCACACCTTTCTCAATAAAACTATACAAGAACTCTGCGGCTACACATGTTTTGACCTGCACAACACTAACTAGAAATTTTATTCTACCTACCTCCATGATAGCTTTCTTATTATATTCATTTTAATTTTATTGACAAATTAATGTACTGTATATTTATTAAAAGAAAAAGCCAAGAGCGAGTCGGACTTGCACACCGAGGGTTCCGTACAAACATGTAGGTATATAAGTAAAGGTGATGGTATTTTCATTGTAAAATGAAATCCATAACATTTTAAAATTATTAAAAATATTTTATAATATGATGTGACAAAAAATTTGTGCTCTTCACAATTTTTCCTTCATCTGTGTCATAAGACATGCCCTTTCGTATACCTAATATGTGTGTTAATTCTTTTACATGGTAAATTCTGTAATGTTTCTACATGGTATGCAAATAAAGTGTTTCTATCTATCTATCTATAAGACGTTGGTTTGTACCAAATTTCAAGATTCTGAGTTCACGGGAAATACCCTGTAGGTTTTGATTCCATTGCGAGTGTCGAAAGTTTAAGGCTGTATCTTTTGATTGCGTTGGCTTGATTTTTTCACATCTCCAAGGGACAGTAGACCTGCGTATTTGATATGAATTTCAGCTTGATACCTCCACGCGTTCCTGACAAAAATAGTCTTGACAGACAGACAGACAAGAAAGTGATCCTATATGGGTTCAATTGTTTTCCTTTTGGGACACGAAACACTAAACAGTTAATAGGATCTGTAAAATTGATAATTGCCTAACTAATATTGATATAACTTAGAAACAATTTCGTAATGTTTTTATGTAAATCTACGTGGAAGGATATTGAAAAGTTTTTGGAAAGTAAAATTCGCATTACCTATGTATAAGTATGATACGTGTACAAGTAAGTACACTTTAAATGGTATGTTCCAAATTGTCTTAATTAATCCAAGTAGTGTTCTATAATCTATATAGTTCGTAGTATACCTATGTAAAAAGGTTTGTCGATAAGTAAGGTCCTCCTATATTCGAATTTTAAAAGCGCTAGCCTTTACAAAGAACATTGTGTAAAAAGCCCTGTTTCCTATTTTTTGTTGTAGTTTACATGTCGATGGCAATCACACATATTCTTGATGGAGGATCAAAATGCCACTGGTTTTTGTGAATTTTGGTGACACTTTCAGGCTTTGTATACGGCAATGAATTTCATTCGAATTTAACAGGCAGACTTTTGAAACGCTCGTAGTGGTGCTTGCTGATCAAATAGTTAAAGCAACGGCAACTTCAATCATGAATTGTATGAGTCATCAGTAATGGTATATACTACTTAGCGTTTCTATGCTTTGCATGCACGTAATTCCATTGGTCCTGGACTTGACGTTATCTTAGCATAGCAATCATTATATTATGGTGGTATGGCATTTGTATATAAAATCATATATGTATATAAATCAAAACCGTAGTTTGTCTGTCTACACTCACTCACACTCATTCCGACCTGTGCCGCCACGCCGTGCACACCTGTCTACAGCTCCGCCAGTATCTCCCAGTGAGACCGCAATAGTCCCCGCACTATTGCCGTCTCACTCGGGTCATCGTTCCGACGCTAGTTGCAGACCAGTGCCTTGGAATACGCAGTCCTGACGAAGTTTTGTTTTGTGTGCAGAAGCTGAGCAGCCGCCGAACGCCGTGCAACGTGAGCTACGAGCTCGCCGTGCCGTCGCGCAGAGGCGCTCTAAGACGTCAGGCATTACCACCTACCCAAGTCCCTTGTTTCGGAACAACATCATATCGGGCTGGTGGTCTTGTTTTGACCGCACTTTTCGGTGCGCATTTCACAACTTTACTACTCGACACAACATTGTAACAGTGCGCGTAACAACACACTTTGTGCTGTTAAGCGACGTCGTTCAGGCGTGGGGTAGCGTCAGCCAAACCGGTCTGAACGATCAAATCCGCCATTTGCTGCGGTCGCAGTGTGACACCCTACGGTGACAACGGCCACTGTTGTTGTTTTGGTTTAACCTTGCACCGTGGCCTTTCCCGCTTCACGGGTCAGCCGAAGCAAGCTGGGCTCCGGGATAACTGGCCTTGGGGTCGCCCCTAGTCAACCCCGGCGCAGCATTAGGAGCACCCCTCTCCGCCGAGAAAAAAGCTCGGAGAGGGTACACAACTAGGGCACACCATAGGTACTCACTCCCTCTCACACAAGTGAGCTCACGAGTTGCGAGAGGGAGACAGAACCCGTTAGGCCATCCTGAGTATTCCCCTCAGGATGCAACGTCCCTCTAACGGTGAGGTGGAGGTCCTTCAGACCTTCGCCCTCCGCTACCCCGAACTCTACGCTGATCATCAGCAATCGCTTAACGATGCAGAGAGTGCCCGCCTCACGGACACTCTCATCGCTCCCTCCGGAACTCCAATTCCGGAGGCCATCGTCCCTCCTCTGACCCGGTCCTTCTCAGAGGACAGCCCGACTTCGCCCGCTCCGGGCCCTGACAACAGACGCACGGTGGCAGCCCCTCCCCGTGAGAGGTCTCGCTCGCGCTCACCGATCGGGAGGCCAGCGAGCACCCGTCCCTCCATCGCCGTTGACGAGCCCACTTCGGACTCCGAAACGGAGATGGATGTAGATCCGAGTCGTGCCTTACGCACTGACTCAGACTCCGATAACGACGGCTATACCGTCGTAGACAGAAAACGCAAGCGTGCTCCTAAAGCCGCTAGTTGCGCAACTTCCGGCTAAGGCCCCCGCCTCCGGCAAGAAGCCGACCCCCGCCCCGCGCCCCGCGTCTCCTCCCTCCGCTCCGGCCACCACTGCCGCGTCCCCTCAGGACGAGAGCGCGCGCCGCGAAAAACAGCCTCCGCCCCTGTTCATTCAGGACAAAACCAAATGGGACATGCTGTCCCGTTTAGTTTCGGATCGTGGGATCCATTACACTAATGCCCGCTCCACGCAGCAGGGCATTAAAGTTCAAGTGTCCACCATTAGCGACCACAGAGCGCTAACAAAGCTCCTCCGTAAAGAGAGCATAAGTTTTCACACTTATGCGCTCGAAGAGGAGAAAGTCCTCCGAGTTGTCATCCGCGGTGTGCCCAAGGAGGTACATACCGATTCGGTATGTGCCGACCTGAAGGCACAAGACTTCCCCGTACATGCAGTTCACCGCATGTACAGCGGGAAGGACCGCAGTCCCTATGATCTAGTACTCGTAGTACTAGATCGTACACCTGAAGGCAAGGCCATTTTTAATTTAAAAAAGGTCTGTGGCCTCTCAGGACTCGATGTCCAAGCCCCATACAAGAATGGGAGTCCCTCGCAGTGCCATAACTGCCAACTATACGGGCACGCCTCCCGTTTCTGCTTCGCTCGCGCTAGGTGCGTTAAGTGCCTAGGCGATCACGCGACAGCAGCGTGCACTCGCACCCGGGATTCGCCGGACCCACCCAGTTGTGTTCTATGCGGTGCTCAAGGGCATACCGCGAATTACCGTGGTTGCCCTAAAGCACCACGAGTGAACCACAGGGTGGCAAGGCATAGGCCGACCCGTCCCTCTTATGACCGTTACCAACGGGTAAGCCCTAAACTAACGGTAGTACCTGCCTCACAGGTTATACCCGCGCCGCTCCCAGCCCGTAACGCATGGTCTAAACCACCCAGTATGGTTAAGACCGTCGCTACCGCCCGCGCCCCGGCCCGCGCGCCCGCACCCGCGCCCGCACCCGCACCCGCCCGCGCCGCGGCCCCTGCCCGCGCACCGGCCCCGGCTCGCCCCGCGCTCCCGGCACCCGCTGCCAACACCGTTCGCGCCCCTCCCCGCGCCGCTTCCCGGCCACAAGCTCCCCCTATGCCATTGATGGCTGCCCCTCTTCAAGAGGCAATCAACCTAGTCAGCGATCTGGCTATGTCGGTTGACATCAATGAGGTACAAGAGCTATTCCACAAGATGCAATACGCTCAATCCCCAGCAGACGTGATCCAATACACATTGGAACACGCAAACTTACTAAGCGCCCTTAAGCGCTTCGTCCCCCAGGCCCCTCCCCAGTACAACCACTATGGGTAGTACAACCGAACGCACGAAACCGTACTCAGTTTCGTTAGCGTCATTTAACGCTGACGGCCTCTTCAGACAACGTGACCTCGTCCACGACTTTTGTTGTACCCACCTTATCGATATCATATGCGTGCAGGAAACCTTTCTAAAACCGGGGAAGGCGAACCCTAGGTTTGCCAATTACAGAACGGTACGTAATGATAGAGTGAACTCCCGTGGGGGAGGCACTCTTATCTATTACAAAAGGTCCCTGCACTGCATTCCCCTACCTACCCCGACTCTTGTTAATATGGAAGCATCTTGTTGCCTCCTAGCTATGACTGGTCATCAACCTATAGTCATAGCGTCCTGTTACCAAGCTTGCTCCAAGCCGATCGTCCGAGCTGACTTAGAAGCCTTATTCTCATTAGGAAGCGCCGTCCTTCTGATTGGCGACTTCAACAGTAAGCACGTCCTATGGAATTGTAACGTCAACAATCCCAAAGGTATTGCACTTGAAAACCTAATCGCAGAACTTAACTTTGACATAATTGCGCCCACTGAGCCCACTCACTACCCTTATATGGAAGACCATCGATCTGACTTTCTTGACATGGCACTACTCAGAGGCGTAACACTCCGGTTACGCTCCATAGAAGTGGTTCACGAGCTTCACTCTGACCACCGACCCATTATACTGCGACTAGGTCCCGACCCAACGACTGACCTCCCCCGCCCCACTAAGACGATAGTGAACTGGAAGCAAGTAGGCGATGCCCTAAAGGCTATCAGCTCACCGGACCTTGACAAGATCCCTGACGACATCCTGACTAAAGATGACGTAACCCTTGCGATCGATTCGTTCACCAATCACCTCTCCACCGTAGTAGGTGCATCTGCAAAGGAGGTCATAGTGCCGGACGACCGGCGCCTTGTCATTCCAGCGGATGTGAGACGATTGGTGACGGAGAGTAAAGCAGTGACCCGACATTACGACTCTTACCCCAGTAAAGAGAACAAAACTAAGAAACGCCACTTTGAACGCATGGTTCAAAGTCGCATGTCTGAGTTGCGTGATCAACAATGGGGCGATAAACTTTCAAACCTCGTGCCAAGCCACCATGCTTACTGGGACTTGGCGCGAGGTTTGAAAGGAAGTAACCACAACGACATGCCTCCCTTATACAGACCAGTCCCACTAGTCCCAGCGTTCTTTGACGAAGACAAAGCTGAGTGCCTAGCTGATAGCCTAGAGGCTCAGTGTTCCCCTAACGTAGATCACGTTGACCAAGCTCACCTCGATTCGGTGGATGCTGAAGTCGAACGTAAAAGCTCTGTGGTCACCTCTGAACTCCCACCAATCACTTTAGCGACTTACGCTGAGGTGGAGAGAATGATCAAGGCCCTCCGACCGCGCAAGTCCCCCGGTGCCGATGGCATCTCCAACAGGGTCCTTAAAACCCTCTCTCCTCCTCTCATCCATCTCTTAGTCAGCATCTTCAATGCTGCTATGAGCCACTGCTTATTCCCAGACACCTGGAAATGTGCAAATGTCATTGGCATTCACAAACCAGGCAAAAGCTCATCTGACCCCACCAGCTACCGCCCCATCAGCCTCCTCAGTGCCTTAGGCAAACTTTACGAGCGGTTACTTGCAAACCGTCTCCAGTCCCATGCTAAGGAACACCACCTTATCCCAGATGAGCAGTTTGGCTTCAGACCCGGACACTCATGCGTCCAACAGGTGCACCGCCTCACGGAGCACATCATTGAGGGCTTCAATAAGTACCCCAAACCCCAGACTACGCTAGCAGTCTTCCTCGACGTAGCGAAAGCTTTTGACAAAGTCTGGCACAATGGCTTGATCTACAAGCTATACCAATTTGGCGTGCCAGAACGTCTTGTGCTCATCCTACAAGACTTCCTTAAAGCCAGAAGCTTTCGCTATCGCGTGGAAGGCACCCTCTCCTCCCCCCACCCAGTCAGAGCCGGAGTCCCTCAGGGCTCCGTGCTATCACCTATTCTCTTTGCACTGTATACCAGTGACATCCCACGCTCTCAGCCCAAAGTATTCCTAGCCCAATATGCGGACGATACCGCCATTTACACCACTGGGTGGCATATCAACAGACAGTCCTATTTCGTCATTCAACGGGCCGTCACCGAGATCGGTGACTGGTTCCGAAAATGGCGCATCGCGGTCAACCCAGCTAAAAGCACAGCTATGTGCTTTACTGAGAAGACACGCTCCCCTTACCCGAAACCGCTTATGTTGTTCGACGAACCCATTCCCTGGGTTCCTAGAACAAAATACCTCGGAGTCACCCTTGATCGTCATCTCACCTTTAACGATCACATAACAACCGTCCGTAACAGAGCGGCCTTCGTAATGGGTCGCCTTGGTCCCCTACTTCGCAAAGAGAGTAAAATGTCTCTTAGTAATAAGAAGACACTTTACACTGCCTGCATCCGCCCCATCATGACTTACGCATCAGTAGTGTTTAGTCATGCTAGTGAGGCCCACCTTCATAAACTTCAAGTCATCCAAAACCGTTTTCTTCGTAATGCAACCGGCGCCCCGTGGTATATCCGGAACACCGAGTTGCATTGCGACTTAAACCTTCCCTCTTTAGCGCAGTTCAATAAGGACTGCGCCCGCCGATACTTTGATCGAGCGCCCCACCACCCGAACCCATTGGTTGTCCAGGCATCGAACTACTCGACTGCCTCTTCTATCCCATTTTTCAAACCCCCCGTCGCCGACCACGGCAGGTATTAGACGACCCGGATGACCCCATCGCAGCCATTACATTGGCAGCTTTAGCGTTATCCGCAAGTCGTCGAGGTAAAATCCCCAGGTGTGAGGTAATTAGAGGTCACACAATCAAACACCGAGCCCGCCGGCGAGCTCGAGGCAAAAACAAGGTCACGATAAATTGCTCTCCAAATAGTCAAAGAGTATTATTCAGTAGGGCCCAATTGTGCAACACTGCAGTTGCACAGAGGCATTTTGCTCCGATCCCCCCCATGTCTCTCGACAGCGAGACAAGCCGAGGTCCGAACCACAGTGGTGCCCTTGAGCTCGCTGTCAACCCCTCCTATAGTAGCGGCACGTTTTCGGCGTCCGCAGGAGACGGAGGTAGAAAGCGCTTTTCGCCTTCTACGCCCGTCTCGGGAGAAGTGCCTTCGGCACTTCTCCCTCCCGGGCTATTGTAGGGCCAGGCCCTCGCCCAAAACCCGGTGGAGCTGGACGACCGCACAGGCGGTAGCCAGCATCTATGTCCTCCCTAAACAACATTGTCTGTCTATTTGTACATAAATGAAAACTTAATTTGTCTATCTGTATATTTATGAAACCGTAGTTTGTCTGTCTTTGTGTATATAAATGAAATCACAAAATTATCACAACCTACTAGAATCTAATAGTTTTTGCACTGTAAATAACCAAAATGAATGCATAACTTTATTATTTCATGACGCATCAAATCATGAGTTTTTAGGGATCCGTACTTGAAGACGGGGCTCTATTACTAAGCTTCATAATATGTCTGATCGTCTGACCTATCAGGAAATCTTTGGAACCGTAAGTTGCCGGTGGAATTTAAAAATATTATGGCTGATCGCCTAACAAAAAATAACCATACCAAAAAGTTAAAAATGAATGTGGATTCCAACACATGAAAGTGATATTTTAACGTATTTTCTTTGTGATCTATTGCTACATACAAGCGTTAAACTTGGTATAACTTTAGTTCAATATCTATCGTATAACAACATAAAATAAAAACGTGATAAACGCAATTCGATAAGGATTTCGAACTGTATTCAAATAATTTATTGTATATTCAGGGTTAACGGAACGGAACTCTCGGTGTGAGAGTCTAATTGACAAGCGCGAGTAAAAATGTATACAGGTATTATTGTTGACGTCACGTCGCCTTAACAAGAAAATTAGGGGGAATTGTCACTAGATATATAATTTTATACTTTTTTAAGTGTTTTATTTAAATATTATTCAAGATAATTTTAATAATATTTGTAATTATTAGTATTATTGTGCTCGGGTAAACCGTGAGATTGCGTATAGTTTCAAAAGCTGTATAGTTTTATTGACTTTCTAAATACCCTCAAAATCATAATGGTATACAATTTTACGTGGTGATACTGCATTTTGCATCCTCTGGTATAAAATCGGTAGCCAAGTTACTAACGGTATATTCCGGCAGCTGTCCTTCAGAGACAGTTCCCATGACCTGTTTACCCTCTTCAACCACATCATCATTTACCATCACGTAAGATTGTGGTCAAATGCTAGAAAAAGATTGATATCACGTAGGCACAGTTTAATGCATGTTTTGAAGTCTCCTTATCCGTTTGAAGTCAATTAAAACAAGGTATATTTTCGTTATAATAATAGTTATAAACAAAACTCGGGGACAAAAACTTGTATAATACAATCTATTTCAATTCTCTATCAGAGTTCAAAACATAATAGGATTTACAACGTATTTTCCGATAGAATGAACGTTAGTTGTTATTTGACGTGGAAACTGCAATATGCCAGGAAAATAGTTTAATTACTATTTGGGACCTGCGTATGAATCCATTTGGCTGAACAAGTTAGTATATTAAGTGTAATGCTGTTATTTTTCCATTATATAAATTCAATGCAACTCAAATAAGGTAGATTCAGTGTATCGAAACGTAAATATTTAAAATCTTTAACTATATAATGTATAATAATGACCTTTTGCCATTGCTTATTTGCCATTACATTAAAAAAAAACAGCCGGAAGACGTCCACTATTGAACAAATACCTCCCCCATAGAAGGCCATAAAAAATAAAATATTTGTGAACTCGCGTTTTGCCCTGAGGCGAGCAAAATTGTCGAGAGTGGGCGTGCCAATAAAAAACTAATACTAAAGTTGTAAGAATAAATGAAAAGAAGTCAATAGATAGAGAGAGAGAGAGAATATATGTCAAATAAAATATTATTTCAAATATGTACACTACAATTATTATCGCATAAACCCCTTAAATATTGCTATCTAATTCATATCATTGAAGCGCTCGTAGCGATGTTTGCTTAGCTGTTCTTGATCGATCAGCAAAGTTAAGAAACGCGGTCGTCTGTTGGATGGGTGACCTATAGTGACATTATTTCAAAGCGCTTCCGTGGCTGTTGGTCCCGGTTGTTATCTTAGGATGGCAATCGTTAAAGCATTGTGGTAGTGCATTTTGCGATTGCCCGCCTGGCTAGCTACCACCCTCAAGTAGAAAGTCTGCGCCAAGCACCTAAGGGTGTGTTCTGGTAAGTGTCCAAGAGAGCCAGTAATTCTAGGTTAGCCTGAACAACATCTTGGACAACATCATCACTTACCATCAGGTGAGATAGTGGTTTAAGGCTTATCTATCAGACATAAAAAAATACACAATTTATTTGTATCTTGTTTTTACAGCCAATCCTCAGCGGTTTAAAATATAACATAACCATATAGTATAAATATTATCAACGAGTCAAAACAATAATAAAATTAATATCTTTAATTAATAAAGACCATTTTAAGCGGAACCAAAAACTGAGATAGTCATCAACGGCCAGCATGAAAGCAATGAAAAAGTTCTTTGTATCTATTCTATCATACGAATACAGCGTTTCAGGCACAAAAGGACAAGACAAGCTTGATGGAAAGCGGGACATATTATTTCATCATTCTACAGAAAACCGGCCGAGTGTGAAACGGGCCCCGCCCTATTAGGGTTCGCGAACAACCAATGTATGTAACAATTTTGACAAATATTTTAAGAAAACATTAAAGAAAAACACTTAGAGAATACATATAGTGACAACCCTGTCTGATACTCGTTTTAATCTGACGTAATGTCATAAACGCCACGTAGCCATTCCGAAAGAATTTTCCCAAGGGTATTTACTTATTCTTCAGACTTCTGGTATTTATAGTAACGAACAGCGCCGCGCCCATCACCTTGTGATATACAGTAGTTGAGTCTCATAAGCCTGTAATTTTGGCGTTTTTGGCGTGTTCCTGTACTTTACTTCCTTTACTTACAATTTTTACATTATTGTATCAGCCGGATCGTCCACTGCTGAACACAGCCACCCCTATGTAGGTAGGGGGGTATTTGCCATAATCCCCGTGCTTGGCAGGCGGCTTGGGGATCGCAGTGCAAGATGGCATAGTTCTTAAGAAGGCGCTGCTGCCCACCTTCTAGTATTTTTCCCTTAGGTGACTTTTACGACACCCACACGGGAAGAAATGGGGAGGTGCAATTCTAACCCGGCATCCCACGTGGTCAATTACAATTTCCTTAAATTTTTTGTACATGTACGCTGTTAAAATTTTATAGTTACAATGTGTAATAATAAAAGAAAACACTTTATGAAAACAATAAAGTAATTTTACAGAAAACCTTGAAGTAAATAATTTTCCAACCAAGACAACAGAAATCAGAAACGCCTTATAGCTTACTCGCAATAGTTTGTGACGAGAGTCACTTCTATACGATGCAACATCAGAATTTCTCGCTTTCCTTGATCTTTTACTCACAATACTGTGTTTTTAAAAGTGTAATGCCTTAAAATACATACAACACTACAAAATTGATACAACACTACAGCTAATACAACGAAAGTGTTAGACAACCTAAAGGCCATTACTGGCCCTCAGGCAGTCCAAACGCCCACTACCAGTTGGCAGCGTGTCCAGCATGTAGGCAGAATTGCCCCGTTGTTTTGCAATTCTTATTCGCTTAGCCAAAAAAGTGCTACACGAATAAGAATTGCAAAACAATATACATATAGTATTTAGAGTTTATAAGTAGTAGATTTAATATTGACATATTTGCTCAGCTATAAGTAATTATTATTGTTAATTATTACTATTATTACTTTTTTTTTAATTCTTCACTTCTTTCATAATTGATATTAATAATTGTTTGTATATCATTAGTGTTATTGGCGTAAGCCGTGCTATTTAACTAAATAAATAAATAGTACGCGACGCATCGACCCGATTCGACCCAGCGCTCTGACAAGTTTTGGATAATGAGATGAGTTCCTGGCCCCCATGGATCCTCACTACATTAGAGTACCTATAATCTTTTTAGTCCTTATATAAATTATGTTGTTTACGGAAGTTTAATCAGTACTAATATTATAAATGCGAAAGTAACTCTGTCTGTCTGTCTGTCTGTTACGCTTTCACGCCAAAACTACTGGACCGATTTGAATGAAATTTGGTATGGAGATAGTTTGAGACCCGGGAAAAAATATAGGATAGTTTTTATCCAACTGCGCAAAAAGAGGTTAATGTTTTCGCGCGATAACCGACATACGCGCGGGCGGAGCCGCGCCCTGAAAGCTAGTTCATAATATTACTGACGTGCTCTCCTAAATTAAAATTATATTATTTACGCCAAGTCTACTATTGGAATGAGATCCTCCCCATCTATGTATGTACCTACTGAATGTCAACTTTTTGTATCTAGCATTCAGATAATTTGTGAAAGTATATTAACAAACAACAAACCGATAGGTACACAAGTAATCTTAAAAAGCTTCCGTTGTTTCATCGTATATGTAACCCTAAAAAGAAACAGTTTACAATTTTATGCGGTTTCTCTTATCCCGGACATCACTTCGATATGCTGGCCGTCGCCGTCGGGCCCAGATACTCCAATTTCGTTTGAGGTCACGCTGTCATGTCATTATTCATACTACATTTATTATTTTTGGTACAATATTTAAAGGAGAAGACAAGGCTTTAATTGAAATTTTTGCTTAAGAAAGTTTAAGCGTAAGAGTATTGTAGGTAGATTAAGCCCAATCAGATTTAATTAACTCATGCATGGTGCTCTCACTCTGGTGAGAGCACAATGCATGCTTTTGACCATAAGTTTGCTCAAAAATAGTTGCAGTGTCAGTGCTTGATACTGCACTGAGCTCGTAATTTTATGTCTACTAATTTCACTTGTATGTTCTCGTCAGGCATAAACACAGTAGTGTTAGCCGAGCGGTATCTATTATTGGTGTCCCGCAGGCTCATGGTTCGATCCTGACCGCCGGCTGGAACTTCACCTCATGGTTGAAGGGCATCTTGCAAATACTCGCCTGGCTAGATCCCATCCTCAAGTAGAAAATCTGTCGCCAATCATCTAACAGTGTGTCCCGACACCAGTCCTTGAGAACCAGTAAAACTACAGCCACATGAGACTTAATAACTGTATGACTCAGGGTGAGGAGCTCACTATTTTCGTCACTTCTGACAAAATGTATCTATTACAGGCAAAGGTTGCCGCTTAGCATCAGGTGGGCATCGTGCTTGTACCGCCACAATCCCATGAAAAAATCCGATAACGATTCTTCAAGGACATAAATTGACCAATGATCTGTATAAATAGTCGACTTCCGAACGCCGCAACAGCTGCAGATGTAATTACCGTCGTACTGCGCACGCGCGTGGTATTTGTTGAAGCCAGTTGCAGTCAGCAGCGGTGTTCGCGATAGAATCAGGCCGCCATCTGCAACTGCCACGCGCCTACCTGTACCTGAGCTGTGCGACCGCGTCTATAAGTACTGGTTAAGCCCCGTGACCGACAATGTCATAGACTTATTAGGATAATCGTTTATTACGACAAAAGTGTGTATAAACGTGGCGCAACTTAATAGAATTACCTATATTATTTACCATTATTAATCGTATTAATTATATTCATGATTGTAGTATTTAAAAGACTCATAGTTATTTTCCTATATTGGTTTGGAAAAATATAGTGTATCATACGGTTTGCATTTTATTTCATCAGGGGGCTGTATATTGAATCCCTCGCTGGGCTGAGGATTCTATTATAAAATCCTTCGCTCCGATTTGTATTTTTAGATACAGAATGGTGGCTTTAAACGTAAAAATATTACTTTGCTCCTTTGTAGTACAATTACTATTCAAATGGTGTATTTGTGATGTCCTATGTGTAAGGTTTATAAAAAAAAATATGTTTTTTTAAATAATATGTTTTAGTGTGTTCTGGTGTCGTCCTTGGTTTTGATCTCTTAATGGCTTCTCAAATTTTGTAAAATCTTGTAAACGTTTTTAGATTATAATGATAGATATATCTAAGTCCGCTACGCCAATGGTTAAATGAAGTCAACCAGGAGCACAGAATAAAACAAAACCATAACACTTCGCAAAGCCATGCCAATAAATAAACAACTCTAACTATGACGCAATAAAGTGCACTTCAGCTCGCAAACCGCGCTGCATTTAATATTTATAGTCTACTATAAGGCGTCTCTCTTTCTATCGCATAGCCACGCATAAGTCTGATCTCTTCTGACGCGGCGCGCACTATATACGGATATACCGATATACCTTTAGCTTTGTACCTAAAGTGCGGAGTGAGTCATATCTGCCAGTAGATGCAGTAAGACTTCAACATTTGGATGTCACAAGTTAATTCTATAGTGTCACTGAGATGGCACGAATGCTGCAATTACCTCTAAACCACTAAATTTTGGAAGGCATTTAGCGTATGCTCACGTATCTACCAAGCATCAAGTAGAAAATCAGCCGTCAAGCACCTAACGATGTGTTCCTATAGCTGTACTTACGAGCCAGAAATTATATGTTTAGATAGTTACATGTCGCTTATGCCCACATCGGGTAAGATTGTAGTGAAAATAATGCTGAATAAAATATTACCTATTGATTTTTTTCTCTATCTATCATTCAATCACTATCGCTTGCTAAGCGAAAATCACAAAAATGTTTGTCCCGGGCGGGAGTCGAACCTCCCTCCTCCGATTTTGCACCAGATACCTAAACCATGTTCCGGTGGCCCAATCGTTTAGGCATCCGGCCCGAAATCCCATCATTAGGTAATGTAATAACCTAATGAAGTAAAGAAAATTTCTTACTATTTGGTTGACTCGTGACAAAGATTATGATTCGCTCTTCGCCAATATTTGAATGCAAAGGTTTATTGAATCCCTTAATAATTATAGTGTTACTACGTTGAACAAGAAGTCGGATTATAACAAGCGCTCGGAAATAAAACAGAGAGAGTTATGGGAAACCCACGATGTGTCAGGATTTTCCGCTCAGACGTCATCTTAGCGGATCAACTGCTCTATGTTTACAATGTTCTATATAACAATGAACAGTAGATCAGTTCTGGTGCAGCTCTGTGGGTGAAGCTAGGTTCTCCATCGAGGTAGACTATGGGACTTCTACATGGCTCTGCCTCACCAGTTAAGTAAACCATTTTTTTTATGCCTGATAGGTTAGCCTTTGACCACTATCTAACCTGGTAAGTGATGATGTGGTCGTAGATGTTCAGGTTTTAGGTTAGCCTAGAATTACTGAATCTCAAGGGCAGCTGCCGGAACACATCGTTAGGTGCTTGGCGGCAGATTGTCTACTTGATAGTGGCACCAAGCCAGGCGGGCATTTGCAAAATGCCCTACCATAATGCAGTTATGACTGCCATCCTAAGACCACAACTGGCTTAACGTGCCTTCCGAAGCACGAAAACGCTCAGTAGTAATGTCACTTAGCGGTCACCCATCTAACTCCTGACCTCGGCGGACGTTGCTTAAGTTAGCTGATCGATTAAAAACGGTTAAGCATACTTCTCTACGAGCACTTTAGACCATTCTGAGGCAAAATCTAACATCGTGTCACTGTTTAAAGTAAGTATGAACGACAGTGCTTTCCATGCAAAGGTAGTTTTGTCATAGTTTAAATACCAAGTGTTGAAACTCCGTAAAAGTTTAACATGCGTGCATTTGAGATTAATATCTACGGTTTGAAAGTTTTCCGCAAAAATTGTGTATCTTTAAAATTTTTGGTACAAATAAATTATCATGTAAGGGAATTCTTAGTTTTACATTAGGAGACAAAATAAACAAAAAAGGAATAACTGGCAAACATTACACAAAATTTATAATTTTCGCTTAGTACGCGGTAGTGCTTGTGATCATAATATTTAGTAAAATATATAATGAAATTGAAAATTAATAATAATAACGATGGCAAATTTTTTTTTTTATGTCATTTCATACTTAATTACAATTCAATTATTTAACGTGGTAAATGTAGTAGTAAATGTAAAACTCCGGTTAATCGACCACTTTTTTAACTCCGGATAGAACTTATAATTAGGTATAGTTTTTGGAATCGCATTGTAAATGAGAGGCATCATATAGGTGCAGTTATTCCTAAATAGCTCTAGTTATGTATAAACATGATGACAACACGTTTGTATGGTAACCGCTATGTGCTCACTAACTTTAACTTCGCACCACCCACACTCATAGCACATTCCTACGAGTAAAGCAGTGTGAATAACTCTTACTGACTGTATTTATATAGCGCAGCTAGTGTTTGCATTCGAATATAAAAATGTTGTCAGATGAAAATGTGAATACGTGACAAAATGCGCTTCGAATTTATAGAATTTTGAACGCACGCTGAATGTTAGAGCGCTTTGAATACGTGTTTGTTGATTAATATTGAAAATTTGGAGTTCGTTCTGTATGAATATCAAATTGTCATCTTTGCTTTACATATTTTACAAAGTTATTATACTTGTTTTTTTTTTGCTTGTCTACTTGAAGTAAGATCTCTAGTAGATTCGTTTAAATCCTATAGCTTCATTGTAATTTTTTAAGGCTATCTTAACTTATTATTGTATAGGCGATATTTGCTTCGCTGGTTACTATTATTATATCTATAGCTAGCTTCTGTATGTATTTTATCTTCTTCTGTGGTCTATGGGAAATGAAATTCGCTCATGGTGCACCCAGGTGGACTCGGAAGAGTGTGGAGAAGACCATAATATTGTGTACACACACAAATCTATTCTTGAAAGTGAAAATGTTAAAAAAAGTTAAACTATTGTCTGCCTAGCCTGATACTATAAACCAAACCGCTAGCAACATTTCAAATAAACTTTTTTGTAACGTGCAATAGTTTAGTATAAAGTAGAACAGTATAGTATAAAATCTGTCTCCAAGCACCTAACGGTGTGTTTCAACAGCTGTCCTTGAGTGCCAGTAATTCTAGGTTAGCCTGAAGAACATCTTTGACCACATCATCGCTTACCATCAGGTGAGATAGTGGTCAAAGGCTAGTCTATCAGGTACTAACCACATTAGGTACATGATGTGGTTAATACCTACATGAGAGTATGCGATCGTAGATAGATAACAGAAACGATGAGTCTCCATTGATAACCTCTGTTACATGTATCAAGCATGTACTAACTAAGATAAGGACCAATGGTTGTAGTATATAAAGTATGGAAGATGTAAGTTAAAGAAGTCAAGTACAGTCTCAATACACGATAGAACGTTAAAGGCCATACTCCTCTTTCATTAGATCATCGTGTAGAATCAGTAGCCACCAGACGCTCGGTGGACGAAGATTACCAAGAGATTTTGATACATATTTTTATTCCGGTCGAAAATAAATCAAATAAGGCAAGATGCGAGCACAAAACGGGTTTCAAAATAAATAACATTCACAAACATAACTCTAAAGGATCGGCCCCCAAATAGCAGTAAAGATAGTCAAAGGGCGAGTGAAAGACGAAGCGGGCCCCAGGGATAGAGACATCTTAGATTAGGTATTTTGTATACTTAGAAAAGTATATGTATACCTTGCCTTGTATACAGTATCACTAAATAAACTAGGGTGCGCCAAACCTTTAAGACGAAGTAGTCTTTGAAAAATGTTAAGGTGAGGCGTAGGACGGCGATACCTCGTTTCGATGTACTCGTAAATGAGCGCAATAGCTCTACGCAATATTTAAATGGCGTAAATAAATTTTTTGAAATTTTTTCATGAAAGGTGAGCTATTTTAATACGTAAAAAAATTGCTTTGGTACTTTTGCAGCATTTTCAGGTTGACACATGAATAAGGAATAAAATTTGTATTGATACGATTTACATTTAAATTATTTTAAATATGAAACTTGGTTAAGTGAAAATTTTTGTAGTGTATTCATGTGTTGTTTCTCGTATTCCAAATACATGGAATCGTGTCTTCGGATCGAGCATAATATTTGTAATGTCCTCTAGAATATAAAATATTATAATATTATCACCTGCACAGCGTAAAATTTCTGTATAAAAATAACGCGTTCAAATTAATTCGCTTCACCTTAACTTACTTAGACATTCCCTGTCTAAGTAAGGGTCTATTGCGAGAAATACAACATATAAACGTTTTCATTTAAACTAGTGAGTTTTACAATATTATTAAATGAACATTAAAATTATAAACATTAATAATTAATTCAACGTCTCCAATCAAAACTTAACGTTTGGTATTTGGATGACGGAACCTTAGGAGGCGATGCGAACACGGTTTTGGATGACTTGCGAGTACTTATAGACGATTTTCGTGTTATTGGCCTTGAACTAAATTTTTCTAAATGTGAACTTTTTGTTTGTGATACTTGTCCGGATAAAGTTTCGATTATTGAAAAATTCAACTTACTTGCGCCTAATATAAAATTAGTAGAAAAAAGTTCGCTTCGTCTTTTGGGTTCACCGATTCTTAACGAATCTTTATCACCATTTGTCGAAGAACAAATTCAAAAGTTTAGAAATGCTTCTAGCAGATTATCCAAAATTAACGCCCATATGGCTTTTACAATTATAAGATTTTGCCTTTTCGTTCCTAAATTTACATACTATTTAAGATGTTGTCAGCTGTGGCAACACAGTGAGCTTTTGTTAAGCTTAGACAACTTAGTAAAAGATACGTTAGTGTCGGTTTTGAATGTTGAGATGGATGATAGGGCTTGGGTGCAAGCTTCCCTCCCTGTGAGGTTGGGGGGCATAGGGATACGCAAAATTTCTAGTGTGGCATTACCAGCTTTTTTGTCTTCTGTACACAGTACACACAAATTAGTAGAAAAAATTCTTGCACGATCTTTAGGCTCTTTCGATGTAGCATATCTGGCTGAGGCCAAAAACACATGGAGACTGGCTTGTCCAAATACTGAATTCCCAAAAATGTTGTCATCTCAGAAACAGTGGGATCGGCCCCTATGCGAGTTAACACGGAAAGATCTTTTAAATACGTGTTCTAGCATCGCAGATCGTGCTCGTATTCTCGCTGTTTCTGTGTGGGAATCCGGTCTTTGGTTACAGGCCATTCCTTCTTACAAAACTGGTAGCCTTATAGATCCATCCGCTTTTCGTCTAGCTATTAGCTTACGCTTGGGTGCAAGGTGTTGTGTTGCACATCACTGCCAGTGTGGTACTGCAGTTGATCAACTCGGTCACCATGGCCTCTCCTGCTCTCGAAGTGCTGGTCGAATTTCCCGCCACGCCAGCCTTAACGATATCATTCGCCGGGCTTTTACCAGCGCCAATGTTCCAGCTATTCTCGAACCGAATGGTCTGATGCGTGACGATGGTAAAAGACCTGACGGCATGACTCTGGTTCCGTGGAAGTTAGGACGGTCCTTAGTGTGGGACGCTACGTGCGTGGACACTTTAGCGCCGTCACATCTTTCTGAAACCAACGTGAGGGCTGGCGCTGCGGCTACTTCGGCGGAGCAACTCAAGCGGCGCAAATATGCTAACCTCGGTATGGGTTACATATTTGAGCCGTTTGGTGTGGAGACGTTGGGTCCGTGGGGACCGGGAGCTCATCGTATTTTCCAAAACCTATCTGAGCGCTTGGTCGATGCGACGCGTGATCAAAATGCTGGCACATATTTGGCTCAACGAATAAGCATTGCAATTCAACGGGGCAATGCTGCCAGCATGCTGGGCACGCTGCCAACTGGGAGTGGGCTGGAGCATTTGGACTGCCTATGAGTCTGCTATGACTTATAGGTGTCTAAATGCTTTTATTGTAGTAGCTGTAGTGTTGTATATAGTTCATAGTATTTTGTATAATAAAGGCATACCGCCGGTAAAAAAAAATAAACATTAATGTATCTCATTACACGATGGTTTACTGAGGTACGTAATTTTTTATAGTAGTATCCAAGGATCGTGTGAAATATAGCTCCGTAAATGATTACAGTAAAAGCGATGCGCCCTTAGTTACGCATTTAAACTGTAGTTTCGTTGTGAAGTCTGAAAAACTCATTTTAGTCTCGAGTTGCAGACTTTTATTTTGAGTTTTATATCCTCTATTAACTTTTATACCGGCACGGAATGTATGAGAGAACTAAGATTACTGAGCTGCTACAGACTTGCTAAACTTTTGGATTAAGTTCAAGCCACGTTTCTTTTAACCAACATGATTTTAAATCTAACGAATATATTGAGTCCTTAAATATTTTTCCCTTACGTTAATTATTTAGTACTAGCTTTCCGGGCGCGGCTCCACCCGCGCGTATGTCCGTTATCGCACAAAAACATTAACCTCTTTTTGCGCAGTTGGATAAAAATTATCCTATGTTTTTTCCCGGGTCTCAAAATATTTCCATACCAAATTTCATTGAAATCGAAGATTAGAGTTTAGAAGCAATGATAGCTACTAGACCAAAGCTAGTTATAGCTATGGACTGCGGTGCCGCAGGTTCTTGGTTCGATCCCGACTACTGGTTAAAGCCGCATGGTAGGAGGGCATTTTACAAATGCTTGCCTAGTCAGTTACCACGCTCAAGTACAAAATCTGTCACCAAGGATCCAACAGTGTGTTCCGGCAGCTATCCTTGAGAGCCAGGAAAATTTCAAGCAGTTGAGACATTACAACTTTATGTCTTAGGGTGACGGGCACAGTGCAGTTTATTTTATTTTATTTTTATAATTTTGGTACAAAAACATTTAACAAATTAAAGAAGCTTATATATAAATACTTGGATTTAAAACGAATATGGTAAATTTGTTACACTAAATATTGTACATATCTTTGCAGATAATTAAACTAATTTAAAGGTACATAACATCAAGAATGTATACTGTTTAAAAGTTCAAATTTTGAAGAGAATTTTTAAAGTTAAATAAGTTTTGATGAAAAATGTCGAGTTCGTTGCATACATCCATGCAGACCTGATCATAAGATCGACACATACGGTAAAGCGGGTTGTTATGCCCTACATTATTGTTCGAGGATGGAATACTAAAAAGAGATGATTTACGAATTGAAATCTTACGAGTGATAAAGTTAATATCCATTAGTAATTCCTCACTAAACAGTCCATTGACGGTCCTGTGCAGTACACACACGTATAAGACTTTGAAATTTGAAATGCACCAGACGATTTTCATATCCAGGAATAACTTTCCTCAACCCTAGTTTGACACATAGTTGCAGTTCGGCACTTATGATGAAATGTATATGTTCTAGGCAGAAGTGACCGCTTAACCTCAGGTGGGCCTCATGCTTGTTCCGTCACAATTGCATAAACAAAAACACACTCTTTTACATAGTCACTACTTTCATGTCTCGTCTCAGCTTCTAGCGTTCTTGAAGTGGCAGCTGTACTGGTCATATCACAAAGTTTAATTCGATATTATTTCATTAAATACGTTACCACGTCATACTTTTTCAATTTTCTGCACAAGTGGGGTTTAGAAACAGTATTGTAATTGATAGCTTATGTCGTGATCCAGTAGTTAACACTATGGACCCCCACGCAGTGGGTCATGGTACTAATGTCGCAGTGATAGAGCTTTACTCATAGTGGTAGGATTTTTGCAAATGCCCGCGTTGCTATCTACCACCATCAAAAATCTAAATCTGTCACCAAGCTAATAATAAATTCCAGCAGCTCAGTGGTTACTAGATGAAGCCACTTGACCATCTCCGACAACTTTATAACTTACCATAACATGCTATACTGGTTATACCTATTTATACCAACATGTAGTGATGTCCACATTGCTGTGAGAGGTATGCGTGCCGGTGAAATTATAGGTACATAAGAATTTACAATTATACATTTTTGCAATTTATATAGTGTAGCTGAAAAGACTGCAGTACCACCCAGGTTTCTATTGAATCGAATGCTTTTCATAGCTACAAACGCTAGAGATAATCGCCATTTAAAATCCTCAGTTTCTTGTATAATCTACATATTAGAACGTATGGATGTGGTCTGCGGTGCTAAATCCTTTTCGGACACCAGCTCCGGCCAACTTATACTTGCCCAGATTTAATTATTTTTCTTGTTCTTATTAGCTTGTACTAAAGTCACATTAAGTGTGACTCTCTTAAGTTTATCTTTTTATAATATCTACCCGTTGGTTACCAAGTTAGGACTGCACTTCCCCCTCTTCCATGTCTTCCTCTGGGAGTCATAAGTGACGATTAATAGAAATAAAATAAAACACCAAAAATAGATGGAAAGCAACGCTTGAAGAACTGTCTCTTCAACGATTTTCCTTACTTTGAAGCTCTCGTAGCGTTGTTTGCTTAGCCGTTCATAACCGATCAGCTTAGTTAAGCAACGTCCGCCGTCATGACTTGGATCGGTGACCGCTTGAGACATTACTACTGAGCACTTGCGTGCTTCGGAGGGCACGTTAAGCCGTCGATTCCGGTTGTTATCAGAATGGAATTCCCGCTTGGCTAGCTACCACCCTCAAGTAGAAAATCTGTCGCGAAGCAGAAAAACGTGTGTTCCGGCAGCTGTCATTGAGAGCCTGTAATTCTAGGTTAGCCTGAACAATATCTTCAACCACATCAACACACGTCATCAAATGAAGTATATAAAAAAAACAAAAACATATTTTATTTATTTCTGAATAATATTATTGAGCCGATGTATATGTTGATATTGTAAATACAGGTTTCATTATCTGAATGGGAAAACATTGATTCAAGAGTACCGCCGGGAGCGCGAGGTGCGGGGTGTAGAGGGAGGGAGGGGGGGGGGTGTAACGAGTATTGTTATGTTTAATAGAACCACATGTTCGAATACCTTGTTATACTTACGATTGCTTACATTCTCGTACGAGGTCTTATTAATATTGTTAGCATGAAGTTCTACGAAACGAAAGTGTATTTTGTTTACTTGTGAAGAAATGGAACGTATTACAATGAAATTGAAGAGTTTAATATACCAATATGTAGCATTTTTACCAACACTATTGATCGATTTTTTAGAAATAAGGACTTATAAGAAAATAATGTATTGTTAAAGCGATATTTGCATGGTGGTAGGGCATTTTACGAATGCCCGCCTGGCTAGCTACCACCCCTAAAATCTGTTGCCAAGCACCTTCTGACAGCTGTCCTTGAGAGACAGTCATTCTAGGTTAACCTGAATAATATATTCGATCACATCATCACTTTGCATCAGGTGAGTTGAGATAGTGGGTAGAGTGTAACTTATCTATACTTATAATAAAACTGTAACAGGTCCAATTCTGTACATGGCAGATATTTTGAAAAAAACAAATGTACAGTACTCTGTAGCTGATACTGATGCCGAAACTATATTTTTTTTTATTTTTGTCTGTCTGTCTGTCTGTCTGTCTGTCTGTCTGTCTGTCTGTATCCCGGCCGCGTATCACTCCAAAACTACTGAATGGATTTCAATGAAACTTAGCATGATTGGAGTTCATACTACAAGGTAGGATAATTTAGCTTTTTATCCCGAAATTCAGCATGGTTCCCTTGGGAGAGGGGATGAAAGTCAAAATATACACTTAGTTGTAATTTATTAACGCGTAGTCCGATTTCAGACGTTCTTTTTAGGGTTCCGTACCCAAAGGGTAAAAACGGTCTGTCCCGCTGTCCGTCCGTCCGTCTGTCCGTCCATCCGTCCGTCCGTCTGTCACCAGGCTGTATCTCAAGAACGGTGATAGCTAGACAGTTGAAATTTTCACAGATGATGTATTTCTGTTGCCGCTATAACAACAAATCCAAAAAGTTGGCCAAGTGCGAGTTGGACTCGATCACGTTAAAACAAAAAAAGGTTAAAATATGAAGTCTTATGTTGTATAGTTAATGGTACGGAACGCTTCGTTCGCGAGTCCGACTCGCACTTGGCCGATTTTTTTGTTAGAATAGTGGTACTTTAAAATTTATCCCGTAAATATTTCAAAGTCATCGGGTTTGAAGTTCAGAAATAACAGACATCACAACCTAAATATTACGTTCCAAATAACTTGACACCCAAAATGTACAGAAACCTTTCAACGTACGGCTCATCTTAAGCTGGCGTTTGCACTTTATCGTATAGGTATAATAGATAGGTCTGTAGTCGGACCTCTCCAAAAGACTGATTTTTCAAACGATAAAACACAGTTTTTTTTATTACGATAAGCACAACTTCCCTACGTATATTTTTCATAACATGCAATGCTCTAATCAGTCTAATCTATACCTATAACAGGTTGCAGAAGGCGGGTAGGGAAGCACGAAGGGTAAGACGCTTAAATTTATCTATTTATACTTATAATAAAACTGTAACAGGTCCAATTCTGTACATTGCAGATATTTTGAAAATATTTTTTGAGAGCAATCTGAAGCTGATACTGATGCAAAAACTGTTTTTTTTTTTTCTGGCTGTCTGTCTATATCCCGGCCTCGCATCACTCCAAAACTACTGAATGGATTTGAATGAAACTTAGCACGATTCGAGTTCATACTACGAAGAAGGACATACGATACTTTTATCCCGAAATTCAGTACGGTTCTCTTGGGAAAGGGGATGAAAGTCAAAATGTACATTTAGTTGTAATTGATTAACGCGTAGTCCGATTTCAATCATTCTTTTTTTGTTACAATAGTGGTTATTTAATTATTTTCCCGTTAATATTTCAAAGCCCTCAGTTTTGCAGTTCAGAAATTACAGATATCACAAACTAAATATTTCGTTTTAAATAACTTGGACCGCGGAATGTTGAGAAACCCTTGAACGTACGGCTCATCATAAGCCCATAGGAAGCCCGGAACCCCACGGGAAGCCCGACACCCCACGGACACAATTATTTAGTTTTGCAAGCTTGCTACGATAAAACTCTAAAATGTGGTACATTCACCACAATCAGTTTTTTAAACTACATACTACTACTTTCTTTTGACGGATACATTTCGGAGACTGCGCAATGAAAGTGCACAATGTTGTCTTAGGTTTTCGCGATTGTTACACTTAGTAATTAAACAACTTTAAACGGTTTAAATCGCGTATATTTATCATTATTTTTGTCCCGACGTTTCAAACACTTTGTAGTGATCGTGGTCACGGGGTGACTGTCGGGACAAAATTAATGATAAATATACGTGATTTAATCCGTTTAAAGTTGGAAGTGCACAACTTTAGTAGACTGTTATACAAGGGTCGAACGGAATTGGTAACTTTCACCCGCGTTCAGCTCTCTATTTTTCATATCGAATTTAAAACAAGTAAATAAAGTAGCTTTTCTAAAAATTATTCATTGATAAAATAACATACTTACTAAAAATTTATTGAGAGGTTTGAACTATTTGTGAAATTTTACGTAAAATGTTGTTGGGAATATTTTCGGGCGTCTATAGCCCGTATAAGAATCTCTCTGCTTTTCACTACTAATATAAGGAATAACGATATAAATATAGTATGTTTTTTTATATTATTTATTTTGATTTTAATAACATGAGCAGTAAATTTTTAAAATTAATGCGGCTATAGTCCAAGTAGGAATCGATGACTTACATCCGTGTTAAACACTCTACTTTTCATTTAAAATATGAGGAGGGTAAAAATATAGTAGTTTTTCTAAATATTTACTAAAAATAATAAACATGAGTAGAAGATACAAAGATACACTAGGAGTTAGAACAATGAAATTTAGGGAGTTTTTTTTTTTTTTAACCTACACTTTTTACCTTATATTTAGTTACTACCCTGCCAAACATAGTTGTTATTAATTGTTTTACAACAACAGAATATTTTACAACGAAAAATCTTAGACATATAACTTTGTTTACACCAATGTTTTTCTCGGCCTTAGGTGGGAAAGAGCGTCTCCCACCCGCTACTCAGATCAAACAAACACTACTTTCCGAGAATGAGAAATAAAAAAAAACGATCTACCGTCAAACAAACCGCCGTTTTAAAATCGAAATTCTAATGAAACGCACAAGGTACTTTGCTTCAACATTTATTGTGCGAACCGGGAAAGAACTCCCTGAGTTACTTAACTACTGTCTTCTGGAAAATACAACCCTGGAGTTTTGAAATCCAAAGTAGAAAGCTCCATTCTGAGCTATGGTTTACTATAAAAGTGCTTCACCGCAGACCACAGTGTTGCTTAATATGAGATAAACAGTGCACAAATGTGAATAATTAGTGTGCAGGTACGGCAATCGCGAACGAAGTCGCGGGTACAGCTAGTCATAAATAAAACAATATATAATAATATATATGAGAAAAATAAGAAAAATTAGCATTCTTCTGCATTACCTACCGAACTATGAAACCTTTAATATATAAATAGGAAAGTAGTAGTTTTCCACATATTATACATAGGTAATACATATTTTTAAGAAAAACGGAACCGACTTAAAAGTCTGAATATTATAACCATTTGAATTCGGCACCGAGCTGATGTAAAACGCTGACCTCATAATATTATCGTGTTTTGACTTCCCCAAGTTACTTCATACTTTCCAGTGTTAGGAGTTGGTTTATTTTTCTTAAAACATCTTTTTTACTCAATTCAGTACGTAATGCATACATCTTATAAGATCATTTACTCGCATAAACTACTGTGCACCCCGTCAAGAGTTGCAATTACCAATAAATCATCCGGATAGGCAAACATTCTTGTTGTTGGTAACTATATTTTAAAAATTACTAAACAGATTTAGATTAAATTTAAATGAATTTGACTTAGAGATATATTGTACCCAAATAAAATAATCATTCAAATAAATATATCTGTTATGTACTATTGGCGGAAAAATCGCGTAACAACTCACAAAACAGTGAAATAGTCGCTGAAACATTAATAACAGAAGGATACGAAAATCATCGTGTAACGTTTTTACATAAGATGTATGCATAATGCAACCCAAAAAAGTGTACCGCGTTGATTTACAGTATGTATAGTTATATTATTATTATGTGATTCGAGATGAAGAACCTTCCTACACACACACTAGACTATTTTTTTATATACTCGTAAATGAACAATTTTACACATAAAGATACGTAAGAAACCTACTACAATCAGAATTCTAGGAATATTTCTTTGTATTAGAAGAACGAATATTTGAATATCTGCCGTCAACCAGCAAGAAAATTGAATACACAATCTCAAGATCGACCGGGTTGCCTCGAACGAGATTCCATCTCAAAATACCTTCTATGCTTTTAAACCTGTATCTGTAAATCGGTATTTGGATGTATAACTATACAGCCATAGGTTTCTCTGTATGTGTTTTAGTGAAACAACGTTATATTCTACAAGAATTTAAATCCTGACCATAGAGAAAGGAACAAGAAGAATTCCTTGGACCCAGAGGCCCATAGCGATTGGGTTTCTCTCTGGTTTCTGATAGAGAAATCATCTCTCACATACCGCAGCTTACGTTTAGGATTTTAGTATTAAGTATGATGTAATTAATGAACGTCGGAAGAATAAAAGGATAACGTAGGCTATGTAAGAGGGGCATAGCCTACGTTATCCTTCCATTCTTCCGTCCTACGGCCTACCCTTAATGGGCATGATCTTTTGAATTGTTGTATTTAAGTAAACCTATAAAAGTTCTGACAGGACTACTGAAACATTATTACTTGCCTCAACCATTAGGAGTAAATAAAAAATAGCTTATGTATAAAAAAGTAACTTTATTTTTGTTATTGATCTGTCGTTATAACGGTATTGTATACAAAAGTGATTGTAGATTTGATTTTTGAAGAATTTCTTAGGTTTACGCAAGAGTAATGAAAACCGGCCACTCATCACTTAGACTCGCGCTCAAGATCCAGAACTAAATGAAAAAGAATAATGCTTTTTTTGTTGAGTATACTGTATTAGTCGGATTGTCTACTGTTGAACACAGCCTCCTCTATTAAGGTAGAGGGGTAACCATAATCCCTTGACAAGCGTCTTGGGGATCGCAGTTTAAGATATCAGTTCCTAATCCAAATCGCTGCTGCCCACCTTCCGGTATTTTAGTCGCCTCTTACTACACCCACAGGTAGAAATGGGGGTTGCAATTCTAGTCCGGCACCCCACGCACATAATATGACCGCCATGAATCACAACCCCTATTAAGGTTAATGATAATACAATTAGAACACACAATTCGTACTTCACTTCAACTTATTCCACTTTTTACACTGCGTAATGTGATGTGTGTGGCACTCTACTTCCTACTCGAAGTTACCTACCTACGCGAGTTAAAAAGTTTGTGCTATAAAATATGTCAAAAATAAAGAATTCTTGTACTCTGAAGCCGGAAACTTCAAGCATCACAATATAAATTATGTAATTCAAGTTTCTATTGACTTCCGGGTAAACTATCGAAGCAACTAGTCGCATCTAAGTTAAGACTAAGTTTTCACCAAGTTCTGCAACAGCTTAGCTCTCGTCGTCTAGAAAATAACTCGCTTGCTGTAGATACGAGTATAGTATGGAGTCTTTGAAAATTGAATTTCATGCACTAAGATTTTAACAAGCTTTAAGACACTTGAGGTTATTTTGAGACTAGCTTTCCGGGCACGGCTCCGCCCGCGCGTATTTCAGTTATCGCGCAAAAACATTAACCTCTTTTTGCGCAGTTGGATAAAACGCTCTGTGTATTCTACAGGCTCTATAACAGCTCCTGAGAGCTGTTTGATCTTATACCGGCTTCGCGATTCTATCATCGTACCTCGCGTCATCGTTTAAAGCTCATCCACACATAATCGAGTCCTGGAAGTCTCACACAGCTCGATTTATGCGTTCCTTCTTACCGCATACTTGTAAAATGTGGAATGATCTTCCAGCTAGCGTTTTCCCGCGGAGCTACAATATGGATTCCTTCAAAAAGGGTGTTAAAAGAGTCTTACAGGGTCGGCAACGCATTGGTAACGCCCCTGGTGTTGCAAATGATTCGGAAAAAATGTGTAATGTGAAATGGTGAAAAACCTTCTGGTGTGCTATCCTTAGTCTCCTCTTACGACACCCACAGGTAGAGATGGGGGGGGGGGGGGTGACATTATAGCCCGGCACCCCACGCGATGCAAATATATAAAGCTGCACTTTTATAATTATGTTTCAGAACTCCTCCTCAACGATATTTAATTTTCACACCTAACTTACACTGAAATGTGAAAAATGATATCCTTAACAAACTTGTATTGAAAATGTTTAAATTTAATCAATTATTTATATGTGAATGTATTATTTCCTATTTTTTTTTTCGCATTTCGAACACACATATACCACGTAGCTACCACGTGCGGAGCGCATTGAAGTTGAACTTTATTCAATTCATGTTTATTTATTTTTTTCGTAATTGATATGAATCGCACTCTTAATATGAACATTGATTCATTTCTCATAACTCTCCACGAATATTCATCGTGAAGGATCGTTTGTAAAGAAGGAAGTATGTAAAGCGTATCAAAGTAAATCTGAGAGAGGCGCCGTAGGATGAGATACAATCGTATTTACCTCTGACGATGAACGAACGACGAAGATATCATAATACTGGAAGTTACTTTTACTACTTTTACTACCAATTTCTTTGAGAAGTGATAGCTCAGTGGCTTTGCCTATGGACTGTCGCGCAGCAGGTCCATGGTTCGAATGCCGCCGCGGGCTTGAGCTTCACCGCATGGTGGAAGGGCATTTTTGCGAATGCCCGCCTGGCTAGCGACCACCCTCAAGTTGAAAATCTGTCGTCAAGCACCTAACGGTGTGTTTCGGCAGCTGTCCTAGAGAGCCAGTCATTCTAGGTTAAGCCTGTTTAACACCTTCGACCACATCATCACTTACCATCACGTGAGATTGTGGTCAAAGGCTCACCTATCAGAAAAAAAAAAGTTGCTCACTGAAAAACTTTGATTATTATTAAATACTAGCGGTCCGCCCCGACTTCGCATGGGTGTATACCAAAAATTTCAAAAATTATAAATTTTATCACACACAAAAGTAGTTATTGTAACATTACTGTAATAGTTAGTCTTATAGTATTGCGTTTTTTTTTCTAGATATTGATGTCTTCTATAAAATTGTAGTACATCACTTTGCTCTATTATCAACAATTTCCACAACGTACAAACGCGATATGACGATTGTTTTTGGTATTTTTTTCGCACTTTGGGTTACATTATCGAAGTTTTCATACGGATTGCTAACTTTTTGAAAATCTTCTATAGCCTTTGTTCATTAACGTAAACGGTACATACACGTAAGCTGTAGACTGGATTGATTGTTTTGTGAATAGTTACGACCCGTGATTTCCCCCGAGTGTTGATGGATAATGATGATGCAAAGTATACTACACTACATGTTAATCCACTGCCTCATCTACCTTTATAAAAAAATTCATCAAAATACTTACAAACTCACTATCTTTCGCCTTTATAATAATATATATAAGCGTGTACATTGTAAATTATTAAAATATCTCTGTATACATAGAAAAATGTTCATTATCATCGTCATCACATTTCATTGTTGTATACTTAGTTGAAACCGCGAGTTGAAAGTGATCTTTAAATATATGAAATAGATAATGTGAATTCACCTAAGTTGGTAATGAAATAAATCGTGAGAATATTATTATTTTATATATATATATTAATATTATTTATTATAAGAAACCATTGAAGTTTCCAAAGTCTTAAGATTATACAGTCAAACGTTGCGATTCTGAGAAAGATCATAAATAGTTACAAACTGTTTAGTAGGCTTTCTATTTTTTTTTTTTGTTATTTACTCTTTCGTGATGGAACAAGCTCCAGGCCCACTAGATGTTAAGACAAAAAAGTGTCATATGCCTGTAATATCACCGGGTCCATCCTTCAAATTAGAACACAGTAATTAATTGCCCCGTGGAGTGCCGGTTTATAATCTTACCCCGATTGCTATCGGTGTCGTAAGAGGCGACTAAAGTTAATATACTTAATCGTGGTCAGCAGCACCTTTTGAGGAACTGATTTCATGAAATGCGATCCACAAAACGCCTGCCAAGTGTGGGGATTAGTGCAGACACCCCATTATGTGGGAGGCTGTGTTCAGCGGTGGACAACCCAGCTTATATGAACATTGCTGCTTGGCGTTAGAAATAGGTACAGTGGCAACACTTTCCCGGCCGAACTCGCACAATGAGTTGTACTGCTGCAAAAACTTTAAAGAACTTAATTACTATATAGCTAATTATAACAAACATTTTAAGAAAACATTAAATAAATTTTAATACAACTGTTAAAAATATATTTAATGACACTTCCGCTTAGTAAATCTTTCTCGATCGTTCGCTCGTAGCGTCAATACCTCCTTAGGAGACTTCGTGTAGAATCAAAGCGCATCGAGTTAACAGGAAAATTAGGCGAAATTGTCACAACATATTTTTAAAGTGTTTTATTAAAAAAATAACTTAATGTTTTCTTAATATATTTTTGAAATATTTGTTATTATTTCCGCAAAGTAACGCCTGAATATATTCATTGTAATAAAGTTTCGTATCGCCATTCTTTGGAAGTTGATTAAAAACTGCAATATATTTTTCCTATCCATGTATATTATATCCTTGTCGCCTTCCTTTATCAAGGTCCAATTCTACCGTCTACCTGAAAGAACGGCGCCCATTTATTCCGCGCTCCTCCCCAGACGTGTTTAGCAATTTCACTTGATTCGTTTTTTTCCAGAAAATATTGCGAAATGTTCATAGGAACGCTTTTTACGGGTAGTCGTAGAAATTGGAAAAATATCACAATGTTTCGGGTAAAATATTTTTTGGTGTTTCCTCGAAACGTGTAAACGATGTGGTTTTGACCGTTTTCATGTGATTTTTAAGTTACTTTTTAGAATTTAGTTACAATGTTATTCAAAGATATAAAATTCTGTATTTTGAATAGTGATAGATACATTTTGCGAAGACCCTCGAGTAGATCATCAATGTCAATAAAGTGAATAGTGGTCAGAGGCTTACCTAGCGGCAATAATAAAATAAAAACTAAATTAATTCAAAATAGTCGGATAAAATCCTGGTAAACATTATAGGAGTTCTAGCTAGTTGCTATATAATTATACAAAAAAATTATACAACAATTTTTATACCTGTTTTTTTTCTGAAACATGATATATTATTTATTTAATTAACTGTTTTATTAAGTAACAGTTTCGTAGTTTTTTGATGTGTAAACAATATTAGATGGATTTCATAAGCTTTGTTAGAGCATGTTTAGTCTGAGCCGCAATATGTAGAATTGTCCTGCTGCACTGATAGGTACGATCAGCAGTTATATTATTAGATACTCGTACATTAGTCAAGTTAAGTCAAGGACCAGAGGCTTCAAAATTGACATTGTACACGATTATATGTCAATAAATGTTTTTCAGGTATATGTTTTATGTTTATATTAACTTAGACTACTGACTCTACTCAAAAATCTTTAGAGAACAGAATAGAATCTGAGCTGTTGGAGTGCTTTATAATGTGGCCAACACATAATATTGCTCATAATATTATCTCTCCTCTACAATATTCTGTTCTCTTGTTCTTCCTCGTGCTACCTCAAGGAACGTTTCAACTTCCTTCATAGTACCCATTGTTTGTCGTTAAGATCATCAGAGAACTTAACGCTGCAGTCCCCTGTATCCCATTTGCTGCTGAGGCTGTTAGATTATGGAATCTATTACCTTTAGAAATAAAAAGTGCCCCATCCTTTGAATCTTTGAAGGAGCAACTTAAAGTCAATTAACTGTCACTTTAGCTATTAAAAGTACTGCTATACTGCCCTATAATTTTAATAATGTGCTGATGTGGTCGAAGATGTTGTTCAGGCTTACCTAGAATTACTGGCTCTCAAGGACAGCTGCTGAAACACATCGTTAGGTGCTTTGCGACATATTTTCTACTTGAGGGTAGTAGCTAGCCAGGCGGGCATTTGCGAAATGCCCTGCCACCATGCTGTAACGACTGCTATCCTAAGACAACAACCGGGACCGACGGCTTAACGTGCCCTCCGAAGCGCGATAGCGCTCAGTAATAATGTCACCAGCGGTCACCCATCCAAGTCATGACCGAGGCGGACGTTGCTTAACTTTGCTGATCGGTTCAGAACGGCTTTGGAAACTTCGCTACGAGCGCTTCAAATACATAAATGTTATTAATTTGACATTGTAATGAATCTGTTATAATTGTCTAAATGATGGTGTTTCAATACAGAGTTCTTCTATCTAAAGCACTCCAAGAGCTCAGATTCATTTTGAACCTGCCATTCTGGATTTTCGACAGGTATCATTCGGCTGCTGACCTATGACATTTGTTCAAACACCCCTACATTTCTTTTACCGTTTCCGGGATACGCCATCCAATTTATAGCTAATTATCCTATTTTTGGATTTTGGGAAATTCTTCACTACGTCATGTTCTTTGGATGAAATAATACTATTACTTCATCCTGACGAACTATATACTTTAAAAAATAATGTTGCATAAACATTGTATTTCAGGTTTCCAGGCAAACCGTGGAGTAGGTAACATTGAAATTATCGCACAGGTATTTCAATTTCAAAGTCTTATCCTTAAACTTTTATGGCTAGTTATCATATTTGTTTAATAATAAAATAAATCCAATGGACGTGAACAAGTAAACATTGCAAGGAATACAATACTAGTGATACTATTAACGCTTTAAAAGTATACATTATGACTTCTGTAGCAGTGTATCCGGTATCCCAGGTGTACGATCGCTTAATGACCGGACGTGAGCGGGACGAGCGACAATATACGTAAGATACTATCTTGTATACAAAAGGAGTGGTTTTATTAAAAAGGTCTAGCGATTTTAGCTACGGTACGTTGACACACGCAAGACCTCAAGACTAAGTGACTCTCAACGCCACTTGACCAATGATGCAATCCATTGATCGAACCAATTCAATATATATTATAACATAGGTAATCAATACGACTTCTTTGCCAGAGTAGAACTTTTGCAAATACTGAATTCAATGAAATAGTAGGTAAATTTAGTAGCGTTACTAATGTAAAACCCGTCTATTCAGGGTTACTTAATTAACCCAGATATACCAAAACAATTATTTTTTTAATTTACTTCGAGATCCTTAGACACAAAATTAATTTTGGACTTTAATCATACGAAGTTTGACGCTTGTATTAATTTTTTTATGATAGAACAAAATCAAACATGTTTAAAACACACGTTTATTTCCAATATTTTAATAAATAATACGGGTTAACGTAAGAATGCTAGCCTGACTAGCTACCACCCTCAAGTAGAAAATATGTCACCAAGCACCCAACTGTGTGTTCCGGCAGCAGTCGTTGAGAGCAAGTAAAATTACAATTATATGTGACTAAAAAACTCTCTCATCAAAAATGTCTCAGTGTGACGGGCGCATTGTAATTCGTTCGGACGAAATGTATCTGTTAAAGGCAGAGGTTAGTCCGCTTAACATCAGGTGGGACTCGCGCTTGTTTTGACCCAATCACATAAAAAAACCACGTGAATAAGTCAGATAACTCCTACAGTCGGAGCTATCTGACTGAGTCACGTGAGTTATTCCGTATTATTTACTAAAATGAGTGAAAACCACTTTCGGTTTTATAATAACGTTTTATTTGCAAATTTTTGTTAGTATTTTTATTTGATATGTTATCCACCATTCCAACCCATATTTATTTATTTTTTTATACTTAACTGGGTTACACTTGACCACTATCTCACCTGATGTGTGAAGTGATGATGCGGTCGATGATGGAGCGCGCTTACTCAAGAGATATCTATTCACTCGCGTTTTGAAGACCCCCATATTGTACTCAGGTAGGGTGTTCCATTCCCTGGCGGTTCGCACGATGAACGAAGACGCAAATCGCTTTGTTCGGGTGATATGAAATAAATCAGCTACTATTACAAACAAATACAACCATATAAAGGTTGGACGGACGTACGTACTACCGGACATCCGACGCTTAGCATTAGGGTCCTGTTTTCTAGTGCAGAATCCTTAAAATGATTCATAAATGGTCATTTCATTTATATAAATAGGATTAGCTTCTTTAAATCAAACTCTTCTCTTATCAATTTGTCCACACCGTAACCCAGAATTTACGGCTACTAGAGACGCTGCCGTAATAACGGCAAATCGACGTCAAATTGTCTGGCACCAGCCAATTTACGGACGCGAGCTATCAACGCTAACGTCCCTTTGTCCTCTACACAAATTTGCTAACCAAGTGTTGAAATAGTTTTCTATAACAACATTTACAACTATAGTTAGAAAACCCTAGTTGATGTAAAAATTAATCGAGTGCTGTCCTGATATTGCTTCAATGTATTTCTACTATTTCTCTAGGCTGTTCACAAAACAAGTTAAAGTATACGAGGCTGTTTATCCTATCGAAATTACTTATTGGACATCAAATCTAAAAACGAAATGCACATAAAAAAAATACATCGTGTAGTTGGAGATAGGGACACACTTATAAATAGTGCGGTGCTATACTTAACTCACTTTGTATTGTTAAATAGTTATTATAGTGCATACCTACATAACTAAGAATTTTATCTGATCGTGTGTAATTGTGTTTACGCTTATGTAGATATAAATGTGTACTGGAACAAAGGACACATATTATGTATTCACTCATTTTAAGTTATGTGAACAAAATATATTCGTTTATATCATTTATGTTAAACATCTTTACATTAATAGGTTAGTATTTATTTTCTTAAAACGCGTTAATAAGGTGACGTTAACCTGCCAAGCCATTATACAATAGTTGAAATAAATACTTGCCAATGTCTTGTAATTATTGGTAACAATATTTTATTATACCTGAATAAAAATCTTACAAAAAACACTTTATTTCCCAATGTTCGACCATTACTGCCATATCGACTGGGCTGGGACGGCTAAGGCACCGGCAAACGTTGCGAGCTAGGATTTTTTCAGAATTTGTTCTGAACCTTACTCTTTCATCGACTTTATTTCACCGGCCAACAAGATATACAGGACAAGAACGAGCTACGGCAGTACAGAGGTTGTAAGCTAAAAATGAATCCGTAGTTTCAGGACGATCCATAATTACAACTAAATCTATATTATCATGAATTTTCATGATAATATAGACTGTGGAATTGGTGCAGTATTTTTACTGTTAATATAGCATTATATATTAGAATATGTTCTAAAGCAATATATCTCAAGCATAAATACCTTATGGCCTGGAGACATTATGATCATATTTAGCTCCTAAGCTATATAACAAATTTAATGACATGAAAAATATTTTTTGTGAAACTTAATCTCTATAAACTTAAACCATTATTAATGGAATAGCTGCAGAATAAAAACTATGATGATTGCGAAAACATGCTCGTAAAAAATAATTAAAGTCTTTGATTGCACACACTTTATTTCAACAATCTACATGAAAATACACATACGCACATAATTTATTGTTTATCGTATTATATCTTTTATTTTATCTTTATCTCTGTATCTTTTTATCTGTCATTATGATAAATTAGTCGGGGAAGACACTGCCCTGCTGCAACACAGCAATTATACTAAAGCAGCAGCTGCCTGCTGCTGGCTTCAACATTAGTAAGTAAGATATATGTATTGAACAAAAATAAACAATTTTCATTAAGGACTTGGGATGGCTAGAGTAGCTGGCAAGAGATTCCTAGTGCAATATACGTTTAGTATAATCGTCTCATAATAAAATAAAAACAAGATATGAAGGAGCGAAGCATCAGTACATGATATGCGTACGTCCATATTGATGTTCCAAAAATAAACACATGCGAATTCTAAACTTTCTTTATTTGTATTGGTAATTAATGGCACACATAATCAAAGTCATAATTCTGGTTAGGAATAAGCTATATTTCTCTAACTATGAATATGTTTAAGAATGTTCCACCGAAGACTACGTAGACGTTGTAGTGAGTATATGATGTTATAAATAAAAAGATAATGGCGTAGCATGGTTATGGCGTAGCACGACTACGTCGTAGGATGCCTATGGCGTCACAAACTACGAAGACCTACGGACTTATATTCATTTTACTAAAACGAGTGAGGCTAAATCGGCAAGTCGCATGTATTTAATAGGAAAAGGTCCATAAAATAAACTTTTAACAATGTTACAAAAAGTAACAAAACTTCCAACGCAGAATTACATCAAATTAAATGAGCCGCTTCTCTTTATGAAAACAAAAGTAATTTTCCGCAATTTTTATGCGTATTTGTAAATGGCTTTGGATTAATTTCGCGCCTTAATTATGGCTCCCTTATTATTTTTATAGCGACTCGCACGTCCGTTTGTATTACTTCCTCAAGTTTGTTTACTTCGATCCAGTCAATAGAAGAGTTGCAAGGTGAGGTAAATTCCAGTTTGCAAATTTTATAATAAATCTTTTTAATCTTAAATAGCACAACTATGGCAATTTTAATGGGGGTTAGTATTTGCGATGTTTAGAATTAAAACTTTGTATCTATGGAGGCCATTTAAATACGATATTTGGTCAATCTTGAGATATTTATTAAAACTACAGGTGATTGAAATACTGTGTCATACTTTGCATAAAAACAAATACAAGTTTCTAAATATTATGATTACAAACGAAACTACACGTACAAAGCGAAAATCATATATTTACAAATAATTGGAGAACAAGATGTTTTACCCCGGGCGGGAATTGAACCCGCGTCCTTCCAATTTCGCCATCATGATCATTGCTACTTAACCATCACTGCTTCACGTTTTCTTACTGACGACTATACCGATGTAAACACGGCAACGGTTTGTGTTGTTCTAATGATACCGTGAGTTTTGGTTATTGTTCCGGTTTATTGCAGGATTATTTTTATGCGCAACATTAACTTTGAGAAACAGAGGTTTTATAGCCATCTTAAAATATACTGAGTGGAGAAACGCGGCTTTGAATTTTGAATGGCTTTCACAGATTGGAAAGTAGTTACAATTTTTCTCAATGCGAAGTGATTAAACTGTATAATTTGAGCATGTACGTTGTATAAAACATTTCAACAAAAAAATGTTACGTTAATTTTTTTACGTTTCTAGGGGTAATTTCTGGCATTATGGAAAGTGAGACTGTTGTTATCAAGCAGGCACAGCTATAGACTCTCGCATACTGAACATATTCACTTTTTCAGAGAACTCCAATAATTACGAACCACGACACGTCGATCAAACTCAGGACCATAGATCAGAGAGACACCATCTCAGTGCCTAAAATTACGGTTTACCACATAACCAGTGATGTAGTAGGCGCTATAGATACAATTTGACATACACACATTAACCTATACTAAACATTAACCTATAAAAGTCTGGCAGTTTCTAAGGTCTTTTGGAATTGGTAAATCTCTTCAAGATAGTATCCCTAACAACTTAAACATAGATTCTCTCAATCTCCATTTCTCTTCAGTACTTCCTATTGATGTATCTGAAAAATCGAATACTATTAATTATCTTTCAACTTTACCGATTCCGGACTACTCTCCTTTTATTTTTGATCGAGTGTCCGCATGTGATGTTAAGAAGAGCTTATTATCGATCACTTCGAATGCTGTAGGCGGCGATGGAATTAGTCGCAATATGATAGTGCCTATCCTTGACATCATCCTTCCTGTTCTTTGTCTTATCTATAATAACTCCATAACAAACGGCATATATCCCACTTTATGGAAAGATGCACAACTTATTCCCTTACCCAAAAAACCCAATCCCAAATCTTTTTCTGAATACCGTCCTATATCCATTCTCCCATTTCTGTCAAAAGTTCTTGAGCGTCTTGTCCACAGCCAAATAAGCAAATATTTATCCTCTCATGACCTACTAAATCCTTTCCAATCCGGTTTTCGTCCTGGCCACAGCACAGTAAGCACTCTGGTGAAGATCACTGATGACATTCGCTTATCCATGGAAAACAGAAACTTAACTGTACTCACATTACTAGATTTTAGTAATGCTTTTAACACAGTTGACTTTGACATACTTTTAGCCATACTACGCTCAATTAACATATCTCCAACGGTACTCGATTGGTTTCATAGTTATTTAGTTGGGCGCCGGCAACGGATCCGTCTCGAAGAGAAGTTCTCTTCCTGGTGTGATGCGGTTGCAGGTGTTCCACAAGGCGGCGTTTTATCTCCTCTCCTTTTCGCAATATTTATTAATTCAATCTCAAATAATTTTTCTTCCTCCTACCACCTATATGCAGACGATCTTCAAATCTACTCTCATGCCCCTCTTGATCAGCTTTCTGGAGCCATAGACCTAATAAACGCTGATTTAAATTGCATCACAACATGGTGCAGACAATTTGGTCTGAAAATAAATCATAGCAAGACATAGATAATGATTGTGGGAAGCTCGCAGTTAATCTCAAAGGTGGACTGGTCAACGATTCCATCCATTCATTTTGATGGAGTCCCTATCCCCTACAGAAAATCTATAAAAAATCTAGGCTTGACCATCGATCATTGCTTAAGTTGGGCTCCTCAGCTGCAAATTACAAGTCGCAAATTGTACGCCACCGCTGGCGCTTTAAAAAAGCTGCGCAACTTTCTTCCCATCACCACTAAAATTGCTCTAGTTTAATCACTTTTACTCCCAATTCTAGATTACGCTGATGTCTGCTATCCAGATCTCACGGAGGAACAGCTAGATAAGCTTGAGTGTCTTCAAAACTTCTGCATAAGATTTATATTTGGTTTGCGCAAGTATGATCACATTTCTCAATATCGATCAAAGCTCAAGTGGCTCCCTATACGTCTTCGCCGGAATGCTCACATACTCTCTCTACTTTACAATATTTTGTTAAATCCTTTGACCCCGCGCTATCTCAAGGAACGTTTCAATTTCCTTCACAACGCCAATGTTCTTAATCTTAGGTCATCAGAAAATCTTACCCTCAGTATGCCTCAACATGGCACAGTATTTTATGATCACTCATTTTCAGTGAAAGCTGTTCGCTTATGGAACTTATTACCAGTTACTATCAGGCGTGCACAATCCTTGTCAACTTTCAAAAGCCAAGTAAAGTGTTTTTATCTCGCCGATTAGTTTACAACGTGTGAACTTGGGTTTGATCATAATATGATAAAGAATTAATGTATAATATATACATCGTATAAGTGTATCAATGTATTATTTATATTAATATATGTATATTTCAATGTGTATTAGTGTATTTTATGTATTAGTTGTTATTTTTCTTTTCTTGTTTGTGATTCATTACTAATTATCTTTAGTTATGTATTTTTGTCTTGATTTGATTGTACCTTTATCTCTATATTACACCCGTCTTGTTATTCCTGTATTTCCTCTCCATCCAAAGGTTGCCTGGAAGAGATCACTATTAGTGATAAGGCCGCCCATTGTGACACTTTATTGTAAGATTTCTTTTGATGTTATTTTTGTATAATAAGTGGTGTAACAATAAAGAATTATCTATCTATCTATCTATCTATACTCGTTAGCTCCTAAAATTACATTCAAAACCGTTCTAATGACATTAGCATTACACGTTTTAGTTAATATTTGAGCCATCACATAATCCTTATCTTACCTTACAAGTCGTAAACGCATAAGTAACAGAAAATCTTCAGAACACAAAATTATGGACATGTAAAGAAGGATATTTATCAACACCAATAATTATTTAGTAATTTAACCAAAATAATATTTGCGTCTATAAATTTCCTAAACACTGTTTATTTAGTCAAATTTCCCAATCGTGTACACTAAATCTGAACGTGCTATTAATTGGAGTGAAATTATTAGGTAATACAATCGCACGGCACACACCGCGCAACGCCACGCCGGGCGGCGCCGCTATCGCTCGCGCCCGGCCTAAACTAAGCGCTAATAATAGATTATGCTAAACTAGTACTATGCCGAGGTACGATACTAAAATGGAACAATGTAACAGAAACTATATAACGTGTTTATTTAATTTTTATATCTCATAGGTGAGATAGTGGTCAAAACCACTATTTCACCTGATGATAGTAAATGATGATGTAGTCGAAGATGTTGATCAGGCTAACCTAGAATTTTCTTGTGTACTTTTGCAGAACCTGGGGAAGGACTTTAAATAAAACGTTCCTTGTACGCTAAGAAGCGTAATTCTGTCACAGCTGCTTTGATTTCAGACTCATCGAGTTCAAAATTAACAAAACACGCACGATCTTCCAAATTCATTTGGATTAGTTAATTAATTTGGTGATTAGAAATGTTCGCATCCGATCGGTCGCGTTGCAGTATGTCGTTATAGATAAAAATAGTATTGAGTTTGTACACTGGACTTCACGTCCGTGAGTAACGTAACAAGAGTGTCGGAAGTAAGATGGATACGCCATAATATATCATAGCATGTTAAATGCGTATGTGTTTGTGCCTATCACTACAAGATAGCACGTTATGTGACTTTTCTTTTTATAGCTCTCAGTCGTTATTTATGACATCAGTACTAACCCTTTTCGGAGATTTAAAGCTAAGTATATCTTTAATATGTTTCGTTTTAATACCGTTTGTTGTAATAGGGACAGTCCGAGGCCAGCTTCCCGCCCTGTGCACACATTCACATGGTAATTAGCATGCGATGGGCAGAATGAACAACGTAAGCACAAACCTCCCCTGCGGCTTACAGAAACAATACACAGAGTAGAACGTGTTGTACAACTCTCTATTTTTCTACTTCCAAAATTAGAGGAGGATTTCAATTCGACTGTAAAAATTAATACATATTTTTTGTGTTGTGTGTTTGTAACTCTTTTACTCCTCCTATTTTGAACTAATTTTGATGATTCTTATGATCTTCTTATGATGAGACTTTTATTGTTTTAATATACTAAGTGAGTCTTGCTTAGTTTTCAATAAAATTGATTTTAATAAATAACATCTATAGACTATTTCCATTATCTGAAAAAGGAATGTGCATACCTGGATGATATAATGGCAATTGCAACTCTTAACTCTTGTTGGTGGTGAACAGTATTTCAGACGAGTGATTGATTTTGTAAGAAGTATGCATCACTAAATGGAGTGAAAAAAATATGTAACTGACTTCCAACATTGTAAAGTATGTATTAACTTGTGGAAGTCAGACAATGATAATGTACGTTCAGTGTTTTGAATCATCATGTGACTGACTTTCTATAAGTTATTTTATACTTTTTTAGTATTGAAAATCGGTTCCGTATTTTTTATTTGTTATCTAATGTTAATCAATGGTCGCACCTGTAGGCAATTCGGAATGCGTCGAAGCTGTCATGGCTCAGTGACAATTTTTATGGATTATTATGGTTCAAAATCTGAAATATCATAGGCGTTTTTGTCGTCTTAATAATGACAAACACACTATAAAACTGGCTTTTTACTATTATTTAATAGATATCAAATATAATTGTCATATTCAGTTTAGCCAATAGGGTCAATGTTTTCATCTGGTGTCAACACATAATGTGTGGAACTTATAATTCTTGCAGTAGCAACTCTGTAGTAACCTTTTTAAAGCAGATATGCTCGCCTTTGATCTCTATCTCACTTGATGGTGAGAATATGATCGAAAATATTGTTCCTAAGATTAGAAACCGTATATGCTTGGTGACAGATTTTCCCTACTATGCTATAAAGATTGCTATCCTTAGACAACAACCGGGATCGACAGCTGAACGTACCCTCAGAAGCTTGGAAGTGCTCAGAAGTAATGCCACTAGCGGTTACCTATCGAAGTCGCGACCTCAGCAAACGTTGCATAACTTAGTTGATCGGTTAAAAACTAATAAAAAAGCTGCACTGTGAGCGCTTCTAAATTTTATACATACCAATGGTCTATTTCAGACACAATTAGGTACTTGAGGCAGCAGCGGGGTGAGTACGGACATGTCCTAGCTAGGATTTGAATTTACAAGCGCCTGATTGGCTACTGATACATGCTAACAAGAACTTTAGCGTAAGTCGATCGCATACGAAATTTCAATACGCAGATTTTGTACAATAATCGCTCCAGTGTTAAACTACGTGCAGTCACCTGCAATAACAAGTAGTTTTGGACCTTGACACCATTAGGAACAATTCATTATTTCCGCTAAGTCGCCTTTCATCAGCTTTTCTCATACGCATCTACGGGTTTTTCCCCGGGTAGTTAAATAATTTTAATGTAATCTTAAGGTACTTTCAGATAAAATATATCAACATACACACTACATATCGATACGCCTGTATAACCCTGCAGAGTTAGACGGATGTGTCCATACTATTGTAAACACACACAAGTCGTACACAAGTTTTGCAACTTGATTCATAAGTCAAAATTGTACCATGTACCTAAAGGGAAATGCCAGTTACCATCTGCTAGAAACCATTTCAACTATAATAGCTCCATGTGCCGGTGAAGTCAATCGAACCCAGGCCCTCGATATATTAAAGCGACTATAACTATTTCACTACGGGACCAACGAGGCAGTGAACCAGATATAACTGGATAAAATAGCTCTAATACCAGTTCAAACTCGATAGAACTCGATAAAATACGGGTTATAACTAGGGCTGCCATCACCTAAACCACCGATGCCGGGCAAAATCTTAAAAAACCCGGACATTTGGGTGAAATTGAGTTTTTTCCCCGGACACCCATGAAAACAAAGTTCATATATTTTTTTCATTTATATGACTTCTTTGCGCAAAAACTACAGTGCTACACACATAATTATTCACTCTTCTTTTTCTGAGGCAATCTGGTGATAAAAATCATGAGGATCAGTGTTATTTGGTATCAAATTAGAAATAAATTATAATTTTTGGTTTAATAAATAATCTTCACTTTGAAAACTATCGCGAATTTATCCATATTAACTTTTTTTATTAGCTGTTTCCTAATAATTTAATAAATAATCAATAAATTAGTAACTAGTTAGAAACTATAAAGTAGTATCAAATTTTTTTAAGCCATCTTGTTGTTTTACTTAGATTAAGTACCCAAAACGGTAAATTTTTTTTTTGTATATTAAAAGTTACTAATTAAATTTTGACGAGCTCAAGATCTTTTTACTTTACAAATATACGGGATGAATAAATATAGTCATGTGCGGTCCCGCTAATATATATATTAGGTTATATATACCGACTGAGCTAACATGACGGTCAGATCAGAGCATACCTCGGCTAAAGGGGTGGATGAGGCGGGTTCGAGTCCCGCACATGATTATAATTTTTCCTCGCGTATATTTGTAATATTGGAATGTAATCCGCAAAGCATGCGTTATTGCAAACATAAAAATATTAAAATCTTTTTATTTATATCGGTATTTTTCAGATGTTAAAATTTTTCTCAAAGTGGTCTTACTTTTCCAACAGGAATTCGGAAAAGTCAAAGCCACTCCAGATCATTAAATTTATACTTTATTTCTATCAGAGATGAAACCATGTGCTTTTTAGTGAGTTTTTCTCCTTCGTCCATTGCCGCGGGACTACCGAATAAACGCACAATGTAACTTGACTTGCCAACTAATATCAAGATTATAATGATTTCCCCAGATTTCACTGGACGTTTTTAGCGCAGGTAATGAGAAAAAAGCGCTTAAGACCCTAGAAATATTCTAGACCTAGCACCAAATGCGCCAAAACGGGAAAACAGTGTGTGAATGATCGGAGTCGGTGGCAGTTCTCTATGGTGGGGGCCGGCGCGGCGCGGGGGACGTTCTGTTGTAGATTTTGCAGCGCCCCGGAGTAAACTTGTATGCAAATCTGAATTAAGAATTAATTTTTAATTCAGATTTGTTTCAATCGATTGCTTATATATCAATCAATCCGGATTCCCCGGACACTAAAATGTCCGGGTTTTCCCCGGACACTATTTGAAAACCCCTCCCGGACGCCCCCCGGACGCCCTCTAAACTAGGACAAATCCGGGGAAACCCGGACGGATGGCAGCCCTAGTTATAACCAGACATATACGAGTCGCACGTTTCAACGCGATTGTATCGCGTCGGCGGGAATAGGTACGCGATGCAGTTATCGACACACGTGACCAATTTCAATGGATTCATCTGCATCGATAGTTTTATAACGTACCTGACTTTCGTTATGTTGCATTAAGATTAGATGTATTGAATAAAAATCTTTTCTTTTTATGTGCATGTGTTAAGTGTTAACCTCTGCCTATAGCAGATACATTTCGTCACAAGGGACGAATAGCATGATTTGATTCTGCCATCTATAATTGGATATTCACTTTAACTACTCGGGATACTCGGAAGCGCAACCGCTATATGGTTGATATTCCATTTACCCGAACGAAGTAATTTACGTCTTCTTACATCATTCAGGAATCGCCAGAGAATGGAACGCCCTGCCTGTGTTTGTGTTTTATGGGGGTCTTCAAAACCGACTGAATAGCTTGTGGGTAACCTCGCTCCATCATCGATCGCATCATCACTTGACATCGGATGAGGTAGCGGTACCAAGGTCTGTACAGAAAAAACTGCACTGCACCCGGCCTTCTGAGACATACAATAGTCTCTCAATTTAAAGTTAAATCCATCAGCTTTTATAATATTATTGTATATGTATTAGCTTGTTTCATTTCTAATGCCGAGACATGGAGCTACCGCGCACTGTGAGAGAGAAACGGAGAGAAAGATGTTATGGGCCATAACTCTCTATGCGATACATTTTTAGACTAGCCACTTGCGTATATAAGACAGTCTATACTGCATGATGCTCCATGATGCAGACCGGTAATGACGGTGTGTTCCGCCAGCTGTCCATGAGAGCCAGTAATTCTAGGTTAGCCTGAACAACATCATCGACCACATCATCACTTACCAACAGGTATTAAAAAATAATTCAGGCGGTACTTTGCGAAATCCATGTTTAATAATTAGAAATAAATAACAAATCTAATAGGTATATAAAATACTCATTTTACAGTGTTTGTAACAAAACTCCTCTGAAACGGCTTGGCCGATTCCTATGAAATTTTGTGCCCACTATAACGTAAACTATTTTTCAAATAGGTATATTAAACTATATTTCCTTTTTTATTTGCCTTTGTCAATACAACGTTTTTATCTTCAATCAAACAAATTAACAGGCTTTTGTTAATCTGAGCAGCCTGGCAAAAAGTAACCGAACAGGACAACAATATTTAAAATGTCATTGGATTGAGTGAAACAAAATATTTGATATACATATTTACCTATTGTCAAGTACCAACATTGAGATTGAATTTATCTAAATTATGACACAAATAATTGGAACACATTCTGTTTGTTTGTAGGACAATGGAATCAAGGACGATTTCACACCGAATGTCTATTCCACCGGAACCTTCGAAAGAGTAAGGTTTCAGTAGTCGAATGGAATAGGCATCTGGCGTGAAATCGGAGGAAGCTGGTTCGATTTCAGTCCGGAACAAAAACTAATGTGCTGCAATAATTTGTAAATCGAGATCCAATAACCAAATAATTTTCAACTTTTTCCTAGCAGTATAGTTCCTTAGTTTTATCATATTAGTAACATTCTGTATGCGATAGCTGTTTTATATTTTAAGAAGATAAACGTACAGACTATGTTCAATGCAGAAACTACAATTTAGATCGCTTGACAGCGCCCACTCTTGCCTTAAGATAGGCTACGGTATTAAATTTCCACTACTTGACTTTGTATATCACGTGTTAAGTTTAAGCGCTGTTCCTTACATCTCTGAATACAAATATGAGACTTAGCACTATAGATTGACAAATGAAAGCACAACAATTCAGGCTTAAATTTGTATCTGAATCTTAGTTAAGTTACTGTTATATAGCACTAATAAGACAGGAAAATCTCTATATTTCCACTGGAAAGTGCCTGCCACTAAGAACACTAGTGATGCTCAACAAAATAGAGCTAATTCTTAGTGCCTATCACTAAAACACCACTTACAAAAGCAGTGAGCATCTATTCACTCCTTATATACAAATATAAAATGGGAGAAAATTAGAGAAAGATCGTAAAGAATTCATTTTATACAATATAGGTGATACCAAGGGAAGCGTACCTATTATATTTCCAGTAGGTATCCTATAAATACCAAAACATTATAAGAAAACTCAGTTTTCTTTTTTTTTTTTTTTTTTTTTTTATTACTGATAGGTAAGACTTTGACCACAATCTCACCTGATGGTAAGTGATGATGTGGTGGACAGGTGGACAGCTGCCGGAACACACCGTTAGGTGCTTGGCGACAGATTTTTCCACTTGAGGGTGGTCGCTAGCCAGGCGGGCATTCGCAAAAATGCCCTTGCACCATGCGGTGAAGCTCAAGCCAGCGGCGGGATTCGAACCATGGACCTGCTGCACGGCAGTCCATAGCCAAAGCCACTGAGCTATCACTGCTTCAAAAGTTTCCACTCGATTCTACAACGTTTGAACCCAACCAATTCAAATAATCATTTTGTTAACAACGCACAACAAAACCTCACAACAAAAACGCAGATGAACAACAAGAACAACGCATCACGATTGTACAAACGTACGTAATGGGTCCGGAGACAACGGCGCGCCGTTCAATTCGCATCGTGTACAAAAAATAAAAGCATCCAAATCACTCCCACGGAAACACGGGAAAAACAATAGGTTAGTTGTGGAAAGGATAAATAAAGGAAAGATTTATTTCGTGAGTGGAATAAAGGCCCAAGTAAACATGTACCCGGCGGAATATAAAGTAGGCGCGCCGTTTCTATTGTACTCTTAGGCACAATTGAAATAGTCTCGTTTGTTCCCACAAAATTGAAAACAGCTAGGAACAATCGACACTTGTTTTGAAATTAATTTCAAGTTTATTTATGAAACATTATGTGGATGTGGTCACGTAATTTATTCCGGCTAAGCTTTTATTGGCTAACTAATATAGTTTTGGGTTGTTGCGTAATTAAGTGTTCGTTAGTTAATGTAACACAATAAATGCTTATTTGTTTGTTAAACACTTCTGAATATTATTGACATAATGAATACATTTTTACATTGTAAATTTTGATATTGTATTTGCTTACATTTTAAATGCGTGGAAAAGTTTTTAAAATTCTAACCTCTCTAAAATTTCCATAGAAATGAACTTAATTTATATATCACTAATTTTTATAGTTTTACTCTCAATTTACGTAAATTTATTGCATTATTGTTAGTGTTTTCTGCATTATGACATGTTTTTGTTAGTGTTCTCTTCTATATAGTGAGGTGAAAAATTGTGTGTTGCGCTCGGCAAAGTTATTTTACTATTCGTAACATTGAAACCATTACATTCAATACGCACAGGATTTAATATTTTGAACGACTCGCTTTGCTCATGGTTCAATCCTAGAATCATTCGCTCCCGCAGGTTTCAATAAAAGTACTCGTGTCAAATAACAACTCTGCAGTCTTGCATAACAAATTAATATTTAAATGTTATTAAGTTACGATACAAACACATAGGTACACCCAGCAATCAGCAAGCGCTTATTACTAACGATGTGTTGCGGCAGATACCTTTCAAATCCTGTTTCCATAGTTTTAACTTTTTTACAGTCTTGACTACCTTATATACAAGGATTGATTTAATTTTATACATACCTCGTGGATGTAATAAAAGACGACCAATTGTAAAATTACTTACAATAAGCTAATAATATATGGAGCAACCCCACAGATCAGAAAAATAGAGATATTTGCCTTCAGTCCGTGTTTGTACACATAAGAGTGTCGCCGCGTCTCTCCCACCCATTTCAGTCCCACATCTATAAAATCGCATACATACGCATATTTTGCCCCACACAACAAGATTTCCGCTGCAAACTAATACACTAACTAATCGAACACATGCAAACATGGGTTGCGCTGCAGCCTGTAGCTATGGTAACTGTAACACATAGATACAGCTATTAAACCAGTGATCCATTGCGTCTTTGGAAGAATGGATTCATTTACTGATTTGTACTAAGCGCGCAACGGTTTCCTTTCAAACAAGCCTGATTTAGGCCAGGTGCATTCGCACGTGCCACGCCTACTATCATTTTCCTTGATCTAAGAGCAACAATGGAAGCATTCTATCAATGGTGGTTGCTGCATATTAGGGGCACAACTGAGCTCCTCATCACCTCATTTCCCGAAAGGTAACCGGTACCTACCACGAAAGTACTCCCAAGAAAAGTTAGCGCCCTTTCTCTGCTAAGTGAGTTATATTCTTAAGAACAAAATAAGTGTCTTATACCATAACATGAAGCAACCCTTGGACGTTTGCATTTGTAACCTCCCTTCTCCAAAGAAGGATTAACGGGCCTTTTGACATACCTACGTCATTATTAACAAAATAAAGGTTTGACTAACCTCAGTGCTTTGATGAAGTTGCCTCGAGCGTGGTCACAAATGTACTGGCTTCTTGCCCGTGTCTAGATTTTAAATACGGTTGTTCTACGAAACATCCATTATTTGTAGGTATAAAATAAAAATAAAACTTTCATGTGTCGAATTCAATTCCACACGTAAAGTGCGTCGACATTATATAGTACTTATAGATGACATAGTTCACTTTGTTGCTGACTCTGACGTTACTCGTAGCGTGTCAACCGGGAATCCGAGTTCACTCTGGTCTATATTCCCGATACACACTATATACGAGTACTTCAGATACTGTGAAAGTATAATAGTCTGACAGTGTCAACGCGGTTTTACTGGCGATACTGTTATTGTTGTGTTTTAATTGTTTTAAATGAATACCTCAAAATGCAGACACCCGGGTCACGGTAATGTTATCTATACAGTATTGTAACTCGGCTCTGTCTTCGAAATAAGTACCTACAGCCGCACTGTACGTAAACATGCGATAGGGCTGCCCGCCTCCAACATTTTAATTACATTTGCCTACTATGTGTTTCTATTTAGTTTTGTGATTAAATATACTTTTTTTTATATAAACAAATAAAATTCTCTGTGAATTGAACAGGAAGTGTTCACTAAAAATGCGTGTTGTTTTCTTGACCAGTAGATAGATTTAAACAAAAAACCTGTTTGAATAAAAATCGTTCATAAAAATTGGCGACCGAAAAATATTTGTGAGACGTACGAAATGCTTTATTATTATATTTTAAAGTATTAAAAATCCACATTCTAATAACTACTTGTAATATTATTATAACTTGCTTATAACTACTACCTATTTCACACGTGTCAATCACTTTCCTTCACTCTATTCACTATTTTTTATTAATTGAGACATTTTTTTTCGCGGGATAAAAGGATTTAAAAAAACTTGTCCATTAAAAAGACACACATTATTTCTAAATATTATGATTACAAGCACTACCGCGTACTAAGCGAAAATTATAAATTTACAAATTATTCGAGCACAAAATATTTTGCCCCGGGCGGTAGTGCTTGTAATCATGATATTTAGAAATATAGAAGGGTAGCGACATCATCCCGAAAGTTAAGTGTTTAAAAAACACTTCTTTCGATCAGATGAAGTCTAGTAGTCTGGTTGATGGCCGCCGACGTCCCCTATGACGGTTTAAGAAATACGATTGTAGCACCAAATTTCGGCGACACAGCCGACCTCCCGGTAGCTTAGAAGATAAAGCATCCGGAGCGAAATCGGAAGGTCGCGGGTTCATTTCCCGCCCGGGGCAAAACATTTTGTGCTCCAATAATTTGTAAATTTAAGACACACATTATGTACCGTCAACTATATGTAGACTATAAAACAATTTTACTTAATAGTAAGTAAAATTATTTTATAGTATTATCTTTCAGTTTCCAGGTAATCTAAAAAAGTTATCTCTGGATGCGTTTTTGACGAATTCATGTATCTAAAAACAGCACAATATATCTTACTCGTCATATTTAATATGTAAATAATATGTACTTGAACTTATTTTTGGTGAAAAAATCGCGCAGTCATTGTTAAAAAACAACAAACCAGTCTCTCGTCACTGCGGCGTAGTCGCGACACTCGAGACTGTCTGCGGGCCGACCGCGGGCCGAGACCGAGGCGCGTAGGTATAACTCGCGTTTCGTCCGTTTCTATGAAGTTGAAATACTGTATAGATAACATTACCGTGCCCAGTTCTTCTGTCCACTCGTGACAACGATCGATGCAACTCGATCGAAACGTCAAAGTTAGGCAAAATTATATATTGACATTATATTTGCTGTGGGCAGCTGCTGCTGAGATAGAGACAATCTATATCTTACAAAAACGTGCAATTTGAGCCATATATGAAATAAATCCTAGGGAAATCCAACGGATCTTTTTGAAGTAATTGATATTTTAACTTTACTCGCAGTGGCTCTAAACATTTTTTTTTGCTGAACGTGGCTGTACAATGTAGAATATTTCAATTCTAAAATCTGTAATTGACCTTCAAAAGAGCGTCGTAGACGCCTAAATTTCATAAATGATTTTGAATGTGAATTTGACATTCACACCTACTGGCTATGTGCTTGCGGTTGAATTATATTTTTATTTACGTTTACAATCCCTATATAGCCGCTGTTTCCAAAAACTGAATCGGTAAAATAAAGCATATAATTATCGGACATGCTTATCGATATGAATCGGTTAAGAAATGCGACGTGTATAAAAGAACAAACGGAAAGACGGACACCCGGAAAAAAATACTAAATAATTTTGAGCTGAAAGGTAGAGGCATCGTATTAATTATATGCTCTTAAAGTTTATTTAATCCTTCTTCGGATATAAATACAATTTGCGAATTAAAAACATACAAACCTCGGGCGAAATAGTATTTTTTTTTGTTAATGTCGGTTTTGTTACACCTAAGTTCTTATAAAAATGTGTAACCTTTTTACAAGTTGATATATTCAAGCAAAAAGTTAGCATGTGGAGCTGGGGTATGCTTCTGTTGAAAGCGGGTAGCGTAAATTTTATTCCTATGGTTTTATGTACTTATCATGTATAGCTATGTACTTTCCATGTAGGGTCGTTACAATGTCAAATGACAGCACAGGACTACACGGTCATTTAGGAAAATTTTTGGATTGATCCTATAAACAGCCATTTATCTGACGCCAACTCACCTTTCTTCGTTGGGTATTGAAATGCTGAGAACCCTAGTAATACCAATAATGTACAGAAAAACCCCACTTCAACTACGCGAGTAGTGGCATGTTGTGAAGTAAATAGGTTAGCCTGAACAACATCTTCGACCACATCATCACTTACCATCAGGTGAGATAGCGGTCAAAGGCTAACCTACAAGGCATAAAAAAATATTTTTTTTTTAAATTTTGTTCTGCAGATATATGTATTCCCTTGATCGTCTTTCACGATCGAAGTTTTTACATAATCATTTGTTTTTTTTTTTTATTATTTTATGAACTGCTGTTTCATTAAGTAACAGTGCGTACACTAACGGGTTATGTTTTACGTATCGAGGTTATTTAGCAGACCATTGAATAACAGTGTTATGCAGTTTTCAACGAAATCTGTCCCCTGTATCGCCAATTTAAGTTTAAAACGCTACCATGATGGGCACACCCTTACGTGACGCGTTAATACCAGTTGATTGATGCTCGAGGCTCACCGACAGTGGCGGATTATCTGACGGACGCAAAAACAGATCTCGCCGACAGACGCACCACGCGTTATGTGTGAGATTTTGTTACGTAACACCTCTCGGTCCTGATGAAGACTATTTTGAAGATAAAAAACTTTCTTTTTTCGCGATGGCGGTTTAATATTTATTCTGTTGAAAATAGATTATTTTTAAATTATATTGTTTTGTCTAGTTTATACATTGACAGTATAAGATTGGCATGATAATCATTGTTAAACGAGTATAAACGAAGGATGTAGGACCTTGCACTGGTGATGAACATTATTTTGAAGTTAAAATACCTCTTTGCATGATGACGAATTAAAGATTTTTTTTCTGTTGAATGTGATAGGTTTTATTTTAAATTAAGGAGTTTTTATGATTAAGATGACTACTATACATGGAATTAATAAGTACTACGTACAACTAGTACTTATTATTTCCATGCTACTATACAACTAATGACGTCCATAAGGATATGGCAATTTCAATTTGAAAATAATATATTTTTTTATGAATATTCCTATTTACCATAAAACAAAGGGACAAAGGGAGAGTAAAATGCAGACAGCGTATGTTCTTTAACAGATATTGTTCGTTATTCAACAAACTGTTCTTCATACCAATAAGCTACCAAGGTACGAGCGGGAAATATTTGAACCTCTCTAAAAAATATTTAATATCTAGTTCAAATTCCACTTTCGGTCGACGTTTTCCACCAAAAATCAAAATTTAAGCAAATCATTCTGTTTACGAGCCGTGAACTACGGACGGACTGATAGACTGCGGAATTTCATTTATAGGGTTACGTATTTGGACATGGAACCCATAAAATAAAAGAGTAGCTATTATAAACTATAAACAGTAGCTATTAAATTTTTAATATTAAAGTTTCAAGTCGATGGTAGATTTTATTTTAGTTTCATACTAAACGACCATGGCCAACAATACATTGGTAAAATAATATTCCTATAACAAAACTCTCCTCCTTGCTATAGATGGCATCAAATAGATTCATCGATTTTTAACGAAGCAATTCTTTTGGTTCGATCACGACTGAATCCGACATGAGTCGAATACAGTGACATTTTATGTCACATACTTACTTATTGGCCATATTACGTGTGCGATATTGATGGAAACAGCTACAGAGCACTAACACTTGCTATGGATTATTTATTTGTGATATAATTAATTGTATAGCCTGAAAGCGAAATGGAGCTTTGTTTTTCTTTTTCTGTCTGTCTGACTTTGAGTTTGTCACAGGTGTCAGAGTCAACAGAATGAGAAACAAAGTTAAATATTTTCTGTAGAACAAAATAACGTATATAATTATTAGAATGAAATAATGCCATTCAGAATATTAGCTTAGACTATCAAAAAAAATATTTTAGTAATTACTGAAAATTCATATATTTTGATTCCTTAGATCGAGCAAATGTATCATAATCTTAAGTTTTTAAAACAGGTATACAGCGTAACATATAATATGTACTTAAAAGGAAAATTTGGACTACCGCTATTTATTTTACTATTATATTGTACTTAAAAAAGTTCTGAATGGTTACACCCAACGAGCTATTAGGCTAAGAGAAAATATTTATGTTTTATTTTTTTCTTTATATTTCATACGCTGTATCCCCTCCGAAAAATAAATGTTTAGATAATTTTGATACAACTTAGCCACTGAGACTCAATGAAATATACAATACGTAATGAAGTTGTCACAGTATCGGCAGTAAGTCAAACACGGGACATATCTCATCGGACGTAAATCGCAACTCGCATAAATTGTCACAAATGTGATGTTTTCCGCCACCGTTGTAACGCATAGCAACATTATGCGAATAAAGGGGTTATAAATAGGGCTGTCAGATACATTATGTTACAGGCTTTACTTTGCATATCTAATTATTAATTGCATTACGTAATGGCCCAACTTTTACTATATTTTACATATTTTTTTCAACACCCTTGCTCGTAAAGTAAACTTTATTATATCGTTCTTAGAGCTATAAACCGAACTATAACACCCTCGGGCATAATAATATTATACATTAGTGCGTAATAGAATTATCCCTTCAAAGTTTAGTTAGTACCTAACTGCAAATTATATGCAATTAAACAGAGCATTTTTAATTTAACCGGGTAATAGAGATTTGTAACAACAAAGAGGTTTAAGGCATACGAGGTATATAAAATCATAAACCAAACATTTTCTGCGCGCAAAAAAAAAACTTTCGCCCTATTTTCCATAATTTTCGTATATTGTTTGTATCGCATTTGTGCAATATATTTTTTTCCTCGCAAGGGTGTTGAATTAATAGTTTCATACGCACTTTGCGTATGAAACTAATCATTAATTGTATTTACGTAATGGCCCAACTTTTACTAATTATTTCATATAATTATTATGATACACTTTATTTGTATGCCATGAAAAAACATTACAGAAAATTTACACACATGTTAGGTATACAAAGGGCGGTCTTATTGCTTAAAGCAATTTCTTCCAGACAACCGAACAGAAAGTTTTGCCAGGTTGGCAGTTTACTAGGTAAACATAACAATTATTCACGAAGTACTATCTAAGTTACAAAAAAACCTATATTAAAATATAAACATATGTCAACATATAATAAATAAATAAAAAAAGACTTATATACATTATAATATAAATAAATACTAATATACATACATACATACACTTATATAAATATATACATATGTGTATCCAAATACTACTTACACTGTAAATATAATTAGCAATAACAAAGGAAATAGATAAGCTCAGAGTGGACAAGTAAAATTCGTTGACTCTATTTTTGAAAATGTAAAGTGACTGAGATTTTCGAATCGAGACTGTGAGAGACATCAATGGCAATACATGAGCCGATTCAAGAAACTCAAAGCATTCCTTAAGATAGTGCGGAGAATTAGTATTAAACAATATATTGAAGAGTAGGGAAAGAATATGAGTATTCCGGCGAAGGCGAATGGGAAGCCACTTGAGCTTATGACGAAATTTGGAAACGTGGTCATATTTGCGTAAACCAAATATGAACCTGATCGAGAAGTTTTGGAGACGCTCAAGTCTATTTAGCTGGACCTCCTTAAGATCAAGGTAATAAACATCGGCATAGTCTAAAATAGGAAGTAAAAGAGATGTATAAACTCCATGATTTTAAGCATATTCAAGACTCTTATTTTTAAAACCATAAAAAAAACAAATGTAATTTAACAAATGGAACAGTAAAATAGTGAAACTAAAACTCAACAGACACTTTTCATATCTCTGATATAAAAGTATCGTCGGCAACCCTAACAATAACGTAAAACGTTATCCAGTTATAGCTGTTAAAGTAGCAGGTTTGGAATGTGTTGTGTTGAACAATAGCTCGTTGTGGGAATGTTATTACTCAATTTGCTGCGTAATGCGTTATTCCGGGAAGAATAATACAACGAATATGATTACAAATGGAATAAGGTTTCAATTCGTAACTTGTTATTGTAAGGTCGTGAGCATCGAAAATGGTTGTGCGCTCACAGTTTTTGTTTTAAATTTATCGTTTTATTTATTTTCCATTGCATATATGTATAATGAATAATTATGATGATTGATTAAGCAATTGTGGTCCTTAAATTACAGATCTAAACTCATAACGATCTAGACTAATGAATGACTTAGTGTTCGATAGTCAGATAGGTAAGGTAATACTTCATTGAGATACCATCTCAGGCAGTCTTTACGCTCAGTGCGATTTTTACTGGACAACCTATAACTGAAGGACAAAATGTTCACTTAAACTACGCATGCTGGTCATCACATTATTATTGCAAAATAATTGTCAAAATAGAACAAAAAAAAAAACATTTCAAAATGTTTGTTAGGACTACCAGAAGTCAACCCTAAGAGGTTGTTAGCATTTTACCAATATCCCTGTATATTCCTTTGTCACCTCTTCTGACACTCAATAAGATATGGTAGATGCAATTCTAGATTAGGACCCAATTTCCTGAGAGACAACCCTAGTTAATATCACAATAATATAGAGGTAGTTTCATAAGAACCCTACTAACCCTAAATATAAGACATACTCATAAAAGAAAGGGTTTAAATAGGTTTATAGGTATATGCGTGTAGGTAGCAAGTATTAAGGCATATTATGTTAATTCACATACTGAGTTTGTGTTGATCTGTTGACGTACAAAACCCAACCGTCATTTAGTTCATTTTTATGAATATTTTTATGTAGGAAACTTGCTTTCTGGCCGCGGCTCTGCCCGCGCGTTTTTTCGGCTATCTTGCTAAACCATTAACCTCTTTTTGCGACGTTGAGTAAAAACTATCCTATGTCCTTTTCCGGGTCTCAAACTATTTCTATACCAAATCTCATCCAAACCGGTCCAGTAGTTTTAAGTTTATTCGTTGCATACAAAAATACAAATATATCCTTTTTCTAGATATGGATAAACATAAATCTACAAAATTCAAATGTGCTAAATTAGAGTTAGGTATATTTGTACGCTCCCCAGCCAATCCAGGGAGCGATTTCCTGAGGGTTTGGGACAGGACTGCAATTCTAACAAATTATTGAATACCTTCGATAGGTCAATGCGAGAGATAACAATTACATAAGCCAACTCACCATGCTCAGCTCAGCTCCGGTCCATGCTATGGCACAGCGCTGTGCAATCCCTAGATAATCACAGATATGTGATCACTTCACTTTGGCGATAGATGGTTTTTCATAGGGTATTATGCAGGGGATAAGAACTTGGGGTTTGAGATATATATATATCGTACACGATGCATTTACGTGCACTTCGGGTGAAAGTTCCGGTTGAGACTGGAAAGCGAACCAGTAAGAGGCAATATGATTCACAACTACCCCCCATTGAGCATAAATTATTTTTTGATACATACAATTGTATCAAAAATAATTTAAAATGATATACCCTCGAAAGTGTCAATACCAGCTGTTTCTAAATAATAATTACGTGGATTCAACAATATTTGCTTTTACTGCTGATAGCATTTGACCATACTTTCATCTGACGGTATATGATGGTGTGGTTGAAGGTGGTAAACAGGCTCAAATCTAGCACGGGAACTGGCTGCGACATTACTTACAAAATTACAGCATGTGCAGTATCGTAAGTTCTGTACATACAATGATAGACCTGAGTGCTGGTGGTGGATTGAAGACTTTAGATAGATAGAATCAAAACACTGCGTTCACCGTTGCTTTTAATTATTAGTTAGTACCTAAGTAGTTAAAAAATAACATTAAAAGTTTAGGCGATTCACATGCGGTGCGCGTGTGTGACGTTCTATGGAGTATCTCGTCCATATATTATTTCCGATTGCTGTATAAATGCAACACAAACTGCGACACAGATAATATGGTGTCATGAAATGTACGTCGGATCGTACACAATGAAAGAACAAAAATTTAACCCAGAGCTGGATTTGAACCCGCGACCATCCGTCCTCAGGTCAGGCCTACCAAGTGAGCTATCGCTAGCTCACAGGAATGTCCCAGTTATTCTGATTATTACATATAACCATACCTACGCGACGCCTTGAGAAACTCTTTGTTTTTGGAAGTTGGTGAACCTCTTTAATAATAATATATGGATATATATAATTATTATAATATTATATAGATGGAATTTAGATAAACAAACTTTCACCGTTACTCATTTAAAATTTTAAAAAGCTAAAGTTTGAGCAACGGCAAAATGGCGCAAGCACTCAAAAGCCGTCACTCTATTAAATTATTCCGTTTCACCGGTTCAAAATGGCCGCCTGTAATGTTGCCAGTATTCAAAAGAGTCGCCGAATGAAAGGACCGCTTTACCCTACAAACGGTCAAGTGCACCCTTTGCCGTGTTTGAGAAAACTGTTACGTTTTTAGAATGGCGATTTTTCCCGACTGTTTGCTTTGTAGTGGTACTGTTGTCCGTTAAAGTGGCTTTGTCATTTTGTGGGATGGACTGCGAAATTTAAATTGAATCTATCAGGTTGGCAACAAACGCATTGCCTAGTAGCAGAACTTTTATTCTCAGCGTATTGTTTTACTGCTTCTACGGACTACTGGCCGTAAATGCATTAACATTTAGATGCATTTTGAAGCGCTCGTAGCGAAGTTTGCTTAGCCGTTCTTAACCGACCAGCTAAGTTTAACAACGTTCACCTGTCAGGGGTCAGGGAGGAATGCTGTCTGACATGCTGTCCCGCTCCGGCGCAGACGACCGGGTGTGTTCTCTATGGTGCACAGTATTTTAGGCGACTGACAATAATCTTGTATATAAGCAGAATGCATTTCTATACAGACGGGAAAGTTATATATAATAAAACAAACTAACTTTCAACTCTGAAAGGTATAAATAACTTGTGGAACTCAGACCGTGATAATGTGAGATCAGTTTATTGAATATAGGTGGTACTAACTTCACACACGGTACACTCTTTGTATAAAATGCCTCTAGCATTTTAATCATTTCTTAACATTATTAACCTTGAACATAACTAAGTAATACAGTGTGTTCATAATGTGATACAAGGTCAGTTGACAAAACAGTCCGAAACTGGTCGGAATCTTTTCTGTAAATATAACGCGGGTCCTAGTCGGTTCCTAATAAGTTACTAAAAGTATGATATACAGTGTGTTCAGTGTGTGAAGTCAGAGACTTGGGATTTCTCGGTATCATTGTCATAGATTTATGTATAATATAAGCTAACCTTGATATGACTGTCATTATCAATATAGCACAGTCACAAAGTCAAATCTCAAGTTCACTCTCTATCTGAAGTCTGAACAGACTCTAACAAACTAACTTACTTATATCTTTGAAATTATTTAAAAAAAAACCATTGAAATATTATAATTGAATTCACTACGTTTTATTTTCGCTTAGATATTTTTAGTATTAACTTTCCCAAACAAAACCAATTCCGTCTTTCTTACAAATTTGTCTACAAAGAAAGTTATTTTTGGCAAAGAATTTCTATAATTGACTTGTTGAAACAATTTTCAAACGCGATGGCGATTACCAATTAATGGCTATGGACTGCCATGTCGCAGGTTGAAGGTTTGAACCCCACCACCAGCTTGAGCTTCACCGCCGCGCCGTCGCTGGCTCGCTTGGCTAGCTTGGCCCAAAAGAAGAAAATCTTTCGCCAAGCACGTAACAGTGTGTTCTAGCAGCAATCCTTGAGAGCCAATGAATAATGTGGGTGATGAACAACTATAGGACTAGGCGTAGTGCAAACCGTTACTGGTGACGAAATGCATCTGTTATGTAAGCAGAAGTTACCGCTTAATGTTAAGTGGGTCGGGTGTGTTTTTAATATTTATTATTTGTTAGACAATCCACTATAATACTACCTAATAAAACTTTTTAGTGAGCTTCAATCGGTTACTTTTCACTATACCAAGATTCAGCTTTTTTAAGGTAGGTATGACGGTAAATCACACAGCGTGGGCTTTTAATTAAGGTAAATTTTTTTTGTCAGAAACACTCAAAATGAAATGTGAAACTTGGCTTCAAACCTGTCCATCACTATATATATAAATTGTTCTTCGTTTTACTCAAAGTTTTTATTTAGTCCAAAATAAGAACGCTACAAAATAACAAAAGCTCGTTCATTGTGAAGTTTCAGCGAAGTGTGATAAAACTGAACTCTTTTACTGCTTCTGTTTGAAATGGAGCTTTACTAAAAATGTTAAAATAATTAGGTACAATGACAGACAATGTTTGAGATCACAATTTGTCGAAATGCATGGTATTTGAGCGTTTTGTACTCGCCTGGTTTGCTACTACCCTCTAATTGAATACAGATATTCAAATAATATAGTTCCGGTAGTTATCCTTGAGAGGTATCACGAGGTCAACATTTCGTATTCTGATATCTCCTCTAAAACTGGGCTGATTCAATCATTTTTAGCACACACATTTTCTATCATCTGTCCTAACCGCGATCCCGGTTGGCGAATTGCTACTACTTTTACAAAATTGTCCTAAAATCTACGTAAGTCCGATTTTCATATTTCAAACGGTTTTCGATAGAATGCATCCTTGACTATACAGGAAAAATTCCATATTTTTCTGTAAAAACAGAAAGTATTTATGAAATCTGAAATCAGTTCAAATTATATTTTGGCGCCAAAATATTACGTCATCAAATAAACTCGTAACTACTTCTACAGCAATAAACCTTCATAAATGTAATTTTGCAAACGTATAGGGAAGAAGTCAATAACGGTGTTAAAAGAAATTAAAAGGATAAGGATTAAAAAGTGTATTCAAACCCCTTTACTAGTAAAATTTTCCATAAAAAAGTCTATTTTCTTTTTTTTTTCCGTAAAGCCTATATTATAAGGATTGTATTGGTAGCAAGAGGTTACAATATTATTAATTGCATCATATAAGATTTAAAAACGAAAAACCTCATAATCTGTAAAAATATTACATTTAATAAATGGATGAAACGTGGATGAAATGTTATTTTTGTATGGTATAAGTGACATCTTGGGGTATGTGGATATGAGGTTGACAAATATTGGAAAACAACTTAATACTAAAAAAAACATCACGGGCCGTCGAGGGATGAAAAACTTGGACAAATGCATCGACAGATGCGCCGGACCCTTTATGCAAAAAGGACATTGTAGGAGTGTATATTTTGGTTTTCATATCTGTAAATTACATGTGAGAATGAATAAGGAAATAAATATCTCGAGGTGGAATCAAAAGCACGTAGTTGCATAGTTAAGAAGATATGCTCGCCTCCCGACGTCGTCCGCCTCGGGATAGTTGCCAACTCGGGCCCAACTCATAATAACGTGCTCTTACCGCGGCCGCATGCTCGCCGCTCTGTTTGTTACTTACAAACTCCGCACATTGTTTTACAGTTCACTTACAATTAACAGTTTATAAATTAACTTAGATCAATATTGTAAGCATATCTTTTCTTTACGAGTAGTTTACATTTCAATTCACTAGACTCACAACTAATCACCAGTTCATTTCTAGACAAATTTAATGTACAGTCGCGGTCAGAAAATGTTTACCGCCATAAGGATTACAATTGCATGCACACATTTAGGTCACAAGTTCTAAATTATGTTTGATAAAGTCTATTTCATATATTATGTTTTTTCTAATGACATGACAATCAATCGCTCTATAGATGGACTGACTACTATCAAGGTTTGATATAGGTATAGAAAACCTTCTTTGAAAAAACAGGCCGAGTCTCACTCTCAAACAAAAGTTTCCGTTCTCCGACCACCATGCAATATTACGATCAAAAAAAATACGCCGAAAAAATCACTTTTCTTCACCTTCTTTAATTTAGGCCTCTATAACTCTACTACTATCATAATTTTTTTCAGACTTCTAGCCAACCATTTAGCTTGGACGGTAAGTTTGGAAGGTAAGCCGAGGACGGTCAGACGGACGGACATGACGAACCTATAAGGGTTCCGATACTGAACTACGGAACCATAAAAAACAATATTTTAGTTTTTTAACTAAGAATATGAAGAAAGAATAAAATAGAAACTTAAAAAATCTTTATTTAATATCTAGTATAACCTCCCTCCGCAGCTATGACGGCACGTAGTCTATCCCGCATAGATGCAACAAGACGCGCGCATAGATCAGTCCCTCTGATATCATTTCTGTTATTTGCGCGGTGGTTAGTATCGGTCGTCGTCCTGAATTATTTCTATGATCCGTGACGCCTAATCCAAAACCTCACAGTGAATCGCGAAATGTTGAGTTCTCGTGATAAAGCACTTATGCTATGTCCATCTTCAAAGAGAAATATTATTTCAGCCCTTTGCTCCAAGGTTAAACTTGCCATTTTATTTCGTTATGAAAAAATCTTTTGTAAAAATTTTCTCTTGTCCAAACGACGCGCGACGTTCAAACAATAATTTCTGATAAATGTCATTTCAAAAAATAAAGAAATGAGTTTCTTCATCAAAAAGTGATTAATAATTATTGTCTTTGTTATGCGTCATTTTGCATAATAACTTTTGAAAGGTAATAAGTAACTTGATATGGCATCTTAGACTTTAGAGCGAAAAGTGTGACATAGAATCTAATTTCAAAACTGGTAAACATTTTCAGACCGCGACTGTACCTATAAACTGTATATACAGCAATATCAAATAAAAAATTAATTAATGAAAAAAGCTATCGATACAAACGAGTTTTCGTCATATTTTAAATACCACTTGGTAAAATTTGCATGCATATCCTTGAAATAGGTACGAGTATTTATGCCTCTAGTTTGTCATCCTTAAAAAGCGAGACTAGACTCGCACTAGGGCAGTTTTTTTTAATGAGGCTACAACTTGTATCCAATTAAAGAAAATTCTTAAAATTATACTGAAAACTGTGGCTAGGGTAAGTTACTCTTACTGACAGATGTCAAGGTAACCATTGGCTTATTAAAAACTAACTGCACCCCGCGGTCACACCCACGTAGACAATAGTAAATAACTAATAAATATGATGATGAAAAGTATTGTATGCGTTATTTCAGGACTTAAGCTATTTTTTTAAGTTTCATCAAAATCAGTTTAGCCATTTAGCGTGTAGGAGTTACAAACATACACACTCACTCATGACTCAATCACACTAAACCTTTCGCATATGTAATAAATATTAGTATGTTTTTATATAGGATAGGAGGCCCGTTTGATGTTAACCGAACTAAACTCTGTCTATAACATTTGCATTTTGTCACAAGTGTCAACATAGTATGGAAATATGCATAACTGAATCAAGAGGTCTGTAGGTACTGTATAAGTTACATAAAAATTGTAAAAGAAACATCATATTATACACACATAATAATATTGATGGCCGAATCTGTTAGCTATTTAACTCAATAATAGCCACTAGGGCTCTCCGAGTTATAAACCTCGCGAGTCGGCCCTTGCAAAGCTTACAATTGAATAAAGGTTCACTGCGCATGCTAATGGGAGAATGGGTAAAGAAATGCAAAATCTAGATATGTAAAATATAAAAAAAAACTTGGAAATACGTCCAACAAACACGACACGCGGGCCCCAGCGAAGGCTAGTTGTATCAGAAATAAGTAGGTAAGTAGTTAATATACAATGATTTTACATACTTGCTAATGTGTTTATCTCGAAATAAATACACTGGCTACAAAAACATGGAAAATAAATAGTTGATTATATGAGAGAGAGAGAGAGAGAGAGAGAGAGAGAGAGAGAGAGAGAGCCTATCACTTTTAGGCAACTGACGTCCGTATCAGAACATTGCCATTAAATTAAGCGCAGGTGACCATACTTTGAAAACCTTATAATGTATATACCGGTCAATTTAAAAAAAAAACCAAAAACTGAATCGAAAAAAAATTTATGGGCTTATCAAACCTGCTCACAAAATTTCATGAGAATCGGTTGAGAAATTTGACCTATAGAGGAGAACAACCGGACACACGAAAGCATTTTTGCCTAAGTTGAAGCAGAGACGCTTTGCTCGGGGTGCTTGGTCGGGATACCTCCTCGTGTGCCTGAATGCTGCTGCTCTCTTTCGGATACGTTACATCCGGGGGGTACAGCAGTGTCTAGGCCGGTGCACCCTGGGCAGCAGTCAATAACTTCTCTATATGGGATCTTGTTGGCTGCTGGCTAAAATCCTGACGGATAGGTGCCCTCCGCGTGTCCCTATGAAGGTAGCATAGGGCACAGTGGATGGGCAGGCGGTTTATCCGCGGAGTTGGGGTCCCGAGAAGGGACAGTGGACCCGTAGGGTCGAAGGATGGCCGGTCTGCAAGGCTGGTGGCGCGGCAGGTTTACTCTGCCGTGTACGGGGGAGGAGTGACTGCGGGTCACTTATGTTGGTGGGCCATAAAGGCCGTAGGCGCGGCAGGGAGGGTCAACTCGGCCACCCTGTCGGGCAAACTCAGACGGCAGCTGCGTTACAGCGGCTGCAGCGGACCTCCGGGTCGTAGGATGGCGGGCCTGCAAGGCTCGCGGCGCGGCAGGGATTGGTCAATTCGGCCACCCTGTCGGGCGTTATGCGTCTCCAAATCCCAAGGTTGTGCTTGCCGAGGGGATGTATGGTCGGGGGGAACCCGGCCGCTAGAGCACCATATAGGGATCCATTCCCTTAAAAGGAAAAAGAAAAATGAACAATAAGGCGAATGATAATATTCCCCAGGAGGGCAATGGTCACATGGCCACACAATCCCTCGGTGCTTCTGCGGAAGCATCCTGCCCCGTCGTATCTGGGGGGGGCACCATCCGCCTCGGGGTTTCGGCCCCACAGAAATCGAAGAAGAAGTTGAGAGGAAAGTTGACGAAGAAGGAGAAGAGTGATGAGGACAGAAAGAAAGACATGGAAGTGGAAGCCGCTGAAAGTTCACTGGCATCTGATTCAGACGCAAGTGTCCAAACAGCGTCTTCATGTCAATCGGAGGACGCAGAGGGTCGACTATGGAGATCCAAAAGACGCCGGAATGTTGATTCGATGTCACAGTCGGAAAATGAAGAGAATCCTCCTAAAATGTTCAAGACCCCACCCTTGGTGGAAGTCTTGGGCTTTCGAAAGCAAAAGAAGACGGAGGATGCAGAAAGGCGGAAGATTGCCTGCGCTCAGGCTGAACAGGAGATTGAAGAGCTGTCACGCCAGGCTGAAGCTAGTCGTATTGCACTTGGAGTGACTGGAACAGTGACGGTAGACAGCCAGACGGCCAAGGCCTTGTCCAAACAAGTCCTTAACGACGTTGAGATCATCTGCAATGTGGCGGCAAAGTCACGCAATCTCAAGGGTACATTTCAGAAATCCCTGAAAGAGGCAGCAGCCTCTATCAAAGCCGCAGTGCTGGTTTTAGAGAACCGCACATCTACGGAGGAAACTGCCAGACTCATGGAAGATAATACACGGTTGCATAGTGAGGTGGCATGCCTCTCACTATGCAATGCACTATGCACTATGCCAGACGTGGGTATATTAAAGGGCAAAACACCTAGCTCTAAGCCCCAAAATGGCAAAAAGGGAGTGTCTGCAAAGGTGGTTCAGGAGAAGTCGGTCTCTCGTCCACTTCCGCCAGCACCTGAGTCCATGGACGAGGGATGGTCTGTAGTGACGAAGCGTGGCGCAAGACGTGCGAAGGCCCCAAATGCCACGACAACGACGGTGCCAAAGACCATGACGAGACCAAAAAGTCAAGTGGCACAGGTGAAGCTCCGGCCTCCTAAATCTCAGGCCGTGGTAATCAAACTGCGGCCAGAGTCTGAGAAAAATGGGATCACCTACGCTGACGTGCTGGCTGACGCAAGAGCAAAGGTCAATCTCACTGAATGTGGGATAAGCGGTCTTCGTTTTCGGAAGGCAGCAACCGGTGCACGTATTCTGGAGGTACCAGGTGCGACAAGTAGCGACAAAGCAGACTCTTTGGCTGAGCAAATAAGGGCGGCCCTAGACCCAGACGTGGCTGAGGTGTCGAGGCCAATGAAATGTGCAGAAATGCGTGTTTCTGGGCTTGATGACTCTGTCACGACCGCGGATGTAGTTACAGCCATTGCGGAGAGAGGTAGTTGCTCACGAGAATCCGTAAAGGTCGGGGACATTAAACGGGGTCTCCAGGGCAGCTGTTCTATCTGGGTTCGGTGCCCAGTGGCTGCCGCTAAGAAGATTGGAAAGGGTGGGCGCCTTTTAGTTGGTTGGGTGTCAGCACAGGTGCACTTGTTGCGGCCTCGAGGTCTGCAGTGCTATCGATGCTTGCAGACAGGACACGTTAGAGCGCAATGTACATCGGAAGTAGACCGCAGCGAGCAGTGCTACCGCTGTGGCCAGGATGGCCACAAAGCAGCAAAGTGCACTGCCGCACCAAGGTGTTCGCTCTGTACAGCCGCGAACAAACCCGCAGACCATAGGGTGGGCAGCAAGAGTTGCTCCCCACCAAAACCAAGAAAGGCAGTAAAAGCTCCAGTAGCAGCAAGCTGTCCCCCGACTCAGGCGGAGGGCGTGGAGGTGATGATGACCAATTAGTATCAATAATGGCTTTTTTTTTTTTTTTTTTTTTTAGTGCTGATAGGTAAGCCTTTGACCACAATCTCACGTGATGGTAAGTGATGATGTGGTCGAAGATGTTAACAGGCTTAACCTAGAATTAGATTAATTGGCGCATCGTTTTCTCCAGGCGAACCTCAACCACTGTGCCGCTGCGCAAGATCTTCTCTTGCAAAGCATGGCACAGTGGTTGATTGATGTAGCAGTGGTCGCAGATCCATACTTTGTCCCTCCCCGGGATGACTGGGTGGGTGACGTGGATGGATTAGTGACCATTATTGCTTCGCCGGCTGCCGGGCCGCTTCCAGTAATTGCGCGAGGACGGGGGTACACTGCAGTGAAATGGAAGGGAATGGTCCTCATCGGGGTTTATTTCTCGCCCAACAGGAGTCTCGCTGAGTTTGAGCAGTTTCTGGATAGTGTAGGTACCCTCATTGGGCAGACGCTGCCGTGTCCGGCGCTAGTTGCGGGGGACCTCAATGCTAAATCTAGGGCTTGGGGCTCTCTTGTGACTGATGCACGAGGCGAGACTCTGGAGGAATGGGCGACAATGGTGGGTCTTTCGGTTCTGAACCGAGGGTCAAGGAACACGTGTGTGCGACATAATGGTGGTTCCATTGTGGATGTCAAGTTTGCGTCCCCTTCTATAGCACGCTGTGTCCAAGGTTGGAGAGTTTTGGAGGGTGTGGAGACATCATCCGACCATTTATATGTTCGATTTGATGTCTCTACATCCGCAGACACACCCAGCGCTCGTCGATTAGGAAATGACTTTGCGAATTTCCCCAGATGGGTTCTCAAGAGCATGGACAGAGAAGCCCTAGTAGAGGCCTCCATTGTACAAGCCTGGCAGTCTCCCCCGGAAGGACCGGTCGAGGTTGAGCTTGAAGCAGAATGGTTCCGGGGCGCTCTGTCTCAAATCTGTGACGCTGGGATGTCCCGGGCAAAACGTCGACCTCCAAAGCGGCAAGTGTACTGGTGGTCAAACGCGATTTCCGATCTTAGGACCGAGTGCGTAGCGGCCAGACGCCAGTACACCAGGCAGCGCCGTCGGCGGCACCGAGATGAGGAAACTGAGAGGCAGCTGTACGAGGCTTACCGATCTAATGTAATCGCCCTTCAGCTGTCGATCAGCAATGCCAAATCACAGGCACGGGCAGAGCTCCTGGAAACTCTCAGTCGTGACCCGTGGGGGCGGCCCTATAAGACGGTCAGGGAGAAGTTACGTCCGTGGGCTCCCCCACTCACTGAGACTCTTGAACCCCCACTGCTTGAGGAGGTGGTTACGGCTTTGTTTCCTAACAGTGTGGAACACCAACCTCCGAATATGGCTCCTCTGCTGGAGGATAGAGGAGAGCAGGGAGAACAGGACGTCGCAATACCGCCTGTGTCGCAGGGAGAACTAGGCGCGGCTTTATTGCGGTTGAATGCCAACAAGGCTCCAGGTCCAGACGGCATACCTGGGCGCGCTTTGGGACTGGCTCTCGGGACCCTGGAAGACCGGTTCCGGCGGTTGCTTGATGCCTGCCTGGAATCGGGACGATTCCCGTCTCAGTGGAGGATGGGCAAGCTTGTTCTTTTAAGGAAGGTTGGACGACCAGCAGAATCTCCCTCCGCGTACCGCCCAATCGTGTTGCTAGACGAGATCGGCAAGCTCTTTGAACGAGTTATCGCTCGTCGGCTCACTAAACACCTGGGGGAGGTGGGCCCTAATTTATCAGACCATCAGTACGGATTCCGAGTGGGCCGCTCGACCATCGATGCCATCGAACGCGTCCGGGCCCTCTCGGACGAGGCGACTGCCCACGGCGGGGTTATGCTGGCGGTGTCACTTGACATCGCTAATGCATTTAACTCCTTGCCGTGGACGTGTATCAAGGAGGCACTGAAGTTTCATGATGTGCCTTCTTATCTCTGTCGAATTGTTGGTGCCTACCTCTCAGAGAGGTATGTATCGTACCGGGGACAAGGAGGGGTTGAGCAGAGGCGGGAAATGTCGTGCGGTGTTCCACAGGGCTCGGTTCTTGGACCGCTTCTGTGGAACATCGGTTATGACTGGGTGTTGCGGGGAAATCTCAATCCAGGCGCCCACATGATCTGCTATGCAGATGACACGTTGGTAACTGCCAGGGGCGAGACCTTCGAGAAGGCTGCCCGTCTTGCCACAGAAACGGTGGCCCTTGTTGTCGGCAGGACACGGCTGTTGGGTCTCCGGGTCGCGCTCAACAAATCGGAGGCCGTGTGTTTTCACGGCCCTCGGCGGGCGCCGCCAAGGGGATCCTTCATCTCTATCGGTGAAACCCGGATCGGGGTCGAGTCCACGATTAAATACCTTGGACTCGTCCTCGATAGCAGATGGAATTTCCGTGAGCACTTCACTCACATGTCCCCACGTCTCATCGGTGCAGCTGCTGCTTTAAAGCGGCTGATGCCCAACATTGGAGGACCGAAAACAAGCAGCCGCCGCCTGTACTTGGGGGTGTTGCGATCCATGGCCCTTTATGGGGCACCGGTATGGTTGGATGCTCTGACGACACACAACGTCACTGTGCTGAGGAGATCTCAGAGAGTGATGGCCGTCGGGGTCATACGTAGGTACCGCACCACCTCCTACGAGGCTGCGTGCTTGTTGGCGGGGTCTCCCCCTTGGGACCTGGATGCCGAGGTTCACGCGTCATTACATGAGTGGCACTCACGACTTCGTATCCGGGGAGAGTTTCCTTCTCCAAGTGAGGTGCAAGCACGGAAATTCCATGCTCGACAGTCCCTAATTGGGAAATGGATGGAGCGGCTGTCCCAACCACAGGCTGGCCACTGGACTGTCGAGGCCGTTCGACCAGTCCTCCAGGACTGGTTGGATAGAGAGCACGGGTCATTAACTTTCCGGCTTGTGCAGATACTGACTGGGCATGGTTGCTTCGGAAAGTATCTGCACCGTATTGCCGGAAGGGAACCGACGCCAGGGTGCCACCATTGCGGTTGTGTCGAGGACACGGCGCAGCATACCCTCGTGGAGTGCCCAGCGTGGCAGAGTGAGCGCCGTGAGCTCATAGCAGTAGTGGGGGACGACCTCTCGCTTCCATCATTGGTTAAGGCCATGGTGGAAAGTGACAGGTCGTGGAACGCGGGAAAAGACTTCTGCGAGGAGGTTATGACGCGGAAGGAGAATGCGGAGAGGGAGAGAGAGATCACTTCCACACTCCCTATCCGCACCCGTAGACCTGGGCGGAGAAGGAGGGCATACCAAGCCCTCCTCCAACCCCCATAACAGAGGTCTTGGCGATGGACATGGGGGTGTCCTTCGCCATATCACCAAAGACCTCGAGGTGGCACGTGCGGTGTTTCCGCGCGCCACATAAGGAAGCAGTGGAGTAAGTCCTCCTCCACTCCTCAACAGGACGGGACCCTACCAAGGGTCAACGCTGTCCGAGTCACGGTAGAGCTCACAAACGTTCCCGTTGCCCGGGCATTAAGGCGTCGAGCAGGAACATCGTGTGGTTTTTAGTCGGTAGGGGCACTTGCTGCTGTGGGAGTAGTTGGTGTCGAGTCCGACATATCCCGGACACCTCCCCCGGGGTGGACGGGAATGCGTAAATGCATTTTCCACACGTACAAAAAAAAAAAAAAAAAAAAGAGACGCTTTGCTCGATCTAAGTTCTCGCTCGGTCAATTAAGTTTTGCACGTGTTTACTCGCAAATTCATCGAACACTTGACTAAGGGTTACTCTTTAATATTTTTATCTAGTTATATTACTTAGTATTAATTAATAATTTATTATTGTTTTAATAATTATCTTTCCTTCTTTGTTACCAGTAATATCCATATTATTTAAAGTTTTTAATAGAATTAAAAGTTGTGGAACGAATGTCGCACGGTCTCCGCCATCTTGACAGTAAGGCTTAGACGTCGTACCGACTATACTGTGAATAATCTTGCGTTTGTGGTGTGACCATAGCAAGTGTAAGTACTAACTGATATTATATAATTACATGTCCAAGATTTTTAGAATATACAATATGGTAGTAGAAGTATTGGTGAAATATTGACTTCACCCTGTTATTTTGGTCACATGGAATTAAATTGATAAATTATGTTATTCTTATATTGTTTTAATATAAACTATCTAGAAATATTTTGTTGTTTATATGAATATACGTATTGCACTGCACCCATCACCCTGAGACATGCAGTCTTATGTGCCTGTAATGTTATGGGCTCACAAGGACTGCTGCTGGAACACACTGTTAGGTGCCTGGCGGTAGATTTTCTACTTATGGGTGGTAGCTAGCTAGGCAAGCATTCGCAAAATGCCCTTCCACCATACGGTGAAGCTGAAATCGATGGTGGGGTTTGAACGATGGACCTGCGGCATAGCAGTCCATAGGTTTTACCACTCGGCCATCATTGCTTCAAAAAATTGGTGTGATGCAATAATTACGATCTGCCTATTGCTGAATATATTAAATATGCTACAAATCTTGTAGTACGTTCAATACCCGTCGAAACAACACTGGTTAGCGATCACCAACGTTTCGCATTACTACACTTTATAACGATAATTTCAATAATATTGATATAGGGTAACATGCCCAGTGTCCGGCCTCTTAAGACGTTAGGTAACTTATTTCACTTTTAACTGAGTTGTTTAGAGGCATAAGTGAATAAGTATATTTTTATAAAGTTATAAATATAATTTATAACATATTTAATACTGATTAAAAATACATAGACAGTCAGTTTTTATATAGAAAATAGTTTTTTGGAAAAGTATGTTTTCTCCAGTCTCCGGCCGTCCTAATCTAGTGTCCGAGACCACACTATGCCTAGTGGCCGGCCTCCTAACAGAAACCTAGAGGCTGGCCACAGGGCACTTATATCTCTAAATGGCTAGTGAATGGCCATAAGACTCTCGTTATATTGAAATAAGAACTGGTTTTGAATGTTAATACATTTTTTACTGATTCTTAACTATATAAGAGCCATTTCCAAAGAATCAAATAAAACAGAAGATCCCAAATATTTATAAGTATATACATAATATACTATTTTAGCTCTATTGAAGATAAAATATTAATATATAAAGGGCTTTTTTGCGTTGGCTACCGCTCCTTATAATAATATCGTATCAAAGGTTAACGTGGCGTAGATCCAAGAAATTTATTGAAATTCAACCGATCACTTTTATAAATATATTCAATGTGCAGACAGACACGCTGATACAACAGATTTACGTATAGATAGTGGCTGGAGACTGGAATTAGAGCCTGTTTTTCGGCCACTAGGTCTTTTTCAGGCTGGCGAACTAGACAATACTACTAGTAGTCCGGCCACCATATTCTCATACAAAGTCTTTTACGTATAATATTTATACAGCCTATTTTTGCGGCCGGAGACTGGACGTTAGCTAAATATTAAGAACGACATTACTAATAAATTTATATATCACAGCAAGCTGATTACAATAAAATATAATAAATACTTCCACCCATCAAAGCTAGTGACCGGCCGGGTAGGCCGGACACTGGAAGTAGCCTTTTTTTCCTCCAGTGCACCGGCCCCCGATTGTTTTAAATTACTGTACAAAATAATGCATACTTTACACCTAAATTGAGTAAATAGACGTATGTATATGGTATATAACATAAACCTTTTTTGATATAATGATTAAAAGAGCATGAACTAACCATTTGAAAACACCAGTCCATTAATTTATTTTTATTATTCTTGTCTTTTCGACATGCTTGCCCTCACCTCGCCGTTTAAATAAAAACTAAAACTCCGCTGATTACTTACAAAAGATGCCGCTACGTCTAAGTTATAGATAAAACATCAAAGTATTTAAGGAATTTGGTTTTAGAGTCAAAATCGTTTCAATATTCTTAATTAATTTAAAAATGTGTCGTGCGGACGGACATTGGTGGAGGCCGGTAAACTGGACAGAGTACCCTATTTCACTTGCTCTGTACAAATATTTACTAAAATATTGGTACATATACTAGCTATATTCCTAAAATTACACTTCTGTAATTCTTTGTTATGTACTGTTTATTGACTCTAAAATAAAATAATAAAAAAATATATTACATGATGATGTAGGTATCAATTATGAATTTTTCGTATACAAAATCGTACGCGTATGTGGATCCTCTGTTTATTTTAGGAAGCAAAGATGTCCCAGCTCAAACATTTGATGAAAGTAGGAATCTTGAGCTGCGCTTACCCTCGAGCCGGCTCCTGAAGTACACTCCACGTCCGTATGCAGATGAACGCGCTAGTTTGGACGCAAATGGATCCCACTTGTCGATTGTCCACTCAAAAGGCTTATTCCGAGCAAATCAAAGTGTACAGCATATCGTGATAGGTCAATATTTAAGATTTGTTTTGTTATGAAAATGTTGTCGAAAGATGATGGAGTCACGCATTGCATTGATGGGCCGTAAATTGATTTTCACTTATAATTGAAAATTGTGGTGAAACAATAAAATTATGATTCAACATTAGCGCCACACCACGGTTGTAAATGGCTAAACAAGTGACGACCATTCAATCTGTTTCAACTTTAAAGGCCGGCAAAGCATCCTCGTGACCTCTGGTATTGCGGATGTTTGTGGGCGACGGTGATCACGTACCACCAAGTGAGCCACCTGCTCGATTGCCCTCCTATCCCATATAAAAACTCTAAAGATCAGTGATTTTTTTATATAAAAATCTCAATCGAGCTATATCAATAGCCTTTTGAGTTATGTTATTAATATATATTATATTTAAGGATTCATTATATAAATCATATACTTTGGAAACACGATGACTTACAGATTCCTCGATAGATTAAAAAACCAAAGTTGTTATACATTTCAATTTTCAAATAGGTATTTGTTTATATTATACGAAGGAAATACTTAAAATCACGCACGTTCCGGCCATTTTAGCCAGAGCCGCGATGCGTTGTCCCTATCCGCTTTAGTAATTCTTCGGCCGTCGGACGGGGACAGATGCTGTTGGCGTGCCTTACTCACACACACAATATGCGGCGCGTCTATAAAGCTCGGTGCGCTCTTAAGGTACCCAATGCGTAATCTGGGGACGTGGGTCGAACCCACTCCACTCAAATTGAGAAATATTATAAAATATACTCCACAAAATTTTGTAAATCTATTTTTCGTTAGTATACGAGAGTGTTTGTATTTAAGATAAACAATTTTTACTTTCAGTTTTCTCTGTTAAATATATAACTCAGAATAGCACCGTGGGCAGCGCAATGTACACAGCACACACTCGTGAAGTGCTTGTGAGCGCGACACGAAGCTCGCATTAGCGTGTGAGTGCGCCCTAATGCACCACTCAACGTGCAGTTTGTAGGCTCACTGTATTTGTCTTAGGGCTGGATTAGACTAAATCGTTTTGTATACACTCTACTCTTGGCGTTGTAGATAAAATTGGCCATCATCTGATAAAATATATTGTTCACCTGAAACTTCCGCGCGTATTTTATATATAATCTGTTTTTTATCTCTATATGCTTTGTCTAGAATACGAAACGTGCTCCAGAGCGCAATTCAAAGCTCACGTTAGTGCTCGAGTACTGCTTATGTTCTTATACTTTATTACGATGTAGGTACATCGATTCGCTATTTGCTTATATTATGGCTGACTTACTCTGTCCGGTGGAGTTACAATTGGCTTTGAATTGCTTTATTTAATTACTTCACGTTTCTTCGTACAGAGTATGCGTTTGGTCATTCTATAATACCTACTCCCTGCAAGTATTCTAGAAATTAAAAAGAAACTGTTAACTTTTTTCTAATTTAGTGCAAAAAGAACTGACCTTTTATTCGTAAGTGCACATAATTATAGCCACATTAGGGAACAATTTCATATATAAGAGTTGTTGAATGCCAAAAATAGTTCTATCTATGTATAAAATAATCTCAGAAACTCTTTTTACTTCTGAATCGTGTATCAGTTGAAAACAGCTACAAAATGTTAGAAACAGCATGTTTTTACAACAAGTCCAAAAACAACTCACAAAATAAATAAAGTACCATTTGAAACAAAGTCAATATTTTGTTGCGAAGTCCTCGCCGATGTAAATAGAGATACAGGCGGGTGGTAATGACCCATTAAACACTTAGTCTTTATTAGAACACGTCGAACTTTTAAGAGGCTTGGCGACAATAAAACGATTAAATTCTCGGTTTTCCTGGAGACAATTTGTTTCGGACGTTGTTTAAGCGTTTCTGTCAAAATTATGTACTGAACTTTTTATGTCTTTTAGTTGTGTCTACTATGATGTTCCGTTGGAGTATTGCACTGGATGGTAAAATAAAGTGATGAAAATATCACGCATAGATAGGTACTATCAATAATTTAGCTAACAAGAAGCAGAATTTTTATAATAAATGGAACTTGGAACAGTTTGACTCACTTTCTGACGGTGAGTGGTGTGTTCAGCTGTCCCCATTGACTCATCCCCATTGATGGGGACACCAAGACGATAGTTTTTTTCCTTCCCGTCATCCCCATTGGCCTGGCCTTTTGATGGGGGACAGCGAGACGTCAATATATTTCTTCCTGTTATCCCCATTAATGGGGACAGCGAGTTGTCTTTAATTTTATTCCCGTTGTCCCCATTAATCACTTTTAATGCCAAATAATTATAATAAATATGAAATAATGATATGTATTCTATACAATTGTGACACCACAATCAAACTGTACCGCCTATAGTTCAATTAATTCTGTATCAAAAAATCTGGTAACCTTTTTCAATGCGTTGATCTGACTTATTAGAAAGAATAAATGTTATAACGATAAATTTACCTAGGTATGTGTATTAGGAACTTTGACAATATAGCTCTAGAACTAACTAAAATTGAATCGTGTAGACGGAAATACACGATTAAATAATAATATAGAATCAATTGTTACTTTGGGGAGTCTTGTTTATCAAATAGTTAATTGCCCAATGACGTCCATTTTCACAATACTCAGAATCCTGTATGTGTGCGTTCTTAGCACCTGTGTCGTATTGGGAGCATGTAAAGGCTAGAGTGTTCATGGCGCTTTCCTTACAAATGTAGTTTCGACATTTTTTTAACCGACTTCCAAAAAAGGATGAGTTTCTCCATTAGTCTGTTTATTTATGTTTGTTACCTCAGAACTCTGAACTGGGTGAACAGTTTTTTAAAATGTATTTTTTTGTTTGAAAGTTGATGCTTGTCGTTTGGTCCCATTTAAATTTCATATAAATTGGTCAAGCCGTATTTCATTCACACTCCAATAACTGAGAAATATTTACCCATCTTGATGTTTTAGTCATTGACAATGAATGACAATCGATCCCGTAAGTAGTAAGGGTCACTTAAAAGAGTGAAAACAAAATATAACCAAAAAATTTAACCGACTTCAACACCCAAAAGTGTGAAATAACTCAGTCGAAATCGGTACCGCATGCGCAGAATATTGTGATAATAGGCACTTTTGAACTATCACGGTGCCGACTTCAACAAGTTATTTCACACTTTTTGGTGTTGGAGTCGGTTCAATTTTTTGGTTAATTTTTTAATTAATACTAAGCGTTCAAACTCGGTGCAATTTTGCATGTATATCCTTGAACCTAATACCTAATATCTGGTTTGCCAGATTTCCGTAAAAGAAGGTATTTTCAAAAATAATTCGAAAAATCTTTTTGTGCGGGAATTGTTATTTTGGCATTAATTATATAAAATAAATAATATATATAATAACTAGAACAAACTAGAAGCATAGCTCAACAATATTCATACAAAATTTCACCGCGTACGAACACTTGGTATTTAAAACATGACGTAACTAAGTTTGTATGTAAACCGCACGGAGGTGCACTCTACTCTTAAAGATCACAATCTGCCCACTTAAATTCCACACATCCAATAATCAAAAGTCAAAGTCAAAGTCAAAATCATTTATTCAATTTAGGCGTCTACGACGCTCTTATGAAGGTCAATTACAAATTTTAATATTGAAATATACTACATTGTACTGCCACGTTCAGCAAACAAAAATTATAGAGCCACTGCGAGAAGAACGGGCAAGAAACTCGGGGCCATTCTTTTAAACGTTTTTTAAAAATGTGTTAAGTACATACTATATAATAAAATCATTACAATACTTAATTTACATTACGTAGGTGTTAGCTGACTAGTTAAAACTAGTCATAATTATTTATGCCAGCGGTGTCGCACCGATGGCTCTAGCACATGAATAAATATACGATTCTTTGTTCGTGTGGCCCTAGTCTTGTGGATGACATTATTGCCATTTTCGTTTTATGCAAGAAAAATTTAAGCGAGCAAATTAATTATTGTATAGCAGAGAGTAAAAAATCTTAGTTGTATAGAAATAATAAAACTTCGAAATAATAAAAACATACAACTAAAGATGTTTAATAAAAGTTAACCATAAGAGTTTGTTAGCATTTTTCCAATAATCCAGCATAAAAATAATATTTAGAAAAAAATGCGGGGTCGTATACAAAAAATACATTCGTACATTTGAGAACCTCCTCCATTTATTGGTCCAAAACTATCCGAAGCAATAACATCTATAATACCTTTGTTTTCATAACTAGAACGCTTAGAATAAGGAGATCTCCTCTCTCAGTTTGACGTCGACGCCAGCGCCACCGCTTGTTATGGAAACTACTAGTTTCCCAAGTGATAGGGTTTTGAGACAATTTAGTTTTGGGGCAATTCAGTTTGGCACAATTGAAGTTAGGAAAGCAGCTTGAGCCATAACTTGACAGTAAAATTTATAGTTGTGAACTATAAGACGATTTTAAGTAGGTAGTAGATAATTAAATATGGTATATTGTATAGGAGTATATCATTTATGGTGTAACTTACAATGCCATGATACATCACTTCATGAGGCCAATTAATCTCATTAGGTACATTGTAATAGTTGGTGTTATGTCCTTGCCCTTTTGTAGTGAATTTAGGTAAGTGGTTGTTAAGTAGTTTTATGTACTGTACAGGCGACACTTAATGCTATATAATATTGATTATTGTTTTGTCTTCAATCAGAAACTCCTAATGGAAATGAAGGTAACAAAGTATTAAGGGTAAGAATTCATTTGGATATATCAATTTTGTCCCTTTTTGATAAAGAAACGAAACATAGATCTCAGAAAAAGTTGCAGACGTAACAACAAGGACTAACCAATAAAAAAAAGTGACTGGAAGTATAAGCGAGTTTTCTCTCCCTCATCTACACGAGGATGATTCGAGACAATGCTAGCGGTATTCACTTCTATGCACGTCTTCTCGACGCACAATCGAGAGAGACAAGACCTACTAAAGATACGTTGTGTAGAATCGAAGCACGTCGAATACTGTACAGTATAGTATTATATACTTTAGCAACAAAATTTGGGTTGAATTGATTTATTTAATGTATTTTGTAAATTTATAAATTGCTTAGGCAATAAGGCCGATCATTGTCCAAAATACTATTTTAATGTGCTTGCTAGATTTGAATAATTTCATGATATAATAATATACCTAATTAAAATACTAGTTAATTAATAAAAATAAATACAAATGTCAAAAATTATATTAAATTCCATTACTGGAATAGTAATGGTCAATCAAATAACCCACCCCTAACTGTACCTGGTGCAAAAGTGCCCATTACACTGGCGGCATTACCACGCTGGATAGCTATGGCCAACCTTTGCACCAGGCACGAGCTGGAGCGGGAGTCACCCGTTTTTTTCCTCAACCTTTGCCCAATTATGTCAACCAAACTTTTAGCCTCAGTGCCCCAGCAGCCCATTGTCTCCACGGCAATGGGCACAAAATAATATTGTGGCTCCAACGCCGCATACTTCAGCCGCTTTTTACGGGCAGCATTCTCCGCAGCAGCTGCCGAAGAGTGGATGGTCCTATTTTAATTGTTTTATTTAATATTGACATATAAACAATTTGAAAGTATTGTAAATATTTAGTAATCAAACAACTTTAAACGGTTTAATCGTATATTTATCATTATCCGTGGCAACCTGTGACCACGATTACTGCAAAGTGTTTGAAACGTGTCGAGACAAAAATAATGATGAATATACGCGATTGAAACCATTTAAACCGCTTAAAGTTGTTTAGTTAAGTACTATGTGTAATAATATCAAAACAGACAACATTATTGTAAAAGTTTTTTTAAAATATTAATTAATTGTTTTTATAATAATAATAAAATGATATGGAAAATAATAAAGCGTTCGTAGCGAATTTTACTTACTGTTCTCAACCGATTAGCAAAGCTAAGCAACGTCCGCCGCGGTCATGAGTTGAATGGGTGACCGCTAGTGACATTACTACTGAGCGTGCACGTGCTTCGGAGGGCACGTTAAGCCGTCGGCCCCAGTTGTTGTCTTAGGATGGCAGTCGTTATAGCATGGTGGTAGGGCATTTCGCAAATTCCCGCCTGGCTAGCTACCACCCCCAAGTAGAAAATCTGTCGCCAAGCACCGAACGGTATGTTCCGGCAGCTGTCCTTGAGAGCCAGTAATAGCTAGGTTAGCCTGAGCAACATCTTCGACCACTTCATCACTTATCATCAGGTGAGATAGTGGTCAAAGGCTAAGCTATCAAGCATAAAAAAAAAAAAATACGGAAAACATTGTCAGTCTGACCGTCTATAGTACAAGGAAGGAAACTTTAGTACCCTAGTCGAGGTTATACGATATTGTAAGCCCAAGCTTTAGGCGAGCTTTACAATAGATCAAACCGAGATTGTAAAACGAGTGTCATACGGACATTTTTCAATACTCATGTGGTAACTTATTTCAATATGTTCTTAATATATGTGTTGGTTTTATTTCATATGGCTTGATTTTGAAAACGAACCGTTTCCCGCCAAATGAGCAATATCTTCGCGCCGCCGTTATACCGTGGTGGCGCTACTGTCTTTGACATCTTGAGAAGCCTGTGTGGGCGCGGTCTATGCAAAATTATGAAAATACTGTTTGTTTGGAGACGTAAAAACTATACTAATTCGCTAAACAAGGTGCTAGTGATCCTCAGGAACTTTTATTTCGTCCCGGGACATGCTCCAAGTGGGGCTGTGGATTTTCGGTGAGTTTCGTCCATCAAAGCCATTTTTGTGTTACAATTTTCATTAAGTTCTTTTAGCTATCGAATCAAACAACATGATTAACATACATGCACAGAGTTGATATAAAAGAACAGGAAAAAAATAAGGCAATTGTCTTTGATAATATCGCAAATTATCGTCAAAAGTAAATAAAATAAAAAAATGCTTATTGAGAAAAATAAATGACATTGCAAAACACTAATTTTAGATATTTATATTAGATATATTGTTTGAGAAATTAAATAGGTAACTTCCTAACCACATATTTGAAGCAATGATGGCTCAGTGGCATTGGCTATGGACTGCCGCGCAGCAGGTCCATGGTTCGAATCCCGCCGCTGGCTTAAGCTTCACCGCATGGTGGAAGGGCATTTTTGCAAATGCCCGCCTGGCTAGGGACCACCCTCAAGTTGAAAATCTATCGCCAAGCACCTAACGGTGTGTTCCGGCAGCTGTCTGAGAGCCAGTGAAATTACAGGCACATGCGACTTAACAACTACGAGTATGTCTCAAGGTGACGGGCGCAGTGCGATTCGTGACTTGCGACGAAATGTATCTGTTATAAGCAGAGGTTATCCGCTTAACATCAGATGGGCCTCGAGCTTGTGCCGTCACAAAAACATAAAAAAACTAGGTACAATTAACTATTTCAGAAGGACTTAGTTTTACTTTCACTTACTTATTAATATAAATGTATAATTAAATAAATTGTTGTTGATCCTATCAAATATCAGTTGTCAGCAATAAAGATTCTTTGATGTGTACATAATGTATTTAAATATGACTATATACCAAACAGCAGTGTTTACATTGTTAAATTACCTACATATTTGGAATTAAAACAAAACTAGAACCACTATTTGGCTTATAGTGTAAAAGTATAAAGTTTAAGTGACTCATATGAAGGTAAAAACCACTAGGATTGCTTTTCTATGAAAAATTAAAAGAAAAACAATTCTAGATGAATTATAAGCGTATTAAAACTAAACTGGAAATTAAATAGCATGGTGTGAAAAGTAGCACTTTGTTATTTGTCTACAGGTAACGCCTACGGTACAGGGTTTTTACGTGTAGGTAAGTATATTGAAAAAGTTTGTTCACTTTCTAATAAAAATAATATTTTGACGTATATTAACATTTCTCTAGACTAAAGGCAGATTTAGACAGATCCAGTGACTGGCGCCGAAATCGAGACAAGCCATCGCTGACCCGAAAAAAAACCCGTGTAAATTGATAATATAAATATAATATAATAATCTAGGCCAAAAGGGCCTAGATTTCTATATTTCTAAATATGATTACGACACTATCGCGTGCTAAGCAAAAATCATCAGTACTAATCAGTACTAATATTATAAATGTGAAAGTAACTCTGTCTGTCTGTCTGTCTGTCTGTTACGCTTTCACGCCAAAACTACTGGACCGATTTGAATGAAATTTGGTATGGAGATAGTTCGAGACCCGGGAAAAAACATAGGATAGTTTTCATCCGACTGCGCAAAAAGAGGTTAATGTTTTTGCGCGATAACCAACATACGCGCGGGCGGAACCGCGCCCGGAAAGCTAGTATTTTATAAATTATTGGAGTACAAAATGTTATGCCCAATGCGAGAATCGAACTCACGTCCTCCGATATCGCGTCGTATGCCTAAACCTCCTCGGCAACCTGGTCCCGCCATTTCTAGCCGAAATTTCGTGCTCCAATTGCTCCAAAACTTTAACCGTCATAGGGGACGGGGACTATATTGCTAACCCGAAATATGCTAACTATATGCAACACTACAGCTACTACAATGAAAGCTACAAGCGATTGCAGACTCACAGGCAGTCCAAAAGCTCCAGCCCACTACCAGTTGACATCGTGCCCAGTATGCTGATAGCATTGCTTCGTGGAATTGCAATGCTTAGTCGTTGAGCATAGTAAGTGCCAGCATTTTCATCACGCGTCTCATCGAGGAAGCACCCTTATAAGTTCGGGAAAATAGGGAGCGAATTCATCGTCATCTACTCGGCTACACCCCAGATAGTTAAAGATAATTTTAACGGTTGGATAAATAGAATATCATTTCTCCAGCTTCAAATTTGATTCCATGACTGCGATTTGATTGTGACATTTATATCACTGAATCTAACTCCCTAACAAAGTACACATAAAATCCAAAATGTTCCAAAACAACTCCAATTTCTGTAATTAACAGCAATCATAGTAATTACGCTCTCATGGAAGCCGACAGACGCGAGCTTAAAATTGTCAACCGGCGTTACTAAACACTTGCGTAAGGAAAGACGCCTGGGGAAATTGGCACAGAGTCGTACTCAGTACTGGGGGAGACACATCGTATGTATAATTTTATTATTTTTTAGAGTTCTCGTCCTTTGGGTAAAGGTTAAAAACAGGACCCTATTACTAGAACTCCCTGGTCCGTCTGTTTGTCTGTCTGTCTGTCACCAGACCTTAATCTCAAGGACCGTTTTAACTAGACAGTTGAAATTCTCACAGATGATGTATTCATCTGCCTTTTAAAAAAACTTAAAACGCGAACCGGACTCGCGTAGGAACTGTTCCATACCCTTCGTGAAAACTAATAAAAGGTTATAATATAGTGTCTATTGTTGTATATATAATGGTAAAGAACCAGTCGTGCGCAAGTCATCCCGCACTTGGATTTTTAAAAATTTATTTACGTAAGATGAGGATATTGTTTTCTGCTGTCAATAACACAACTTCATCGGACTTTGGTATACTTTTGTTCGTATTATTCAACCATTTTGTAAGCTTGTGTTGCGGATGTCCATGGGCTAGGTGATCACTTACAACCATGCAAACTCGTTTGCCCTTCTATGCCTAAAAAGCAAACCAAAATAAGGACACGAAGCGACAGTTTTACAGTTCCAGATTGTCAAAGCTTTCTCCCTGCCCTATGGACGAAATGGTTTCGTATCTAATCCTAGTCCTGTTTACTTTTTTCCCTGCTGTTGTATTTTTTGAATATTAAAAGAGCACCTGGTGGATGATCTATCTCTATTGAAATTTGTAGAATCTCTTTCCTAGCTTCATATCTCATTTCAATCTATCTCTACTGTATAATGAATGAGTTCAATAAAACAATATGCCCCTTATGTTTAAACGCCTTAATCCCTCCCAGTCCCGTACGCGCAGCTCTCCCGCTCTAATCCCGGCTGATGGATTGCTGCTCGAAATCTGTTTCTGCCTAAATGAGAACAAACTGCTTTCTTTCTGTCACTCTCACTCCACGCCTCCGCTAATTTGTATCCATCTGATAACGACCCTTGAGAATTCGATAGTAAAGAATAGAATCTATCATTTATATAATGTTTTTACTTAAATATCAATCAACAGCATCTTTCTACCCATATCCTACGCAATTTGGGGTTGGTGCAGGTAATTTCCTCAAACTTCATAAAGAACGAAGCAATCACACTATACCACTAATCGCACTGATATTGATAAAAGCAAAAGTTCGTGAGTATATTTAGATTTTAACTGTATACTTAAAAGAATATTCCCATGTCAGATTTTCACTTAATTCTTGTGTAGTGTACTTGTGTATCAGAAGATAAAATTAATTTTCTACTTATAGATAATTTATTATTTGATCTCTAGAAAACATACCCTGCAGTACAAAAGATACTGTCATATTCAGTGGCAATATCTACTAACAGCCACGCAGAGGGTCCCTGGTTCGAATCCACCATGCTTTATTCTATCTGCATTTAAGCTCAAGCTTAAGCTTCACCACAGTAAGGCATTCTGCACATACTGTCCTGGCTTGCTTACGATTTTCAAACCCTATTAGTAGGCGTCAAACCTTTTCTGTCCATTACAGTGTCTCCGATCTCATTCAACTTGACATTGCACTGCTCTGGTTTCTCCGAGACGTTACTTCTTATGTCGTGCAAGCTAGAATCTGTTGTTGGCAACCCAACATAAAGTATAAATAATTATTGTTAACGGGCAACAATTACTAATGGAGTTAGATTTTGTATGTTGTAATATTGTGTAAATTGACATCCGTTCTACTACTTCCTTTTTCTACCCTTTTTGCTATCTGCTTTGCTACGGTTCGCTTCACGACCGCCATCATTGTAATTAGTATTAAATTATATAGAATAAATCTAAAGATTCAAGTGAAAACCTGTTTTCCTCCATTCACCTACGCAAGCCATTCTACAGTCCACTGCTTACCAACTGAGGTACACAACATCTGTAATCCAAGCCATTCATGTTTTAGTGTGTGCAGCCATTGAGAGCTAGTTTTTTTTATGTAATTGTGGCGGAACAAGCACTAGGCCCTAAAACTAACCTCTGCCTATAACAGATGCATTTCGTCACAAGTGAAAAATTCGTCACTTGAGACATAGTTGTTAAGTCTCATGTGCTTGTAATTTTATTGGCTGTCAAAGACTACTGCAGAGCACACTGTTAGGTGCTTGGCAACAGATTTTCTACTGGAGATTGGTAGCTAGCCCGGCGAGCATTCGCAAAATACCCTTCCACCATGCGGTGAAGCTAAAGCCGGCGTGGGATCGAACCGTGGACCTGCAGCACGGCAGTACATAGCTGTTACCGCTCGGTCATCTTTGCATTGCCGACCACATTTTATTTTTTTTTATACCAAAGACGCAAATACAGCTGGACGTAGAGCGATCACCGTTACCTATGTTATTATTAATTATCTGTAACACCCGGGTGCATCATAAATACACTGCTGACTCTTTTTGATTCGAATTTTGTAGAACCCCATGCTGTAACTGCTTGGAAACACCGTGGAAGAAAGCTCATTCTACATTTTGCAGGTGTAAGGTAGAAAAAATCGCGTGAATCACACAGTATGTGATCTCCTCTATGATATGTTGATTAGCTTTCCGGCGATGGTGGCTAGTGCGATGATAAAACCGCTATGCCCGCCGGCATGAAGTTGAATAATTCCTCGGAAAACTCCTCGTTACATACGCGTCGCGTTAATATATACAATGAGATCCAATATCTCCGTCCATATTGAGTGGCTCTAGGTGCTCGGAAATCTTGGGGTCGTCGACAATTCTGATAGCTCTACGCTTAACGCATCTAGTAACTCAAACTGATACTTGCAGTCACCCATCCAAGTCATGCCGGCGGCGGACGTTGCTTAACTTAGCTGATCGGTTAAGAACGGCTAAGCAAACTGCGCTACGAGCGCTTAAACTTCAACATTAAGGTGGTATATAGCCAGACGAGCATTCGCTCATCATCTTGTGGGGTCGTAAGTCCATCCTGCGGTGAAGCTCAAGCCGGCGGTGGGGTTTGAACTCTAGATCTTCGGCACTTTAGTCATCAGCTATCATTGCTTCAAAATATATTTGGCAACAACCATCTATAATTTTGACAGATGTCACAAAACACAAAACGTCGCACCTGTATTTGCTGACACTACTTTCTGCAAAATGGAGGCTTGAGACGAAGTATGTTTAATAATTGTGAGAATTTGACTTTCAATGTACGGAATGTACACAAGTGTGGCGAATTTACTATATGGCAAATTTAGTTGGAAAACTCGAAATCATTACAGCGTTAATTTTACCTCACTTTTACATTATTAAAGGTAAATATTCGAATATATGTGTCATAAATATAAAATACGAAATAATCTTTGCACACAAATTCATATTTATTTCAATGAGGTATATTATTCAGAGCCAATTTATGAAGGTCGTAAAATTGATGGATCACATTCACCAGTATCGCACCAAGCAAATAAACTCCTTATGCTATTGAAATAAAGTTGATTATATTAAAATTTTCAGAAACAATAGGGTTCAAAATGTGAACAACTGAATTTTTAATTTACATATGACTGTATTGGTTTTTAAATCGAATAGGAAGGAACGATATTCGCAGCTTTATAAAGACATCAAATAATCATTGTCATAATCATAAGAGTTAGTTTAAATGGCAATCGACAGTTAAAATACTAACGGTGAATCGTATTCAGGCTCTGATCCGTAGTTATGCAAAGAGCGGGTAACCTGTGATAATGAGTACTTGGATTTATCTGAGGTTATACAAAATGTCAGAGATTACAGCGATATCAAGAGCCCCTTTTATTTTTGTATTATACTGATAGGCTAGCCTTTGACCACTATTTCACCTGATGGTAAGTCATGATGTGGTCGAAGATGTTCTTCAGGTTAACCTAGAATACTGGCTTTCAAGCACAGCTGTGTGAGCGTACCGTTAGGTGCTTGACGACAGATATTATATTTGAAGGTGGTAGCTAGCGAGGCAGGCATTCGCAAAATGCCATATCACCACAACTGCCATTCTAAGACACTAACCAGGACCGATGGTTATCGTGCCCACCGAAGCACGGAAGGGCTCAGTATTAATGTCACTAGCGGTCACCCATCCAAGTCATGACCGCGGCGGACGTTGTTTGACTTAGCTGATCGATTAAGAACGGCTAAGCCAACTTCGCGACGAGCGCTTCATTCATTCCTTCTATACACATCCATAATATAACGCGTGTGGCGTATGTTGTGGCGCATGTGCACCCTGAAGTGGTAAGTTAACGAATAGTGGTGTCTAAGCACCAGTTTTGTTTACCAACAGATATGTTTGGGACCCATGTGACAGGGGGAAAGTCTACTGTACATACGGGAGCCAAGAAAATTAACTGCAAATTATATTATTCCAAAATATATTCGTAAGAAAACTTAGTCGTTTGTAACAGGGATCGACTCAAGAGCTCAAGATTCTAAAGCGGTGCGTTTTCGGAGATGAGGCAGTCATAGGGACCATACATTATTTTTTATTGCTCATGATATATACCGCTTATAACATTGGCTAATTTTCAATTGCGTCTGGCGAGCCGTTGATCACCATCTGACCTGATAATAAGTAATAGTTTTCAAGGAACTTCTGTTGGAACATACCGTTTTAAGAGCTAGACGTCAGATATTGTACATGTGCTAGCCTTAGGCATTCGAGAAATAAATAAAGAAGGTGAAGAAGAAGGCCGCGGAGGACTTTCGACAGTGAACAATGGACGCCATACTGACATCGCGTGGACTCGAGACAAGCCCCGATTACCACCAGTTCACAATGCAAAACTAGTAACGATAGTGTTTAATCCTTTGAATCTCGTTCATTTGCGGTGTAAGGCTCTATGCTAATGATACCAGGGTTTATATTTTAATCATTGATAATATACTGTTGAAGGATAGGGTCACTGGTGATCAAACATGATGGCAATTTCCGGTATAACAAAGTACTCTGTGATAATCAGTCACTGTAATTTAAAATCTTTCTCTTTTTTCATCTGGATTATAATTGCTACTCCCCCATATCATCTTGGATGGGTCGTAAGCGACGAAAGAAAAATGGAAAGGTCTTCTGAAGAACTGCTATCTTACACTGCGATCCCCAAGGATTATGGCAAACCCTTCATTGGAGGAGAGGCATTTATTCAAAGATATCAATCATAGCAAATGATAATTTAGAAAAAATTGAGCATCATCATGACTTTATATAAGGATATAATGTATCCCTAATTTAATAATTTTAAGTAATCTATATAGATTTCATTAAATTATGTATAAAAATATAAACTGTATAATCAGGTATGTAAACCTACGCATTGATTGTTAAACTCTGGTCCCAGGGAATTACCTATTGTCATACGCCAGGCACAATTACGGAATCCAGACTTAGTAGTAATATAATTTTAAGTCTCTAAAACTTTTTGTGCCAAAGATTGATTGAATAGTAGATAAAGCTGAATAACATCTTAGACGACATCATCACTTCATCAGGTGAGATTGTGGTCAAGGGCTAACTACAGCTGTTAGAGCTGTAAATTAAATATAAAAAAGTAACATGCATGTACTGATATTTTGGGCGTTACAAAAAATGCAATCAATACATAGTTGCTAAAATAGCGCCTGAACTATGCAAAAACGCAAGAAGTATTTCTGCAGGATAAGTAACCTTCAGATTCGCCGAAAGTTATTTTTCTCACGATTTGTCAAATTAAGGCAAGGCTGATCGACATGCTGCTCATGTTTATATAAGCACTGAAATAACCTTAATTTATCTGTCAAATGAGTGACATAAAAAATTACTTTCAGTTCACTGAATTGGAACCAAACTTAATCCACCATAGGAGGTACTGTTAAGCATGTCCTACGTGACAGGTATAAGCCAAAGACACAATTGTAACGGACTACGGCGACATAGTAACAATTAGTTATTCTGTGATAGCAGTCTTAAGGAGGCTGACAGCTTTATCTAATTGCTGGAGATTATTCTCGAGCAATGAACATTGTGGTAGTGAAGGCTTCTCGAAGCTTCTAACTCACGAGCAGAGAGCGAAGCAAGATCTTGGCAAAATGCTGTAGTTACCTACTTTTGAATTAACAAGATATATAAGTTAGGGTAAGTCTGCCTGCTTATTATTGCTATACTAGAAATAGTTTTTGATTAACATATATTACATTTTTTTTTCTGATTGTCTTTGACCATAAACTCACCTGATGGTAAGTGATGATGTGGTCGAAGGTGTTAACAAGCTTGACTTGGAGTAATATAAAATATAAATACATAGAATTTAGCGTAATTTGATTTATTTGAGAGACTGAATGTTCATAAAGATGAGAATGTTCTTCTTACACATACTTCTTCAATATTTTTGCTTCCAATATATTTATAAAAGGACCTACCAACTCCCTCAAACATTCTTTTTTGAACGCCGTAAATGCTGACCGGGATTTATTTTCCATCTTTTAATTTATCTTAGTAAATGTTGATATAGTCCTCAAGTTCGATAATCTTATGTAAGTAGGTTAGCTAAGTATGCCGCAAAGATTCAAATTCAAAGCCTCAATTCGCGCCCTTTCATAATGTGCTCTGTTTCATTTACTTGCACAACGTTTTTCTATGTTTGTCCCTTTCTAACATAATGATAGACAAGAAAAAAGAAAATTAAAACAAAGATGTTGGACAATATTTGTCTATGGATGGAGGCAAATTCGATGGAGTCCGTATGAAGCTATCGTTCGTTCTCGACTGTGAATTTTAAAAGGCGGAGTAAACTCGTCAAACCTGAAGTTCAAACTCCAGTGAGATCGGTCGAAGTAAACTCGACCCACTGTCTCTGAATGTCAGCCTAAGATCACAGAAGCTCTGAGCCACGCCAAAGATCTAGGGAGGTGGAAACAGCTCTGTAGTGATGACTTGTTGACTTACATATGGTATAACATATAATTTAAGTCCGTTATTGGCTGTCGGTTCAGTAATTATGATTAATTGTTTATCTCTAAGATCCATGGATGTTGTTAATAAATAAATAAGTGAAGAAACAGATAATCCGGGACATCACGACGCTCAGCATTGAGCTACGACTAGAGAAGGAGGATTTATAATCGACTTTCCAAAACAAGGAGAAAGGTTTTCAAGTCGACGCGTATGTACTTATATTATTTAATTTTTATGTATGATCAATCATTAAATGTGGAAAAAAGAAAATTTATCTTGTAAGCAGTAACAACCCATAAATAAATACACAGAACAAGTTTTCAACTCTAAAAAGTAAGTAATACTTAACTTGTGAAAGTCGGATCATGAACTTATGAGCTCAGCGTTTTTTTTTTAGTATGGTACTTCCAATCAAACTAATATAATCAAAGTAATACAATCAGAGAGAGAAATTTCGGCTCAGTTGAGTCACCTTGATAACGCAGTAGTTAAGTTAACTATCATCGGAGCTATCTGACTGATTCACGTGAGTTATACCGTATTATTTATTAAGACGTCCTTTTTATTCTGTATCAGTTGTAATGCCACTAGCGGTCACCCATCCAAGTTATAATCGTACCCCACGTTACTTAACCTTGTTAAAATTATTAAGCAAGTCCCGCTACAAACAATCACGCAGTTCTTGTGTTTGAGAAATTATATTGTACCTTAGAATTTCTTAATATAAGAGTATGCGTTATTGCAAACATAAAAATATTAAAATTATAGGGTTGCGTCATCATTAACAAGTTTAAGGCTAATGGCAGAATTAGTCTTATTTGTAGTACAACGTAAGTTGAACTATAGATGTCGCTCCTTCCCAATACGATGGTTAAAAAACGATAGAAAAATTTTGAGTTATGAGTCAGGGACTGTTGGCTAAAGGGGTGGATGGACGCGGGTTCGAATCCCGCACATGACTTAAATTTTTCCTCTCGTAAATTTGTAATTTTGTAATTGTTAATATAAGTTATTGTAATAGGTACCTACGTTAAATTGAATCTCCCAAGACCAGTTGCCAAAACAAACCATAAGGTGCTGGATAACACATTTTCTATTATGAAAAGAACAGTATATCGGTGAATTTTTTGTTTTTTTCGTCATTTAAACTTATAAAAATAGGGTGATGGGTGTACATCTGCTATTGGCATAGGTTACCACTTAACACCAGATGGGCCTCGTGCTTTTCCATCGCAATTGAATACAAAAAAACATTTTGTATTCCAATAATTTGTTAATTTACAAAAAAACACGTTAAAATAATCTTAATGTAGCTACAATGTATTCAGCCTGCAAGCAAAAGTAAAAAATATTTATAAAACTAATTATATAAATTATTTACACCATAAAATAATGAAAACCATTAATTTATTTTTGCAATAATCTATTTATTCTTTAACAACAATTGCAACAAGCCAGTGAGGTAATTTTTTTAAAATTTCATTTCAATATTAGTATTTCGTATATATGGTATAGAAGTTTCTGTTATATAAGTATTTTCGAATGATAGGTTCCTGGTTCATATAATAAAATGCTAATTTGTTTAGTTTAGAATGGACTTGGATGCTGCCTTCTCCTTCGCCAATGCACAGTTCTACTTGACTTGTGCGAGGGATGGCCCTCAGTGTCCCTCAGGAGTAAAGGCAGGGCCACTTTATTCAGACGGGCGCTGAAGCTGTGAAGTGCTTTCTACCTTCGTCATCTGCGGGCGCTGAAACGTTCTCCTACAAACGGGTTAACAATGTGCTCAAAGGCACTACTGTGGACTTTGGCTTGGATCTGTTCTATTTAAATGAAATGAAATCACCTACCTGGCTTGAAGCTCCTAGAATTTGTGAAGATCAGAACTACAAATAATGTGTTGGGGGGTCTTGAATACCAGCAACTCTTGAAAACTTTCAGGTATATATTTTGATCATAGCTTAAAACTTAATATAAAGCGGCATTTCGGTATTTTCTTTATTATTGAATATTACAAAATATCAATCAGTATAATCTCGGTCACCGTCACCTTATATCATCGAGATAAACGCTGGCTTTCTTCAACCACAAAAGCAAGTAGCGCGTCCGCAGAAAAGTTATGATTATAACTCGGCAATGTATCGTATACCCGACGCAGTAAACTATTACCAGGGCCGGGGCGAGTCCGTAATTTATTTGGGTAATCGTGTAATTTGTCGCCCAGGATTGGGGTAATTTATCCGCAGGTGTGCGCTCCCTGTTTCTTGTTTTTCGCTGAGAAATGTCGGGCGTAGGGTTGCCAGTTGGGGTCAGCTGGATCAGAACAGGCGGATTTTATATGGTTGTCCATTTAAAATTTGAATTATTTGATGGGTGAGAATCATAAATCTTTGTAACCTTACCCCATTTAAGAGGTCGGCCAAATATGCTATCTATGATAATACGAAGGGAAACACGTTGGATTGTAAAACATTTATTTTGTTCTAGAAAATACAATACATACAGAGATTTTATGGTCGGCCGCCTTTCGACGCTAACCTCGGGTTCCGTACCAAAGGGCAAAACGAAGCTTTATTAATTAGAATCCGTTGTCTATCTGCGTCTGTCTGTCTGTCTATACGTTTGTATTTCACGAGTCTAGCTTGTTCACGGAATGAATTACAAACCTGCAATATTTAACGTCAACTATCTTTAGGTCAACTTTTTGTTGACCTTAAGATAAATGTTGGATTAGAAATTCAACAAATACATTTTTTTTAAGTTAAAAATAATATGAAATCGTAGAAACTGTCAAAATGTATGTTGAACATCAAAAACACAGATAATAAAGAGCATATTGCTTGGATACATTATTTAATAGGGGTTTATGAGATGGCAGCAATGTATAGATAATAATGGTAATTATTTTGATTAAATAAATATGTTAAAATAAAAAGAACTAATTTCAATTTTTCAGTTCAAATCGGCAATTGGATACTTTAAACCCTAATATTAAGAAATGTGATGACGTCCAAGTTCTATACAAGTAAAAACATTACCTAATCATGTTCATAGTAGTACTTTATTTAAATATCTACCTTGATAAAACATTACATTTTTTCTCATGCACATTACGAAAAACTCACTTCCACACTCTCTACGACCCATACACAAACACACACACACACCCTAATACACAACGCGCATAGACACCTAAAAATTAATCTAGTCTGTAGAAAGATATAAGATTTTAATTTATCATAATATTTAATTCTTAATTGAGTAGCAGGTACTTTAAATTATGTTCTATCTAATCGTAGCATATCATCCCGGGATTTTTTCTCACATCGAAAAAAACGTAAATGCCATATTCCAAAAGGCGGCCATTGTGGTTGGCGGATAGATTCAGGCCGGCCATTGTTTTGGAGTATTCAGACAACTCAAATTCAGACAACAATGTCTCACAGACAGCCCAACGACTACCGTCCTAAGACAACAATCAAAAACTATGTTCAAACGTACCCTCCAAAGTCTTCCAAGTAATGACCATTTGAAGCGCTCGTAGCGAAGTTGGCTTAGCCGTTCTGAACCGGATGAGTGACCGCTGGTGACATTACTACCGAGCGCTTCCGTGATTCAGAGGCAATCGGAGGGCACGTTAAGCCGTCGGTCCTGGTTGTTGTCTTAGAATGGCAGTCGTTATAGCATGGTGGTAGGAAATTTAGCGGATGCCCGCCTGGCTAGCTACCACCCTCAAGTGGAAAATCTGTCACCAAGCACCTAACGGTCAGACAAACTTAAATCATAATACACAATTAATTATCATATAAAAAAATACCTGTATTACTTAGGTATATGTATGGCAGGTGACGATAACACGGGGCCCACCTCATGTTAAGTGGCAACTTCAGATGCTATAACATGCATTGCATGCTGCCTATAACATGCATTTCATCACTTGTGATGAAATGCATGTTATAGGCAGAGGTTGCGCCCTTTTTTTTTTATGCCTGATAGCCTTTGACCACTGTCTCACATGATGGTAAGTGATTATGTGGTCGAGGATGTTGTTCAGGCTAACCTAGAGTTACTGGCTCTCAAGAACAGCTGCCGGAACACACCGTTAGGTGTTTGGCGACAGATTTTCTACTTGAGGGTGGTAGCTAGCCAGGCGGGCATTCGCAAAACGCCCTACCACCATGCTATAACGACTGCCATGAATAATATTTTAAAAAATTACAAATATTTTATCATTACATACCTACTCACACTTAATTATAGTTTAAAAGCATTGTCAATAACCACACTTTCCCATATAATTACTATACTAAATGCATCACAAGGATATTCGTACGAGGTCATATAATTGAGTAAATCTGATATGAGCCAACCGGCAGTGAGCGTTTGACATTGCTTCGCATTTTTTAATGCAATCTTTGACCACTATTTTTATATGAGGCTCGTATTGCAAGCATTCGCAAAATACGCTAAAGTTTCAAAGCTAAGTTTAAAGATCACTCTATGACTAATCATTGAAGGCAGGCTTTCATTCAAAGAATCGACATCATTAATAGTTCATATTGAAACACCATTCAGGCAATTATTATATTATGTTCTATGATTCAGGTTCAATAATAACGTCATAAAATGTATTATAAATTGCTAATATATAATACTACAAACTTTATACAACAATGTAAGCAATTAGACTTACAAGTCATTGCAGACTCACAGCCAGCCCACTCCCTGTTGGCAGCGTGCCCAGCATGCTGGCAGTATTGCCCCGTTGAATTGCAATGCTTATTCGTTGAGCCAAATATGTGCCAGCATTTTGATCACGCTGATTATAAATTATCTATTACTAATATTGTATTGTTGGGCTTTAGAGCCAGGTTAAACGGTATCACTCTAAAAACTGTTTATATTCTTTCTAAAAAAATGACCACATCCGATTGTGGTAATTTTTTGTAATGTAATAGACGAAAATGTATGTATGTATTGTTAAAATCATCCTCCACAACATTTAAACTTAAACCTTCTCTATAAGGGTGAGTTTGCCATAATTGCTACGCTTGGCAGGCGTTTTAGGTATTGTAAGCAATGTAACATGGCCATTACACGCCGTTGCTTACCTACCTTTAATTGCCTTTTTAACCGACTTTAAAAAAGGATGAGGTTCTCAATTCGTCTGTAAATATTTTTTTTTGTGTTTGTTACCTCAGAACTTCTTACTGGATGAACCGATTTCGATGTTTTTTTTTTATTTGAAAGCTGATGCTTGTCGTGAGGTTTCATTTAAATTTTATCAAAATCGGTCGAACCGCTTTTGAGTTGCACTCCAGTAACTGAAAAATGTTTTACTATCTTGATGATATAGTCATTGCCAATGAATAACAATCGATCCCGTAAGTAGCAAAGAAACACTAAAAAGGGAGAAAAACTTTTTTTTTCTGAATAATTGTACCGACTTCAACACTCAAGAGTGTGAAATAACTTATCGAAGTCGGTACCATGCGCACAATATTGTGATAATAGGATTTTTAACTATAATGGTATCGACTTCAACAAGTTGTTTCACACTGATTTGAGTGTGAAGTCGGTTCCATTTTACGGTAAAAAAAATTCTACTTCCATAGGAAGATATGAGGAGGCAATGCTAGCCTGGCAGCCCACAGATTACTACAACATAATGAATAGACGTATATGTATATAAGAATAGTATATAACAATATAATATTCCTAAACACTTTTAATAGGTCCCATTATTGAAAAGCACACCCCTACCACAGTCGGAGAGTCGAACTTTTCGAGGTTTTCTCGACAATTTTACGACCAAATTCGCGGAGTTCGCAGTTTTTTGATCGTTTCAAACGTTGCTGATATTGGTGAAAGTATTAGTTTCCATTTACAAATTGCTTTTGAAGTTTTGCTTTCGGAGGAAATATTAAAGTTGATGGGAAATAATAACATTTTCAAATGTCTTAGTGGTATTAGTTTTGAACTAGTTCATTCGCTGTCTGTTGAACATTCCTACTGGGCAGGTTAAGATCTGAAGTTTTAAGGAACTACGAGGATTTATTAAGCCAATATGTTTTTTTTTTTGTGATTGTGACGTACAAGCACAACCCACCTGATGTTAAGTGGATTATCCTCTACTTATTACAGATCAATTTCGTCGTGTGACTGACAGTTCTTAAGTCTCATGTGGCTGCAATTTTTCTGCCTGTCAAGAATTGCTGCCGGAACACACTGTTACGTGCTTCACGATAGATTTTTGACATAAGGGTGGTAGTTAGCCAGGCGAGCATTCGCATAATGGCCTTCCACCATGCTAAATCAAGCTAAAGCCGACGGCGCGGCGGTAAGGAGCGAACCTAGGGACCTACGGCACGGCAGTCCATACCTATTATTATAACTCGGTCATCATTGCTTCTGCTGTGTCAGTTTTATGAGGGTCATGGCAGAGGAAAATTTACTAACTTGTCCTAATAGAGACTTACCTGTTTGTTTCCTGATTGGCTACTTTGGCTCAGTAGCATTGGCTATGGACTGCCATGCAGCAGGTCACGACCACCCACAAGTTGAAAATCTGTTGCCAAGCACCTAATGGTGTGTTCCGGCAGGTGTCCTTGAGAGCCAGTAATTCTTGGTTAAGCCTGTTAACACCTTCGACTACATCATCATTTACAATCAGGTGCGATTGTGGTCAAAGGCTTACATATCAGCCATAAAAAAAAGAAAAAAAATGTATTGACCTGATTTATCTAATTCAAATGAATGAAGTGTGTAATGTGATGTTAGTTATTCGAGGGATTGTCGGTTGCAAGTACGATAGAGTTAAACGTCCAATTCGATAATACGAGTATGTTCTTTAATAATATATTGTCACACATCGCATTCGCTACATATAACTACTTATACCTACATAGCTTACGTCTACACACATGTATTTATTCCATGAACTTGGGTATAATAATTCTTAATCGAACCAAACTTTAATATAGACGGAGCATTGTTCTTGTCACTCACTTGGAAGCCTGAGGACTGCTGTATTTAGTGCAAATAGGAATATTCTACATGCCTTAACGGTGTGGTTCAACAGATACCTAATGCAGTTCGAAGATGTTAGAGCTGACTTGGTCTAGATCACAGGAATATAGTGCGCGTGGAACTAGTTGGCCACGCCTTAGGTATGTGAAGGGTGGGACGGAGAGGCGGGGGCGCTTCTCAGTGTACGTATATTACTTCAGTGTGTGTGTGTACTCAGCGTTGCGAGCAGTAGGCAACCCGCCCCCTCACCCCTGTCACCTAGGGCGTGGCCATCTGGTTCCGTATGCACTATATTCCTGTGATCTAGACCAAGCCAGCACTAACAGGTCTAACATCTTCGAACTGCATTAGGTATCACTATTCAACAAATGGAAGTAAGAAGCTGGCATATCGGCAATGAAAAAATAACAACGGAAAAGTATGCAAGCTCCGACGTTTTTTTTTAAAAATCCCGCAAGTGCTTATCTGACTCGCGCACGAAAGATTCCGTAAGTACCATTGTCTATTACAACAGTAGACACTATAATATGATAATTTTTTTTAGTTTTCAGGTGCGCGAGTCCTATTCGTTATTATAGCGTCAACAGTAATAAATTTCATCTCTGTATAAATTTCATAAGCAGCCTAGCTATCACGGTTCATGAGATAAAGCCTGGTGACAGACAGGCAGACGCATATTGAAGTCTTAGTAATAGGGTACCGTTTTTACACTTGGGGTAAGGAACTATAAAAACAAGAATAAAATATTCCAGAATCTAGCTTCTTCACAGTTGAGCTCACTGAAAAGACGTTCAGTTCCGACTGCTACGGATTTTATCAATTAATTCTAGCGTGATATGACTCCCGCGATATCGTCGGTCCACATAGTAACCTACACGGTACAAGCACGTAATACGTGTTGGCAATTACTCACTGCCTGACGCGGCATCTTAATTATTATGAGCAGTAATTTACGAGAAGGCTATAAATTAACGTATTGATCACTTCGGGAATTGATTAAATTATACGGAGGAGTGTAAATGTAATTATAGCAAACTAATCACACAGTTATATATATTATAATAGAGACTTATTGTTATTGATGGATGAAAAAAGCAAATAAAAGTTCTATACATTTTGTTAGGAATACTATATTTACTGCTAATATACCTATTTCAACCACCAAGCAGTAATGTGAACATTACTATGGTATTGTACTAGGACTTCGTTAGCCCAATGTAATAAAGAGCCTTTTGACCACTATCTCACCTAATGGTAAATGATAATGTGGTCGAAGGTGTTATTCAGGCTAACCTAGAATTACTGGCTCTTAAGAACAGCTGCTGGAACACACTGGTAGATGCTTGGCGACAGAATTTCTTCTTGAGGGTGGTACCTAGGCGGACATTCAAAATATGTCCTTACACCATGCAAACATTTAGGTTATGAATAGTTTAGGTCCTGAATCGAACTGCGCTGCACCTCGAGCCATACAGCTGTTAAGTCTCATGTCATAATTACTTACTGACTCTCAAGGACTGCTGCCGAAACACTATTAGCTTACAAACTTACAATGAGGAAGAAAAATAATCATGTGCGAAATTCGAACCAACACTTAAACACTGATAGAAACTTGGCAAAGTAGCTAGACAGGAGGGCATTTGCAATTTGCCCTTCCACCAAGCGGTGAAGCTCAAACAGGAGTTGGTGTTCGAACCATGGGCGTGCGGGCACCGCAGGTCATAGTTTTTATCACTCGGCTGTTACTGCTTCAAAAACCCTTGTCAGGAATAATGACATTATTACAAAGTTAAGAATATTGAGCCTCTGTATAGGCGAGCATGAAAGTCAAATGATCCATCAAAGTTATTGTGAACATCGGGGACCACCGGATGGTGATTAACTACGAGAGCAAAGAGCCTCATCGAAGAACCACAGAGTGGGAAACGTAGAAATGCCAGTAGCTCAATAACAAAAATATAATAATTTCTTACAAACATCTTTAACACTAAACTTAATATTATATGATAAGAATTAACACTCACGTTCATATTTAAAGATTGAAAACAATGGGTGTTAGATCGTAACCAACTTACTATGAGTCGATATTACTATCGACTATATATTGATGAAGGCAGTTTAAGATATGACATATAACAGATAAGAAAAATATAGCACATCTTTGACCATAATATCACTTACCATCAGGAAAGATATTAGCCAAAGAATAGCCTATCAGCGAAAAATAAATGTATGAGCCCTTATCAATTACGACAAACGATGCAACAAAGAAAGGCCACAGAAGGCATGGGCTGCGTGTAAAGAAATAATGTGAGTGAAAAATGTGAGTAAGGAGATGACGAGGAGCTGATCAGAATGGAGGAAATGTCCCGACATAATATTCTGCCGACCATACTAAACGTGGGATCAGGAAAGGAAAAATAATATATATCTATACATGCTGTAAAACATTAGCTATGGTATAATTATACCTCTTAGTGATTACAATTATGGCGGTACCAGCTTATTTTTTTCAAGAAGCAAACTAGTCAACCATCTTGTATGAGATACCTATAGTAATGTATCAACACTCGATTGAAAATATAAGGCAGCTCGTGTTACGTTTTGGCGAACTACTTCAATATATTGCTAAACCTATATTTCATTACGCTTCTATACTCGAAGGTGGGCGTACACTTATGATTCTATATTGTTATTGACTGATAAAGCAGGAAAATACCACATACCTACAGATACCGTACAGGGATCATTCTTTCGGTTTATAAAACAGCAGGTGAATAGAAGAAGGCTTATCCATTGCTTTAAAATCCCTGGTTCGATCGAGTCAGGCGTCATAAACCGTTGGCTCACAACCCGGTGTAAACTCGCCCTGATTTACGAGCACCGCTGCGAGCCAACTATAAAAATGTTTAGTGTCACAATCACCTGGCTTCGGCCGAATAAAAACTTTACCGGATCGTTTTATACGTTTAAAATATTGTTAGGGCAACACCTGTTTTGGTTGTTCGACTAATAAATATTTATGGACGGTAAAAATGTTGTGGGAGCCTGCTTTCGATTTGTTGTTTATGAAAATACCTGAAAAATATACTAGTATAAGTTAAGGTTGCCATTGTTGTTGTTGCGTAGATTATTTCCTACGCCTGATTTATGATTGTTTAGTTAATATAATATAGCTATTATATAAAATAGCATAAACAATACTCCAAATTATAGTTATAACTATATAAAGGAATGGAATTAGTCCCGTTAAATACTTATAACTATGTTTCCAAGTCGCGAAGACCTTATATATATTATTCAAATGTATTGGATATTACCAGTAAACATGGCCGTGAGGTGCCGCGCTAGAATGTCACCGCCTCACCCCCCATCTCTACCCGTGGGTGTCGTAAGAGGCGACTAAGGATAGCACACCAGAAGGTGGGCAGCAGCGCCTTCTGAGGAACTGATAACTCACTGCGATCCCCAAGACGTCTGCCAAGCGTGGGGATTATGGCAAAACCCCCCATAATGGGGGAGGCTGTGTTCAGCAGTGGTCAATCCAGCTGATACAGTATAATAAATATTATAGAAATCATAGTCACTTTATGTTTGACATCCCATGCGTCGCGTATTTAGTAAAATGTGGTTTTTCTGACAATGCAAATGACAACAACACAATAACATTAACTCTTAATGTATTGGCTTTAGTTAGATGAGTGAACACCAATCTGAAGCCATCTTTTCGTGGAATGCTCTTACGTGCAGTATGTTAGTAAGCCAAAAGTAGAATAGTGAGTATCAAAAGTATACTGGTGATCATGACTGCTTTTTTTACGCCTTGATAGTTTAGCCTTTTACCACTATCTGACCTGATGGTACGTGATGATGTGGTCGTAGATGTTGTTTAGGCTAACCTAGAATTAATAGCTCTCAAGGACAGCTGCCGGGACACACCGTTAGGTGCTTGGTGACATATTTTCTACATGAGGGTGGTAGCTAGCCAGGCGGGTTAATAATTATAATCTATGTCAAAAATCTTTAAAAAAATAAGCATAGCGCGAATCTTTCCCGTTTTTCTTGCAGTGCTTAATCCATTTTTCGCCTGAACCAAAAGTAGACTAAAGTCTTTTAATATTCAGTTCAATTCGGTCATACGAGCGTAGTAGAATCCAAAACGAATACATCAAAACTGACTGAAATTTACGACAATATTTTAGCTAAAAAATTGTTTAAACACGTTTTGAAAATATCATCCATTGCAAAACACTTTGTTTATATTGGTATTCAAAAACCCTGGTTATCGCTATTTCAACGGTGACAGCGGTAACAGAAACAAATGGCTTATTTATTTGGAAAAACTCATTAAAACACGAAACAACTATATCTCGAAGCAGACTCTCGCGAGAAGTATTTATCTTCGCCGAACTTTCTCGAACAAAGACTCGGGTAATTTAATTTTTTTCTCTCGCTGCTTGTGTTTCGTATTCAAGTCTCGATGGATAACTGTTTATTTAACTTCTTTTCTGAATGCTATAATTAAGTTAAACGTTCCTTTGGATTGATAACTTTGCTCAAGATAAGTAATCATAGCCGATATAAGATATTGGATGATTGAACATGAACATAATTTTGATGAATAAAGTTTCATCTCCCAATTGTTCTGAATGTGGGGTTATTGAAGACGGTCAGCATGAATTGATGGAGTGTGTGCGTTATGAAAGCTATAGAAGATCTATGCACGAGATTGATTTATGCACGAGTTTTACGCTCAGATTTTCACTACAATTGCGAGCAAATTCAACAACGATACTTTAATAACTCATATATCGTTAATTACAATGAAAAATAAAATAATATTTTTTATGCACTTGTACTTAAAACGCAATCTTTTATGCGCTAGGACTTAAAAATCTTTAATGTGCTTACATTTTCTTTTATGCTGTATAGGTTAGCCTATGACCACTATCTCAACTGATGGTAAGTGACGATGTGGTCGAAGGTGTTGTTAATCTACAATTGGTATAAATAAGAGTTTTACGAGCATATAAAGTGATAAAATATGAATGCGATAATGGCTATAGAAAACAAAAGTATTTTTTCTTTTGAGAGGTTTGTGTAATAAAAAGTACATAACTACTATGAATATAGGTACTTTTTTTAGCACAGAAATGAATGACTTCAACTAGTACTGCTTTTATCACTTCTCATTGAGAACCATCCTCGTTTTTCGGAAGTCGGTTTAAAACTGTGGCTGCGTTCAGAAGTTTAGGATAGGCCGCGGCACAAATTGAACATTAGGAAATCCCCGACTGAGTGTACTGTACGTACGATTTTGACCCAAACTTTCGCCATGGGTGTTGTTTCTATATTTTTGTGGCCCCCGGAGGTCCCGTTTCATAAATCTTGCGAAAATTTAAATATATTGTTGTATTTGTTTACTTTGTTTTGTATAATATGTAGTTGCTTCGTTGGTGTGCATACATAAGTGCTGTTTAGTTAATCCGTTGATGCTGGAAATGTGAAGGTTGGATAACCAAGTCGGATAGGTTATGGGTTTCCCATTTCTAATAACAAAGTCAGTATCAGTGCAGAATCTGAAAGTGTTCCTCGTCACTGACAAAAATCTCGCCATTTTTTTCATGGTAACAAATATGTCTTCCAAAAAGTTGTTCTTTGGATACCGCTGCTCGCCTAGGAGTTTCAAAAAATGTTATCTTCCCCACAGATAAATAATGGATATACTTTTTGAAATTATGCCAACGAGGTTCTGGGATGAACTCCTTGTCAATATAAAAAAAGCTCATTCAATAGACACGCTCAAAAAACTGATCCGCACCTACTACTTCGAAAAGGATGCTCAATCAGGTCGTAGATAATGTTTTTGAGTTCTGTATTATTATTTATAGTTTCCTCCGCCATATAAGTGGTAAAGAATGCTTTAGCAACAAATTCTCCTGTTGTACATTTTTTATTTTTGTACAATAAAGTAAAAAGTTAAAGTGGAATAATATTATGCTGTCCTTTTCAACGATGCTTTACGTGGAGAATGAAAGGGACAGTATCAAAGGAGCATCTGAACTTCTTCTTTAGTTTGTCTGTGGTTTTTTTAAAGTGATTGCGACGATAACTGTAATAGTTAGTCTTATAGTATTGCAAATTTTTTTGTAGATATTGATGTCCTCTATAAAATTGTAGTACATCACTTTGCTCTATTATCAACAATTTCTGCAGAATACGCGATATAACGATGTTTTTTGGTATTTTTTTCGCACTTTGGGTTACGTTATCGAAGTTTTCAAACAGTTCATTAGAGATAATGTAGAATTCTAATGGTGAAATATTTTTTCAAATCGGTCAAGGAGTTTCAGAACCTATTCAATGCAAACAAACAATCAAATCTTTCCTCTTAATTATATTAGTAGTAAATATATTATTAGACGTAGTAACGATTAGTAGGTATGAGTACTTTAGTAAATGGTGTTGGAACCTCAAACGAATGAAAGCAAATCACGTACGAGTCCGAGCTCCTTAATCTCGCGTAAGTTTGTGTAGTGTTTGTTCTCTTTATTATTGGACCAATAGGATTTATGGCCAGTCATACGAGTGACTTAAATTTAGATTGAAAACGTGCCGAGAATACATATTAGGCCACCACGTTATGTTCTGGCAGTTACACAAACCTAAGTAGCCGTTATTATATCTGCTATAGTTCAGCACTATTATACTGAATGTAATGTACCTTATGACTGATATTTGTTTTTTTATTTGGATTTGAGCTGGATTGTCACTGGTGATCACAGGGGAGTTTGCAAAATCTCCACGCTTAGCAGTTTATGATATCAGTTCTTCTGAAGACGCTAAGTACTGCCCACCATCCGGTATTTTACCTTTGGTCGTCTCTTACTACACCTATAGGTAGCAATGGGGTGGTGACATTCTTGCCCGGCGCCCCACGGGGCAGCATACATATTTTTTTTATGTTCACAACACCCATATTATCGCCGATTGAATTTGAATCCAAAAAAAAAAAATATTAAATTATCAAATTCAAATTCAAATTCAAAATCATTTATTCAATTTAGGCGTCTACGACGCTCTTATGAAGTTCAATTACAAATTTTAATATTGAAATATTCTACATTGTACTGCCACGTTCAGCAAAAAAAGTTTATAGAGCCACTGCGAGAAGAACGGGCAAGAAACTCGGGGCCATTCTTTTAAACGTCTTTTTACAATGTGTTATAAACAATATAATACAATTATTAACTTGCTCACAAAATTTCATGAATCGTTTGAAAAATGTGACCTATAGATAACAGATGGATATACGGACAGACAAGCAAAAGTGTTTTGCACAAGCTGAATCGGAGACGCTTTGCTCTTGCTTGGACTTTTTTTTTATTGCAGATAGATTAGCCTTTGACCACAATCTCACCTGATGGTAAGTGATGATGTGGTCGAAGGTGTTAACAAGCTTAATTAACCTAGACTTACTGGCTCTCAAGAACAGCTCCGGAATACAACGTTAGGTGCTTGGCGACAGATTTTCTACTTGAGGGTGGTCGCTAGCCAGGTGGGCATTCGCAAAATAATCTTCCACCATGCGGTGAAGCTCAAGCCCGCGGCGGGATTCTAAGCATAGACCTGCTGCGCGGCAGTCCTTAGCCAATGCCACTGAGCAATCACTGCTTCAGTGTAACGCAAAATGTTCGTCTTATTTTTATCCCGAATCTTTCCATTATTCGCGTATGTGTAAATAATTAATTACAAATCTGGGATAACAATAGCCAATACAACAATTTAATAATACGCGAGTAGGCATTTTGATCATTCTACAAATTTTCCGCCAAATTACAAAAACTAAGACCGCAATTTTATTTCAAATATACCTACACTGAAAAATACCCAGTTGCTATTCCCGATGTTAACGAAAAGAATGTTTAGATTTCACCTTGTCCGAGCGAGCGAGCAAATAATTTAACAGACTATTTCCTCCGACGATTCGTTTCAACTCGAAAAATATACTTTTGTAGTTGCCCCATTTAATACACATATTGTATGAGATTTTCTTTTCTTCTTCCAAGGTCTTGCTTAGATAGTTACAAAAAGGTAACATTACTATTTTGTACATTAACTACAATTAATAATATATTTTATGGTTCTGAGGTAACAATTTATCATTTACAGAGAATATCTATTCTAGTTTTTGAAGCGCTCTTAGCAAAGTTTGCTGAGCCGTTCTTAATCGATCAGCTAAGTCAATCAACGTCTGCCGCGGCCATGACTTGGATGGGTGACCGCTAGTGACATTTTACTACTGAGCATGCACGTGCTTCGGCGGGCACGTTAAGTCGTCGGTATCGGTCGTTGTCTTAGGGTGGCAGTCGCTAGCATGGTGGTCGCCATGAATGCACGCCTGGCTAGCGACCACCCTCAATTGAAAAATCTGTCGCCAAGCACCTAACGGTGTGTTCCGGCAGCTGTCCTTGTGAGCCAGTAACTCTAGGCTAGCCTGAACAACATCTTCGACCAAATCATCACTTACCATCAGGTGAGATAGTGGTCAAAGGCTAGCCTATCAGCTGATGGTAAGTTCTTTTTTTTTGTATAGCTATACAAAAAAAAAGAACTGGCGTGACTTCATATACATTTTGATCTTATGTAATGTATTTCAATAATATTGATAATAATATGTTATACTATAGCATATGCTCCAGACGTTATTCTAGAGATTTGTTTTGGTTAACATCCTGTGAGCCTATATTTCCCTGGTACTTTTTGGTTATAAAAGAAACATTAACACGTGATATTTAAACCTCGGAATTTCCATGCAAATGCAAAATTTTCAAAGCTTTAGATAAAGATCTTGCATGGGGTGCAGAATTTCATATGCCTTTAACATCCTGTATAGGAATCATATTACTGCTCAGAACAAGAATTGATGCCAATCAGTTTTTTCTTATAATAATTCACACTTCATCAGCATACTGTCTAAATCAATTCGTTCCATTATATATTTAGTCAATCATTATTATTAAAAAATATAACCAAAAAATGGAACCGACTTCAACACCCAAAAGTGTGAAATAACTTGTTTAAGTCGGTATCATGATAGTTCAAAAGTACCTATTATCACAACATTGTACGCATGGTACCGACTTCGACAAGTTACTGAACACTTTTGAGTGTAGAAGTCGGTTGCATTTTTTGAGTTAAACATTTTTTTTACTCTTTTTAGTGACCATTGCTACTTACGGGATCGGTTGTCATTCATTTTCAATGACTATTATCATCAAGATAGGTAATTTTTTTTAGTTATTGGAGCACTACTCAAAAACTGCTTGATCAATTTTGATAAAATACAAACGGGATCAATCGACAATCAGCTTTCAAACAATAAATAATTTCCAAAATGGGTTGAGCCAGGCACAAGTTCTGAGGTAACGCACATAAAAAACAGATGAATTGAGAACCTCCTCCTTTTTTGGAAGTCGGTTAAAAAACAGCGACTAACAAAACATCATGTTGTAAAATAACAGACACCCAAATCCTTTTTGACTGCGTAGTGAATTTGTTCTCCAACTCAAATTATTCTACAGATATTTTAAAGTAGTTGCCAACCCTATTCCAAATTATACCTAAAACCAAACATCGAGTTAGCAACTCGACCGTACAGTTACCGGTTCAGTGACTCGCCCGAAGTTGGTTAACTAAATATTGGACGAGGCTAAAAACTGTAATCCGGACTTCGGTACGTAGGTGAGTGAAAAATTAGATTGGTCCGTACACCGGACATGGCGGAACCTCGACGTAATCTCATTGCAGAAAGTGGTGCAAGCCATGGGTGACTGCGGGGAAGAATATTCTATTGTAAAATGTTGTCTTACAAACCTTAGGCCTTTACTTCGCGAGGTGTCTTACGACAACATCCATATTGTTTGAAATCTTACAAAATTTATAAATAGATGCTAAAAAAACAAATATTAACTGTTAAATTATGTTTCCTGTTCTAAATCAGAAAAAAAATTTGAAGGTAAAAACCACTGAAGTCTATGTCCTTCGTCACGAACCTTATTTTGATTTTTCTTCTTATTATTTCACGGTTAAAACTTTGTTGAGTAGAATATTTTTTATTTAACTATAAACCTATTTTACTCGTAAAAATTTAAGCAGTTTTATAACGCTCCCTTCTCGCAGTTTATGGTTTTTTAATGTCGTGATCGAAATGATCAATTTATTTTTCTATTCGTCAATATAATAGAGTGAGGCCCGACTCACACACATCTGATTTTTATAGGTTTGGATAAATGTTTTGCTTGTGACTTGGGCCACATTGCGTGGTGAGGCGAGCGCCGCCGCAGGATATTCCGATGTCTTTTCACCCGCAGCTCTGCACCAGTACGAGAATTTCCAATATCCATTGATTCCACGTCTAACGGTTTAACATCTGTATCGATAAATGTTCGAATTATATGTCTGTCGATTCTGTATCATGAAATCTACATTACGATTTTTGTTTAAACGATGTTACTGAACGATTATTACCTTAGTTCTAAAAAAATACACTCGAGAGCAATGAATCCGGGTCACTTAAAGAATGTAAAAAATCTCGGAAACTAAAAATGATAGGTTAATGCAATAAATTGTATTTAATAGACAATGTAATACTCCTTAAATGAAAGTAAAAAAAATATGAGTCACCATACATTTTATTAACACAAAATTACATAAAGAAAAAAACTGCTGATCTCTCCTTAAAACAAAAATAGGAAACATGAAATTTTTGAACTTTTTTACGATTTTCTTGAATTTTAATACTTCGTATTGCCTCCTCGTGCTTCCATTACTGCGTTTACGCGGTTTGGCATGCTGTACACCAAGTTCCTTATACGATTTTGGGGAATATTCTCCCATTCCTCTGTGAGAGCAATTTTGAGCTCACGAAGCGTGATTGGGGGAGGGTTTCGTTGTTTTACGCATCTGCCTAGCTCGTCCCAAGCATGCTCGATCGGGTTGATATCCGGGCTGCGCGCTGGCCACTCCATACGAGTAATGTTCATCTCTTGAAGGTAGTCATTCACAATCCTACCTGTATGAGGTCGGGCATTGTCATGCATAAATATAGCATCCTCACCTAAATTGACCATAAATGGACCAACGTGATCATTGAGGATTTCTTCCACATATCTTACGCTAGTTAAAGAGCCGTTTTCTATGATCACCAGCTCTGTGCGACTTTCAGAAGAAATTCCGGCCCACACAAGTACAGACCCACCACCGTAGGCTACTTTTTCTTGGATGCATGCTTGCTTGAATCTTTCCCCTGGTATTCGATACACTCTGTGTCTTCCATCGTGCTTGTAGAGCATAAATTTTGATTCGTCGGAGAACATAACTTTTGACCAATCTTCAATACTCCAATTTACGTGGCTCTGGGCATATCTTAGTCTCGAAATACGATGCCCACGCTCCAGTTTAGGGCCGTTTGCAGGTCTAAGGGGTTTTAAGTTAGATTCAGCAAGCCGACGTCTTACTGTCCATGCACTTGGGTTACTTCCTCCGAGGCGTCGAAACTGATTGGTGAGTTCAGTTCCTGTGAGAAATCGATTTCGAAGCATGGTGTTCACCAAGTATCGGTCTTCTCGTGCTGTGGTACACCTGGTTCTGCCCGTTCCTGGTCTGCGTAGGTTAGAACCAGTTTCTTCGTAACGTCGGAGAACTCTTTGTACTGTTGACAGCGACACACCGACAGTCCTGGCTGTATCGCGCTGACTCCGGCCGGTTTCCAGCATTGTAAGTATTCTGGTGCATTCTTCAGGCGTAAGCGACATAATTTCAGCTTGAATAATGAATATAGAGCACTATCAACATGGTTTATGTACCCACATAAATGACAGATTACAAACAAAAGCAAAACCAAATGCTGTAATTTCGTAGTTCCATCTTCGAAAGTGGCCCTTTTTCAAATTTGATTTTTTTATGATATAACTTAACAATAACTAAGAAGTTTTAATACCTTCATTTAAGGAGTATTACATTGTCTATTAAATACAATTTATTGCATTAACCTAGCATTTTTAGTTTCCGAGATTTTTAGGATTCTTTAAGTGACCCGGATTCATTGCTCTCGAGTGTATTATAATATGCACAAAACGGACAGCTAAAAATTATAATATTATTTGGAGAAGTCAGTACCATGACTCGATTACTAAGAGCTCACACTTCCAAAGCCGTCTTTTCATATTGAGTCGTCATTATTTTCAGTTTTTTTAGTTGTGTTGCGCACAGGATACCATTGTTGTACACGCATAATAGCAAATAGTTGATTGAGTTCATCTGCTAAACTATAATTGGTCTCAAGGACAGCTTTTTTTTTTTTTTGTTATTGCTGATAGGTAAGCCTTTGACCACAATCTCACCTCAATCACTCAATCAACCTCATCACTCAAGTGATGATGTGGTCGAAGGTATTAACAGGCTTAACCTAGAATGTTAGGTGCTTGGAACCAGCTGTTGCAACATACTGTTAGGTGCTTGGCGACAGATTTTCTGTAGGGTGGTAGATAGCGCACATACGCAAAATGCCCTAGCGCCTCTTTATAACGAATGCCATCATAAGATGACTATAACCAGGACCGACAGCCTAAACGTGGCCGTGGTTTTACGCACAGGGTGCGCCTTGTGTAAAACCGGGGGACGGGGGTTCTATTCCCCCGATGCGAGACATTTTATACTACAAAAATTTGTTGATTTTCTGTTGGAGAACTTGAAATTATGTTTAGAAATTGATACAATTTGTTCCACCATAACTGTCATTTTTGAGTTTAGCGTGTGTCTATTGTTTCGAAAAAGAACAGTATATTGTACCGCAAGGGAGCAAAATAATACGTTTATGACCAGGGTGATATCCTGAATCCTTTGCAATTGTATTGTAGAATTCTAAGCGCAGCCACTGTTTCAATATTTCACCCGAGGAAAATTATATACATTTTTCAAACGTATAACTAATACACTCTGCTTTTCATCCCACTGTGGGAAAAATATATAAGAAACTTAAATATGTAATATATATCATAATATTATTATTCTTGGATAGAATTAATGTAAAGTATAAAGTAAAATGTTAAAATAATCCGTGAACTTTTATTTCACTGCCTCGAACAAACCACACTCGCGCATTCTTCATTTGTTTTTATTTTCATGCCTATTTTATAATTGGCTAATTACGTACTTCTATCATAATAAACGTATAGTACATCACCCACGTCCAACTAGATACCCTGCAACTCTTGCAAGGAACAATATTCATATTCCAAATTCAAACTCTTTTCCGCCCTCTATTTAACTCTAACAGAAAATAACTAATTTGCTCGCAATTATTTATAAACGAACCAATTATTGTTTTTTGAATTGATGGAATGAAAAATATATTGTTCACCACATTGTACCTACATAAAGTCATCGCACAATCGTCTTTTATCATTCAATATAAAAATCTGCTTAAATCCCCACAAATTGTCTTGTATTTATTGAGAAATTGCTCTCATTCTCTCAATGTCAATAGAACATTTCAAAACAAATATCCTCACAAAAAAACATTGGAATTTCATTACAGCTATTCAAGCGAACGATCGTGTATTATATTCAAAAGTAAAGATGCTTACGTTATTATTATACCTACATCAGAATTTCAGAGCATTATGAATTATTGTTTGTTATTCCCAATACTTTCTTTGAATAGCAACATGAAAAACTGAGGGGTATTTTTAAGCCCCGAATTGAAAGCGCTCTCAATGTTTGCCGTTCGTCTCGCTTCGGATTTGTTCGGCGGAGTAAGGTTTTATAAGCGTAAAGAAGCGGATTTGCACAAGGTGATTCTGTAAAGGTGAAATGGAAATATAGCAGCATGTACACTCTGTGTTTATAGATTGTTAATGAAGATTTGTTTTGTTTATCAAGGTTTTGAATAAATTGAAAAAAAGTACGAGACCTAACCTAAGATTTTTTTTCCTTCAAATCTCTGGACCTAACTGATGTAAAGCGGTCCTCACCTAGCACCCAGCGGACCTCAACCTTTAACACATGCTGACAAACTGATCTCCGCCCGTTACATTGAAACAAATTTTTAATTAATTGAAAAAAAGCTTAGCCGTTTTGAACTGATTAGTAAAATTAAACAATGTCCGGCGCGGTCATGTCTTGGATGGGTGACCGCTAGTGACATTACTACTGAGCGCTTCCGTGCTTCGAGGGCACGTCAAACCGTCAGTCCCGGTTGTTGTCTTAAGATGGCAGTCGTTATAGCATGATGATAGGGCATTTTTCAAATGCCCGCCTAACTAGCTACCACCCTAAAGTAGAAAATCTGTCCAAGCACCTAACGGTGTGTTCCGGCAGCTGTGCTTGAGAGCCAGTAATTCTAAGTTAGCCTGAATAACATCTTCGACCACATCATAACTTACGATCAGGTGAGAAAGTGGTTAAAGGCTAACGTATCAGGCAAATAAAATGTGCCTATGATTGCGAACAATTGTTGGCGGTAGAAATAGGAATGGTACTAGTACACCCACGGACGAACTCGCATAAAGAGTTCTTCTATTACTAACTGAAGCCAATTTCAAGCTACTGTAGTACTATAAGTCTGATATTGATACAGGATACACGAACAAACTTGTGAGATCAATTTTGTAGCAGTGATAGCTCAGTGGCTTTGGCTATGGACTGCCATGGTTCGAATCCCGCCGCGGGCTTGAGCTTCACCGCATGGTGGAAGGGCATTTTTGCGAATGCCCGCCTGGCTAGCGATCACCCTCAAGTTGAAAATCTGTCGCTAAGCACCTAACGGTGTGTTCCGGTAGCTGTCCTTGAGAGCCAGTAATTCTAGGTTAAGCCTGCTATCACCTTCGACCACAACATCACTTACCATCAGGTGAGACTGTGGTCAAAGGTTTTCCTTTCAAAAAAAAAAAAAAAAAATATTGCTGTCTTACTCATCTCATTGATAAAGGGTCGGTATATATTATTACAAGACACAAGTCGTCGAAAGAAATACTTTTAAGCATTATTTCTAGATCAACAGCACAAATACAATGTTTTTTTAATATTTATCTTCGGTTTTATGGCCAGCAGCAGCTAATATATGTTATACCACGGGAATAACATAGGCTAAATAAACAGGAGGATTCAAAATCAATTCGGAAGGACAGGGCATAACCCAAATGTTTTACCAATGTTTTTTTATTACAATATGGTGGAGCCTATGAGCAAATATTATGTAAATGAATGAAAGGCAAACTCAAAAACAGGAGAACGCAAACCTTACCGCGGAGGACCTGGTTTAAAATGGGTAATGTGCCGCGCAAAAACATTGGATGCGATTATAATCAATTGGAACCATTCCAACTGATTTTGGAATATTGTGCGTGTTTAAACTTGAAGAACTCAAAACAAAGCGGTAATTGTTGACAGTTACACTTCTTTATACATTTATTTGTACGGTGGGGCAATAAACCCAAATATTTAATCATTATAACTGAGATCTTGTGCTAGTGCTAATTACATTACCGGAAAAAAACTTATCTTTTAATATTGTTCCCCCTGGAAAAATTCCAAGCCTCCTGAGAGTCTGAGCGAAGGGTAAATAAAACTCACCTTCGCTTGTTGGTCTGATTTTAGTTATATTGTACCAAAACAAATACAATACAATTCTACCAATCTCATTTTAACATTGGCAACATTCTGTCTTATTAGGTAGCTCGGAGAATAATGCTTGCGTGTTTTAGCACTTGACAGTGCCATCTATGACATTCACAATAAACTACGATACAAGGCACTTAGCAAGTCAAGTAAACAGAAAATCTAATAAGGTTCGAATAGAAGGCATTGTGTTTTTGTCTCTTTCGACAATTATCTTTTTACAATATATTTATGCGTATCTTATAATTTATACATACCGCCCACCAAGAACGTATTGAAACGTTCTTTTATATATATACACCACCCACCATGAGGTCAAGGGGGTGTTGAATCATTAACATATAATGTAAAAAAAAAACGCTTCACATTTGAGAGTAACATTCAAAAACAAGATTTATTGAACTTAAATTCTACAATCCTAATGACTCGTACATAAATCAATTGCCACCAATATCAATTGGTCACGGGTAAAATACAAAGCTTAGAGGTGGGTCTTTTTATAAGAGATCCGTTACATTTTAAAGTTACCACTCTAGTTATCTTGTCCAAACCAGGATGTTTTGTTACAACCTTGCCTAGCAGCCAACGAGCAGGTGGAAGATTATCTTCCTTAACGAGAACTATATCTCCAATTTTTGGTTCTGGTGTTATTTTCGACCATTTGTACCTCTGTAAACAATGTACCAAGTACTCACTTGACCACCTACGCCAAAAGTCCTGCACCATTCTCTGAGTCATTTGCCATCGCTTCAAACTACTAATGTTGCTTTGTTCATAGTTACGTTCAGGAACTACGATTAAGGGTCCTCCTACTAAAAAGTGTCCAGGAGTGAGAGGTAACGGATCCGCTGAATCTGCTGGCAGAATTGACAAAGGTCTAGAGTTGAGGCATGCCTCAATTTGTGAAAGGACCGTAGTCATCTCCTCAAAGGTAAGTGTAGAGTCATGAATATGTCGTTTCAAGTGAAATTTAGTGGATTTCACTCCTGCTTCCCATAATCCACCATGATTGGGCGCGTGAGCTGGTATGAAATGCCAAGTGACACTATTGTCACTCAACCACTCCCTTATTTCAATGGCTACACTTGAGTTCTCAGCATCGACTATTCTTTGAAGTTCCTTTGATGCTCCTACAAAATTCGTGCCATTATCGCTCCAAATATCACTTACGTGGCCTCTTCTGGCCACAAATCGCTTGAAACATGCGATAAAGCCATCAGCAGTAAGATCACTCACAGCCTCCAGGTGTATGGCCTTTGTCACCATGCATACAAAAAGACAGATGTAACCCTTGTAGCATCGATTGCCACGCCCCTTCGACATGCGTATATTGAAAGGACCAGCTAGGTCTACGCCACTGTGAAGAAAGGCGCGTGCCGGAGTAACTCGAGCCAGTGGCAACTGACCCATGAATTGATTTTGAGTGGTTGCTCTATATCGAATGCAGGTGACACATTTGCGTACGTGATTTTTTACCAGACTTTTGGCTGAAATAATCCAATATTGTGTACGCAAGTACTGCAGCATCAACAAGGGACCACCGTGTAGAGTTCTGCTGTGAGCATCACCAACGACTAAATTTGTGAAATGCCTTTTATGTGGAAGAATGATCGGGTGTTTTGTATCTTCTGGAAGGCTTGCATTATGGATTCTGCCTTGAGCTCTCAAAATACCAGTTTCATTGTTATAAGGGTTCAATGGCTTCAACCTGCGTTTGTCATCCAATTCTGTTCTCTGACATTGTCGGATGCATGCATTAAGAGCATCGTTGAGTTCTGCACTCGTAAGGTAAGGTTCAAATTTATAAGAGTTCATTTTAACCTGTTTGATTTTAAGGAACCTTCGGCAAAATGCTACAACACGCACAAGTTTCCGTAATGATGAAAATCGTATCCAAATAGGTTCATTACCTGTTGAATCTACTGTGAAATGGGCCTTGACCTTTCTTTGTTCTAGATTAGTGGAGATTGATCTTGGTCTCTTATACTCAATTGTTGAGTTTCTGAGCCATGTAGGGCCCTGCAGCCACAAGCTACACTGAGCAAGTTCCGAAGGCATACTGCCCCTGGATGCAATATCTGCAGGGTTTTGGGATGATTCGACATGAGCCCACTGTGAATTATCTATTCTTGATAGAATCTCCGAAGTTCTGTTGCCAATAAAAGTGGTCCAACGACTTGGATGACTGCTAAGCCACGCCAAAACAACTGTAGAATCAGTCCAACCATGAACATTGATTTTATCTACAGATAATATGCTGGCCACCTCTGTGATAAACTTGGCTAGTAATACTGCTCCCATCAACTCCAATCGAGGGATCGAAATCTGCATAGTTGGGGCGACTTTGGTTTTCGCCGCGATCAAATTGACGTGAATGGTGCCTCTTGCATCAATCGTTCTCAAATAAATAGCGGCCGCGTAAGCTGAAATGGAACTGTCACTAAATCCATGCAGTTCCCTACAAGTATCGTCGCTTCTAGCTTTCATCCATCTTGGCACAGATATTTCTCGAACATGAATCAGATCTGAACGGTAAGTAATCCATTCTTTCAGTAAATCATTTGGTAATTCTTCGTCCCAGTCTATTCCAGCTAGCCAAAGTTTTTGAATCATAACCTTGGCAATAATAACACAGGGTGCAACCCACCCTAAGGGGTCGAATAAACGTGAGATGTCGGAGATTACCTTCCTTTTAGTGATAGGACCTTGCAAATCAGGAAGTTTCACGGCATAATGGAAGGAATCTGATTCCTTGTCCCATGAGATACCTAACACCTTCACCACCTCATCTGCCTTTATGTCTATCTTCTTATTCTGATCTTCCTTTCTATCAATGACAATCTTTGCTAAATCCTTATTATTGGTTGTCCATTTCTGCAATTCAAACCTTCCTCTTCTTAGTAGTTCCTTCATGTCGTTGTAAATTTTGACTCCTTCTGTTACCGTTTCGCACCCGGTCAAAAGGTCATCTACATAAAAATCAGTCCTTACTCTTTTTGCTGTTTCAGGGAATTCTTCGCCTTCATCAGTCGCCAGTTGCTGCAGTGTCTTAACAGCTAGGTAAGGAGCGGATGCTGTGCCAAAGGTGACTCTTAGTAATCTAAACTCCTCTGTTTCAGATTCTGCATCATCTCGCCATATAAGCCGTTGGAAATCTGCATCCTGCTTGCTGACAAGGACCTGACGGTACATCTTCACGATATCTGCGCTGAGACAGATGGGATACATCCGCCATCTCATAATGATGTGTCGTAAGTCTTGCTGAAGCGTGGGGCCGATCATCAATGTTTCGTTGAGAGACACTCCATTAGATCCGCGACATGATGCATCGAACACGACTCTGACCTTGGTTGTTGTTTTATCTTCACGTATGACAGCGTGATGAGGCAGATAAACGCTCTGCGACTGATTGTTATCTGAATCTGATATACGTTCCATATGACCAAGGTCCAAGTATTCATGCATGACCTTGGAGTAACTCGCCTTGATTTCAAGATCCTTCTTGAAACGGTTTTCAAGATGGTGAAATCGCTTGAGCGCAATATCTCTCGAATTCCCAATCTTGCATTGAGGATCGTCTTCACGAAATGGGAGACGCACTGTGTACCGCCCTGTGGTATCTCTTTGAGTTGTTCGGCTGTAAAACTCTTCACACAATTGCTCTTCTACAGAAAGTATTTTAGGCTTAAAAGAATCTGACTCTAATTGCCAAAATTGTTTCAACAATTCGTTGTCTTCTACGTGAGCATGCATACTCATTATCACGTTATGATGGCAATGAGTTGAGATGTCTTGATTATCATTAATTCGATTTCGATTTTTCAGACGATGGTTCTATTGCTACTTCGAGATTCGATGGCCCTGAAGCACGCGACTCTGAGGTTGGCTTAGGATGAAGCAAGGAGTGATGTTTGTCCAGATGCGTGTTGGCCGGTGATCCCCCCTGGGAGCTCCAAGCGGAGATCCTCGCCGAAGTTTACCACTTCGTGGCGGCGAGGAGATCCCGCGGGGAGCCTCCAGCGTGGGAGGAGGTCACGCGCATGCGACGGCGGGCGCGGGCCGCCCTGATGAGGCGGTGGACGGAGGACCTGGCTCCACCGGTCCCTGGACAGAGGACGGTGGATGCCATTCGCCCGGTCCTCCGGAGGTGGGTAGGGCGGCGATTCGGGTCGCTGACCTTCCGATTGGTGCAGGTGCTTTCCGGACACGGATGTTTCGGAAGGTATCTGCATCACATCGCGAGACGGGAGGCGACCCCCGCCTGTCACGAGTGTGGAGCGCCAGAAGATACGGCGCTCCACACGCTGGAGGAGTGCGCCGCGTGGAGTCCCATGCGGCACGCCCTCACAGCGGTCATAGACGCAGATCTGTCGCTGCCGAGCGTGGTTAACGCTATGCTCGGCAGCGACGGATCGTGGCAGGCGGTGGTCTCTTTCTGCGAAGCGGTGATGGCGCAGAAAGAGGCCGCGGAGCGGGCGAGGGAGGACGACGTCCTCGCGGACCCGCTCCGGCGTAGACGAACTGGGGGGAGGAGAAGGCGGTTCGGGCGCCTTCTCGCTCTTTCCTAGTGCTGTGCGGATCATCGGTGGAGAGTCGGGGGATTCTCCACTGGCTTGCACGATCCCACACGTCTGGGGGATGGCCCCAATGAGCCGGGTCATCCCTCCATTGGCCGGGGCACGTCATCGGTGACGGGCCGGCCGCTGGGGCGAGATGGTGACTGCTAACGCTACCCCATTTCGCCCTACTAGGCGGCAGACTGCTCATCCCGGGTTTTTAGTGGGTAACCTCACTTACTACCCCCCCGAGGGGGTAGTAAGGCCCTTCAGGCGAGGACTCCCACATAACCACTCCGCTCCTCCCGGGGCGGGTGGTATCCATAAAGGATTTTCCCGGGTGAAAAAAAAAAAAAAAAAAAAAAAAAAGGAGTGATGTTTGTGTTTACAGACGCGGCATTTGGTTGAAGATCGACAAGCATTGACGGAATGATTGCGGCCTAAACAATTAAAACAAAGACCATTGGTTTGAACAAAATTGTGTCGAGCATTATAATCTAGGTGAGAAAATTCTTTACAGTTGGCAATTTTGTGATCAAATCTTTTACAAAATGGACATATGATAGTTACTGAATTAGTTCCTGTTGCAATGGTATGCATTGTTCGTGTTTTTTGGTTTGAGGAATTTGGGTACGTTTTGGGTTTCGTGTCTAAAAATTCGAGGGACCGGAATCTTGACTCTAGGAATTCTTGTAATTGTTTCCAGGTAGGCAACTCTTCAGACGAACTAATTTTAGCCTCCCACTGCTTGCGTGATTCGTCGTCTAATTTTGTACAAATTATATACACGACAATAGTGTCCCATGAACTTACATCAATACCCAAATTCTTCAATCCATTCAGAGTATCATTTGTTGTATCTAATATGCCCTTGACTACACTACAAGACTCAGTTTTAATACAAGGCTGGTTCATAAATCTCTTTAACAAACGATTAGCAAGGTATTTTTTGTTACTATATCTATTGTTAAGAATGGCCCATGATTGCCCATAATGAGAAGCTGTAATGGGCACGTTCCGTAAAAGTAGTTCGGCTTCACCAGAGAGCTGAGATTTGAGATAGTGCAATTTTTGCACATCATCCAAGTCTGAGTTATTATGGACAAGTGAAACAAATAAATCTTTGAAACTCGTCCACTCCTCGTATTGGCCCAAAAAAGTAGGAATTGTAATTTTCGGCAACTTGACATTTAATGATAGACATGATTCTTTGGTTGATTTGATAGGAACGTTAAATTTAGCAATACAATCCTTCAATTTCGATTTTAAATCAATATAAATGTTCTCTACTTGTTCGAACAAATCGTGTTTATAATAGTCGGACATTGCTACTTCTTTGGGTTCACATTCACTTATAATCTTTTCATGAGTGGTACTGAATGATGACCAATATTGTTCTAAATTGTCTAAGCGAGTCTCTAAATACGCGAACGTGATCTTGTCCTTTGATTGTTTGCCAAAATTTATTTTTGCCTTACTTATTCTTTCTTTGAGATTCTCCTGTACTCTAATTAACTTATCCATGATAACAAATAATTCAAATAACAATTTTAACAAAGAGGTATTTGAAAACTCTAAAACTGAACTTGTAAAATTTTACTGAATTGAACACATAATTTTTCTAAGTGTTTGGACACACTAATTTTGCTAAGAAATTGGGCATAGGTTCCCCGTTGGATCACTTTTTGTAAAACTATTCTAAGTTCATGCAATACTTTTAAAAATCACTAATCAAATAAACTAAGTCAATAATGCGAGAAAAGTTTAAGTTTATCACTGCTTTATAATAAAGTTCAAAATGTACTCACTATTTCACTATACACTTATCCACATTAATGTTTGCTGAAGATGAATCCAATGCGTTCTCCTTTGATAACTTCGATCACCTGCGGCGCCCGCTGTCGCCAACAACTGGAACCAATCTTGCTGCCGCTTCCGTCGTCAGATTGCTGCTTCTACTGCAATCAACTCCAATCAGTCGCATAGATTGCGACAAGCACCTTCAGTGGCGATCCACCACTGTTTTCTAGTGCTGCTAAGCCTCACCGTAGTGAGAAAAACACAACTTATTCCTTATGGACTGAGCGCTGTCTAGTCCGACTCGAATGGACCATGGAAAAATTCCAAGCCTCCTGAGAGTCTGAGCGAAGGGTAAATAAAACTCACCTTCGCTTGTTGGTCTGATTTTAGTTATATTGTACCAAAACAAATACAATACAATTCTACCAATCTCATTTTAACATTGGCAACATTCTGTCTTATTAGGTAGCTCGGAGAATAATGCTTGCGTGTTTTAGCACTTGACAGTGCCATCTATGACATTCACAATAAACTACGATACAAGGCACTTAGCAAGTCAAGTAAACAGAAAATCTAATATGGTTCGAATAGAAGGCATTGTGTTTTTGTCTCTTTCGACAATTATCTTTTTACAATATATTTATGCGTTTCTTATAATTTATACACCCCCCTTAGAATGTTGCATGTTTCCTATTTCTTATTGTTAATAAAAAATGTCATAATTGAAAAAAGTCACTGACCCTGGAATCTGTGAAGCGTAGATTTATAAATAAAAGTGTCACTCGGTGGAGTGAAAGATTTCATTTTTTTATTTGGTTTAAAGGTGGTGACCTTAATGGGAACACGAGGATTTAAAGCCCCATATACTGAACCCACAAGTGGAACTGAACAGTGGGAGCAACAGTCTGGATCAATTTTTTCATCACACTTGCACGTAAATAGTATCTTAACATGCAGGTTAACTTGGCCGTAATGCCCCATATAAAACCTTCGAGCTTTCTTTTTGTTATGAAACCTAAGGTCGGTAAGTCGTTTTTTTTATTTATAGCAAAACGCAAAGGTCATGCAAGTTCAAGCAAGGAGTTTACACATGTGAGATATTTCAAGATAGAGAGCATTTATTTATGCAATAATATAGGCTCAATAAATTGTAAGATTTTTGGCAGGAGGCGATTCCATGTAATAAGTTACTATTACTTGAGTAATTAACTACCTAACTTTCTAGGTTTTCTGCGAAAAGGGGATCATAAGGCAAACTTAAAAGATACAACGTTTAATAGATTTCTTAAATCAAAACGTCGTAATTATTTTATTTTTTTACACTCCGTCATGGCTGTCCGCTGTATATAAGCCCTTATAACGATTCTCAATAAAACATTTGTATAATCTGTGGTGTGGGCAAAAAGCCCGCTATGTGCTTAAAAAAAGTTCACGTATTTCATAATAGGTACTGAATAGTTGTGCTGAATTGTATATTTAAGCTATAATTTATAACTAAACTTACTAACTAAATTTACTCGCAAGTGTGATGAAAAACATTGTATGTTTCACCGGCGGTACGGTAATTACGAACCTCGACTCAGAAAGCACTCAGTCTTCGACTTTGTGCTTCTACTAGAGCCTCGATCGTAATTTCTTACTTACCGCCATTACGATCCGAACAAAAACGATGTATTAGTCAACAAAATCACAATTCTTCACAGAGCTTTCAATCCATAATTTCTTTTATCCTATTGCAATAAATACATTGCCAGTATCAGGAAACCTAGTTACGTACAATAATGTACGTTTAATATGAGATCCGTTACGATTTCAATTATTTACCTATCTGCATAACTGCGTCCATATTTTACGTAACTATGAGAAAATCAGTGATATCTTGTACAAGGATATGGTATTGTGTGTGTTTAGCCAAAGTTTAGAATTTTCTGACTTCTTATATTGTTAATTCCATGTTAAGTGAAATTATTGATTGTATCTCACAATATTTATCTCCAACCCATTCTAATTATGAATATAATGCCGAAATTAATTTAAATTATACATAAATTTACAAATTATTATATTTAGTACGCGGTAGTGCTTGTAATCATAATATTTAGAAAAATTAAATAATACATTTTAATGTCCGTTTATTTTGTTGTTGATTAGGTTAGCCTTTGACCGCAATCTCATCTGATGGTAAGTACTAATGTGGTAGAGGGTGTGGTGCATACAACCTCTGGGTTTGACCAGGGGATGATGCGCGCCTGCCACAATTAGAAATGTGGAACAGGATACTTTGCTGGTTCGCCGAAATCCTAGATTTAAATGACGTTGCTAGCCCAACATACCAGAAAACCATGAAGAGAGCTACTGACCTTTGTAGAAGAATCCACCACGTCTCTGGAAGGTGTCAGCCGGCGATGGTGTATCTAGTCCATCCAGTAGGTGAGCACAGTTATAATATGGTGCACTGCACTGCACAATCACTCTTCACAGCTATGATAGAATTTATGAAGTTCTTATATGGTATATACTAGTAGTAGTAGGCGAGTAATATCGTTCATTGACCGCGAAGGGGTGGGCCCATTCAGTACAAGTTCCCACAGCAGACTGCCCGGCGCAGGCGGCGCGGGCGAGACGCGGGTGACACGACGAGAACAGGTTTCATCGTCGTACAAATATAAGTAACTCCCCTTGTATGGTCGCTGGAGTTGAAGTAAACAACGTCATATTATTAAGTTATTAATTCAATATTAGAATTAAAAATACTGGCGTAACCATTTCCCCCGGCTTGAAAGGTCCTGCTTTCGAAACGCTAAAAGGATAGTGGTTAAAGTGCATATCGTCTCAAATTTCTCTAAACTATAACTATATGACTTTACTAAATTTAATAGTATTATTTATTACGGTGTAAGGTTATATATACTCAAAACTAAATCTTACGCTAAGAAGGTAGGGCAAATAATAAATCTTATTGGTTTGGCAGTGGGCACAGTTTCACAACAGGTCTCTGTAATATCCCACCTTTCGTCTTAACCGAAGCGACTCTACAGACCCCCTTTTTGTCCGGAAAGATTTCAGTAATTAAACCTAACGGCCAATGTAGGGGCATGACGTTATCCTGCATAGAGATCACTACCATGCCAACTCGAACTGGGTTGGCTGGGGTGTTCCATTTTTGTTTGGACTGCAGTGTATGTAGGTATTCTTGACGCCACCGTTTCCAAAAAGACTGGACCAATTGGTCCATAAGTTCGTATCTTGAAATGAGATGTAAACGCGTTTCACTTACTTCGCGAGATGGGAGAAAAACGAGTGGTATCGTGTGCAGAAAGTGGGCAGGTGTTAGTGCAGACGGTTCCGATTGGTCAGAACTAAGCGAGTACAGTGGCCGTGAATTCAGCAATGCTTCGATTTGAGTCAAAACCGTGTTGAGTTCGTCAAAGGTTAGAATTTGGTAACTTATCATCTTTAATAGATGTGTTTTGACGCTTTTCACCTCACTTTCCCAACACCCACCGAAGTGAGGGGCTCTGCAAGGGATATTTTTAAGGGTTATGCGATGCTTCGCTAGGTCTGTTTCCCAAAAGGGACGATATTCTTTTTCTAAAAATTGATAAAGCTCGCGTAGATAAGATCGAGCGCCGATAAAATTTGTCCCATTATCCGTGTAAAGGCATTCTACCGGACCTCTACGTGAAAGAAAGCGTTTAAATCCAGACAAAAAACTCGCGGTGCTAAGATCTGAAGCCACCTCGAGGTGCAGACTGCGCGTTGTCATGCATGTAAATAGGCATACATATGCTTTCCTACTTCTTTGTCCTCTACCACGCACAGACGTTATAGATAGCGGACCCATATAGTCACAGCCGCTGTGGGAGAAAGCTTTAGGAGCCATCTCTACGCGAGAACGCGGCAGATCTGCCATAATAGGAAAGACTGGCCGTGGTTTTGCTCGAAAACATATGTTGAAATTAAAGGTTATGTGGCGTGCAATACGTCGAGCAGACAGAATCCAATATCGCTGTCTTAATAAAGATACCAGCAGATTGGGACCTGTATGAAAATTATTTAAGTGGTAGTGAGAAACCAGAAGTTCTACTATATGATCTTGACGCGGAAGTAATATTTGATGCCGTGAGTCAAAATCTAGCTCAGAGTTAGCTAGACGGCCACCAATATGAATGAGACCATTATGAAGAAAAGGGCTCAATTTCTGCACTTGCTTTGAACACAGTTCATTACGAGACAGATGATTTAGCTCAGGTTCAAAATGTACTCGCTGAACCGATCTCCACACTATTGATTCCGCAAATTCTAAATCAGATGCAGTAATAGGTCCTTTAGGCAGCCGTTTCATGAATTTGTACACGAAGCAAATAGTTGTCAAATATTTCATCCAGGATGAGAACCTGGAAGCGCGGTCATACAAAACGTCTTCAGTTGGTGGATTTCTGTTCGAGCATTGTTGCGAAATAGCAGGTAAAGCAATAGGCTTCATTTCCGGAAGTTCAATCGCTTCACTGGTGACAAATGGTTTGACAGGCCATTCTGTACGAGAAAACCTAAGCCATGGTGGTCCATTCAGCCATAAAGGATGATGTACAAGCTGGGCAGGTGTCAAACCGCGAGAGAGACAGTCACAAGGATTCTCAGATCCTTTAACGTGAAAGAAATGTCCAGCAGATAAATTCTCGTGAATTTTGGCGATGCGATTGGCGACATAAGTGTGCCAGCGATGCGGTGCGGAGTGAATCCAACTCAAAGTTACAGTTGAATCAGAAAAAGCAACGACAGCCTCAATGACATGTCGTGCTGCGTAAAGGTCAAAAACTCGCTTTATCAAGGTTGATAAAAGGAGTGCGGCACATAACTCTAGGCGGGCAAGTGACACCATCTTTACGGGTGCTACTTTAGACTTCGCACAAACCAGCGAGATGACGATGTTGCCGTCTGGCTTGACCACGTGAGCGTACACCATTCCGCCGTAAGCCTTCTCGCTAGCGTCAGCGAAACCGACCAGAGATACCCTACAGTCATCTTCCACCCCAATATGGCGGGGGAATATCATTTGCGAAATTAGAGGCAGTTCCGCCTGAAACTGCTCCCATAAACGAACAATGCGAATTGGTGGAACATCGTCCCAGCCTATCCTGACAAGCCAAAGCTCTTTTATAAGAAGCTTGGCGTATAAAATCATAGGTGCAACTAGACCTAAAACATCGAAAAGTCTTGCGATAAATGATAGAATATTTCTTTTCGTGCAGGGACGATCATCAGGATTTACTTGAAATGCGAAATAATCATCATCTGGATGCCAACGAAGCCCTAGAATTTTCTGCGTTGGATCTTTGCAAAGGTCTACACTCTTTGATAGTCGCAATGACTCAGGGATAGCCTGAAGTACCTCAGTACGGTTAGTAGACCACTTCGTAAGCTGAAAGTTACCTAGTGAGAATAACTTTATCAGTTGTTGAGCGCAGTTTACACCAAGCGCAGTGGAAGGAATTGAGCTGAGGATATCATCCATATATATATCCCTATTAACGATCTCACTCGCGAGAGGTAGGTTTTGACCTTCGTCCTGAACCAGTTGCTGGACAGTGCGGATAGCGATGAATGGCGAACATTTGAGCCCAAAGGGAAGGACGGAGAATTCAAAACATTGAAGTTCTTCATCTTCACGAAAGCAGTATAGAATACGTTGGAGCGGACGATCTTCAAGACGTATGCCTATTCTGAGATACATGGCCTTTACGTCAGCTGAGATGGCTACAATGAAAAGCCTGAAGTTCAACAATATATTGAAAAGGTCATTCTGAAGGGCTGGACCTGCGTACAAGATATCATTTAATGAGACGCCACTGTCCGTCTTCGCACTTGCGTCCAAAACGACACGAAGCTTCGTGGTGGTTTTATCATCGCGCACCATATAGTCACAGCCGCTGTGGGAGAAAGCTTTAGGAGCCATCTCTACGCGAGAACGCGGCAGATCTGCCATAATAGGAAAGACTGGCCGTGGTTTTGCTCGAAAACATATGTTGAAATTAAAGGTTATGTGGCGTGCAATACGTCGAGCAGACAGAATCCAATATCGCTGTCTTAATAAAGATACCAGCAGATTGGGACCTGTATGAAAATTATTTAAGTGGTAGTGAGAAACCAGAAGTTCTACTATATGATCTTGACGCGGAAGTAATATTTGATGCCGTGAGTCAAAATCTAGCTCAGAGTTAGCTAGACGGCCACCAATATGAATGAGACCATTATGAAGAAAAGGGCTCAATTTCTGCACTTGCTTTGAACACAGTTCATTACGAGACAGATGATTTAGCTCAGGTTCAAAATGTACTCGCTGAACCGATCTCCACACTATTGATTCCGCAAATTCTAAATCAGATGCAGTAATAGGTCCTTTAGGCAGCCGTTTCATGAATTTGTACACGAAGCAAATAGTTGTCAAATATTTCATCCAGGATGAGAACCTGGAAGCGCGGTCATACAAAACGTCTTCAGTTGGTGGATTTCTGTTCGAGCATTGTTGCGAAATAGCAGGTAAAGCAATAGGCTTCATTTCCGGAAGTTCAATCGCTTCACTGGTGACAAATGGTTTGACAGGCCATTCTGTACGAGAAAACCTAAGCCATGGTGGTCCATTCAGCCATAAAGGATGATGTACAAGCTGGGCAGGTGTCAAACCGCGAGAGAGACAGTCACAAGGATTCTCAGATCCTTTAACGTGAAAGAAATGTCCAGCAGATAAATTCTCGTGAATTTTGGCGATGCGATTGGCGACATAAGTGTGCCAGCGATGCGGTGCGGAGTGAATCCAACTCAAAGTTACAGTTGAATCAGAAAAAGCAACGACAGCCTCAATGACATGTCGTGCTGCGTAAAGGTCAAAAACTCGCTTTATCAAGGTTGATAAAAGGAGTGCGGCACATAACTCTAGGCGGGCAAGTGACACCATCTTTACGGGTGCTACTTTAGACTTCGCACAAACCAGCGAGATGACGATGTTGCCGTCTGGCTTGACCACGTGAGCGTACACCATTCCGCCGTAAGCCTTCTCGCTAGCGTCAGCGAAACCGACCAGAGATACCCTACAGTCATCTTCCACCCCAATATGGCGGGGGAATATCATTTGCGAAATTAGAGGCAGTTCCGCCTGAAACTGCTCCCATAAACGAACAATGCGAATTGGTGGAACATCGTCCCAGCCTATCCTGACAAGCCAAAGCTCTTTTATAAGAAGCTTGGCGTATAAAATCATAGGTGCAACTAGACCTAAAACATCGAAAAGTCTTGCGATAAATGATAGAATATTTCTTTTCGTGCAGGGACGATCATCAGGATTTACTTGAAATGCGAAATAATCATCATCTGGATGCCAACGAAGCCCTAGAATTTTCTGCGTTGGATCTTTGCAAAGGTCTACACTCTTTGATAGTCGCAATGACTCAGGGATAGCCTGAAGTACCTCAGTACGGTTAGTAGACCACTTCGTAAGCTGAAAGTTACCTAGTGAGAATAACTTTATCAGTTGTTGAGCGCAGTTTACACCAAGCGCAGTGGAAGGAATTGAGCTGAGGATATCATCCATATATATATCCCTATTAACGATCTCACTCGCGAGAGGTAGGTTTTGACCTTCGTCCTGAACCAGTTGCTGGACAGTGCGGATAGCGATGAATGGCGAACATTTGAGCCCAAAGGGAAGGACGGAGAATTCAAAACATTGAAGTTCTTCATCTTCACGAAAGTGGTATAGAATACGTTGGAGCGGACGATCTTCAAGACGTATGCCTATTCTGAGATACATGGCCTTTACGTCAGCTGAGATGGCTACAATGAAAAGCCTGAAGTTCAACAATATATTGAAAAGGTCATTCTGAAGGGCTGGACCTGCGTACAAGATATCATTTAATGAGACGCCACTGTCCGTCTTCGCACTTGCGTCCAAAACGACACGAAGCTTCGTGGTGGTTTTATCATCGCGGATGACGGCGTGGTGCGGAATATAATACGCAATTTCTCGATTGTGCGGATCGCTTAGAGTTAATTTTCTTTGCAAAAGAGATATGTAGTTTTGTTCAATGTAATCTTTAATGACGTCATCATACAACAATTTCAAATTAGGGTTTGACTTAAGTTTACGCTCTAAGCTAAAAAACCTGCGACGCGCTATTTCAAAGGAATTTCCTAGCGCTGTTGCATTAGTTTTTAGGGGCAAAGCAGCCACATATTTACCCGATTCCGTACGAGTAGTAGAGGAACAATAAAATTGTTCACAATGTGTGTCATCTTTATTCACTATAGGGGATGTTGCCACTTCCTCAATTTCCCAAAACTTGCGAAGATCGCAGCACTGAGGTGAGGAAAACGCACAGAATGACAGCGTAGCTGTATCAGGTTCCTAGATAGGCGCGTCGCCTATAAGAATGTAACCGAGTACAGTTTCCAACGCGTCGGGACATCCTGGCGTACTAGTCACGTGACCTGGTCGCAACAACTTAGCAAACAGTTTTACACCCAACAGAATATCTATATTACCCGGCACACCCCAAGTATCATCAGCAAGTAGTTTAGAATCAATGTGACATAAATCAGTGACGTTTATTGAACATAGCGGAAGCTGACCTGTTATCTGATCTAGTACTAATGCATCGATATTATACTTCGGCTGTGCCCGAAGCCGAGAACTAAATGTAACTTCAACCGAACCTCTCACTGGTTGAGAGGTACCACCAATACCCTTAACGGTATAAATTGTGTTCTCGCGAATAGTTAAACCGAGCCTATGACAACAACGAGTAGTTATATAGTTTATCTGCGAGCCAGGGTCCAAGAGGCACCTGACTACGGTGTCCTTTCCCCTTTTATTTACCACTAGCACCTTAGCAGTAGCAAGCACCTCTGTAGTTCGAGTAGGCTGCTGAACTGATGCAGAATGCGTACATAAAGCCACTCGTTCTTTCGTAGCCATGTCTACAGAGCCAAAGACAGGGGCCGCGACGGGAGCGGATGGTGAACACATTGGGGAAGTTTCCGGCTTTGCAGGCTGCTCGAAGTGCAACAGGCTATGGTGCTTACCGTTACATTTCTTACATGTTGTCTTAGACTGACATTTAGATACGGTATGCTGACTACTTAGACAGTTACCGCATATGTGATTGTCCTTTATAAATTTAAATCTGTCATTTGCATTCAGTTTCTGAAAAGCACTACACTTAAATAGATGCGTGTGCGACGCATGACAGAGCGAACACTTCGCTGCAGTAGCCACATACACCTGCGACACCTTGGAAGGTGTGGAGGCCGACGTAGTATTACTTCCGGTGGGCCGAGGCTCGGAGCGCTGCGGCGCCGTGCGGTACATAATTTTGACTTGTTCGCGTACAAACTTCACGAAATAATCGTAATCTACGGTCTGTGGATCCTTTTGAGTACGAAGAGACATTTCGTAATGTTTTGCGATATCGGAGTCTATTAACTTAAGCCCTAGATGCGTAAAAATAAAATCATCTAAGTTTTCTATTTTTAATTGTTTAAGTCCAGCAACAGTCGCGGTGAACCTATCGAACACCCTTTCAATATTAGCGGGCGAAGAACCGGAAGATTTTAAAGAAAATAACTGGTTTAGATAATTGACTGCCAGCGCGCGGTTGTCTAGGTATTTCGCAATAAGTGCATCCCAAACAACGCGATAATTGTCAGCGGAAGGAGATATACCGGCCGCAACATTTTTTGCCTTGCCTTTCAGACAACTCAACAAATAATGAATGCGATCAGAATCTGACAAGTCTGAATTTGTGTGAATCACTCGTTTAAACGTCTCATAAAAATATGGAAAGGTTTGAATGTCACCATCGAAGATTGGCAATTCAATCTTAGGTATCTTAATATGGTGAACATTAGAACTAGAACTCGAATTCATTACGTTTGGCGTTGACTCAGTTAACGAACAGACAGTTTCTTTAATTTCACATGCCAAGTCATCAAATGCATTTAATGCGCTATAACTGATTTCATATGAAGGATCTAATTTCAAACTTAACGCGTTCACATTGTCCAAAATGTTACAGAATTCACTTCGTATCGTATCAATTTGTTTCGCTTGCACAATAAAACTTTTCCGTAACCTTTCAGTAGATAAAGTTTTCATGGAATCATATATACTTTGAATCCGAGCGAAATAAGTCGCACGTTTACTTTCATAAAGCCTAAGCTTTTTTTATCGTCCATTGTGAACGAAAGATAATTAAAATCCCAACAACTTTATTTTTACACTACGAAACCACCTAAAATGCAATGCTGTACCCAAACGCAACGTACCTATGCCGCGTAATAATGCGAGACTGATATTAAAATAACGCGATAAAATATATTAAAATATTAAATCAGTAAGTATAATATCAAATAAATATCAGTAGTACAGAACCTCTTACTTCTATGATGCAGACGGAACCCTAAATAAAGGTCTGTCCTTTATGCGATTTAAATATTTGTAATCGGCAAATTAGAACCTTCCTTATTAAAAGGTAAGTACCTAAGTGCTAACAAATAAAAATAAACTAACGAATATTTTACGCTAGTGCGGTGCGAGTTATAAATATCTAACACGAAAAGCGTTCCACGATTCACGCGGAACCCTAAACAAGTAAGGTGCGATGCGATATTCAATTAAATGCAAAACAGGTGCGTAAGTTACTGTATGTCCAGAGCATATAGAACCCTGACAATAGTAACTAAGTAGTTAATCTTAGATACAAATAAAATAACTTGTTAAATGTACCAAACAAAACCAATTCAAGAACACGGAAATATCTTATCAGTTCGATAGATATAGCTACGCACTTTATGAATGTATGAACGTTCGGTGCGGTGTAGATTATAATATAATGTAACTATGCAAACGGCAGTTAACAAAATATCAATCGTAGCGTAAACGTAAGTCTACCTACGAGTAGTTTACGTAGATAGTAAGTACGTTATAGTTATGGTTTCAATATGTAAATTTCCCTGTAAATAACTCACGGGTTACTTAGACATAAAACACAAGCGATGCGAATAAGATGACTAAATTACACTAATCTAGTCAAATGCGGTGACTCTGTGTGTCATAAATACTCGTATAAAATAATAATTATGACGATTCTATATGAAGCGAATACTATTCAATTTACTAGTTGCCACGCGCAGTACATAAACAACACTGAATAGGCTCGCTGAAACATCTGAATGGATAAACCCAAAACTTAGGTCGTACCTACTGCACTATACTACCCACTAAATGCATAAGGCAAATAAATATGCATGTTTATCGATATCACGTAGTGAGAATTATAGACCTTAACGCGTATGAAATAAGATTGAAATTTGAATGACGATATGCAATAACTTTCAGTTAATTCTAGAAATTTCGACTTGAATTTTAGAAAATTAGGTTTTTAAAGGGATTCAAAACTTAAAATATTCGCGCTCGAAGGACCAAAATGGTGCATACAACCTCTGGGTTTGACCAGGGGATGATGCGCGCCTGCCACAATTAGAAATGTGGAACAGGATACTTTGCTGGTTCGCCGAAATCCTAGATTTAAATGACGTTGCTAGCCCAACATACCAGAAAACCATGAAGAGAGCTACTGACCTTTGTAGAAGAATCCACCACGTCTCTGGAAGGTGTCAGCCGGCGATGGTGTATCTAGTCCATCCAGTAGGTGAGCACAGTTATAATATGGTGCACTGCACTGCACAATCACTCTTCACAGCTATGATAGAATTTATGAAGTTCTTATATGGTATATACTAGTAGTAGTAGGCGAGTAATATCGTTCATTGACCGCGAAGGGGTGGGCCCATTCAGTACAAGTTCCCACAGCAGACTGCCCGGCGCAGGCACGCGGATGACACGACGAGAACAGGTTTCATCGTCGTACAAATATAAGTAACTCCCCTTGTATGGTCGCTGGAGTTGAAGTAAACAACGTCATATTATTAAGTTATTAATTCAATATTAGAATTAAAAATACTGGCGTAACCAGGGTGTTTACACTTTTAACCTTAAGTTACTAGCGATCAAACACCCGTTGGTTTTAAAAATATACTTTGATCAGTACCTATCTTTTTAAAACCAACATTTTGATTATTTAATGAATTCAAACACGATACTTCTACTGTGAGTTGGTATGCTGTTAGGTATAATGCCGATTCCAGGTGATACAGTAGCATCAGGTTTGGGTCACCATGTTCTCATAATATCATTGGAATTTGGTACCCCTTGGTACCAAATAAAATTAGTATATTATTATATTTATATATTTGTTTTGGTACCTCTTGGTACCAATTAGATCAGGCACATCAGTCATGTTGATTATCTTCCTTTCATAGCCGATTTAGAAAAGAGCTGAAAGTCTTTAACTGGCTCGACATTTTTTCTCGCATCATAGCTTAGAATACTATTGATCATGCCTCTTTTCAAAAAAATAAACGAAATCAAATCGGTTTATCCATTTGTGAGCTACAATGCCACAGACAGACAGATAAAAACGTTAAACTTACAACAACTCCTGTGTGCGTCGTCGAGTTAAGAAGAAGAATTTTTCTATAGTTAATAAGATTAACTAGCCTATGAACACTATCTGACCTGATGGTGAGTGATGATGTGGTCGAACATTTTGTTCAGACTGAACTTAAATCACTGCCTCTCAAGATATACTAAAACTGACATTAGTCGAAATTGTCACTATTTGGTACCAACATTTTGCGCCATATCAAGATCATTGTTTACCTGTCCTTAATATTTTTAATGTACAATACGTACCTAGCTACTTACGTAAAGATCATGCATTAATAATTTTCAGTAATTTGCGTTTAAATTCATTCGGCTTTTATTTGAGCTGCGATGTAAAATGTAATTTTGAAAATTATTGTTTCATTAGCGAAATGGTTTTCATTGATATTCCATTATCCGAGAATATCTAGGGTAAAAAGAACGTGAAATAAAAAGAGTTTATAGCTGGACCATTATGAAGTCATATTTTGTTTCGTGTGCTATCACTAGCATACTATACCAATCAGTCGAATGGCCATAGCTGAAAAAAAATATTCCTTTATCAGAGCTCTGTGCTAGAAAATGCCTCGGCTGTATGTCCATCCATCAGTCCATCTGTCCAGGCTGAATCTTTGGAGCGCTGATTATATGTATGTATGTAAAATAAGTACAACTAGGTATGTATATGATATTTCTGCGCGGGTAGGAGAGTGTAAAACATCAATCAAATTTTTTCTGAGTTAATTTATTATAAAATAATAAGTAAATCTTCTCCTATATGTTTAAATTGTATGTTTAATTAAAATCTAGTACAAAATACCTGCCAGTGGGTGTTATCCTTATCACAAAGTCACTATACACATAATTAAAGTGAGATATACAGGTATTGATTGCACACACATTTGTTTCAACATGGAGGCAGTACAACAGTCAATGGCCCAACTACAGCAGTTATTTATGCAGCGGATGGATGCTTATGAAGGTGAGCTTCAAGTTGCAACTCCTTCAACCAATGTGAGCAACTTGGCATCAGAGTTTGCTGCATTCCGCTCCTTTATTATGACAGCTATTCAGTGCCTTCAGGATCAGGTGGGCATGCTTGTACATCAGCAGGATTCGATGGAAATGCGTAGTCGTCGTAAGATCTTGCTGCTTCATGGCCTTGTGGAATCTAAGGACGAAGAGACTTCATCAGTGGTAGCTAGGGCCGTGGCAACTCACACGAAATTGAGTGTAACTGTCGAGGACATCAGCCGCTGTCACCGAATGGGTCGTGCGTCCACTCTAGACAAACCCAGACCGATCCTGTTCAAATTACGTACGTCGGAAATGAGAAATAAGATCTGGTTCGCAAAGACGGGTTTCAAGGGATCAGGTATAACACTATCTGAGTTTTTAACGAAGTCGCGGCATCATACATTTATGGTGGCTCGTCAAAGATATGGTATTGGCAAATGTTGGACGAAAGACGGTTTCGTGTTCATATCGGGTGCTGACGGAATAAGACATCGTATCAGCTCTCTTGTAGAGCTCGAAAAGATTGGTGGTTCGGAAGCGCCGATTACAGCGCACGGTGTTCCCAAGGAGACGATAGCTACATCCAAGCCGAGACGAGCTGCTTCCAAAAAGCGTTGACATGCCTGCTTCGGGTTCCCTACTTGACATCTAAAGCAGTTTGATCAAACATTAATTGCTCGAAAATGTTTAGTCGAAAATCCATGAGACCTACGAATCATGAGCTTTATAGTTTAGCACATCGATATATCAAAATCCCTAAAAAAAACGTGGTCTAATGATCAATAGCGATAAGCATCGGACTGACGACCTTATGTGATTATTTTTTTTGCAATATCGATGTAGCGCTTCTATTTCTCGAGTGTATAATTACTACACAATTTTGTTTACAAAATGGTTTGTTCGAGTGGTAAGTACCCTCTACTTATGTCTCCGAATTTTAAGTTAATATGTAGCTTTAGACCACATTATGCATTATTCACTTATCTTATCTTGAAATAATTTTACTATCTACTACTCGTATCAGTTTTGATTTGACACTTTCAATTTGTTTTGACGTTGACGTTATTATTTTAACTTCACATCAAACCATAGAGTTTATCGCTATAGTTTATTCCGTTCAAACCTGGTGACATAATTATCATAAATGTGGATCAGGATGTGAATTCACTCATATTGTCAGTAACTTAAAATATAATATGTGTATATTATATTTGATGTGGTTAGTTTATGTCTATGTGTTAGTATTTTTTTTTTTATGTTTTTCTTCCCTGGGTAAAAACGAAAATTTGTACGTGTGTATATTGTGTGTTTTTGTATTTTTTGAATTACTGATACCAAACTGGCAGGTGGAGAGTTATAAAAAACCTCTTTTATATTTTTATCTATCTATATATATATATATATATATATATATACATTATTATTTATAAGTATAAATAGTATTTATTATTTTATTATATAATATTTATATCTCATATTACATACTATGTTAAACCTATTTAACAATGCAGATAATACTGATAGTGAAGAGTATTTGTCATTGTCTTCTAACAGTTCCCTCAGTGACCAGAGTTTCGAAAGCATCCCAACGCTCAACGATACTCTCGACGCACAGTTATCTGATGTACCGAAAAATTTTAACGTGATTCATATCAACGCGCAGAGTATTCCGGCACATTATCCCGATATGCAGGCATCTCTAGATCACAAAAATATTCACGCCATAATAGTCTCCGAAACATGGTTCAAGCCGTGCTTACCCTCTATATCGTACTCCTTGCCCGGCTTTAACCTTATCCGAAATGATCGCACTGACAGCCGTGGGGGTGGGGTGGCTATTTACCTTAGATTAACTCACAGTTTCAGGCACTTGCTTAGCGAAACCTCACACTTAATAAAGACATTTCCAGCCGACGAAACGCTGAGTTGTAAATGCGTAGATCTCACGCGCAAATATAATTCGCTGATTAAAGAAAAGCGCGTGAACTTCTATTCTAATATTATAAAGGCAAACCCACGATCTATGTGGCGTGTAATGAATTCTGAATTGGGTCGCGAACACCGGGAAAAGGTTGGAGTCACGGATTTAATACGGAACGTAAATGGTCAACCTTATAACACGAAAAAGGAGTTACTAGACGCTCTCAACCTAGGATTTGTTTCAGCGGCGAGTGGGTGCGGTGCCCCCGCGGCTGACAGCAGCCGTGCGCTGGCGGCGCTCGGTGATGAGTCATCCGCGAGCGATGTGTCACTCAGGTTGGAACCATTCTCGCCTTACGATGTATGCACGATAACTAGCAAGCGAATAGCCTCCAAGAAAAGTGTCGATATATACGGTTTGTCTGCTCAATTACTTCGTACCGCTATCAAACCGTTAGCACCCATTCTGAGTCACTTGTTTAACGAGTGTATGCGTAAGGGTATATACACTCCGGCGCTTAAAAAAGTTAAAATTAGCCCCTTATACAAGGGGAAGGGCAAAAAATCCGACCCTAAGTCTTACCGCCCTATATCTTTGGTCCCCGCTGTAAGTAAAGTTTTTGAGGTCGGCATCAACGAAAGGCTGCTGAATTTTGTGGCCGAGCGAAACATACTGTCGGACAGACAGTACGCGTACCGGGCTGGACGTGCCACCACCGATCTTGTGCGGGAAGTGGTGTGGTGCGTGTTGCGCGCGCGTGAGGCAAGCCAGCACGTGGCGCTGATCTGCTGCGACCTCTCGCGCGAGTTCGACACTGCAGACCACGCCCTAATAGCCAAGAAATTAAACTACCACGGAATCCGTGGGCCAGCCCATCCTTACTCACGTCATTCATGGCCAATAGAACGCAAATTGTGGTGGGAGATAAAGGCCGTGCCCTCTCCTCTGAGCTGATGAACGAGATGGGTGTCCCGCAGGGCTCCTGCCTCTCTAACACTTTATTCAGCTTACTCCTGAACGACCTACCAGGCGCCGTTGAGAACGCCGAGATCTACATGTACGCCGACGACGTTGCCGCCGTGATCAAAGCTCCGACGAGCGCTAAGCTGGAACGAGAACTGAACTCGGTGGCACTAATACTCGACGAGTGGTTTAGGTCCAACGGGTTAGCCCTAAATAAAGAGAAAACCTGCTTCTTAACGTTCAACCTGAATGGCAAATCGCCCATATAATACTCTGTAGCAATCGGAAATAACGCGCTCCAACAGGTCCGCAGTACGAAACTATTAGGGTTCCATGTGGATGGTGCGCTCACGTGGGAGACGCACATTGACGAGCTGTGCGGGAAGCTGAGCCGCTCGTGCTTCGCGCTGCGGCGGCTCGCCAGCACCGCCACTCGTGACGTCGTGCGCTCCTGCTATTTCGCCACCGTCCACAGTCACGTGACGTATGGCTTAGAGCTGTGGAGCCGCGCTGCGGACTATAACAGTGTTCGTTATGCAGAAACGAGCCCTGCGTGCAATGTACGGAGTCTCTGACGATGTCTCGTGTGTGGACCTCTTTAGAGAGCTCTGTATACTCCCACTACCGTACGAGCTCATATATAAGTTAGCCGTATTCGTACACTGTAATCTGGACTTGTTCCCACAGAGAGGCGTATGTCCTTCATACAACCTTAGAAGCAACGCCAAAAAGAACCAACTTGTGACACCAGCTCACAGCTTGGCTAGGTCCGAGAGGTCAGTCTACGTCGGAGGGCCCGCCATTTATAATAGAGTGCCTCTTAGCGTGAGAGATGCAGCTTCCGTCGCGGCCTTTAAAAATAAGTTGAAGTCCTGGCTATTGAATAATTTATTTTATAATATTAATGATTACTTGAAATTACCTGAATTTTAATTGTATGATTTGAAAGTAATGTTTTTTGTTTTTATTTAATGACCAATTTATCAGGTATTAATTATTTCAATTTATAAATTATTATTCTAATTTATTTTTTCTTTAATATTTTATGTTATTTTTATTTAATTTTAAGTTAAAGACTATTTCACTTAATGAATATAAAACTGGACATAATTATGAGCGTATGTATATTGCATATTTTGTCTACATTGTTTGACTTATGACATTGGTGTCATCAATAAATGATTTGTATTTGTATTTGTATTTGATCACATATTCCTTTCTCAGTAGTCAGCACCTCATCCCAGCCGCCTACATCAAATGCCGGTGAGCATCTTTTTGTGGAAGTCCTTCTTTCACATAATAAAATCTTACTCGGAGCCTATTATAGCAGTTCTTCTTGTAATAATTACTTTTCATCTTTTGAACAAATCCTTGAAGATCTTACCCCTTCATATATCCATACCATTATCATGGGTGACTTCAATACCTGTCTTCTCAAACGGGATTGTCGTACTTCCTCACTTGAAGCTGTCGTTAATTCCTGCAACATGCATATTCTGCCTCTAAATGCTACTCATCACTCCCCAAATTACACTCCTTCACTTCTTGACTTGATTATAGTATCATCCACCCTGCATGTTGCGAAGCACGGTCAATGTTCCGCCGATGCCTTCTCATATCATGATCTGATATTCCTATCTTATAAAATTCGTCCTCCTAAAGCAAAACCTAAAGTCATACTTCAGCGCAATTTTAGTGGCATGGACCAGGTTGCATTTCTTAATGATGCCCAAGTAGTCGACTGGTCTCCGGTATATAATGCAGCGACTGTGAATGACCAAGTTGCTATTTTCAACTCCTTATTAACACAGTTGTATGATAAGCATGCCCCTCTGCGAGCTATAAAATTAAAACACCTTCCAGCTCCTTGGCTAACCAATGACATAAAAGTGTTAATGCATAAAAAAGCAGTCACTAAAAGTAAATACAAGCGTCAACCAAGTGATGAAAATAAAGCTGTGTATGTTAAATCTCGCAATCGCTGCAATATGGTGTGTAGGGATGCTTTAAGCCACCATGTTCACAAGTCTGTCGCTAACGAGGACCCTGCCAAAGTTTGGAAATTTCTCAGGTCATAGGTAAATCACGACAAGAGTCTATTCCTAATGATTTAAATATCAATTCTCTCAACCAACATTTCTCTTCGTCATCTGATATTAACATCTCAGATAAAAACAATACCTTACGTTATCTTTCAACTTTACGTCGGTAAAGTTCGTCCCGATCATTCTCCATTTATTTTTAATCAACTATCCGCTTGTGATGTTAAGAAGAGCGTAATTTCAATCACTTCCAATGCTGTTGGTGTTGATGGCATAAGTCGTAACATGGTTATGCCCATCTTAGATGTTATACTTCCTGTTCTCTGTCACATTTTTAATAACTCTGTCTCTGATGGAGTATTTCCCTCAATTTGGAAAGACGCTCAAATTATTCCCTTGGCTAAAAAATCAAACCCTAAATCTTATTCCGATTATCGACCCATTTCTATCCTTCCATTCCTGTCAAAAGTTTTCGAGCGTCTTATCTACAACCAAATTAGCAAATTCTTATCTAGTCACAATCTCTTAAACCCTTTTCAACCTGGGCATAGCACTGTAACTACTCTCATCAAAATTACTGATGATATCCGTCTTGGAATGGACAACGGCCAACTTACCGTATTAACTTTATTAGATTTTAGCAACGCTTTTAACACTGTTAATTTTGACATTCTTCTTGCTCTCCTTCGCTCAATGAACATTTCTCCAACGGTAGTTGATTGGTTTCACAGTTATCTGTACGGGCGCAGGCAGCGTGTTCGCCTTGAAGATAAATACTCTTTGTGGTGTAACACGTCAGCAGGCGTCCCGCAAGGTGGCATCTTATCTCCTTTATTGTTTGCTTTGTTTATTAATTCCATTTCTCACAACCTCACTTCTTCCTACCACCTATATGCAGACGATCTACAGATTTATTCTAAGGCACCAGTGAATAAACTATCTGAAGCAATTCAAACTGTTAATGCTGATCTTGATTGTATAGCTAAATGGAGCAATTCTTTTGGGTTACAAGTAAATCCCATTAAGACACAAACAATAGTAATTGGTAGCTCAAGATTGCTGTCTACAATAGACTGGACATTACTTCCTCAAGTTTTCTTTGGTGGTATTGCTATTCCCTTTAGTAGCTCTGTAAAGAATCTTGGAATAACAATGGAACGCTATATGAGGTGGGATCAACAGCTACAAATCACCAGTCGCAAGCTATTTGCCGCAGCAGGATCCTTAAAAAGGTTGCGCAACTTTCTTCCAGCAGCCACTAAAATTGCATTAGCTCAATCTCTTTTACTTCCTATTCTTGACTACGCTGATGCCTGCTATCTAGATCTCACGGAGGAACAGCTAGATAAACTTGAGAGTCTTCAAAATTTTTGCATTAGATTCATATTTGGTTTACGCAAATATGATCACATATCTCAGTTTCGTTCTAAGCTCAATTGGCTGAATATACGTTTCCGCCGGAATGCTCATATTCTCAGTCTCCTTTACAATATATTGTTCAGTCCTACATCCCCGAGCTATCTCAAGGAACGCTTCGATTTCCTTCACTGTTCTTCATACGTTAAGGTCATCAGAAAATCTCACACTTGAAATCCATCCTCATACGAGTTCGTTTTATAGCAAATCAGACAAGCACCGACTCTCAATATGTTCAAGGATCAAGTTAAAAGGTTTTATTTGTCCAATTAATTTTGCACTATATTTTTGTCAATTTCTATGCTATATATGAGATAATATTATAATATGTTCTATATTTTTATATAATTTATAGGTATATGTATATATCATTATCTATTTATGTATGTTGCTATGTATATGTTTTTATATATATATATTAAATATATGTTTAGAATTGTATCTGTTTAATTATTATAAAAACCTATATGTATGCTATTTTTATATATTTGTTTAGAAATTACACTAAAATACGTTTTATTTTAAAATGTTTTTATGAAATTTGACTATGTATTTGGACTACACCCGCCTCTATTGTTTTAATTCGTTCAACTCCATCCTAAGGTTGCCTGGTAGAGATAAATAAATGATTTGTATTTGTATTTGTATTTGATCACATATTCCTTTCTCAGTAGTCAGCACCTCATCCCAGCCGCCTACATCAAATGCCGGTGAGCATCTTTTTGTGGAAGTCCTTCTTTCACATAATAAAATCTTACTCGGAGCCTATTATAGCAGTTCTTCTTGTAATAATTACTTTTCATCTTTTGAACAAATCCTTGAAGATCTTACCCCTTCATATATCCATACCATTATCATGGGTGACTTCAATACCTGTCTTCTCAAACGGGATTGTCGTACTTCCTCACTTGAAGCTGTCGTTAATTCCTGCAACTTGCATATTCTGCCTCTAAATGCTACTCATCACTCCCCAAATTACACTCCTTCACTTCATGACTTGATTATAGTATAATCCACCCTGCATGTTGCGAAGCACGGTCAATGTTCCGCCGATGCCTTCTCATATCATGATCTGATATTCCTATCTTATAAAATTCGTCCTCCTAAAGCAAAACCTAAAGTCATACTTCAGCGCAATTTTAGTGGCATGGACCAGGTTGCATTTCTTAATGATGCCCAAGTAGTCGACTGGTCTCCGGTATATAATGCAGCGACTGTGAATGACCAAGTTGCTATTTTCAACTCCTTATTAACACAGTTGTATGATAAGCATGCCCCTCTGCGAGCTATAAAATTAAAACACCTTCCAGCTCCTTGGCTAACCAATGACATAAAAGTGTTAATGCATAAAAAAGCAGTCACTAAAAGTAAATACAAGCGTCAACCAAGTGATGAAAATAAAGCTGTGTATGTTAAATCTCGCAATCGCTGCAATATGGTGTGTAGGGATGCTTTAAGCCACCATGTTCACAAGTCTGTCGCTAACGAGGACCCTGCCAAAGTTTGGAAATTTCTCAGGTCATAGGTAAATCACGACAAGAGTCTATTCCTAATGATTTAAATATCAATTCTCTCAACCAACATTTCTCTTCGTCATCTGATATTAACATCTCAGATAAAAACAATACCTTACGTTATCTTTCAACTTTACGTCGGTAAAGTTCGTCCCGATCATTCTCCATTTATTTTTAATCAACTATCCGCTTGTGATGTTAAGAAGAGCGTAATTTCAATCACTTCCAATGCTGTTGGTGTTGATGGCATAAGTCGTAACATGGTTATGCCCATCTTAGATGTTATACTTCCTGTTCTCTGTCACATTTTTAATAACTCTGTCTCTGATGGAGTATTTCCCTCAATTTGGAAGGACGCTCAAATTATTCCCTTGGCTAAAAAATCAAACCCTAAATCTTATTCCGATTATCGACCCATTTCTATCCTTCCATTCCTGTCAAAAGTTTTCGAGCGTCTTATCTACAACCAAATTAGCAAATTCTTATCTAGTCACAATCTCTTAAACCCTTTTCAATCTGGCTTTCGACCTGGGCATAGCACTGTAACTACTCTCATCAAAATTACTGATGATATCCGTCTTGGAATGGACAACGGCCAACTTACCGTATTAACTTTATTAGATTTTAGCAACGCTTTTAACACTGTTAATTTTGACATTCTTCTTGCTCTCCTTCGCTCAATGAACATTTCTCTAACGGTAGTTGATTGGTTTCACAGTTATCTGTACGGGCGCAGGCAGCGTGTTCGCCTTGAAGATAAATACTCTTTGTGGTGTAACACGTCAGCAGGCGTCCCGCAAGGTGGCGTCTTATCTCCTTTATTGTTTGCTTTGTTTATTAATTCCATTTCTCACAACCTCACTTCTTCCTACCACCTATATGCAGACGATCTACAGATTTATTCTAAGGCACCAGTGAATAAACTATCTGAAGCAATTCAAACTGTTAATGCTGATCTTGATCGTATAGCTAAATGGAGCAATTCTTTTGGGTTACAAGTAAATCCCATTAAGACACAAACAATAGTAATTGGTAGCTCAAGATTGCTGTCTACAATAGACTGGACATTACTTCCTCAAGTTTTCTTTGGTGGTATTGCTATTCCCTTTAGTAGCTCTGTAAAGAATCTTGGAATAACAATGGAACGCTATATGAGGTGGGATCAACAGCTACAAATCACCAGTCGCAAGCTATTTGCCGCAGCAGGATCCTTAAAAAGGTTGCGCAACTTTCTTCCAGCAGCCACTAAAATTGCATTAGCTCAATCTCTTTTACTTCCTATTCTTGACTACGCTGATGCCTGCTATCTAGATCTCACGGAGGAACAGCTAGATAAACTTGAGCGTCTTCAAAATTTTTGCATTAGATTCATATTTGGTTTACGCAAATATGATCACATATCTCAGTTTCGTTCTAAGCTCAATTGGCTGAAAATACGTTTTCGCCGGAATGCTCATATTCTCAGTCTCCTTTACAATATATTGTTCAGTCCTACATCCCCGAGCTATCTCAAGGAACGCTTCGATTTCCTTCACTGTTCTTCATACGTTAAGGTCATCAGAAAATCTCACACTTGAAATCCATCCTCATACGAGTTCGTTTTATAGCAAATCCTTCACTATTCAGGCTGCCCGCTTGTGGAATTCTCTTCCTGTATCAATCAGACAAGCACCGACTCTCAATATGTTCAAGGATCAAGTTAAAAGGTTTTATTTGTCCAATTAATTTTGCACTATATTTTTGTCAATTTCTATGCTATATATGAGATAATATTATAATATGTTCTATATTTTTATATAATTTATAGGTATATGTATATATCATTATCTATTTATGTATGTTGCTATGTATATGTTTATATATATATATATATATATATATATATATATATATATTAAATATATGTTTAGAATTGTATCTGTTTAATTATTATAAAAACCTATATGTATGCTATTTTTATATATTTGTTTAGAAATTACACTAAAATACGTTTTATTTTAAAATGTTTTTATGAAATTTGACTATGTATTTGGACTACACCCGCCTCTATTGTTTTAATTCGTTCAACTCCATCCTAAGGTTGCCTGGTAGAGATCACTTTTAGTGATAAGGCCGCCCATTGTAACACTATGTTATTATAATTTAATGTGTAATCTTTTATATTTCTAAAGTGGTGTAACAATAAAAAGTTTTCTATCTATCTATCTATATTAAACAACAATAATACTAGAATGACATATTCAATTTAAGGTTTATCCTAAAAAAACTTTATTTAAATTATCGCTACTTGACATATCGTTGTGAAGACGTCAAAAATAGAAATAGTAAAATCATGCTGAAATCTTCATTAACAATGAACAGCTATAACCTTTTTCTTTAAAGCCAGTAAAAAAAAGTATTCACCATATAAATCAATAGAGATGAGACGAGATATGCCCAGTCCGGAATAATAAATAGTGCACGCTAATACCACGCCCACAATCCATTCTCCATGCACCTCATATTTACTATATACTGCTGGCCATAAAAATAGTTAAATTGTATGCACTTGATGTAATTATTTTAGGTTTATAATTATTATATATATAAACTTTAGATACAAGAATGTTTTTTTGTGCTATTGTTAGTAATATAGAAAATATTAGAACAAACTTTTACAGACTGTTATAATATAAACACTCATATCAAATCTATATAGTAGTCCTATTAAGTCCCATTGCTGCGTTTACAAAGTTACGACACATAGACGAGACGAATTACTGAGGTATATATAGCGATGAGAGATATCTACAAAAACATTTATATAATAATTGTATTAATAGTTATAATAGGATTCCTGAAAAAATTAAAGTTATACACAGGTAATTTATTTAAAAGTCGATTATGTGACTGGCTATTATGTAAATGGTTTTATAGTTTAAAGGAGTTCATATATCTAAGTGACAATGAATTGAGCGGGCGGATGCCATGCCGGGTCCATCATGTTGCAGAAGAAGAGGTACGAGTCACAGGACCTGGTACTTGTAACCCAGAGAGTAGGGTTAAGGGGCCCCTCCACGATATCATCAATGCTACCCTACCTAACCAATTTGATAAGATCCTACTAATGCTGCCTTGGATACAGGTTCTAGGGTGGAAATTACGTTTGTTCATGACAAGCCAAAGTCTTTTACTAGGTTATGATTTCGCTGGTTATCAGGTGACCTACATGATCCCTTGCTGCAACGTCTACAACATGTTAATTACCTACATTACAGTACTTGGTTAATTCATTGGTACAACTGCGTCTAGAGATTGTGTGCGGCCTTTGTAATCTATCTTATAGAATTGCCTACTTTCCGAATACTACATCTACCCATACCCGAAGAAGGCACGAGTATATTATAATACACACCTACGAGTATATTTAGATATTTAGGCCAATGTTGCTAGTTGTTTAGTTGCTCTGTCTATTCTAGTGTTAAATCTATTAACTGTAGATGTGTTCAAACTGTCTTGGCCTGCGTTGCACTATACAAATCGTCATGTTCCAGCTCATAGCCCTGGCCCATATATCGTGCATTTTTCTCTGCGTCGAGCTTGTACCTATATTTTGTTGAAACACAAGTGGTCCTGTATGAGCTTGGAGAGACTATTTGTATAAAACCTTCTGCAAATGGCGAAACGAGCAAGCAAACTTTGTTGAGATAAGTGCACTTCACCTATCAGTAAAACTCATAGAACTATCAGAATGGTATAATATTTTGTGATTAAAGCTACGAACTAGACGTCACTGAACTAAATAATAACTCGTTTTTAGGGTTCCGTAATATCCTTATAGGATCACTTTGTTGTCCGTTTGTCAAGATGCGTGGAGGTATCAAGCTGCAATTCATTTCAATTACTCAGGTCTACTGTCCCTTAGAGCTGTGAAACAATCAAACTTCTAAGCCAACGCAATCAAAGATAAAGCCGTTTATACCGGAAATGTTTGATACTCGCAAGGGAATCAAAACCTACTGGGTACTTCCCGTGAACTCAGAATCTTGAAATTTGGTTGGCCCATGATAACGATAACGGGAAATCAGTAGTAATTCTAGTTTATTCAAAGTTTAATAAGAAATGAGATGAACAGCTGTAATAAAAAATATTACTAAAATTATTAGGTACTCAGTCTACGCCTACATAGAAATTGGTACAGTCGACTCTCGTTAATTCGACACTCGAGGAAGTCATAAAATGTTAAGAATTATCGAGTGTTTGAAATATCAAATAGTTCGAAATTGTTAAGAGAAAAGAAACCTGTATTGTATTGTGCGGAAGTGTATATGAAACTAATAATTTCCAAACAAAGGCTCGTGTACGATGATACAAGCTTGAACTTGTTCTGCAATGTACTTAGATGTCTCCGCGGCAGGATGGATTACTCTGACTTGTTTATAAAAGGATCAAGTGACTTATTCTTTATCAAATTGTCAAGTGTTTGACGTCGATAAGTTCAAATCAACGCTTCATTTTGTTGCGTAGTGTTGATTTTTAAGTTCAAATTACCAAGGGCATAAAATGTATTGATTTAGTTCGAAATATAAAGAGATTTTCTAGGGAACTCGTGATAACTTTGAATTATAGAGTGGTTCAAATTATCGCACATATGAATTAACGAGAGTCGACTGTATATACAACTTTGCGCTAACAGTCCGCGAATTTTTTTTACAGAGGGTCCTGAAATTTTGCTATGTCAATACATATTTTGCAATTTGGATCACTAAATATTGTTATACCGTGATTGTATAATTAAGGGGCGACCCCTTTACCTTAGTCTCTGGGTTGCAAGTCCTAGGCCTGACCCATATGATCCTAGGTCTTCCCCTGAACGCGATTCTACCGGGACCCGCAAGGGGAACCATGGAAAACTAATGAATTCGTCTCTGGCAAAGACTTGCCTCGAATTCCATTTCAATCTATACCTTGTAGTTCATTCAAAATGCAATACATCCACTGCTGCTTGGCGGCTACATCGAAGTTCAAGGCATTTGTACCCATACAGGCGTCCTACATATGCTTCTTACAAATGTCTCACGTATGCATCGTACCACTTTGTGCGAAGATTGAACAACCTGTTGAAATCACAACAGAAGTACTTAGTAGTTGAACGCGCGTGAAGTACAGCTTTCATAATCTTTTGAACTATGCACCTTGTAACTTCTCATTATATAGTTGCACTGACGTCAGGTGTACAGGAAAATGCACTTTGTTGTGTTTAAATGTCTCTTTGCCGACGACATTGTTCTTCTCAGAGAAAATGCTTTTGAGATCCAGAACGAACTGGAAATGCAGTCTGAATAACAAGCAGAACCAAATTTGAGCAAACACTGATCAAATTTTGATTAGTATTATTTTATAAGAGCATATTATATACTATTTTACATATACTATTTTACGCATGCTAAGCGAAAACATATATAGAAATTATTTCGGATGGAAAAAGATAACTTCCAGCTGGACTTGAACCCGCAATCCCCAGAATACCGTCGTGGTGCATTACCTATTACATAGCATAATTGGTGATTCACCACGACGGCATTGGTGGTTGTGTGTTAATAATTATTTATTTAATAATTATTGCGTGAAAACAATTTATATATTGGCTATTTATATATATCATAATGGCCACATTATGCGTAATTACTTTGAAATTACGCTTGAAGCCGAATGAATTGTATCGATTATTTTAGTTTAGATTTCAATTAATATGGACAATATATAAATTGTTTCGATTCCGTAACTTTACTAGACAGTTCTGATTTCATTAGGTGATGAGCGACAAACTAGTATTCGGCCCGCCTGATAGTAAGCGGCTATCGGACAGTAGGTACTGCTTAATATAACTTGTGTAAACCTTCTATCGCGAATACCCGTTCTGCACACTACACATATACAAAAGAAACGGGCACGCCTGGCGGTGCTGGTCGGTGAGGTGAGCACGAGACGTGGTGCAGCCCCGATTAGCGCACGCTAAACTCGCTAGATTTTTATCATCATGTGCATGTCGAGGCTCGTACATACGGGCATGCAAACATACAGGCCGCATCTATTACCGCTCTATGAAGCTTTTCTGTTTTTACTGTGTTATATATATATTTAAAATATTTAAAAAATATTATAAATATATATTTAAAAATATATATTAAAAAATATATAATATTGGAAAACGTTTTGTTGAAATTTGAAATATATGTAACTATCATTAATTTAAGATCTCGCCTCTGAGATTATTGCAAGGTCGAGAGTATAGTTACCCGTAATTGGTCAAAATAATATTAATTGTTTGAGTCGTTTTGAATATATTTCAACTGTAATAGACTATTACTTAAGACAAAGCAAATTATAATCCAGTTCAAATATTTAATCGCCCGTTAGATAAAAGCGATTAACTGAAGTCCGATATCCAATTAGAAGGGAACTCACCCTTGACGGCTGATGGGCTGCGTATAAACAAACACTAATTTGTAATTAAATTGATTAAGAAATAGTGCATAATACGCTCGAAGTAAGTATATTGTACTGATATAGAAGATAGTGTAGCATTTTAAAATATATATACAAATGAGAATCGCACAGCTTTTTGTACCATAGCATTTTGTATCATAGCAGGTTTGAAAATAGTAGGTAATGCTTCATAGAACATATACGTATTACATTTATAACCTACTTGCTTTTGCCCGGGGCAATTTCTGCGTAAACGTTGGACTTCTCTCAAACAAATATTCTTATTCATCCAAAGTTAAACTCCGGCCGCCGAGAGAATGCGTTTGACAGTTCGTTTTGTGAATATTTATTCCCCAGTTCAAAGTAACATAGACAGTTTGATTGCATAATATTGTATTAGTCAGGCACCGAAGTATATAAAAATTGGGTAAATATTTTATTTTACTCCATATAGAAGTCACAAAGCCAATAAAAACACGTACTGTCAAACGCATTCTCTCGGCGGCCGGAGTATGATAATACATTAATACCTTCATTGCCATATATTTATATTTTATTTGACCTGAATATCGGTATTTCTGTCTATCTCGATGACTTAGACCTCTATCATTGCTTTCAGCCTTATAACCCCTTACCTACATATCATCACCTTTATTCTCACCCTTCCTTCAACATTCCCACATTTGGTCACCGCTTAATTTAAATTTACCGAAGTTTTTTCAAGCATACAATATATTTTTAAGAATATAAAGACTTGGTTTACAAGAAATTAATATGTTAATTGCTTTTAAAAAATTCTTCAGAAAATCACTAAAACATTTCGTATATAGCACGAATTACCTGCCTCTGCAAGATAAAGAAGTCTATTTCAGTTGCTCAATAGCTCTGATGTACACTGATTAATATATGCATTAACGATTCACTATCACTATCAAAAGTTTCTCTAGCTAGCAGAGAGGTGCTAGCTAGAGAAACTTTTAGCTACAGTGTCTTATGACAGAAGCTACGAACTGTCAGGAGGCGCTGGTGGTGCCCCATAGACAATACTTATGTCATAGAACAGATTACACGTTGATCGGCTAGATGGCAATATCTATGCTCACACTGCGACTATGAATCACTAACAAGAGAAGAAGAAGAAGAGAGGAAGGGCATAACGGGTTGACCCGTTCAAAATTCGGAGTAGCCCGACTGGGGAAGTACCTCCACCTTACAGAAGATCGCAGCCAAATAACACTGCTTTAATGTGATGTTGTGTTCCTGCGGTGAGTAAGGTCGCCAGAGCTCCATGAGGAAGCGCTGTGCTGGTAGTGTTTGGGGATCAGCGGTGTGGCACCACCATAGTGTTGTGCAGGCGCGGTGTGTTGTTGTGGCGGTCAGGGAGACCCGGTGAAACAGCTGCCCGCTGGCTGCCCGCAGGTTGTAGGGGTCCCGAGCCCAGGGATCACTTAATCTCCGCCCTGGGAGGCTGACCCGCCGCTTGCGCATAATCCATGGTATAGTTGGTCGTGCCGGAGGAGGAGACCGGAGTGGACCTGGCCGTCTGTATCATGGGGGGACCGGGGGCCCTTCCGGCTGCCACACCAACAAACCGTTTTACCTGTCCAGAGCTCTTGGCTAATAACACTGCACTTTATCCCTCTCGCTACTGGCACAGCGTTTCCTCTTAATCTCTTCAATCAATCCCTTTTTTTTTAATGCCTCGGAAAAAGAAAAGAAATGGTTTTTCAGCGGCCTCCCCGTCCACACTATCAGTGGACTTTTGTAACATCAGGGGACTTCACGCTAATATCAATGCAGTTCACCAACATCTTGAGACTGCACAGCCGACCCTTCTATTTCTAACGGAGACGCAAATATCCAGCCCTGATGATACATCGTATTTACATTACCCTGGGTACAAGCTGGAGCACAATTTTGTGCGTCGTGCTGGGGTATGTATGTACGTCAGGGAGGATATTTGCTGTCGCCGTCTCCATGGCCTAGAAGACAGGGACCTGTCGATTTTGTGGGCGCGTGTAGATCACGGTGGCCACACCAAAGTTTACGCGTGCCTTTACAGGTCCCACAGTGGTGACGCGGACACAATCCGGTTATTTGAGCACCTGCAATTGACGACTGACAAAGTACTGGTGCAGTACCCCTCCGCGGAGTTAGTGATATTAGGAGACTTCAACGCTCACCACGTTGAGTGGCTTAGTTCTCGGTCCACTGACTTTGCGGGAAGAACTGCTCACGACTTTGCCCTGGCCTATGGCTTCTCACAACTGGTGGTTTCTCCTACGAGAATCCCAGATATTGAGAGCCATACTAGTTCCTTACTTGGCCTTCTGCTGACTACGCGACCGGACAACTATGCAGTAACAGTGGATGCACCACTCGGGTCATCGGACCACTGTCTCGTCCGGACGCAAGTGCCGTGCCCCCGACATGTTCCGCCCCGGCCTCCCGGAAGGCGACGTGTATGGCACTACAAGTCAGCAGATTGGGATGGGTTGCGAGATTTCTACGCATCGTACCCGTGGAGACAGCTTTGCTTCGCATCAGACGATCCTGACACCTGTGCAGCTGCCGTCGCTGAGGCGATACTGGCGGGAATGGAATGTTATATTCCAAACCCGCTAGTAGCAGTAGGGGAGAAGAAGCGAACGTGGTTTAATCGGCCCTGCAAAGATGCTAGACAAAATAAGCAAACTTTGTATGAGGCTTGGACCACGGCCCGAACTAATAAGGACCCTAACATCTCTGATGCGAAACGCAAATTCAACGCTGCTTCCAGGTCCAGTAAGCGAATGATTGCCAAGGCTAAGTTCGATTTCGTCAGCAGATTTGGTGAGAGGCTGACTAGCCTTCCCTCTGGAAGCCGTGCTTTCTGGTCTCTTGCCAAAGCTGCTGAAGGAAACTTTTGCCAGTCGTCCTTGCCACCACTCCGTAAGCCGGACGGAAACTTGGCCCATAGTGCAAAGGAGAAAGCTGACCTTTTGGGCTCTCTTTTTGCCTCGAACTCGACTTTGGATGACGGGGGCGCTACACCGCCTACCATCCCGCAGTGTGCTAGCACCATGCCGGAGATAAGCATTACCCAAAGGGAGGTCCGGCGGGAATTGCTTTCTCTGGACATCTATAAGTCGAGTGGGCCAGACGGCATACCGGCAGTGGTACTGAAACGGTGTGCTCCTGAATTGTGTCCAGTATTGACGCGTCTTTTCGCACTTTCCTACACCAAAAAGGAAGTCCCGTCTTCGTGAAAGACTGCCCACGTGCACCCTGTGCCCAAAAAGGGCGACAGATCAGACCCGACGAATTACAGGCCTATCGCCATCACCTCCCTTCTCTCCAAAATCATGGAGCGTGTTATCAACACGCAGCTTTTGAGATACCTGGAGGATCACGAATTGTTGAGCGACCGACAATATGGCTTCCGCCACAGTCGCTCAGCTGGTGACCTCCTAGTGTATCTCACGCACCGTTGGTCACTCGCCATCGAGAGTCAAGGTGAGGCATTGGCAGTGAGCCTAGATGTGGCGAAGGCGTTCGATCGGGTCTGGCACAGAGGTCTTCTAGCGAAGTTACCATCATACGGGCTTCCCGAGAGATTATGCAAATGGGTTGCCAGCTTTCTGTCCAGCAGATGCATAAGAGCCGTAGTTGACGGTAGCTGCTCTGATAGTATGGACATAAATGCTGGCGTCCCGCAAGGCTCTGTGTTGTCACCTACATTGTTCCTACTACATATCAATGATATGCTGTCTATTGACGGCATTCATTGCTATGCGGACGACAGTACAGGGAACGCCCATTACACGGGCCGTGCAAATATCCCTCGTTCCGAGGTGGAGGAAAACCGCGAACGGCTGGTGTCTGAAATCGAGAGTACACTAACATGTGTCTCCGATTGGGGTCGACTAAACCTAGTCCATTTCAACCCCACTAAGACTCAAGCCTGCGCGTTCACCGCTAAGAAAACCCCATGGTCTGTGGCTCCACAATTCCAGAACACCTCCTTGAGCTACACTCAAAGCATCGGGATCCTTGGCGTCGACATTTCCAGCGACGTTTTGTTCCGAAGTCACTTGAAAGACAAGGTGAAGCTGGCTTCCAAAAAGCTTGGAGTGCTCAACAGAGCGAGGCAGTACTTCACATCGGGGCAAAGGCTGCAACTTTATAAGTCGCAGGTCCGGCCTCATATGGAGTACTGCTGTCACCTGTGGGCGGGAGCACCTGGATACCAGCTTGGGCCTTTAGACTCGGTTCAGCGACGTGCCATCAGAATTGTCGACGATCCCGAGCTCACAAGCGGTTTAGAGCCCTTAAGTCTAAGGAGAGACTTTGCCTCCTTATGCGTGTTCTACCGTCTGTACAACGGAGAGTGTTCTGAAGAATTTTTCGACTTGATGCCCACGGCTACCTTTCACTATCGCAACTCTCGCCATCGACAGGGAGTCCAACCTCACACATTGGAACCAGAACGGTATCGAACTGTGCGGGCTCAAAGGGGTTTCATTCCGCGGACGCTTCGATTGTGGAATGAGCTCCCTGCCGTGGTTTTCCCGATGGAGTATAGCATGGGGTTCTTCAAAAAGGGCGTGAAGAGATTTCTTCAGGGTCGGCAACGCGCGAGTGATACCCCTGGTGTTGCAAGCGTCCATAGGCTACGGTAACTGCTTACCATCAGGCGGGCCGTATGCTTGTTTGCCAACTTAGTGGTATAAAAAAAAAAAAAAAAAAAAAACAAGTAAAAATATTTTAGTTGCGTGTAGCATATACATGTACTTAGCTAAATTTTAAGTATACAATTTTTGGAGTTATAAATCAGTTTCTTTTAATTATTTACCTTTCTTAGTTCTGGACAATTAGTGTAGAACGTAACCAATCGACCGTCTAGCTAAGGGTTTGACAACGCCCTTCAGTTGAACCCGGACATTTGGTATTAACTTGCGAAGTTATGAGCACTTGTTTCGGAGTTAGGGCCAAGGGCCGATCAATTTGGAACAAATTACAACAACGGAGGTCGAAACTGAGAATCGTTTAATAAACTGCAACCTTGACGCTTTGTGAACTATAAATAAAGGGTAACGGTTTGTAAAGACGAGCCATTATTATACGACTACCTTATGTTTTCAACGATTTTTGTGTGGTTGAAAAGCATTTCGCAAATGCTTGTCTGGCTAGCTACCTACCGTGTACAAGTACAAAATCTGTCACCAAGCACCTAACGGCGTGTTTTGGCAGCTGTCTTTGCGAGCCACTAATTCTAGAGCTAAGCCTGTTAACACCTTTGAGCACATCATCATTTACCATTAGGTGATATTGTGGTCAGTCGCTAACCTATCCCAATCACCAAGAAATGGAATTATGAGCAAAATCAAATAATAGTAGTTTATGCAACTGTCATATAACAGAGGGTATTAAAACATGAGTGTAGTTTCAAAATAAGATTACACGAGTGTTTTGATACCTAATTGCATGCAGTCGCATACACCACTTTATTTAATCTCATGGCTATAGGTAGCTACATTAAATAAAATGCAATATAAAAACCAGCCCGCTCACCAAAGGTAAATTGAAACGTCCTCGGTCGGGATACATTGTACTTTAATAATTAAAAAAATGTTTTAAAGCATTGTTTTGTTAGGAGAATAATGCGTTAATTTATTTTTTATTTTCTTAAAGAAGTATGTAGATAAAATATGCCAATAAAAGTCTTTATTTCATTTCATAAATAAAATATTACCGAATGAGATTATATAAATACTATTATACTATGTTATCATAATTTTATGTTGTTTAATCAAAGCAGGCATTTATGCGAAAGTTTTTAGCCAAGTTGGAAAAAAAAACTAGATCTCCAGATAAGATATTCTATATAGACTGAGCACATTCATTATTCCATTTTTTTAGTATTTTAGAGCAATTTTGACTAGGTGCTCAATGTAATAGGGTTAAAAGTTTTTATAGCAGTTTTTTAATTTCTATTTTATTTCTTGTTCCGTTCCTTGGCTTTTAATATGAGAGAGTATGGAAAAGATCTTGAACTTTATGGCCAACAAATAAAAACTACTTATAAAATCAAATACATTGCGCTACAAATGTAGTGTAGAAACCACAATGCAATGACTTGCATAATGGAATTTAATATTTAATTATTAATATTTAATGATAAAAATTGTTGAACACAAACAAAAAGTTTATAATGAAGCCATAATTTATTGCGCGTAATAAACCAAAGTTGGTTCAAAATTCCAATAAAAAGTGCGTAGGCCACGACAATGGGGGTAGTTTGCGGTTAAACTCAGAGATGCAATCAGGACAGGGGTAATAAAATAAAGTAAATATTATTATATGTTAGTTTAAACAATAGCTAAGTGAGCATCTATCAAAAAAATCTTAACTACAGCAAAAAAACTATCATATCTTTGCCATTTCCCACTTTCTGATGAACTTATATATAACCTGCATTATACAACCTTCAACTTGCCTAGGATTCAGAAAGAAAACCGGAGTTTTGTAATATTTACATCGCTGTTTATATTTGCTTTAATTGCTGTTTGGTTAGCCTATGACCACAATCTCACCTTATAGTAAATGATGATGGGGTTGAAATGTTAACTGATCAAGCCCAGAATAATTGGCAATCAAAGACTTAGCTGCCTTCAGGAGTGTATAAGGTGCTAGGCCAAAGATTGAAGATAGTCAGTGGGCAATCGCAAAATGCGACATCGTGTGTTGAAACTCACCCTTATGGCGATATGCAAACCATGGAACTTAGGCGCAGTAGTCCATAGCTATAGCCACAGGGCTATCTCTTCTTTGGGGCCTGCGAAGGTTACAAAATCACAAGGATATAAAACATTTCATTTTTTAAACACTTCAGTTTACTTATCAAATGCCACAATTTCCAGTTATCTAAAACATAATTATTCAAGTACATACGTACCAACCGAAAGAAACTGAGAGAAATGTATAATCTTGATTACCATACTCGACCCCTATCTTTATTTTATTATCTCATTATTTACTAATAAGTGAGATAATGGTTAAAGGCCAGCTGTAATAAAAGACTTGGCTGCATTAAGCTATTTTATATTAAAAAAAAAACATTTTCTGAAGAGTATTGTTTTCTTCCGTTTGCCGCCTGATACAGCGTTTATTTTATATTATGTGCTAGCTTCTTAGTTATTCATTTAATCTGTTACTCGTCAATGTAGGTAGCGACATTAGACATCTTTTTTTTTTTATGGCATAGGAGGGCAAACGAGCAGGCGGCTCACCTAATGGTAAGTGATCACCGTCGCCCACAAACATCCGCAACACCAGAGGTCCCGAGGATGCGTTGCCGGCCTTTAAGGAGGGAATATGCTCTCTTCTTGAAGGTTCCTAAGTCGTAACTGTTCGGAAATACTTCACCAGGCAGATGGTTCCATAATATGGCAGAGTGAGGTAAAAAATGCCGTGAAAATCGCAAGGTTGTGGACTGCCAGACGTCGACATGAAATTGATGAAACATCATGCTTTGTCGGGAAGTCCGGTGGCGAAATTGAGCTGCAGGTAGTAAATCGAACAGTTCCTCAGAACACTCCCCGTGATATATGCGGTAAAAGATGCAGAGTGATCCAACATCTCTACGCAAAGCCAAAGGGTCGAGCCGACCAGAGAGAACTTGATCGTCGACGATTCGAGTCGCTCTGCGTTGAATGCGGTCAAATGGAAGAAGCTGGTACTGGGGAGCTCCCGCCCAGAGGTGAGAGCAGTACTCCATGTGAGGTCGAACCTGAGCCTTATAAAGTTGCAGGCGATGGGCCGACGTGAAGTACCACCTCGCCTTTCCGAGCACACCAAGCTTCTTAGAGGCTAACTTAGCCTTATCTTCCAAGTGACAGCGAAATTGAACGACGTTCGATATGTCGACGCCAAGTACTCCGATGCTGGCTGAGGTAGCAAGGGGAGTGTCTTCAAAAGGGATACGACAAAGGGGGATATCTTGGCGGTAAACGCACAAACTTGTGTCTTCTTGGGGTTAAATTGGACTAAGTTCGATTGGCCCCATTTCGAAACATTTGACAACATGGTTTCGACTGAAGACACAAGTTTGTTCCGACTCTCGACAACGTTTTCCCGAGAAATTTTAGCGCGGCCGGTGTATGAGGCATCTCCGGTACTGTCATCTGCATAACAATGAATATCGCTGAGTTGCAGCATGTCATTGATGTGCAAGAGAAACAGAGTCGGAGATAGCACACAGCCTTGCGGAACGCCAGCATTAATCGGCTTTAAGTCGGAGCATGCACCGTCGACAACGACCTTAATGCTCCGATCTGCCAAAAAACTGGAGATCCATTCGCACAATTTCTCGGGAAGCCCATAGGAAGGAAGCTTCGTTAGAAGCGCTTTATGCCACACCCGATCAAAGGCCTTCGCTATGTCCAAACTAGCCGCCAACGCCTCACCCTTGGAATCCACCACCTCCGCCCATCGGTGCGTAAGATATACTAAAAGATCACCAGCTGAGCGACCACGACGAAAACCGTACTGGCGATCGCTAATCAGCTGGTGCTCCTCTAAATACTGCAGGAGCTGGTTGTTGATAATGGATTCCATTATCTTGGAGAACAGAGACGTTATGGCTATAGGGCGGTAATTGGACGGATCTGAGCGGTCACCTTTTTTAGGGATCGGGTGCAAGCCAAAGCCGTCTTCCATGTTTTCGGGACAACGCCTGATGAGTAGCAGAGCCGGAAAAGACGCGTTAGAACCGGTGTCAACTCTGGAGCACAAGTCCGCAGCACTATCGGAGGGATGCCATCTGGCCCACTCGACTTATGAATGTCCAAGGAGAACAATGCTTTACGTACTGCACATTGCCGGAAAATTATATCCGGCATCGAAGTATCACACCGTTGTATAGTCGGTGGTGAGTTCCCTTGGTCATCCAAAGTCGAGTTAGACGCAAAGAGAGAGCCCAGAAGATCGGCCTTCTCCTTTGCGGTGTGGGCCAGTGTGTCATTCTCTCTGTGCAGGGGCGGTAGGGATGACTGACAAAAATTCCCCTGGACAGCCCTGGCAAGAGACCAGAACGCACGTGTTCCCGAAGGAAGGCGGGCTAATCTCTCGCCAATTCTGCCGATATGCTCCGACTTCGCTCTTGCGATTACTCTTTTGAAGGACCTGGAGGCAAAGTTATATTTCTTTTTGAGATCGCTGGTATTTAAATCCTTAGATGCCACTGAATCGGCCCAAGCTTGATAACGCTCTCGTTTATGGCCAGAGGCCATTTTACAAGAGCGACCAAACCAGGGCTGTGACCTGCCACCGATGGGCACTGTAGAATATGGAACAAAGAGTTCCATACCCTGAAGCACCACATCAGCAACATAGTCAGCAGTGACATCTGGATCATCCGGCAAGAAGCAAACTTGCCCCCATGGGTTCCTACCCATGGGACCGCATCCCGTCCCAATCTGCTGACCTATAGTGCCACACGCGATGACAACCTACAAAACGGGGTCGAGTTGGGCGTGTAACTGGCACTGAACTCCGGATCAGGCAGTGGTCCGACGATCCGAGGGGAGCGTTAACGGATACTGTGTAGTTGTCCGGGTGAGAGTTCAGCAGAAGGTCCAACAGGGAAGGTGTATGATCATCCACATCTGGGATTCGCGTAGGCGAGGTGACCAGTTGTGTCAGATCATACGCTAAAGCGAAGTCGTGAACAGATCTCCCCGCATGATCGGTGGTGCGCGAACCGAGCCATTCGGCGTGGTGGGCGTTGAAATCGCCAAGTATCACGATCTCTGCGGTGGGGATCTGCTCAAGCACGGAATCTGTAGCCATCTGTAGGTGCTCCACGAATCGATCTATTTCGGCATTACCGTTGATATGGGACCTATAAAGGCACGCGTAGATACGCGGATGGTCATCGCAGTCTACGCGCAACCAAATGTCAGATAGGCCCCGTCCTTCAAGGCTGCTGAGACGACGAGCACAGATATCCTCTCTGACGTAAAGACACACCCCCGCCCGCGGCAAAAAGGAATGTTCCAGTTTGTACCCAGGGTATGTGAGGAATCTCTGTGTCTGCCGGAGAGCATATCTGTGTTTCGGTCAAAAAGAGCAAGGCCGGCTTAGCAGTCTCCAGATGGTAGTGGACATCGTTCAGGTTAGAACGGAGACCCCGTATGTTGCAAAAGTCCACGGCTAGCGTGGTGTGGGGTGACTTAAGCCGCCTGCTTCGTTTACCTCGAGCAGCAGAAATAGGGTTGAGCACGGTTTTGCCCCCTCCAGAATACGCAGGGCAGCCCGAGCATCCACCTTCAGGTTCAGGTCCTGGAGGTGGATGCTCGGAGAGGGATTCTCCAGCGATTTCACGGCTGGTACCCTCCTGGAGTAATGTCTCTTGAAACTGTGCCGCCATATTCCTTGGAGGGGGGGGGGGATCGGGCCTCCGGGTCTCCCACAAATCGATCGAAACGCAATGGCAAAGTCACTACTTCACGTCGATATCATGTGGGAGATTGGTACTGCCCCGGTCGTGCCGGCCCATTCAGCTGTAACCCGTAGAGCTACAGCGTGGCACTACCACTAGAAAATCTTGCCAGTCAATTAATTCACAAAATGTTGTTAACCACTTAGACGTCTCTTTCACCGTGTGAGTTTAATGATTCATCATAATTGCGAAATGTAAACAACAAGTTTATTCCAAAAGGACTTTGTTTATATATATTTATTTAATGTTCACAAAATTACAAATTGACGAGAGAAAAAATTTAAGTCATGTGCGGGATTTGAACCCGCGTCCATCCACCCCTTTATTCGGGCTATGCTCTACCCAATTGAGCTTACATGACAACTAGTCATAACTCAAATTTTCCCATCGTTCTTTAAACATCGTATTGGGATGGAGCGACATCTATATATCAACTTACGTTGTATTTAATGTTTTTATTATTTCAGACTAATTAACTTTATAAAATCAAAGCTTACTCACGGAACGTTACACCAAAACCTTTATGTTGCGTTCGTAATTAGATTATGGTAAATTTTATTATAAGGTAAACAAAAAACATCGAATTTATTGAAACTTAGAAGAATATATTAAAATGTATTTAATTTATTGTGTCAATTTGATATATGTATATATTCATTATTGATACGTGGATCTTTATCCGCAATCATAATTTCATATTTCAACATTATCAATAATCAATAATATTATATTTTGTAAATGAAACATCTTCTTAATACAATAACTCCATAATATACAAATTCAAAAGCATAATACAATTCCTTAAAAGTCATAAGTGTTCCTTTATAACGTCAATCACATACTCGACGATAATCAGTCCTGCTCGCATTAACTCCCCCATTATCCAGTGTTCCTGAGTACGTCCTCTGTTGTGGTCGCCGCAGGGTCGCGGCAGGGGGTGGGGTTTGATTAAAAGTTAAATTGGCGGGGCCCGTGTGATTGGCATAGCACTCCCCTTTCGCCACAAAAATGTTTGTCACTTTGTATGGGAGAGAAATTATTTGTTTTGATGCGAGGGAGCTGGGCGGGGTCGTTTCTACGAATCTACAATTCTTAGAAGATTTCTCTGTAATTTGAAATGCTTTTGTAGCTTCAAACATACTTTTAGAAAATTATTGATTTAGATAAACTGTACAAAATTACAACAATCAGTGAATTAAAATTTAAATAAATATATTCAGTAATTTCTGGGTTTGCTTGAACAATATCTTCGACCAAATCACCACTTATCATCAAGTGAGATAGTTTTCAAAAGGTAGCCTATCAGGTATAAAAAAATAAAAAAGTCACAAAATGTACGTAAAAATGGACAGATATTTTAAGGTTTCTGATAGGTTAGACTTTGACCACTATCTCACCTGATGGTAAGTGATGATATGGTCGAGGATGTTGTTCAGACTAACCTAGAGTTACAAGGAAAGGAAAAATTTGAACCACAACGGGATAACAAACCCGCGACCTATAGTCCTTTGGCCCGGGACAAACTCTGTCTATTTGAACTACCGTGCTTACCCTATTTATATTTGTATACTTATTAACTTTTTACAATATGTGTGGACAGCATTATTTGTAAGTGCACACTTCTCTTAAATAACTTAAAAACTTTTGCTCATAATCGTAACACAACCAGGGACAAGAAACACGTAACATACAAGATATAAAAGTATATAGAATCAAACTAACTACCCACCTACTTCTCGTATTTAACCACGAAAACGTGGTTGGAAGACATTTGTAATGCAGCCCTTCTACCTTCGTGCATTACATTGTACTGTTTACCTTCCTCCTAAATAAATAAACATATTGTTACGAGCCGCCATAAGGTAACCATGACGTCATATCATAACGTTCTCGCCCATTAAACATTTAACCGTTTCTACCGCAGAACATCCACCTATTCTGGTTTTAGAAAGGGCAACACGTGTGCTAGATTTTTTTTTAAATCGAACTTTTTGATTTTTTGTCATTATGTACAGTTACAGAAACATTTAAGATTTAAATGGAACTGCTTTCTATCCTTGAATGAAAAAAAATTAAAAGAACTTGTTTAAGTCGGTACTATGCTGATGTAAAACACTGTGCCATGATTTCAGTATTTTAACGATGCTATATATTTAAAAAGTGCTCAATTGATGGAAACTCTTTTGACTCGCATTATGAATATTTCATTTAAAAGTAATTCATTTGATTTCCACAAAGAAAGATGACATTCGAAAGTGGAGGCAGTTTTGGAGGCTCATTCCATTCAGAGTTCTGGTTCAGTCAAGACGTAGTAAAGATTTTAATATTGCCGTGGAAGGAATTATAAGTTGCTACTTACAATGAAGTGATTCTTTAGACAGTCTTGTGATGTAAGGACGTTACTGTACCTAATAACAAAGTGCCATGTACGACAGTACTACAGCTAAACATTGTTTGACAGTAAGCCTACCCGAATTGTGGAATATAAGATAAGTAAAAATAGCAGTTGTAACAGGGTAAGTCTGAGTTTTTATTACAACTGACCTTATATTATCATGATCAGACTTCCACAAATTAATTCACAATTTTCAGTGACACTAAACTGGCGCTTATAGTACTGAATGTAATCATTTTGATATAAATATAATAAAAAAATATCATCGTCTTCAGATCAACCGGAACGTATATCTTTCTGATGGGGATTTGCTATAATCCCTACGCTTGGGGACCACGTTGGAAGTTGTCAGTTCATGAGAAGGCGCTGCTTCCCTCCTTTCAGTATTTTTCCCTTATTCGCCTATTACGACACTCAGATTTTATATAAAAATGTTTTTTTTAATATATTCACAGAAAAATAAACTATTTAATAGATAAATTTCGCTGTTAAATTAATCTGCTCATATTTTTTTGACTTTTAACGCAAGGCCATTCCAACATGTTTTATATATACCGTAGATTTTTGTCGAGGGCTCTTCATTTCCTCGTCCTTTCCAGTTCCAAAACCTGCAAGGTCGAAACCGGCCCGGCCTTCATACGGAAGAGACGAGACCAGATGGTAGGTCTCTTTAGCAAGGGCCCGTCTTGGTGGGTAACGCCACAGTGCCATAACTGCCTCGAAACAGTAGTTTTTAAAATACTTCTGTGTTAAGATGTGAAGGGTGTAACCGCCCCAGGATCCTATACAGTTTTTTTTTTGTAAATATATTTGAAAAAACCCAAATTAATAATTTTAAAAATTAAGTAAATAAAGAAACATTAATAATAATAAAACTAACTAAACCAACCTAACTTACACTGAACTGAAATTAAACTGCACTGAAAACTGATCCTAAAACTGCTTCAACTTAACGATCGCGCTTGACTAAAAATTCTGATCCCAAATTTACAAATTACTAAAGAAGCCTAAAATAACATATTAAATATTTTTCTTTAATCTAAAATTATTGTGATTTGAAATATGGCATGTGAATCGTCTAGTATAGTGGTAGGACCTTAAGAAGTGACCTATTGTAGTAATCCATTTTCTTTTAAGGTAATTAAGAAAGAACTTGTCTAACCTAACAGATAATACTCCTAATTAATATGTACTTAACCTAACATTTAAATCTATTAAATTAAAATTTATAATTAAAATAAGAATCATAAAGATGGATCTATTATACTAGTTATTATACTATAGTATTCTTATAGTAAAATAATTGACAATCACTCAATATAACTTAGAATATTATTTGTTCATTTGATGATGTAAAGGAATATAATTTGAATGTATTATTAAATTAACGTAGACATTCTGAATTAGTGAACAGAGAATAATAGATATCTCGTAAAATATTGGAATTAGGTATTTAAGACCAATAGTAAATTATTAAGGAACCTGAAGTCTAAAACTAAGTAAATCATTGTAAGAGATGTTACATGAAACATATATTATGTTTCTAGACCATAATTCAAGGCAAAGCATAAGTGAAGTACCATTAGAGTATTAAATTGTTAAAAATTAATTAAATTGATAGAGTATTAATTCATTAAACGGCTAAATAATTTTTGTTTGGAAGTAAATAATTGTTTCTTAGAACAAAATAGAAATTACGGGAAATTGAAATGAAAATCAAATAATATATTTTACAATTAGATAAAAGAAGATATATGAATCCTAAAGTAATTTGTACAGAACCCAAATCTAATACCACGTATATAAATTATTATTGTAGAGTTTCAAATTAAAAATAGTTACCGAGAAAACCTGACATGAAATCTAGATAAAATAAGTAATATAGAATTTGGCTTAAAATAGCATGAGTATAAATAACTATAAATTAGATATGTATTGGCTTTTGTAAGGAAAACAATATGAAACTAGAATTTACTTGAATTTTGTACTCATAATAATATATTGTCATGACTCCTAAGACTTCCTGAGATTTCCTCAAAATTGCAAAACATATTAAAGCTTAACAATAAGAACCTAAGATGCATAACTGCTTATCTAGTATAGTAAGTGAATTATATTAGAAGATATTTTCTCTAAAGTACCTAACATAGTAACCTAGACCTCTAGGAAACTAAGACTAAACTATATTTTATTATGTTTTGTGAGAGACTGATAAAGGAAATATACTAAAAATGGATAATCAATGAATTTCGTAATCACATTATATTTTAGGCGACTTCAATCATTTTGAAGATCTAAATAGGAAAGGAGAGATTAAAATTAATTTAGATTATATACTATAAAATCCGTATTATGTATATCTAAACGAACTTAAATCTATCGGAAATTATAAAGGAAACTATGAGATATTGAATATTGTATTCTAAAATACAAATTGACTATTTACTTCCTCAACTTATATTCACAGCGTCATATAGTAAAATGGATATTAATATAAGATTATATTAGAGTAAGAATTGCACAAAATTGTTTGATCAAATTTGATTAAGTAAATTGAATTATTAAAATTGGTCTAATTAAAAAAAGTAGGAGAATGGACTAGACTGATAGTTCATAGATTATTTTGACTCTGACTTCGACACTATTAAATTTTGAAAGTTTAACGTTTATTGGAAGTAAACTAGCAAATAGGATTTTATAACATATTATTATTGTAAGATTTTATTATTTGATAAGTTGCAACTTTGATAATTAGATGGATCCATCGTATATTAGTTAGCAGTTTTAAGGAAAAGTTCAAATGCTGAAGTGCCAGGGACTTGCAACCCCTGGAGTACGTTTCAGAAGGCCTTCTTTACGGCGCACGACGCCAATGCTCATCGGTTCACTTAGGTAAAGCCTTCTCCTTAAATCAAATACTGCTTAACTTCCTAATTTGAACACATTATTGGATAATTCACAATATCCATATAATGAGTGTCATTGATTGATTATTTCTCAATTTACTTTTACATATTTCGTACTCGACATCATGTCTAATTAGTTAATATCATTGATATGATATCTTTCGGTTTGAAATAAAATGTTATAAGTATTGTGGTTCATTCCATATTATTTGATTTCAATGAAAATTGTGGTTATATATTTTAGGACTTACTTTGCCTAAGTTTTGTAAAATCACGTGTTTGTGATATCAAAAGTGAATTATATTTATACTCTGACTCAAGTACTCAAATATGAATATATAAAGTTTAGAGGAGTTTCTTCCCTCTGATTTTCACATGTCGAATATAACATCTTTCATCCTTACAGCAGAAAGACTTATTGAAGGTGTGGTCGCATTTGCACCAATATTCAACAATGTATCATCATGGTTGAATAGAATTTATATTTCGTATTGTTGTATACATATATACGAGGACTTATATATACCTCATTCTTGTCGTAAAAGTGTCAATCCATATTAGTTGAACAAACTTAAAGCATTCTTTATATCAACTTAAATACTTGAGTAGAATCATCATACACGTTTATCATACATGAATACTTAGACAAAATAAATTTTTCTAGAACAATATTCAGAAGACATTGGGGTAGGATTAGGACACAAAATCAATATAATTTACTATTGCAGTAGATTAGATCTGATAGATCCAAGAATAATAGTTTATACTAATTGAATAGCATATCAATCCCGTACATTTTATAATACTCAAATAATTCAATAAAACTTACTTCCATAACTTTTCTCCACATGATTTTTATGCTCCAAATATTATCGTTCTCCAAACGTTATCTTCTTATAGTTGGCTTATTTTATAATATTATTTTTTATATTTTAGATTTAAGTGAAAATTCCTCTGTAAAACAATATGAGAATTTCGATTTTTTCGATTTTTCATGTCAGTTTTGTATTCTTGACAGATCCTCTCAAAATTTTCTATGCCTCCTTCTTTTTAAACATAAAATGAGGTCACAAAATCCAGATTTAAAACATCAAAAAGGTTAGCATATACAAATATTGACTAAAAAATGTCTTACTTAGGATGAATAATTTATTTCTAATCTTTAGATTCTCAACCATATTCAATTATATTATTAGTATTTAGTGACGGAACTTCCTACTCAAGGTATGTTCCGTTACAAGGGCACTGTAGCAAGTGACATAACCGGGCGAACGGACGTATGAACTAACGTCTCGAAGTGCCGATCACAGTGCAGTGTCAAGCAGAACGAGTTAGTTGACTCTGTAACTGTAATGGAAAGACGTCCCGCTTACATGACACTAGGTACCTGTTTCTTACTTTCTACCGCCAAACAGTCATTTTCACATTAGGTACTGTGTTCCCGTTTGAAAGGTTGCCGGTGAAACTACAGGCACATGAGACTTAACAACTTTGTCTCAGCGTGATGGGCGCGGAGCAGGTCGCCTCTTGTGATGAATCGCACCTGTTATAGGTAGAGGTAGCCACGTAAAACCTTCTTCGTGCTTTTTTCATCACGGTAGCATAATAAAAATACTCTTTCATGGTCCGAATTGTGAATCGCATCTAGGACATCGAGATATAAAAGAAGATTACGGTACTCGACCAACGACGAAGGCTAACTCATCTGACAAGGTTTAACTCATACCTTGGTCGATCTATGTTTTAAAATTCAAGATTCTGCTTGACGGAGACAAATCTTAATAAAGGCGTGTTTGATGGTGAAGTTTTTGATGCTCGATATAATGTTTTTAGAAGAGATCGTTTGGACACCAACTCTTCAAAAAATGAGGGTGGCGGCGTTTTAGTAGCTGTTAAAAAAAGCTATCAAGTTATCCGTCAGGCATCTTGGGAGACCGATTTAGAGGACATATGGATCACTTTAATGTCGGATAATATTGCTTGTCTTAATATATGTGTTTGTTACTTACCTAGTTATATAAATAACATAAAATTAGAAGAATTCTACGCTAACTGCCATAGGATACTATTGAATAACTGTTGTAAAGGCAACTCTCTCTTATTGGGTGACTTTAATACGCCTGATTGTTCCATGTTTTCCCATTCTAATTCTACTGTACCTTCTGTTACTACACAAAGTAAAAGATTACAACTCTTAAATGAGTTGATTTCATTATGTAATCTTAAACAATGTAATAGCGTCGCAAATGTTAATGGAAGGATGTTGGACTTAGTTTTTTCCACTTTTGACGGTGTTACTGTTACAGAAGCACTTGCAATAAGTAAATTAGATAGGCATCACCCTGCTCTCTCAATTGAAATTAGTTCTTTGAAAATACAAAAAGGTCTTAGAAAAAGGGATAATAAGCGGTTAAACTTTTTAAAATGTGACTATCAAAGCATTAAATTTGAACTTGATTCCATTGATTGGCATGATATTCTATCCTCCACAGATATAGATCTGTGTTCTGACATATTTTACGAAAAACTGTTTGAAATTATAAAACGATATACGCCAATAATTATATCAAAGCCTTCAACTTACCCCATCTGGTACAGCAAAGCTTTAATTAAATGTAATATTGAAAAGAATAAATACCACAAATTATACAAAAAATATAATAACCCCAGAGATTACGATTCATTTTCATTACTCCGCCAAAGATTTCAAAATATGGCTCACAAATGTTATAATAAGTACCTCTCATCAATTGAAGATTCTGTTGACAAAAATATTAAACTTTTCTGGAGGTTTGTAAATAATAGAAAAGGTCATGTGTCCATACCAAATGCTATGAAATTTGGTAGCGTTTCATCGTCTTCGGGACAGGGAATTTGTGAACTTTTCTCTCATTTCTTTGGTTCAGTGTTTGAAATAGATGCTCAGAGCTCATCTTCAGTTGCTTCTGATCAAAATGTACAATACTCTAACAATTGCCTAAATAGTTCACTATCATCAATTGTAATTACGGAACATGATGTATTACTCAAAATTAACCAGTTAAACGTAAACAAGAGCGCTGGACCTGATTTACTTCCTCCATCTTTTATTAGGGCTTGCGGAAAGCAGTTATGTGTACCCTTGTGCATTATTTTTAACAAATCTCTTGCCAGTGGTATTTTCCCTAAGTGCTGGAAAGTAGCACATATCATTCCGATCTTCAAAAGTGGAGATAAATCTAAATGTGAAAATTACAGGCCAATCAGCATTTTATCTTGTTTTGCAAAATTGTTGGAATCTTTGGTGTACGGTTATTTATACAATCACATGAAACCTATGCTGTCGGATAAGCAGCATGGGTTTGTAAAAAATAGGTCAACAGTGTCTAATCTTCTTGAATATAAAAATTACCTTTGTAAAAGCTTTGCTGTAGGGGGTCAAGTTGACTCAATCTACACAGACTTCTCTAAGGCTTTCGACAAAGTCAATCACAGGTTGCTTTGTCGTAAACTCGCATCTTGTGGTATTCACGGCAGTTTGTATCGATGGATAAATTCCTATCTTAATAATCGAAGTCAACTAGTTGCTTTGAAGGGGTATCTTTCATCTCCAGTCGAGGTGACATCTGGTGTGCCTCAGGGATCCCATTTAGGACCGCTTCTTTTTATTATGTTTATTAATGACCTTGTTGAACAACTGTCATGTCAGTGCTTACTATATGCTGATGATCTGAAGATATTCAAAGTTATTTTAACCCCAAATGATTGCCAGCTATTACAAAATGATTTAGATCACGTGTTGCAATGGTGCGAGTCAAATCATATGTGCTTGAATGTCAGCAAATGCTTCATTATATCATTTTCAAGAAAGCGGAATATAATTACCTATGAATATATGATAAAAAGGCAAGTCTTAACACGCTCATATATTGCTAAAGATCTCGGCATATTGTTTGACGATAAGCTCTCATTCGTACCTCACTACCAACAGATTACTGCAAAAGCTTATCAGTTCCTTGGTTTTGTCTTAAGATCCACTAAAGATTTTAAAACGTCTCATAGTTTTCTGTACCTTTACTTTGCCCTTGTAAGAAGCACTTTAGAGTATGGAAGCACGATTTGGTCTCCGCACTATAAAATTCATTCCAATAACATAGAGCGTGTTCAGAGAAAATGTCTGAGAGTACTCTGCTATCGTCAGCATGTAGGACGATCGGATTTAAATTACGAACGAAGGTTGTTAAAATTTAATTTGCAGTCCCTTGAAACGCGTAGGAAATATTTCGACTTTTTATATCTGTATAAAATTATACATTCTGTAGTTGATTCCCCCGATCTGTTATATAATATATCCTTTAATATTAAATATAGAGCACGTACAGCCAAAGTCACTAATCTCTTTGCTCTTCAAGTCCATAAAAATAATACTTCCTACTTTAATCCTATTGTAAGAATGGCCCGTCAATATAATGACTTGTTAAAAAAGAACCCAGAATTAGATGTATTTAATCCTAGTCTAAGCAGATATGTTATAACTATAAAAGATCTTCTCCAACCTAAACCAATCAATTCAGACACAACAGCCATGTTGTGTCTGGATGATCCGTCTTATTATTAGTTCTAATTGTATATTGTGCCAGTTTAAGATTGCCAATCTGCAAATGTTAGTTTGTTTTGTGGATTGGTACTTTCTTTTACATCGTCTCGGAATTTATCTTACCTTTCTGTATACACATATGTTGAATTACAATCCAGTTCATAATTTGTATAACATTTGTATTTTAGATAAGAAAATTGATTGTAATTTGTTTTGTGTATCTAAAATAAATAAATAAATAAATAAATAGATTCTAAACTAATGTCCCTTGCCAAAGTGATGAGATAATAGGCCAAAAACTTATTAGTCGAGCCACTTAAAATAGTTTTATTTGATTATAAACCACAAAAACTTTGAAGCTGGAAATCATATGCATACCTACCTACTCTATGTTACTGAATGTAGGCGGTAATCTATCTGTAAGTGACATAATGTGTTTACGGTGCGTATGATGCAGTAATGAACTTCAGAAAATTGTTTTTTTATGCATTAAGAGAGACGAGCAGTGTCGTCTGTGTTCATCGCCAACCTTTATTATAAGGCCCGTCTTGGGGGACTGCCTAATGTTTAGAACGACCTGGCCTTGTTTCAAAATTTGGGCATTTTATGCTACAAATTCTTCACAAGTGTGTTGAAAAACGTCGTATGATACACGTGTGTATTGATGATTACCGTCCTCGACTCTCTTAAGTACCCTCACCTAACGGCTCAGGTACGTTACCCTGTACAATGCTTATTGTACCAACAGTTAATGATCGAATGATGTAGCTGGTAGTAATATTTACTGAATATGTGCTCTTCTGGCTGATATAATAAATAACAAATAATAATAAAAACATAGAGACAAATTATGTTTGCTCATACAAGAAACATTTTAACAGCTTCACGATAGGGTAAAAAGTACTATCACAAAAAAAAATCACAGAAGCGTTATGTAAACAAAGCGTTAATAAATAATATAGGTACTAAGCATATGTACCATATGGAACTATTGTTTACGAGTCCTTGGCAAGGGTTTATCTTGTTTCCTAGTGACCAGTGGTTTTCAACCCTCAAAACTCATAAAAATCCGAAGATGTCCGACCTGCTGCGAATCCGTCCGATCTCCAAACTCAGAAAACTCCAAAGGTTTCGGCCGGTTTTATTGGCATGCCTATTTGCTGAGACCGCACTTATTTTTTATGAATGGAAATAAATATTTTTTCCGGGATTTAGAGGCCATGATCAAGGACCAGACGGGCTTTTTGAATAGTTTATGGGGTATTTATATGCGATCGACGACGGGGATATTCAGTTTTCGGCTTTTGTTACAAGCTTTTGTGATGATTGGTTTTATAGTGAGGAAGGAATATAGTGAAGTGTCTCATTCATTGCTAAGGCTAAAGCTAAATATATCGGACATATTTTATCTTATAGATTTACTTGGTTTGTAAATGTTCTGTAGTGATTTCAACCGACTACTTATACAATATTAAAAAATATCTGAACCAAAAACTGGAACCGACTTCAAAAATCAAATTAACTTGTTGAAGTCGGTAGCATGATAGTTGAAAAGTAGGTAAAGTAGGTACCCATTATCACAATATTGTAACATCTTCGACAAGTTATTTCACACTTTTGAGTGTTGAAGTCAGTTCCATTTTTAGGTTAAATTATTTTTCACTCTTTCACTGTTTTTTCAGTCTCTTTGTGTGACCCTTGCTGCTTACGGGATCTATTGTCATTCACTGTCAACGACTATATCATGAAAATATTTTTCAGTGTTTGGAGCTCAATAACGGCTTGACCGATTTTGATGAAGTTTAAATGGAACCCAACGACACGCATCAAATTTCAAATAAAAAAAAATTATCAAAATCGGTTCACCCAGTAAAAATTTCTGAGGCAACAAACATAGAATTGAGAACCTCCTTCTTTACTGAAGTCGTTTAAAAATACATAGTTTTAAATAAGAATGTTGGACGGATCGCAACAACAACTGCTGGATGTTGCAGGCTATATCATAGCACATACGACTAAATTACTAATAATACATTCGTACAAAACATAACTCTAAATATCTGACCAAGAGAGACACATAAAATATTTTCATTGATATGCCTAGAAATTGTATGTACAAGCTCTAAAACGGCAAGATAAATAATCCGGCCAAGCTGAAAGATATCACTTTTATTATTTATTTATCTTGCTGTTTTAGAACTTGTACAGTATCTTCGAATATGTAACTAACAAACAGTTTACCGCTTGTTTACATATTTTACTATAGTGTAAAAACAAAAAAGGTAAAAAAAAAACCAGGTTCTTGCACAGGGATCCCTCGTAATTCATAACCGTTCCAAAAAAGATAAAGGTTTTCAAGTCTTCAATTAATTAACTGAAACACTACTTTTTGAGTACTTTAAGTGATTACTATTTTTAGCGTTAATTGTGTAAATAAATAATTGCCAATAAGTTGCTTGTGTGCTTTAAAACTTAATGTTAAATGTGATGATATATAAATGGTACCAACGTTTCTATAGACACCTTATTATTAAATTGTTATAAAAATGACTAAATCGAAAATATATAAAGAAAACAACATCTTCAAATACTGAAAAGTAAGAAGTAACTCGATAAAGTGAGTACCATGCTAAATCAAAACACTCTGATCTCATTCCAACTTCCACAAGTAAATATTAACGTTTCAGAGATGGTTTGTTGGTTTGTTTAGACTGTTTTTTCATTTTTGTGATGCTTACAAGATTGACAGACTCTCCTACAATTATATCTATAAATAGGATAGTTGGTAAATACTTTTTTAGCTCACTGGATGTAATAATATATATACTAATAACTTAAAGACTACCTATATTGATACAATTTAAATGAAATTTACTTGAAGTATATTAATCAACAAAAAATCATCAACATTGGATTATTTAATATAAAGTTACTCGTGGCCATATATTAAAAAATATATAACATTTGGCTTTTTTTTAATCGTCTCTACTATAGTTATTATCTATTATAATATTCTGTGAATTTGCCAAATGTTTTTTATATATTTATTTTAAAACAGAATAGTTTATTATATAATATAAAGTCGGACTATGAAAAATGTGAGCTGAAAGTTTTTTAATCCGCATAGCACAGATTTCAACATATACTTTTCAGTGTTGAAAGTCGGTTCTGTTTTTACTTGACAATGTGTTTTTATTATATTTGTTGGGCTATCCACCACAATAACCTCTGTGAAAATTTCAATTTCCTGTTCCCTTCAACGGCATTACAATTCAGGGTAAACTTTAAAAATAGATACTTATGTATATAATATACTTATTCTTGTTCTATTTGGGGGCGATAAGTCCTGCACTGACGTCCCGCTTGGGATGTTTTGTGCATTTCCCCCGCCAGCTTCTACCCAAGCCATCCCAACTCCTTGATGTAGCGTAGAAGGACTCTGGGTAGCTGGCATAGCTGCTCCAGTGGCGTATGTGGTGGTGGTAAGGATTTCATTGGTGAGAATGGCTCACGTAGTCCCGTTTCAACACTTATTTGTTCTGTGGCTTCACAGTGCAACAGCACGTGCTTCACGGTCTCTTCTTCACGCATACAGCCTCTACATAGAGGCTACTTTCTGCATGTCTGTTGCTCCAGTTTTATGCAGAAAGTAGTTCAGGCTACAGTGACCCGTAAATAGACCTACAACAAGGCGCAATTGTTCCCGCTGTAGCTTTAGCAGGTTATTTGTCAGCTTCTTGTTTAGAGTTGGAAACATGGCCTTTGCATGTTTACAGTCTTCTAACTTATCCCACAGGTCTTATTGTTCTCTCTCGGTGTGACGACGCAAAAGTTCTCGTATTTCCATTGCTGATGACTTGCAAAGGCTCTTTGCGTCATCACATACCTGTTCTTTTGCCCCGTTCTTTGGCTAGAGTATCTGCCATGGTGTTACCCGGGAACATGTTATGTCCTTTCGTCCATGTTATAATTACTTTGTAATTTTTGATAGTTTTTGTGGGGCAGCATGGCACTCAGCAATAACTCTAGACCTGGTTACTGGTTTTCTGAGTGCATATATTACTGCCGCACTGTCCGTAGTGAAAAGTAGGAATTTATCCTCATGCTCACTTTCTAAATTGGGTGTTATTTCTACACGTAATATTGCCCTCGCAGCTAGCAGTAGGCCAATTGCCTGTGATTGCATTACTGTTGTCGTCTTATACAGTCCTTTTGAGCCGAAGATTCCAAGTTCCGGTGAGTAGTAGCCAATATACTTATATATCTATAAGAATACTGTACATATATAAAAATCATAGTCTTAAATGAATTTATAGCAGCTATTTAGACCACAATCTGACCTCATGGAAAGTGAGATGAGGTCGAAGATAACAAGATTAACCTGAAATGGAAACTGGTCCTCAGCGACAGCGCCTAACGGTGTGTTCTGACTACTTGTATGCTCATGTACTGTAACAGCTGGATTGTCTACTGCTGAACACAGCGTTTGTTTCTGCTTAAACTATTTTTAAGGTGCTTCAATAAAGTGTATATCTATCTATCTATCTAGCGTCCCCTATTAAGGGGGTATTTGTGATAATCACCATGCTTGGCAGTTGTCTTGGGAATCGCAGTTTAAAATGTCAGTTCCTAAGAAAGCGCTGCTGCCCACCTTCTAGTATTTTACCTCTAGTCGCCTATTACGACACCCACAGGAAAAGATGGGGGGTGACATTCCAGTCCGGCACCCATGGACTCATGTAACCATTTCAAATTAACACCTAATGATAATAGTAAATCAATTACAAATTACATTATGTGACTTATTTAGGTCACACGCGTCACAAAGTAGGTGGAAATGAGCTACATCAACGATTCTATTACATGAGTAATGTTATTCACACCTACTCAAATTACGTCACTCGCTCTCTGGTAATACGTTTTACGTCCATCAAACGCCATCTCGCGGTAAAATAAAACGGAATTATTCACTGAGTGTTGCTCTTATAGCTCTTGATGAGTTAATTTGGATAGATTCGTTACCGCGCACTGCTGTAGTATTGGCGTATTGAGTCTAATGGACCTAGAATTCGATCAAATTCATTTTGCTGCGAATTTGTGGCGACATCGACAGCGAAACGATCAAAAAGAATGTTTTGCGCTGATGAGAAGCTATTGTCTGTTCTTACGAAATACTGCTCGTCATTCGATGCTTTTTATATTGTTACTAGCGGCCCGCCCCAGCTTCGCACGGGTAATTGCGACTATAAATTAAGATGTATTATATATAAGATGATTAGCTATGCTATCTTTTAATTTGGATCGAATTACACACAGTGTGCAAATTAAATTTAAAATCTGTTCAGCAGTTTAGGAGTCCATCGCGGACAAACAACGGGACACGTAATTTTTTTAATATACGGATATTATATTTTTTAATAAAAATACAACGTATTATAAATATCTCTGCTCCACCGATTTATGTGGCATAATTATAGTCTACTACGCAGTCGTGCTTTTTGTATACTTTACCGCAATAGTGTTTTAAATAGAAAAAAACAACGTTTCCACACTTCTCACCAAGGTGATTGTAGTTTGTTTTGTTCGTTTTTCATATAAAAACAAATCAAAGAGTTTTTACCTACTGAAGTATAACTTTAGAAGATTTAATTATTTACCTTTTTAATAAGATTAGTATTGCTATCAAAGAGATCAAGATATTTTATTATTAACCGACTTCCAAAAAAGGAGGAGGTTCTCAATCCGTCTGTTTTTTTTTTATGTTTGTTACCTCAGAACTCTTGACTGGGTGAACCGATTTTGAAAATTCTTTTTTGTTTGGAAGCTGATGCTTGTCGTTTGGTCCCATTTTAAATTTCATTAAAATCGGTCAAGCCGTTTTTGAGTTACGCTCCAATAACTGAAAAATATTCACCTATCTTGATGATGTAGTCGTTGTCAATGAATGAGAATCGATCCCGTAAGTAGCAAGGGTCACTAAAAAGAGTGAAAAAAATTTTTTTACCAAAAAATGGAACCGACTTCAACACCCAAAAGTGTTGTGAAATAACTTAATTTCGATACGTAAAAATTTTTTTCGTATCGAAATTTTCGTATTTATTTCTCGCAAGTGTGTTGAAAAACGTCGTATGAAACTCGTGCGCATTATTTATTACAATCTCTACTCCATTTAGGCGTCTCGATTGTAAACAACTTCGCGCACTTGTTGCATAATGTACCTACTACTTCTAATCACTTGCGCGTAAAGGGTCTATTGCGTAGTTAAGTCTACGAGATCTGTAATCTGTATTGAAATGTATTTCTTACAACCTGTGCTCTTTAGTTTTGGTAACCTTGGAGAGCTTACAAGTCGCGCATTTGAATTCCGCTCCGTATTTTCCTTTTTTTCTAGTTTTTTTATACAACTGAACTAGAATAGAATAGAATAGAATAGACAACTCTTTATTGTTACACCACATTTAAAATATTAAAGTTTACATCATAAGATTTAATTAAATAATACACATATATACATATATATATATATATATATACACATATATACATATCAACATACATAAATAGATAATGATATACATACATAAATAAATCATATAAAATACATATCATAATATTATCCCATATTATCCAAAATTAATTGGACAAATATAACTATTTTACTTGATCCTTGGACATTCTGAGAGTTGGTGCTTGTCTTATAGATACAGGAAGAGAATTCCATAAGCGAGCAGCCTGAATAGTGAAAGATTTGCTATAAAACGAACTCGTATGAGGATGGATTTCAAGTGTAAGATTTTCTGATGACCTTAAAGTGTACGAAGAACAGTGAAGGAAATCAAAACGTTCCTTGAGATAGCGTGGGGATGTAGGATTAAACAATATATTGTAAAGGAGACTGAGAATATGAGCATTCCGGCGAAAACGTATAGTCAGCCAATTGAGCTTAGAACGAAACTGAGAGACGTGATCATATTTGCGTAAACCAAATATGAATCTAATACAAACATTTTGAAGACGCTCAAGTTTATCTAGCTGTTCCTCCGTGAGATCGAGATAGCAGGCATCAGCGTAGTCAAGAATTGGAATAATAGAGATTGAGCTAATGCAATTTTAGTGGCTGTTGGAAGAAAGTTGCGCAACCTTTTTAAGGATCCTGCTGCGGCAAATAGCTTGCGACTGGTAATTTGTAACTGTTGATCCCACCTCATATAGCGATCCATTGTTATTCCAAGATCCTTTACAGAGCTACTAAAGGGAATAGCAATACCACCAAAGAAAACTTGAGGAAGTAATACCCAGTCAATTGTTGACATTAATCTTGAGCTACCAATAACTATTGTTTGTGTCTTTATGGGATTTACTTTTAACCCAAAAGAATTGCTCCATTTAGCTATGCGATCAAGATCAGCATTAACAATCTGAATGGCTTTAGATAGTTTATTCACTGGAGCCTTAGAATAAATCTGTAGATCGTCTGCATATAGGTGGTAGGAAGAAGTGAGGTTGTGAGAGATCGAATTAATAAACAAAGCAAACAATAAAGGAGATAAGAAGCCACCTTGCGGGACGCCTGCAGTCGTGCTACACCACAAAGAGTATTTATCTTCAAGGCGAACACGCTGCCTGCGCCCGTACAGATAACTGTGAAACCAATCAACTACCGTTGGAGAAATGTTAATAGAGCGAAGGAGAGCAAGAAGAATGTCAAAATTCACAGTGTTGAAGGCGTTGCTAAAATCTAAAAGAGTTAATACAGTAACTTCGCCGTTGTCCATTCCTAGACGGATATCATCAGTAATTTTGATGAGAGTAGTTACAGTGCTATGCCCAGGTCGAAAGCCAGATTGAAAAGGGTTTAAAAGTTTGTTACTAGTTAAGAATTTGCTAATTTGGTTGTAGATAAGACGCTCGAGCACTTTTGACAGGAATGGAAGGATTGAAATGGGTCGATAATCGGAATAAGATTTAGGGTTTGATTTTTTAGGCAAGGGAATAATTTGAGCGTCTTTCCAGATTGAGGGAAATACTCCATCAGAGACAGAGTTATTAAAAATGTGACAGAGAACAGGAAGTTTAAGATCTAGGATGGGCATTACCATGTTACGACTTATGCCGTCAACACCAACAGCCTTGGAAGTGATTGAAATTACGCTCTTCTTAACATCGCAAGCAGATAGTTGATTAAAAATAAATGGCGAATGGTCGGGAGTCGGTAAAGTTGAAAGGTAACGTAGGGTATTGTTTGTATCTGAGATGTTAATATCAGACAGCGAAGAGAAATGTTGGTTTAGAGAATTGATATTTAAATCATTTGGAATTGATTCTTGTCGTGATTTACCTATTCCCAATGACCTGAGAAATTTCCATACTTTGGCAGGGTCCTCATTAGCGACAGATTTGTGAACATGGTGGCGTAAAGCATCCCTACACACCATATTGCAGCGATTGCGAGATTTCACATACACAGCTTTATTTTCATCACAAGGTCTACGCTTGTATTTACTTTTAGTGACTAATTTTTAAGGAATTAACACTTTTATATCATTGGTTAACCATGGAGCTGGAAGGTGCTTTAATTTTATAGCTCGAAGAGGGGCATGCTTATCATACAACTGTGTTAATAAGGAGTTGAATATAGCAACTTGGTCATTCACAGTCACTGCATCATATACCGGAGACCAGTCGACTAAATGGGCATCATTAAGAAATGCTACCTGGTCCATGCCACTAAAATTGCGCTGAAGTATGATTTTAGGTTTAGCTTTCGGAGGACGAATTTTGTAAGATAGGAATATCAGATCATGATACGAAAAGGCATCGGCGGAACATTGACCGTGCTTTGCAACATGCTGGGTGGATGATACTATAATCAAGTCGAGAAGTGAAGGAGTGTAGTTAGGGGAGTGATGAGTAGCATTTAGAGGTAGAATATGCATGTTGCAGGAATTAATGACAGCTTCCAGTGAGATAGTACGACAATCACGTTTGAGAAGACAGGTGTTGAAATCACCCATGATAATGGTATGGATATATGAAGGGGTAAGATCTTCAAGGATCTGTTCAAATGATGAGAAGTAATTATTACAAGAAGAGTTGCTATAATAGGCTCCGAGTAAGATTTTATTATGTGAAAGAAGAACCTCCACAAAAAGATGCTCACCAGCATTTGATATAGGCGGTTGGGATGAGGTACTGACTACTGAGAAAGGAATGTGTGATCTAAGATAAATAGCCACCCCACCACCACGGCTGTCACTACGATCATTTCGGATTAGGTTAAAGCCGGGCAAGGAATACGATAAAGACGGTAAGCACGGCTTGAACCATGTCTCGGAGATTATTATGGCGTGAATATTTTTGTGATCTAGAGATGCCTGCATATCGGGATAATGTGCCGGAATACTTTGCGCGTTAATATGAATCACGTTAAAATTCTTCGGTACATCAGAAAACTGTGCGTCGAGAGTATCGTTAAGCGTTGGAATGCTTTCGAAACTCTGGTCACTAAGAGAACTGTTAGAAGACAATGACAAATACTCTTCACTATCACTATTATCCGCATTTTTAAATAAGTTTAACATATTTCTTAATATGAGATATATATATTACAATATAATATACTAATAAATATATTTATATATACTAAATATATACTTACAAATAATAATATATTAATATATAAAAGAGGTTTTTTTATAACTCTCCACCTGCCAGTTGGGTATCAGTAGGTCAAACAATACATTAAAAAACACGCACAATACACACGGATACAAATATTTGTTTTTACCCAGAGAAGAAAAAATGAATAAAAACACCAAAACATAGACACAAACTAACCACATCAAATATATGCATATAATAAATTTAAGACAATATGAGCTATATAATATGGTCATTTTGCCACCAGGTTTGAACAGAATAAGCTGGTGTGATAAACTCTATGGTTTGATGTGAAGTAAAAAAACTTCAACGTCAAAACAAATGTCAAAACTGTCTTGATTGATACGAGAGGTAGTAAAGTAAAATTATTTAAGATGTAAAAAAGACAAAAGCTTTAAATTAATTACCTACTTACAGTGCGTAAAATTACAAGACATACATAGAGGGTACGAACAAACCATGTTGTAAACAAACTTATTTAATAATTATACCCTCAAGAAGAGATTGAAGCATTCATGTCAACGCTTTTTAGAAGCGGCTCGTCTCGGCTTGGCTGTAGCTATCGACTCCTTGGGAGCATCATGCACTGGAATCGGCGCTTCCGTTCCACCAATCTTATCGAGCTCTGCAAGAGAGCTGATACGATGTCGTATTCCGTCAGCACCCGATATGAACACGAATCCATCTTTCGTCCAACATTTGCCAATGCCATATCTTTGGCGAGCCACCATAAATGTTTGATGCCGTGTTTTAGTTAAAAACTCAGATAGAGTTAAATCGGATCCTTTTAAACCATAACTTGTTTCTAATCTCCAACGTACGCAATTTGAACAGTATCGGTCTGGGCTTATCAGGAGTGAGTGACCCATTCGGTGACAACGGCTGATATCCTCGACAGTAACACTTAACTTCGTGTGAGTTGCCACGGCCCTCGCTACCACTAATGCAGTATCTTCATCCTTGGATTCCACAAGGCCATGTAGCAGCAGGATCTTACGATGCCTAGCAATTCCATAGAATCCTGCTGTTGAACAAGCATGGCCACCTGGTCTTGAAGACATTGAATAGCTGTCATAATAAAGGAGCGGAATGCAGTAAAGTCTGATGCCAAGTTGTTTATATTGGCTGAAGGAGTAGCAACTTGAAGCTCACCTTCATAAGCATCCATCCGCTGCATAAATAACTGCTGAAGTTGGGCCATTGACTGTTGTACTGCCTCCATGTTGAAATAAAAGTGTGTGCAATCAATACCAGTATATTAAACTCAGTTTAATTTTGTGTGAAGTGACTGTATGATAAGGATAACACCCACTGGCAGGTATTTTGTACTAGATTTTAATTATACATTAAATTTAGACATTAAGGAGATTAACTTATTATTTTGAAATAAATTTACTCAGACAAAATTTGATAGATGTTTTACACTCTCCTACTCGCGCAGAAAAAAAAACTACTTTCTTAGTCAATTTTCAAGCAGTACGGAGTAACTTAAATTGAAATTGTTTTATTGCCTGTTAATGAACGTTTTACCTACGAGATTTAGATAATTGTTGCGTGATTAATATTTACTGTCATCTTCTGAAACTACGTTAGAGCCATGGTTATCCATATCAATTAGAGCCATGGTTATCCATATCAATTAGGTCCATGAGGCTATTACTGAGGTCTTTAATTTCTGTCTAATTAATTTTTTTTCATGATATCGGTTTTCATAATTATACAAATTTATTATATCTGTATGTATAAATAGTTAAGAGCAGCTGTCAAATGTAGTTCCATATCGGCAAACTAGATGTCGCTGCTAAGATCTTACAAATTCCTAGATCGCAGTGACGAGATTCTCCGCACGTTTAAGGTGTAATCGTGTTGGCGGGTTTTTTAAATAAATTGGTTTAGAGTGGCACTCAGGTGTTTCATTTGATAACCGCCTCACTCAGTAAAGCATTCTTAGGTTCTTTTGAGCACCTAATAATTACGTGTTCACTGTATTATATTTATATAATTTACATAATTATATAAATAATTAATATAATACAAATAATTTAAATAATTATACAAATTAAAGATTTTGGTAAATAATACGAGCTAGGCGAGGTAAATAACTCACGTGAATCAGTCAGATAGCTCCGACTATAGTTTCAACCACATTCGGTGGCCTTTTTCAAGGAGAACTTGGTACGCCCGCGTTGACGTCTCGCTTATCAAGGTACTAGTTTATTTAAATTTATAAAACCACGTAAGTTTTTATAATAATGAGATCTAAAGTAAATCAAGTTTAATTTAGCGAATCTACTTTTTGCCATCTATGACGTCTTTTTTAAGGCATTTGTTACGCAAAAATTCCGCCGAATTCATTTTACGACAGCCATAATCATAACCGCGAAAGCATAAGGAGAATGTATAAAAAGAATTAAATGTTTCTTGTAACCCACTTCTACACCGCCGCAGGACGAAGTATGTTTATAATTATATTATTTTAGTCGCGTGAATGTGAATTTGTTAGCGAAAGGCGATGGTACTCAAATGAGTGCAGATACAAGAGAGTGAAGAAAACTACTTACATATTATGACGACCCCCCTTAGCCTGGGATCAGGCAGGAATAAGAATATTGTTAATTCTACCTTCATAAGCTATCAGCTTTATAGTCGCCGTCTACAAATCGGTAATTAGTTTTCCAATTTAATTCTTGAAAGTGTGCAGTAAAGTCTAAAACGTGTTAAATAATTAACCCAAAGTTGATATAGTTAATATAAGATAGTTGCGTCTCACTCAGGGAGCAAAATTGCATTTTGCTCAATGATTTCAGGCAGCAAAACCTACATGTGTGAGCTACTGAAGTGAAAAGTATTTCGTTTTCTTTCAAAGGTAACCTTTTAGTAACAAAAGAACTAATTGATATTTGATTTAGCGTAAGCGTTAAGACTAAAACGACTCAATAATTAACATTGTTTAGTATATTTTGGAGCTTGTAATAGTGATTGAAGAAGATTAGAGTCTCATTTTGGGTATGATTCGTACTTGTTATATTAAATTAGCTTAATATAACATTTTTACACCCGACAGCAAAATACTTTTTTTGCTTGAAAATTACATCATATTTTTGTTTTTTTTTTGTTTTCTTTGTTGTTTTCCATAATGTATCCGTCATTTTTGTTTTATTAATTGCGGACATCGATAGCGGACCGTCCACAGTTGGTTTCTAGTAAAAAGGTGGAATAGTGAATATTTGTTTGGTAATATTACTGAAAATTTCGTCATTTTTGATAATATTAATTTTATTTACAAATTTTGTCGCTATTTTCTAACTTCAATACACACGGGCCGCCATCATAGATCGTTTCCGTTTGTTGGAGCGCTGAACGAGAATAATAAAATTATGTATAGCATATTATAAGTATTCTGCTAAAGCTTTGTAAATGTAAACAAATATACAAAATTTTCCATATACTAAAATTAGCTTATACCTTAGGTATACTCGAAATATTAGAAACACTCCTTACATTCGAAAATTAACAAAGTTAACTCCACGATGTACTATAGCGTGTAATACATATTCAACTTTGCGTCTCCGGTAGCGCACCAATACTAAACAATAAAATTAACAAAGTTAAATCTACGATGTGTGTGTGTGTGTGTAAGAGAGAAAGTGTGTGTGTTTCAAAGAGTGAGTATGTGTGTGTGAGGGTGTGTTAGTGAACGAGAGTTAGTCAGTCAGTGACTGAGTGAGTGAGTGTGAGGGAGTTGCGAGTGTAAGTGCGTGTGTGTGTCAGTGTGAGTAAGTGTGAGCGAGAGTGAGTGTGAGTGAGAGTAAGCGAGTGTCAGTGTGTTCGAGTTTGAGCGAGTTTGAACGAGTGTGAGCGAGTGTAAGAGAGTGAGAGTGGGTGTTAGTGTGAGTGAGGGTGTGTGAGTAAGTGTGAGTGATAACGAACACATAATATGTTACCAAGTAAGTGACAGTCTGTCTTTAATGGTGATAAAGTTCTTTAAACCGAAACCGAAAATATGAAGTATTTTTTATATAAAATATGGAAAAAGTAGAGTGTTTTACACGGATGTAATCGTTGATTCACATTTGAACTATAGTCGCATTCATTTTAAAAAAGTACTAGGTACTCTTGTTATTTTTATTAATATATATTATAGAAAAACAGCGATTTTTCTTTTTCTTTATATTTGCAGTGAAAATTGGAGTGTTCAACACCGAAGAAAGTCATCAATTTCTATTTCGACTATAGCTGCCCGTTAATATTTCTAACATTTTTTTTTACTTTAAACACAAATCGTTCTAACCTCTCAATTAATTTGAAATAGGTGCTACTCATATTATTGTTATTAATATTTTAGAAACTACTATTTTTACTTCCATTAAATTTGAAATGAAAAGTAGCGTGTTTAACAGGGGTGAAAGTCATTAATTCTTATTTGGACTAAAGCAGACTATAGCTAAATGTCTCGTTTGGAGATCGATTCCTTTCGACTTGTGTATTGCAATCTACTCGTACTATTGAATTATACTAAATGAAAGAAGAAAATAAAACAACTTACAGAACCTCCTCCTTCTTTTGAAGTCGGTTAAAACACACTTATATTGACTGATCTGAATTGAATTAAACTATTTCTACCCGCTTTTAGGTGGAGTCAGTACAAAATGTTTTGCGCCAACAACCAAAATATGACTTTGACTTTTAGTAATGCTGGTATATTCTGGTTTGAAGAGTATGGGAACCGGTTAAATTACATTATGAGACTTAAAAACTTTATGTCTCAGGTGATGAGTGCAGTGCAGTTTATCACTGTTATAGGTAGAAATGAATAGAAATACATCTGTTATAGGTAGAATTTGCCGCTAGACCATCATGCTTGTTATTTTTGACTGGCCGCCTGTTTAACTGCCTCTTATAGATCTCCATCAATATTATTATCGCTTCCTTGCTGTAACTAAGCTAACCGTAACTGCCTAATTTAAGCAGCTAGATCAAGAATCTAAGCAAATTTATTTTTAACGAATGCAAATGTCGCTTTCAGGAGTCAGGCACCTGGCTTTTAGGTAACAGTTCTTTGGAATCATGTTTGCCTGGTACTTTTTAGCCATTTGGATATTGTTGCACCTACTAATTAAATGGCTAGCCACAAAAGCAACATTGCAATGCGTGTTCCTTATCTGTGGCCCTTATGGATAAGGTCAGAGTCACTCAACGCGCTTTGGAGACAGCTATGCTCGGAGTTTCTTTGCGCGATAAAATCCGGAACGTGTATATTCGCCGAAGAGCCAAAGTCACCGACATAGCTCTCAGAATATGCAAGATGTAGTGGCAATGGGCGGGCCACATTGCTCGACGAACCTATAACCGTTGGGGAAGAAAGGTTCTCGAGTGGTCCACACTACACCGGAAGACGTGGAGTTGGTAGGCCCCCCACTAGGTGGACTGACGAGATCATTGAAGTTAAAGTAAGCCTGTATCTTCAACCACATCATCGCTTACCATCAGGTCAGAGGCTAGCCCTCAGAAATAATTAATAATAAAACTATAATTGCATAATTATTTATTAATAGCTTGAAGCGCCACCTTTACATAACCAATAAATTACAAAATTGCAATGAAGCAAAAATTATAATAATGAGCGGAATTCGAACTCAAGCCATTGACTCCTATACCAAGGTTATGCTCTTACCACGAAGCCAACACGACCCATGAGCATATTTTGTGCTCTAAATCATAATTTATTTATGATCTGATAATAGTCTATTAAAGAGGTGTTTGTACAACTTCCTGGCCTCCCGTTGGTAAATAGTTCACGTAGATCCCCGTAAATCGCGTAGATTGAACTTTGCGGGATTTCTATGAGCGCGTACGTGTGCGTTATCTCACGGACTGCGTGGTTACGTCACGTCACGGTTCCGTTACGTCGCATTAGTTGGGAAGATGGGAAAGTGCCTAATCAGGTTGAGGTAGATAGTTTTGCGGCATCTATATGTATCTCGTAGTAATTGCAAAGATTATGTTAAAGTTGTTTTTTTTTTTTTTTTTTTTTTTTTATGCCTGATAGGTTAGCCTTTGACCACTATCTCACCTGATGGTAAGTGATGATGTGGTCGAAGATGTTGTACAGGCTAACCTAGAATTACTGGCTCTCAAGGACAGCTGCCGGAACACACCGTTAGGTGCTTGGCGACAGATTTTCAACTTTAGGGTGGTAGCTAGCCAGGCGGGCATTGGCAAAGTGCCCTACCACCATGCTGTAACGACTGCCATCCTAAGACAACAACCGGGACCGACGGCTTAACGTGCCCTCCGAAGCACGGAAGCGCTCAGTAGTAATGTCACCAGCGGTCACCCATCCAACTCCTGACCGCGGCGGACGTTGCTTAACTTTGCTGATCGATTCAGAATGGCCAAACTAACTTCGCTATGAGCGCTTCATGGTTTGTATGAATGGGAAACTTCACGGCTGCAAATGGGATCTGTACATATGTTATTGTTTTTGGTCATCTAATAACAATTTAATGTGAAGAATCTTAATATGTTTGATTATCTCATTCGGTAATATTCTAATTATGAAATGAAATACAGACTTTTATTGGCATATTTTATTTACATACTTCTTTAAGAATATTAAAAATTAAATGATAGTATTATTCTTAGTAATTAAACAACTTTAAACGGTTTAAATCGCGTATATTTGTCATTATTTTTGTCCCGACGTTTCAAACACTTTGCAGTGATCGTGGTCACGGGGTGACTAATTGGTTTTATTTGTCACATGAGTTATGAAGAAATTATTTGGTCTACCGTCAGAAATTTTTATATTAATCATAACGTTCCCTATTCACGCAGTATTCGCTCACGGTGTCCAGAGGTCTTGCAGATTTGTGTCGGCCATGAGATTTAATTAATTTAATAACAGGATCCCAAGCAGGTGGTACTTGCCAACCATCATCTCTATTGAAATTTGGGTACTTTTTGATTTCAATAGCCTCGCGTAACATTCTTGGCATAAACCGGGTCTCTCTGGCAAGGATTTGTGGGTTGTCGAACCGAATGTAGTGATTGGGTTTGTCCTGGGCATGTTCACAAACCGCAGACTTGGTCGAGCGTCTGTTCTTCATGTCAGCAATGTGTTCTTTTACCCGGATACCAACGCTCCTCTTTGTTTGCCCAATGTATGACAGCCCACATTCACAATCAAGTTTGTAAACACCTGCATCTTGTAGGGGAATATTGCACTTAACAGGTCTTAAAAATTGGTTGATCTTCTTATGCGGCTTGAAGTAAGTTTTTATTGAAGCTCGTCTTAAGATATTACCAATTTTGTCCGTGACACCCTTGATGTAAGGTAAGATGGCAGGTTGTCGCTCAACTGTGGAAGGCTTGGGCCGGTTTCTGTGACGCATACGTGGGAGCTTGTGATTATTGCTTCGCAGTACTTGTTTTACATACTGAAGCTCCTCCTTGAGATGGTCAGTGTCGCAGATGCCATGTGCTCTCTGTAACAAAGATTTGCCTACGGTAGCCAACTGACATGGATGGTGATGGGAGTTACCATTGAGATATTTATCTGTATGGGTGGGTTTCCTATACACTGTATGACTTAGGGAGTTGTCAGGATTCCTGATGACTAAAACATCAAGAAAAGCTAAGCATTTATTGACCTCAGGCTCCATCGTAAATTGAATTTTGTTATGTAAAGAGTTTAGATGGTTAAGAAATGCAGAAACTTTATTACTGGGGAGGATGGTAAAAGTATCATCTACGTACCGTTTATAGATCTTCGGCATAGCCACAGCTGTGGAAAGAGCTCTCTCCTCGAAGTCCTCCATGAAAATATCGGCAACAACGGGGGAGACTGGAGAGCCCATAGCTACACCATCAATCTGTATGTAGAACTTATTTTCCCAGAATAGATAGCCAGATGTTAGGCAATGTTCCAGTAATTCTGCATATTCCATGGGAAGGTCATTCTCACTAAGTCTTTTCTTGACAATTTCAATGCAATCATGTACAGGTAGGCTGGTGAATAACGACTGTACATCAAAGCTGACCATAACTTCATCATCAGTCAGTTGTAGATTTTTCATTTGACTGACAAAGTGGTAAGAATCCTTGACATGCGCACTAGTTTGACCGCGAAGTGGAGACAGTATCTTAGCAAGGTGTTGAGCTAGTTTGTATGTTGGCGAGTCAATTTGGCTTACGATTGGGCGCAAAGGAACGTCTGTCTTGTGTATTTTTGGTAATCCATACAGTTTTGGTGGTTTCACACACGAAGGTACCAGTGCCGTGACGTCTAACCCAAGAGTATCGGAGTATTTACAAATTATTTCCTTAGTTTTTGTTACCATTTTAGCTGTTGGATCGCTTTTTACTGGTTTATATGTGCTTTCGTCCGACAAAAGTTCTTTTATTTTTAGGTTATAATCCGACGTATCCATGATCACAGTGGAATTACCTTTATCTGCTCGAATAATGGTTATGTCTTGGTTCTTGCGTAGGTTGGTAAGTTCAAGATATTGTTCACGAGGTAGATTCGGTGTGGGCGCTTTACTTCGACGCAAAACAGCAGAGATATCTTGGCGTAACGCTTCCAAATCTTCCTTTTTTATACTGTTTTTGGCAAGACAATGTTCCACAGAGCAGATTATCTCTTCAAAAGGCACTGATCTTGGGGAAACCGCGTAGTTCAATCCATTTTCGAGGGCCTGAAGGGCGACCGGATTTATAGTTTGTTGCGATAGATTTATGACACTATCAGCTGTTTTTGACGGTCGCGAGGTTACGCTTCGTTCCAAATTTGGCAATAGCTTTGTTGCAAGTTTTTCATATTTTATGATTTTACGCTTTTTGAACTCGTCATATTTAGCGGCAGCGCGATTATTAGTTGTTTGCATGCATTTTTGGAAATCCGATGCTGATAGTGCTTTTTCTAACTGAATGGTTTGGTTGATTTTGTAAATATCAAAACGATGTTGGCGTATGCTTCGACATAATAATTTCTTACTTGTTTGACGGAGTATGTCGGCGCTTCCAGTAATGTCCTGTTTTGGGGATATTCTCACGCACACTGGTATGATATTATTATCCCTACATCGCTTGAGGAAATTAAGCGATGTTAGGAGTCTCACGCGCTTGATCTTGAAGTACTCCCACTGTCTTATTTCAGTTGCTGTTTTCGGCCCGTATACCGTAACATAATGTTGTCTTAGGTTTTCGCGATTGTTACACATAGTAATTAAACAACTTTAAACGGTTTAAATCGCGTATATTTGTCATTATTTTTGTCCCGACGTTTCAAACACTTTGCAGTGATCGTGGTCACGGGGTGACTAATTGGTTTTATTTGTCACATGAGTTATGAAGAAATTATTTGGTCTACCGTCAGAAATTTTTATATTAATCATAACGTTCCCTATTCACGCAGTATTCGCTCACGGTGTCCAGAGGTCTTGCAGATTTGTGTCGGCCATGAGATTTAATTAATTTAATAACAGGATCCCAAGCAGGTGGTACTTGCCAACCATCATCTCTATTGAAATTTGGGTACTTTTTGATTTCAATAGCCTCGCGTAACATTCTTGGCATAAACCGGGTCTCTCTGGCAAGGATTTGTGGGTTGTCGAACCGAATGTAGTGATTGGGTTTGTCCTGGGCATGTTCACAAACCGCAGACTTGGTCGAGCGTCTGTTCTTCATGTCAGCAATGTGTTCTTTTACCCGGATACCAACGCTCCTCTTTGTTTGCCCAATGTATGACAGCATACACAAGTATTATTCTCCTAACAAAACAATGCTTTAAAACAATTATTTAATCATTAAAGTACAATGTGTCCCGACCCAGGAGGTTTCAATTCAATTTAAGTACACATTATCTGTGGTGAGCGCGCTGCGCCCGCAACGCGCTGGTTTTTATATTTCATTTTATTTAATGTAGCTACCTATAACCAGCGATTAAATAAAGAACTGTATGCAACTGTATATAATTTGGTATTAAAACACTCGTGTAATCTTATTTAGAGAAAACCACACTCATGTTTTAATACCCTCTATTATATGACAGTTGCATAAACTACTATTATATAATCTCATTCGGTAATATTCTAATTATGAAATGAAATTCAGACCTTTATTGGCATATTTTATATACATACTTCTTGAAGAAAATTAAATAATTAAATTAAAGCATTATTCTCCTAACAAAACAATCCTTTAAAACATTTTTTTTATTATTAAAGTGCAATGTGTCCCGACCAAGGACGTTTCAATACAATTTAAGCACACATTATCTGTGGTGAGCGCAACTGCATATAATTAGTTATCCTTTACATTTAAGCAATTAGTGTTTTGCGCGAAACTGTACTCACATTTCCATTGCATAATACATTAGGGCAGTTGTCATACATCTAAGCTTATAAGAACCTACGTAAACTGACAATCCAGTTTCCAAGTATCTAACAATATTAACCGTAAAATCTGTCAAAGGAAAAGTGTTTGTTTAATGTCACATTTTGCACCTAAGTATTTTTATTAATATATATACACTTGTGAATATTGTATAAATTATTTATATAAACAAAATATTAAATATAGAAAGAAAAAACAATCAAACCCGGCTATTATGCTTAATGTAGGATAGACTAAATGTCTAAGACACAAGGAAGGCATATTGTCCACAGATTATTCCTAAAAAACACGATTAGCGGCGATGTAGGTATTCACCGGATGCTTGGAAGTGCAAGACTGGTAAGTACTACTGGTAATCAGGTAATTACCCTGAATTCGTCTAGTAAATATGGAAGGCATACTAATCATCTACAGGTAAAAAAATCTTAGGTAGTTAGGTACGCGTTCTATTGAAAACTACCACCTCTTTTGGAGGTCGGTAAACAAAGGGTGTCGACCTTTGAAGGTGCACATAATGTGATGATCTGCATACCTAGTAGGTACTTAATTCATATTTGCAAGGAAACGTTTTCATTCGTATTCTAAATAACATTCATACAAGTACAAGGTACAATACCATTCGAAAAGCTTCCGAATCCGAGAGAAAACTGTACCTAGATAGGTACTCTGGAAAATACACTTACACACATTACGTACGTACTTACCTACTTACGAACACCTGACTTTAACATGTAGTAAAAAGTTAAAACATTTACATTATTGTAAAAGAACACAAAAAGTGTGTTTTGTTTTTATCCCAATCCGCAGCGGGAGTACGATGAGACGCGCCACGTACGACGATTGTTCGTTAGTTATAATTTGAATAGTATTAATTGTATCAAAAAGGGGCGCCCCTGCCGCTTAACGCGCCGACGCCGATGCGACGCCGAAACAGACACCTATTCCGACACCGACGCCTATTCCAACAATGACACCGACGCCGACGCAGACACCTATTCCAACAATGTCACCGACGCCGATGCCGACGCCGATGCGACGCCGAAACTGACACCTATTCCGACACCTACGCCTATTCCAACAATGACACCGACGCCGATGCGACGCCGAAACTGACACCTATTCCGACACCTACGCCTATTCCAACAATGACACCGACGCAGACGCCGACACCTATTCCAACAATGTCACCGACGCCGATGCCGACGCCGATGCGACGCCAAAACTGACACCTATTCCGACACCGACGCCTATTCAAACAATGACTCCGACGCCGACGCCGACACCTATTCCAACAATGACACCGACGCCGACGCCGACACCTATGCCAACAATGACACCGACGCCTACGCCAACACCTATTCCAACAATGACACCGACGCCGACGCCGACACCTATTCCAACAATGACACCGACGCCGACGCCGACGCCGATGCGACGCCGAAACTGACACCTATTCCGACACCGACGCCTATTCCAACAATGACACCGACGCCGACGCCGACACCTATGCCAACAATGACACCGACGCCTACGCCGACACCTATTCCAACAATGACACCGACGCCGACGCCGACGCCGACGCCGACACCTATTCCAACAATGACACCGACGCCGACGCCGACGCCGATGCGACGCCGAAACTGACACCTATTCCGACACCGACGCCTATTCCAACAACGACACCGACGCCGACGCAGACACCTATTCCAACAATGACACCGACGCCGATGCGACGCCGAAACTGACACCTATTCCGACACCGACGCCTATTCCAACAATGACACCGACGCCGACGCCGACACCTATTCCAACAATGACACCGACGCCGACGCCGACGCGACGCCGAAACTGACACCTATTCCGACACCGACGCCTATTCCAACAATGACACCGACGCAGACGCCGACACCTATTCCAACAATGACACCGACGCCGACGCCGACGCCGATGCGATGCCGAAACTGACACCTATTCCGACACCGACGCCTATTCAAACAATGACTCCGACGCCGACGCCGACACCTATTCCAACAATGACACCGACGCCGACGCCGACACCTATGCCAACAATGACACCGACGCCTACGCCGACACCTATTCCAACAATGACACCGACGCCGACGCCGACACCTATTCCAACAATGACACCGACGCCGACGCCGACGCCGACACCTATTCCAACAATGACACCGACGCCGACGCCGACGCCGATGCGACGCCGAAACTGACACCTATTCCGACACCGACGCCTATTCCAACAACGACACCGACGCCGACGCAGACACCTATTCCAACAATGACACCGACGCCGATGCGACGCCGAAACTGACACCTATTCCGACACCGACGCCTATTCCAACAATGACACCGACGCAGACGCCGACACCTATTCCAACAATGACACCGACGCCGACGCCGACGCCGATGCGACGCCGAAACTGACACCTATTCCGACACCGACGCCTATTCCAACAACGACACCGACGCCGACGCAGACACCTATTCCAACAATGACACCGACGCCGATGCGACGCCGAAACTGACACCTATTCCGACACCGACGCCTATTCCAACAATGACACCGACGCCGACGCCGACACCTATTCCAACAATGACACCGACGCCGACGCCGATGCGACGCCGAAACTGACACCTATTCCGACACCGACGCCTATTCCAACAATGACACCGACGCAGACGCCGACACCTATTCCAACAATGACACCGACGCCGACGCCGATGCGACGCCGAAACTGACACCTATTCTGACACCGACGCCTATTCCAACAATGACACCGACGCAGACGCCGACACCTATTCCGACAATGACACCGACGCCGACGCCGACGCCGATGCGACGCCGAAACTGACACCTATTCCGACACCGACGCCTATTCTAACAATGACACTGACGCCGACGCCGACACCTATTCCAACTGTACAGTGTCGTAAGTACTGTACATGTGAAGTTAGAGTAGAGTTGAGTTGCGGAGTGCTGGTAGTGGAGTTGAGGTTTTGAAGTAGTTGGAGTCAAACACTGCGTTCACCGTCATTTTTAATTATTAGTTATTAAGTAAGTAGAATTACATTAAAAGTAAGTAGGCAATTCACAATGGGTGCGCGTGTGTGTATTTCAGCGGTCTATTGAGCACTCCTCGTAGTATTTTACCGATTGACGTATAAATGCAATGTGCGCTGCATATATATATGCAACACAGATTGCATCACAGTTAATATGTAGTAAGAAATGTACGTTGGATCGTACATATTGCCAACGCCAAAAAGATTGAAAAGAAAGTAAAAAAGTACATGTGAATTGCCAGTACAAAGTAAAAAATAGTAACTTAAAGTGCTAAAGTAACATACTAGCCTCTATCTAAATTGGTCCAAGTAGAAAATACCTTACTGTTACAATATTAAAACAAATTCAAAGGAACATATAATAGGTTTACATTTTGATGCAGATAGTAAATAAACTATCGAACGACCTTATCCAGCTCAGTAGTATAATCGCCCGCTTGCAGTTTTGCTTGTTAAGTGCATCCAGTGTAGGTACAGGCTCGTTATCGCTGGTCTCAGGTTTCTTAATTGTTGTCGCGTGCCTTTGATTTCACGCAGCATCTTGTATTTATATTTAATTTATCGTAATGTTTGTGTTTTAATTAATAGATGTAGTACTTGTTTCAATCGGAAGTAGCGCCAACTTTACAATAGGTCGTTTGATTATGCCGGTTTGCGTTTTTACGGTAGTAGCTCGCACGCGGCCATCGCTGCCGGGATGAACGTGACCCAATGCCCATTTTCCCGGAGGAAGGTTATCTTCTTTCACTAACACAATGTCTCCCTTCTGAAGGTTATGTGTTGGTTTTTGCCATTTACTGCAAGCTTGTAGTTGTGTGAGATAATCGGTGGACCAGGTTTTCCAAAATTGATGTACCATATGTTCAACTAGTTGCCATCTTTGGCGTAAGTCTAAGTTTCTATCATCTTGATAGTCTGATAGTGGTAGAGTCAATGTAGGGCTTCCAGTTAAAAAATGACCTGGAGTTAAGTATGCGTAAAATTCTTCAGGATCTTCTGTGAGTGCGCACAGTGGTCTTGAGTTCATACATGCCTCAATTTTTGCCAATAATGTTGAAAACTCTTCGTAAGTGAGTTTTTGGTCACCCAGAACCCTCTTTAAAAAATGTTTCATGGAACGTACTGCAGCTTCGCACAACCCATTTGCACTGGGCCATGCAGGTACGTTGAAATGCCATTGAACCTCCATTTGGCTGATTTTGTCAAAGAAATCAGATGACAGTTCCATCTTGAAAAGTTCGAACTCGTTGCGTAGCGTCTTTGAAGCTCCAATGAAATTAGTGCCGCAGTCCGAGTAGATATGTTTTGGAGTTCCTCGCCTTGCGCATAGTCTTTGAAAGGCCGCCAGGAATGTTTGAGTACTTAAGTCCGAAGCCAGTTCAATATGGACAGATCTCGTCGACATGCAGGCAAAGATTGCTATATAACCCTTTGAGGTTTTCACTCCTCTCCCTTTATTTAATTTGACTTCCACATGCCCTGTATAGTCAACTGCCACATAGGTGAAAGCACGAGATGGAGTCACTCGTTGCTGTGGAAGATCCGCCATAAGTTGATAGTTGTTTGTTGTGTTGAAGCGATGACATCGGACACAGCGTCGTAGACAAGTTTTCACTGCTCTATTGCCTCCTACAATCCAATATCGTTGACGAATGTATGCGAGAGTGAGCCTGGCGCCGCCATGAAGAGTTGTGGCGTGAGCTTGTTCTATTAGTAGTTGTGTCATTCTTCCGTTTCTAGATAATATGATAGGATTCTTCATACTAATAGGTAAGTTAGATTTAGTAAGTCGTCCAGAAACACGTATGATACCTTCTTCATCTAGGTAGGGACACAGTTTATAGATTTTGCTTTTAGTGTTTAAGTTTTGTTTCTTACAAAAGTTGTTATATTCTTCATAAAATTCTTTCCTTTGTACATATAATCGCTTTAGTTGCAGAATGTAGTTCGCTTGTTGTTAAGTAGTTAGGTAGAGCGTCGTATTTCTTCATTGTTGTGAGTTTGTTTCGTATGTTTCTGTAAAATCGCATAATCCATGCGGTTATTCGTGTGACCTTGGTCAGTGAGCTTCGATTATTTAATAAGTTGTTGATGATATTATCTTCATTTTCTTGCAGGGTTGTCAAAACTTGTTTTTCCTCAATATTTGTTGTAAAGGAGCAATAGGTAGAAGTTTGTACTTGACTGCCCATGTGTGGCCTTCCCACCAAAGTTTGAAGTTTAAAATCTTTTTCGGTGACAACCCACGGGTAGCACAATCTGCAGGATTGTTTTTAGACTCAATGTATTTGAAGTTTGAAGCTGGTATGACCTCCGTAGTTTTCGTAACTCTGTTTGCGACGTACTTGTCCCATTTAGTTGGTTCTCCTTGTAGCCATGCCAAAACCACCTTGGAGTCACACCAGGCCCATATTGTGATGTCCAAGTCGTTTAATGCGTTTATGCATTTTTTCATAAGTTGTGCTAGAAGTAATGCACCACAAAGTTCCATCCGTGGTAAAGAAAGTTTTTGTGCGAGTGGTGCAACCCTAGTCTTTGCAGTTAGTAGTTTGATTACAGGCTGTCCGTCGTCATCGATTGCATGAGTGTATATGACGCAAGAATAGGCCATGATGCTTGCGTCTGAAAATCCCATCAGGCTAATGGTTTTCTGAGTTGTTCCAATCCATCGATGTATTTTTAAAGATTTTAAGTATGGTAGTTCGTCTCTTAGTTTTTTCCATTCATTTTCTATATCTAGGGGCACCGGTTCGTCCCAGGTTAGGTTTTCTTTCCACACTTTTTGGGAAATTAGTTTTGCGGTAATAGTTACAGGTGAAAGCCATCCTAGTGGGTCATAGAGTTGAGATATTTGTGAAAGAAGGGATCGTTTGGTAAGTTTTTTAGGTTTTTCGTTAATATTCCAGTTGAAGGAGAAAGTGTCTGATTGAGAGTTCCATCCAAGGCCAAGTGTTTTCATAGAATCTTCATGTTTAAAGTCATAGTTGGTATTTGAAATTTGATCGTTATGCAAGTCTTCGAGTAATTTAGAATTATTACTGGACCATTTTCTTAAGTTCATCCCTCCGCCATGGAGTAATTTAATAAGTGTTGTTTGTAGTTGTTTTGCACCTTCTAGTGTATTATGCCCGCTAATTAAATCGTCAACATAGAATTCATTTTGCAGTACTTTTGCAGCCTCTGGGTACTTATGACCATCGTCGATTGCTAGTTGTTGTAAAGTTCGCATAGCTAACCACGGAGCGCATTTTGTACCATAAGTCACAGTACATAAGGCATACTCTCGCAGTATCTCGAAGGGATTGTCTCGCCAAATTATTTTTTGTAAATTTTGTTGATCTTCGTTTATCCAAATACATCTATACATTTTTTCGATGTCGGCAGTAAATGCATATTTATACGACTTCCACTTCAATATAAGAGCTTGAATATCTTTTTGTAGGTTAGGGCCTTTCTCCATTAGGCTATTTAGGCTTTTACCACTCCCAGAGTTGATTTGGGAGCCGTTAAATACCACCCTTAATTTGGTGGTAGTGGAGCTTTCCCGTAGGACACAGTGGTGGGGTAGGTAACATCCGTCGTTGGTGGATGATGTAGTTTGACTCGCCAGTTTCATGTGGTGTAGTTCTTTGTATTCATTCATGAATTTTTTGTACAATTCACCAAGTTTTTGGACCCTGTTCAATCGTTTTCCAGGTGTAAAAATTGTGCAACCGCTGCTGATTCACATTGCATCAACACGTGTTCGCCATCCCAAAGTGGACATTTTCCAAAAGATGATAAGTGGAATGTTTTTGTATAGTTCTTATTATTATCATATAAAGTTGATTTTTTCATGTAGTTTTGTTTGTCGTTTGAGTTCTTGTAGTAAAAGTTCTTAGCGGTAGGTTTACTAAAGGTTTCGCTTGATTGCTGTTTTGAAGTAAAATTTTGTTCTTTATTAAAGGTTTTTGATGTTTCTAGTGCCATAAACTTGCTTTCCAAAAATGATAAGAATTCTTGTAGGTTCGGTAGCTCCCTGTTATTTTGCATTTCTTTTGTATATTCATTAAAAGACGTAGAGTCTAGTTTCTGTGACATATAGTATACGAGCACAGGTCCCCAGTTTTTGACATCTATTGCCATGTTGGCGAGCCCATTGAGACTTTCGGTTATGATGTCATGCATTTTCTTCAGGTTATATGCATTGGGGTGTTGAATGGCAGGTAGTTGTTGCATGGTGTTCATTAAAGATGTAAATTGAAGGCGACGATTGTCATACCGTTGAGATAATATTATCAACCAGGAATCGTAATTGTCAGCACTAATAGTAAGATGCTGTACCAGACGAAAAGCATCTCCTCTCAGTTTTGATTTCAAGTGTTGCATTTTTTGAGCTTTTGATATTGTAGGGTTGTTGTGAATTGATTCCCAAAAAAGATCTTTGAATGATATCCATTGAATATAATTGCCGGAAAATTCAGGAATGTCGATTTTTGGAGCGGATTGTTGGTAATATAAGTTTGACCAAATTTTGCTATTCAAGCATTTTCTTAACGAGTCGTATTTCTGTTCAATCTGTTCAAATTTTTGGTTGTATTCTGTATATAAGTTATTACTTTTCAATGCGCCTTCCAGTTCCCAGTGTAGTTTGTCAATGGAGTCCCATTTAGTTTTTAAAATAGAGAGGTGATCTTCAACTTCCCATTTTTCAGTTAAAATCTCTAAATTAATTTTTGACATAGCTCTGTTCAATGCTTTAAAGTTACATTCTTGATTGTTCATGAGTTGTTTGATCTTATCATTAGTTTCTTCAAGCAGCATCCCGCTGAGATCAATGTCTACCGGTTGCTGTTGCTGGCGGAGTGAAACCAATAATTCATTCATACTTATTTTGGTCGTTTCGTACATTTGCTTAGTTTTTTCGTAAATCCCCTCGGTGCAGTAATTAACACGAATTGCTTGCGTTAACACTTGCAGAAGAACTTCATGCCGCTCGTGAAAATCGGCCCATAGTTGCTCCAAGTTCGCCAGACGCTTTTCTAGGTATTCCACAGTTTTCTTGGCGGCACTGTCTTTTTTGTAGTTGGTGCACAAAGATTTTATGTTCTCAAAAGTAGTGAGTTGCTTATTAAGTAGATCCATTGTAGACATTGTAGTTGAAGTAATTTGATATTATAATTGAAGTTTCGTTAATGCTCAGTTGATGTTACGTAAGTTGTCCAAAGTTGATAGAATTTGAGTTCTGTACGCGTAGTAGTTTTCAGTTAGTAGGTAAGTAGGTACCTTAGTCTCTTCGGTATACAGTGGAGAGTTAGGTAAGTTGCTGGTTCAATGTAGGACACGAAGACGACAGTAGCAGTAGCAATCCCGTAGTCTTCTTCTTCAGACTTCTCTCAGTGTTCGCCGCAGTTCACGGTTAAGCTTCTATGAAACCTGAAGGTCCGTTACACCGATGCCCTTGCAGTCGCGACTGTGAATATAACGCCTTCTCAATTTGACTGGGGAGACCCGCTTGTGGGAGGCCAGCAAACCGATTCGTAATCACAGCTTAAACCACAGGGAACATTAGTGACCTTGTCGAAGGACCAACATGTACAGTGTCGTAAGTACTGTACATGTGAAGTTAGAGTAGAGTTGAGTTGCGGAGTGCTGGTAGTGGAGTTGAGGTTTTGAAGTAGTTGGAGTCAAACACTGCGTTCACCGTTATTTTTAATTATTAGTTATTAAGTAAGTAGAATTACATTAAAAGTAAGTAGGCAATTCACAATGGGTGCGCGTGTGTGTATTTCAGCGGTCTATTGAGCACTCCTCGTAGTATTTTACCGATTGACGTATAAATGCAATGTGCGCTGCATATATATATGCAACACAGATTGCATCACAGTTAATATGTAGTAAGAAATGTACGTTGGATCGTACACCAACAATGACACCGACGCCGACGCCGACACCTATGCCAACAATGACACCGACGCCTACGCCGACACCTATTCCAACAATGACACCGACGCCGACACCTATTCCAACAATGACACCGACGCCGACGCCGACGCCGATGCGACGCCGAAACTGACACCTATTCCGACACCGACGCCTATTCCAACAATGACACCGACGCCGACGCAGACACCTATTCCAACAATGACACCGACGCCGACGCCGATGCGACGCCGAAACTGACACCTATTCCGACACCGACGCCTATTCCAACAATGACACCGACGCCGACGCCGACGCCGATGCGACGCCGAAACTGACACCAATTCCGACACCGACGCCTATTCCAACAATGACACCGACGCCGACGCCGACGCCGATGCGACGCCGAAACTGACACCTATTCTGACACCGACGCCTATTCCAACAATGACACCGACGCAGACGCCGACACCTATTTTAACAATGACACCGACGCCGGCGCCGACGCCGATGCGACGCCGAAACTGACACCTATTCCGACACCGACGCCTATTCCAAAAATGACACCGACGCCGACGCCGACACCTATTCCAACAATGACACCGACGCAGACGCCGACACCTATTTTAACAATGACACCGACGCCGCCGCCGACGCCGATGCGACGCCGAAACTGACACCTATTCCGACACCGACGCCTATTCCAAAAATGACACCGACGCCGACGCCGACTCCAACAATGACACCGACGCCGATGCGACGCCGAAACTGACACCTATTCGGACACCGACGCCGATGCTGTCAATAATTTTAATACCGACACCTTGCTCATGCGCTTTTCATAAACTTAGGCCAGTTGATTTTGGGCTTTTGTGGAAGTTTGTGTATCGGTTGGTGGCAAGATCCTGTTTCTTCAATACTTTGACTAATTAATTTGAGTAGGAACTTACTTGTATGCAAGAAAATAAACATTTACCCTTTTAGTACATATACAGCAGATTTAATTTTTCTATTCCACCATACAGGTAAAAAAATCAATAACACGCCGGCTACGCCGCGCCGCGCCGGTTACGTTTACCAGCGCGCCGCTGCCGACTTTCATGACCGCGGCGCGGACCTCTATCGCTGACCTATAACACCAAGGGCACATTATATATACATTGTCAGTACAACTACGTACCTACGTACAGAAATAAACATGTTATACTTATCTACATCAAAGTTACTTTCCAAGAAAAAATATTCAGAGATCTTTAGGATAATCTCACAAACACTTGTAACTTGTTTACATACAAATACTAAATTATGACAATCAATATATTAGATTAGATGTCATGTATTATAACAAACAATAAAATAAAATTAACTTTATCATATTTAATCTTATATTTTGTGCGAGTTTTCTCGCAGCTTTTTTTAAGTTGTCTCACTTCAATGGTTCCTTCGTGCGTATTTTGAATTAAAACTATAGGATTATTTACACCAAGACTCCTCTTTGAGTTTATTATTCGCAGCATTCGTTTCCTTGCTCGTTATTGTGGGGCAATTGTCGACCAAATTTATAAATAACATTCATGTTATTTATTTATATAATATAATCAAAAAATCTTTTTGATTATATTATAGATAATCAAAACGATATATTAGATATTTTGATTATATCTAATATATCTTTATATTATAGATATTATTAGATTTTTTGATTTTCTGTAAGTAAATAAATTCACAAGATACGAGGTATAATGTCTTCATAAAAAAATGGCAAACGGGATCAGGTAGGTGTAACAATATTATTGTTAGAAAACAAATAATTATAATACCTACTCGTACATATATGCAATTTCATTAATTGTAATACAAAATTCGTGTGTATATAAAATAACTGAAAAGGTAGGTACTTACTGTTGCATTTTCCATCGTAATTGCAGTTAATAAAGAATGTGGTTTTAGTATGTGAATTTATGAAACCGAACTGAAAAACAAAGCTGCAGAAAATAACACATTAAATTAACGGACGGAAGGACGTAACAATTAACTGACAAGGCATAAGAGACACATGTTATGGTATGGCCAATGTCAGTAATGTCACTTACACTAGTAACTATATACAACACTACAGCTACTACAATAAAAGTATTTAGACAACCTATAAGTCATAGCAGACTCATAGGCAGTCCAAATGCTCCAGCCCACTCCCAGTGGGCAGCGTGCCCAGCATGCTGGCAGCATTGCCCCTTTGAATTGCAATTCTTATTCGTTGAGCCAAATATGTGCCAGCATTTTGATCACGCGTCGCATCGACCAAGCGCTCAGATAGGTTTTGGAAAATACGATGAGCTCCCGGTCCTCACGGACCCAACGTCTCTACACCAAACGGCTCAAATATGTCACCCATACCGAGGTTAGCATTATTCTTTCACTAGTCGGAATATTGCGTTTCGTTTAGCTTTAACCATAGGCTTTGTCATACGTTTTAAACATAAAAATTAACATGGTGCTATTACTAAACTACCATAATTTACAAAAACATTACAATTTTAAAATAGTAGTTAGTTCAATAATAACGCACTTAGTTTAAAAAAAAGCATTTTTAACTCATAGACGATCAAAATCCATTTAGTTATAACGAAACGCAAAGAGGTCCGTCGGTAGATACGGTACTGCAACAGATAAGTACTTTGTTACTGGGAGGCAAGCTAAACGAGATGTGAAACACTCAATACGTATCGGTAACGGTAGGTTCAAAAGGAATCGTAGCTCGTATACATTGACGGTTCGTATGTTATAGGAACCGGGCATAAGCAAACTTCGCTACGAGCGCTTCGTTATCAGCGCCAATGTTGCAGCTATTCTCGAACCGATGTATCTAATGCGTGCTAATGGTAATAGATCTAGCGGCTTGACTCTGACTCTATGAACAAATATTATTAACAATAATATTAAAATGAAGGCTTTCTTTCTTGTAATTTGGATGGATCTCTTCTAGTTGTACTTACTAGCTGCTTTCAATCTCGTCTACAAGACTCGAATCTTTAAAAAACTTAAATATTTACATACTTCATTAACATTTCAAGACTTAGTCGGTCTGAGAGCTACACTAAAACAAATATTTGTTATGGTTTCGAGAAAATTTACTTGAGGTAAAAATATAAATATAAAAATAGGAGCTCTATCAGTAGCTTAGTTTCTTTTCAAAGAAAAATATCAAAAAGATCTTTTAAATAATATAATCAGTGCTTTTATTGCTAAACAATCTCTTCATACCTCATCACGCCTGTATTCCACGAAGGAGTAGGCACATCAAGATATATCAACACCCACATATATACTTCGTTACATGTTATAGGGGACCAGTGAATTGCTATCTATCGGGCACAGTTTCAGACTGCTTTTTCCTCTAAAAATCACAGCTCTGAACACAAAATCGGGAACTCCTCAACTGCGGAACTTTTTCACTTCTCCACGAACATTGTAACAAGTTCAGAAGTATCCCGACTTCACCAACTACCAGTCAAAAATGGGTTCGTTCTCGGTGCTGGTGCAACAACACCGATTAAAAGTTGGATCGGATCCCTACATTGGTATTTTTATCTCCAAACTTGTAAGTGGAAAATCGTCGTTTTCCCAAAACTGCATGTTATTTGCGCGAGTAGCTTTGGCTTTGCGATGTTCGACGACTTTTTTGTTTGCGGTATGTTTCTTTTTCTGTTGGAAATTTGTTATTTGAAATTATGAATGCTCATTTCGCTTCAGTTAGTACTGTTCTAATATTATTATATTATTCTAGTATTATTCAACTTAGGTAGATAATACAGGAATGAGAAACATATTCATAATATTAATTAATGAGTTTAAGATATAATTTTAGAATTATTGTCATTCCACTAAAACTTGTCTTTACAGAAGTATAATTACAAGTAGGTACAAATTAAATTTATTTTAAGTTACAGATGTCAAAAAATTTAATAAAAATTATAGACACATAAATGTCAACAAATTTTAAAATCAGTACTAATATTATAAATGCGAAAGTAACTCTGTCTGTCTGTCTGTCTGTTACGCTTTCACGCCAAAACTACTGGACCGATTTGAATGAAATTTGGTATGGAGATAGTTTGAGACCCGGGAAAAAACATAGAATAGTTTTTATCCGACTACGCAAAAAGAGGTTAATGTTTTTGCGCGATAACGGACATACGCGCGGGCGGAGCCGCGCCCGGAAAGCTAGTTATACAGGGTTACTGGTAACTTACGCATAACCTCTTAAGGGTAATTTCAGTACATCACGAGGAACAAGTTTAGCTCAAAAAATTTTCTGAAAACTTAATAAAAAAAATCATTAAGATTTTCTTGTACTCTCTAACACATTTTGGATCTGTTTCGTAACGTAACAAAAGATATAGCAAAAACGGAGCGTGTGCTGCTACGTAACTTAGAGAGCTACGTACGTAGACACGCACACACGTACACGCACACCCGTAGTCAACCAAGCCACAGCGAAGCCTACGCGGTAACTCCACGGTACCTACCTACATCATACATACTGTCCACCGGATGTTTCTTATTACGTGTATGTACACTGGGTCTACCATCCCTTTATACTTAATTAGTAAATTAAATAGCGACAAACCCATAAAATAAATATGAAGTACCTACGTTGCTGGACAAAGTCACATACATATTCACTAGGACTTGTACACGTGCACATTAGCGATTTAGTGTATGTAGTAGCCAGCAGGTAGATAAGTGCAAGGCGCATGGACAATGACGCGACACGACAACGACGGAGATGAGCGCCTCGTGGCGGGGCAGCGCGGCGGCGCGGCGCGGCACAGCGATCTCCTGCGCACGTAACCCATACAATACCTATTAGTACTCGTGGCACCCAACTTTCATTTGTTATTTGGTTCAGTCACATAAGAAGTCAGTAACTACAATAAAGTTGGTACACACTACACACACATACGTCTTCTTGATAAGAATCCTAACGCCTAGTGATTGCGTCGCTAAACTCTAAAAGGGTTCAGGGCCCATAAAATTACCGTGATTTCAAATGGTGTAGTAATGTGCGTGTATTGAAGCAATGATGACCGAGTGGTAATAGCCATAACTTGCAATGTCTCAGGTCCCTGGTTCGATCACCACCGCCGCGCCACCGGCTTGAGCAACACCGCACGGTGGAAGGGCACCTTTTTTGCATTAGCCCGCCTAGCTACCAGCCTCAAGTAGAAAATCTGTCGCCAAGCACATTAGGTACTTGTGTGTGTTCCTTGAGAGCCAGTAAAAATTACAGGCACATGAGACTATGTCTCACAACTGTATGTCTCAGGGTTACGGGCGCAGTGCAGTTCGTCACTTGTGACAAATTGCGACTGTTATAGGCAGAGGTGATAGGAATCCTATCGCCTAGTGATGTCGTTGTTGACCCTAAACAGATTAAAAACTGCATTATTTTAATCAAGGCGGTAGTACCCACCCAGACGTGTACCTGATGGGAATCCTACCAAGTAAGGGTTGCGTTTTTAAACCCTAATTGTCAACACAACTTTTATTTAACATTATAACATCTTAAGAGTTACCTACAGTTTCGGCTCGTTTACGTTAACGGTTACAACCTAAATTAAAATAACGTCAATAAAGGCAGTAAGTAGTACCAACCTATACGTCTGTCTATTAGATATTCTACCGCATAATGATGGCGTTGTTAAACGACAGATTTCCTCACAATCAGAAAATCTGTTGCTTACGACCGAAATTGCTGTTGCCGAACACGATCTTGGATAAAAGTGGCTGTGTTGCTAGCGGCACTACACGGCTTGGTGATGTAGGCATGTTCGGGAATATCCTCAGTATTCTGTCCTCTGTGGCGGCAGATTTCAGGCACATATCATCACACCACATCTCACTGTCACTCGAACTAATACTCGAAATTAAGCACCTACTGAAATTACATCGTCTTATTATTTGCGAAATCGTGAATAACTATGCCCCGACGCATCTCAATTCGTACCTAACTCGCGAGCGCGACTGACTGATCGATTGCCGCTGTCGCGCCGAGAGCAGGCCAGGCGCGCGGCTAAGATATAAAACGGGTGGGATTTCCCGGACCAAAAGACGCGCCGCCGCTATTATTTTGACTTTGATCTTCCTTTCACATGCCGCCGCCGCCGCGCCATCGGCACGCGCGGGGCGGCGCGGGCGGCGCCTTTTACCACTTAACCGGCGGATTTTATTAAATAAATATCTGTAAAATTCGACTTTACCAGCAGAGTAGACTGATAAGACCTTACAACATTGTTTTTTGGAGTTTTTCTTTAAAATACAGTAAATAGTAGCAATAGGTACCGTAGAATTAATTATAATACTAACTTAGTAATACCACGGCGCGGCATGCGGCACGCAGATCAAAGTCAAAAGTTTAGGTGGCAGCTGCCACGCGCCGCCCGACTCTCGAAGCCGGCGGCACAGAATATTCATTTTATTGTAGTACCACCGCCTTTACTGACCTTTACTCACTGGAATGGATTCTTATCAGGTACACATCTGTCATCGATAGATGTCTGGCTAGGTAGGTACTTACTACACCATCTTTAGTGAAAATACTGATATTTAGTCTGTTTTTGGACCCGTTTGAGGTTCAACAACCCGATCACTAGGCGTTAGGATTCTTATCAGGCAGACGTCTTTATCGTTAGGTAGGCACTTAATTTACCTAGGCCTTTATTGAATAAAACCCTTCGATTTATGTATGTGAAATGATAGATATCTAGATACTTACCTACTTAGGACTTAGGTAGGTACTGTTAAAGTATTTTTAGATTAGAGATAAACAGCGTGAACAATAGGCTGTAAGATTTAAACCAATAATAGGTAGGTAGGTACCTACCTACGTATAGTTTTGTAAAAACATAAAAGTCAAACATAATATTACGATGGATACCTACCTATGTTGTTTATATCATATGTTCTAGCATAAGCAAAGAAGCAATAATTACTTTTTTAATGTAGACATTCCTAAGCCTGGTTAAGCATGAAGTTCTTATAGGTATTAGGTTCACAAGCTTTCTGTATCAGTTACCATTAAAATCTCTTTGTCAGTTACAGACACGTAACACTGGCATAATTTGTGATACCTACCTACCTACGTATAGTTTTGTAAAAACATAAAAGTCAAACATAATATTACGATGGATACCTACCTATGTTGTTCATATCATATGTTCTAGCATAAGCAAAGAAGTAATAATTACTTTTTTAATGTAGACATTCCTAAGCCTGGTTAAGCATGAAGTTCTTATAGGTATTAGGTTCACAAGCTTTCTGTATCAGTTACCATTAAAATCTCTTTGTCAGTTACAGACACGTAACACTGGCATAATTTGTGATACCTACCTACCTACGTATAGTTTTGTAAAGACATAAAAGTCAAACATAATATTACGATGAATACCTACCTATGTTGTTCATATCATATGTTCTAGCATAAGCAAAGAAGTAATAATTACTTTTTTAATGTAGACATTCCTAAGCCTGGTTTAGTATGAAGTTCTTATAGGTATTAGGTTCACAAGCTTTCTGTATCAGTTACCATTAAAATCTCTTTGTCAGTTACAGACACGTAACACTGGCTTAATCTGTGACTACCTCATAGTACCTACCTACGAGGTACGAAAATACGAGGCAGTCACAGTTTAAGACAGAGTTCGGCACGCGGCACATGTTTGATGTGTCGGTGTCGCTATTTAGAAGAATTAGCAGAGAAAGGGGACGGTCACTTGTCCTTTGAGCTAGTTAAGCAAGCCGAGCCGACACTCGACAGTCGCGAATTTCGCCGCGCGCGCGCCGGTTGTGACGTGACATAATAATGTGACGTATCGCGACCGATGCACATGGCATATCGATATACCTACCTACCAATATTGAATACACCGAAATGGTGCGTGTTTATGCTAGGTGTGGAGACAACGTGTCTGAAGCTTGCCGTGAGTTTGTGTTTGTCTGTGTGTGTTTGTGTTAGTGTTACGCTACTCACGACGCAATCCTACATTTCTTCGAGGCTTACCCCGCAGCGAACACAAATGATGCAGCTCAACGCTTCGATGTGTCTCAATTGTTCGCATGGACAGTGAAGGAAAATATCCGTTCCACCTTCATCGCGTCACATTCTGCAACATGCTGCTTGCCGAGAGGCCGACTGTGTTGTGGACCGATGAGGCTACTTTTGGGAGAGTGGGACTGTTTAATACTAGAAACGAACATTTGTGGTGTCACGAAAACCCCCAAGAACCCGTACTCTCCTGGGTTCAAGAACAATTGTATTTCAGATGTGGACTGTGTGTGGGTTGTACCGGTGATTATTTTGAACAATTTGCACGTGATAGACTTCGTCACCCCCGGGAATTGAGTTTGAGGGGTGATAATTTGTAAAATGGTATGTAAATATTTTGTAAATAGTTCAATGATTGTAAATAAGAATGATTCCACTCTTTAAATACGCCTACATAAAAAAATAATCTACTTTTTATTGTTTTGCCGGTTTTATTTATAATATTTAAATAATCTAAAATTAATTTCTTCGAACTTAGGTTTAAGTTTGAAGCGTTCGTAGCGTAGGTACTAACTAAGTCGTTCTTAACCGATCAACTATGTTAAGCAACGTCCGCTGCGGTCATGAGTTGGATGGGTGACCCCTAGTGGCATTTTTATAGATTAAAAAACGTGGGAAGTTTTTGTGTACCCTAAAAGTACGCAATCGTGCCTGAATGCTACTTACGCGACAGGTAGACAATTAGACATCACATGTGCGACGTCGCGCCTCCTTTGATGCTATTTGTTGCTGAATTACTTGTACCTAATAGATTGTTTGTATTTTTATCAACTTTTATTTTTTAATCTAGCCAGTAAAGTATGAAGGGATTGTGGACTCAGTGTACATGTAATAAGAAACATCCGGTGGACGGTAAATGTAAGTATGGTGTAGGTAGGTAGGCAGAAAGATATCCATACCGCATATGGAGATGCCGCGTAGATCGCGCTGTGTTACAGAATAACTAATAGTATCTACGGTGCGTCTTGGTTGACTACGCTTACGTGTGTGCGTGTAGCTACGTTCGTAGCTCTCTGAGTAACGTAGCCACACGTGCTCCGTTGTTGCTTTAACATTTGCGACGCTATAGATTTAAAATTTATTAGAGAGTATAAGAAAATCTTGATGATTTTTTAAATTGATTTTCAGAAAAAATAAATATCAAAACTTGTTCCTTGTGATGTACTGATATTGCTCTTAAGAGGTTTTGCGTAAGTTACCAGTAACCCTGTATATATAGATGTAATTTTTAAGCTACTTATTTTATTTTTTATAATGTATAATCAAATTATTTTTTTTAACTATAGAAACATTTCTCAGCAAGCCACCGCATCAAGTGTGTTCTGAATCAAAAAAATTACATGTTTTTGAAGTGATTAGGAATTTTATTGTTAATTTTGATAAACATGTTAGGGGGACAACTACATACTCTCAACTCAATCCAGTTTGACCTTAAATCTATAATTTTATTTCGCACCACCGAATATCTTTAAACTTACATTAGAAGTTCAACGTGAGAGCGAGCTGCAGGCATTGAATCAAGTCATTTGTGCGATAGAGATAGTGATCTCGGTCTAGGGTGTCTATAATGTACCTTCAAAAAACTACTTACTTATTACTAAATGTTATTATACCGTAAACGAATTTCTTGGTGACAAATTCAAATGATAATAAAAACGATCGGTCGCTCTACAACTATTGTATCTGTTGATATACCCAAAATGGGTCATGTATCTACATATGACCTATTTTGGGTATAACTTTAAAAATGTATATAAGACCAGCATGTACACCACATATTATGATGCTATAATGATTTGAGAATTGAAGGGCATATAACTTTTATACAAGTATATACCTACAGGGTTATTGGTAAAATGCTAACAATCTCTTAGGGTTGACTTCTGCTAGTCCTAACAAACATTTTGAGAGAACTTTTTTTTTTTTTTTATGGTTTAATGCCTATTATGAGCCAAGAGCGCCCGCCGCGGCAACACTGGACCACGCCGTGCTCCCTTTGAATAGAGTTTCGAATATTTACATCGAGAAAATTAATAAAAATATGAAATAATACATTACAGGCACAAGAGCCTTTTAACATCAAAAAAAAACACAAAATAATCATTAAATAATGATTATTTTGTGTTTCATATGTACTGCCGTGTCCATGGTTCGAATCCCGCCGCGGAATTGAACTTCACCGCATGGTGGAAGGGCATTTTGCGAAGCACCTAACGGTGTGTTCCGGCATCTATCCTTGATAGCCAGTAATTCTAGGTTAAACCTTTGACGACATAATCACTTGCCATCAGGTGGAATTGTGGTCAAAGGCTTACTTAATAATTGTAGTAATTATATTATATTTTATGTAACACATTGTTAAAAAACGTTTAAAAGAATGGCCCCGAGTTTCTTATCCGTTCTTCTCGCAGTGGCTCTATACATTTTGTTTGCTGAACGTTGCAGTACAATGTGGAATATTTTAATATTAAAATTTGTAATTGACCTTCATAAGAGCGTCGTAGACGCGTAAAATGAATAAATGATTTTGGATTTGAATTTGACGTATCAGCAATAAATAATAATAAAAAAAACGAAGATTTATTTTCATTATCAGAAAGATACCTTGCCATAGCTTCAAACACATTTTAACCGGTAAGATAAATGTTTTGGATAGGTATAGTGAATTGGGGTCAAGGTCGTATTATTTTAACAATTAATTATTTTAAAATGCAAAGGTATTATTTTAAAATGCAAAGGTAAAAAGCTTATATATTGGTGTTGTATTATAATAAATTATAAGTACGAATATCAACCAGGTAATTAATTTGAGTGTTTCTGTTGAAAACTTCTGGTTGTTATATTTATAGATAGGTTTGATTAAGTTTCTAAATGTTATATTGAGACTTGCTTTTATTTTCCTTTGTTTATGGGTAATGGATTTTTACCATCGAAGATTATAATACTTATACCAGTGCTTCACAGTTTTTGCTCTTAAAAGTTGTCACCTCAGTCAACTTGTAGTCTAGAAATCCACTGCATAATACCTGTTTTTTATTGATGCTTGCGAATATATCCAATTAAAATATATTAAGTCATTATAGGTAACTAATTGAACATAATTGTTATTTTTCTAATCATAACGGACCTATTTTCAGAGAACTTTGAAGCAGTGATGGCTCTGTTGCATTGGCTACGGGCTGCCGCGCAGCAGGTCCATGGTTCGAATCCCGCCGCGGGTTTGAGCTTCACCGCATGGTGGAAGGGTATTTAGCGAATGCCCGCCTGGCTAGCTACCATCCTCAAGTAGAAAATCTACCGCCAAGCACCTAACGGGGTGTTCCGGCAGCAGTCCTTGAGAGCCAGTGAAATTACAAGCACATGAGACTTGACAACTATGTCTCAAGGTGAAGCGTGCAGTGCAATTCGAGACTTGTGACGAAATGCATCTGTTATAGGCAGAAGTTAGTCCGCGAGCGATCCAATTTCCGTGAGCAACGATATCCACTTACCAACAGATGAGCAGCATGCACGTTTGCCCACAAAAACTATATACTATTGTGAGTATGAATAATGCGTTGTTTTGATTTTTACGACACTGCGTAGCTAAAGAAACGCTGATTTTGATCATATCTACAAAATGTCACATAGATAATTTAAATTCATGATATTTTAAATAAGGGAATGTCTCAATATAAGACTATTCGGAGTTACAGTACACTGACCTCGTAAACTTTCCCGCAAAAAAATATATATTCACGGCGTCCCCAACTACCCTTGTTTACGTAGTTTCAAGAAACGGCGACATCCACTTCCGGTTCCGCTAATATCCAACCGGAAGTGCGGTGTCGGTCCCTCGGGATATTGCGTGGACAGAAACGGCGAAAATATTGCCGTTTTGTGAACGCTCCAACAAATATACGGGGATATATATACCAGTATGTATTTTGGTTATTATGACCTACTTTTTTGAAGCGCTCGTAGCTAAGTTTGCCTAGCCCTTCTGAACCGATCAGCAAAGTTAAGCAACGTCCGCCGCGGTCACGACTTGGATGCGTGACCGCTGGTGACATTACCGCGCTTCCGTGCTTCGGAGGGCACATTAAACCGTCGGTCCTGGTTGTCGTCTTAGGATGGCAGTCGTTATAAGCATGGTGGTAGGGCATTTTGCGAATGCCTGCCTGGCTAGCTACGACCCTCAAGTAGAAAATCTGTCACCAAGCCCCTATATAACTGTGTGTTCCGGCAGCTGTCCTTGAGAGCCAGTAATTCTAGGTTAGCCTGAACAACATCCTCGACCACATCATCACTTACCATCAGGTGAGATAGTGGTCAAAGGCTAACCTATCAGACCAGGAACTTACATTTGAATGACTTTATGGCTTGTGAATATTTTCTATGGAATTATAAGGTAAATATGCCACCCCATTGTTGATTATATTGTAGTGCATCAGCTGGTTCTCTTCAGAGGTGTTTATATTGCATAAACTATTATATTATATTATATTATATTATATTATATTATATTATATTATATTATATTATATTATATTATATTATATTATATTATATTATATTATATTATATTATATTATATTATATTATATTATATTATATTATATTATATTATATTATATTATATTATATTATATTATATTATATTATATTATATTATATTATATTATATTATATTATATTATATTATATTATATTATATTATATTATATTATATTATATTATATTATATTATATTATATTATATTATATTATATTATATTATATTATATTATATTATATTATATTATATTATATATATAATGTATAAACATAGAATTAATGGTTTTGTGACGTATGGCGTCGTTTCGAAAACTTTATATCCTTGGTTCGATTCCCGGACCAGATAGTTGTTGGGCTTTTCTGTCATAGAAACTCTAGATAGCGATAGGCTCGCACGCTATTACATAGAACCAAAACATTATAGGGCGAGGAATTTGAATCTTCGAAAACTTCAACGTACCTCTTCAAGGTATTTTTTTGGAAAAACCTGATGTTAGTGAAATTATGATGGTATAAAATGTGTACAATGTTAAGAATTAAACCCTACAGTTACTCTCAAGGACAGCTGTTGGAATGCACCGATAGGTGCTTAGCAACAGACTTTCTATTTGAGGATGGTAGCATGATGAGAATTGCAGGCGGGCATTTGCGGATGCCTGGCTAGCTACCACGTGGTGAAGATGTCTAAAAAATGTCATTGTGGTGATATCTTTATGTTCTTAGTAAATAACAACTAAAATTTCAAACCACGTCAAAAACATTTTATTCCTAGAAGTTTTAGTAGGTTCTAGAAACCCAATAAACCAACCATAAGAATAAGACAAGAAAAACAATGTGACTTAAGCCATTTCCGGCGTCGCCTAAAACCTTTTTTTATTTGCTTTGTAGAAGAAATAGCTAATAGTAGGTACAGGCGCCCTCGTTTACGTCCTTGTGGCCCCCCAACCCCCGCCCGCCTTTCAATTTGAATAATTCTCAATTTTAATAAATTCCTTTTGGCGCCGAAAAGACAAGTTGAAGTTTTACTGACATTGTAAAGGTTCAGTATTCAGAAACCTAACAAATATATTATATCTCAAAATTTAATTAAAATACTGACAAGCATCTGCCAACTATATTGAATATTATGACAACACGTAGCAAATTCTATCAATATATTTTTATTAATCCTTATTTTTTTTTATTTTTTTTATGCCTGATTGGTTAGTCTTTGACCACTATCTCACCTGATGGTAAGCGATGATGTGGTCGAGGATGTTGTTCAGACTAACCTAGAGTTACTGGCTCTCAAGGACAGCTGCCGGAACACACCGTTAGGTGCTTGGCGACAGATTTTCAACTTGAGGGTGGTAGCTAGCCAGGCGGGCATTTTGCAAAGTGCCCTACCACCATGCTGTAACGACTGCTATCCTAAGACAACAACCGGGACCGACGGCTTAACGTGCCCTCCGAAGCACGTGCATGCACAGTAGTAATGTCACCAGCGGTCACCCATCCAAGTCATGACCGCGGCGGACGTTGCTTAACTTTGCTGATCGATTCAGAATGGCTAAGCAAACTTGGCTACGAGCGCTTCAAATAGCTTCCTTATCTTCCTACCCGTGTCTTATTAAGGTGGCGTCGGTATATATAAAATATTTCGGATCGTTCTCACTACTTCCATTGGACATCTTTTTTAACCAACTTCAAAAACAGGAGAAGATTCAAAATTAGGCCTTTTTTATGTGCAACCTCAGAACTTTTGACTGGGTGAACCCATTTTGATAATTATTTTTTATTCGAAAGCTGATGCTTGTCGTTTTTTCCAATTTAAATTTCATCAAAATCGGTCAAGTTATTTTTGAGTTACACTCTCCATCAAATGAAAAATATTTTCCTATCTTGATGATATAGTCGTTGACAATGAATGACATTCGAATTTTCGTTAGGCCACTAAAAAGGGTCACTAAAAGAGTAACAAAAACATTTTTGAGCAAAAAAATTTAACCGACTTAACACTCAAAAGTGTGAAATAACTTGTCGAAGTCTTTACTATGCGCACAATATTGTGATAAAAGGTACTTTTGAACTATCATTGTACCGACCACACCAAGTTATTTCACAGTTGAGTGTTGAAGTCGGTTCCATTTTTTGGTTAACATTTTTTATATGGCCTTTTTAAATAATTTTAGCACATGTACCTACTCTTTACTATAACTACAGTGGCCAAGGCTTGTGCCGTCTTTTTAGACAAACTTACCTAGTACGTTATAAACAATATGGAATTAAATAGATCGTCTATCAGAACTCACAGAACTTCGAAATAGATTGGTACCTTAATGAAAGAAAAACTTGATAAAAAAATATTACAAATTTCATTTTTTTACTTTTATCTAACATAATATTTAACTATTTAATGACTCAAACCTTAGTAGTCTTGTATATGTTCTTAACAATTTAACATTATGATTGTAAGTAGAAACCTGAATCAGGACATATACCCGCCAGCCAAAGTGTGAACTTTCATATAAACTAAACTTGTTATTAAAAAAAACTCGCATGTAAATATAGTGTAAGACCTATCGTTTCTGGCTTAAATCCTTTTTCTTTTGGACTAATAATTAAAATTTTTATTATATAGCGTTTAGTATATAGCACTCGTTTTTAGGAGTTTGAGCCAGTTATTCGTAGCTCCAGATTTATTTAAAAAGTATAGTACACATGTATAAATAACTTACCATTATAGAAAGTTCATTATATTCCCCATGTTTGTGGTGCAATAGAAATATTTAAAACATGCTTATTTTTCTTGAAAGAGATGCTTAAAGTTGGGTCTTTCTTTTATCTAAAATTACGAGTTTTTGAGCTAGTGTAATTTCAAAACTGTATAATTTAATGAAAATCTAATGCACCACAAACCTAGATATTAGGGTAGTGATTACGTAGGTAAAAAATCATTGAGTTTTATTCGCTATTATTAAAATTAGATTGGAGCTGCGTTTTGTATGGGGGCGTTCGTCTAAAATATACCCTTAAATACTCAACACTCATCACTTATCTGTATGTTGTTCTATGATGGAACTAACGGGAATATTTTTATTTCTAAGTATGAAAAATACAAGCAATATCTTGAAGCACATTTTTTTTGTGCTGGTGGGAATCTTATCCACTTCCTCCAATATCAAGTCATACGGCGCGAAATCGAAGGATAGGGGTACAATCTTCGCCCGGCACAAAAAAAATCTCCAATTATTTCTCCCATGGGACTCGGGAATACAACAAGTGAAACTATTTTATTTTTATTAGTTCCTTTGTAGTTATTCTACTAATTAAAACCACATTTATGGAAGGTTACATACATAATGGAAGGTACATTTTTTAGATTGTGTTCTTAAATAAAATAACTTTATGACTTATAATTCTGGCCACTGTGTGTTTTTATTAGATAGAATAATTTACGAGAAGTTTGAGTAAAGAATTGACATCCAATATTTGACGCATACTAACCCGAGGCGGGTTTTAGTTTATTTCAACTTCAGATACTCTATTTGTTTATAAGATTTTGCCATAAAATAAAAAAGCGATTTATAAGCAAAAATTAAATGTTTTACCCCAAACCACGAAAGTTGAGGTAGCAAGAAGCAATCGAAAAAAAAATTATTTTCTACTGAGTTTTTTTTTCTCCCAGACGGGTCCTGTCTTCACGATCCTACTAGAAGTTTGTTTGTCTATAATAAATAAGATACTATAATTCTAGGTTAGTCTGAACAACATCTTCGACCACATCATCACTTACCATCAGGTGAGATAGTGGTCAAAGGCTAAACTATCAGGCATAAAAAAAATAAAAAAAAAAATAAAGAGAAAAACTACAAAGAATCTCGAAATGTTCGTATGCCGCCTACTAAATGACAAAACAAGGCAGCGACAAGATATATCACCAATCGAAATAGGTATTCTAACTACTTACTGTATTACATTTTGACTTTGTTTTGTACTGATTGAGCGGCTAGTGTGTAGCGGTGAGTGTATTGACCAACTAGGTTATTTACTTGGTGTATGGAAGCAGTGATGGCTCAGTGGCATTGGCTATGGACTGCCGCGCATCAGGTCCATGGTTCGGATCCCGCCGCGGGCCAGAGCTTCACCGCATGGTGGAAGGGCATTTTGCGAATGCCCGCCTGGCTAGCGACCGCCCTCAAGTAGAAAATCTGTCGCCAAGCACCTAACGGTATGTTCCGGCATCAGTCCTGGAGAGCCAGTGAAATTACAGGCACATGAGACTTAACAACTATGTCTCTAGGTGACGGGCGCAGTGCAATTCGTGACTTGACGTTGACGAACTGCATAATATGTTATAGGCAAAGGTTAGTCCACTTAACATCAGGTGGGCCTCAAGCTTGTTACGTCACAATAACATAAAGGTTAAAAAAGCAACGTCTGCTGCGGTCATCACGGTGCGGTCAGATGGGTGACATTTATTACTGAACGCGCACGTGCTTCACAAGACACGTTCAGCCGTTGGTCGCAGTTGTCGTCTTAGGATGTTGGGGCATTTTGCGAATGCTTGCCTGGCTACCTCAAGAACAAAATGTGTCCCCAAGCACTTATTAATCTGTAGCTGTTTTTGACATCCAGTCATTCTAGGATTACTTAGACTGTTATTGCCTTCGACCAAACTATTTCCATACCAAATTTCATTCAAATCGCCGCGGTCCAGTAGTTTTGGCGTGAAAGCGTAACAGACAGACAGACAGACAGAGCTAATTTTGCATTTATAATATTAGTACTGATATGTATCGTCTCGACACACACTGACAACATCCACAGGTTTTAACGAAGGTGAATTTCGTTTGATGCATTTCCTTAGCACCGGATTCCAGGATGCAGCTAATTTAAAACCGTCAAAATGGTCGCGCTAAATACGTATAACTGTGTTCAAGTCGCAAAAGCCTTAAAGTTACCACAGTAACTTAATTTCCAAAATAAGTAACAGCAAAAAGCCTTTGAAGTTCTAAAACAAAGTCCCTAGATGAAGGAATCAAGCGCTCCCTTTCAAAGTGAAATATTTAGTTCTCGTCGAAGCGTCATCGCCGGGGACATCATTTAGCTCCCGAGCAACGGAATTTCAAATTATCTGCTCAAATATTCCCTTCAGAAAGTATTTTTCTCCTTTTTTTGGGTTCCCTCACGTGAAATGAATATGGAGAGGGAATCAGTGAATATTATGTTTATTTTAAACATATAAGTAGAACTGTAATTTGGAGTAGTGTTTAACCGACTTCAAAAAAGGAGGAGGATCTCAATTCGTCTGTATTTTTATATCTTTGTTACCTCAGAAATTTTGACTGGGTGAAGCGATTTTGAAAATTCTTATTGTTTGAAATATGATGCTTGTCTTTTGGTCCCATTTAAATTTCATCAAAATCGGTCGAGCTGTTTTAGAGTTACACTCCTATGACTGAAAAGTTTTTTCTTATCTTGATGATATGGTCATTGCCAATGAGTGAAAATAGAGTCCATCAATTTCAAAGACACCGTAGAAAAAAACTGAAGCAGTAATCGAACACTGGCAATTACTATGAATGACTGCAGAGGAGGCACACTGTTCAAATCCCACAAAGTATGAGCATATGTAAAGACTGCTCACCTGTTTTCCATCAATACTTGAGTAGAAAACCTGCTGCCAAGCATTGTGTGTTCTGACAGCTGACCTTGAAAGTCAGTAGTTCTACTTTTTGTTCTGTTTTGGTTAGCACCTTCGCTTCGCTACATCATCAATTACCGACAGATGACATCGAAGTTTGAAGCGCTCGTAGCGAAGCTTTCTTAACCATTCTGAATCGATCAGCAAAGTTAAGCAACGTCCGCCGCGGTCATGGGTTGGATGGGTGACCGCTAGTGACATTACTACTGAGCGCATCCGTGCTTCGGAGGGCACGTTAAGCCGTCGGTCCCGGTTGTTGTCTTAGGATGGCAGTCGTTATAGCATAGTGGTAGGGCACTTTGCGAATGCCCGCCTGGCTAGCTACCACCCTTAAGTTGAAAATCTGTCGCCAAGCACCTAACGGTGTGTTCCGGCAGCTGTCCTTGAGAGCCAGTAATTCTAGGTTAGCCTGAACAACATCATCGACCACATCATCACTTACCATCAGGTGGCATAAAAAAAAAAAAAAAAAAAAAGTTTTTAGAAATATTTGTTTAATAAGAATTGAATTATTATTTAATGAATAATTATTAATTATCGAATAAGCATTGCAATTCAACGGGGCAATGCTGGCAACATGCTGTGCACGCTGCCAATTGGTAGTGGGCTGGAGCATTCAGACTGCCTGTGAGTCTGCTATGACCTATGACTTATATAGGTTGTATAAATGCTTCTATTGTAGTAGCTGTAGTGTTGTATGTAGTTCGTAGTATTTTTTTTATCCCATCATGACAATAAAAATCCGATGCGTATTCCAAATTGACAGGAATACTATATCTTAGACTAACTAGTTAGATAAGATCTAAGTAATAATGACCCTAAAAGCAATTTACATATTTAATCAAAAACGTATGTGGTACCCGTCTTATACACTTTATTGTCTTCAAACTGAACTTTTTTGTATTTTTTGATTATCAGATTTCCAAAATAATATATTCCTAAAATACCACATTTACCAAAGTACCAGTTGCAGTCTTAGCTGGCCTACTCCAACTAATACTACAAAACCCTGGGAACCCAGTATCTCAACAAGCTTCAAGGAGTTCATATAAGCATAATATATACTCGTAGTACATTGAAGGTGTTAGTTGGAACTACAGCAGGAGGTTTGCTTTCATATTGATCACCTGCACATGCTGGCCCTGGCAGTGACAGACAAACAGTTGAAAGAAGCAACTTATTAAAAATCGTCCAAGTGCGAGTCGGATTCGCGCAAGAAGGGTTCCGTACCATTAGCTATACAAAATTCGACTTTATATTTTAACCTGTTTTTGTTTTAACGTGCGCGAGTCCCACTCGCACTTGGCCAACTTTTTGTATTTGTTGTTATAGTGGCAACAGAAATACATCATCTGTGAAAATGTCAAATGTCTAGCTATTACCGTTCTTGAGATACAGCCAGGTGACAGATGGACGGACGGACGGACAGCGAAGTCTCAGTAATAGGGTCCCGTTTTTACCCTTTGGGTACGGAACCCTAAAAAAATGTGAGCCCGGGACAGTATTCTTGCAGATAGAGGTTACAATATTCAGGATATGTTTATTGCAAAAGATGTATCTGCTAATACTCAAATTTCAACAAGTCAACATATTAGGAACTTCTACTCGTAATTTGCTATTCAACATTTTAGCTGTCTATACACACAAATAACATTCAAATTATCTTCATAGCTTAATCTAAGATTACATAGGTGTAAGTGATCTGCTTGCCTGCGGTGATCGCTAAAAAATGCAATGAATTCTATTTATTCACCGCACACGTGTCTCGATTATATCGTATCATAGTGAGATCATATTCTAGAGGAAGGACTACATTGCTTAAACTGCCTGTAACTTGCATCCAGCCAACGTATAACAATAACAACAAATAAAAAAATACTTTTAGAACATAATTGACATTTTAAATAAGGGCAATTAAATAAGGGCATTTTGCAAATGCTCTTTTTGCCTGGCTAGCTACCATCCTCAAGTAAAAAATCTGTTGCCGACAACATCACAGTGTGTTGCAGCAGTCCGTGAGAGCCAGTAAAAGTACAGGCACGCATGAAACCGACTACATGTCTCAGGATGATAGCCCAGTGCAGTTAGTCACTTATATCGAAATGCATCTGTTATAGTTATCAGTTGGGCCCGAGCTTATTGTGTCATGATACAATTTAAAAAAAAATTTAATCCTTTATACACGAAGCATTGTCAGGTATTCCTGAAAATGCTTCGTGTATAAAGGATTAGCGTCGAAAACTTGTCGAAGGCTTGGCTACGAGGCGTGACGTCACGTCGACTTAATTAGAAATTTAGGCGGAATTGTATTAAAATAACTAATATCTGATATCATCAGAAACTAATTATATAAATAAAGAAGATAGTTGTTAAATACATTTATTATTAATTATGGATTTCCGGAAAGTAGTGTCTGAATCTATTGATTGATGTTATTTATTAATTTAATGATCTGTGCACTAAGCATTATCAATGATGGTTTGCGGCTTGAATGGTCTGGGATGTGGTTGAAAGGACTGTTTTAATGCTAACATATGAAAATAATATTTTTTTATTGGAATATATAAGTGTGTATTCTAGTTAAAAAAAACTTAGTATTAAATCACTAAAAGTCTTCATAATTCAAACCCACAACATGGATTCCGTATAACGAAAGAAAGTATAAACCGACCGTGCAAGGGATTTGCTGCCGCTTTTCAAGTTTTTTATCAGGTTTTTTACATTTTTACACGAAGCTTGCACGCAGGCGCCCCCGTAGAGCCCCGAGCTCAACTTTCTGTTAAAATATTATATGTAAGCACTCTCGCGGGAATTATATTTCCCTTTTTTCTAGTCGGTTCGTGCGTCTAGGTTTAGAAAAAGATTTTCTCGCTTTATAACGAGATTCTATGAGTTAGTTTTAATGGAGGTTGAGTTTTGTGATGTGTGTTTATATTATTTGATACGTTAGTGACATTAGTGTAGTAGTTAGCTGGGTTAAGTATAAATTGTGGTGTATTTTCTTTATGAACAGCAGATTCCAAGCGCTTGATAGATTATTTGAAAATTGACTTACTATTTATTGAAATATTTGTTCATTTTCACTTGATTGGCTGTTTTTAAATTTATCTTAGTAATATTTCCTTTTGTACTTAATTAAATGTAGGGTGCAGAATTTACTTTTACATCCGTAAGCTATGTATGATTAGAACAACTGGTTTAATATGATGTTTTAATTTAGTTTTCGAAATACTCTGTGTACGTTCCACAGACGAAAATAAGTAATAGTTTAATTATCTGTCTGTATATTTTATCTGTGGTTTGAAGTTAATACTCTGGACTGTGACTGCTGTCGCTTGGTTTAATATGATGTTTTAGTTTAGTTTTCGAAATACTCTGTGTACCTTCCACAGATGAAAATAAGTGATAGTTTAATTATCTGTCTGTATATTTTATCTGTGGTTTAAATTTAATACTCTGGACTGTGACGCTGTCGCTGAGTCACCTTGTTTGTTCCCTCCTATAAAAGGAGTAGCCTAGGGCGAGTTAACTTCAGACATTCCGACCTGTGCCGCCACGCCGTGCACACCTGTCTACAGCTCCGCCAGTATCTCCCAGTGAGACCGCACTAGTCGCCGCACTATTGCCGTCTCACTCGGGTCATCGTTCCGACGCTAGTTGCAGACCAGTGCCTTGGAATACGCAGTCCTGACGAAGTTTTTGTTTTGTGTGCAGAAGCTGAGCAGCCGCCGACCGCCGTGCAACGTGAGCTACGAGCTCGCCGTGCCGGCGCGCAGAGGCGCTCTAAGACGTCAGGCATTACCACCTACCCAAGTCCCTTGTTTCGGAACAACATCATACCGGGCTGGTGGTCTTGTTTTGACCGCACTTTTCGGTGCGCACTTCACAACTCTACTACTCGACACAACATTGTAACAGTGCGCGTAACAACACACTTTGTGCTGTTAAGCGACGTCGTTCAGGCGTGGGGTAGCGTCAGCCAAACCCGTCTGAACGATCAAATCCGCCATTTGCTGCGGTCGCAGTGTGACACCCTACGGTGACAACGGCCACTGTTGTTGTTTTTTGGTTTAACCTTGCACCGTGGCCTTTCCCGCTTCACGGGTCAGCCGAAGCAAGCTGGGCTCCGGGACAACTGGCCTTGGGGTCGCCCCTAGTCAACCCCGGAGCAGCATTAGGAGCACCCCTCTCCGCCGAGAAAAAAGCTCGGAGAGGGTACACAACTAGTGCACACCATAGGTACTCACTCCCTCTCACACAAGTGAGCTCACGAGTTGCGAGAGGGAGACAGAACCCGTTAGGCCATCCTGAGTATTCCCCTCAGGATGCAACGTCCCTCTAACGGTGAGGTGGAGGTCCTTCAGACCTTCGCCCTCCGCTACCCCGAACTCTACGCTGACCATCAGCAATCGCTTAACGATGCAGAGAGTGCCCGCCTCACGGACACTCTCATCGCTCCCTCCGGAACTCCAATTCCGGAGGCCATCGTCCCTCCTCTGACCCGGTCCTTCTCAGAGGACAGCCCGACTTCGCCCGCTCCGGGCCCTGACAACAGACGCACGGTGGCAGCCCCTCCCCGTGAGAGGTCTCGCTCGCGCTCACCGATCGGGAGGCCAGCGAGCACCCGTCCCTCCATCACCGTTGTCGAGCCCACTTCGGACTCCGAAACGGAGATGGATGTAGATCCGAGTCGTGCCTTACGCACTGACTCGGACTCCGATAACGACGGCTATACCGTCGTAGATAGAAAACGCAAGCGTGCTCCTAAAGCAGCTAGTTGCGCAACTTCCGCCCCTCCCGCCAAGGCACCCGCTAAGGCCCCCGCCTCCGGCAAGAAGCCGACCCCCGCCCCGCGCCCCGCGTCTCCTCCCTCCGCTCCGGCCACCACTGCCGCGTCCCCTCAGGACGCGAGCGCGCGCCGCGAAAAACCGCCTCCGCATCCTCCGTTCATTCAGGACAAAACCAAATGGGACATGCTGTCCCGTTTAGTTTCGGATCGTGGGATCCACTACACTAATGCCCGCTCCACGCAGCAGGGCATTAAAGTTCAAGTGTCCACCATTAGCGACCACAGAGCGCTAACAAAGCTCCTCCGTAAAGAGAGCATAAGTTTTCACACTTATGCGCTCGAAGAGGAGAAAGTCCTCCGAGTTGTCATCCGCGGTGTGCCCAAGGAGGTACATACCAATTCGGTATGTGCCGACCTGAAAGCACAAGACTTCCCCGTACATGCAGTTCACCGCATGTACAGCGGGAAGGACCGCAGTCCCTACGATCTAGTACTCGTAGTACTAGATCGTACACCTGAAGGCAAGGCCATTTTTAATTTAAAAAAGGTCTGTGGCCTCTCTGGACTCGATGTCCAAGCCCCATACAAAAATGGGAGTCCCTCGCAGTGCCATAACTGCCAACTATACGGGCACGCCTCCCGTTTCTGCTTCGCCCGCGCTAGGTGCGTTAAGTGCCTAGGCGATCACGCGACAGCAGCGTGCACTCGCACCCGGGATTCGCCGGACCCACCCAGTTGTGTTCTATGCGGTGCTCAAGGGCATACCGCGAATTACCGTGGTTGCCCTAAAGCACCACGAGTGAACCACAGGGTGGCAAGGCATAGGCCGACCCGCCCCTCTTATGACCGTTACCAACGGGTAAGTCCTAAACTAACGGTAGTACCTGCCTCACAGGTAATACCCGCGCCGCTCCCAGCCCGTAACGCATGGTCTAAACCACCCAGTATGGTTAAGACCGTCGCTACCGCCCGCGCCCCGGCCCACGCGCCCGCGCCCGCTCCCGCACCCGCCCGCGCCGTGGCCCCTGCCCGCGCACCGGCCCCGGCTCGCCCCGCGCTCCCGGCATCCGGAGCCAACACCGTTCGCGCCCCTCCCCGCGCCGCTTCCCGGCCACAAGCTCCCCCTATGCCATTGATGGCTGCCCCTCTTCAAGAGGCAATCAACCTAGTCAGCGATCTGGCTATGTCGGTTGACATCAATGAGGTACAAGAGCTATTCCACAAGATGCAATACGCTCAATCCCCAGCGGACGTGATCCAATACACATTGGAACACGCAAACTTAATAAGCGCCCTTAAGCGCTTCGTCCCCCAGGCCCCTCCCCAGTACAACCACTATGGGTAGTACAACCGAACGCACGAAACCGTACTCAGTTTCGTTAGCGTCATTTAACGCTGACGGCCTCTTCAGACAACGTGACCTCGTCCACGACTTTTGTTGTACCCACCTTATCGATATCATATGCGTGCAGGAAACCTTTCTAAAACCGGGGAAGGCGAACCCTAGGTTTGCCAATTACAGAACGGTACGTGATGATAGAGTGAACTCCCGTGGGGGAGGCACTCTTATCTATTACAAAAGGTCCCTGCACTGCATTCCCCTACCTACCCCGACTCTTGTTAATATGGAAGCATCTTGTTGCCTCCTAGCTATGACTGGTCATCAACCTATAGTCATAGCGTCCTGTTACCAAGCTTGCTCCAAGCCGATCGTCCGAGCTGACTTAGAAGCCTTATTCTCATTAGGAAGCGCCGTCCTTCTGATTGGCGACTTCAACAGTAAGCACATCCTATGGAATTGTAACGTCAACAATCCCAAAGGTATTGCACTTGAAAACCTAATCGCAGAACTTAACTTTGACATAATTGCGCCCACTGAGCCCACTCACTACCCTTATATGGAAGACCACCGATCTGACTCGCTTGACATGGCACTACTCAGAGGCGTAACACTCCGGTTACGCTCCATAGAAGTGGTTCACGAGCTTCACTCTGACCACCGACCCATTATACTGCGACTAGGTCCCGACCCAACGACTGACCTCCCCCGCCCCACTAAGACGATAGTGAACTGGAAGCAAGTAGGCGATGCCCTAAAGGCTATCAGTTCACCGGACCTTGACAAGATCCCTGACGACATCCTGACAAAAGATGACGTAACCCTTGCGATCGATTCGTTCACCAATCACCTCTCCACCGTAGTAGGTGCATCTGCAAAGGAGGTCATAGTGCCGGACGACCAGCGCCTTGTCATTCCAGCGGATGTGAGACGATTGGTGACGGAGAGTAAAGCAGTGACCCGACATTACGACTCTTACCCCAGTAAAGAGAACAAAACTAAGAAACGCCACTTTGAACGCATGGTTCAAAGTCGCATGTCTGAGTTGCGTGATCAACAATGGGGCGATAAACTTTCAAACCTCGTGCCAAGCCACCATGCTTACTGGGACTTGGCGCGAGGTTTGAAAGGAAGTAACCACAACGACATGCCTCCCTTATACAGACCAGTCCCACTAGTCCCAGCGTTCTTTGACGAAGACAAAGCTGAGTGCCTAGCTGATAGCCTAGAGGCTCAGTGTTCCCCTAACGTAGATCACGTTGACCAAGCTCACCTCGATTCGGTGGATGCTGAAGACGAACGTAAAAGCTCTGTGGTCACCTCTGAACTCCCACCAATCACTTTAGCGACTTACGCTGAGGTGGAGAGACTGATCAAGACCCTCCGACCGCGCAAGTCCCCCGGTGCCGATGGCATCTCCAACATGGTTCTTAAAACCCTCTCTCCTCCTCTCATCCATCTCTTAGTCAGCATCTTCAATGCTGCTATGAGCCACTGCTTATTCCCAGACACCTGGAAATGTGCAAATGTCATTGGCATTCACAAACCAGGCAAAAGCTCATCTGACCCCACCAGCTACCGCCCCATCAGCCTCCTCAGTGCCTTAGGCAAACTTTACGAGCGGTTACTTGCAAACCGTCTCCAGTCCCATGCTAAGGAACACCACCTTATCCCAGATGAGCAGTTTGGCTTCAGACCCGGACACTCATGCGTCCAACAGGTGCACCGCCTCACGGAGCACATCATTGAGGGCTTCAATAAGTACCCCAAACCCCAGACTACGCTAGCAGTCTTCCTCGACGTAGCGAAAGCTTTTGACAAAGTCTGGCACAATGGCTTGATCTACAAGCTATACCAATTTGGCGTGCCAGAACGTCTTGTGCTCATCCTACAAGACTTCCTTAAAGCCAGAAGCTTTCGCTATCGCGTGGAAGGCACCCTCTCCTCCCCCCACCCAGTCAGAGCCGGAGTCCCTCAGGGCTCCGTGCTATCACCTATTCTCTTTGCACTGTATACCAGTGACATCCCACGCTCTCAGCCCAAAGTATTCCTAGCCCAATATGCGGACGATACCGCCATTTACACCACTGGGTGGCATATCAACAGACAGTCCTATTTCGTCATTCAACGGGCCGTCACCGAGATCGGTGACTGGTTCCGAAAATGGCGCATCGCGGTCAACCCAGCTAAAAGCACAGCTATGTGCTTTACTGAGAAGACACGCTCCCCTTACCCGAAACCGCTTATTTTGTTCGACGAACCCATTCCCTGGGTTCCTAGAACAAAATACCTCGGAGTCACCCTTGATCGTCATCTCACCTTTAACGATCACATAACAACCGTCCGTAACAGAGCGGCCTTCGTAATGGGTCGCCTTGGTCCCCTACTTCGCAAAGAGAGTAAAATGTCTCTTAGTAATAAGAAGACACTTTACACTGCCTGCATCCGCCCCATCATGACTTACGCATCAGTAGTGTTTAGTCATGCTAGTGAGGCCCACCTTCATAAACTTCAAGTCATCCAAAACCGTTTTCTTCGTAATGCAACCGGCGCCCCGTGGTATATCCGGAACACCGAGTTGCATTGCGACTTAAACCTTCCCTCTTTAGCGCAGTTCAATAAGGACTGCGCCCGCCGATACTTTGATCGAGCGCCCCACCACCCGAACCCATTGGTTGTCCAGGCATCGAACTACTCGACTGCCTCTTCTATCCCATTTTTCAAACCCCCCCGTCGCCGACCACGGCAGGTATTAGACGGATGACCCCATCGCAGCCATTACATTGGCAGCTTTAGCGTTATCCGCAAGTCGTCGAGGTAAAATCCCCAGGTGTGAGGTAATTAGAGGTCACACAATCAAACACCGAGCCCGCCGGCGAGCTCGAGGCAAAAACAAGGTCACGATAAATTGCTCTCCAAATAGTCAAAGAGTATTATTCAGTAGGGCCCAATTGTGCAACACTGCAGTTGCACAGAGGCATTTTGCTCCGATCCCCCCCATGTCTCTCGACAGCGAGACAAGCCGAGGTCCGAACCACAGTGGTGCCCTTGAGCTCGCTGTCAACCCCTCCTATAGTAGCGGCACGTTTTCGGCGTCCGCAGGAGACGGAGGTAGAAAGCGCTTTTCGCCTTCTACGCCCGTCTCGGGAGAAGTGCCTTCGGCACTTCTCCCTCCCGGGCTATTGTAGGGCCAGGCCCTCGCCCAAAACCCGGTGGAGCTGGACGACCGCACAGGCGGTAGCCAGCATCTATGTCCTCCCTAAACATTAACATTAACGAGTTAACTTGACTTTTCTGCCCGACTGCCGCGCCGAGCAGACCTCCTGAAGTGTTATATAGTATAATCAAAGTGTTGGCCTTAAATTGCCTTAAAAACAACGAAGTGCTGCCCGATCAAGATTTGGTAAAGTTAAGTAATTTATTATTCTCTTTTCTGATATTGCATAACGACAAACCTCGTTTATATGTAAAGTAATGGTTCTTAAAATGATTTGTAAAAAGGTTCTTGACAATTATTATATATTGAATAAGAAAATATCTGTTTATGTAAACCATGACTTTATATGTTAATTGATAGTTAATAAACCAGTGAAAGTGTAAATAAAATGTATATAGTAAGTATGTAACAATTTGTTAAAAGACGTTTAAAAGAATGGCCCCGAGTTTCTTGCCCGTTCTTCTTGCAGAGGCTCTATACAATTTTGTTTGCTGAACGTGGCAGTACAATGTAGAATATTATAATATTAAAATTTGTAATTGACCTTGATAAGAGCGTCGCAGACGCTTAAATTGAATAAATGATTTTGACTTTAACTTTGTTGTTTTAATCAAACTAACACGCTCGTAGCGAAGCTTCCGCCTTCAAGTAGCAATCTGTCGCCAAGCAACTAAGAGGTAGTGTTCTGGCAGCTGTCATTAGGAGCCAAATCCAATTCTAGATTATGCCCGTTTATAAAATTTACCTAGGTAACCATAAAATATAGCCTGTCATCTATAAAAGCACGCCTTTCCGCTGTAGAAATGAATATTCTGCTTCCCGTTTGTAAAAAAATTGCAATAGGACAGTTAATCAACTTTACCTAAATAATAATTATAATAAAACAAATGTCCAGGAAGATTTCCAAAGATTTTCTTCTGTTTATTGCAGTCACTGGTTTTGTAGGAACATATCACGCGGCATTACTACATCATGACATTATCACTACAACGCTACGATATTTTTGAACAACGTAGCTTTGATATTTCCATATTGACTACGTTTTTGAGTTCACTCAGAGGCCAAGAGGACCCTGGGGTCGCACAAATTTTTATATTAAACATAAGCAGTAGGTAATTCCCCGTGGGGTGCCGGGTTAGAATTGCACATCCCCATTTCTTCCCGTGTGGGTGTCGTAAAAGTTGACTAAGGGTAAAATACAAGAAGGTGCGCAGCAGCGCCTTCTTAAGAACTATGCCAAGTTGCACTGCGATCCCCAAGCCGCCTGTCAAGCGTGGGGATTATGGCAAATACCCCCTACATAAGGGAGGCGGTGTCCAGCAGTGGACGATCCAGCTGATACAGTACTGTACAGTAGGTAATAGGTATAGATAATAAAATATACTTCTTCACCAAAACCTTATATAAAAATTTGGTTGTTTGAATTAGTTAATCAACAGAGTAACACAAGGACTTAAGTCCCACCTTTTAAAAATATTATACAAAACCGACGTCATTATTTACAGCTTCAGATATTGATACTAAATGCCATTGACCTATATATCAAATGCTGGTATTAATAAATGCATCTCAAACTTAAAATCGACGTCAAGATGCAGTTTTGAAGTTTATTGAATGGAACATCTGTCAAAAACTACATCTTTAGATGGATTTTAACTGCTACAAGGAGGAAAGATTTGTATTTTTGTATGTTACGAATAAACAAAAAATAGTGGACCAATTTGAAAAATTCTTTCACTATTGGAACCCTAAATTGTTCTTGATGCACATTGGCTATAGAATATTAGGTATCAAGTAATACGTTTTTTTTGTAACTTTTGTTAAATACTCGTGCGAAGCCGGGGCGGGCCGCTAGTTATTAATGCGAGTCTGAATCGTACCAATGCTCTCACGATTGTAAAAATAATGTTCATAATATAGCGTTATCTTGATCGCACAAATGACTTGATTCAATGCATACAGCCCGCTCTCGCTTTGTTCTATTATAAGTATACTATAGTGATATTTAAAAGTGAATTAAAATTGAAAATGCAAGGTAAAAAGGACTTAATTAAGAGATGGAGTTGGCCTCCAGGAGCCAACAAAACTAATTTTATTATTTTATTACGTGTGTGCAATATTCTTTTCTTTATCTGTGGAAGCTTTATAATGGCCTTTTTTAATTTTAGTTGTTAAAACTTTTTCGTTATGATAGCTTTAAGCCCCCAAATAAAATAATAACAATAAATACATAACAGCCCGTAAAAAAATTATTATTTTAATGAAGCCCCTGGGGTGCAGGGTCAGAATCTCCGAGGGTTCCGTAATAACAAAGAAGGTATACAATTTTTCAAATACAGTTCGACATCCACTGCAAGTGTAAGTCTGGCTTTTGAAAAGTTTTTATTAATTTTTCTTGTACTTTGGACATTGACCTATAATCGTACCGAATTTGATACTTGTGTGTTTGGCCGTATATGTTTCTTTGTTTCTGCAGCTTTATTGATTAACATTAAAATTTATATTTACCTCTGCCTATAACAGATGCATTTCATCACAAGTGGTAAACTATACTCCGCTTGTCAACCTGACACATACAGTTGTTGAATCTAATGTGCCTGCATTTTTACCGGCTCTCAAAAACTGCTGTCAGAATGTGTTCGGTGCTTGGCGACAGATTTACCACTAGCTAGCCAAATGAGCATTCGCAAAATGCCTTTCCACTCAAACCGGCTGTGTGGATCGAACCAGGGACATTTTTTTAATCTTTTTTATTTAGGGACTTGATACTAAATACCATGCCATGCAGCCTCATCGTAGCCTATACTTATAAACAAAATATATTTTTAATATTGTTGAGTTTGCAATTACGCCTGCTAGGTGAATTACATTACAAAATTACAAATTTACGAGAGTAAAAATATAGTCATGTGCGGGATTCGAACCCGCGTCCTGCATCCACCCCTTTAGCCGGGGTATGCTCTAACCAATTGAGCTAACATGACACAATAACTCATAACTTTAATTCTTGCTCTCGTTCTACTCTGTGTCATGTTAGCTCAATTGGTTAGAGCATACCCCGGCTAAAGGGGTGGATGGACGCGGGTTCGAATCACGCACATGACTATAATTTTACTCTGGTAAATTTGTAATTTTGTAATAAAACAAAATATATACTTATACGCCCTCAAATAACTTGAATAGTTTTGCAGTTTCAGATACAGGTTCCGCTGAAATATGTGTGAACACTTCCATATCCAAACTATTGTGATCGCATAAATAACTCTCGATTTTTTCGAGATACATTCCATAAGCAAATCTACGTAATTACGTCTAGGTACTACTTATACCACACGTCTCGCAATTAAGATATTGTTTTCATTAGATAGTCAATTTTATCGATGGAATGTGTCCAGAGCAAATTCGAAGCGCTAAGATAACATAAAACCTACTTACTTATTTTAAATGCGACAGACCAAGATATTCGAGGAAGCTGACACTGAATGGTTTTATACTAAATGCCTTTTTATTTACTTTTATCATCAAAATATGCCTTAAAATTGTCGTGACATTTATTTTTAAATATATAAAGTAATATCTGCGGCGCGGCATTCCACAGCTATCACAGCATTGTGTAAGGAACTTTTTTCATAGCTGATAGGCTATAGCCTTTGACCACTGTCTCACCTGATTGTAAGTGATGATATGGTCGAACATGTTGTTTAGGCTAGCCTAGAATAACTGGCTGTCAAGGATAGCTGCCGGAACACACCGTTAGGGGCTTGGCGACAGATTTTCTACTTGAGGGTGGTAGCTAGCCAGGCGGGCATTCGCAAAATGCTCTAACACCATGCTGTAACGACTGCTATCCTAAGACAACAACCGGGACCGACGGCTTAACTTGCCCTCCGACGCACGGAAGCACTCAGTAGTAATGTCACCAGCGGTCACCCATCCAACTTCTGACTGCGACGGAGGTTGCTTAATTTAGCTGATCGATTAAGAACGGCTAAGCAAACTTCGCTACGAGCGCTACAAAATTCTAAGAAGAATATAAATAAACTTGAGAGTCAACATCAAAGCTTAGCTTAGCCTCTCGGGTCACACAAATATCCATACTAAACACACTCAGTACATAGATAAGAGGGACTTATTAGTCAGTGCTCTTAACCAGTTCTGTCGGAAGGAAGAGGGCGCATCGAGCGATTTATCTTAACGGAGTTTACGGAGACACCGATAAGGGGCGGCTAGAATATACCCACACGAAGATGTAAACATGAACTGGATGTACTTCTGTACATAAATTTTAGTACCTAGTGACTTTACCGGAACGCTTCTATGCTTTTAGGGCACGTTAAGCCGTAGGTCACGGTTATTGTCTTACATTGTGGGCATTTTGCAAATACCCGCCTGGCTAGCTACCACGCTCAAGTAGAAGAAAGTCATTACTTCTTATTACAACTTAAAAACGGTGTGTTCCAGCAGCTGTCCTTGAGAGTCAGTAATTCTAGGCTAGCCTCAAGAACATCTCACGTCACATCGACCAAGCGCTCTGAGAAGTTTCATAAAATACGATGAGCTCCCGGTCCCCACGGTCCCAACGTCTGCTACTGAGGTAAGCATACTTGCGCCGCTGAAGTTGCTATTTGGTTCAATTAAGCCTATTTGGCTCAACGAATAAGCATCGCAATTTAATGGGGCAATGCTGCCAGTATGCTAGGCACACTTCCAACAGGTAGTGGGCTGCAGCATGGACTACCTGTGAGTCTGCAATAACTTTTAGGTCGTCTAAATACTTCGTATAATACGTTCGTAGTATTTTGTTAATAAAGGCACGCCCAACATCTTCGACACCATCATTATGTACCATCAAAGGCTTGCCTATCAGCTCCTAATAAAATAAAAATAAAACATTGCCGTCTCCGGTAACTTTACCTCTATGCGAAACGTTCTTGTCACATCTGTGAGGCCGCGAACAGAGAAAACAAGTCGGATCCTTGGTACCGCGAGTGTGAAGATTAATGTCTTCTGAAGAAATAGAAATGTTTTTTGAACTTCACGAATCGGTTTATTTCCAATGGGGTGAACGACTTTGTACTACTTGGTACGGCAGGGATGGATTTGGGTAACACCAACGCAGACTTTCAAGCCGAATTACAAACATGCCAGCGCAATATGGACATAATTATGTTGGGTAAAAGATCATAATAGGGAGACACAATATCCAGGAAAGGTACAGGAGCTGAGGACGTTGTAATAAAGATAAATTAAATTATACAATACAAAGTTAACAATGAGCCCAATTATATTTTTGGTGAGGTAGGTATATTAATTAATTCCAATAATTTAAGAAATCTTGCGTAGCTCTTATTTACCAGCCAATTTTTGTAAACCAGTCTGTTTTTTGAGTTTTAAAAAAAAAACTTACTGTTTTTTTTTTTATTTTTGTTTATAGCTGATAGGCTAACCTTTGACCACTATCTCACCTAATAGTAAGTGATGAAACCAACATGCAAAAACAGATTTTATTCCGACCGACAGAAGCGTTACCTCTGTGGGAGGTTGGATGCCTGTATTTAGAACGCATTATCTAATCTTTAATAACTTATGTAGGAAGACAATATGCAATAGCAGTTACTCATAATTTAAAGCAGTGATGGCTCAGTGGCATTGGCTACAGACTGCCTCGAAGCAGGTCCTTGGTTTGAATCCCGCTGCGGGCTTGAGCCTTACCGCTTGGTGGTAGGGCATTATGTGAATACCCGCATGGCTACGGACCACCCTCAAGTAGAAAATCTGTCGCCAAGCACCTTAGGGTGTATTCCGACAGCTGTCCATGAGAGTCAGTAATTCTAGGTTAAGCCTGTTGGTGGCATAATAACATACGGATGTATAATCAAACAGGATTTCTGTCGCCAAGCACCAAGCACTGTATTCCGACAGCTGTCTTTGTGAGCCATTTCCCATTCTAAACTAAACCTGAACCATAAAATCTTTGACCATATTATCACTTACCATAACAGAAGAGAAATAGCTAAAGCAATAAAAAAACAACAATAAAATATAAAAGCACAACATTTCTAACATTAATCGGCCAAGCTTCACGCAATACCCGGGAATATTACCTACATCTGTCTCCTTTCTCTAAAAAATTGCTTTACCTTCCTTCCGTTTCGGGCCATTTACAAGGAATAAAATTTTCTTACGTCCATCGCCATAAGTTGACCGCCCCCGGGCATGTGGAGGGACTCTCCTAAATCCGGACCTGTGCCCTCCGTGAAGTACTTCGGGATGGTTTATTGAGGCGACTACTTGTCTGCTTAAAAGAGGCTATAGAAATAAGGGCTCTATGTCAAGGTAACAAAGCTTTTCAGATAACAATGAAATTGAACGTATTATTCTCAATCTAGATTAAGAATGACTTTATGCTCATTTAAAAGAAATGAAGATTGTTATGTCTTGTTCTAAACTTGTGTCTCTCTACTCTAAGTTCAAGTCAGAATCCCCACTTCTCCTTGAAAATGACCATAATTGTATGTTCAACAAAATAAGACTACCAATCAAAATATTTATAAGAATAACGTAACCGACTTCCGACAAGGTATTAAATAACTTGTGGAAGTCGGTCCATGCTGATTCAAATCACACACTTCATATTATAATGGTCCGATTTCCACAAGTTATGTTCAACGTTTTAGTGTTGAAAGTCGTTACTCTTTTGAAAACGATGTTTTATTGATTTATTTATTTATTTATTTAATTCATAATTAGTACCGCTACATAGCGAGTTATACTAATGATAGCAAACACATAGAAACAAGCAAAATAACTTTTTAACAATAAAATAATCGCATAAATATTACGAACAGTCATTTAAAATAAAATTAATATGTCCACAAATTACTATAATAAAATAAAGCTTGTCAAAATATTAGATGTCAAAATCAAAAATAATAATTACTATGTCTCTAAATTAATAAAATGAATCTGGTCAAAATTTAAATGTTAAAAAATTTACAACATTATTGTATTGTCGAAGCCCTTGTAAATGTTATCTCACAATATCGTAAACATTCTGTTAGAAGGTTTCTCCAACAACCGTCAAATATGTCAGTCTCTGGATTCGCGTCAAGAAGTGCATTGAGTGCGGCAAGGGAGCGCGGTATTGGTGAGACTCTATAAGCAACCGTTCTGCAATGCGGGACTGCGAACAGTTTGTGGCCTCTGCCCCGCATGTAGTGATCAGGAACATATATACGACACAACCGCTCACTGAGATCCGGAGCATCCACCTTGCCTCGTAGTATCTTGCACATCATAACTAATTGGTCGTAGGATCTCCTGACTTCCAAAGAGTTATACCCTAGGCAACCGTGCAGAAAGTTTGTGGGGTAAAGGTAAGGATAATACCCATATGCGCGCTTGTATAGGTATCTGAGGAAGGCCTTTTGAACCCTCTCCAGCATTAAGGTGTAGTTGTCCTCGTGCGGATGCCACACACAAGCACTTGCCTCCAGCTTACTCCGAACAAGTGCTCCAAATATTAACTTAATCACGCTAATGTTACTGAAGTCTCGAGAGTTCCGAAGCACAAAACCCAGTCTCCGAAAAGATTCCTTAGCCACCGTCGTAATGTGGTCATTAAAAGTGAGCGTTCGATCGAATGTGATGCCCAAATCTTTAACGGCATAAGTGCGTGTTATCACTGTGTTGCCTAATTTCTATTGAAATTCGATTGGGCAGCGCAGTCGATCGAACGTCATCTCGGAACACTTTGAAACATTAAAGTCCATCCCGTTATCTACGCCCGTATCCCGTTATCTTGATGCTTTTAAAACGTTATAATTTTATAACCATTAAAAAAACGAACATTTTTGTATTCATTGGATAGAATGTTATTGTACTACTAACGCCATCTGTTAGAAAACCAAAGAGTTAACATCGCTGCAACAGAACTAAACTCAATATTCAAATACATCGTAGTTAATCTAAAAGTCTGTTTTTTCTTACCTGTCTTAAAATGTAAACAAACATACCTCTGTTACAAAATCACAAGTTTTCGTCATAATCACTTATATTTGGCCATTTACAACTGACTAGACCTAATAAAAGAAACATCACGCTTCGTAAAACATACAAATATCATTAAAATTTTGTGTGTTTTCCAAAATATAAATCAATTATCGTAATGATCACAAAACCTGTTGACAGTAATGACAGTGTTTTGACATTAAGTTCTCTATCTTGTCTATGAATTTTAGTGATGGGAAGATGGGTATCAAAATATTGAATAGTTGAAGTGAACAACTGAACATATTTCGTTCATCTCATTATAAACTGGTTGTATAGATTAAAACAAGTAGATAAGTAAAGTATGATTTAGTTTTAATTTTTAGGGTTCAGTAAGTGGACCCTATTATATAGCCGCGAATGTCCTTCAGTCCGTCCGACCTTTAAAGGACTGTATCTTGGAAAGGTATTAGGTAGCCCGTTGAAATGTTCACGGGATATAGGTTAACCTAGTATATTGCCTTACAAATAATAATAACTAATAACAATATGTTTAAAATAAAGGGGATTTTCACACAAGAAACCTGTTTTATTTAACGATTTTTACTTTTGCTCTATAGTCAAAACGGTAATACATACCTACAAGTGTCAAACTTGGTTTGATTTGAGTCCAATAAAAACCTGCCAAGTGCGAGTAATGCTCTTGCTAAAGATCTCGCATTGTATGAATAACGATTTTATGGTACATTCTGTGTTGATACGGAACTCATAATACGGATACTGTTCCACATAATGTCAAAATAAATGTCGTTTTTTTTTATTGCTACCACAAAAAATATTTATTAAATAAAATATATTTTTTTATCAGATAATTTAATGTGTAAAATCCATTTTAGCTTGATTCAATTTTGGCGGAATGGAATAAGACAAAAACCAAGGAACGCTTTTTGCTAATTTTATTTTTTTTAATTGAATGGGATGATTTTTTATATTATGCAGCTGGCAACACTGAATGACTCAAAGTCAAGATACGGCATTCGTTCCGTTGCTTCGCTTGATGTTGTACGTTTCGGGTGCTCTCTTAACATTGATTCTCGACGACCTGGCTTTCTTGTGGACTTGTGTGTGCTTTGTGATTGGACTCTGTAATTATCTGGACCGACGACTAGCTGCTACTCTTCAAGGACTCTGATTAAATATTGGGTGATTGAGTTTTACTGGATTATTCACTGACGACCCGGCTATCTTGTGGACTTGTGCGTGCTTTGTGAATTGGACGGTGTTATTATCTGGACTGACGACTTTCTGCTACTTTTCAAGGACTGAGTTTTCGTGTAATTGTGATTTTCCTGGAGTGTTCACAAAAGTAAGTACCATATTAAGCTTAGATTTTATTTTTACCATGATTTTATACTTACTAGCTATGTTGTCTGTCCAGTTCAAAATTTGCTATTGGTTTTAAGACTTCTTTCACGAGTATTTTGTTATATACTGTTGCATGAACTGTATTTACCTCGATAGCGTCACCTACTACCAACATTAAAATAATTAAGAAAATATTATAGACAGCTATTTTAAACATACAATTGGTATCAGATACGCACTGCAAATTAGCGTAATGGTCAATAGACTCACTAAAGACACGGTAATATTATCTATACAGTATATTAACTCGGCTCTGTCCTCGAAATAAGTACCTAAAACCACGCGGTACGTAAACATGCGATAGGGCTGCCCGCCTCCAGCATTTTAACTACATTTGCCTACTTTGTGTTGCCATTTAATTTTATGATTGTAAATATACTTTTTTTATATAAACATATAAAATACTTTGTGAATTGAACAGGAAGTGTTCACTAAAAATGCGTGTTGTTTTTTTGACTAGTAGGTAGATTTAAAGTTTGAATAAAAAATCGTTCTTAAAAAATTGCGACCGAAAAATATTTGTGAGTCGTACGAAATTCTTAATCATACAGTATTAATAATCCGCATGCTAATAACTACCTACCTATAATATTATTATAACTTGCTTATAACTACCTATTTCACTAGTGTCAATCACTTTCCTTTACTCTATTCAGTTTTTTTATTAATTGAGACATTTTTTTTCGGGGGATAAAAATAAATAGTACCTGTCCATTAAAAAGACACACATTATGTACCGTCAACTATAGGCACCTATGTAGACTATAAAATAAATTTACTTCCTAGTAAGTAAAATTATTTTATAGTTTTACCTTTCAGTTTCCAAGTAATCTAAAAAAGCTATCTCTGGGTGCGTTTTTGACGGATTCATGTAACCTAAAACAGCACAATATGTCTTACTCGTCTTATTTAATATGTAAATATGAACTTGAACTAAGTTTTGATGAAAAAATCGCGCGGTTATTGTTAATAAAGCAACAAACAATTCGCTCGTCTCTGCGGCACAGTCGCGACACTCAAGACTGTCTGCGGGCTGAGCGCGGGCCGAGATCGAGGCGCGTAGGTATAGCTCGCGTTTTGTCCGTTTCTATGAAGTTGAAATACTGTATAGATAACATTACCGTGCTAAATATTCATGAAATGTGTTCTTTTGTTTTTGCCGACAGTCGAGGTTAGTGCGTGCTAGGCAATAAATCAACAAACAAAGGAATATATGCAGCTGCAGTTCCTAGCGATTTCGGCATAAGAAAGCGTTTTAAATTTAGTAATAGTAATTAGGAAGCTGGCAAGTGATATTATGTGTAAATTGATTCCTAAAACTTTGTATATGTTGATAAACTTTCTTTCATTTTTAAGAAAAGCATTACACAAGCCTCAACTAGTAAGAAAGCCATCTTGGCATTGTATATAACCGGCGTAACCGGCAGTTCGGTCCGGTTAACTCATACTTGGCCATGAATTACTTACTGCAGTAATATAATTATAGCAACTAGAAAATCGCTCGGCTTGCGCTTTGTTGTGTTCACAAGTAACCTAAAGCTCCGTTCAGACGAAGCCGCGGCTGCGCCTGCGCAAGAATCACGGTTCATGTGAGGCGCGGGCGTGGTGACCATGCGGTCGTAGCGCGGTTACCAAATCATATCGCGACTGACGAATAGACACGCCAATCAATCAAAGTTAACTCAAGGACGCGGTTAGGACGTGGCTCGCCCCGCGACCGAATCGTGCTCATACCATGGGGCTTGCGGCGTGGCCACGGCGACGCCATCCTCTGAAAACAGTATAACGCTCCTCCTCACTACGCTCGTCGTCGCATCAATATCGAATAAAATTATATAAACAATTCTATTACAAAAATCGATTATTTCCAAGATACGATATTAAAAAGAAAATGTGCAAAATGAATAAAGAGTAAACGAAACTATTTATTTTACGTTTTAATCAAATCACTCAGTTTAATAGTATTGTTCAGTACGGCTCGACGTTCATTCGATGGGTCCCCATCACTAATCTTGTCTTTGGATGATCACCCGCCATGTTTGTTTACATAATAAGACAGGTAAGAAAAAACAGAGTATACAGAGACACTGGCAGCAATTATGACTTTACACTCACTAACTATACTAATTATAAAAATCTAATTTTAGTTTTAGGAATCCTAAAAGTGCTGAGACGTTGAACTAAATTTAAAATAGCGAAATATCTATCCTGAATTGGCCGCTACGTAACGCTAGATGGCGCACCAATCAAGTTGTTTTACAATACATTTTTGTCTGTGGTACGTGTTTCTTATCTATAGGGCTATGTTAAGCTCAGCTTTTTGCTAGTATTATAATAAATTAGGTACTGTTAACTGCACCGAATGGTCAAAATAATTTATTGGCTGCTCGTTTCGATACATAGCTCCCTGGAGGAGATTGATTTAAGCGGTAAGGCTGCCCTTTGTATCATGTAAGATTTTATTTGTATTTGTTATCATATTTTATATCTATCTACACTGTGGTGTTTCAATAAAGAGTTCTATCTATCCATAGTCTCTTGAACAACTCGTTGCCGGCTAACAAACCTCCTTTGAAACAGTTTATACGCAATGGAATTACTAAGTGGAAATCGGGAGTAGCGATTAACGGCCCGTTTCAGAATGTCCTTATAAAGTTTCGGGTTGCTAACCAACACATAAAATAATAGAATGATAAAAATGACAGTTGACATGTAGCGCGTTTCAAGCTTTAACCGATGGATGAGCTAAATAGATGACTGTGAAACGAAAAGATAGTGTTTTGTTTAATAAATATGTTCTGGTAGTATAACCGGAACTTACTCGAACATTCTGAAACAGGCCCTAAATCTTATTTATCAATACTCTGTCTAAACTTGGTAGGTATGTAACAGGTCAAAAATCTTGCCTTCGCTTCATAATGTTTTTTAAATATTGTTTCTTGTGTAACATTTCACTATTAAGCCATGTTAAGTTTCCTACATAAAGACGATTTTTTCGTAACATATCTACAAAATATACCGCAAAAACCTTATCTGTATAATAAGAGAATGAGATTTACGCACCTAATAGAGTTAAAAGGATATCTATAATCATTCGTGTATTTTGTTCTTGTTAATAGAGTGAAATTTTAAATTTTACTTCATTAATTGAATTGTAAGACTGACTTAAGAATAACTTCTCTGTTTTTATAAACTTATCAATGAAAAATATATTTTTTTCACTTTTAAATTACCTAATAATTCATTAAACTCTTATTAGGCACTAAGATAAAACAAATATGATTAAACGCCATTTTTACCCATTACAAAAGCCAACAATAATAATATTCTTATTGCAATCTGACTAACCTTAGCTGACTTATGCTAAATAATTAAAGAAGGCTTAAATTTCGCAGCAGGATACTAGCACTTCAATCTACAAATTTATTGTCCAGTCCAGACATGTCCAGGGGCCGACGACGAATGAGAATATTGGATTGGGTAAGTAGCTGCCTTATCTAGCTCCATCACCCAGTTGATGGAGCTATATACTTTCTGGGCAGACGATTAAATATTTTATTATTTATACTGTCTAGTTTTATCGGATCGTGAGTAAGGCAAGCCCGCAAAGCCAAGAGTTTCACCATCTTTTAATTATACGATATCGCCATAGACAATAGAGACTGATGACATAGGGTAGGCGGAAGTGTAACTTTTCATTCTTCAGTTAGAAATGAATCATTTCCAATTCTAAATGACAGATCGGAAAACTCATGAGAATTGCTGTTGCCACCAGTCAAAAAATATTACTAGCAGTGGCATTGAAATTTTGGTAATTTTCACGTAAAGGTCCATAGAGTAGGTATCCGAATGAAAACCAAACAAAATTTCTAAATGATGCCTGCTGGGTGTCGTTACTTTGTGAATAGGGCTATCTACTCAGTGTACACCAGAAATTTATCAAATCACACGCCAGCTTTACATGAGTCATGTTATCATGTACCAATCCAAAGTTCGTAAGATAGTTCGTTATATCTATTTAATTATTTATTTATGTAATGATTTATCCGTAGGTAATTCTATACATAAATAAGTTTCAAATCAAAATATTCACTTATTTTTTTCAATATCATCATATTATATTACAAAATTACAAATTTATGAGAGAAAAAATTATAGTCATGTGCGGGACTCGAACCCGCGTCCATCCACCCCTTTAGCCGGGGTATGCTCTAACCAATTGAGCTAACATGACACAATGACTCATAACTGTAATTCTTGCTCTCATTCTTCAACCATCGTAATGGGATGGAGCGACATCTATAGTCCAACTTGCGTTGTACTACAAACAAGACCAATTTTGCAATTGGTTTTAAACTTGTAAATGATGACGCAACCTTATAAGTTTAATATTGTTAAGTTTGCAATAACGCCTGCTAAGCGAATTACATTACAAAATTACAAATTTATGAGAGAAAAAATTATAGTCATGTGCGGGACTCGAACCCGCGTCCATCCACCCCTTTAGCCGGGGTATGCTCTAACCAATTGAGCTAACATGACACAATGACTCATAACTGTAATTCTTGCTATTAAGTTGGACTATAGATGTCGCTCCATCCCATTACGATGGTTGAAGAATGAGAGCAAGAATTACAGTTATGAGTCATTGTGTCATGTTAGCTCAATTGGTTAGAGCATACCCCGGCTAAAGGGGTGGATGGACGCGGGTTCGAGTCCCGCACATGACTATAATTTTTTCTCTCATAAATTTGTAATTTTGTAATGTAATTCGCTTAGCAGGCGTTATTGCAAACTTAACAATATTAAACTTATAAGGTTGCGTCATCATTTACAAGTTTAAAACCAATTGCAAAATTGGTCTTGTTTGTAGTACAACGCAAGTTGGACTATAGATGTCGCTCCATCCCATTACGATGGTTGAAGAATGAGAGCAAGAATTACAGTTATGAGTCATTGTGTCATGTTAGCTCAATTGGTTAGAGCATACCCCGGCTAAAGGGGTGGATGGACGCGGGTTCGAGTCCCGCACATGACTATAATTTTTTCTCTCATAAATTTGTAATTTTGTAATGTAATTCGCTTAGCAGGCGTTATTGCAAACTTAACAATATTAAAAAAAAAATCATCATATTATATTTTTTTTAGTAACCTACCTAAAACTTACTTAACAACTCTGAAGTCTTTAACGAGGTCCGTAACCGTCTTAGTTTACTATGTCATCAGTGGTATCTCCCACTGGTGGAAGACTTTAGTCTTCACGCTCTGCGAGAAGGGAACGAGAATATGTGGCATAATTTCCCGAACGCTGTCCATCCAAGATTGATTCTTCGGGCGACCTCTTTGTTGAAGTTGGACCTGCCTAAACAAACAGTCTGTCCCAGGTACACACAATCGTCGAAAACATCAAGAGCAGCATTTCCTATAACTACTGGTATACGGTTGTAATACGGACATTTGAAATAACCTTTGTTTTGTCCATGATCATATAACCAAATTGTATACGATACGATAAGAATACTCAACGCTATTTACAAACACAATGAATAACTTACAAAAGTCATAAAACAAACGGAAGTAGTTAATTGGAAGTGTACATTTACAAATATATATAATCAAATTTGTAATGTGGCAATACAATCGGCGGTCTTATCGCTAAAGCAATCTCTTACAGACAACCTCTGGATAGATAGGACAACGAAAACTTGTGAACGGTAGTGTGCAACAAAGAAATCAAATTAAAATAAAAAACTAAAAAAAAAAAAAAAATGTATTGGACATATCAAATATAATAAACATAAAATACATATACGTACATAAAAACAGTATATAAATATTATAAAACATAATTATAATTAAACATACATAATAAATATAGAAATATGCATAAACTCGAATTTATATATACATATTGCTACTGATATATCTACACAAAAAATGGAGAAGATTCTCTCCTCCATGCGTACATAGAGCAATATCCCCGCTACGGCTATTTTACTGCACAGTTACTAAATGGTGGTCAGTGAGGCGGCACTAAGCGGCTACTTCATTTTCTCCCAAACACTAACACAGCATTGTTTAATCTGTACCCAACTGGCCGAAACGTTTTGAGGCTCATACGATTACAGCCGGAGACAAAATGGACGCCTCGCCAAGAAATATAGCCGAGAATTGTATTTGGTGATCGCCGCCATTTAGATTCTGGTTCTATTCAGTGCTACGGTATTAAAATTTGAACAAAAACGGCTTAACCGATTTTAATGTATGATATAATTGATATATCGCTTTGTCTTGATATCGCAAGTTATACTAGGTATAAAGAAATACTAAAAAACAAACTAGCAGATTTCAGACGCAATATGTACGGTTTTTTTTTTCTATACTATTTCTATACCCTTTATTTCGTACCAGTGTAAAAGTTAAGGGCTTTTAAAAAAAAAAAAAAACCAAAAATGGTACCTACTTCAACACCCAAAAGTGTGAAATAACTTGTTGAAGTCGGTACCATAGTTCAAAAGAACGTATTATCACAATATTGTGCGCATGGTACCGACTCGTTATTTAACTTTTTTGTGTGTTGAAATCAGTTCTATTTTTTGGTTTAATTTTTTTTCACTATCTTTAGTGACCCTTGCTACTTCTGTCGATTGTTATTGTATCGATTGTTTTTCATTGTCAACGACTATATCATCAAGTAAATATTGTTCAGTTATTGGAGTGTAGCCCAAAGTCCTGAGGTAAGAAAGATAAAAAAAATTAGAAGCTCCTCCTTTTTTGGAAGTCGGTTAAAAAGCTATGTAAAACTTGTTATTCCCTGGTGGATATTTATGTAGGGAACCTTAAAAATAACTAGTGGCAAAGTTAAGACGGGATAGCAAAAATATTTATTGGTATGAGTTGTTCAAAAAAATATAATTGCTAGGTTTATATACTGACTTCTGTTTTAATGTTTCTATTATTTATGTAATTTAAGTTATGTAATTTCGTTGGAAAACGTCGACACTGTCTTTATGTTACTGAATTTCACAACACTAGCGTTGCACGTGCTTTCGCCAAAACGAGACAAAGCTTGCAACAGCTACCATGTGGAACAGAGACAAGAAACAATCTTAACCTAATTTATTCGCTGACCCCGCTTATAACCAGTATTATCTGATTTTCACCGGAGCTAGAACACAGGTGCGTATAGGCGCTTAAGGGTCTGACACTTGGTCGAAACTGAAGCTCTGATTCAAAGCGTTCGTTTATATCCAAGCATTTGCATCGATGTGTGGCGCGCGACCTCCGTCTTGTTTGCGGAATCTAGAGGGGTAATCTGTGGCTTCAAATGTGGCTTAAATGACTCAATAAATATATATCATTTGGAGTTTTAATTGCAATGAAACGATAAAACGCATAACAAAAATAAAAAATACAGTCGGGTTTTTTACTTGTTAAATTAAGTACCAAGTATTATTTTCCTTGTAGATATTAGCCAAGGAATAAAAGGATTTGCTAGTAAGATATTCAGTCCGCTTACGAGCTAGAGATCCGTGACTTACGAACAGACAGACATACAGTGGAGTCATGTTAGTTTATAGGATTCCGTTTCACTTTTGTGTACAGAACTCTAAAAAACTGCGAAGCGGCCAATTTGTCCACTTTTTTGAGTCAGAAATCAAAATAAATAGTTGAGTATTATTATCAAACTATCGAAATGAATGTTTGAGTATTATCGTTACAATATCGTTCCTCCAAATCCCACTCAAACCGTAGAAGGACATCAGTTTAGGGATTCCGGGAGACATGTATGGATGCCGACACAAATATACACCGGATACTCACACATGTCAGGAATTCCTTCTATTTTCTCAAATTCAGACGATATTTTAGGACTGATGGCTTAGCGCCAAAACGACAGTTCTTGGTTCGAATCCTGCCATAGGATTGAACTTTACAGCATGTAGCATGGTGGCAAAACATTTTCATAAAACCTGCCTGCGTTATATTTTTTTTTTTTCAGTTCATAGGCACTATATAAATAATTAAAGGAGTACGGAAGGATATATTCAATGTTTATCATTAGAATTATACAAACATGGAGATTGTGCTAAAGAACCATACATTTTTTACTGGATAAAAATTAACTGAATTATTTAAAAAAAAACTGTTTGAATACCCTGTAAAATTGATAATTACGTAATGTCGACTTCTTGTTTGACTTGATTGAAAATTATGAATTTTATTAGTAATTGAACCCGCAACCCCTGAAAACCGTTCTATCTCATTATGCTGCTTATGTGATTGCATGACAAAAAAATTACACTGTTTGAATGCACTGCTCCTTGATGTGAACTGAAGTGACATCTACCCAGTAAGTATGGAACTATATCTTCAGGTTGATAGGAATAAAACAACAAAAACTGATAACGCTAAGTTATAATATTATTATATAATGTAGTAGTAACTTAAACCAGAAATTTATTTATACGTCCGTTCACAAAACGCAGTTCTAAATAATAGACGATCCCACTGGCACACGGTCAATTTTTGTGTGTTTATTAACCACTTCCACCTTCGATAAGGCTCCATGACAGTGGTTACAGTACAGACGGTTCTTACCAGAAATTTTATTTCCTACTCAAACAGTCGGTACAGTTTTGAGACAACCAATTTGGCGTGCCAGAACGTCTTGTGCTCATCCTACAAGACTTCCTTAAAGCCAGAAGCTTTCGCTATCGCGTGGAAGGCACCCTCTCCTCCCCCCACCCAGTCAGAGCCGGAGTCCCTCAGGGCTCCGTGCTATCACCCATTCTCTTCGCGCTGTATACCAGCGACATCCCACGCTCTCAGCCTAACGTCCTATTAGCCCAATACGCGGATGATACCGCTATTTATACCACTGGGTGGCATATCAGTAGAAAGTCCATTCCCGCCCTCCAACGGGCCATCACCGAGATCGGTGACTGGTTCCGTAAATGGCGCATCGCGGTCAACCCAGTCAAAAGTGCAGCTATGTACTTTACTGAGAAGGGCCGCCCCCGTTACCCGCAACCTTTAACTTTGTTCGACCAACCCATCCCCTGGGTTAGTAAAACAAAATATCTCGGAGTCACCCTTGATCGGAATCTCACCTTTAGCGATCATATAACAACCGTCCGTAACAGAGCGGCCTTTGTAATGGGTCGCCTTGGTCCCCTGATTCGCAAAGAGAGTAAAATGTCTCTTAGAAATAAGAAGACACTTTACACTGCCTGCATCCGCCCCATCATGACTTACGCATCAGTAGTGTTTAGTCATGCTAGTGAGGCCCATCTCCATAAGCTTCAAGTCATTCAAAACCGTTTTCTTCGTAGTGCAACCGGCGCTCCGTGGTATATCCGGAACACCGAGTTGCATTGCGACCTAAACCTTCCCTCTTTAGCGCAGTTCAATAAGGACTGCGCCCGCCGATACTTTGATCGAGCGCCCCACCACTCGAACCCATTGGTTGTCCAGGCATCGAACTACTCGACCGCCTCTTCTATCCCATTTTTCAAACCCCCCCGTCGCCGACCACGGCAGGTATTAGACGACCCGGATGACCCCATCGCAGTCATTACATTGGCAGCTTTAGCGTTATCCGCAAGTCGTCGAGGTAAAATCCCCAGGTGTGAGGTAATTAGAGGTCACACAATCAAACACCGAGCTCGCCGGCGAGCTCGAGGCAAAAACAAGGTCACGATAAATTGCTCTCCAAATAGTCAAAGAGTATTATTCAGTAGGGCCCAATTGTGCAACACTGCAGTTGCACAGAGGCATTTTGCTCCGATCCCCCCCATGTCTCTCGACAGCGAGACAAGCCGAGGTCCGAACCACAGTGGTGCCCTTGAGCTCGCTGTCAACCCCTCCTATAATAGCGGTACGTTTTCGGCGTCCGCAGGAGACGGAGGTAGAAAGCGCTTTTCGCCTTCTACGCCCGTCTCGGGAGAAGTGCCTTCGGCACTTCTCCCTCCCGGGCTATTGTAGGGCCAGGCCCTCGCCCAAAACCCGGTGGAGCTGGACGACCGCACAGGCGGTAGCCAGCATCTATGTCCTCCCTAAAAAAAAAAAAAAGTATCCACTCGAGAACCTTTCTTCCCCAACGGTTATCAGTTCGTCAGCAATGTGGCCCGCCCACTGCCACTTCAACTTGCAAATTCTGAGAGCTATGTCAGTGACTTTGGTTCTTTAACGAATATCCACGTTCCGGATTTTATCGCGCAAAGAAACTCCGAACATAGCTGTCTCCATAGCTCGTTGAGCGACTCTGAGCTTGTCCGTAAGAGCCACAGTTAAGGACTTATGGTTGTTATATTATAAGGCTATATACAACCACAAAGTACAGCACAAGATCGATACCACGCGAACTATAATATTAGGTTACTAATATACTCAGTGACAACCATGATAGCATTTACGTAAGTAGGTACACTAAGCAAGTAACACTACGTTTTAAAATAAATAGGTAAAAACGCCGACTTGAGCTTCCACGCATGATGTAAGGGCATTATTACATGAGACACAAGTTGCCCTTACCTTACTCTTAAAAATATACCGACAAATTGCAAGTACCCACAGTAATTTACTACCCATGGCCAGTTTAGTTACGTCGTCATTAAGGGCCACATAAACATTTGCCGGAGAAACAGCCGCGTCGTGACCGGCCAGTTTACGGCTTCCTACGGACTGGGAAGTTTTTACTGGGCATTTACTGGACGGACTAAACGGAGAAACGGGATGAATACCAACTAGCTGATAATCTTATATAAGGGGAACAAGTTTCAACCATTTTATGTATAATTACAGAGATTCCTACAATCCTGAATGTTCGCTTGACATTTACGCTTCAACGAGAGAGATAAAAAGGGAGTTTTTTGTTTACTTTGGTTTCGTATTGAATTAGTACTAATTATTACATTACATTAGTACAAGTATTAGTAGGGAAAATCTCTAAAAGGATTATTTTGAGCATTTCAGATCTTTTAAAATACCTTTAGACCTTCCCACGTAGGGCCTTCAATTTTCAGGTAATATGTATTGAGGTCCAAAACAGACGCAATGTGATCGGCTAAATTAAAATAAAAACACATTTCCTTTACTATTATCTGAATAAATATAAGACAAAAAATTCTGACGTCCGGTCGGTGTGCACTCAACCAGCGAGCATAAGAAAACAACTTCTGCTTTAAACTATTTCTTATGGTATCCGGGTTCTAGTACAAAATGCACAGACTGCCTTACTGCGCGATTTAGTATTTAACTGAAATTTCTTACAATGGATTGCTGAGCTTAATAACATAGTATCCTTAAGGGTATTCTTAGTGTTTAACAATAAATTAGCAATATCAGGTAAACTGCTAATATATCTAGCAGTTGAACTAAAGTAGCTAAAATAATAAATATTACATAAAGACACCGGAAGTGATTCGCTTGTTTTCCCACTGTCATACCCATTAAAGAAGATTCTTGAGAAAAAGATAATTGAGGAAGATCCTGTGTTTTGTTCTTTTTTACCAACTTCCAAAAAAAGAAGGAGGTTCTCAGCCGGCTGTTATTTTTTTTATATTTGTTACCTTAGAAGTCTTGACTGGGTGAAATGATTATAAAAATTGTTTTTTTGTTTGAAAGTTGATGCTTGTCGTTTGGTAAAATTTCATCAAATTCAGTAAAGGCGTTTTTGAATTACATTCCAGTAACTGAAAATGTTTACCTATCTTGATGATATAGTCATTGACAACGAATAGCAATCGATCCCGTAATTAGCAAGGGTGACTAAAATGAGTGAAAAAAAATTTTAGCAAAAAATTAAACCGATGTCAACACCCAAAAGTGTGAAATAACTTGTCGAAGTCGGTACCATGCGCACAATATTGTGATAATAGGTACGTTTTGAACTATCATGGTATCGACTTCAACAAGTTATTTCACACTTTTGGGTGTTGAAGCCGGTTACATTTTGTGGTTAAAAAAATCCACTTATTTTAGTGATCCTTGCTACTTACGGGATCGGTTGTCATTCATTGTCGATTTTTTTGTATTGACAGATTCAGAAGCAAAAGGCTTCTTGGGCAATAATCCCTCATAGGGTATATCACCGCGTATTGTCAGATATTCTGCATTTAAGCAGAAACAAATGTGGTTAGGTAGGAAGGGTGCTCTTGCAATTTGCAAGATAGATTACTGAGCGTACGAGAGATGGAGGCACTAACGCATCAAAATGGCAAAGCAGTATGCGTTTCTATTTTACAATTCCACCTCCAAAGCCAGCTTCCACGAAAATATTTACGGTACATAGTGTATTACGAAAATCATTAAATATTCATATATGATTGCCACTGACTTAATTACATTGTATTTAATTTTTTAAGTGGAAAAATACAATTAATATGTCACTTTCTCGAAAAAAAAACCCCATAAATTATCAATAATCATATATCAATTAGTAAAATAACACGTACGTGATGTAGGTACATGCAGTACAACTTAGTATTGTTAATGCTTTGAGCATATATTTTACAGCGTATCTACACAAATGGACTTTGCGAACAAGATAAGTTTGAAAGATTGTACGTTTTGAGAATACCTATAAAAAATCGGCCAAGTGCGAGTCGGACTCCCACACGAAGGGTTCCGTACCATTAGCTATACAACAATAGACTTCATATTTTAACCTTTTTTGCTTTAACGTGCGCGAGTCCAACTCGCACTTGGGCAACTTTTAGTATATGTTGTTATAGCGGCAACAGAAATGCATCATCTGTGAAAATTTCAACTGTCTAGCTATCACCGTTCTTGAGATACAGCCTGGTGACAGACAGACGGACGGACGGACAGCGTCTCAGTAATAGGGTCCCGTTTTTACCCTTTGGGTACGGAACCCTAAAAAAACATGAATATGACCAAGGTTATATTGACCCAGAACTTTGAATATGATCCATCAAACACTTGTCCATAGCTGTGGGCTAGCCTTACCAATATCTCTGATCTGACGATAAGTGATGATGCGTTCGAAGACCTAGAATGGCTCTCAGGGACAGCTGCCGAAACACACTGTTAGATGCTTGCGATTTTTTTTTTATTTGGTGGTAGTACCTAGCCATAATTGCATCTGCAAAATGCCCTAACACAATGTTAGGAATCCTATCGTATAAAATAAGTATCCCTAGATATCTCTATACCTACTTATAACATAAATACTTTTTGACGACGTCTTAGCGGATGGCCTGGGGCCCTAGAATTAGCAGACTACCGAATTTGACAATAACAGCAGTTTGATCGTAGAACCATCGCAGTAGTAAGGAAGGCGTTTGGTCAATAGCTAAGAGAATTGGGGCCCTGGCATGGCGTGGCGCTAGATTTTTACGCAAAATCCGCACGTCCTTTGCTCTCAAAAGTCGAAAGTGAACAAATATTATTTTAAACTTGTTCCTATCCTCGCCTTGTCTGTGTAGAAGTTGGCTTTGTTGCTAGCGCCGGTTACTAAATATGGTCCAATTGAACTGGTGTAAAAACAAACTACTCTCTGAATAAAAAACTATAAAACATATATAGGCAAAACATAATGAACCTCTTTAGATATCATTCCGTTAACAACGTGAAAGAGCACTTACCAAGATACCAACAAACATACTTTCACAATATGCGGAGACATTCTTGTGGTATAATACGTAGATATATCTCGGCAACAATACCGAAATATCAATTCCCAACGCGTAGGTGTTGTTCGGATATCTTTTCAATCAAGAAATCTTTCTGTGGGCTCTGGAAGCTTATTCCGCGTAATTATGTTATGAAAGCCGACTACCAATTCTGAAAGGTAACGCTTTGTGCCGGAAGTCTTATAGATTGATTGGGCGGGACTCTTACCTAGTATTCTGTCATCTGTGTGAACTCTTGTAGGTAGGTACTCGCTTTTCATTACGTTCATTTTTCATCAGGTCCATGGTTCGAATCCCGCCGCGGGCTTGAGCTTCACCCCATGGTGGAAGGGCATTTGCGAATGCCCGCCTGGCTAGAGACTACGCTCAAGTTGAAAATCTGTTGCCAAGCACCTAACGGTGTGTTCCGGCAGTCCTTGAGAGCCAGTGAAATTACAGGCACATGAGACTTAGCAACTATGTCTCAAGGTGACGGGCGCAGTGCAATTCGTCACTTATGACGAAATGCATCTCTTATAGGCAGAGGTAACCGCTTAACATCATGCAGGCTTGTTCCGTCACAATAACATAAAAAAAACGTTCTTTTTGTTGTAGCACAGTGATGTTCATCATTTTAGTTTTATTTTATTTTTTTTACAGCTGATAGGTTAGCCTCATGGTAAGTGATGACATATCATCACTTACCATCAGATGAGATTGTGGTGGAAGATGTTAACGGGCTTAACCTAGAATTACTGGCTTTCAACGACAGCTGCCGGAACACACCGTTAGGTGCTTATCGACAGATTTTTTACTTGAGGGTGGTAGCTAGCCAGGCGGGCATTCGCAAAATGCCCTACCACCATGCTATAACGACTTCCATCCGAAGACAACAACCGGACTGACGGCTTAACGTGCCCTCCGAAGCACGGAAGCGCTGAGTAGTAATGTCACCAGCGGTCACCCATCCAAGTCATGACCGCAGCGGACGTTGCTTAACTTTGCTGATCAATTCAGATTGGCTAAGCAAACTTCGCTACGAGCGCCTTCAAATTTTCGTACCCAAAAGGCAATCCGGTGCTCTAATACTTTCACACTGCTGTCTGTCTGTCTGTCTGTCCATCTTTATTTCAGTATCACTAGATTGTAAATGTATTAGGATGTCTTAGGAGGTCAGTCAATATAGCATGGTGGTAGGGCATTTTGCAAATGCCCACCGGGCAGTTTCTAGTGTGATACTAGCTATCACCCTCAACTAGAAAATCTGTCACCAAACACCTAACGGTGAGTTCCGGCAGATGTCCTTGAAAGCCGAGGTAAGTTTAAATTTTTATAATAATTAAATGAATAAATAAACCGTCGTCGCTTGATATTTTTTATCTAATCTGTAATATTTTAACAGTGAGTATAAGTCGATAAACCAAATCACTTCTTACCATTTATCTTACTAGGTACTTAAGCTGTCGGGGGTTAAAAACGGAGTGGCGCGGAAGATGACAAATTTAAGAAAAACATAAATGAAACAAAATTACGAGTAATATAAACCTCTTTTCAACACACATGTTCAACTCTACAATGCCTGTTTTGCCAGCAATGCGACCTTGCGTTTCCCGCGTTCCAGCAATGATGACGTCACAAAGGATATGGCGTCACAAAGGTTTCCGGTTCGGCAGACCTTTACGTATTTTGTTGGCTTTTAAGTAGGAGTCGGTGATTCTTCACACCGTTTGAAATGTAATAAATGCGTGGCAGCTTTACTTTAATTTTGTACGCGTTAAAGTGAATACTTTTATTAGAAAAAGTGCAAAAAGCCTTTCTGAGGTACCTTTACAAGCGCATCTATGGATAAGATCCATTTAAGTATCCCACTCAATTTCTTTTGGGTTCTTTGGGATACAATTCCTTACAAATCAGAAGGTGTTACGACCAATTAGTAATAATGTGCAAAATTCTTCGAGAGAAAGTAGATGCCCCCGATTTCAAAGACAAGCTGTGTTGTCTATATTTTATTTTATGTTATTCGGAAACCATACATTGTTTACTAGCAGTGTAACTAACTTCGGGGCAGGAAACACATACTTTTTGCTCACCCGTCATGGAAAACTGTCGCCCACGCAAATTTTCCATAACCACTAACTCTCACTGCACTCAATGCCCTCCTTGATGCCAGGCCTGAGTGCCATTTGTTTGCTGACGAATTGATGGAGATTCTGCCGGAATGTCTAGCGTATAGTGAACTCATGATCAATTTTAATTTTAATTTGTTATGTATTACCGTTTTTAAATTTATCTTTATTTATATGTATATTTATTTATAATGTTACTTTTGATAGTAATAATTATTACTATTATTATGTTAAAATATTTGACAACGAATGTACTTTAGAGTTAAATTTAATTGTAACATGTAATTTAAAGTTGATCTGTGACACATTAAGATTTGACATTGGCGTGGTCTTATTTTCATTTGAATACATTTTATATAAATAATGTGCTTGTAATTTTCTAATTAGCGTAATTGGTTTATCCGTTTTAATTAAGTAAATAAATAAAATAAAAATAAATAAGAGCCGCAGCAAACGATAGCTAACTCACAATTATAAATATACAGGGTTATTGGTAAAATGCTAACAACCTCTTTAGGGTGACTTCTGCTAGTCCTAATAAACATTTTGGATAAGTTTTTTTTAATTTAGTTCATCAAATCAACCGGATTGTCCACCGTTGAACAAGGCCTACCCCATATTGGGGGGATTTTCCATAATCCCTACGCTTGACAGACGTCTTCGGGATCGCAGTGGAAGTTGTCAGTTCTTCAGAAAGTGCTGCTTCCCACCTTCTGGTATGTTTCCCTCAGCCTTGCGTTCAGAGGTATATACAAACACATGAGCCGAGCCGAAGTGTACTTAAATCCGTAGTCTCTGTCTACCTTCCGCTCCAGGGTTCAGGAGTGACTTTATGCACATACCTATGTGTATTTGTGTTTCATGTGTGTTCCACTTTGTTTATTCATTTGTTAGATATTGGCTCTGTGTTCTATATTGTGTAAGTACCTAATAAAAAAATTATTTCTTTATTTATACCTACAGAAATTTCTATTCAGGCAAATATTAAATACGGTTGAAAGAATCATCTTCCAGCGTTATGAGTAAAAAAGCAGGCCCTTTTTGTAGGCACATGTACCTAAGTTTGGATTAGATTAAGTGATCAAAACAAAACATTGCACCTAGCGATAAGGCCGCCCATTGTACATCCTTTTGCTAATATCTCTCTGTTACATTATTATTTTGTTAAAATTGGTGTCCAATAAAGAGTATTTGTATTGTATTGTATTGTAGATCATTAAGCCTTTTGGTGAAGCCTCCGTACGTCCAGTGTCTAAAACGTTGAATTCGTTATACCTACCCATACAATGAACGGTCTAGTTCACCCCAAACCCTACGACGTATCTATGTTAATTTAAATATTTGATTCAATAGATAATATTATATTAACCGACTTCAAAAAACGAGGAGGTTCTCAATGCGTCTGTATTTGTTATTTTTATGTTTGTTACCTGAGAACTTTTGACTGGGTGATCCGATTTTTATAATTATTTTTTATTTAAAAGCTGATGCTTGTCGTTTGTTCCTATTTAAATTTCATCAAAAATGGTCAAGCCGTTTTTGAGTGAGTTACACTCCAATAGCTGAAAAATATTTTCCTATCTCTATGATATAGTCGTTGACAGTGAATGACAATCGATCCTGTAATGAAAAAATATTTAACCAAAAAATGGAACCCACTTCAACACTCAAATGTGTGGAAGAACTTGACAAAGTCGGTACCATGCGCACAATATTGTGATAAAAGGTACTTTTGAACAATCATGGTAACAACTTCAACAAGTTATTTCACACTTTGAGTGTTGAAGTCGGTACCATTCATTCAGTTGTCCGTCTGGCTGTGTTCACGGGTTGATCGCACCTAAACGAAATGGGTTAGAAACCTGACATTTTGATAGTAGAACGTCGGCCCGTTATAATATTGGAACTAGAAATTTCGGTATTTCGTTATTTAAAATTCGGTTATCTGTTTTTCACTTTTCATTGGACCCCCCAATACACGAGAGGGTAACCGAAAAAGCAAATGTTTTTGCGCGTTAGGAACGGGATGTCACCGTCTAGAGGTCATTGTGTAATAAACGCTTTACCGTCAATAATTTTTGTGCGCATGGTACCGACTTCGACAAGTTATTTCACACTTTTGAGTGTTGAATTCGGTTCCATTTTTTGGTTACTTTTTTTAGCTTCCGACGCGATATCTGAGGATGCTGTTTCGATTCCCGCCTTGGGCATAAAATTTTGTACTCCAATAATTTGTTTGATACGATTTTGATACCATTTAAATGGGACCAAACAACAAGCATCAGCTCTAAAATAAAAAAAGAATTATCAAAATCGGTTCACCCATTCAAAAGTTCTGAGGTTACAAACATAAAAAAATATAAGCGAATTGAAAACCTCCTCCTTTTTTGAAGTCGGTTAAAATATGAAGAATAAGGTAATTTTGAAACTGTTACATAACCAGCAAACCTTATTATCTTGTTTATCGAAGATAGTGTTTAGGATAACCTAGAATCACTGGCTCTCAAGAACAGCTGCTGGAACACACCGTCAGGGATTTTATGACAGATTTTGTATTTGATGATGATAGCTTTATAGCCAGACGTAGAGTTTTTTTTTTGTTATGTTATTGTGACGGTGCAAGCTCGAGGCACCCTGATGTTAAGCGGACTAACCTCTGCCTATAACAGAAACATTTCGTCACAAGTCACGAATTGCACTGCGCCCGTCACATTGAGACCTAGATGTTAAGTTTCATGTGCCTGTAATTTCTCTGGCTCTCAAGGACTGCTGCCGGAAGACACCGTTTGGTGCTTGGCAACAAATTTTCTACTTGAGGGTGGTCTCTAGCCAGGCGGGCATTCGCAAAAGCCCCTCCACCATGCGGTGAAGCACAAGCCCGCGGCGGGATTCGATTCCATGGACCTGCTGCGCGGCATTCCATAGCCTATGCCACTGAGCCATCAGTGCTTCAGAGATTGCTGTATTTGCAAAATGCCTTACCACTATGCTATAATAACTGCCATCCTAAGAGAACAACGAATGATCGCGGCTCGGAAGCGCTCCGCAGTACTTAGTGCCATTAGCGTCAACCATTCAAATTATGACCGCGGCAGACGTTGCTTAACTTAGTGAACGGCTAAACAAGCAACGCTACGAACGCTCCAAAAACGTACTTACTATATATAACAACGTAGCGTTCTTTGTTAAGTTTTTAATAGTAAAGTAACAATTTGGGGCATATCCAAAACTCTAAGAAACTCATGTTATTTCTGGACAACAAAACCGCTATGTCATCATAATAAAAAGATTCTTTATTCACATCGGCGGCCGAAAACATTTCAGTACCTTCTAAAAGGTCACCTACTATTTGAGGACCTCCCATTACCAGGAATGTTTAAATGTATCCAGGTCCACGTTATCTGGTGCATATTACAGCTGCGATGGAGCTTCAATCAGTATCGGTTGTCTTTTAAAACAGGGTTCAATTTAGACTGGTGATTGTTTCTATATCTACAAAGCAAAAGAAGGAAACAAGGATTTGTCTAGAGGGCCATTATTGCACCTATGAAAATACTTAGTAGGTATTTTCTTACGTGCAATAATAAAAAAAAACTAGAAATAAAATTATGTGATCATTTGTATGATTACATAATGGTGATATGTGGCGTCGGAAATGTAAATTTAACCAGTCGGATTTAATATTTTAAAACTTTAAAGAACCATGTTGAACGTCTAATGTATAAGAAATTAAAGTTTGCCAAATGTTCAACATTTGAAAAAGAGTCAGAACATATCACAAATTAGCAAGAAGATTTTATATAATCATAATAATTATACATCATCTTCTAATTAATCTCTTTAAAATTTTATTGCTCTGATACCCAGAAGTTAGTAAGTAAAGTACTTACCAACAAGAGCATCTCCTAGGGGGGATTTTTTTCAGGATGACTAGCACAAATATCCGATGGTTATGTCTTTGTTTTGTCCTGTCCTTAGCAAAAATATATTTTTATATGTTCTTGCTTGCCTTGTGAACTTGTGAATAGAGTGCCCCCTTACCCCCATCCTTACTACGCCCGCTGTAAGGACAGTACATCACCCGACAATGAAGGAACACACGCATCAATCACCACCGTCCACCGCTATCTATCACCACCGGTCACCGACGTCACCACATATTTGGAGAAAATATTGAAGTTTCCAGCCGAAATCGACAAAGATTGATAGGCACCTTCTGCGGAGATATAACACTATTCTGTCTATGTTCAACTATAAACCCTTATGTTTTTTAAAGGTTATTTTAGATACAATGATGGCCGAGCGGTAAAAGCTGTGGACTGCCGGTGCGCAGGTCCATGGTTCGATACCCACCGCGCCGGCTTGAACTTCACCGCATTGTGAAAGGGCATTTTGCGCATGCCACCTGGCTAGCTACCACCTTCAAGTAGAAAATATGCCGCAAAACACCTAACAGTGTGTTCCGGCAACAGTCCTTGAGAACCAGAAAAATTACAGGCACATGAGACTTAACAACTGTATTTAAAAAAGGCCGTCTTCAAGGTAACTTTTTTTTATGTGACTATGCCGGGCGCAGTACATTTCGTCGAAATGACGAAATGCGTCTGTTATAGGCAGAGGTTAATCCGCTTAACATCAGGTGGGCCTCGTGTTTATTCCGTCACAATCGCATTAAAAAAAGTTACCTTGAAGACGGCCTTTATGAAATGGTTGACATCTTGCACATATATATATGAACATATAATAATATAAACGCACAAAAATTATAAAAATTCAAAATTAACCGATACTTATTAGCAGTTATCGGTTTTATGCAGTAGATAGTTACTTTCGCAAATTTACTCTTAGCATAGTTATGCAAAAATCTCGGTAAATAAAATTATATTTATATTACGAGCACAATCGCGTGATAACCAAAAATCAGATTTACAAATTTTTTAAGTAAAAAAATTATTCACTGCGAAAATTTGTTTCTACCGGGGCCAATGGTTATGGCACCAGAACGTAACATTGGGGGACGTGGGTTCGATTCCCACTCGAAGTGATCATTCTTATAATTATATATTATTACGGCACAATACCAATTGAATAATTATCGTTTACAAACAAACATTCTAGTATTATTAAATGTTAGATAAATCAAATAATATAAACAAGTTTATATTAGTGTAAAAAAAATATAAGTCGAATCGATAAAATCATAACATAACATCAATTTTAAATTTTAACTCAATCGAATCATCCCCAGTGATAAATATTGTACTCCAAAAAATTTAAAATGAAATGATTTATGAATTGTTCAGTTATTTCTCAACTACTATAAGCACTGTGTTCGATACTCTCTGCAGACTGTTCTAGTATAAATAGTCAAGCACTAAATATAGGTAGGTAGGTATAATTATAGAAATGTTGCCAATGATTCCCATTTTATGAAAGTAAAAACCGAAAGAACTAATAATTTTCTTATCCAACCGAAATTTACCACAATGCTGCGGTAAACTTCCCAAATATAGCAGACAAACTTCATACTAAGCGGAAACTAAAAGTTGTTGAAGAGGCACTCGAGCTTTAAGGACGCATACTCGGAGAGCTTCCGCCTTCCACTTCAATAACATGTCACCTACTTACTCTACGAGTTCAAACTAGTTATTTGTTTTAATCTGTGATACTCTTATTATAGGGACTTAGACACGATTTAACAATCAATTGATAAAATATTCCCATATTCCATATTAGCCACGTGGGGTGCCGGGTTAGAATTGCACCTCCCCATATCATACCGTAGGTGTCGTAAGAGGCAACTAAGGGGAAAATATATTAATCGACCAAACTTAAAACACATGATCAAATAAATTACAGGCACATGAGACTTAAGTTTTCAAGGTAACGGGCGCAGTGCGATTCGTGACTTGTGACGAAATGCAGAGGTTAGTCCGCTTAACATCAGGTGGACCTCGAGCTTGTTCCGTCACAATAAAAAGTATAAGTTTAGGTTTAAAGAAATTTTATTTTCAACTAAGACAAATTGTCTCTTACATGAGAACATAGTTTAACTTAAAAAATATAAGCACAATAAGATACTTATGTATAAAATTAAATAATAAATAAGATTACAAAGTACATAAAAGTTTCTTGGTAGTTTATAATAATAGTTAAAGCAACGAGGATAAAATTCTAGACACTACAATATTTGAGACACATTTAACACATGTTTTTTTAATTGTTTGTTCACTTACAATGATTAGTTTGTGATAATTTAGTACGTGCCTAGTTCTTTTTACACAACTGCCCAAAAAAGAAGAGCTATGTTGTTTTCAGGGTTGTCATGTATGTATGTTTGTGAGTTTCTATATTCCACCAAAACTTAACCGATATTGATGTATGAGATGTCATTAGATTCGTCTTGATAGCGCAAGTGACACTAGCAACATAAAAAGAATAATAACAAATAACTGACGGATTTTAGTTGACATACCTAATTTTGGGAAAGAAATATTTTTTCTTCGATCGATACTGAACCAATTTTAAATTTGATTTGCACACCGTGTGCAATTTAATCCAAATTGAAATATAGGCAAGGCAGTGTAATTCGTGACTTGTAACGAAATGCATTTTATAGGCAGAGGTTAGTCCGCTTAACATCAAGTGGGCCCCGAGCTTGTTCAGTCACAATAACATAAAAAAAGTCTTTTTTGTACCAACAATTTTAAAGTGTCAACTCTGAACAAACATCCGGTTTTAACCATTCACAACTTGAGTTTAAGCACAATCAGCGATTGCAACACTTCCAGCACTACAAAGTTCGCTACTGTTTTTAAAGTTAATCAGTGAAGCGCTTGTTAAAAGCTGTGAGTGGCGCTTAACGCGCTGTTTTTGCATAAGCGCGGTGAGGGGGTGGCAAGCGACATAAATTGACATAATTTTCTGCATTGGCAATGTAAATCTTATTGAAGTTCGAGCGCTAAAGTTTCGTGAATATTGCAGGATTAATATATGGAAATTATCACTGGACTTATTTCATACTAGTTTTGAATGTTTAATAAGTTTTTTAATTAGGTAAATACTTACACTTTTTTGCACTGCGCAATTAGTACGTATAGTATTCTAAGATGAACACTGACGTTTTGGCAGAACATTCCATACACAATAAGTGCACTCATATTTACTCATTTTGGAGCTGGGGGTAAATAAATTGACGTGACAAACTGTTTATTTTACATTTAACCGCCAAAGACGTGCGTTTTTCATTATTCACTATAGATATAAATAGAACAAGTACGTAGTTACGTACGTATACCTAATAGTTATTTGTACTGTAAAGACATTTTAGTTAGGAGTTTCAGCGGGGAAAAAAGATGTTATACCTATATTTAATTATTTTTATTGTTACCAAAATACTTAGGTATCTACTGCTTCAAGTGATTGACCGTGTACCCTACAGTACTAATGAGAGCATTTACTTTGTGTGTTTTCAGAGGAAGATTTAAGTTTGTTTTAAAAACATAACAATATTTTGCAGGTTTCTGATCGGCGGTGGAATGTTATTCCAGCATTTGGATTCAGCATAGTAGAAACTACCTCCAAACACATCGGCACTATGACGTTCAGTAAAAAGCAGTCTCGCGCCACCATCCAAATGACCTATGATTTGACACCCATGATAACTTTTCGTACAAATATATCGGAGCAACACAATAGAGGTACATATTTATATAAATTATCTTAGGAAAAAAACGTATCTCGCGTTAACGGGCACGAAGCCAATCTGATGTTAAGCTGATTATCCTCTACCTATAGCAGATGCATATCGACATAATAATGAATTGCACTGCTCCCGTCACACTAAGACATACAGTTGTTAAGTCTCATGTGCCTGTAATTTTCCTGGCTCTCAAGGACTGCTACCGGAATACACTTTTAAGTGGCGACAGATTTTCTACTTGAAGGTGGTAGTTTTTTTTTTTTTTTTTTTTAATTTTAAATCTACACTCCACAGACTCCAGGGTCCGTGACTTTTTTTAACTATGACATAATTTATTAGTAAACAAGAAATATGGAATAGGAAACATGCAACATTCCAAGGGGGAACAGTGTTAAAAGTTTTTTTTTTCTTTTTTTTCCTTTAATGTCATTAGCACCAGCATCCTCTAGCAGCACCCGTTCACGAGTTGACGCATGTGCCAGCCATCGCCTTCCTCAACCATTTTTGGGAGAAGATGGCGACCCGACACACAACACCGCCGCTAGACAACACCTTTCTGTGAGTATGACCACTCCGGATACCCGTGCCAACGATTACAATTACAAAAATAATTTGGGACTACAATAAAATAATATACCTACAGAAATTTACCTATTTTGTTATTCTCCCACGTCACATTTTAACAGGGCCTCCATTACCGCGCTATTTCGATCTTTGATCGCCATTTTGAGGTTGTAATCATGGATGGCTTTTGGTGTCGCAACCATCGCCTTCCTAACGAACCGTCCTATGGCGTCGTTTTCGTCATCTGGTGGTAGCTAGCAAGGCGGGCATTCGCAAAATGCCCTTCCACCATGCGGTGAAGCTCAAGCCGGCGGTGGGTATCGAACCAAGGACCTGCGGCTCGGCAGTCCATAGGTATAACCGCTCGGCCATCATTGCTTCCATATAATTATATCTTGAAGAAAGGCAAACCACATGAGTCTACATAAACGAAAAAAACATAATATTAGAACTATTTCATATTAGTTGAATTATTAATAGAACAAATTTCCTTTTCCAATTAATTTCGTATACTCCCATAAAGTCTCATAGCTCACCTGTTGAAGGACATTCCCGTGTTTTTAATATCCCGCAATATTTCCCCGGTAAAGAATCAATTTCCCGGCATCCCCGGGGATTACCTACTTTCCTTACTTCGTTCCCTTTTTAAATTAAAATAAAAAGACAAGAATTTCTTTGCGAATAACGTATAGACGACGCAATGCGGTATTTAAAGACCTGTATTGGATTTTCTCTAAGAGTTGTTTTATGTGAGGTAGGAATAATCTCATGAATAGCTTATATTGAGCTTTTACGTAACATTTTGATACGGTTGCCAGCTTAAAAATGTATAGATTTTTCAATTTCTTCCTGTTAGATGTTAGGTAGATGTCGTAAAACGTGACTTAGGGGGGTGTGCCTAATTAGCAGCATGCTCGTAAAATGTGACTTAGGTGGGATGTGCCTAATTAACAGCATGCCTTAACAGCACATAGGCCTCGCGACAGAGCTCTCTTAAAGGCCTCGTTTTAGCAGTTATTGCCATTTTTACACGAAATGTAGCGGGCTAGAGAGTATACTGTCAACGAGTCCATTTACCATTAGAAATATTAGTGGAAAGGCCATAATACCGAAGTAAAACCTCATTTACAATTAAAGCCCTGTATTGTCCTGCATGTTGTAAGCGAAAACGTATTGTAACGAATTGGGTATAAGTGTAGAAACATGATGCTCATATAAAATATGAATTGTTTTGTGCGTTTAAGTGTCGGTTAACATGCTTTTGAATGCCAGGTTCTTTTTATACCCGATAGGTTAGCCTTTGACCACTATCTCACCTGATGGTAAGTGACGATGTGGTCGAAGATGTTATTGAGGCTAACCTAGAACACTGACTCTCAAAGACAGCTTCCGGAACAGATTTTTTATTTGAGGGTGGTAGCTAGCCAGTAATGTCCCCAGCGTTCACCCATCCAACTCATGACCGCGGCGTGGTGGTAGGTATTTTAGTTAGATTCCGTTTTAGGTGAGTACCTCCGCACTATCAGATATTCTATCTCGAAACATTAGTATACACTGGTGTGCTTATAGGCGTAAAGGGTACTGGTAACAAGTGAAATTATTGAAATTGGTGACTGAGTTCTTTAACACCCGACCTCAGAAGGTATAAAATCAGCAATTTTTAAGTATTTTATGGACCCCGTGGCTCGCACTTTCAAGGCAAATGTACTGACGTATAGGTACCTAATCAAAATCGATTGAGCCTTAGAGTAATTACGAGCTGGAATGCACATACATACATGTCAAAAACATGACCGTCCTGTTGCGCTTCGCTACAGTCGGGTATAAAATAAACCAGCAACATTGTAGAGGTAACCTTTAGCACTGAATATACCGTACAAGATACTGCTCACAACGTCGAATGAGTAGTACAAGCAACCAAAGGTGACCTCAGTCACCTCAGTTGTATTCTCTATTCTAGTCGTGATTTCAAACACAATAGGTCTCATTTATAGGCCTATGCGTCTTGATTCAGCCTATAAAAGCGCCCTACAGATTGATATACCAACCCAGCAGTACGTTTCAATATTGAACTAGTGTTGCCCAAATTACAGAGCGTTTTCATATCGACTAAAAAAATATGGTATTGCCCTCTTCTTTTTATTCTCACTATGTTTATACAGTAAAAATGTAATCTTAAATTAATATTATCACTTATAGAAATACGATCAATCACCTACATTTAATTTAATATACATACAATACATATGAATTATTGATGACAAGAAACCAAATAACTTTAACTAAAAAATCAGGATAAAAAAACTTAAATATGAGAAAATGTCACTCATCAGTACTAATATTATAAATGCGAAAGTAACTCTGTCTGTCTGTCTGTCTGTTACGCTTTCACGCCAAAACTACTGGACCGATTTGAATGAAATTTGGTATGGAAATAGTTTGAGACCCGGGAAAAAACATAGCATAGTTTTTATCCAACTGCGCAAAAAGACGTTAATGCCGCGCCCGGAAAGCTAGTATTCAATATACGCATCTGTCGTCACAATCAATACTAAGAAATAAATTAATATGAGATTTAGCAACATATAATAAACACAAATCACTTTAGTTGTCACTCATTTAACGCATTGTTATAATTTTTAACCGACTTACAAAAAAGGAGGAGGTTCTCAATTCGTCTGTTTTTTTTTGTGTAAAAACTAAACAGAACTATGTAGTCGCTTTGTAAGTGCTTTTCTTTAGTTTACGTTCTTATATTATAAAGTTGTATTTCTAGGATAGCAATCATTGTTTCCCAAATTTTGTCCGAGTCTACAGAATTCTAATTCATGCATTATCTACATTATAATCATTATAATATTTTTATATTGTTTTTCATATACTTTCATATACTAACGTCCTATCACATTACAATATACAATTAATCATCATAAGACCTGGCGTATAGTACCTATGGGACTGAATATTGGGCTACAAAAGATGGAATTAAGAGTGCATGTAGCAAAGATGCCAATATTGTTATGGATGGGTGGTCATGTGTAGTGCAATTACGAGTAGAATTGACAGGGTAAAAAAACAACAATAAAGAAAGTACAGAAGAGGAGGCTGGACAGAAGTACATTGTGACAAAAAAATTAAGAGTTGACTTTAATCAAATATATAATATTTATTTTGGTATAGACAATTTATAATATATAAAGTATAAAAGAGGTCCTGGTTCCTAAACTTTAGGATCATAAAGACTTGTGCGATAGGATCCTGTCCTCTTTCGTTATTGTACTTGCATGGTATGAGCATGTCATGAGAAAGGAAAGTCACAGAACAAAAATGGCATTGACCATGCATGTGGACAGATATAGTGTGAATGGACTGCCTGAAGAATAATAGAAGACCTGAAAGTGTGAATAGTGGAACAACGAGCAACAGAACAGAGTGGAAATAATAATTGTATCTACCTCACTTAGCGTACAATGACAGGAAGAAGACCTCAAATTTCATTCGCTGGCTGGGCCACACGCCAATTGCGTTCTTTTACTGGAAACGCTCAATAGTTTAAAATGAATAACAGAAAGGCGTTCTTTTACTGGCAACGTTCCGTACTGTAAATTGAAAAAACACCTTATCGATATCCTATTTTTTTACGGACAACCATCGATAACGATATGTATTTGATGGTTAGCATCACTACTCCGAACGCTCAGAACGGTGCGAGTTGCGGTCGAGAAACGGATGAGTTTGTTTACACGATGTATCGTCTCATTCGACGCCGGATTAATTGACAATTAACTTTTAGGTCTGCCGTTAGTTCGGTAATGGGATAGTTATGGAGATTGGAATTAGTGGCGTTACGTGATTACAATAAGGGCGTAGAGGCTAAAGGGAAGTTGATGGGTTTTAGATAGGGTAGTTTACTTCAGGAAATTCAGAGACATTGTTACCCTTCTAAAGCTACTTTCTCTTAGGGCCGATTTCCGCGTTAATATTGAACGAAGTTAATTCAAGCTCAACTCAACACATGTTCGGCTGAGTTCAGAGCGCCAATTTGAACCCAACGTAAATTTATCTAAGTTCAAGCTAAACTAAGATTCACTTCTAAACGCCTAATTTGTGACGTCGAAGGCATGCCGTACATGCATACATGCCCATGTACGTATCTGACACAGGATCCGGTGGGCTATGGCCTTTAGCTGAACTAAACACGTTCAAGAGCTTTCACATCCACCTAAAAATTGCAGTCAATCGTGTAAGAGAATGTTTTATTTCACCCGTAACAATGTTCATTGCCGTGAAAAGTTGACTATTGCAAAAACCATCAAAATATTCCTGGTTTAATCGTCTTCGCGTTGTATACCGAATTAAAAACTGACATTTGATCTTGTTTAAACAATTAGTAAAACGAATAATCAAATCGACACCTAGTAGTTTCAAAAGCGTATTGATAGATAGATAAACCCTTTAATGAACACCAAGATAAAAAAAATATACCCCAAAAATGGAACTGACTGTGAAATAACTTGTCGAAGTCGGTACCTAGCATGCGCACAATATTGTGAAAGTAACTATCTTTTGAACTATCATAGTACCGACTTTAACATTGTTTCAGTTATTTCACACTTTTGAGTGTTGAAGTCGGTTCAATTTTTTTGGATATTTATTTTCACTCTTTTTAGTGACCCTTGCTACTTACGGGAACATTGATTTTACTTAATCGATGTTAAGTAAATACTTATTTACATAACATCGATTATCACAGTGGCTAAAACAGTGGCTTCCTATACGACGTCGCCGGAATGCTCACATCCTATCTCTTCTCTACAATATTTTGTTCAACCCTTCTTCACCCCAGACCTTAAAGAGCGTTTTGATTACCTTAATGCCTCTAATTCTCTTTGCTTACGGTCATCAGAGAATCTTATGCTTAAATTTCCTCCATAAACGAACGGTCATAAAACGAGGTAGTGTACCTCGTTTTATGACCGTTCGTTTTCGGTCGAAGCCGTCAGACTCTGGAATGCATTGCCACTTGATACCAAACGAGCTCCGTCCTTAAATATTTTCAAAGACAAAGTTAAAGCTTTTTACCTGTCGTGCTAGCATGAGCTCCATACGTGTAAACATCATATCTATGTACTGTATTTGTATATATGTATGTATTTTTGTATGTATATGTAATATATTATGTAGTATATATTATGTAAGAATACATTAATTATCTATATTGTATATTATATTGTAGATATTTAAGGATATTGTACACCGCCATCCCTTGTCAAAACTTGCTCCTCTCCAAAGGTTGTCTGGAAGAGATCGCTTTGAGCGATAAGGCCGCCTATTGTTCACTGTTATAAGCTAAATATTTGTGAACGACTATATCATCAAGATAGGAAAATAAGTATTTTTCAGTTTTTGGAGTGTAGCTCAAAAACGGTTTGATGAAATTTAAATAGAATCTAACGACAAGTATCAGTTTCAGCGCTCGTAGCGAAGTTTGCTTAGCTGTTCTTAATCGATCAGCAAAGTTAAGCAACGTCCGCCGCGGTCATGACGTGGTTGGGTGACTGCTGGTGACATTAGTACTGAGCGCTTCCGTGCTTCGGAAGGCACGTTAAGCCGTCGGTCCCGGTTGTTATCTTAGGATGGCAGTCGTTATATAGCATGGTGTTAGGGCATTTTGCGAGTGCCCGCCTGGCTAGCTACCACCCTCAAGTAGAAAATCTGTCAAGCACTTAACGGTGTGTTCCGGCAGCTGTCCTTGAGAGCCAATAATTCTAGGTTAGCCTGAACAACATCTTCGACCACATTGTCACTTACCATCAGGTAGATAGTGGTCAAAGGCTATCCCATCAATAATAAAATAAATAAATAAAAAAAACAATAAAATCGGTGCACCCAGTCAAAAGTTCCGCGGTAACAAACATAAAAAAAAACAGACGAACCTTATCCTTTTTTTGAAGTCTATTTAAATATATATAGCTTTCAATAATGCACAATGGGCTTTATTACTTAAATAAAATACTATATAGTCATCAGCTTATAATTATAACTGTCCCATACCTATCCTCTTGTTGGATGTGGTAAACGGCGACTTAATGCGCAAAATGAGCAGCATGCCACTATTTCTGTCAATATGAGTAGGATGCTGCTCCAAAATAGGCGCGCAATAAGGCTCATTACAATGTTATAACCCTGATTATCCGAGTAATGACTGATACCGCGGGTAGTTAATTATGGACGACACAATTAATGGCTACCCGCGGTATCAGTAAAAAGAATAAGTAGTATTTTTATCTCTATGGTGTCGTCACAGAGGACATTGTTAGTGAAACCATATTTTCTTTGTTTATTTCAGAAAACATATTGTAGTAATCCCACAAGGGTAGGATAGGAACATGTATGGGTAAAATATCATGTCTTAGTAGTTCCAAATGCAACACGAATTTTCACAACGGACCTTTGTAACCAAAGCACCTACTTACCTGATAGTACTTTGTCAGGAAATTTCCTGAACAAGGCCACCTTTTGCAGTTCTGTAGGACAAAAGGTGCCTTGCTTGTTTATCAGCTAGATCATCTACTGCTAATCACAGCCACTCCTACTAAGGGACATTCGCCACAATCCCCATGCTTAGCAGGCGTCTTTGGGATCGCAGTGTAATTTTGTAGTTATTTAGAAGGCGTTGCTACCCACCGTCTCGTATTTTTGTCTGCTGCTATTTTTCTATTGGCTTGGAGTACTTTTCAAGATCTTTGTGTCAAATAAGGTTTTGGTTAGTTTCTTGTTAGTATGAAACCCTTAAAACATACGATCAGGCGCTTAACTTATTTTCTTTAGTAAATATTGAGTTTCAAAAAGTTTGTCCAAAAATAAAGAAACAAATAAATGGAAAATTGAAGTTTGGTGATTGGGCAACTAGAGGTATCCGAAAAAGTAGAGATTATTTGTTTGATCTGTATCGCAGGAAAAATTTAACATCTTGCAAGCAGTTTCATGATTATGTTAAGAACTATTCAAAAATTTTTAAGTCTGTTTGCTTGTGTGCTAAATCTCTTTTTATTAGAGACAAAATTAGCAAGCCTAAAAATAAAATAAAAACCATTTGGAAGACTATAAATACTGAGACTGGTAAGAATAAACCTAGAGATTCAACATATGTCTTAACTATTAATAAACATCAAATCTCTGATCCAATACAAGTGGCGAATATATTTGAAATTTTTTTTTCTAACTTACCCCTAGAAGCCACTAAATCATTGGATTCTTGTCCCAATGTAGCAGAAGCCCTATTAAAACATAATTTTCCCTGCAAAACACCGTACTTCTCTTTCAGATACACGACAAACTTTGAAATTATAAAGACATTCAAAAGTTTAAACATAAAGAGTACTGAAGACTTGTGGGGTATGTCAGTTAAAGTGGCAGAGTCTATTATTTGCATTATTGCACCATACTTAGTAACAATATTCAATCTTTGTGTTGATAGAGGAAGTTTCCCCGACTTAATTAAACTAAGTAAAATCACTCCAATTTTGAAGTCGGGGGCTGCATCTGACCCTTGCAATTATAGACCTATTTCCATCTTACCCGTTCTGAGTAAAGTATTCGAAAAAATTATGCTCAAACAACTTTTATCTCATTTTAATGAGCATAATATATTGAATGAGAATCAGTTTGGTTTCACTAAGAGCAGATCGACAACAGATGCAGGTGTTCAATTGATGTCACATATACTTGAAGCCTGGGAGAGTTCACATGATGCTATTGGCGTATTTTGTGATCTTTCCAAGGCATTCGACTGTGTAGAACACTGCACTCTGATTCGTAAGCTTTCACACTATGGTGTTCGTGGAAAAGCTTTGAATCTAATAGAGTCATATCTGTCTGACAGGCTACAGATGGTTGGAATAAATGGCAATACTTCTTCCGGGTCTTTCGTAAAAATAGGTGTACCGCAGGGATCAATTTTGGGACCTTTTCTGTTCCTAGCGTATATTAATGATCTGCCTTGCATGGTCAAAGATTTCTGTGATATTGTTTTATTCGCGGATGATACTTCTCTGATTTTTAAAGTAGATAGGAAAGATAGTGAACTCATTCATGTAAATAATGTGTTATCTATGATCTCTGGATGGTTCGCCGCTAATAATCTTCTGTTAAATTCAAAAAAGACCAAATGTTTAAAGTTTTCATTACCAAATGTTCCTTATGTTGAACCAAACATTAAGCTTGGCCTAGATAAACTCTCTATTGACAAAGCGACAGTCTTTCTGGGAATCAAAATGGATTCAACTTTACAGTGGGATCCACATATACATGATCTAGCCGGAAGACTTAGTTCTGCTGCATATGCAGTTTGTAAGATAAGACAGTTAACAGATGTAGCTACTGCACGGCTAGTTTATTTCGCATACTTCCACAGTATTATGTCGTATGGTGTATTGCTGTGGGGAGCTGCTGCTGAGATAGAGACAATATTTATCTTACAAAAGCGTGCAATTCGAGCCATATATGAAATGGATCCTAGGGAATCTCTAAGGGATCTTTTTAAAGAAATTGATATATTAACTTTACCGAGTCTGTATATATTTGAAAATATTATGTATGTTCGGAAAAATTTGAGTAAATTTAAATTAAACAGTGACAACCATCATTACAACACTAGGAACAAATATAAATTAACTGTACCATGGTTTAGATTAGCAAAGACAAATAAAAGGTCCTCTTAAGGTAATTGTGTGCGGTTTTATAATAAAATTCCCGAACATATTACAATGCTCACAGAGGGAAAATTCAAATTGCACGTGAAAAATATTTTGATGAAGAAATCCTACTACACAGTTTGTGATTACTTAAACGACAAAAATGCTTGGAAAATTCCACCTCTGCCAAGCCATCACATGTCTCCTACGTAATTTAAACAAATATTGTAATAATTGTATTATATTGTTTATAACACATTGTAAAAAGACGTTTAAAAGAATGGCCCCGAGTTTCTTGCCCGTTCTTCTCGCAGTGGCTCTAAAAACTTTTTTTGCTGAACGTGGCAGTACAATGTAGAATATTTCAATATTAAAATTTGTAATTGACCTTCATAAGAGCGTCGTAGATGCCTAAATTGAATAAATGATTTTGAATTTGATTTTGAATTTGAAATTTGAATTTGCTTGCCGAGGAAAATTCTACTTGAGTAGGCCCGTTACCAAGCCAGGGGACCTGCAAAATGTCTAGGTACCTACTAAAATTATTATTCTGTGAAGCTCAAACCTTAGGTAGGATGTGAACCTACAACCGCTTTAATGGCATAAGACACTCAGCACTATGGATCCATCACCGCGTCCTAGTACTGGGTACTGTTGCACGTTTAATGTACTGTAACTTCACTTTGAATGTGACACGATGAAGCGCGTTACGTGCCCGTGCTCGTCGCTTCGCGCAATTGTTACTGCCAGACGAAGGACTTCAAAACAGTTCGAAACTGGTCGGAATCTTTCCGGTACATATAACGCGCGCGTTAGCCGTTTCCAAATAAGTTAATAATTTACTGTTGCGTTCATCCGATATTTTTAGTACTAAAATCATCCTCCTTGCCCAACATGGAAAAATAAGGTGGTTCCCAGTTCAATTAGTGGGGTACACAGTAGGTTTTTTTATATGACCACGCATCATATGATTAAAAGATTTTTATGATTTTTTCTTTATGAATTTTTTGTTTTTTCTTTATTAGATAAAATACTATGAACTATATACAACACTACAGCTACTACAATAAAATCATTTAGACAACCTATAAGTCATAGCAGACTCATAGTGAGTCCAAATGCTCCAGCCCACTCCGAGTTGGCAGCGTGCCCAGCATGCTGGCAGCATTGCCCCGTTGAATTGCAATGCTTATTCGTTGAGCCAAATATGTGCCAGCATTTTAATCACGCGTCCCATCGACCAAGCGCTCAGATAGGTTTTGGAAAATAAAAAATAAATTAATTCTAAACTTAATAATCATTTAAACTGAGTTTTTTTTTTAACCTAAATGGTTTTCCAATTCAAATATAATATGGAAATCAGAGTAAATCATCGTCATCTATTGTTCACTGAGACTGATTTGCGGAGTTTAAGACTTGTCTGGATGGAGACTGCTATGTGAGCTCGACAAATGGATGTACAAGACTCACTTTAGGTTGCTTGTAGGCTAGACACTCAGACTCCAGATGCGATTCCGACCTGTGCCGCCACGCCGTGCACACCTGTCTACAGCTCCGCCAGTATCTCCCAGTGAGACCGCAATAGTCCCCGCACTATTGCCGTCTCACTCGGGTCATCGTTCCGACGCTAGTTGCAGACCAGTGCCTTGGAATACGCAGTCCTGACGAAGTTTTTGTTTTGTGTGCAGAAGCTGAGCAGCCGCCGAACGCCGAGCAACGCGAGCTACGAGCTCGCCGTGCCGTCGCGCAGAGGCGCTCTAAGACGTCAGGCATTACCACCTACCCAAGTCCCTTGTTTCGGACGAACAACATCATATCGGGCTGGTGGTCTTGTTTTGACCGCACTTTTCGGTGCGCATTTCACCACTTTACTACCCGACACAACATAGTAACAGTCGCGTAACAACACACTTTGTGCTGTTAAGCGACGTCGTTCAGGCGTGGGGTAGCGTCAGCCAAACCCGTCTGAACGATCAAATCCGCCATTTGCTGCGGTCGCAGTGTGACACCCTACGGTGACAACGGCCACTGTTGTTGTTTTGGTTTAACCTTGCACCGTGGCCTTTCCCGCTTCACGGGTCAGCCGAAGCAAGCTGGGCTCCGGGATTACTGGCCTTGGGGTCACCCCTAGTCAACTCCGGAGTAGCGCTTAGGAGCACCCCTCTCCGCCGAGAAAAAAGCTCGGAGAGGGTACACAACTAGGGCACACCCTAGGTACACACTCCCTCTCACACAGTGAGCTCACAAGGTGTGTGAGGGAATTCAAACCCTTGATAGGGCGTCCTGAGTATTCCCCTCAGGATGCAGTCCCGTCCCTCTAACGGTGAGGTGCAGGTCCTTCAGACCTTCGCCCTCCGCCACCCCGATCTGTATGTTGCTCATATGCAACTCCTAGAAGAGGAAGCGAGTGCCCGCCTCACGGACACTCTTATTGCTCCCTCCGGGACTTCAATCCCGGAGGCCAACGTCCCTCCTCTGACCCGGTCCTTCTCAGAGGACAGCCCGCTTTCGCCCGCCCCGGGCCCGGACAATAGACGCACGGTGGCAGCCCCTCCCCGTGAGAGGTCTCGCTCGCGCTCACCGATCGGGAGGCCAGCGAGCACCCGTCCCTCCATCGCCGTTGTCGAGCCCACTTCGGACTCCGAAACGGAGATGGAAGTAGATCCGAGTCGCGCCTTACGCACTGACTCGGACTCCGACAACGACGGCTATACCGTCGTTGACCGCAAACGCAAGCGTGCTCCTAAAGCCGCTAGTTGCGCAACTTCCGCCCCTCCCGCCAAGGCACCCGCTAAGGCCCCCGCCTCCGGCAAGAAGCCGACCCCCGCCCCGCGCCCCGCGTCTCCTCCCTCCGCTCCGGCCACTACTGCCGCGTCCCCTCAGGACGCGAGCGCGCGCCGCGAAAAACCGCCTCCACCCCTGTTCATTCAGGACAAAACCAAATGGGACATGCTGTCCCGTTTAGTTTCGGATCGTGGGATCCATTACACTAATGCCCGCTCCACGCAGCAGGGCATTAAAGTCCAAGTGCCCACCAGTAGCGACCACAGAGCGCTAACAAAGCTCCTCCGTAAAGAGAGCATAAGTTTTCATACTTATGCGCTCGAAGAGGAGAAAGTCCTCCGAGTGGTCATCCGCGGTGTGCCCAAGGAGGTACATACCGATTCGGTATGTGCCGACCTGAAGGCACAAGACTTCCCCGTACATGCAGTTCACCGCATGTACAGCGGGAAGGACCGCAGTCCCTACGATCTAGTACTCGTAGTACTAGATCGTACACCTGAAGGCAAGGCCATTTTTAATTTAAAAAAGGTCTGTGGCCTCTCAGGACTCGATGTCCAAGCCCCATACAAAAATGGGAGTCCCTCGCAGTGCCATAACTGCCAACTATACGGGCACGCCTCCCGTTTCTGCTTCGCTCGCGCTAGGTGCGTTAAGTGCCTAGGCGATCACGCGACAGCAGCGTGCACTCGCACCCGGGATTCACCGGACCCACCCAGCTGTGTTTTATGCGGTGCTCAAGGGCATACCGCGAATTACCGTGGTTGCCCTAAAGCACCACGAGTGAACCACAGGGTGGCAAGGCATAGGCCGACCCGTCCCTCTTACGACCGTTACCAACGGGTAAGCCCTAAACTAACGGTAGTACCTGCCTCACAGGTAATACCCGCGCCGCTCCCAGCCCGTAACGCATGGTCTAAACCACCCAGTATGGTTAAGACCGTCGCTACGCCCGCGCCCCGGCCCGCGCGCCCGCACCCGCACCCGCCCGCGCCGCGGCCCCTGCCCGCGCACCGGCCCCGGCTCGCCCCGCGCTCCCGGCACCCGTCGCCAACACCATTCGCGCGCCTCCCCGCGCCGCTTCCCGGCCACAAGCTCCACCTATGCCATTGATGGCTGCCCCTCTTCAAGAGGCAATCAACCTAGTCAGCGATCTGGCTATGTCGGTTGACATCAATGAGGTACAAGAGCTATTCCACAAGATGCAATACGCTCAATCCCCAGCGGACGTGATCCAATACACATTGGAACACGCGAATTTACTTAGCGCCCTTAAGCGCTTCGTTCCCCAGGCCCCTCCCCAGTACAACCACTATGGGTAGTACAACCGAACGCACGAAACCGTACTCAGTTTCGTTAGCGTCATTTAACGCTGACGGCCTCTTCAGACAACGTGACCTCGTCCACGACTTTTGTTGTACCCACCTTATCGATATCATATGCGTGCAGGAAACCTTTCTAAAACCGGGGAAGGCGAACCCTAGGTTTGCCAATTACAGAACGGTACGTGATGATAGAGTGAACTCCCGTGGGGGAGGCACTCTTATCTATTACAAAAGGTCCCTGCACTGCATTCCCCTACCTACCCCGACTCTTGTTAATATGGAAGCATCTTGTTGCCTCCTAGCTATGACTGGTCATCAACCTATAGTCATAGCATCCTGTTACCAAGCTTGCAAAAAGCCGATCGTCCGAGCTGACTTAGAAGCCCTATTCTCATTAGGAAGCGCCGTCATTCTGATTGGCGACTTCAACAGTAAGCACATCCTATGGAATTGTAACGTCAACAATCCCAGAGGTATTGCACTTGAAAACCTAATCGCAGAACTTAACTTTGACATAATTGCGCCCACTGAGCCCACTCACTACCCTTATATGGAAGACCACCGATCTGACTTGCTTGACATGGCACTATTCAGAGGCGTAACACTCCGGTTACGCTCCATAGAAGTGGTTCACGAGCTTCACTCTGACCACCGACCCATTATACTGCGACTAGGTCCCGACCCAACGACTGACCTCCCCCGCCCCACTAAGACGATAGTGAACTGGAAGCAAGTAGGCGATGCCCTAAAGGCTATCAGTTCACCGGACCTAGACAAGATCCCTGACGACATCCTGACAAAAGATGACGTAACCCTTGCGATCGATTCGTTCACCAATCACCTCTCCACCGTAGTAGGTGCATCCGCAAAGGAGGTCATAGTGCCGGACGACCGGCGCCTTGTCATTCCAGCGGATGTGAGACGATTGGTGACGGAGAGTAAAGCAGTGACCCGACATTACGACTCTTACCCCAGTAAAGAGAACAAAACTAAGAAACGCCACTTTGAACGCATGGTTCAAAGTCGCATGTCTGAGTTGCGTGATCAACAATGGGGCGATAAACTTTCAAACCTCGTGCCAAGCCACCATGCTTACTGGGACTTGGCGCGAGGCTTGAAAGGAAGTAACCATAACGACATGCCTCCCTTATACAGACCAGTCCCACTAGTCCCAGCGTTCTTTGACGAAGACAAAGCTGAGTGCCTAGCTGATAGCCTAGAGGCTCAGTGTTCCCCTAACGTAGATCACGTTGACCAAGCTCACCTCGATTCGGTGGATGCTGAAGTCGAACGTAAAAGCTCTGTGGTCACCTCTGAACTCCCACCAATCACCTTAGCGACTTACGCTGAGGTGGAGAGACTGATCAAGGCCCTCCGACCGCGCAAATCCCCCGGTGCCGATGGCATCTCCAACAGGGTTCTTAAAACCCTCTCTCCTCCTCTCATCCATCTCTTAGTCAGCATCTTCAATGCTGCTATGAGCCACTGCTTATTCCCAGACACCTGGAAATGTGCAAATGTCATTGGCATTCACAAACCAGGCAAAAGCTCATCTGACCCCACCAGTTACCGCCCCATCAGCCTCCTCAGTGCCTTAGGCAAACTTTACGAGCGGTTACTTGCAAACCGTCTCCAGTCCCATGCTAAGGAACACCACCTTATCCCAGATGAGCAGTTTGGCTTCAGACCCGGACACTCATGCGTCCAACAGGTGCACCGCCTCACGGAGCACATCATTGAGGGCTTCAATAAGTACCCCAAACCCCAGACTACGCTAGCAGTCTTCCTCGACGTAGCGAAAGCTTTTGACAAAGTCTGGCACAACGGCTTGATCTACAAGCTATACCAATTTGGCGTGCCAGAACGTCTTGTGCTCATCCTACAAGACTTCCTTAAAGCCAGAAGCTTTCGCTATCGCGTGGAAGGCACCCTCTCCTCCCCCCACCCAGTCAGAGCCGGAGTCCCTCAGGGCTCCGTGCTATCACCTATTCTCTTTGCACTGTATACCAGTGACATCCCACGCTCTCAGCCCAAAGTATTCCTAGCCCAATATGCGGATGATACCGCCATTTACACCACTGGGTGGCATATCAACAGACAGTCCTATTTCGTCATGCAACGGGCCATCACCGAGATCGGTGACTGGTTCCGAAAATGGCGCATCGCGGTCAACCCAGCTAAAAGCACAGCTATGTGCTTTACTGAGAAGACACGCTCCCCTTACCCGAAACCGCTTATTTTGTTCGACGAACCCATTCCCTGGGTTCCTAGAACAAAATACCTCGGAGTCACCCTTGATCGTCATCTCACCTTTAACGATCACATAACAACCGTCCGTAACAGAGCGGCCTTCATAATGGGTCGCCTTGGTCCCCTACTTCGCAAAGAGAGTAAAATGTCTCTTAGTAATAAGAAGACACTTTACACTGCCTGCATCCGCCCCATCATGACTTACGCATCAGTAGTGTTTAGTCATGCTAGTGAGGCCCACCTTCATAAACTTCAAGTCATCCAAAACCGTTTTCTTCGTAATGCAACCGGCGCCCCGTGGTATATCCGGAACACCGAGTTGCATTACGACTTAAACCTTCCCTCTCTAGCGCAGTTCAATAAGGACTGCGCCCGCCGATACTTTGATCGAGCGCCCCACCACCCGAACCCATTGGTTGTCCAGGCATCGAACTACTCGACTGCCTCTTCTATCCCATTTTTCAAACCCCCCCGTCGCCGACCACGGCAGGTATTAGACGACCCGGATGACCCCATCGCAGCCATTACGTTGGCAGCTTTAGCGTTATCCGCAAGTCGTCGAGGTAAAATCCCCAGGTGTGAGGTAATCAGAGGTCACACAATCAAACACCGAGCTCGCCGGCGAGCTCGAGGCAAAAACAAGGTCACGATAAATTGCTCTCCAAATAGTCAAAGAGTATTATTCAGTAGGGCCCAATTGTGCAACACTGCAGTTGCACAGAGGCATTTTGCTCCGATCCCCCCCATGTCTCTCGACAGCGAGACAAGCCGAGGTCCGAACCACAGTGGTGCCCTTGAGCTCGCTGTCAACCCCTCCTATAGTAGCGGTACGTTTTCGGCGTCCGCAGGAGACGGAGGTAGAAAGCGCTTTTCGCCTTCTACGCCCGTCTCGGGAGAAGTGCCTTCGGCACTTCTCCCTCCCGGGCTATTGTAGGGCCAGGCCCTCGCCCAAAACCCGGTGGAGCTGGACGACCGCACAGGCGGTAGCCAGCATCTATGTCCTCCCTAAACAAACAAACTTGTAGGCTAGAGCGACACACTGAAACTCGATATCATTCTAATGCGATAATCAAAATTGCGACGGTAGGTCGACACACGACATCCAATTTTGCGTCTAGGCAATACTCTCCCCTTGTACAACAACCGCTGCGTTGCTACATCTATATAGATTTAAAAGGGTAGTTGCGTATACTGAAAGATTTAATAATATCATAATTGCAATTTAGGCCATGCATAAGAGTTTTACTGTGCTCCTCGGCACTAAAGTAAGGGAAGTGCTTCATCAAAATTTTTAAGCTCAGACATTAGGGTACCGTATCAACTTTATAAATAAAACATCAGCTCCTTCTGGTACTGGACTGGTAACTTTGTGATGTCGAAGTTTAGTGTGTCGCTGTACGTACAAGCGACCTATGATAATTCGCAGTACCTACAGTTTTGTCGCACAAATGTTAATCCCCCATCCATTTGTCGAGCTTACATAGTAGGTAGGTACTTCTCTCGTCTAGATGGGAACCACTTCTACTTTCACTGTTTGGTTCCATTGCAAACAGCTTAGATATTACCTACTTTTTATTACATTTCGTAAAATAGAGTCACAAAGATAACATTTTCATCATACTATCATCCATTATTCATAGGAAACAATACTCGGTAAAATAAAATATAATACGTCCATTGAAATTGGACATAAATCACACGATCGTATAGAGCCGCCATATTTCAGTTTCCAACGAAGTTTTATCTCGAGCGATATCTGTGAAAGCATAACGCGTGAAATCAGCTTCAATAGAAATATTACGGCACTATGTATATTAATAAAATAGATATATCGAAAGAGGTTACTAACTTCTTATTCCGTATTGTTATCTACACCAAATCCTGCATTTGTTCCTATTTATGTGCAAAATATATCTAAAATTTCAAAAGATTATATCATCGTATCTACTTTATACTCAGGGAAAAAAAATATGAAATTAGTAAAAGCAGATAATTATTTTATTTATGAGGAAATGTATAACCATTGCGGAATTCGAACCCGCGCCATCCACACCTATAGCCGAGGTATGCTCTGACCGCTAAGCCAACAGGACATATAACTCATAACGCTAATTTGTCCTCTTTTTTTTCTCATCGTATGGGGATGGAGCGACATCTATAGTTCAAATTACGTTGTACTACAAAATAACGCATGCCCGGCGCGTATTACATTACAATATTACAATAACTAGGGGAAATATTATAGTCATGTGCGGTATTCGAACCCGAATCATCCACCCCTATAGTCGGGGTATGCTCTAAACGCTTAGCCAACATTTTATTTTACTGTTATTGTGACGGAACAAGCACGAGGTCCACCTGATGTTAAGCGGATTAACCTCTGCCTATAACAGATGCATTCGTCATGTGACGAATTGCACTGCGCCCGTCACATTGAGAAATGCAGTTGTTAAGACTAATGTGCCCGTAATTTTTCTGGATCTCAAGGAGTGCTGCCGGAACACACTGCTAAGTGCTTGACGACAGATTTTCTACTTGAACATGACATAATAAATTATACATAGGTAACTCTAATTTGTTGTCTCGCTCTTAACGATCATATTGTGGAGGTATCTCACATATATAGTATAGGTAATTATGCATTCTCGTATACGACACATACAACGAAGTTTTTTTGACGAATAAGTAGAGCTGCCTAAATGAATTTTTAAAAATAACACAAAACACAAAAAATTAACAGTCTGGCGCCGTGAAGCTATTAAAAAGATAAAAACAAACGCATTCAAAATCTATTCTTGATTTTATGGCCACTCGAAAGCGAGACTCACAAAAAATTTGGGTTGGAGGGTTTTTTTGTGAAGCTTGGCAAAACTGCAAACCGTGGGAAATGTGAAGGGTATTGTTGCGAGGGTGTTTACTTAACCGACCCTGGAATTAACCTATCATAGAACAAATGATCTGTGGCTGTTTTATTTTATTTTAGATCAACCAATCGATGACGATGGGGTGTTTCCTTACATACAGAGAGGGGATGAAATTCTGACCTTGCAAAGACGAAGAGAGGAGACAGAGGGAACATTAACAGATTAGCGCTGGTTTGACGCGGAAGTCAGTTTAAAAACTGCAGTAACTTCAGTGTTTTATTATTATTTGATAAATTAACAACTTAAGTTTAAATTCAGTGATATTAGAAGACAATCATTCGGTAAAGTTGATAAATCCTATTCTCAACATACTATAGAGTTAATTCTAGCGATAAATTTAAAAATTACACCCAATATATATTTTATGGAATTTCAGAGGATTTGTTGTAAGGAAAATTAAATTAAATTGAATAGTCAATTTATTAATGATAGTATTAAATCGTATTACCTTATTGAATACATATATCTTATTTGCTACATACAATTAGTATATTCATGTCAAAGATATCACTTGTTATGTTGACAATTACATATGGGTATGGTTTTATGTTGTAAATAATTGTGTATATTAACATATATTATATGTTTTGTTGATTCTACTGCACTGTGTAATACGACTAAAGAGGTTTTTACGTTAACGCTATATTCTATTTTCCTCTTTAATAAAGTCTAGGAAATGAATGGCGGATCATGTGATTAACATATATGTGTATTTTTATAGATACATATATATGTAACTTTCATGATTTAAATAATCAAAGAGTGTCGCTTAAATACCACAACAAATTTTAAGATCATTATAATAAAATTAATATGATCTATATTAAACTTATTTTATTTTATGATTAAGAACCTTTCCAATCAGATAGAATATAATATAATATATTAAGAATAATTGAATCTACAGTAAATTAAATGATTATTTGAATTCTAGCCTTTGAAATAGTAATCCACACTTAATTAGATCTTGAGATAAATTTATAATTTGTTTTGATAAATAATTTACGATAGTTTATTTAGTTAATAACAGTATAATAAAATAATATTTTGAGAAATAATTATTTAGTATAGCAGAATATCCTTGAGTATAGAGTATTTTTAACTATTCTAGTACAAAGATAGTAATATAACATAAATTATTTTATTAGGGCTATAACGTAGTATCTAATCTAGATAGATAGGTCATATAATTTCCAACACAAAGTCCTGCGAGCTGACAGTAAGGGGAGAACGAGTCCAGTTCCTGACCTTCAACAGGGAGTATATTAAAATAAGTACAGTATACAATTCCATTAACTCTAAACATCTATATTATATCTTTTGGACTATAATAGGGAATAACTACAAAACGATATCTTAGGAGAGCGTGCTTTTTTTACAGTCTTATATTTTAAGGCCTATAACAAGAATATGGGACCTAGATTTCACAAGTCTTTACATGGTTGTGCCTAGAAGCGGCAGTACAATACGTCACAATACACGTCCTCTCATCTGAACCGACCTATAGATTTCTATAAGCCTGGCCAGGCAAACACAAATTTTGTGTTGAATCACGTGATATTTGAGATATACATAAATCCATGGTTTTAAAAGGGCTGATAAAATATACAAATAGCGCTTATTTCGCTATAAGAATAAATAGAGCTCCTCAGCTCATGATAGGTTAAAAGGTTGGTTCCGCCCTGAAAACACTTCGGTGTACGCTAAGTCGCGTTTTATAGGTTCCCTAGACGTTAGTTGGACTGGTTTCTATGGGGGAGATGATCTTTCCTCTCACATAAAATTCTGCATTTCTATATTGAATCTTGCCACTTGCTAAGGATGGTCTAATTAGAAATAACTCTTCCATATATACCTTATAAATCAAACGTATACATTAATATAATGAATATATATTTAATTAACTATTTTAATTAATTTACTTGTTGACCTCTCTTAATTAAAGCAAGCCAGGAGGAATATAGAAGTGATTATTTTATGGACATTCGGCCTATGTACTGACATAAAACTTGTGTAAGACATGAGTGATGATTTACAATCACATTAAGTAAAGCTCTCCTATGATTTCGTATCCCTGAATCAAGTAATCCTTTCTCAATATATCATAACTCTTAACTTAGACGATCACACTAGCCTGTACCACCACAGATGGTGCCGGAGACCAGAATTTTCAACTACGCATCGATATAACGATACGATTGAAATAGAATCAGGATTATACAACGAAAAACACAACGTAGAAATAAATTATTGAGGAAGTCAGGGTTTTTTTTTCCAGAGATAATAGAATTAAAATAGGAAATTTATTACATTTTCAGAGATCGCAGCAGAGGAGAATTGTTTTGCATGAGCATTATTTTATACTACTAACTACTGTTCATATACATTTTATTGAAATATTACATTAATTTACAGTATTTGCATAAATTTTGTGTATAATTCCACAGATTGGTTAAAGGAAAACAACTCGCAACATTAAATATCACTTCTTTATAATATATAACGCGAACAATATAATATAAATTAGAAAAAAATAAAAACTTTCAACTCCGCGCTTAACATCTATTTAGACTTCTTTAACACATTATGGCAGAGAGTAGAGGTAAACGTACGAAAGGGAAACGCGGATTAAATAACGAAATCAATACGGATATATCAACGGAACAAGAGACTTTAAATAACTCGACATTACAATTACTGTTAGCTAAGATGAACGAGTTCCAAGAAAAGTTAAATTTATTAAACTCGAATAAGAATGACATGAACCTGGCGAGCACTTCGTCACGCGAAACTGTTAGTATTGCATCTGAGGAATGTAACGGAACTCCAATACCAAATCAAAATATTTTTGTTATACAACCAACCATTAGCAAACCTATTTTTGACGGAAAATCACAAATAAATCCTATAACATTCTTAAAAAGAGTTAAGAAATATATTAAGTCATTAAATGCGTTTGATCGCGAAATTGACATTGTATTAGAATGCGTCACTGGACATGCTCGGAAAATCTTAGAATTATATTCAAAGAACTGGAACACGTTTTCCGATTTCGAAGCTGACTTTAGACAAATTTATTGGACTGATCAAATACAAGAATCAGTACGATACAAAATAATAAGAGGGGAGTATTCAACTAATTCAGGTATTTCTATGAGTGAACATTTCGCCGAACAAACAGAGACGTTACAATCTTTAACAATAGCATTTAGTGAAAGGGATATTGTAAATTCTTTAATGAGACATTACTCCGTAGATGTTCAACAACTATGGTTTACTAGACCTGATGAACCTACGATTATAAATGGGGCTAATTTCCTCAGAAACTTAGAGCAGAATATTGTTTTAAGGCATCATACACCTACGAGATACCATAAAGATAGACAACCTATACGTGGAGGTCACCCAGTAACCGCTGTAATGACTGCCGGTGTATGGAGAAATGGAAGGAGTTCGTTTAGAGGCAGGGGATTTCAGAGAGGAAGAGCTGGGTATTGTAGGAATTATAATAGAGGTACATCACGTGAGAATGGAAGACAGAGTGTAATGAGAACCGCGATCGATTTTGTTAAGGAAACTGGTTCTACTAATCCATCAAAGTCTGGGGGCGGGGAAGTTCAAAAAAACTAATATCCCTGGCACGTACGAGTCCAAATTATGAAAATGTATGTGTTGAAGGGGAAGCTAGGACTCCTGAGCGTTGTAAACAAAATGTGGCTTATAGAATTCTCACGAGATTAGGTTGGAAGGCGGGAAACCAATTAGGAATAAACGGACACGGATTAGTACGACCATTGAAAGAGGTCAAACGGTACGATAGTAAATATGAATCATTTGTGAGTAGCGTAGGAATCCTATTGGAAAACCGATTTGACGAGAATGTGGTTTGTGAGGTGGAAGGAAGTACATGCGGATTGTGTACTAAGAACGATAAGGCAATGTATGCGTTATTCCACGAGTTAGACGATATAGAAGAACAAATGAATGACTACTCATTACCAAAATTGCCTGAGTTGTGTGTGTGTTTGTATGGCAGAAGCATTAATGCATTGATTGATACTGGGAGCCAGATTAGTGGCATTACAAGCGAGTTATATAGTTCTATTCTAGGAGAAGGGGTTAATTTACCTGAAATTGCTATACCAACCGTACAGGTCCAAGGAGCGTTTGGTTCTAGGAGCGAGAGTACAAACCGTTTAGTATTGATAGAATTTAATCTGGGCGACACTTTAGTTGAGGCGCCTGTATTAGTAATGTACAGATTACCTAGGTCACTTATACTAGGCTATGATTGGCTGGAACGGGTAAAAGGCATAATAAACTGTGGGAGTGAAAGGACACTGACTATTGAACATTTGGGTTTACGAACAGACATTAAATTGAATTCCGGATGTGAAGTAACAAGGTTAGGGGGCGTGGCTAACGCCGCGACTATTAACTCACTTTTAAATAAAAATATGTTAACTCCCGAACTTTCTAACTCGAACGCCGAGAAAACTTGTAAGAACGATTGGCGAAACCAATTAGATAATTCCGGCTTAGATAACGAACAAAGGAAACTGTTATTACCCATATTAGAAAAACACCATAAGGTGTTCACTAATACATTAGGGATAACGAATAAGTACGAACACGTTATTAAATTAATAGACGAAACACCATTTGTAAGACGAAGCTATCCGGTACCATTGCAACATAGAGCAGAGGTCAAGAAAAAACTAGATGAGTTAGAAAAATTAGGGGTTATTCAACAAGAAGCAACTCCCTATTGTAGTCCGCTCACTTACACTAAAAAGCGCGATGGTTCTATCAGACTCTTATTGGACGCACGCGAATTAAATAAACATATGTTGGGTGACGCGGGGTCCCCTCCATTGTCTTCAGAGATAATCCAATCATTTCATGGGGTTAATTATATAACTTTAATCGATTGCAATGATGCATACTTTCAATTACCGTTACATAAAGACTCTAGAAAGTACACGGGTTTTTCTTTTATGGGTATAACATACACATATCGTGTACTCCCACAAGGACTAAAGACTTCTGTAGCCGGATTCACGAGAGCCATGGATATTATACTGAATGATGTACGTGGGTTTTGTATGAACTATCTAGATGATATAATAGTTTATACGACAGGAAACTTAGGTTTACATTTAGACCACCTAGACCAAGTACTAGAAAAATTAGAAGAGGCGGGAATGACGGGAAGATTAGAGAAGTGTCGATTCTTACGTGTGGAAGTTAATCTATTGGGACATTTAGTAAATACCTCTGGGGTACAAATAGATCCTGACAGGAAAAGGGCGATATTAGATTTTCCAGCACCTAAAACTATAAAACAGTTACGTGCTTTCTTAGGTCTAATCAATTACTTTCGCAAGTTTATCTCAAAATATAGTGAACAGGTTAGACCTTTATGTGAGCTTTTGAAAATAAATACTAAATGGAATTGGTCAGACGAGATAAATCAGTGTTTTGAACGAGTTAAAAATCTATTTATGGACACAATACTGCTTTACCACCCTAACCCTAAGGAGACTTATTACCTACAAACGGACAGTAGCAACATGGGAGTTTCCGGTTACGTCTATCAAAGGGGAATTGATGATGAAGAAAGGGTAATTGGATTTTGTAGTAAATCATTAACAGCTACGGAAAGTCGGTGGACTGTAACTGAACAAGAACTTTGGGCTATTATATATAGTTTATCTAAATTTGAGACTTATTTAAGGGGGGCACGACTAGTGATTCGGACAGATCACAAGAGTTTGATTTTCCTACAATCATGTAAGCTATTAAGCGCTCGTATGATACGTTGGGTTCATTATATTAGTCGGTTCGATTTTACCATTGAACATGTCAAGGGTCGAGATAATATAGTCGCAGATGTATTATCAAGACATATAAAGGGGACTACAGATATAATAACAAATAAATCTGTTGGGCCTGAGATGAATCTATTTAAAACACAGTTAGGGAAAAGGATGAAACAAAATTGGAAGGATATTCGTGAGCTTCAAAATAACGATATAAAAATTCGTGAAATAATTATACGCATGGAGGACAAAAGTACTTCGGAAAATAAATACTTTATTTTAAAAGAAGGAGTTCTCTATAAAATAGATATGCAAAAGGATAATTTGAGACTATATGTTCCTGAAGAATTACAGAGGGAATTGATCATAAGCATACATGAAGAGATAGGCCATTTTGGACGATACAAAGTACATGCTTTAATGAGATCGCGATATTATTTTACTAACATGTCTCGTAAGATAGGACAGTTAGTTAGGGCATGTGAAATATGTCAGAAGTCTAAACGAGCCTTGGAAGTGCATACAGGGCCTATAAAAACGGTAATATCGACGGACATAGGTAACAAAGTATTTTGTGATATATATGGGCCATTACCATCAGGGAAGTATGGGTTTAAATACATCTTTGTTATACAGGATGCATACAGCAAATATATTAAATTATATCCGTTACGACGAGCGACAGGCAAGGCTTCATTGGCTTGTGTAAAAAAATTTCACAAAGAACTAACGATAAAGGTATTGTGTTCTGACAGGGGTACTAATTTCACATCTATAGTGTTCGAAACAGGGATTAAACAGTTAGGAATCAAATTGACACACACATCGATTCGTCACCCAAGACCTAACTCTACTGAACGTGTAAATAAGATTTTGGGAAGATTGTTTAGGTCTTACTGTCATAAAAACCACCGTTCATGGGTGAGTCTATTACCTAACATTGAAGAATGTTATAATAAGGTCACTCACTTAACGACGGGATATTCACCAAACGAGATAGTATGGGGTGAAAAGACTTTCCTTACTTCTGATTCAGATTTTATTAAAAGTAACAAATCAAATTATGAATTAGAAACATTACAAGATATTCGCGAACAAGTCCGATGTAACATACTTAAAACCGCAAGTCAGCAGGAAATACAATACAACAAAAATCATAAACTGGTCCAATTCGATATAGGGGATTTGGTAAAATTAAAAATATATACCAAATCGGACGCTAATAGAAAAATAATACAGAAATTTGCACGCTTGTTCGAGGGACCGTATATTATAGGTGAAATCCCATATAAAAATTTATATACCTTAGTAGACCCTGAATCAAGAGAGATAAAAGGAAATTATAACGCAATACATCTATTTAGGTATTACAAATAATTAATGACAGACGTAAATTTTCTAGTTTAGTCCAAGTGAATAACATACAACAGAAATTAATGAGAGATGTAGTATATCAGTCATTTGATAAGAGATATGTGGTCAAGCATAATACGTGTAATTAGAAAGGAAAATAGATGACAAAAATTATGTCAATTAAAACAAATTTATGACAACATTTTAGTATCTATTTGGGGGCGTTTATGTGGAGGTATCTCACATATATAGTATAGGTAATTATGCATTCTCGTATACGACACATACAACGAAGTTTTTTTGACGAATAAGTAGAGCTGCCTAAATGAATTTTTAAAAATAACACAAAACACAAAAAATTAACAGTCTGGCGCCGTGAAGCTATTAAAAAGATAAAAACAAACGCATTCAAAATCTATTCTTGATTTTATGGCCACTCGAAAGCGAGACTCACAAAAAATTTGGGTTGGAGGGTTTTTTTGTGAAGCTTGGCAAAACTGCAAACCGTGGGAAATGTGAAGGGTATTGTTGCGAGGGTGTTTACTTAACCGACCCTGGAATTAACCTATCATAGAACAAATGATCTGTGGCTGTTTTATTTTATTTTAGATCAACCAATCGATGACGATGGGGTGTTTCCTTACATACAGAGAGGGGATGAAATTCTGACCTTGCAAAGACGAAGAGAGGAGACAGAGGGAACATTAACAGATTAGCGCTGGTTTGACGCGGAAGTCAGTTTAAAAACTGCAGTAACTTCAGTGTTTTATTATTATTTGATAAATTAACAACTTAAGTTTAAATTCAGTGATATTAGAAGACAATCATTCGGTAAAGTTGATAAATCCTATTCTCAACATACTATAGAGTTAATTCTAGCGATAAATTTAAAAATTACACCCAATATATATTTTATGGAATTTCAGAGGATTTGTTGTAAGGAAAATTAAATTAAATTGAATAGTCAATTTATTAATGATAGTATTAAATCGTATTACCTTATTGAATACATATATCTTATTTGCTACATACAATTAGTATATTCATGTCAAAGATATCACTTGTTATGTTGACAATTACATATGGGTATGGTTTTATGTTGTAAATAATTGTGTATATTAACATATATTATATGTTTTGTTGATTCTACTGCACTGTGTAATACGACTAAAGAGGTTTTTACGTTAACGCTATATTCTATTTTCCTCTTTAATAAAGTCTAGGAAATGAATGGCGGATCATGTGATTAACATATATGTGTATTTTTATAGATACATATATATGTAACTTTCATGATTTAAATAATCAAAGAGTGTCGCTTAAATACCACAACAAATTTTAAGATCATTATAATAAAATTAATATGATCTATATTAAACTTATTTTATTTTATGATTAAGAACCTTTCCAATCAGATAGAATATAATATAATATATTAAGAATAATTGAATCTACAGTAAATTAAATGATTATTTGAATTCTAGCCATTGAAATAGTAATCCACACTTAATTAGATCTTGAGATAAATTTATAATTTGTTTTGATAAATAATTTACGATAGTTTATTTAGTTAATAACAGTATAATAAAATAATATTTTGAGAAATAATTATTTAGTATAGCAGAATATCCTTGAGTATAGAGTATTTTTAACTATTCTAGTACAAAGATAGTAATATAACATAAATTATTTTATTAGGGCTATAACGTAGTATCTAATCTAGATAGATAGGTCATATAATTTCCAACACAAAGTCCTGCGAGCTGACAGTAAGGGGAGAACGAGTCCAGTTCCTGACCTTCAACAGGGAGTATATTAAAATAAGTACAGTATACAATTCCATTAACTCTAAACATCTATATTATATCTTTTGGACTATAATAGGGAATAACTACAAAACGATATCTTAGGAGAGCGTGCTTTTTTTACAGTCTTATATTTTAAGGCCTATAACAAGAATATGGGACCTAGATTTCACAAGTCTTTACATGGTTGTGCCTAGAAGCGGCAGTACAATACGTCACAATACACGTCCTCTCATCTGAACCGACCTATAGATTTCTATAAGCCTGGCCAGGCAAACACAAATTTTGTGTTGAATCACGTGATATTTGAGATATACATAAATCCATGGTTTTAAAAGGGCTGATAAAATATACAAATAGCGCTTATTTCGCTATAAGAATAAATAGAGCTCCTCAGCTCATGATAGGTTAAAAGGTTGGTTCCGCCCTGAAAACACTTCGGTGTACGCTAAGTCGCGTTTTATAGGTTCCCTAGACGTTAGTTGGACTGGTTTCTATGGGGGAGATGATCTTTCCTCTCACATAAAATTCTGCATTTCTATATTGAATCTTGCCACTTGCTAAGGATGGTCTAATTAGAAATAACTCTTCCATATATACCTTATAAATCAAACGTATACATTAATATAATGAATATATATTTAATTAACTATTTTAATTAATTTACTTGTTGACCTCTCTTAATTAAAGCAAGCCAGGAGGAATATAGAAGTGATTATTTTATGGACATTCGGCCTATGTACTGACATAAAACTTGTGTAAGACATGAGTGATGATTTACAATCACATTAAGTAAAGCTCTCCTATGATTTCGTATCCCTGAATCAAGTAATCCTTTCTCAATATATCATAACTCTTAACTTAGACGATCACACTAGCCTGTACCACCACAATATACAGGGTTGTTGGTAAAATGCTAACATCCTCTTAGGGTTGACTTCTGCTAGTCTAGTACTAACAATAATGTTAGGTTAGAGCCTGTACAACATCTTCGACCACATCATCACTTACCATCAGGTGAGATAGTAATCAAAAGATATCATATTAGGCATTAAAAAATTGTGATTTTTTTTTGCTTAAAAAACTATTTTTTTCTGTTCGGAAGCCCACCCCGATTCAAGAGCGCCCGCCGCGGCATCATTGGACCGTGCTGTGCTCCCTTTGAATAAAGTTTTGACTTTTTAAATATTTTTATGTTTGCAATAACACATGCTCTGCGGATTTCATTACATAATTACAAATGTACTGCCGGAACACAGTGTAAGCCCTTAAATTAAAATGCCCTTCCACCATGCGGTGAAGCTCAAGCCGGCGCGGCGGTGGGGATTGAACGATGGACCTGGGGCACAGCATTCCATATCTATTACCACTCGGCCATTATTGCCTCAAAACCATACCTACCTGCATAGAGGAAAACGTGACTGTTTATAACTCTGCCTACCCCTCGCGATAAGGCATCATTACCTACATGTTGTATACTTGGTTATATATGGATCTTTAAAGCAATTAGTATCGTCCTTCACAGTAACGTAACTATGCAGGCGTAATATTTACCGACTCCATACACGAAATAATGACATCACCTCGTTACCTTTGACATCACAGGGAGATGTAAGTAAATGTAAATCAAAACTAAGTCTAAACATAACATAAAACTAAGAGTAAATTATAATTTAACAGATGATCCGGTTATAATATCAGTGGCTGACCTGCAGGGTAGTCGAGGATACATCTCTAATAGCACTTACCTTACCACTTCCCACGCAAATCTATTCAGTTGAAGTAAATACTTATCGTGTAGGGTAGGTATTTTACACCTTAAAAGGAACTATAATTTAGTATTCACTACACTTCGACGACCGCTATACGACTACCGTTGAACAAAGGCTTCCTCCATAAGGGGGGGAGGGTTCTGTAATATCCACTATTGACAGGCTTCATCGGGATCACAGTGTAGATTGCAATTCTTCTGAAGGTTCTTCTTCTTCCCACTTTGTATTTTTGTCGCCTCTTACGGCACCCACAGGAAATTTAAACGCGGGGTGCCAGGCTAGTATAACTGTCAAAAGCAATACAATATTAACAATTTAATGCTAATAATAAGTTAATTGAATTTTATGCGTAGGTAAGTCATGATTTAATAATTATGGCCGTTTCAGAATATCCTAATAAAGTTTCGGGTTACACTACGGGGTTTTTGCATGGTGGAAGGGCATTTTTGCGAATGCCCGCCTGGCTAGCGACCACCCTCAAGTTGAAATCTGTCGCCAAGCACCTAACGGTGTGTTCCGGCAGCTGTCCTTGAGAGCCAATCATTCTAGGTTAAGCCTGTTAACACCTTCGACCACATCATCACTTACCATCACGTGAGATTGTGGTCAAAGGCTTACCTATCAGCAATAAAAAAAAAAACAATGCAACTCATAAAGTAACTGATTGATAAAAAATATAGTTAACATGCAGCGTGTTTCAAGCTTTAACCGATGTATAAGCTAAATTGATGACTGTGAAACGCAAAGATAGTGTTTTGTTTAATAAATATTATGTTCTGGGTAGTAAAACCGGAGCTTACTCGAACATTCTGAAACAGGCCCTTAATATAATAGAAAATTACCTACCGTTTGAGTATCAACGTATTTTTAATGGAATTTTGACGGAATAGCACGAGGCATACTTGATATTAAGTGGTAACCTCAGCCTATTACTGACAAACTACGCTGCGCCCATCACCCTTGAACAAACAGTTGTTAATTCTAGGTTAGCCTGAACAACATCTTCGACCACATCATCACTTGCCATCAGATGAGATAGTGGTCAAAGGCAAACTTATCATGAGTAAAAAAAAAAAAAAATTTGCCTGTAATTTTATAACACTTACTGGCTCTCAAAGGCCGCTGCCGGAACACACTGATAGGTGCTTGTTGACAGATATTTTACTTGAGAGTGGTAGCTAGCGAGGCGAGAATTCACAAAATGCCCTTCTACCATGCTGTGAAGCTAAGGTTGCCAGACGTCCGGGAAATCCGGGATAGTTCCGGAATGGGGTGTCTTGTCCCTTGTCCAGTAATTTTGCTCTAATGTCCCGGAATTCACTAGTTTTAGATTTTTCCGTCAACATACGGATACCAATACTATGCTATGCAGGCCGTGTGATTTCAAAGTTTAGTGAAAAGGTAACCTGTTACCCGTATAAGGTTACAGAGATTTTTCTTTTACCTAATTTAGGTAATAAATCGATATAACATCATCTTTGTCTCAAATAAATATGTGTAACAATATTTGCGGTTTGTTTTTCATATTTTCAGTTCAATAGTAGATTTATTGAGTCAGAGTACCAACTCCCTTTCTAACCTCAAAAATGTCCAGGAATTGATATACCTTGATCTGGCAACCCTAGGTGAAGCTGAAGCTGGCGGTGGGGATTGAACCGTGGACCTGCGGCTCGGCATTCCATAGCTATTAACACTCGGCCTATAGTAATTAAATATCATGCATGCAAATTATAATAATTATTGTACACTGTTTTTATATCACCTGCGCACAGGGATATACCTACTAAATGTTGCAATAGATCAGTATAAAGCTGTATTCTTAATCGCACATCTCTGATGGATACGCTAGCCTACGTGCACAAGTTGTATACATCGTTATACTTATTATTATTTGTACTTGTATACAGTATATCTTGGAGATAAACACAAAAAAAAAACATGAAATTCAATGTATAATTGGCGGAAAAAACATACAGTCGTACTGATTCGAAACCTGTTAAAATTTTATTTTCTTACACATGTGGATACTTACAGTTATAGATACGTATCCATCTAATTTAAAACTGTTTTCTCTTTAATCTTTCATTATCTCGCGGTTTAGTAATGCTTCTTAAGGTGGAAGCTCATATGCTTATGGCGAGAAATTAAGTTTTGAGGCGCTTGTTTCCATAAATTACCCCTAAAACCGTCAAAAACCTTTCAAATTATGTTTTCTCGTATCTAACAAATGTAACAGTCAGACAAAATAATAAAAATGTATAGATATTGTATCAAATACTCTCAGAATTCAGCGTATTACGTGATCAAATACATTTGTTAGACGATCTAGCAAAAAAATATAATGTTGATTATTATGTCGTCATAGTCGTCAGCATCCGCATTAAAAGAATATAAATCGTTTTAACACTACGGTTTAAATCACGCAAACACTGCTGTCACTGCATACACTGCAAAAGCTTGGTTCACAACTGAAATACGAGAATATGCACTGTTTGCGCGCAAACGATGTGAACCGATATGTAGCCGCGCTTATAACATCTGCTAACTGTCAATTTGCTTTTTCGCAATTGACCCAAAATAACCTTCACATCAATAATTGATAATAGAAGTATTGCATTTCAAGGCATTATTTTGTGAACAGATGTTTGTACGTTCAATATTCTAACCACAACAATAAAAATCTCCTCATCTATCTGTCAAGATTGACGTTTGTGCATACATTGCACTACCACTTTTCTGTGAGCGTTGTTTGCGGCCGGAGGTGACGTCAAAGATGACGTCATAATGCTATCGTGGTGTCTGTTTAGCAAGTTATGAACCGACCGTTTGCGTGCATATAGTGCAAACAGCGCATATTTGCGTGAATTGAACCGTAGGGTAAGTGTACATAGGTGTACCCCTTACTTCATCTGAAATGAAAGGATAGCCAGCAAGCAAAAGACAATTTTGTTTTCTGTCTTTTTATTGCTTATAGGTAATCCTTTGACCACAATCTCACTTGATGGGAAGATGTGGTCGAAGGTGTTAACAGGTTTAACCTATAATTATTGGCTCTCAAGGACAGCTGCCGGAACACACCATAAGAGCTTGGTGACAGACTGACAGATTTTCAACTTGAGGGTGGTCGCTAGCCAGGCAAGCATTCACAAAATGCCCTTCCACCATGCAATGAAGCTTCGCCCGCGGCGAACCATGGACCTACTGCGGGCAGTCCATAGCCAATGCCACTGAGCCATTACTGCTTCAAAAAACCCTATAGTACCTATAGAGTTTTATAGGGGATGCGGGACAACGATGTGAGAACGGCTCCATAATGAATTTGCTACTATACTTACTCCATCAATCCATAGTAACTGGTACCTACAGATCATAGATGTCATAAATGAGCCTTGTCTAAATTTCGACCTATGGCCAAAAATTTACGACAGCAAATAAACAGATCACTTAGCGCTCTCTTATTACGGCAACAAGCCAATAAGTCCCTATCCCAGGGATTCGATGGATGCCGCGTACAAGAGGCTAAAGTTTATGCTATAAATTGTGCACGGTGCTCGCGTTATGAACTTTGAACCTACCTACTGTTTATTTATGTTGTGTAAGTTTGCCGCAACTTTGACGGGAAAATAAAACAGAAAACAAAGATGGCGTCGTGCTAGAGGAAACGATTGATCGGTCAAAAGGAATTGTGACGCTGCGTTGTATAATGCAATTCAAGGAGTTATGTAGGTAATAATAACTCCTTGAATTACCCTCTATATACTCCCGATTTGGACACTATTATTACGTTAAAAGGATTGCAGTTTCAAAAAACAGTGATTAACTTAATTAGATGATTATTTCATGCATTGTGTAGTGTTTTTCAGAGGTGTCAAAATGTATTCTTTTTATAGGGCGGACTGATTAAGACGGTCTTCACTTCGGTCACTTTCAGGCACTTATGTGTTAGTGAGCTAGATTCAAAATAATCATCATATTTTTTACAAAATTACTTACTAGCAAAAATGATCTGATGATCTGAAGTCTTCCAGCTGTGGATGTGATGTGAGGCTGGGTATGGCAAGTAGTAATAAAGCTGCATTAGTGTGGACATCATCGTCGGTCTGTTTGAATCCTACCGATGTTTGTATGCAAATTTGCCACAGTGCGGTGGTTGCCAAAACGCCGAGGTGCACTATCATTTTCTAATATTACCACGGAACGGATCTATCTTTTGGAGGAGCTATTTTTGCATGATGAAACTCACATTCTACTGTTTAAGACAAAGAAACTGCTCTTTTACATTTTAGATTTTATGTTGTTTATACATGAAAATCTATGTATTTTGATTATCGTAACATTAAAAGATGGTACCTATTGACGAGATGTTACCATTGGAAAATATATATATATATGTTTTTTTATGTTATTGTGACGGTACATGCTTTTTTTTTTTTTTTTTTTTATGCCTGATAGGTTAGTCTTTGACCACTATCTCACCTGATGGTAAGTGATGATGTGGTCGAGGATGTTATTTGGGCTAACCTAGAGTTACTGGCTCTCAAGGACAGCTGCCGGAACACACCGTTAGGTGCTTGGCGACAGATTTTCAACTTAAGGGTGGTAGCTAGCCAGGCGGGCATTCGCAAAGTGCCCTACCACCATGCTGTAACGACTGCTATCCTAAGACAACAACCGGGACCGACGGCTTAACGTGCCCTCCGAAGCACGGAAGCGCTCAGTAGTAATGTCACCAGCGGTCACCCATCCAAGTCATGACCGCGGCGGACGTTGCTTAACTTTGCTGATCGATTCAGAATGGCTAAGTAAACTTGACTACGAGCGCTTCTAGAGCTCGTGTCCCACCTGATGTTAAGAGGACTAACCTCTGCCTATAACAGATACATTTCGTCACAAGTCACGAATTGCACTGCGCCTACCACCTTGAGACATAATAGTTGTTAAGTTTCATGTTCCTGTAATTTCACTGGCTCTCAAGGACTGCTGCTGCAACACCCCGTTAGGTGTTGGCGACAAATTTTCTACCTGAGGGTGGTTGCTAGCCAGGCGGGCATTCGCAAAATGCCCTTGCACCATGCGGTGAAGCTCAAGCCAGCGGCGGACCATGGAGCTGCTGCGCGGCAGTCCATAGTCAATGCCACTGAGCCATTACTGCTTCTATGTATTTTTAAAACTAAAACATTGTGTTTTATTTTAGTGAATCATTGTTACAACCGTCACAGAGTAGAGAACATTATGTACCAATTTTCCCGATGAGCTTTTAGGAAAAATATTATGTGTGTATTGTTTCTACACATCTATAGGTAGCGCTTTCTTTATATCAAAATAAACTAAATATCAATCAGAACTGGCACGATTGCCTTAATATTAGCAATAAACTCAGAACTAATCGTTAAAGGTAAAATGCTACAATCGTCCCCGGCCTACCCTTATGACGTCCTTCCGCACAGTTTTAGGTCATATAATGGTTAAAATAACATCCCTTCTTGAATCCAAGGTGGCGAACATATTTTTTAAATAGGTATAAAAGCATAAAACATATTATAATAACATGACAAAACATATAACCCTTACTTTCGAGATTTAGATTACTAGTTTATTTTGGGGTGCTGATTACAAAGATTACAAAGTAATCTCTTTGAAATCAAAGATGAGGGCCATCTTTTTTTAAGGATAATAAGTGTGTCACTTTTGAGTTTTTGGTATGCTAATTACGAAAATGACATCCTTTTTATAATGCAAGACGGCATTTTAGTGTCTATATTGAAGATGTTTTCTTTAACGCTTCTATATTGTCAGAACAGTCTCCTATATGGATTCCCAAGTTAAAGTTTGATAGTTGGCGACTATAATACATCTGACTATGAGTAAGAGCAGGGGTAGAAAGAACTTGTTGGAGATCCATAGTTGCAGTACATATAAAACTACCAGGCATCTGTGACCTGGCCACATCTCTCCGCAAAGTATCCATCGCTTTTGTTGCCTTGCTTTGATGTAGACGTAGTTTGACAATATTCGATTCTTTATCAGGACCATTTGTTTTTAATAGTATGTTTAACAGATCACACGTTGCGCAAGTATCTGTGCGTTTCCGACCAAATTTAACATTTTTAAAGTTAGCCTTAAAGGTGTCACTATAAAACTTATAGGTAATTTTAATATCAGGATGTAATTCTTTGAATGCTTTGTAAAGTCTGTTTATATTTAAATCCGGATTTAAATATTCCTTTTGAGATCGTGCTCTTCCGTAGTGTGATTCTTCTCGAGGAAATTTTGCCACGTGGTCTTTAATAAGCTTCACGATTTCTTCGCTATATTTTCGGTTTTTTTTCTTATTACCCCGTTTCTCCACGTATGTCGTATCCCCATTTTTTACTTTATTAACAATAACAAACATTTTTTTTCTGTTTAAGGCCAAAAACAGATGAAAATGTTTGCCGGCAAACCTGAATTATATTACCTTTACCATCGGGCAAAGTGTAGGAAACAGTACATTGACGTTTGCTGTCTTTTGGATCAACATATTGTCCATTTCGACGTCTCTTAATAGGTAAAATATTAATTAAACCCATTAAGTAAGTATTTTGTACCTCCTGGGAATTTAATTCGTAATAATCCTTAAATATTTTAATTTTTTGTTCAAACGTAATTTCTTTGCAACCTTTTGAACATTTGCATAATATCTGAAACAAAAGCGAAAACCTTTAAACCCATTATGTCAACTGCATTACCAATGACGCCATACTGAATTCCAAAACCATCCATATCAAGCTGACAATCGAAATGATCTCATTATTAACTTAGTTAGTACGTTAGTAGTAAGGTTAAGTAATCTAAGCACTATTAGGAACAGGTGATTATACAATGCTAAAATCATTACCCTCACCACACTCACTGCTAAAATAAAAAGCCTCCTTTTTCTTAGTCGGTGTTATTTGGAATTTTTAATTCACCTTGTAATTTTGTGTATAATAGGTACCAAAATAACTCCTTAAGAAATGAACGAGTAGAAAATAATACGGCAAGTCGATAAAAGATAAACGGAGTCAATCGATTTGATTAAATTATGGAAACAATATTATTTTATAAACATCTACAAGTACCTATAAATATATTTAGGTAGATATAATAAAAAGAATATTAACTGCAGCACTTAAATTACGAAATATTAAAAGGAAACTATTTCAACGTACGATAATTTTAGGTAAACACTGGCACATCACTATCAATATATCCTGTAAATACGACTTCAAAGTGTTGATTGACTCACCTCGGCACTAGGAGTAGATACAGCAGGAATGATTTTGCCAGATGATGAGATATACTCTTGTCCATGTGTTTTTCGTTTCTTTTTAATAATACTTGATGTTTTACACACAGTTTCTCCTTTATTTCCGGACTGACACGCGTCACTGTCGGCCATTTTGAACAAATGAAATGGCCGTCAATGGCACTTAGTGCCTATTTTGAAAAGAGAACCGATGGTTCATAGAACTCGTGCGAACTTCACACTATTACTTTGTTAGAAAAATATCGAACTAGGTCCTTAGTGCTTTTTTTAAGTTGTTGGGCTTGGCATTTAGAACCGAACCTCATATATAGTTCAAATTTATACTTTTTGGTACTTAGTGCCTTAATTACTGCAAGTATTCATATTATCTAAGTATACCTACATATAGGTGCTATGACACGTTAATTATGATCTTTGAGGCATTGACGGCCAAATGTTAAGAGCAAGCAGTCAAAAATAATTCCCACGCTAGCTCCGCCCATGCGGCGCAACGATCCCCGCTGCACCGAACGAGGCGATGTGCAGCAGCGGCGCACGCGTCTCGCTTATAAACATATTTGTATACTTGATATTAGATTCGCGAACACAGATACCATTGAGACGATTTCAACTTTTTTTATAATCTTATTCATGTGACGAATATCGATATATAAAGTAACTTTGTATATACTGCAATTGTTGTTGTGTCGCAGTCTCCGTGTTTATAGAAAAAAACATACTGCACCAAACCAACATAAGTGAGACAAGGGTCGGAATATGATGGTGGTACATAACAGCCCAAACGGCACGATATATATTGATAAATGGGGTGTTTTTAAATTCTCCGTAGTAACGAAAGTAATGTTACTTGGCATCCGCGTGGACGATAATTTATGAATGAATCAACATTGTTCTCAGTATCTTGGAATGTGATTAATCAGATTACATGTTACACATCATTAGAATGAAGTAAAATACCATCAAATTGAATGAGCAAAATATTATATTATATTCGGTGAATATGGGTACAATTGACCTGAAATAAATGGATTTGATTTGATTTGATTAAATGTTAGTTGTGGGCAATATATTTTACCACGACTCGTCATACAAATATGAAATATAGTTTTTCATAACTGTGCACTGTATGTGTACTGTACACGTTCCCATAATAATATAATGCAGGTTGTTTTTTTATTGCTATCATATAATTTTTGACTATTAATTACTTATGTTGAAAATATGTTCGTAATTCGTATACATCTTATTTCGTTTAATTTTTCAGTTACAGTGGTAAACAGAAAGGTGTTATTTTACTACCACTCTGCTTTCATATACCAACTATGGTAAAAATTAGACCAACCAGATATATATCTAGCCACTTCTAAACAGCAGGATAAGTTTTTTTTTTACCAAACTTGCAGAAGAGTCTACATACGCAATTGTAAGGGCCTTAAACTTTGGGATATTTTATGAAAAAAACACACAGCTGCAGAAACATTGTAGGGAACATGTTATACAGGCTTTTTTAATGAAACATGGCAGCAAGTGAAAGGTACTGGAACAGGTGACTAAATTAGATTTTAAAATAAAAATAGTGGATTCTTAGATTGTTAGTAAGTGGTATAGTCTACAGAGGTTATCGACAAATTAAGTTAAGATGTATATAAATTAACAAAAATCATTTATAAAATAAAAAATATATTGTTTTCAATTTATACAGTTTTAATGATATGCAAAAGTGTGCGTGAGAAATAACGAGTATCGGAAACGGAAAGTCAAGTTTTTTTTCAAGTTTGCAGTCCCCGTGACCACGATCACTGCAAAGTGTTTGAAACGTCAGGACAAAAATAATGATAAATATACGAGATTTAAACCGTTTAATGTTGTTTAATTACTATGTGTAACAATCGCGAAAACCTAAGACAACATTAAGTTAAGAGCCCTTATTCCAGCAAAGCCATTTTACAGCCCTTTTCTCAAGGCTGGTGCGGCTAAAGTATAAAAGTTTTTGTTTTTTAAATGATGCAGGAAGAAAGTTTATTGTTTTTGTAATTGAGTGCATTAGCCAAAACAATCTCTCGGTATGATGTCGCTACCCTTCTATATTTCTAAATATGATTACAAGCACTATCGCGTGCTAAGCGAAATCATATCAAACAAATTATTGGAGTACAAAATTTTATGCCCAAGGTGGGAATCGAACCCGCGTCCTCCGATATCGCGTTCGATTCCCGCCTTGGGCATAAAATTTTGTACTCCAATAATTTGTTTGATATGATTTCGCTTAGCACGCGATAGTGCTTGTAATCATATTTAGAAATATAGAAGGGTAGCAACATCATACCGAGAGTTAAGTGTTTGAAAAAACACTTCTTTCGATCAGATGAAGTCTAGTAGTCTGGTTGATGGCCGCGCACCGTCCCCTATGATGGTTAAAGTAATACAATTGGAGCACAAAGTTTCGGCAGAAATGCCAATGTCCAGGTGGCTGAGATGGTGTTAAGCATCCGACGCGATATCGGAGGACGAGGGTTCGATTCCCGCCTTGGGCATAAAATTTTGTACTCCAATAATTTGTTTGATATGTATCTATCTATCTAAAGCCGTTCCGCCAACAGGGCAGTTATACAAATATAATGAACCAAGGTATGCATGCACAAAGCAGGTATACAAACTACAAAACTAAGTTATTTGCCTATATGTATACAATTATGGTTAGAAGGACATAATCAAATATAGATACCTACATAGTAGTTCATTTAAATGTTACAATTTAAGGACCGAATATTGCAATTCCTAGAGGGCGCAATTTTACTTTTGAGACAAATCTAAGTTTGTGGGGTCGCCACCCTTGTGCCCCGGCCACCATCTTGATAAAAGGGGTGAAAACACTTATTTCGCGATATCTCGGAAACGATGTGTCCTACAAAAAATTCCACTGCACATAATTTGTTGCAAATTATTTTTCTACAAATATGTTATTATAACTTTTTGCCCTAAATTAAAAATTTAAGAAGTTATAAGCAAAAAAGTGAGAAAATTTTCATATTTTTTTCTTTCTCTATAACTTTTTTTTCTTATTTTACAATATAATACCTCAGACCAACATTTTTGATTATCTTTTGAGGATTTTTTTATTTTATTTCAATTCATTTAACACACTGTTACAGCGCTCCAAAGTTGACCAGGTTCGTCAATGCTCATGAGAATCCGGTCAAAAAGAAATGTTTAACTTATTATATTTTTTATTGTAAATATATTCTTAAAAAAAATTGTTGAATTCGTACAAATTTACTTCTTCATTCCTGTTTTCCTTACCATAGAACTTACTAAATTTAACTTACGGAAGGATAAGCAGGTAGAAAAGGTCTGAGTAACCGTTTGGGTTCAAAGGAACATCTGCCTGCTACGACTATTATTATTATACGTAGGCTTAGCTGTTTCTTCTATCTCATTTTATTCTCTTAGTTGTGCTACATTTTTTGCAACGTGTAAACGTATTGAAAATTGTGGATATTATTTTCAGTTTTATCAATAAACCTGCGAGTTTCGTAAAAAATCCTGAGCAGATCATCTACGAGATTGTTCTAGGGTATTTTTTTTGTAAAATGTATAAAAAAGTTATGGAACAAAAAAATTTATTATTGCTTATAACTTCTTTGATATTTAATTTAGGGCAAAAAATTATATATTAATATGTTTGTGGGCAACACAATTTGCTACAAATTATGTTCTTACAATTTTTTTATAAAACGCATAGTTTCTGAGATATTGCAAAATACGTGTTTTCACCCCTTTTTCCAAGATGGCGGCCGGGGGACAAGGGTGGCGACCCCACAAACTTGAGGTTAAGCTTCTTCAGACCCCCACATATAAAAAGATGTCCCAAAAATAAATTGCGTGCTCTAAAAATGCAAAGCTCATGTAACTTTTTAATGGACTATAGTTATAGTTAGTCAATGAGTAGATACCTCAAGGTTTATTATTAGGTTCATTTAAGTCTACTTTGTTTGTAAACAGTAAAGATGAGAAATGAATTTACAAAGTTACATAACATTCCACATTATTTATCAAAAATAAATAACACTGCAAAAAGGATCAAAATGTTTTATTCCATGCGACATCGTCGTTGACCGCTCGATCCTTGCTAACGGTGTGCCCGTTTGCGCCGTGCTTCAATAAATGCCTAAACTTGACCGATCGCGCAAAGCGTAGAGGCTCTTAAGTCTTCTTTTTATGGCGGGAGGAAGTACTGAAGGATTTGCACTTTGATGTTGCAAGTCACCCTCGACAGCCTCCTCTTGATTTTTTTTTTCTAGAAGTATCCGCAAATTCTTGATCCCGATCATTCTTTTCTTTGGGTGGCGGGGATCGACCAGCTCAGGAAGAAGGCAGTCCATATAGAATATGACTAGTTTTGTCTCCATTTTTTTCCCTCCAAAATTCTTCATCTTTTTGTAGAATTTCTATTTTTAATTTTTTGTCTCCATACTACACGGCAAATAAGCATTTAGTTTTGCTCGATTTTATTTATAATATGTGGTAACAGATATTTATGACTAAAATTAACATATTTAAATAAATAAAAAAAAAAAATTACTACAAACTAATCCAATATTCCGCTACCATTAGGCAGTGTTCCCAAAATGCTGGCCGCATTGCCACGTTGTATGGCAATGCTTATCCTTTGTCCAAAGTATATGCCAGCATTTTGGTCACAAGTAGCGTCGACTAGACGTTTTGAGACGTCTTTGAATAATAGTTTGGCGCTCGGTCCCCACGGTCCCAGCGTTTCGACCCCAAAAGGCACAAACATGTAACAACTACTGAGATTACTATATTTGCGCCTTTTGAGGCCTTCTGCTAGTTCAGCCGACGCACCGGCCACTTTTTGGGTAGCAGGAATATGAGAAGGTGCTAAGGTATCGACACAGGTAGCGTCCCATACCAGAGGCCTTCCCATCCTCCACGGAACCAAAGTCATGCCGTCCGGCCTTTTACCATCGCCACGTACAAGGCCTAAGCATTTAGTTATATTACAAATGTGCATTTAGCCTTCAGTTTGATAATATCAATCAAATTTTTGATTGATATATATACCTGCAAAATACATTTTACAGACAATCCGTTACCTGAAGCCTTCAGAAAAGCAACTGTACATTTCTGTTTGTCCGACAATCAATTTCGCACAATTTGTTAGAATGTGTAGATAGAATTTGTTAAAAGGTAGAAGTAAGGATAAATGTCGGGAGAGCAGTCGAATGACACCTGTCAAAAATCCAAAATGGCGATTTCAAGACGGCCACCATACAAACTGCTCCGCCCCTGCTGAAGCTCGGCCTTCAGAAAGGGGGTGTTGTGAATATGAATAAATGAATTTAAATACATAAATTCAGATAATTTTCACGTCAGATTTTTTGCACGTCAAGAGTAAAACATCGCTCTTTACCATCTATCTAATACCCTAACTAATAACCGAAAAGGGGGCAAAGGCGAGTATAATACATATCAACGATGGCATACGCAAAGGCATATTGCTTCAGATAGGAGGCCGGCCATAAAATTTAAGTCTTACTCCGCACAATTATGTCAATGCGTTGTCTTTTGTGAAGGTACTCAGAAAAAATATATTGTTTATACCGACCCTACAGAGGTGTGACAAGTGCAGGGCGATAATAATGTAAAGTTTTTTTTTCAGTGTAAAAAGCATGATAGCTCGGTGGCTTTGGCTATGGACTGCCGCGCAGCAGGTCCATGGTTCGAATCCCGCCGCTGGCTTGAGCTTCACCGCATGGTGGAAGGGCATTTTAGCAACTGCCCGCCTGGCTAGCGACCACCCTCAAGTGGAAAATCTGTCGCCAAGCACCTAACGGTGTGTTCCGGCAGCTGTCCTTGAGAGCCAGTAATTCTAGGTTAAGCCTGTTAACACCTTCGACCACATCATCACATACCATCAGGTGAGATTGTGGTTAAAGGCTTACCTATCAGCAATAAAAAAAAAATTTATATATACATTTATACGTTTTTGTTATTTAAGTTTACCTGCTGCTCTGCTATGGATAGGTCAAAATATTTTTTTGCCTAATATAGGTATTATAATATTTAAATAATATATTTCGTTTACGAAATTTCCTGTGAATAAAATGTGCAAATTTAGTAATACTTTATTCAAAGATTACTCACTTATTTTCATATAGTGGAAGAACACAGTCTAAATTTATTATATGAGATGGCGACTCCGACAGTTCTCCCTGTTCCGAGTGATCTCGGACTTTGACTGATTTATTATTTTTTTTCCTGAGAAAGAAGGTGCATTTTATGAGCACAGTCTATTTTATTATATATATGTACAGAATCTATTTATTCCACTCTATTATATTTGTATAAATCGTTACTTATATGTACACGTCTAAGTGATAAAATGTATATTTAAAAGTACCTATGCAGGTGACTTTGTAGATAATCTCTTGAATATATACCTACTTGCCTGATTCTGAATATTCTTTCATTGATATAAATCTACATTTAGTCTTGAGGGACATGAACAATGTTCGATGTTTTATTGCGATATACCCACCAAACCAAATGCTTTGATTTGCTACGCTTGTGTTATTATTATTTAGCAACACTCAACTCCATTTACGGTTGAACGGCAGCTGTACTTTAGAGCCAGATAATTTTAGTTATCACCTGTTTGGTACCTTCTACCACATCACTTACCATCAGGTGAGACCATAACTATACATTACCAGATATTATTATAGTATCCAACTAATCGTACTTAGATTAGTACGACATTTAGTTATTTTATAGCTCCATTACAGTACTATAGGAACCTAGTAGGTATAGAATCTCTTAGTTCGATAGAGATAATATGTTTCATGAATAGAATAAACACCGAAACACAAACGAATATTAAATTTGCATAGGTAAAAATAAACTGAAATATTATACGCTCTCTCATAATTCTTGCAAAGTCTTTGTATCGACTCTTCTGCTTCGTTTTTTATTTTTTAGTTATCTTTATTTCCCATATTGATTGATATACCTACCAAGATACGTATTTATACTGCACAGCACAGGTGATAGCGCGCGAGCGATAGGTCCACGTCCAACGGCGCACAGCGCGGCACTGAAGGACAGCTCTTACGCATTGATTTTATTTCGTAATCCTAAGCTAATAAGGTTGAATATCGAATCTTCCGATTGACCGTAATCCTGCACAGAACTAAAGGTCGTAAGTCTAAAACACTAATTAATTTATTATGACAATACTAATTACTCTAGGTAAATTTTACTTATACAGCGGATAATAAACTACATTTCCTTTCTATGTGTGTTTATTATTAATATGTAACTGATGTAGTTTCCAAGAAAACTCCAATAATTTAAAGAAAAGGCTTCATTTTGAAAAATTAAAACTATCGAGTAAATTTCTTTCAAATGTGTTTCTGACTGTACAACTGATAGAAAAAGGTTTGAAATATCAAATATTTAAGTTTTCGTGTTGATTGCATATTTCAGTTGCTTAAAAAAACTAGTCGAATGTGAGTATTTTTTCCGCAGCCTCGTCTTAATGGTTATATATTGCCATGCAGAATACCACCGAGAGATTGAGCTTCACCTAGGGCATTTCGCAAATGTCCATCGGGCGGGGCGTTCCGGTAGCTGTCATTTGGAGCCATTACTTTTACGTCACCACTTACCTTCAGGTGAGATTGTAGTCAGTCTAGCGTACCAGCAATAAAAAATAAAAGTAAAATACTGCGAAAATCCTTGGCTGACCCGGGGCTGGAACATAGTATTCACGGTTTGGAATATTCCCCCCTTTCCAAACCGTGGATCATTCATTAGGTACCTCACACTAGTACCTATAACCAATTAGTTTAACCGCTGAACAAGTGGGAGTTTTTTGTATCAGTGGTTCAGTTACGTGGGTATATTCTTTTTTAAGAGTTGAACTACTAAAACAAATCAGTTAATGTCATAGTAGCTGATTTAATTTCATCATCATCATCATCAGCTGGAAGACGTCCACTGCTGAACAAATACCTCCCCCATAGAACGCCATTTAATTTACTTATTGAGATAACTTTTTGGTAGGGTAAAAATAATTGCAAATCATCACAAAATTACAAATTTACGTAAATTGTAACTCTCGTAAATATATAATGATTTGCACCTTTTTTTTACTCTACCAAAAAATATTACCTATAGACCGAATGATTTAGGATCAGGATTTTATTTGTAACGATACGACAATACCGATATCGGAGAGAATACCTTATTGAAAAATAAAAATATTAAAAAACAGTGCAAATCAATCAGTGTTCATGGTCTCAATATAATTACAACAGCGTATTTTTTTATATTCCTATCATTGTAGTTTTATAAACATGAGTTATAAACATGTTTTAAGTAGGTAAGATGTTGATAGATAGGTAGGTAATAAATGTGAGAAATACATACGGTAGAAAATCCATTTCAATTTAGGTACACTAACTAGGTAGTTAGGTATAGAAAATTCTCAAGTACTTACATCATTAAAGAACAATTTTCTCAGCCTTGGAGTCGTTCCAATTCTTGAAAGATATTAATCTTGTGAAAAACAATTATTATCAGATTCCGCAATTAATGACCTTCTTGGGCAAAAGTATGGCGTAATACTTAGGTCATACTGAAAGTATCTGAATTCTGATAAATAAAACCAGATATTAGACTTATGATAGGTAGTTACTCATTTTAGTAAGTTACTATTGTTGTTTTTCAAAGTGTATGCTTTCAATGTTTATAGGTAGGTACATTTTTCATTCGCTGGAACCATTGTAAAAAGCAGTTGGAACAGGGGAAGCTCTTCAATGGCTTCGTGGAACGCATTCACCGCAGGCGCTCGTAAAACGTGTGCCTCTAAGCTAAGCACATGAATAAAGCACCTTTATTTATTCATCTGCTGTGTGTCTTTAATTTTAGGGAAAAAAAGTGCAAAGTGCGTGATCTAGGTACCTGTGATAGGCATAAAGCGGATTAAGGCATTAAAGCTACGCTATCTAAACTCTGATATTAGCGCCATCTACAAAGGGTTAATAGTACTTTTTACATGGTTTCTGATTTGACCGCGTCTTACACCTAGCTTCAAGGCATACTTAATTACAAGCCTGTAGAATATGACCAAATTGAAACACACGTTCAGAAGTTTTGGTAAAGTGGCGTGGCTTACGGTTTTTGAAATTGATTTCTGAACTACGAATGATTACTCATATATATATAAAATTGGTTTCTGAATATTATTTATGCTGAAGTGTATGTGAACACTCCAAAATCCGATTTTGCTATTCGCGCCATCTACCGAGTATGGTTAGTACTCCTTATGTATCTGGTAGCATGACTCGACTAGCTTTCGCTTAGCCATAGAACATAATAGCTATCACCTGTCTCCTACGTAATTTAAACAAATATTGTAATAATTGTATATTATGTTGTATATAATATAACACACTGTAAAAAGACGTTGAAAAGAATTGCCCCGAGTGAATTGAATAAATGATTTTGAATTTGATTTGAATTTGGATTAATAATGCATTTGGATTAATTATCTAATAATAATCCAAATGGATTAACTTAGCATAATTCCATTTAGATTAATAATCCATTTCGATTAATTATATATCATTAGAACGGAACCAAAGGTACGGGAGTCCCACACGCACTTGGCCAGTTTTCTTTATTCAAATTATTCCCTAGCAATAATTATCATAAATATTTTCATGTTATATTTTTTTTATTTGAACATGATTGTTACTTATATTATAGGTAAATGTTCAATCTTATACAGCGATTTTGGTTGTATCGTAGCCTTAGCGTGAAAGCCTTTACCGCCATCTTCAGTATAAAGCACCACTCACTAATCCTTTCAAGTTGACGTTATTGCCTTCATAGAAACACTCGTTTATCCCATGGACGTATAATATCTATTTTTTGAATATATAAATTATATAAATTTTTAGAAGCGCTCGTAGCGAAGTTTGCTTAGCCATTCTGAATCGATCAGCAAAGTCCGCCGCGGTCAAGACTTGGATGGGGACCGCTGGTGACATTACTACTGAGCGCTTCCGTGCTTCGGAGGGCACGTTAAGCCGTCGGTCCCGGTTGTTGTCTTAGGATGGCAGTCGTTACAGCATGGTGGTAGGGCACTTTGCGAATGCCAGCCTGGCTAGCTACCACCCTCAAGTTGAAAAATCTGTCGCCAAGCACCTAACGATAACGGTGTGTTCCGGCAGCTGTCCTTGAGAGCCAGTAATTCTAGGTTAGCCTGTACAACATCATCGACCACATCATCACTTACCATCAGGTGAGATAGTGGTCAAAGGCTAACCTATGTAGAACCTAACAATGTAGAATTTGACTGATTAAGATAATTTATATTGGAATATACTTCAGGATGCTTTAGATAGAATAAATATTGCAATGTGAACATTTCTTTCCTATTTCTGAACTTGTAAGTTATGCACACATTTAGTCTTTTGAAGCTTCTATAAGAATTAACTAAGTATCTAGGAAAAGGAATAAGCATCACGTTTGTGAAAGTCCATTTGATGTTTCAGTTAAATTCTGGGTGTAAAATGATGTAAAAATAGTTAAATTGTAAATCGTATTTTTAGATTTTAAATCCACATGAATGTGGATTGGAGAAGAGAAGAACTACCATAGTTTACAAAAATTTTAACTTAGAGAGAATTCTAAAACATCTTATGGGTTGAGAACTTAAAGTTTCCAAATAAATGTGTTCCATGCCATTAGCTATTTGTATAGCTTATGGCACGGAACCCTTCGTGCGCGATTTTATATAGGGCATTACGGCCAAGTTTACCTGTATAATAATAAATGCGTTTATTTTCCTTGCAAGTAGGCCTACAATTCATAACAAATATCATACAAGCTATACTAATATTGCTGTTATGTAAGCCCACATTGCAAGGACTGGCGCCTGAATGACTGTCCATAAATAGTCAGTACCACAGGTCACCAGGCCCCACTCAACAGATCTGACATCATAATTAAGTATTAGACTAGAACTCATAACTAGTCACAGGTTTTATACAGAGTTAATATAACTTTTGTGTAACATATTGTATTATTATATGTTCTATGAAATTGCGAAGGTAGTTTTAAACAATGCTATCAGAGTAATTTCACAGTTTAAAGTGTATGTGTGTTGTGTTGTTGCTCGTGTGTGAATATGAATGTACGTTAAGATACTGTTTTTGTGCAAGAGTGATGAAAAATAATTTTAAATAAATCAATGTGCATGACACCATTATCACTCACCAACATGAGATAGAGATCATAAGCTAAAAGTGTTGAAAACAAAAATATGTGAAAGCAGGCTTGTTCTCGAATGGGAACTACGTCTTATGGATATATGCTTGCCAGAACACACTCCATTGCTTTGCAGTTTTCTTCATGAGTTTGCAGGGCGAGCATTCACAGGGTACCCAAGTGCAGGACATGAACCACTGACCCTGCACATGACAGTCGATACAGACTACCACTGGAACTACAACAGAAAAAACTGTATGTTTGTTACGTGGTTGCTCCGCCAATTATGAATTTATTTTGAAGATTCTTTCTTTGTTTCAGTAGTAGTTTACTAAGTCGGTTTTTAAAGCAAATTAACTGGATAATTTCCCATGTCAGCCATGTAAATAAAACCAAATTGCTATTCACACTTTTCAGTTATGAAAGTCGGCTGTATTATTTTTTAAAGTAGTTATATATACTAAACCCCGTGGGGTGCCAGGTTAGATTGCACCTCCCCACATCATCCCTTGGGTGCCGTATGAGGCGACTAAGGGAAAAATACTGGAAGGTGGGCAGCAGCGCCTCATAAAGAACTGCCAACCAACACTGCGATCCCCAAGACGCCTGCCAAGCGTGGGGATTATAGAAAATACCCCCTTAATAGGGTAGGCTGTGTTCAGCAGTGAACAATCCGGCTGTTACAGTATCAATACTAGAGATTTAAACTACACTTGATATCTTTCTCTACAATTAAAACCTTTAATTTCTATTAAAACTTCAACATGAACAACACAAATCAAGCTTTGTAAACATCTGTATGTTTATAGTTGATCTTCTTGTCGATACCCATCAGTTGCCTGATGATGAACTCTGGGAGTCTCTTGTGCTTCCATCGCGTGGGCAGTGGGGTGTGATTGGCTTTGTCCAGTTTACTACGAACATACTCTTCAGCAGAGAAATCGTTTGCCGACTTCATCATGGCGAGGAGCTCATTTTGGAAGATCTTCTCTTTGATTTGGCGGCGGCGCTGCTTCACCTGGAATTGAAATTGGTAAATGTTTCATAACTGTATTGTTTGCATCACATGTTATTAGTCAAAAGCTACTATGAAATCATGCTATCAAAGACAGCAGCCAGAACACGATGTAATTTGCTTGGTGACAGTTTATTTGGGGTGTTTGATACCCTTCCCTATCTGCGGAAACGCGTGTTTTTTTTTAATGCCTGGATAATATTTCTTTTTGTCAAGTTGGCAGTAAAACAATTGTACAAAATAGATGATTTAAAAAGCGAATTATTGCAATACGGTAGGAATGATAATGAGTGAACCAACGAGTTGTTGCAGTCAGAACAGAAAATTTTTCATACAACTGAGTTTGTCAACGCCAACTTTCACTTGGTTATTGTATTTGTCAGGTACTCCTAGTGTATATAAAAACCGGTGGCGAGCGGGAGGGCAGCCCCCGCTCGGTCTCTTACGTCAGGGCAAAGGAGCTACTCTTTCTCACAGCAGCTTATATTTTTGTAGTATATAATCAAATTGAATTCACCTCGCCTGATGGAAAGCTAAGAAGTGACGATCATTAATATATATAGCTGTCAGCTACGTCAATCGCTGTCCTATGATGATAAAGATGCTTTTACATGCTCCGCTTGATAAACTCAGGGCAAAAACACGTAAGTATGTCTCAAGGTGACGGGCGCAGTGCAATTCGTGACATGTGACGAAATGCATCTGTTATAGGCAGAGGTTAGACCACTTAACATCAGGTAGGCCTCGAGCTTGATCCGTCACAATAACATAACATCATTACATTTAAATTTTTTATACATCAAATAAAGTTAGGTTTAAAAGATAAGTAAGCAAGGTACATAATTAATTGTAGAAGATCACTCAGATAGTCATTAGATGAATGTACTTATATAGAAAATGTAAAATTATGTATGTATTTAATAATAAGATTTGTAACAGCTGATTTCTCCAATGAAAACGCTTGAAGTCGATAGTGTATTTAAGGAAATTGCATTATTTGACACTAGCTTTCCGGGCGCGGCTCCGCCCGCGCGTATGTCGGTTATCGCGCAAAAACATTAACCTCTTTTTGCGCACATGGATAAAAACTATCCTATGTTTTTTCGGGTCTCAAACTATTTCCATACCGAATTTCATTCAAATCGGTCCAGTAGTTTTGGCATGAAAGCATAACAGTCAGACAGACAGAGTTACTATATTTATAATATAGTAACTCTGTCTGATATTTATAATATTTTTTTTTTTTTTTTTTTTTTTATTTAAATTTTAAATCTACACTCCACAGACTCCAGGGTCCGTGACTTTTTTTAACTATGACATAATTTATTAGTAAGCAAGTAATATTAAATAGGAAACATGCAACATTCCAAGGGGGAACAGTGTTAAAAGTTTTTTTTTTTTTTTTCTTTTTTTTTCCGTTAATGTCATTAGCACCAGCATCCAGAGCAGACCAGTATCCTCTAGCAGCACCCGTTCACGAGTTGACGCATGTGCCAGCCATCGCCTTCCTCAACCATTTTTGAGGGAAGATGGCGACCCGACACACAACACCGCCGCTAGACAACACCTTTCTGTGAGCATGACCGCTCCGGATACCCGTGCCAACGATTACAATTACAAAAATAATTTGGGACTACAATAAAATAATATACCTACAGAAATTTACATATTTTGTTATTCTCCCACGTCACATTTTAACTATGATAAGTATAAATTTACTCATTTGAAGTTTAGCAGAAACTAACCAACAATATAATTGAGGCATTTTGTGATACCACCTTATGGGTGCTCTTGTTAGGGTGCAATATTGTGCTATCCGTATTATTGGAGGCACAGAAGTCACTCACTCTAGCTTTTCTACACTGAGAAAAATATAAATTTGAGCATTTATAATATTAGTACTGCTTTAATTATATATTTTTTATCATAAAACACAGAATTGTTACGTATCTATTTTTTCTTAACCGGCAAGATGCCTTTATTAACAAAACACTACAGATTGTATACAAAACTACAGCTAATAAAAAGGAAATTTGAAGGCACATTATTGCGAAACTAACAATGCTCCGATTTTTGTAATAACGTTACAATTATTAAAAATTACCTCAAATTTATATTTTTCTCAGTGTAGAAAAGCTAGAGTGAGTGACTTCTGTGCCTCCAATAATACGGATAGCACAATATTGCACCCTAACAAGAGCACCCATAAGGTGGTATCACAAAATGCCTCAATTATATTGTTGGTTAGTTTCTGCTAAACTTCAAATGAGTAAATTTATACTTATCATAGTAATTAAACAACTTTAAACGGTTTAAATCGCGTATATTTTTCATTATTTTATCCCGACGTTTCAAACACTTTGCAGTGATCATGGTCACGGGGTGACTAATTGATTTTATTTGTCACATGAGTTATTAAGAAATTATTTGGTCTACCTGGCTACCGTAGGCAAATCTTTGTTACAGAGAGCACATGGCATCTGCGACACTGACCATCTCAAGGAGGAGCTTCAGTATGTAAAACAAGTACTGCAAAGCAATAATCACAAGCTCCCACGAATGCGTCACAGAAGCCGGCCCAAGCCTTCCACAGTTGAGCGACAACCTGCCATCTTACCTTACATCAAGGGTGTCACGGACAAAATTGGTAGTATCTTAAGACGAGCTTCAATAAAAACTTACTTCAAGCCACACAAGAAGATCAACCAATTTTTAAGACCTGTTAAGTGCAATATTCCTTTACAAGATGCAGGTGTTTACAAACTTGATTGTGAATGTGGGCTGTCATACATTGGGCAAACAAAGAGGAGCGTTGGTATCCGAGTAAAAGAACACATTGCTGACATGAAGAACAGACGCTCAACCAAGTCTGCGGTTTGTGAACATGCCCAGGACAAACCCAACCACTACATTCGGTTCGACAAATCACAAATCCTTGCTAGAGAGACCCGGTTTATGCCAAGAATGTTACCCGAGGCTATTGAAATCAAAAAGTACCCAAATTTTAATAGGGATGATGGTTGGCAAGTACCACCTGCTTGGGATCCTGTTATCAAATTAATTAAATCCCAAGGCCGACATAAATCTGCAAGACCTCTGGACACTGAGCGAATACTGCGTGAATAGGGAATGTTATGATTAATATAAACATTTCTGACGGTAGACCAAATAATTTCTTAATAACTCATGTGACAAATAAAATCAATTAGTGACCACGATCACTGCAAAGTGTTTGAAACGTCGGGATAAAATAATGAAAAATATACGCGATTTAAACCGTTTAAAGTTGTTTAATTACTATGTGTAACAATCGCGAAAACCTAAGACAACTTTATACTTATCATTTATACAATTTCATGGTATAGTGAAGGAAGTGTGGAGGTTGTGGTCAAGAGTCAACTATTTCTTCTCACCTCTTCATTTGGATCTCTTTTACGATAATCTGTCAATCTCAATTAACATACAGTAATTAATCATGTCTAAATACATAAACATGAAATTTTATATATGACATTGTATGATTTGTTATTTGGGACATTTCACTACTATTATTATTTCTTTATGTTACACTATGTAGCTATCAGCTGATACTTAAAATCAGTGCAATTTCAACAGAGATGTGTTTTTTTTAGTAATTATGGTTTATTTTCCAATAACCTGGACAAAAAGTGTCCAGATCCATAAATTATACGAAAAATAATTAATTATTCTCCAATGAACCCTTTTTACACTCAAGAAACACATTGTTTATTGATGAGACAGAGGGTTATAGGAAAAATTACATATTTTAAAGATTATGGTATGAACTAGTGTTATATTTTGTATTTTACAATAAATTTATTACATTTTTAAGCAACTAAAACTTATATAAAGCTTTTTCATTACTTAATACATACACTACATAGAAATGAAGCCGTTCATGTTTGAAGTCAATTTTCTCGAATGAGCAATTTGATAGTTAAACACTTCTTGATCTCATCCATTCAATTGTAACTCTGTTATTTAATAATGTATTGATTTTACTCTGTTTTGAGTGTCAGAAATAAATAAAATAAAAAAGTTCTAAGCCAGCCTGTTGGTAAATAATATGTTATAATTGGTAGCACTATATATAAAAATATAATAGCTCCCTATAAAACATTCAAATTATGACTACTGAAATTTTTGTGGCAACAGAATTTCTACTCTGAACCTGTCACTAGAAAATCTTATTAAGTATTTATGGAAAGTAAAAATCTGTGGGTGTTTTTAAAACTGTGATCAATGATTAACAGACTCACCAATGCGAAAAGATATAAATGTAAGTACCTATATAAAGCTTACCCTTGCCCAGCGATGCCTCATTCTCTTCCACAACTTCCTTCGCTGATGTTTCTTCATTTTCTTTCTCCTGATAACGATCAGTCTAGCGGCCTGTATCTCTTCTTGTTTCAAAGAAGGCAGCCCAATCTCATCCTTACGCCACTCATTGTCAATCAACGGAAGGATCGACCGAGGGTTCACTATAGGTAGATATTTGATTGGCTCTTGCTGTATTCTTCCCAAATTTGATTTGTCAAGAATTTCAACGCCAATGGATCTTGGCGCAAACCATACTTGGTGAGATAACACTGTGTCCGGATATTGCAATTTATTAATTTTGGTGGCATTTATGGTCTGCAGAGTAGGCTTGCATTCTTTAGTTACTTGTAGCGCAGATTTTAGGTTTATCAATTGCAAACCTGAAAAGTTAATCGCATTTAGAAGATAAAGAAAAATAATTTAGAGTGAGAATTACGAGAAATTGATATTAAATAGGTAACCTCAAAGCACTTACGTTTTGCTGTGTGGTACAGTGAATTCATCATTATAATAAATAAATTACGTACGAGTGGCAACGTGATATTAAAATTTACATAGTTCGTAGCAAATAACTCTTGGAAACAAATACACAGATTAAAGGCCAAATGCCTCTTTCGATGTATTTTTTTTTTTTTGGTAAGGAATACTGAGGTACGATTGGTGCGTTCGTTTTGGCTCGGTTGCGTTTGTAGCAGTTTCAAAAGTGGCATTTGTATCTTAGCGTTCGGAAAGAAGCTTCTGCTATTTTTGACCACCAATGACTGTATGCTATCCGAACGTCTTATACTTATTTTGACAACCGCTGAAACCCAAAATAACGTTTTCTGGAACTGCAGCTAAAGGATATAGGTCTGTAATTAAATCTGGCGGAGGCATCGCCAGTTCTATTCATTATGATAGGAACAACAATATTTCTCATAAAATGTTAGCTGTCAAAAAACGATCACAACGACCCCACGGTACGACTAGGGCGTTCGGATAGCCTATCAGTTCCAAAAATAACACTCACAAACGCTACAAATGATCACACAGGGCGTTCGGATAGGGACTTCGTGAGCATAAATATCGTTTTCGCTCACCGTTCGGATAGCTTTGAAAACGCTACAAATGACAGAGAAAAGTGCTATTTTTGACCCACGTCTTACCGTGGGATCGTTGTGATCGTTTTTTGACAGCTAACATTTTATGAGAAATATTGTTGTTCCTATCATAATGAATAGAACTGGCGATGCCTCCGCCAGATTTAATTACAGACCTATATATTTGGCTTCAGTTGTTGCACCTATATCTTTAGCTGCAGTTCCAGAAAACGTTATTTTGGGTTTCAGCGGTTGTCAAAATAAGTATAAGACGTTCGGATAGCATACAGTCATTGGTGGTCAAAAATAGCAGAAGCTTCTTTCCGAACGCTAAGATACAAATGCCACTTTTGAAACTGCTACAAACGCAACCGAGCCAAAACGAACGCACCAAATGTGGATCAAAAATAGCACTTTTCTCTGTCATTTGTAGCGTTTTCAAAGCTATCCGAACGGTGAGCGAAAACGATATTTATGCTCACGAAGTCCCTATCCGAACGCCCTGTGTGATCATTTGTAGCGTTTGTGAGTGTTATTTTTGGAACTGATAGGCTATCCGAACGCCCTAGGTATGTTCAGAACCTTAGTTAATGCGCGCCAATCGCCATATAACTTAGTGTTGTAGGAGTGCACGATATATATCGATATTACAAAAAATATCGATATATGAACACGGTAATTATATCGCTTCCACCCGATATTATCGCATAACCTAGTATCGATATAAATATCGATACATCAATTGATATTATTCGACCGACACAACAGCATAGCTCACTTGACATATTTGACCAAAACCTTCACATTTTCAAAAGGGACATTGGCAAAGTTATTTTTTAATGGCAAATTGGTCGTAAACGTTGCTAACAGCATAATAATTAAACAACGTTTAATGGTTTAAATCGTGGTCACGGGGTTACGATCACTACAAAGTGTTTGAAACGTCGGAATATAATAATGACAAATATACGCGATTTAAACCGTTTAAAGTTGTTTAATTACTATGTGTAACAATCGCGAAACCCTAAGACGACTTATTGTTGCTAACACCACTATAATTTTATCATTTTCAATTAACTTTTAACAGTATAATTTAGGTGCATACTGCTAATTATGCTGATCATAATGTGTACACATATTTAGGGATAAAGTTCGGTTCGTAAATGTTAACCTATATCGTATGTGTTCATTTCGTGATTGTATTCTGTTTTATGAATCAATATAATAATTTAGCATTATGCATTTGTTTTGCGCAAGCCTATTTTTTTATACTAGGTCTAGAGAAAAAAAAAATGGGAATTAAAAATAAATAAAGTTGATTTGTTTCTTTACCCTAGCTGTTATTACTTATATCAACCTGTCAAATATTTAATATTATAGACTAGCTAAATGCAAGAAAATTTTTTTTTCAGTTATATCGAAAATATCGATATTTTTCTCCAATATATCGCAAAATATCTGTACAACACTACGATATATTATATCGAAAAAATATTGGTACTTTTTTTGTTTGACAATCCCTAACATATAGGGCGTTCGGATAGCCTATCAGTTCCGAAAATAACACTCACAAACGCTACAAATGATCACACAGGGCGTTCGGATAGGGACTTCGTGAGCATAAATATCGTTTTCGCTCACCGTTCGGATAGCTTTGAAAACGCTACAAATGACAGAGAAAAGTGCTATTTTTGACCCACGTCTTACCGTGGGATCGTTGTGATCGTTTTTTGACAGCTAACATTTTATGAGAAATATTGTTGTTCCTATCATAATGAATAGAACTGGCGATGCCTCCGCCAGATTTAATTACAGACCTATATCTTTGGCTTCAGTTGTTGCACCTATATCTTTACTGCAGTTCCAGAAAACGTTATTTTGGGTTTCAGCGGTTGTCAAAATAAGTATAAGACGTTCGGATAGCATACAGTCATTGGTGGTCAAAAATAGCAGAAGCTTCTTTCCGAACGCTAAGATACAAATGCCACTTTTGAAACTGCTACAATTGCTACAAACGCAACCGAGCCAAAACGAACGCACCAATAGTGTAGTGACGGGCGACTCGAGTTAGCTGTAGCAGCTGTCAAAATGAGCAAAGCTCATCTGAAACGTGTGATACGGGATCGAGCTTTAACTTTCGAAGAACTAAGTACACTGTTCGCACAGATAGAAGCGAGACTCAATTCGCGACCCTTTTGCATCTATCTAGTGATCCCAATGATTTATCTGTATTAGCTCCAGGCCATTTCATAATCGGCGCTCCGCTGGTACCAGAAGTAGGTACCTCCTGTAGAGTCTCCACGAATCAATTAATATATATATATGAGAATAGAATATGAGGTAAAAACGCAAATTACCTGTGTTACATCAAATTAATTACATCAGTTTTCGGAATTTAACTATGATTTTTAGATTTTGTGACCCACGGCTCTATCAGCGTGCGCAGTTAACTTTATTTAGTAAGGATCATTCGCAAAACATGATATTTGATTTCTAATAAAGCGAATATCAATGCGAAACGGCATTCTGGGCATTTTATTTAAAATTAATTAAATCCATCAAATGACGAACTTTGATAAAATTAGCGTCGACAAACAATAGAACATGATGATAATGAGATGTGAATGTGTTAATCCAAAACCTAAATATAATGTTTTATCGACATCGGTTGAGCCATTTCAGAGTGAATGCTTTGTTTTATTCAATAAACGGTTATAATTGAATGACATAATAAGTCTGTGGGTAATGTTATAATGATGAAATTGAAGAGTAACAATTGATATGTAAAATTGTGATATTCGACATTACTGTAAATTAATTTCAATTAAAGTTAGCATGCCACAGTTAGGAAAAATATACCAGGCACACTTTGCAAAATCATTGTTCCGTCCTTTGTACCTACATTTTATGCAAATAAACGACATTCTATTCTATTCCAGTTGTTCCCTTCAACAGATCGCATAACTCCATCGATTCTTGTCAAATTTTGTGAGGAGATTTGATATTTTATAGGTTTTTTGTATTGTGGATTTTTTCAAAAGTCCGGGTATATGAGGTTAAATAAAATCGCGTATGTTACATAACTTTTTTTTTACTGTATATCAAGAGAAGCAACTTTTTGTCACAAGGGTTAGGCAAGTTAATTAAAATGTTTCTTAATACAAGCTACTGCAATGGAGCCAGCCTGCGTCTCAACAGACACCTCCAGCACTTGAATATCTTCATAGACTGGGCAGTCAATAATGTTGTATTTAATTTAAATTTCCATACCTACCAATACCACCGTGCCAATTTGCAGCGATTATATACAACATTACAATTATAACAAATTGGATTAGAGCATATACCGGCTAAAGGATGGATGGACGCGGGTTCGAATTCAGCACATGACTAAAATTTTGCCTCTCGTAAATTTTAAATTTTGTAATGTAATCCGTAGAGCATGCGTTATTACTTATTACCAACAAAAAAATATTAAAAGTTAAAAAGTCGCGGTCTACTCGAAGGTTGTGAACGATGTTAGAGTGAAAAGTTGCACTCCGAGTGCGCTCTAAGCATGGTTCTGAACGGGGCCCAGTGTTTTGATTTGGTTATTTTCACAGCCCAGAGTTAGGTATGTAGCTACCTAGGTACTTTAAATAAAATCAAGTTAAACCCATTATGGTTAAACCGGGTTATTTTTAAACATAAGCTTTTGTAAGGAGTACAATACAAATTACAATGTAAAATATTACTAATACTTAGCTGTAGTGGTATACAATGTACCTACGTACCCACATAAATAATTCAGTTTGGTTTTAAATCGAAAATATGTAGGTAATTAGGTATATCAGTTGAAAGATAAACATCAAATTATTTTCGAATCTATTTATTAATCCAACAAATAGTATTTCACATTTATTGTTAATAATTTATATGTATTATTAAATCTTAGTTTACAATACCTGCCGGGTGGTGTTATCCTTACAAACAAACAACATCTCACTTGAAAATCGCAAATTTTAGATTTTTGCATCACTGACACACACATTGCACAAAATGGAGGACATGAAGGAAACTATTTCTCAATTAACTAAAACTTTCCAGTTGAAGTTGGCAGAGTTTGAAGAAAGGCAACTGAAATTATCTTCCCCTTCATCTACAGATGCATCTAGTCTTGTTGCAGAGTTTGCTTTGTTCAAAGCATTTGTAATAAGCTCTCTCCGGACATTGCAAACACAAGTTGAGGTTAATGCTCAAAATATAGATAACTTGGAGATGCACAACCGAAAAAATATACTTCTTCTACATGGAGTCCCTGAAGACAGCAAAGCAGACATCTCCACAATCATTGTGGATACAGTGGTGCAGAGGTTGAAGTTGCCCGAGTTCAAACTGGAAGCTATTACTCGCTATCATAGAATGGGCCGCTCATCAGATGTAGGCAAGCCTAGGCCCATATTATTTCAACTGTGTGATCACTTGATGAGGAGTAAGATTTGGGCTGCCAAAAAGAAGCTGAAGGGATCAGGTATCACTTTATCTGAGTTTCTTACAAAGCCTCGGCATGATACTTTCATGTTGGCAAGGCAGCGGTTTGGTGTGACCAAGTGCTGGTCGCATGAGGGTTTTGTCTACGTGCTGAGTGATGATGGTGTAAAGCATCGGGTTAGCTGTGTGGCGGATGTTGACAAAATCAATGTGCAAGGCGTCACCGTTGCTGCGCCTCCGATTGTGCATACACGCTCCGCCTCAGCCAAACCACGACGTGCTGCTGCCAAGACAAGAAGTGATGTTAAATTTTGTCTGTCGGTAATTCATGCACATCTCGTGGAACTACTGCAAATATCGTACTGCACCATATAACTTTGTGTCTTTGATGATTGTCCTACCCTTTATGTTATGAACAATTTCGTATCGGTTCTAGGAGGTATTTTTACAGAGTTAAAATTGTTGAAAATGTATATGTAACGTAGGTTAGGTAAAGCAAAACAACAACTTCTTCGTCTTTTGTGACTTTTGTGTTGAGTACATGTCTGTGTCGGAACTCTGATCAATTATGTGTCACTGTCATTGTCATTCATAGTTAATTTTAAATTGGTGTCGTATGGTTTGTACAGTAACATTACTCTTTTACATGCAAATAATTATTAAAAATACTAGGTACTTAGCTTGTTTTATGTAACGATTCTATTTTTTTTTTTTTTTTTTTTTTTTTTTTCTTTCATTATAAATATTATTGTTTTTTTATTATCATTATTATCATATTTTAATATGATATTTTCATGTAGTTTTTCAACAGGGTGCAGTATGTTCACGCTAAATACCGTGTATTATTATGTACTGATTGGAATACTTTGCCTGATCTTTCGATACTACGTATAGGCATGATTAGTCTTATTTTTTCGTCATGTATTTAAATTTGTTGTTTGTGAATTCATTGTTGATTACTGTAAAGAAACCCACAGGTAGGTAGCATGTAAAAGTACCGAGAAGGTACTAGACTAAATTAGTGTTTTATTTATGTTTTATGTATAATTAATATATTATATTTTATTTTGTAGGTAAGTATTTTATCTATTTGTATATTTTAATTTTTTATTTTATTTGTAAAGTATTTATATAACACATGCTAAAATTGCTGGATAGTGATAGCGATAGTGAATATATATCTTGTTCTTCTACACATGACTCGAACTATAGTGACGATAGCTTCATAAGCATTCCGCCTCTTTCTGACTCGATATTGTCTCACTTTTCTGATGTGCCAAAAAACCTCAATGTCATCCACATTAATGCCCAGAGTATTCCGGCTCATTTCCCAGCTATGTTAGCTGCTTTTGAACGTCAAAAGAACGTCCACGCTATATTAGTCTCAGAATCCTGGCTAAAACCTTGCCTGCCTTCGATTTGTTATCCCTTGCCCGGTTTTCACCTTATTCGCAATGACCGGATTGGTGGTCGTGGTGGTGGTGTAGCGATATATCTCCGTGCTCATATTCCATTCTCTATAGTACATATGTCACCTCAACCACCGCCGGGTGATGCTGGTGAAAACCTCTTCATTGAAGTCATCCTTTCCCATGCAAAAATTCTACTTGGGGTCTATTATAGCCATTCATCGGAAGTTAACTATTTTTCCTCTTTTGAAAACATTCTAGAAGATCTTCTCCCTTCTTATAAGCATTCCATAATAATGGGGGATTTCAATACTTGTCTCCTCAAAATGATAACCGATCTTCTAGACTAAAATCTTTAATAAACTCAATCAACATGAACATTCTTCCACTCAATCCAACACATCATTTTCCAAATTGCACTCCTTCACTTCTAGACTTAATTTTAGTTTCGTCAACAATTCATGTTGCTAAACATGGTCAGTACGCCGCTGATTCTTTTTCCTATGATGATTTAATATACCTTTCATACAAGGTTCGTCCTCCCAAAGCTAAGCCCAAAATCCTTCTGCAACGCAATTTTGGTGGCATGAACCTTGAGAAGCTTCGTGATGATGTAGCTCGTGTTGATTGGTCTTCATTAATCAACAATGAGTCAATAGACGGAAAAATTAACATTTTCAACACCATATTAATGCAGATTTACGACATTCATGCTCCAATAAGACCGGTAAAAATGAAACATACTCCTACGCCCTGGTTGACAGCTGATATAAGACTACTGATGCATAAAAAAGATGTAACTAAATTCAAATATAAGCGTTGTCCTAATGATGTGAATAAATCTAAATACCATTCCTCTCGAAATCACTGCAACAGGGTGTGTAGGGTTGCTCAACGCAGACACATTCACGAATCTGTTAACCATGATGATCCAAGTAAGGTTTGGAAATTCCTAAGGTCATTGGGAGTTGGTAAATCCCGTCAAAACTCTGTTCCTCACGACTTGGACATTAATTCTCTTAATAGAGACTTTTCAATAGCAACTAGCATAAATATAGCTACTAAGGCAAATACTCTAAACATTCTTTCTACCACTTCATCTCCCGCCTATATTCCATTTAGATTTTCTCAATTTACGGCTAGTGATGTTACAAAGAGTGTACTCTCTATTGTGTCAAATGCCGTTGGTATCGATGGCATAAGTCGCAATATGATAGTCCCAATTCTTGATTTAATCCTTCCTGCTTTATTACATTTTCTAAATTTTTCAATACTGGAAGGAGTTTTTCCTTCATTGTGGAAGGATGCTGAAATTATACCTTTACCTAAAATCTTGAACCCTAAACATTCCTCAGAATATCTTTTTTATCCAAAGTCTTGGAACGCTTAGTTCACAACCAAATTAGTAATTTTCTCACGAGAAACGATCTTCTGAATCCTTTCCAGTCAGGTTTCCGGCCTTCCCACAGTACAGTTACTGCATTACTCAAGATAACTGACGATATACGTGCTGGTATGGAGAAGGGTGAGTTAACCGTGCTTACCCTACTTGACTTCAGTAACGCGTTTAATACCGTTGATTTCGATATCCTCCTAAGTCTTCTGCGCTCTATTAACATATCTCCTACCGTTATTGACTTTTTTCACAGTTACCTGTTTGGACGTCGACAGAGGGTTCGCCTTGAAGATTCATGTTCTTCATGGTGTAACACGACAGCCGGCGTTCCACAGGGTGGTGTTTTATCTCCTCTTCTTTTTGCTGCATTCATAAACTCAATTTCTAAAGATATCACTTCGTCTTACCACCTTTATGCAGATGATTTACAGATTTACTCACAAGCATCTCATGACAAAATCTCAGATTCTATAGAAACAACTAATAGTGATTTAAAACAGATAGCAGATTGGAGCAATAATTTTGGTTTAAGGGTTAATCGAACAAAAACTCAAGTTATTGTTGTAGGCAGCTCCCGAATGTTGGCTAAATTGAACTGGGATACAATGCCTCCAATAGTTTTTGACGGTGTAGTCATACCTTATAGCAAGCAGGTAAAAAATCTTGGTATAATAATTGACCAGTCCTTGTCATGGGGCCCTCAGTTAGAGGCAATTAGTCGTAAAATGTTTGCTTCTGCGGGTTCTTTAAAGCGGCTTCGTAATTTTCTTCCTACTGCTACCAAAGTTGCGCTTGCTCAATCTCTTTTACTTCCTATTTTAGACTATGCTGATGTTTGTTACCTTGATCTTAGGGAGGACCAGCTAAATAGACTTGAGCGTCTCCAAAACTTCTCGATCAGGTTCATATTTGGTTTACGCAAATATGACCACGTTTCCAAATTTCGTCATAAGCTCAAGTGGCTTCCCATTCGCCTTCGCCGGAATACTCATATTCTTTCCCTACTCTTCAATATATTGTTTAATCCTAATTCTCCGCACTATCTTAAGGAACGCTTTGAGTTTCTTGAATCGGCTCATGCCTTGCCATTGAGGTCATCAGAAAATCTTCTACTCAAAATTCCGTCACACAGTACATCTTTCTACGATAATTCATTCTCAGTGCAGGCAGTTCGACTATGGAACAGTATACCAGTCTCGATTCGAAAATCTCAGTCACTATACATTTTCAAAAATAGAGTCAACGAATTTTACTTGTCCACTCTGAACTAATCTATTTCCTTGGTTATTTCTAATTATATTTACTTTGTAAGTAGTATTTCGGTACACATATGTATATATTTATAGGTATATATTTATTTAAGTGTATGTATGTATATAAGTATTTATTTATATTATAATGTATATAAGTTTTCTTATTTATTTATTATATGTTTAATATAGGTTTATATTTTAATATAGGTTTTTATGTAACATAAATAGTACTTCGTTAATAATTGTTATGTTTACCTAGTAAACTGCCAACCTGGCAAATTTTGTAGATCCTTTCTGTTCGGTTGTCTGGAAGAAATTGCTTTAAGCAATAAGACCGCCCTTTGTATACCTAATATGTGTGTTAATTTTCTGTAATGTTTTTTTTCATGGTATGCAAATAAAGTGTTTCTATCTATCTATCTATCTATATCAATTTGTGTGAAGATGAGTGGGAAAATGTAAGTGCTCGTCTTAAGAATCGGTACCTAACACCTACACCATAATGCACCTTCATTATTTTTTACAGATGAAGCATGGAAGCGCTCAGTAGTATGTCACCACCGCTCACCCATCCAACTCATGACCGAGGCCAACGTTGCTTAACTTTGCTGATCGATTCAGAACGGCTAAGCAAACTTCGCTACGAGCGCTTAATTAGAAGTAATAAACAGCAAATACAGTTGTTGGTTGATTTTATGTCAACTGCTTTTAGCCACTGGGGTGTACACAAAGCCCTTAAGTGGCAGACAAGCGGACGCCTAGACTAGTGGCAGAAATTAAAAGATATCTATTCTAAAAGAGCATGGCCTTGATAAATCTATTGAAGAACGGAAGCAGGTAATTTAATTTAAAAAATTGTTGATGAATGGTACTTAAATGTGTTGTAGATATGACACTTATTTTTGACCTTAAATTTATTTACAGACATGGAAAGATTTGGAAAAAATGCCCGGCATTAGAAAGCAGCCTACATCCAATCCCAGAGTGACACGGGCAATGCTGCAGTTGTCCTAATTGTGTCAGAGGTGTCTAAAAAGATACTTGACACAATTGGGGATGCATCGTCCACAGGGATTGGGCCTGCTGAGTCTCCTATAGGGGTTATAGGGGTTACTAATGTGTGTATGAAGTACAAATTATAATGATTCTGTTAAATCTATTGCTTGCAAGTATAAATTAGACTAATATGTGGATTTTTTATAATGGGATGCCATAGAAATTTCTGTGGAGTAATTTACTTACTGTATTTGGTTATTGCCCTCCTGCACTCTTGGGTGACTATGTTCTACCTAACCAATCTCACTCAACTCACCAGCACATCCCCAACCACACATATTAAGACCTCCAAGGGCAAGTGAACGGGCACCACCACAACTGCTCGAAACTTTGGCAAACAAATTTGAAAATAACAATATTTTACAAGTAACTTTGCATTCTTTTTCCTTTCACTATATAATTTCTGTTATGGATTTATTTGATTTAACATAATAGGAAATGCCCGTGGGGTGCTGGGCTAGAATATCACCTCCCATCTCTTCCAGTGGGTGTCGTAAAAGCGACTAAGGGAAAAATACCGAAAGGTGGGCAGCAGCGCCTTCTGAGAAATTTACACCAATAACTGCGATCCCCAAGACGCCTGCCAAGCGTGGGGATTATCGCGAAACCCCCCCTAAAAATGATTAGCACAAAAATGACTCGGCCCCCAGTCCCCGGCAGCTCTATCATTCCTGAACCCGGTAGCAGGCCAGGTAACTGTGGAGCATGGGGTGCTAAGAATCCCCGGAAGATGCCCGGCTACCGTTCTCATAAACGACGACCCTTGGCCCTGGCAACACACAACGTACGTACGCTCAGGGATACATGATTGTCGAGCTGGAGGAAGAATTGAACAAGTTACGTTGGGATGTCATGGGGTTATCGGAAGTCCGAAGACAGGGACAGGACACCGTTATCCTTGACTCAGGAACTTGTTATTCTACCGTGAAGGTCACAAACGGTGGGGTCTCAGTTCTTAAGACCCCCGCAGAAATAAACCGAAGAAACTCTCAGAAGGAACCATCAAATTGATGGAAAACCGGAGTGAGATGAGACTGCAATCTTCAGCTGATGTCAAACTACGGCAAGCTCAATAGACGAATTTCGAAGGCACTGCGACACGACTTGCGTGCTTTTAATACAAATCGTATTAAGGTTGCAATCGAGCGTAACCAAGGCTACAAAGTGTTCGCAAAAAATTCGTCTACAGGGCAAAGCCAAATGACCAAGCTGAAGATCGACGATGGCAGAATCATCTCATCAAAACCGGAGATTCTGAGAGAGCTTGAGAGGTTTTATGGACAGTTATACAACTGACATCTTCTCGTCGAAGATCCCGCAGAGCCTGAAGAACAAAGTCTTCAGTCAGTGTGTGTAGCCAGTGATGACTTATGGCATTGAGACGTGGTCCTTAACTGTGGCCCTCATGGACAAGCTCAGAGTCGCTCAACGAGTCATGGAGAGAGCTATGCTCGGAGTTTCTTTGCGCTTTAAAATCCGGAACGTGGATATTCGCCAAAGAACCAAAGTCACCGACATAGCTCTCAGAATTTGCAAGTTGAAGTGGCAATGGGCGGGCCACATTGCTCGACGAACCGATATCCGTTGGAGAAGAAAGGTTCTCGAGTGGCCCCCCACTAGGCGGACTGACGACGTCGTGAAAGTCGCTGGTAACAAATGGTTACAAGCGGCTGGTAGCCGTTCTTTGTGGCGCTCTATGGAGGAGGCCTTTGTTCAACAATGGACGTCTTCCTTCCGGCTGATGATGAATAGAAAATGTTGGTGTAATAAAAACAAAATTTCCTTCTGAAATATAATTTATCAAAGAAGTCTATTTCTGATTGCCTGTTTATAAAGTACTCTTTTTGTATTAAAATCAAGATAAGAAACTTTTTTAAACAGACTGATTAACTGATTACTTTTAAAACATTTGATTTTGTATCTGTAACTTGCAGGAAATCAAATATGCGCTTATGGAATGCTTTCTTAAAAATTTTACTTTTTTTTCACATAAATGTGTTTCATAAGCGATATTGTTATTGCTCACACTTTGTAAATAGGTTGTCACTATACGTGAAAACCTATAATTAGCTTTGTTACTATTAGTGTTATATATTTAAGTTACTTTAGCTGTTGGTTTTCCCTGAAATAAATAAAATAAATAAAGGTGAGAATTTGACAAACATACTACTTACTACAAACATACATATATTTACTTATAATACACGCTTTGATCGGGTAACTCTTAATGTTGTACAGTAATGCAGAAAAATAAATTACTTGTGAAGCTTTTACAAGGGCATAGTGTAAGAGTATCAAAGCCAATGCATCTGAATGTGCCTTTGGTTCTTTTTACACAGATTCTCACTTGGCTATGCCAGTGTATATATTTTATATCTACATGTGGTTAGGCCAATGTGTTTAGTTATCAGCTGGGCTATTTCAAAATAGGTGTCATCATCCAAGGCTCCGGAAAGCATAACCAGTGTCCCCTATAAATGAAATATTGTTTTGGTTACATATTAATATATATTTTTCTCTTTACAGATTTACACAAAGGTTTCCTTTTAATATACCTTCTCATATACATACGATATTCCATAATATATAATAATAATACAAATAAATTCACATTTTATTATGTATTATAAATGACTTTTTATTGAACCCTATTAGGCTATTACAATAATAGTATGACTGGACTATGATATATTATTTATCTTTTTTATTATAAAAACTAACGTGGTTTTCACTCATTTTAGTAAATAATACGGGATAACTCACGTGAATCAGTCAGATAGCTCCGACTATAGTTTCAACCACATTCGGTGGTCTTTTTCAAGGAGAGCTCGGGACGCCCGCGTTGACGTCTCGCTTAGCACTGCGGGCGGCAGCTCGTAGTCCGCGTGACGTCATCGGTTGGTGCGAGGGGTGGGTTGCAGTTGGTCGTGTCGTCGACTGATACGAATCCTCTTCGTCGCTGATGGTGAAATCCCGGCTGGCATGGGGAACGTCCCAGCAAAAAGAGCTCACTACATCTCCACTAGACCCGTCCTTATCATCCAAAACAGTTCCATGAAGACACGGCTTCCAAGTAGGTGACAAGAACCATCCTCTGTCTCTATTGAAGTTTGGACGTCTACTAATTTCAATAGATTCTCGGATCTTGCAAGGCACGAAGAACTTTTCTCTCGACAAGACCCGAGTTTTGTCAAAGCGGATGTAGTGTCCTGCACCAGATAACATAGAGAATGTTCTGTCACGGCTGAGCTGTTGATGTCCTGATTCTTCATGGAGCGTATGTGTTCCGTAAGTCTAGTGGAAACGTTCCGGTTACGTTGGCGAAACATGCCATGACGTCACGCGGACTACGAGTTGCCGCCCGCAGTGCTAAGCGAGACGTAAACGCGGGCGTCCCGAGCTCTCCTTGAAAAAGACCACCGAATGTGGTTGAAACTATAGTCGGAGCTATCTGACTGATTCACGTGAGTTATCCCGTATTATTTATTATTTATCTTATTTTAAATAAAACATGAGATACAAAAAATGGTAGGTATTGTACCTAGATATTATAATGTTTTCAGTAATATGTACTTAGCTGGATGCGTCACTGCTTAAGATTGACTGTGCGAATTCGTACACCTGTTGCACATGCATCTAATACCGCATATGTATATTTTTTATACAATTGTGACCGAACGAGCACGATGCCCACCTGTGGACTAACCTCTGCCTATAATAGATGCATTTCGTCACAAGTGACGAATTGCACTAGCTATAACAGATGTTAAGTCTCATGTGCCTTTAATTTTACTGGCCCTCAAGGACTGCTGTCGGGACACACTGTTAGGTGCTTGGCGACAGATTTTCTACTTAAGGGTAGTAGCCAAGCGGGCATTCGCAATATGCCCTTCCACCATGCGGTGAAGCTCAAGCCGGCGGCGGTAGGATCAAATCATGGACCTGCTGCACTGCATTGCCGCTGATCATCATTGATTTATATTTTTCAAATCGGTCCAGTAGTTTTGTTTATTGGACACATACAAAAATATAAATCTTTCCTCTTCAATCTTTATACCTAGGTAACTAGCGGCTCAGCTTCAAACGGGTATTAAACAAACATTAAGAATAACTTTTGAAAATATTCTATAGCCTATGCACGGTAATGTTATCTATACAGTAGTGTATCTCGGCTCTGTCTTCGAAATAAGTACCTACCTACAGCCGCGCTGTACGTAAACATGCGATAGGGCTGCCCGCCTCCAGCATTTTGATTACATTTGCCTACTTTGTGTTCCTATTTAGTTTTGTGGTTGTAAATATACTTTTTTTTTATATAAACAAATAAAATACTCTGTGAATTGAACAGGAAGTGTTTACTAAAAATGCGTGTTGTTTTCTTGACCAGTAGGTAGATTTAAACAAAAAACCATGTTTATGTTTGAATAAAAAATCGTTCTTAAAAATTGGCGACCGAAAAATATTTGTGAGACGTACGAAATGCTTTATTATTATATTTTAAGGTATTCAAAATCCACATTCTAATAACTACCTGTAATATTATTATAACTTTCTTATAACTACTACCTATTTCACTCGTGTCAATCACTTTCCTTCACTCTATTCACTTTTTTTTATTAATTGAGACATTTTTTTCGCGGGATAACTTGGCCAGAGAGCTTAAGAATTTCAGAGAAGGACATTATTTACAGGAAAAATGCATTTTTTTATGCAGGCAGTGGGTATTTAGAACGTTTCAAAGACGTTCTTAATTTTTTGTGGAATGTCGAATGAATCGACACAGTTTCGAAGGTACAGACCTTGTGAGAGGTCATTTTTCAAGCCGGTGCGCGGTGCATCAGTTAGGTACTGCATCAAGAAATCGTTTATCAGGCCATCACCTTGGAAAATTATTACTTGTGAGGAACACGTCAAAAGCAGCTTCTTTTCTTAATTGTATATTGCTTACCTATATAAGCATATAATTACTGATGCATATATTTTTCTTTAATTCTAAGAAAAAATCTAACGATATATGTTTGAGTTGATACCTACTTTTATATCGATTATTTTCAAAACTTTCTTCTTGCTTCAATACATGCGGGCCGCGATCCGAAATTATAACGGCGACGGTAGCGCACTACAACTAAACTTTGTACATTTTTTACACCCGGCATCAAAAAACGGTTTGCTTCAAATTGACACTTACTTCACCACGCTTCTTTTCGTCCCGTGAACCGCAACACACTCATGAACTGCACGGCTAGTCTAGCTCCGTGCTAAGCGAGACGTCAACGCGGGCGTCCCGAGCTCTCCTTGAAAAAGACCACCGAATGTGGTTGAAACTATAGTCGGAGCTATCTGACTGATTCACGTGAGTTATCCCGTATTATTTACTAAAATGAGTGAAAACCACGTTAGCTTTTATAATAAAATAGTCTAGCTCCTTTACTACTAAGTAGAGGTCCGCGCCGCGGTCATGAAAGTCGGCAGCGGCGCGCTGGTAAACGTACCCGTAAATTAATTAGTCAAAATATTGAAGAAACAGGATCTTACCACCAACCGATACACAAACTTCCACAAAAGCCCAAAATCGACTGGCCTAAGTTTATGAAAACCGCATGAGATACCTCAACTTCAAGGCATGTCACAACCCCATCAGAAGTGGACAATCTTGCAGAAGAGATCACTCAATGCACGCAGAAGGCACTTCATACCTCCACAATTAAAGAAAACCCCTAAGGAGAATCGAGATTGCCCATCCTCCCCCGCTGTATAAGAGAGCTCATAAAAGAAAAACGCCTGCTAAAAAAAACCTGGCAACATTAATGAGACCCCATCCACAGAACTGGGCCTCACTCCACAAACTCTGCAGGCAACTTAGGAAACACTCAGAACCCATTCGTTGTCTTTTCCACGAAAATTGCAACTTGAGATACAGAGCAGAGGACACGGCAGAAATATTTACCCAATCCCTTGAGAACTTATTCAAGCCCAATCCCACAGTGAACAGAGAACACTCAGACTCTGTGGAACAGTTCCTCGATGAAAACTTCAGTGTCCCATAAAACACAGAAGAAGATATTGGACAGTGATCCGTCACCTGTCCTCTAAAACCACGGCAGCTATCACGCGCCTGTTTAACGGGATCCTGCGCACGGATCCTGATCTCTGAATGGTTCGCCGCTAATAATCTTCTTTTAAATTCAAAAAAGACCAAATGTTTAAAGTTTTCTTTACCAAATGTTCCTTATGTTGAACCAAACATTAAGCTTGGCTTAGATAAACTCTCTATTGACAAAGCGACAGTCTTTCTGGGAATCAAAGTGGACTCAACTTTACAGTGGGATGCACATATACATGATCTAGCCGGAAGACTTAGTTCTGCTGCATATGCAGTTTGTAAGATAAGACAGTTAACAGACGTAGCTACTGCACGGCTAGTTTATTTCGCGTACTTCCACAGTATTATGTCGTATGGTGTATTGCTGTGGGGAGCTGCTGCTGAGATGGAAACAATCTTTATCTTACAAAAGCGTGCAATTCGAGCCATATATGAAATGGATCCTATGGAATCTCTAAGGGATCTTTTTAAAGAAATTGATATATTAACTTTACCGAGTCTGTATATATTTGAAAATATTATGTATGTTCGGAAAAATTTTAGTAAATTTAAATTAAACAGTGACAACCACGATTACAACACTAGGAACAAATATAAATTAACGGTACCGTGTTTTAGATTAGCAAAGACAAATAAAAGGTCCTTTTTAGGTAATTGTGTGCGGTTTTATAATAAAATTCCCGAACATATTACAATGCTCACAGAAGGAAAATTCAAATTACATGTGAAAAACATTTTGATTAAGAAATCCTACTACACAGTTTGTGATTACTTAAACGACAAAAATGCTTAGAAAATTCCACCTCTGCCAAGCCATCGCCTGTCTCCTACGTAATTTAAACAAATATTGTAATAATTGTATTATATTGCTTATAACAAATTGTAAACAGACGTTTAAAAGAATGGCCCCGAGTTTCTTGCCCGTTCTTCTCGCAGTGGCTCTATAAATTTTTTTGCTGAACGTGGCAGTACAATGTAGAATATTTCAATATTAAAGTTTGTAATTGACCTTCATAAGAGCGTCGTAGACGCCTAAATTGAATAAATGATTTTGAATCTGAATTTGAATTTGAGCACTTACCCTCTCAATGAAAAATGAGCCACGTGGATATGTTCCCGAAACCCGGCAAAAACGTTTGGAGACCCGAGAATTACAGGCCTATCACTCTACTTACATGCATTTCGAAAGTCTTTGAACGCCTCTTCTTAAGTCGGATAGCCACTCACATGAAGTCCCGACCGGAGCAGTTCGGATTCCGGTCGGAGCACTCCCCCACACCTCAGCTATCCAGGGTAATGCACCTCACGGCAGAAAACTCTAAATTGATTTTCGACGTCGGCGCGAATTTGTTCATGACCCGGCGGCGGCGGCGGCGCGCCGAGGTAATTCGGCGGCGACACGCCGGCGTGGCGCGGATCTCTATTCGGTGGTAACACGAATTGCTCATTTATCTCTTTCTAACAACAGATATGACGCATAATATTTGAACGTTCTTTCCTTGTCATTACAAACTGCATATACATGGGCGTAGGTATGTATATAGGTAAATTCTAGTAAGCTTTTAGAGCAGTGGTGTTCGGATATAACTAATCTATGTAAGTATTTCAAATCTCTGCCTAACTATACTTACCTTTGCTTTGCTAAAACCTTTGCTTCTTAAAGCTTTGTTTTAGGACACTTGTTTGGGAATGGGGCCCCTTTTGATCCCCGTAGTCCCAAACTATACCACGATGTCGTGGCATATTCGACTGGGCTCCTGGAATGTAACAGGAAGACACCAGCCGATATATATGCCCTTAGGCACGTGGGAAAAATGGGCGGGAAGGACCTACTTTCAGAGGACCCGCTCGTCGCTCCGTCACAAGAAGCCTATCACTAAACACACCCTACAAATGATTAATTGATCAATTAACAAACGCTATGGATTTTTTGTTAGGGATACGCTCCTTTGTCCTCGATGTTGTCCGCCCGCCAACAGCTTGCTCATCCTTCCACCAAAAGGAACGCACGGCGTCCAAAATAACGGTCACTCACACAAATAAACCACATGTTTATATTCACTAATATCTATATCAATCCTTGCTAGCACATCCGATCGCCGCGACCGGAAACCTGTCTAACTCCGTTTGTTTGGAATAAACGTACGTCCGCGTACGAGAAAACCTTAGAGCGCACTGACTGCCCTTCAAAATCAGAGGTAAACGCAATTATACACTTTATAAAGTTAAAAAAATCAATTTCTTTATTTTTTTTTTTAATTTTTTTTTAAATAGAAGATCAATTTATTTAACTGTCGGCGTCGGTATCAGAAAGGGCGTCGGCGTTGGTGTCAGTAAAAAAATAAGTGTCAGTGTCGGAATAGGCGTCGAACTCGGTGTCAGTGTCGGAAAAGGTGTCGGTATTAAAATTGGTGACAGCATCGGCGTCGGTGTCCGAATAGGTGTCAGTTTCGGCGTCGCATCGGCGTCGGCGTCGGCGTCGGTGTCATTGTTGGAATAGGTGTCGGCGTCGGTGTCATTGTTGGAATAGGCGTCGGTGTCGGAATAGGTGTCAGTTTCGGCGTCGCATCGGCGTCGGCGTCGGCGTCGGTGTCATTGTTGGAATAGGTGTCGGCGTCTGCGTCGGTGTCATTGTTGGAATAGGCGTCGGTGTCGGAATAGGTGTCAGTTTCGGCATCGCATCGGCGTCGGTGTCATTGTTGGAATAGGCGTCGGTGTCGGAATTGGTGTCAGTTTCAGCGTCGCATCGGCGTCGGCGTCGGCGTCGGTGTCATTGTTGGAATAGGCGTCGGTGTCGGAATAGGTGTCAGTTTCGGCGTCGCATCGGCGTCGGCGTCGGCGTCGGTGTCATTGTTGGAATAGGTGTCGGCGTCTGCGTCGGTGTCATTGTTGGAATAGGCGTCGGTGTCGGAATAGGTGTCAGTTTCGGCGTCGCATCGGCGTCGGCATCGGCGTCGGTGTCATTGTTGGAATAAGCGTCGGTGTCGGAATTGGTGTCGGTTTCGGCGTCGCATCGGCGTCGGCGTCGGCGTCAGTGTCATTGTTGGAATAGGCGTCGGTGTCGGAATAGGTGTCAGTTTCGGCGTCGCATCGGCGTCGGCGTCGGCGTCGATGTCATTGTTAGAATAGGCGTCGGTGTCAGAATAGGTGTCAGTTTCGGCGTCGCATCGGCGTCGGCGTCGGCGTCGGTGTCATTGTTGGAATAGGTGTCGGCGTCTGCGTCGGTGTCATTGTTGGAATAGGCGTCGGTGTCGGAATAGGTGTCAGTTTCGGCATCGCATCAGCGTCGGCGTCGGCGTCGGTGTCATTGTTGGAATAGGTGTCGGCGTCGGCGTCGGTGTCATTGTTGGAATAGGCGTCGGTGTCGGAATAGGTGTCAGTTTCGGCGTCGCATCGGCGTCGGCGTCGGCGTCGGTGTCATTGTTGGAATAGGAGTCGGCGTCTGCATCGGTGTCATTGTTGGAATAGGCGTCGGTGTCGGAATAGGTGTCAGTTTCGGCGTCGCATCGGCGTCGGCATCGGCGTCGGTGTCATTGTTGGAATAGGCGTCGGTGTCGGAATTGGTGTCAGTTTCGGCGTCGCATCGGCGTCGGCATCGGCGTCGGTGTCATTGTTAGAATAGGCGTCGGTGTCGGAATAGGTGTCAGTTTCGGCGTCGCATCGGCGTCGGCGGCGGTGTCGGTGTCATTGTTGGAATAGGTGTCTGCGTCGGCGTCGGTGTCATTGTTGGAATAGGCGTCGCATCGGCGTCGGCGCGTTAAGCGGCAGGGGGCGCCCCTTTTTGATACAATTAATATTATTCAAATTATAACTAACGAACAATCGTCGCTCGTGGCGCGTCTCATCGTACTCCCGCTGCGGATTGGGATAAAAACAAAACACACTTTTTGTGTTCTTTTACAATAATGTAAATGTTTTAACTTTTTACTACATGTTAAAGTCAGGTTTTCGTAAGTAGGTAAGTACGTACGTAATGTGTGTAAGTATATTTTCCAGAGTACCTATCTAGGTACAGTTTTCTCTCGGATTCGGAAGCTTTTCGAATGGTATTGTACCTTGTACTTGTATGAATGTTATTTGGAATACGAATGAAAACGTTTCCTTGCAAATATGAATTAAGTACCTACTAGGTATGCAGATCATCACATTATGTGCACCTTCAAAGGTCGACACCCTTTGTTTACCGACCTCCAAAAGAGGTGGTAGTTTTCAATAGAACGCGTACCTAACTATCTAAGATTTTTTTACCTGTAGATGATTTGTATGCCTTCCATATTTACTAGACGAATTCAGGGTAATTACCTGAGTACCAGTAGTACTACCAGTCTTGCACTTCCGAGCATCCGGTGAATACCTACATCGCCGCTAATCGTGTTTTTTAGGAATAATCTGTGGACAATATGCCTTCCTTGTGTCTTAGACTCGGCACCAATTATACAGGCACTGTGAGAGATAAGAAAACTGTTTAATTTCACGCGTAATTATAGCTTTTATTGTTAAAACAGAAAATATCGTCATTTTGTTTTATCTTAGAACGAATCTCGTTTGGTGTGAGAGAGTGAAAGAGATCGCAGCATGATCGGAACGTCTCGTGGCGGTTCGGTGGTAGAGGTCCACGCCGCGGTCATGAAAGTCGGCAGCGGCGCGCTGGTAAACGTACCCGGCGCGGCGCGGCGTAGCTGGCGTGTTATTGATTTTTTTACCTATATGGTGGAATAGAAAAATTAAATCTACTGTATATGTACTAAAAGGGTAAATGTTTATTTTCTTGAATACAAGTAAGTTCCTACTCAAATTAATTAGTCAAAATATTGAAGAAACAGGATCTTGCCACCAACCGATACACAAACTTCCACAAAAGCCCAAAATCGACTGGCCTAAGTTTATGAAAACCGCATGAGATACCTCAACTTCAAGGCATGTCACAACCCCATCAGAAGTGAGAACAATCTTGCAGAAGAGATCACTCAATGCACGCAGAAGGCACTTCATACCTCCACAATTAAAGAAAACCCCTAAGGAGAATCGAGATTGCCCATCCTACCCCGCTGTATAAGAGAGCTCATAAAAGAAAAACGCCTGCTCAGAAAAACCTGGCAACATTAATGAGACCCCATCCACAGAACTGGGCCTCACTCCACAAACTCTGCAGGCAACTTAGGAAGCACTCAGAACCAATTCGTTGTCTTTTCCACGAAAATTGCAATTTGAGATACAGAGCAGAGGACATGGCAGAAATATTTGCCCAATCCCTTGAGAACTTATTCAAGCCCAATCTCACAGTGAACAGAGAACACTCAGACTCTGTGGAACTGTTCCTCGATGAATACTTCAGTGTTCCATAAAACACAGAAGAAGATATTGGACAGTGATCCGTCACCTGTCCTCTAAAACCACGGCAGCTATCACGCGCCTGTTTAACGGGATCCTGCGCACGGAGCACTTACCCTCTCAATGAAAAATGAGCCACGTGGATATGTTCCCGAAACCCGGCAAAGACGTTTGGAGACCCGAGAATTACAGGCCTATCACTCTACTTACATGCATTTCGAAAGTCTTTGAACGCCTCTTCTTAAGTCGGATAGCCCCTCACATGAAGTCCCGACCGGAGCAGTTCGGATTCCGGTCGGAGCACTCCCCCACACCTCAGCTATCCAGGGTAATGCACCTCACGGCAGAAACCTCTAAATTGATTTTCGACGTCGGCGCGAATTTGTTCATGACCCGGCGGCGGCGGCGGCGCGCCGAGGTAACTCGGCGGCGGCACGCCGGCGTGGCGCGGATCTCTACTACTAAGTAGAATCTACTTTAATTATCAGGGGCCATAAAATATACTATTCTCTTGAAGGAACAGTTGTCTGCGGGCCGGATTAAATGCTTTCGCGGGCCGGAGCTAGCCCGCGGGCCGTACCTTGCCCATCACTAGCCTAGGTTAACAACGTGTCGTTTACGACACCCGGACCATAATAACGAATCGATTAATCTGACACCTCATTCATCCAAATTGCATCCATAAAAAAAATGAATAATTTAGACGCTACGGACGGAACAGACGTAGATACAAATATTCACATTTCCTTTTGGCATTTCCAACAGTCGTGTAAAAACGGTCCACATTGTCCTTTTTATTCTGCGCCACAGTCGACACAAAATCATCGAAAGATAATGTGTCTCTCTCAAATAAGTCTGTCTCTTTCATACTTAAGCGAACAAGCTATAGACTACACAACTCATCCTATCGCAGTCATCCAATGAGATAGAATACAATGGCCGACCGTTTTTGTTATTCTACAATGCGCGCCAGTTAGGTTTGTCATCACAGAATATAAAGCTAATTTCCAAGATATCGAAACTTTATAAATTATAAACAATTATTTCATGTGGCAACTACCTATTGTACTTGAGAGACGTCCAGGATTTTGCCCCATATTTTTTTGACAGCTCCACGAACTTTTTTGATGCTGCGCCGTATTGCACCTTATTCGCACACAGATCGGTGGGGGTGTTTCCCCACCCACCCGCTTTATTGATTCCTAGGCTAGGTCAGGGAGTATTCTGATTCCGCCGGTATCCTGTTTAGTGTTCATATTTTTACGAATCATTTACACAATTTGTTTACTATCTTTGGCTAAAAAGTAGCTTATTTTATTAAATAATGTGCAATGTTATTGGTAAGTAGATAAGGCTTCGATCCTATTTTAGTTTTCATTGTTATTTTCGTGTTTAGGTACAATCTTAGCCGTGTTTCCTGTCTTTTTTGTTTAATAGTTGGAACATGATAGTGTATACTGTTCTTTCTCTCTTAATTTCAAAAAGCGTAGGTGTGTCAAACAAAATTATATATAAGTATCCACCTAAATCTACTTTCTTATTTAGTTAAGTTAGAAAAAGTGTTGGAGAAAATTGTAAATAAACTTAAAAGTTTTCCTCATTGTCATGCAGATGGCAGATAAGTATTAGTAGTTTGTGACTTGAAGCTTCGTTTTAAGGGTTCTATACTCAAAGGGCAAAACGGATCCATACCATCGAGACTCCGCTGAGTATATGTCTGTTCGTCCGTCCGTCCGCCCGTATGTATCGAACGGCCTTGAGTTCGTTAAACTAATTAAGAAAAATAAAAACAGATTTTGTGTTGAACGTTTCATTATACGTTTTAATTTAAATAAGTAGGTAGGTACTTATAAGTAAAAAAAGATTTTGAAAATGGGTAGCTAGGTACCCAACTACTAGTATCTTTTTTGGTTCAATATTTTTTGGTTGCATACCGAAATTTAGGTAGCCAATGGTTACAAGCGGCTAATAGCCCTACTTTGTGGCGTTCTATGGGGGAGGCCTTTGTTCAACGTCTTTTGGTTGATGATGATACCGAAATTTGAGTAGGTATAGTTTAGTTTATGAGATAGATCCCCAAAAATGCATTTAAAAAAAAACTAAATAAACCGGTCTGTGGTGGTGAAAAATCAAATTTCTATTTGTACCTCCAATCTGTTAGAAACCAAAAAATTGTAAATATCTTTTCGTAACCTCCTCATTAAGCACTTTATTTTGACAGGTAATAAATTCGAGTCTAGTCAAATAAAGGATATTTTTAATGCAGTTAAAAAGCAGGCTTGTACGAACTATATAGGTAGCTTAAAAAGTCGTTTTAGTTCGCTTACACCGGGAATATATATACAAAATGTAGATGGTACAACGAGTGCATAAAACATAACATTTTAGAGGAGACGTTTAACTGGTTTTTTTTTCGTTTCCAGAAATGGAAACTAAAGGGGGCGCTCTACAGACTCCGTTTATAACAGTTTACTCGAGTGCTGTGCGGTTCAAAGTAAAAGCAAGTAGGGACGCGATTGTTGCACTTGCGAATGGAGAATGCGAAAAATCTCAAAGGATTCCAATGACGGAGGTAAGAAAAGGCCACATTCTCAGACTACAAGAAAAAAGGCAGTATAGTCTCGTCGAGCTCGCGAAAGACTGTGATTGGTTAAACATGTGTGCGTGACACACATAGCCACGTATTTTTTGCACTGTACCGATACGTGCGTCTGGAGCGTGTAATGTTGCTAGTATTTGGATATGAAATACTTACCAATAATTTTTCTTTACATCTTGTGACTGAATTTGTAGTAGTAATAATACATATAGATAATATATTTAAAAATAATTCGTTAATAAATAAAAATATAGTAATGCGAAAAATTTTCATAAATGAAAATGAGTATTCACAATTAATTACCTAAAGCTCTAAGAATTCCCATTCTCTTTGTACCATCTTACTTAGGTTCTGTAAAAACCGTATTTCAGCTGTAATAAACAGTTTACATAACAATTAGTATAAAATTTAAAATTTAACCCCCGACACAGATCTTCATTAATTGTAGCTAAGAACCATATCGATCACGTCAGCTTTCTAACAATAAAATCGTATCAAAATCGGTCCACTCGTTTAGGATCTACGATGTCACAGACAGACAGACACATCAAAGTTATAACACCCCTCTTTCTGCATCGGGGTTAAAAATATGAATCAAATTGACGATAGATTAAAAAACCCATGCACATATTTCCCCGATGGCCATGCTTTCGCGCTGGCGAAAGTTTGCCAATGTTGTTGTCATAATGAAGCCATGTTTACATTTCAGATTAGAATCGGAGCTTCGGACAACACTAAGTCAATTATTTACAGACATTACGAGGATAACCGTATTCTGGAGAAATGTTCTGAAACTATCGGTATATTAGACAGAAATGAGTATGTGGGCTTTTGGATCCGTTGGTATGACAGATGTATCTTAGTAGGTGTTCAAGGGAGCAGTTCTCCATTTCTGACCTACAATGATCCTTTTGTTAACCTCATTGACAGTATCGGTGTCAGAACTGCGGGGGGCTCAACTGGATTTTGGAAAATTGAAGGTATAGCCATTTTTATTTATATTCTCTATTTCTAAACTGTAAACCTAATGATGTGGAAAAGCGAAAATATTTAATACAATTAATACTATACTAAGTCTCCCTGCCGCGCCGTGGGCTTTGTACCCCCTCCTCGGCAGAGGCTCCACTGACCTAGCCAGTGCCTGTCCCGTCCACTGTGCCCTATGCTATCTCCATAGGGACACACGGAGGAACCCTGCGCGACAGGATTTCAGCCAACGGCCTACAAGATCCCATATAGAGAAATTATTCACCGTTGCCTAGGGCGCACCGGCCAAAAACGCTGCTGTACCCGGATAAATCTTATCCATAACAGATCAGCAGCATCCGGGCCTATGAGGAGGTATCCTAACCTAGCACCCCAAGGTTTTTTCAACCATGGCTGAACCTATTTGTATCGAATAAAACATTTTGTATTGTATTCTGATCTGATACATTACTTATTTGGTAAAGATGCGCTACAAATATTCTTGATAAATACCCTTTATAATTTAGATTTTGAAGTGACCTTTCTAAGCTTTCGGAAAAAACCTACCGAATAATGATTTAATACTGTGATAAAAATCATTAAATATGTTTTTCTTTAACGGGTTGTGCATTGCAATGTCGAATCTTAAAATATCAAGGCCCGATTCCCACTAGGAACATTTTTTTCTAATCCGTCCCAATATCACCAGATAGTGTTGATGTACCTAATCACTTAGTTTATTAGGTACTTATAACATAGAATATATTAAGAAGGTACAAACTTTATAACGAGTAGTGAAGCTCAAAAAAGCAGAACGCAAACCTTACCGCGGCCGGTGTGTTTTTAACTTTAAACCAAGTGTACCAAACGGCACAACAACATTGCCCATGTAGGTTTCATAGGACCATGGATACAACTCCGGTATATTCAGGTATATTACTTTTCTCTATGGATACAACACAAAACTATATTCTATCTGATCTATGCACACAACACGGGGCAATTTGCCGCAACGAGACCAATCGTATGCGATCATTACTATGCGCCAAATCAATTAAAAGGTTGATGCGTGTTTTGTTAATATTAAGAACTTGCTGAGTCCGACATCGAAGCGGTAACTGTATGAGAGTTACACTTCTTTACATAATATTTATAGAACATGCTTGCCAACTTTGATTCGATGCAAAGTTAACGGTGGCTGTGAAGTTAAGCGCACATGTTTACATTACACTAATGTTACCTATATAGAAAAAAGATTTGATTGTTTGTTTGCATTGAATAGGCTCTGAAAAAGGACGGATTTGAAAAATTCTTTCAAGATTAGAATCCAACATTATCACTAATGAACATAGGCTATAGAATATTTTCGAAATAATTTAAATTTCTATTGAATTTTTTGTTAAATAAACGTGCGAAGCTGGTGCGGGCCGCTTGTCTAAAATAAAATAGCTTTCGGTCAATTTCGGTCATACATATTACGTATACACCGTAGTTAGAAATGTTATATAATTAAGTGCAAAGTAGATGAACTTGTATTTGACGTAGGTACGCTGACCGATGATTGTTCACTTGCAGTATCTCCAGTTATATTTTGGTCACCTGTACCGAAGCCGATAGAGGAGAAACTGCGCTGGGTGCCGATGTGTGGAGTCGACAATGTACCGCCCGACGCAGTCATCGGCGGCTTCGTGGGTGAGGTGCTGTACGTGGCCAGGATGTGGATGGACAACGCTTGGTTTCCAGGAATATATATGCCTTCAATGAAATGCGCATATACCTGCTATAGAGATCTGGAATACCAATACAAGAATTTTGAGGTGGGTACGTTAGGTATAATTAGTGATTTTACCCACCGCTTTGCTCGCGTAAGGGCACCTAATCAATGAATGTGTTGTCACGTCAAGACCGTATAAGTATACATTTTCGAAGTAAGGATATTATACAGAATGGAAAAAAGTAATGTGCCCTGAAGGGAAACCACTTTATATCCTCAAGGTAGATTATTTTACAAATTTATGAGAGGAGCTATTATAGTCTTGTACGGGATTCAAAGCCGCGTCATCCACCCCTTTAGCTGGGGTATGCTCTTACCGTCTGAGCTAACATGACAATAGTTCATAACTCTAATTTTTCCTATCGTTCTTTAACCATCGTATGGGGATAATCTTGTATAAGCGTATGGAGAGGAATTGAGTTAATATATACAATGCAACAAGAGTTGACATACCTAACTCTTGTTGCTCGGCACTGACACACTCGTGGGCCGTACTTACAGCACCCACACCCTTCAACGCGGAACACAGTAATGCGAACATTAGGTACTGCTTGGCGGTGGAAATAGGTTTCGTGGAAGTTCTTCCCCGGTAATACATTCTTCTACTTCTTTAGTTCTTCTGCTAGGTAGGTACTAATTTTAAAAAAAAACAAATATTGCGCAAAGCTTCTTCACGCTTACATCTCTGCATATGTGCGTGAGAGATGATTTTCATTAAATAAAAAAAAGTCGAAATAAATAAGAAAGCCTCAATACAATTGAATAATTACATACCTACTGTTATTAATTTATATACTCTTTGTTTTTGTATCTTTCAATATATTGCATTCTAATGTAGGTACAAACCGCGTACCGTAATATATTTTTTAGAATAATGTGGTTCCATCATTGTTTTAACCTATTGATGACTTATTATTAGCATAGATATTGATATGACTAAATATTAAATAATAAAATTTACTGTATTCTAAAAGAGGTTTAACGTAAAAACTAGTATCTAGTATAGTTTATTTAACAAAACAGATTGTATTATACCGAATATTTAAATAATTAATATCATAATTGAACTTCTTATATAATATAATAATGAAATGTCTTGCGTGTATGACGTTCAAAGTTATATGGTTAGTAAATATTTCTATTAAACTCTATACATATTATGAAACTAGCTTTGCGGGCGCGGCTCCGCCCGCGCGTATGTCGGTTATCGCGCGAAAACATTAACCTCTTTTTGCGCAGTCGGATAAAAACTATCCTATGTTTTTTCCCGGGTCTCAAACTATCTCCATACCAAATTTCATTCAAATCGGTCCAGTAGTTTTGGCGTGAAAGCGTAACAGACAGACAGACAGACAGACAGACAGACAGACAGAGTTACTTTCGCATTTATAATATTAGTACTGATTAAAAATAATTTATTTACGACAGGAGCCAATTACAACAAGTGACAAAATAATTTTAAATAAAATCATAAATCGGTCCCCAACTATGTTAGTGTAGAACTGGCATTGGAGGCCAACTCTCACCTCTTACAATATTACTATTATAAGAGCTGAGAGTTGGCCCCCAATAACTTAATCTTACTATTGAATTTTATACCACGCTTACAAATCTTACAATCGGCAATGGAATCGCTCGGCGCGGCGTTTTGATGACGTCACAACAAATTGTTCTATTCGCATACTCCTAGGAGGAAGAATAGATATTCTTCCTCACGTCAGAGTATGCCTAGGAGGAAGAATAGATATTCTTCCTCCTAGGCATACTCTGACGTGACATTTCATACGAAGTGTTATTTATTGTTCCAACGACAAATCTGTCATATTTAGCCATCTTAAAAAAGTTACTATCCAGCAGCGGATTTTCTATTGTATAAAAATGGGTTTAATGCATGTGTAAATTAAATACAAAAGTTTTATTCCTACTATTATTTAAAACTAGCTTTACGGGCGCGGCTCCGCCCGCGCGTATGTCGGTTATCGCGCGAAAACATTAACCTCTTTTTGCGCAGTCGGATAAAAACTATCCTATGTTTTTTCCCGGGTCTCAAACTATCTCCATACCAAATTTCATTCAAATCGGTCCAGTAGTTTTGGCGTGAAAACGTAACAGACAGACAGACAGACAGACAGACAGAGTTACTTTCGCATTTATAATATTAGTACTGATAATTGCAGCAAAATGAAACTAAAAAATCTTACAGACAACTGTTGTGCAGCGTACAATAAAATGTCGGAAAACTACGGTAAAATCGTTTCATAAATCATTGTAGTTCAGAACAGTGCGAGCGGGATAACGCTATGTTATACACATCTAGTATCTTGCTTACACAGCCGTAATACCTATTTCATTTCATTAAGTAGGATCAAACCAATATTGCTTGACGCGATTGTAGGTCTATGATAGTTCGTTTCCTTGAATGATTATTTTAGCATGAAACAAAACGCTCTTCTTTATGATGGTTTCGTAAAAGGTGGGAGTTGGCATCCAGGTCTTCCGTTTGGATCGGTTTGTGACATCAAGGAGGATTATTATTTGGCACACCAACACAACATAGACATAGATGACTACAGTAGAATATAAACGTTTAAGGGCCTGTTTCAGAATGTTCGAGAAAGTTCCGGTTTTACTACCCAGAACATATTCAATATATAAAACACTATCTTTGCGTTTCACAGTCATCGATTTAGCCTATCCATCGGTTAAAGCTTGAAACGCGCTGCATGTCAACTGTCATTTTTATCATTCAGTTATTTTATGTGTTGCATACTAAGATTTTTTTACCTGGTTGCATAGCAACCTGAAACTTTATTAGGACATTCTGAAACTGTTACAGATTTTGTGCGGTTACAACTTCATGTGGATCCAAGCGAGCTACAATCCCCCAGACGTGTTCCCCGTGAGTGAAAATGCTGATGATGGTCAACATGTGTACATTGGAAGGGCCTTGATGACAAATTGTCTCATCCCTGGCAACTTTTTACCGGACTCCCCATGTTGTACCGTATCCTGGAATTCCGTGAAACGTATGGTAGGTAAACATCTGTTCGAAGTGCTGATCAGTCCTAACAGGATGATCCTGGGAGGTTGATTTGTCATTCGGATATAATGTCATAAGTTTAGTTTTGATATGTCTTTACAAAATAATGCTATGTTGTAGCATTCTTTAGGTTTAAGTTTTTATATTTGGTGCAGTTTGTTCACTGTGCATACTGTAAAAATTGTTTGTATCAAGATTATTAATCTATTTAGGCGTTAACATGTGAAAACACATTTTAAAAAAGTATTATAAGTAGGTACTTCTACATACATACATAATTTTCCAGTTAATTTAAATTAACCAGGGACTAACCTTCGCTCGAAGAAAATTTACACGAATTTCATTTGTATACTCATTAAATACTTATTTGATATTATTGCCTGAATTTTCTGAGTTATTTATTCTTAATGTGTTAAATACTGGAAGTATGGTGGAGGTTCTGATCTTGTCTAGCACCATTAGCAGAAATCTAATACTGCGTCAGCGCCTGGCTTCATAATGTTCTAGGCTCTTAATTTATCTCTAGAAGCTCCAGTGGGAGAGTAGGTCTCAAATGAATCCTCATACTTGACGAAATTTTCCATTGTATACCCGAAGTTATTGCTCGTTGAACTTCAATAAGCTTCCGAGTACAGTGGTGCCATCTGTTATTATTTTATATACCTATTGAATATATTTTACTCACAGTAGCTGTACTAGGTAAGCCCTTTTCTATGATATTATGTTGCTCTATTTTGTAACTACTATAATCTACGTATTCTATTCAATAGTTACATAGCTATACGAGTTCAGTCAACATTTGTTTATCATTGAGTTATAATGTTCTACGTATACTAGATAAGCTCTTCTAAACGAAAATCGTGTAAGTGATTGCAGATGGTTATTGATTACAGATGGCATGGCATTAAAATAAATAAATATTAAGGAATCTGTTTATTCATTTGAATAACAAATAATTTGACATACTTGACTACTGAATTGTTATTTACATTGCTTACACTTTGATTCAAATTCTCGTATTATTAGATCCGCTCCGCATCACACCGCATCGATGTCGAAGAGACGCTAAAAAGGTGTATAGATCTTAGTACAGTTCAGACGAACAATCAACGTTTGTATTGCGAAATCCAGTACGTAGTACATTATATACCAATATTGTTTATGAACCTAATGGATAATCACGACGCAATATTTACGTTTCTGTAAAGCCTTCTGTGGGTTGTGAAGAAATTAAAGTTAGTCCTTATTTGATAAATTTTACATATATCCTGATAAGGTGGAACTAACCATTTTAAAATTAAAATAACATGTTATGTTAACAATGTACTTACATACTTTTTCTTGCTCTTGTAACAGAACAAAGGACTGCTTTCACTTAGGTAAAAGACCGGAATATAAACCCAAAACTTTAGAATTCTCATTACAAGGACATTATGGTGTAAGTAAAATGGTAAATTTTATTAAATCATACATGGATATCTACTTTATATGTACCCATCATTTACACCCTTCAAAATTCAAACTATTGATATATAGTGGGAAAATCACATTGTAACTGATTGTTTCTTATGACTTTTATAGGTTAAGATATTGTCAATGACCAAGTTAAATTTGGCATAACACCATTATTATTGAGGTTAAGTGTGATTAGTTGAAGTAATTTATTTTAAGGTGTTTAGAAGGTATGTGTAACAATACTTACCTTATGAGTATACTTACAATAAAGTATTAAATGATTATGAAATTGTGATAGTTTATATTAATTAACAGCAAAGCACATTTAGCAAAATCGTCATATAACGGTTGTGACATGGTTTTGATTAAAACTATAAGATACTATAATTAGTCACTTAAAAGTCGTTAAAACGTTTACATGATGCTAAAAAGGCGAAAGCTGTCCGAATTAGTAAAAGTTAAGCAGTTATGTTAAAAACATATTGGTAATGTAGGCTTTTTATTAACTTAAACAAATACGTTCAGTAATTGCACAGTCATCATGTTAGACGACATTTATGTTCTAGGTAACTGATGTGATTATAATAATAACAAATACTTTTAAAAGTATCCTAAAAAAGCATTAAGTAAATGATATTTAAATAAAACACTTAAAAAAGCGTAAAATTATATATAGTGACAATTCCACCTAATTTTCCTGTTATCTACGTGACGTCACAAACATCACGCAGCCTAACCGGAAGAATACCCATAAGTGAGAATAAGTGTTTTATTGAAATATTATTTACTTAATGTTTTTTTAGGATATTTTTAAAAGTATTTGTTATTATTAAACATGGATTTCCGCAAAGTAATGCCTGAATCTATTCATTACCTTTCGTGATATAAACTAAATCAAGAATGATTTAGGTATGCTATAAAATTAGCATACTACATGCACCAAAAAAACAATTGTAATTTTTTGTCACTATTTCGTGTTGGCAACGTAACAGTTGCTAACTTTTTTTGGCTGAATGTGCATTTTAAGAAAATTGCCTAAGCAATACTCATGCTCTAGAATGTAGGTAAGTAATTCATTGTTTATTATTATGACGCCAAGAATGACGATATCTAACTATATATCTTGGATAAAATAAAACGTCTAATCATTAACCAGTGTGAAGTTGGCAGCCAAAATTTGCAGCCAATAATCCGACAAAATTAAGGAGGTAAATTTAGTTTTATCAAATTACTATGAAAATAATAAACTCAAAAATTCCTGAAAAGCATAACAACTACGTTGATATTATTTTGTTGTATATAATTTGTGTAGTTGTATATTGAACCAGCCAGAGAATATTTTTTTTACACACTACTTTGGCTGCTGGCACATTTCGATGTGTAGAACCCCAGAATATAACCAAATATATACAGAACCGTAAAGTAGATAAGACAACCTATCATAAAATGGACAAAAGAATGTGGCTAAACCAAAACTTAACCCTTCAATGTCCATCGGAAAACCAGTACTAAAAAATTTGTTCACGAACTCAAAAAACCAATGATTTCAACCACTCAGACACCAGAACTTCCTGTTTTGATCAATGATTCTTTTAATAACATACACATGCTATAAAAAATTCTTCGCAATATTTTGAGCTCGAATATTAAAGGTTACCCTATCATTTAGCCACTTTCTAGGTTAAACGATTATGAAACTTGATCGTTTCAATTTATAAAACTAAACTAACAGATCTACATTTTGCGGTTCTAAGCAGTTGAAGCTAAGCTTGAATATAAAATAATTTATTTTTTGGGTATATTTTGTAATGAGGGTTGTAGGGTTAAGATGTCATTTAGCCACAATGAGTTGATCGTTTTAAAGTAGCATGTGTATGTAATTAAAAGAATCAATGACCAAGTCAGGAAGTTCTGGGGTCTGAGTGGTTGAAATCATTGGTTTTTTGAGTTCGTGAACAGATTTTTTAGTACTGGTTTTTGTATGGACATTGTAGGGTTAAGTTTTGGTTTAGCCACATTCTTTTGTCCATTTTATGATAGGCTGTCCTATCTACTATACGGTTCTGTATATATTTTGTTATATTCTTGGGTCCTACATGTCGAAATGTGCTAGCAGCCAAAACAATGCATGATAAAAAATTCTTCGCAATATTTTAAGCTCGAATATTAAAGGTTACCCTATCATTTAGCCACTTTCTAGGTTAAACGATTATGAAACTTGATCGTTTCAATTTATAAAACTAAACTAACAGATCTACATTTTGCGGTTCTAAGCAGTTGAAGCTAAGCTTGAATATAAAATAATTTATTTTTTGGGTATATTTTGTAATGAGGGTTGTAGGGTTAAGATGTCATTTAGCCACAATGAGTTGATCGTTTTTAAGTAGCATGTGTATGTAATTAAAAGAATCAATGATCAAAACAGGAAGTTCTGGGGTCTGAGTGGTTGAAATCTTTGGTTTTTTGAGTTCGTGAATAGATTTTTTAGTACTGGTTTTAGTATGGACATTGTAGGGTTAAGTTTTGGTTTAGCCACATTCTTTTGTCCATTTTATGATAGGATGTCTTATCTTCTTTACGGTTATGTATATATTTTGTTATATTCTTGGGTCCTACACGTCGAAATGTGCCAGCAGCCAAATTAGTGTGTTTAAAAAAAATATTCTCTGGCTGGTTCAATATACAACTACACAAATTATATACAACAAAATAATATCAACGTAGTTGTTATGCTTTTCAGGAATTTTTGAGTTAATATTTTCATAGTAATTTGATAAAACTTAATTTACCTCCTTAATTTTGTCGGATTATTGGCTGCAAATTTTGGCTGCCAACTTCACACTGGAATCATTATGTTATTAATATTAGATTACTTATTAAGTGATGTAACGTAGGCACATAATCTTTATTTTAAAATACAGTTTTGCTAATTTCTGTAATGTAAGCAGACTAAAGAGCACTTACGTATTAAATAAGCACGAAAGGTTGTATTTACCTGATGGAAGGTAAAAATATTAATCTATATTTTTACCTATTTATCTTTTTTCTCAGTGTATACCAATGACATTTAAGTGTACGATTTAAGTAGGTATATACATAATAATTTATCAAATGTACAAGTTTGTATGTGACTTGTATAAATGAATTTTACAGAAAATAATCTGGTAGGTATTTATGAACAACCTAACTTGTTTATTCTCTCTGTGTGTGTATTAATTGAAATAAAAATAATAACACCCAAAACAGTGTTTTATTAAGCCCTAAAATTATTCACCACAAGACATCATTGTTCCAGAATTGCTAACTATGTAACGATTCATACCAACCAAAGTGTATTGAATTGTATAGAATAATCTTTGTCTCGATGGGGTGTAGCGCTACAATCGCAACAAGTAACTACAACAGGCCAAGTTTGAAGCGCTTGTGTGCGTCACGCAAACAAGTAGGTATGCGAAGCTCTAAGATTTTTTTACCTTTAGATGTGTTGTATGCCCTCCATATTTACTAGACGAATTCAGGGTAATTACCTGAGTCACTACCAGTCTTGCACTTCCGAGCGTCCGGTGAATACATCGCCGCTAATCGTGTTTTTAGGAATAATCTGTGGACAATATGCCTTCCTTGTGTCTTTAGACTCTGCACCAATTATACAGGCACTGTGAGAGATAAGAAAACTGTTCATTACACGCGTAATTATTGCTTTTATTATTGAAATAGAAAATATCGTAAATTTGTTTTATCTTAGGAACTAAACTCAATGAAATTGATGAGCGAGATATGTGTATCGTTTGGTGTGAGAGAGTGAAAGAGATCGCAGCATAATGGTGATCGGAACGTCTCGTGGCGGTTCGGTGGTAACACGAATTGCTTATTTATCTCTTTCTAACAACAGATATGACGCATAATATTTGAACGTTCTTTCCTTGTCATTACAAACTGCATATACATGTGCGTAGGTATGTATATAGGTAAATTCTAGTAAGCTTTTAGAGCAGTAGTGTTCGGATATAACATCTCTAAGTATTTCAACTCTCTGTGCGAAGCTACTATTGTTTGACAAACGCGAGATGTTCATGATTGTGGCCTCAGTGTTACCAGGTCATAAAAATTGTTACAAAAAGAAGTAAAAATATTATACTTATGTTAACATGTGAATTTTTATACATACTAGGAATTTGTGCCCATGGATTAATAGAAGATTATCATTATTAAGTAATAGCGAGGCCCACCTGTAGACGACTTCGCGTTCTGCAAGGGTTCACCGTGGCTGTGCACACAGATGTGGCAATGCATGCACACACACACGGTCTCAGTGGACTGTATATTTTCTTGCGTCTACGTGAATGCCGGTCGCAGGGTTCAATTTAGGTGCAGGAAAATTCCGGGGTTTCAGTTTCTAAGGCGGATTTATTTCTTCTTATTTTCTAGTTGTTATTTTACTTCTTGTATTACTGGACCACATAAATTCAATGAAAATAGTTCTTTCTTATATTACAATTATCAACTATGCATATACCTTACACACTGCTTTGCTAATTACATCATTTGACCCAATTAGAACACCGTACTACCCGTCTCTATCTCACGTTCAAGGTCAATTGCACTCGCACCATTTGATTAATTGGCTATAATTAATCGGCCGCCTGACCTAAAGCGGCGCTGTGATTGGACGCCCTATTTTCTAAAGTGAACTTTGACATCATTCATTTTCTCTATCGATATCATACATTTTGCCCCCTAACTACCAAAGTTCTGGCTTATGGCCGGTAATCTAATGTATATACTGTTCCAGGGGTTAACCTTTACCGAATATATACCTCTGATGGAGGTATATGATCCCTAAATGTTTATAATCTTACATTTATCGTCCGTAAACATTGATTTCTAGTACAAAGTCTGACATAAAATATGTGTTAAAGCCTTATATCTAACCTAATCATCTTATTTCACTTATCTTCATTTATTAACTTAATCTACGCTTATAACTGAGTACATTTACCTATCCTATGTAACTTATTATTACTAAAAAAGGGACTTAAACTAAGCTTTATTGAAACAATGAAATCTTATTGTTATTATGCGCTATACAAATCAACATACTATATCTATATATACCTATGTCTATAGATAGAGAACAATGCGGCATTTGAGCGACGTTCGCCGTACTCGCCTACAATTTCCGCCTCCTGTAAGAGGCTTCAACCGATTACATCACTTTGTTCAGTAGGTAGTACGGCGATCTTCACTACTGGCCTTCTTACAATACCGCGTTCGGTTCTAATGTCTACGATTCGGACTACGGCATCTTTGCCTTGATGTACCGCCGCGATGACGCCCTTCGACCATTGATTGCGTGGCTTGTTATCTTCTATGATGATCACCACGTCGCCTTCTTTCACGTTGGGAGCCCCGTCTATCCATTTCTGTCGCTGCTGAAGCGTGGGAAGGTATTCGCGTCGCCACCGCCTCCAGAAGAGATCGGCGAGGGCGTTAACTTTTCGCCATTGTTGTTTGGCGCTTACGTCGTCATCGTTGCGGCGTGTGAATGTAGTACTGCCCGATGCGGTCCCCAACAGTAGGTGGTTTGGGGTGAGTACTACCGGCTGCTCGCTGTCGCTTGTCACATACGTCAGAGGTCGGCTGTTTACAATTAGCTCCGCTTCTGCGAGGAGGGTGTGTAATACCTCCTCACGCGGGGCTCGCTCGTTCAGAGTTGCCTTCAGTCTCCCACGCACTCGCAATAGGCCGTCTTCATACTGCATGGGGTCCAGGTTGCGTATCTTGCTACTTTTGGGTAATGGTAGCCCACTCTGCAGCGCCGCCGCCTCCGGTGCGAAGCTCTCTCGCTGCGCCGTGCGGAACAAATATTGTTCTGCATTGTATAAGTCGTCGGCGGTCAGTGCGGCCGACGCTCGACGCCGCCGACACCGCTCGACGAAGGCGAGTGCGCGCGCTACTACGCGCACTGCTCGTGTCCACGTAGAATGCCGCTCGTATTGAATGATCGCGGCATCAGGCCTGCCGCCGTCACGTGGACGCGGTGCGCTCGCTCGAGGTCCGCTTCTGCGACTTCGTTCCCGTCGCTCGCTGGCCAGGTGCGCTGTGAACATGTAAGAAAAGAGGGGCCAGAAAACCATTCTTTGCAATTACTGGGCCAATCCCACCGAGTAGCCTTGTCAGCAGGATTCTCCGACGTAGGTACCCAGTGCCAGTCCTCTCTCCGACTATGTTTATCTATCTCAGACAGCCTATGCGAAACGAACCGTTGAAACTCATGCGCGTCTGAGTTTATCCATTTCAATACCGTTTTACTATCGGTCCATAAGTACGTTTTTACGTTGTGCAATGCTAACTCGTTTTTGATTGTGCGAGCCAGTCTGCACGTAAGTACCGCCGCTTGCAATTCCAATCGCGGGATTGAAATTACCTTTTGAGGCGCTACGCGCGCCTTCCCCATTACAATGGCGGTCTCCCTCACTCCGCTAGGATTCGTACTCAAAAAATAACCAACCGATGAATAAGCCAATTCGCTACTATCCCCGAACACATGTAATTCTACGTCGGCGGCGTAGATGTCTATGCCGTAGAACCTTGGTACGTTTATTTCCCGTAGCGCTACGAGACTAGCTAGCCACCCAAACCAGCTTTTTGCCTCGTTAGCGCGCAGCGGCTCATCCCAGCCTATTCCTGATTTCCAAATTTGCTGCATTATAATGCGCGATTGAATTATACACGGATATACAAAACCTAATCGGTCAAAAATAGACATAATAAATCGCAAAAACTCACGTTTAGTAGGTATTTTCGTTCCTGATACTATGTCGTCGGGAAGCCTTTTGAATGATAGGTCAAAAGTTAACAGATCCGCCTCCGGCGACCAGATCATACCTAAAGTGCGTTCGACGGCGTTATCACCTTTTTCTAGTGACACGCGTTCCGGCATACTTACCTTCAACTGTTGACGCAAGGCTGGCGAGTTAGTTACCCAGCCGCGAATCTCGAATCCGCCCGCGGCGTGAACCCGCGTGACCTCGCTGATAAGTTGACTCGCTTGCTCTACGGTCCACGCACTATCTAAATAATCGTCCATGTAGTGCTTGGACCGTATCGCTTCGACTGCCTGTGGATACTTGTTCTCATACTCACCGGCATTTTTCTTTAATATGTAGCTCGCTGTTGTAGGTGAGGAGACGGCGCCGAAAATCATAGCATTCATTGCATATGTTTTCGGCTCCGCGCTCTTGTCCTCTCCGCGCCATAAAAACAGCTGAGCACCGCGATCCTGTTTTCTAATGTTTATACGAAGGAACATGTCTTTTATGTCCCCTGAGAATGCTACCGGACATAGCCTAAATTTAAGTAGAATGCCTAAGAGCGAATTAAGTAAGTCGGGGCCGACAAGCAGGTTGTCGTTTAGACAGATCCCGCGGAAAGTTGCGGCGGCGTCAAATACTAATCTCAATTTCCCCGGCTTGTTGGGATTTACAACACCGAAGTGCGGTAAATACCATACCGGACTGCCGTCTAACCCGCCCGTCACTTCCCGCGCGTACCCCTCGTGTACTAACCTCTCTACTTGCGCAGTATTATGTGGCCGCGAACTCTGCATTTCGTTCCATCTTTTTCTCAAGATTGTCGAGTCGCTGCTGAGCATACCTGCGATTGTCCGGTAGGTCTATCTCGTCCCGTTTCCATAGCAACCCCGTTTCCCACCGCGAGCCGTCCGCCGTGCGCCGACTTGTGTTGTCGAGTATCTCGACTGCACGTTCTATGTCGCGGTGTTTACGGGTGTCTTCCGCTATACCTATTGACTCTAATTCAAACTGAGCTCTTACCACCTCGTGGAGATCGGTGAGGGAGGCCGCCATGCAGTTTACCGCTTGTTGACCCCGCGCGCCGCCTACCGGTCCGTGTAGTACCCAACCTAGACTAGTCAGAGAGGCAACTGGCTTACCGGATTTTCCTTGTCGGATGTCCTGGCTGACGAGTAGCTCCCAGTTGTCTTGGCTCAGCAGAAGCAACGGCTTGGCGTCCCTCATTTCCTCACAGCCCAAGCCACGCAGGTGAGCGCAGTCGTCGATAGTGGCCGCTGCCACTGATTGCGCCGGCAAGTCCATTCGGACCAGCGAGCGACATTGAACCTTATGGCTATGGCCATTGGGTCCACTCAGAGTGATGTCGAGCACACGCGATGTATTGTCCGACACTTCGTGTCCACGCGCACTTCTTATCACTAGGGGTACTAACGGTCCCGTAGCGTCTTTCACTAGTTCACTGTCTATAAGTGACACGGTAGCCCCATCATCCAATAATGCGTAACACTGCAAATCCTTTTGTAGTCCGTTCACGTGCGATATCGACACAGGCAACACTTTTAATAGAGCTTTAGCGCGCACTTCACCTACGTTTGTCACTGTTTCGGTGGCTGGTTTGTCCGCGTGCAATAGTACGTGATGTGAGTAATTACACGTCTCACATCGCTTTGCTTTACATAAGTCCCGCGAGTGGCGTTTCACCAAGCACTTGAAGCACAGTTTGTTGTTTTTCGCAACCAACCACCTATCGTTTGTGCACATATCCAAGAATCGCGGGCACTTCACTATAGAGTGTTCCGCGTCACACACTAAGCACTTCACTTTTTGTTCATTGTTTTTGCACTGTGTGGATGTAGTTGGTAGGTCACTTTGTACGTGAACTTGTTGCACTTGAGCGCGCGGCACAAACCTGTGCGTCTGCGCGATTGTGTTGCGCAATGGTTGCCGAGCGGTTGCCGTCAATGTTCCGGCAGGCACACTGAACTCCATTTGCGTGTAATAAGATGCGGCGTGCGATAGGTGATCTAGGAACTCCGACAACATCTCTAAGTTTGGTGATACTCGGAGATCCACGCCTCTGCCTTGGTCCATACCCATCGCAAAGTCTCCATACTTCTCTCGTTGGCTTTGTGTGAGCTTGCCCAGGAGTTCGTTGATGAGTTGAGGGTTGTTCAAATATCCATCTGCTCGGATATTACGCAGCAATGACACACAATTTCTCACTGCGGCCGCGAATTTCGGTAGTTCTCTACCACTTGCCGACACTTTAGGTAACGCCTTAATTTTCTTAATAGCACATTCCAATATTAACACTGGGTGCCCGAACATCATATCCAAGGCGTCCATGATTTGTTTCGGGTTAGTAGATGAACGTAACAAATCTTCCACTGCGGCCTTTGCTTCGCCCTGTAATGATGTTCTTATCCGGGCTAGGTTCTCGTGCGGTTGAAACTCGTATAGCTGCGATGTTTCGTAGTACATATGTTTATATGTAATCCAGTCAGATGAGTTTCCATTGAAGTAGGGCAACTCGTATGCTTGCCTAGGCACCGGTCGTGGTCTCGCCAGCTTTGTGATTGCGTCCGCTAGCTGATCGATGCCTCGGTCTCTTCTGTCTGTACTGGGTGTTCGCTTCAGTCTTTCTTGTTTTTCTTCGTGCGGGAACGCCTGTGTCACGTGGTCGGCGTGCTGCGCATTGGGCGTGGGTGCCGCCGTTTCTCCGCGCGCTTGCCGTATGCGTGACACATGAGCATGTCTCGGTGGCTCGTTCCGCGTTGTCCCTGGGTTGGGTGAGAAGGGTGACTCACCCGCCATAATTGTTACTGACTTCCTGGGTAAGGGCCGCACTTCCTGTTCCCCGCGGACCGCCGCAGGCGCGTCTTCCTCGCGCTGGACGTCTCGCGGTGTGGTCTCCACCCAGTCTTCGACACGTCGTAGTGTGTCCTCTTCATCGTCAGTTATTGTTGCTTCGATCTCTGCGAGATCCACTTCCAATTTCTTTCGCACTAAACTTTCACGTATGCGCACTAATTCCCTCTCAGCTTCATATTCCGCGCGCTTCTTGCGGAAGTCCGTGCTTCTACGGCTTCCTACTGAAGACGCGCCGCTGGAGAGGGAACCGGGTCGATTCCTCCGTCCCGACGTTGGTGCCGGCGGCGGCCCAATAATCCGGTGGTCGATCACACGACCACCCGCCGCCGGTATAACCGGTGTGAGGGACGACGTCGCCGTTGGTGCCATTGACGCACTATCAATAGCACGGTCGGACGGTAGTCCGGAGTCCGCCTTTTCCTCGGCGGCCCGACGCTTCTCCTGTTCCGCAGCCAGCTGTCGGAGCTGGCCGCGCGTCGTAACTGCCGAGTGTTCACTCATTTTCTTGAATTTTTCCTTATATCCGGCTCGAAGGACCACGTTGTAGACGACTTCGCGTTCTGCAGGGGTTCACCGTGGCTGTGCACACAGATGTGGCAATGCATGCACACACACACGGTCTCAGTGGACTGTATATTTTCTTGCGTCTACGTGAATGACGGTCGCAGGGTTCAATTTAGGTGCAGGAAAATTCCGGGGTTTCAGTTTCTAAGGCGGATTTATTTCTTCTTATTTTCTAGTTGTTATTTTACTTCTTGTATTACTGGACCACATAAATTCAATGAAAATAGTTCTTTCTTATATTACAATTATCAACTATGCATATTCCTTACACACTGCTTTGCTAATTACATCATTTGACCCAATTAGAACACCGTACTACCCGTCTCTATCTCACGTTCAAGGTCAATTGCACTCGCACCATTTGATTAATTGGCTATAATTAATCGGCCGCCTGACCTAAAGCGGCGCTGTGATTGGACGCCCTATTTTCTAAAGTGAACTTTGACATCATTCATTTTCTCTATCGATATCATACATTTTGCCCCCTAACTACCAAAGTTCTGGCTTATGGCCGGTAATCTAATGTATATACTGTTCCAGGGGTTAACCTTTACCGAATATATACCTCTGATGGAGGTATATGATCCCTAAATGTTTATAATCTTACATTTATCGTCCGTAAACATTGATTTCTAGTACAAAGTCTGACATAAAATATGTGTTAAAGCCTTATATCTAACCTAATCATCTTATTTCACTTATCTTCATTTATTAACTTAATCTACGCTTATAACTGAGTACATTTACCTATCCTATGTAACTTATTATTACTAAAAAAGGGACTTAAACTAAGCTTTATTGAAACAATGAAATCTTATTGTTATTATGCGCTATACAAATCAACATACTATATCTATATATACCTATGTCTATAGATAGAGAACAATGCGGCATTTGAGCGACGTTCGCCGTACTCGCCTACACCACCTGTTGTTTATTATATATATTGTAGTAATTTAATTTCACATGAGACTTATTTATATTAGTATTATACTTACTAACATTAATAAGTCTCATGTGCACGTACCCTCAAGGACTGCTGCCGGAAAACACTGTGTTTGGCGTCAGATTTTCTACTTGATTGTGGTAGCTTAGGTGAGCATGATTAAAACGCTCTTCCACCTTGCACATGCGGTGAAGCTCAAGCCGGCGTGGCGCGGCGGTGGGGATAGCACTAAGAACCTGCGACAAAACAGTACATAAATATTACCGCTCGGCTATCAATGTTTCAAAACGTTCAACCACTATCCAGCCAGACATCAAACCCGGACTAGTCCCTGGCACTCGTATGCGAGGTCCAAACTCCAGAACCCAGGCGGGTCGCTACGCTACCCGCTCGCCTGCTGGCCTCGATTGCTGTACCTAAAGGCTTCATGTCCATTCAGTTATGTCCTTGACCTGTACTTCCAAGAAGGAATTAGAATATTTCCATTCTGAAGCCGGGACTGGGCTGCTATCGTAACTATAATATACGCAGGCAAGTAATTGAATTGAACTACGTTGTTACGTGATCAATAGATGTAAATTGTACTATTTTTAATATTTTAATCTAGGTAAGGTATATTGTAGATATCTAATGAATATTGTAATTCTACTCCATAACTAACCAATATTACATACCAAGGCAATTGTATCATTCGTTGTGCTTGCACCTTCACAGTTTGACTACTAACATCTAAGTATACGAGTATAATAATATTATCCTAAGAGACATGATACAAAATGAATATATACTTCCAACATGATTATGAACCTCCAAAGTATATTTTCAACTTTTATAAACTACTACAAATCCTTTTCGGTATCGATCTGGGAGCATTCAAATGGAAATCGTACGGAACAAAATGTGTCGCAAAATTAATGCAGTGTTCATTGTTAGTCTGTCTGTAGCCTACGGGATAGCAAATGTTATCCAACCATTGCCACTTACCGTTTTTAATATCTTCACTCTGATACAATACATATCCGTTGTTTTGAATTTCTCATTCCGATTTAATGACTACTACCTATCTAAAGTTTTGGCATGATATTAAAATAATAGAGCTGAACCTGAAGGATCAGTTCTCTCAGTCGACGCGCAGCAAGACTATTACTGACTTGGGTGGTCATATTATTTAATTATTTATTAAATATAAATTCATATATATCAATATATCAATTCAAATCAAAACTCAAAGATAAATCAAATTGATCGTCCTTCAGGAACTCCAAAATCCAATCCCAGAATCGATGGCAAGCCGTAACCAGTCTGAGATAATATATCCAAGAGAGATTTGAGATAATAAATGTACACTGCTTATTCCTCCCCCATAACTTTCTCAATATTTACCTATATAGGATTTTTTAAAAAGACTAGCAAACAGTAGTTCATGCTTGCACTTTAGCTAGATTTTTTTTATCACACGCTTGGACGTGGCGAACTAAATTAATGAGATATTACACAACAGACATTGTGATTAGAGCGAAAAATTAATTATGACAACAATATTATTTTGATATAAAAATATACTTATAGAGATAAATTCTACTTTTAACGACGACGTCTGTGCTACATCTACCTATCGTATCGGATAAAAAATAAAAAGAAGCTAAGTGCCGAAACTGCGCTCCAAGGGTTCCCTACTACACACATAGAATAATGACGTCAATGTTACAACGTTATGTCACATATTATGATAGAACGGATGCACATCGCACGTATTCAAGTATTTTTTTAATTGTCTCATGTCCTCCTCCAAAATCAACCGATCAACCAGAGATATGCGAGGAAAATTAGAGTTGGAAGAATAAATCCACCTGCTGCATTTCCTAGCTTCGTCAAGCGCATGGATCCATAGATTGAACAAAAGCGGCAATTAAAAACGCAGAGGAGTAGAACAAGGTAAAAAAAGATTGATATAGAAATGTTTTTGTTTAATGGCCTTTTTGTATTTATTGAATGATGTGTACCTAATGAGTATCAAATAATGACAGACTTCCTCCACCAGATAGCTCAGCGAGGCTAGGGGAATGAAGTGATCCTATTTGTGTACTTTTCCCTCTTCCTCGCTCATCTTTGGTAAAGAAGCATCCTAAAAATCTGTTTTTAAAGTTGAGTCATGCAAGTCATCCTTTACCTAAGTTTTACATTTATTCATTACTTGTATATTAACCCGTGGGATGCAGTGGGCAGTAGCGCTTTCTTAGGAATTGTTATCTGATTCTACTACTACTAGTGGAAAATTCGGCTGACACAGTACAGTAGGTATATAACCCTAAAAATATTTTTCCCAAATTTAACCAGGCGTTTTGGATGCGGTGTAATATACAACCGTACGTAGGCATCTGGCTCTTCTGGCGTTCAGGACTAGTTGTCAACTCTCCGGAGCTGGCCAAGAAGATCCTTGTTAAGGATGCTGATAACTTCAGGAACAGGTTTTTGAGCTCCGGGAAGAGTGACCCTATTGGAGCGCTTAATATCTTTACTGTTAATGTGAGTACTTTTTTAACTCGTTCAGTATAATCATGTATCCTAGTTGCAGCATCACCAGCAATACTACGTCAAGTGGGATATTCTAATCGATAATGTAATAGTGTACAAGCAAGAATTACCCTTCTACTATGCAAGTACCAATTGAAGAAGCAATGAACTGCTTTCTTCTTTCTCGAATTCTAAACTATATCTTGTCAATAAACTAAATCATAACATGTTATATAGTTCCTGTACCTTTAATATACTGAAAATCATTTAAAACTGGCCACGGTTATCATCAATTATTTGTACAGGTTATCACATCAGTGTCCATTGTCATGTTAGTCCATACCTATCAAGGAAAGCTAGGAACGAGTAGACTGAATAGTAACTGACCATAAATATATTTTAGTAGAAGTAAGAACTACATACAGTAATGATCATAGTATAATGATTAGTCTTTCTAGACTGTCGGTGTTTCTCCATGCTATTTCCCATAGGTTTTCTGGCTGGAATTGTATTTAGAATCGATTATTCGCAATTTTGCTTAATGATTTGACAAATCAACATTTCTCACGTGCTGCGCATAACGACTGCACTCTATCATTGAGTGGTGATCTCACTCATTACTTAATATTTGCTAGAAAACATAAGAAGCAGCCGGCCCTTTTAGCTCTAATTTGGGTGGCACACATTATGTACTTGGATAACAAACACCACAAGAGGAAATAATTATGTTATATCAAAGATCCTTAAATAACTGAACCTTTGTATTTTTTTATCCTAAGAGCCAATGTAGTGCAATATTCGGCGTCGATTGACATCAGTGTTCACAGCATCCAAGCTAAGATCCCTCGAAGGTCTCATCAAAGGGAAGGCAGCCGATCTGGTCCAGAGGATTCAGACAGAGACCCTAAATAACCCTGACCAGATTGATGTTAGAGTACTTAAGTTGCTTTTGTGAGTTCATCATTACATATACATAAAGAAGACTACTAATTATACATACAGCCAGGTACTGATCAATAACTGGTAAATCATTTGACTGCTACCCTCAAAAGAAAAGTTTCTTAGGCCTATCGTGATGTAAAGACATGAATGTTGGGCAACAGAAGAAACGGATGTTAGAGAAGCGCATGCGGCAGAAATGTGGATGTTTAGACGGATATGTAATTTTATAAGAAGGGACAATATTAAGAATGAGGAAATCAGACGCGGCTTGAAATTAACCCCAGTACCGAGGCGTGGAAGGCCGTAACATTACAGAAGAACTACATAAACAATAATTATGTGAGTAAAATATGTGTTTTTCAAGTAAGGTCCTGTATTAAGTACCGCTCTCACCTCTGGGACGGCTCTAACAAGAACCAGCTTGAGGCACTTGATTCGATTGAGAGACGCGCCATGAGGTTAGTAGGCAACCAATGCAGCAAAGAATCAAGGCCTCAGAAGGCCTTTTCAAACTGCAAAACCTCGAGCGCCACCGTAAAGTCGCTCGTCTATCGGTCTTTTACCAGATATAATGTGCACAAGAACTACCTACACGACATATTTCCGCCTTCCCCGTCTTCCATCGGACAAACGATGAGGCATCATCTGTACACGGTTGATATTTCCAGGACTCGTTTGAAGCGCTTCGCTTCCACTTTTCTCGTGCGTACTGGGAAAAAGTGGAACCATTTGTTGTCAGTTTTTCCCGAAAGATACAATATGGGTATCTTCAAATCGAGAGTAATAAGTTTCATCTAGGAAATTGTGCTCCATCTTAGACCACATAAATGCTTAACATCAGGCAAGGTGTGGTCAAACGTGAACCTGTTCTCAATAAAAGAAAAAAATAATGTATATGAGAAGGTATTGAAATTGCTACTGATAGAGCTGATTGTAAGAAGGTTACATGTTCAAGATACACCACTTAGCATAGGATAAGATCAGGAAGAAGAAGAATAATTATGCTAATGTAAATCACATTGAAAATATAATATGCAATACGGATTTTTAATCGACTGGCATTGTCATGCGGCAGACAGCGCGATTTCAGGATAAAAGCTCCATAATTGTATTTATTACCACTAGTAAACTAGAAAGAAATTTGCTAGTTCTGTATAGACAATTGTATGGCTATTATCAATTTTTGTATCCGTCTGGTTTCATATCCGGTATATAAAAAACGTTAAGGGAAAGAGAAAATGCACTTTTGCATTGTAATCAGTTGTTGAACGGCCTGATCGACAATTTATTTTTTATTTATAGCTGATACGCTAGCCTTTGACCACTATCGCACCTGATGGTAAGTAATGATGTGATCGAAGATGTTATTCAGGCAAGCCTAGAGTTACTAGCTCTCAAGGACAGCTGCCGGAACATACCTTTAGGTGCTTGGCGACTTTGTTCTACTTGAGGGTAGTAGCTAGCCAGGCGAGCAATCGCAACATGCCCTACCACCATGCTATAACGTTTGTCATCCTCAGACAACAACCGGGACCGACGGCTTAACGTGCCCTCCGAAGCAAGGAAACGCTCTAGTAATGTCACAAATTTTTTTATTCTAGATTCAACATTTAAATGTCAGAGTTTTTAGTAATGTCGTTAACAATTAAATATTCCAGGTGCTCAACACTGACTACACGACTGATATTATTGGCGAGGCTGCGTTCGGGATCCAGTCGCAAGCAGCCCTCACCGGGGACCGCATTATTAGGAAAATCACCCGTGACTTTTTTTTTTTTTTATGCTCGATAGTTTAGCCTTTGACCTGATTGTAAGTGATGATGTGGTAGAAGATGTTGTTCAGGCTAACCTAGAATTACTGGCTCACAAGGACAGCTGCCGGAACACATCGTTGGGTGCTTGGCGACAGGTTTTCTACTTGAGGGTGGTAGCTAGCCAGGCGGGCATTCGCAAAATGCCCTACCACCATGCAAAACATGACTTCATGAAGATTAATATGTTCCGTGGCCTCGCCTGGTCTCGCATCTTCTTCTGTCCAACCTTTGTTGATATATTTGGGTACGTTACAAAATATCTAAGATCAAAAGTACAAGTAAGTTGTTCAGTGCAAACTGTGACCTTGCGTTGTTGTATATACATTTCTACATTTTGTCAAAAAGCAGTGATGTGACGACTAAATTAATTCCTATAAGGATTTAGTTCCGTTCTATTCAGTTGCAAGCAAACTGCAATGTAGATACATGTTATTTAGTACCCGTCCAGTAATATAACTGGTAGGGTACGTCACGTAGCCTAAAAATAACTTTCATATCTACCAACTGGCACTTAATATGTTTATTATTTGTTTCAAACTTAAGCACTTATTCATATTCTTTTTTGCCGTTCCTTCAGTCTTCTACATAGAACGCCACTAAGAACGGCTATTAGCCGCTTGTAACCATTGGCTACTCGCGACTTTTACGATGTTGTCTGTCCATCTAGTAGGGGTCTACCAACTTTACGTCTTCCGGTGTACCGTGGTACTCACGAGAACCTTTCTTCCCCATCGGTTATCAGTTCACCGTTCAAACAGTTTATGAAATATATTAATGTTAGTATTTATATGAATAGTTTTTTATTAATTCATTGCAGATTTTCCCTTTTCCCGAAAGACACGACTGTTTACCTTCGGAAGCTGTTCCGTGGCACAGTGGAACAACGTGGAGGGTATGAGAAGCCGCTAAAGGAGCCGCGGGACCTTCTCGACGCGTAACTGAAGCTCAAGCAGGAAGCTGCAGCAGATAATTAAGGTAAGTAGAAAATTATAGAATCGTAACTTCTCTTTCATTTTATATCTTTGTTGGTAAATACATAATATTACTCTACAAATGTCTTATGATGTATTGCAATGGAGCGTACCCGATGATATAGTAGCCAGTTTTTAGGATTCCGTACCCAAAGGGTAAAAATTACTGAGACTTCGCTGTCCGTCCGTCCGTCTGTCCGTCTGTCACCAGGCTGTATCTCAAGAACGGTGATAGCTGGACAGTTGAAATTTCACAGATGATGTATTTCTGTTGCCGCTATAACAACAAATACAAAAAGTTGCCCAAGTGCGAGTCGGACACGTTAAAACAAAAAAGGTTTAAATATGAAGTCTAATGTTGTTTAGCTAATGGTACGGAACCCTTCGTGCGCGAGTCCGACTCGCACTTGGCCGATTTTTTATTGACTCCTGAAACTTTAGTTAGGAATAGTTTCACTTAGGAAGGAAGTGTTTATATGTTTATACGCAATATAAATATAAATAAATTTGATATAAAGTATTTTTTTAGATCGATAATTCGCACTAGAAGAATAAAAATAGTTCAATAAATAATAAAAATCAAGCGAAACACAAATAATTGACCGAGCGAGAGCAGCGAGAACTTAGTATGAGCGAAGCGTCTCTGCTTTAACTTACTCAAAAATGCTTTCGTTTGTCCAATTGTTCTCCTCCACAGGTCGCATTTCTCAACTGATTCTTACGTAATTTTGTGAGCAAGTTTGATAAGACCATATTTATTTTTCTATTCAGTTTTCGGAAAATTTTCGTATTGGCGGAGATATGATATTATATACATTATATGACGTTAAAATCCATATAATGTGTATCACGCCTGCGCTTAATTTAATGGCAATGTACCTGATACGCACGTCTTCAGGCGCCTATAAGTGATATGCTCTCTGTATCTCTATTGTATTTATACAATTATTTAATTTCAAAGTTTCTATAGCCAGTATATAATATCGAGATAAATAAGGCAGAAAATTAAATCACAAACGACAAAATTATGTAAAAATTTAAAATATTGCCAAGTATGTAAAATTTTATTTTGTGACCCATTCCTCCGTCGACGAGCGCAGTGAACCTTTATTCAATTGTAAGCTATGCAAGGGCAGACTCGCGAGGTTTACAGTATTTAAAATATGCAACTAAAATCGCAGGACAATCTTTCAAAGGAATGGAACAAAAAAGTTCAGATTCAGATTCAGATTACTTTATTGTTTAACTGTGTTACATTGGGTTCTTATATTATAATTAATAGTATCAACAGCTTTGTTCATAGCGAACATACAATATTTTAGGCAGGTAGTAAATGATAATTTCAATATAAATTTTAAATTAATGTCAGTTATACATTATTAAAATAGATTATTTTGCATATATTTGATACATTATTAAAGTTGATGTCGTTTACATAAAAATATTAATTACTTAAATAATGTCAATAACTATACAACATAGCATCAGTCAAGTTTGAAATTTTATCATTCAAAAATTCATTTAATGTAACTCCTCATTATCAGAAAATTAAACAATTTGTTCTTAAATATAATTACACTCTCCGATTCCAGTATTACTTTTGGTAAATGATTGTATATTTTGGGAGCCATACCACATACACCCTTAGTAAAACCTGCAGTTCTATGTGGGAGTATCTTTATTTTATTTTTGTGTCTGTCTCTTTGACGGAACTCAAATAACTGAAAATTATTTCTTACGAATAGTGCCATCTCAAAAATATACAGACATGGGAACGTCAATATTTTTAATTTCAAGAAATGTGGCTTACAAGAATCTGTAGACTTTAGATGACACACAGATCTTATACATTTCTTTTGTGCCTTGAACAGGGTTTCACGTTCCGTACAGTTTCCCCAAAAGATAATACCATAACGTAGGGTAGATGTGACATATGCATGATAAGAAGTGATTACAGCTGATTGACTAACCACTTTTGACAGCAGGTAAAGAGCATATGAGTAACTATTAAGTTTTGCACGTATTGACTCTGCATGTATTTTCCAGTTCAGATCAGAATCTACATAAAGACCCAAAAATCTCGTTACAGAAATGTCCTGAATGTCATTATTTAGATATTTTATTTTTGATGTCAATTTTATATTCTTATTAAATGTCATTATATTCGTTTTGTCAAGATTAATTATAAGATTATTAGATGTCAACCATTTTATTATATTTCCTAAAGCAAAATTTATTTCTGGGCCTGATTGCTTTTGTTTTTCTCCTACAAATATAGCAGTACTATCATCAGCATACAGAATCATTGGATGAGCAATAGCTTGTGGTAAGTCATTAATATAAATTATGAATAGCAACGGCCCAAGTACACTACCTTGTGGGACACCGTATCTTACTAGCCCAGGAGAAGACGTGTATTTATGTTCAGTTTTAGTGTCTGGGCAAATTTTTATGATTTGAGTTTGCTGTGTGCGATTGCTGAGATAAGATTTTATTAAATTTAAAACATTACCTCTTATTCCATACTTTTCTAGTTTCCCTATCAAAATATCATGGTCAACGTAATTAAATGCTTTTTTAAATCCATGTACATAGCATGTACAGGTAACTTTTTTTCACGACCAGACATAACAGTCTTGATTAAATTATAAATGGCCATATTTATAGACTTTTTTTTTCTGAAACCTAATTGCTCTTCGATCAAAATATTATATTTGTCCAAATAAGTATAAAGGCTAGCATAAATATATTTTTCAAATCTATAAAAATCAGCTTCAGTTCAACATGAATGACGTCACCCTTATTAATCATCTCAATTTCAAAATGCCTCTTTAATATGATATGTTTTAATGGTTTTCAGAGATCACTGAAGACACCCTGCTATCCCAGGCAGCCATCTTCCTGCAAGGCGGCTTCGACACAACAGGCTCAATGCTCACGTGGATCTACAATGTACTAGCGCACGCGCCTCATGTACAGGTACAATCAGAAATAAAACTTTCATTATTTTAAATGTAAAGTAATATTCGAGCACCTTATATTGGCTGTGGCCACTAATTACAGTAGCCGCAGCAGAATCCACCAATCATTTCGTGCGCCAGACCTGTTACGAAATAATTGCGAGGCGTAATGTAATAATAATCTTGACGATTTAAACGTAAAAGTATTTACTACTACACTAAATACTTTGTGTATCAAAGGAATAACTGATTTGAATATTTTGCGTCTTCTGGTAATTGTCAAGTCTTTTACTAGGTACACAACTTCTTGTCGTCTGATTGTTAAGACTTAAAAATGTGTATAACCTTTAGAACATTAATAAATGTTTACGAAGCGAACAAGCTTTAAAAACGTCCTAATAGCAGCTCGTTACCACCGTTTACTACGAAAGTCAAGAAACTAAAGTTGAATTATCTTTATCAACGCATGATGCAATAATATATAGTTACTGCGCCTGGATCATGAATCAACGCTGATTTGAATTTGAAAGTCATGTCGTTTACGTCAGCGGAACGTCGACTTAGCGGTAACGAAATACTCCGTTTAAAATTCTCGAAAATGGTACTAAAACATGTTTTATTATTATCAACTTAAAATTGTGCTTTTTATAGTAACTTTCTAATGGTGTAAGAAATTAATTTAGCATTTAATTAGTTATTTAACCTGTAGAGATATTGGGTCCGGGAGGGATATAGCATACCGTATCATCACAGCGCTTGGTCGATGCGACGCGTGATCAATGCTAGCACCTATTTGGCTCTACGGATAATCCAATCCACTGTAATCCAATGAGGCAGTGCTGTTAATATACTGGGGTCGCTCCCTACTGGCACGGTCATTTTATATAGATAACATTACCGTACTACTGGTCTCTACCAGGACAATAATTTTGTTTTCGTTGTATTGATTGTAGTATTGTATATAGTTTGTAGTGTATATCTAAATATAAAGTCATACCTATATACATTTCAATCATTTTTTTTAGTCTGGTAGGTTAGACTTTGACCACTATCTCACCTAATGTAAGTGATGACGTCGAAATGATGTAAGTCGAAGGTGTTGTTCAGGCTAACCTAGAATTACTGGCTCTATATTTAATGAAAACTATACGTCGTATAGGATTATTTTCTCAGTCAATAGTGAAATTTGTGTTTACTTAACTCACATATTAGCTTGTATCCTTTTATCGTGCCTGTACTTTAAACAGATACAATCTTTTCAACAAATTGATATTGCGTAATATCCTACGAAAACATTATTTAATACCTAATCTAACCGATACCTACTGAATTTTCGGGTCATATATAATATTTTGTCACAGGACCGGTTGTATCAAGAGCTGGTGGAAGCCAAGCAGAACTTTGGGAAGGAGCTGGACTCCAGTAAACTCGCTGAGCTGCCTTACCTTAACGCAGTTATCAATTGTTCGTGTGATGTTGCGTTAGCCATAGGTCGTATATTAATTGAACAAGTTATTCTATTATATTCAAGTATCATACTGCGTACCCTACAACTATATACCTGTGGCTTACCACAAGGGACTTTTCTAGTTCCCTTACTATTTATGATTCAGGTAGGTACATCAATTACTGTCTTGTCGAGGCGTGAATCTTATTATTACATATCTATATTTCTTTACTCCTGTACATTGTAAGAACCTTTGAAATATGCAAAGGATTAAGTTATGGCGTAGCTCTACTTTTGGTCAACCGAGAAGGACCGTGCTAGAATAGGGCATGAGACAAAACCACTAACTGTCACCATGGATTATTATATCACTATCCAAATAAAAAAAGGGCATTAAGCCATGTTGTTCTTTAAACAGAATACAACACACTTCAATTTTGTTAAACTTTTAAACTGACATAGAAAAAGGAGGTGACTCCAAGTGCGCCTGTATACCTATGTTATTTTTATATATACTTATATACGTTTTCCCCAATCGCGGACTGATTTTGAAAATTCTTTAATTTCGTTGGGTAATGTACCTATACCTCTAATTTGGTTGTAAGGTTGGACCACATAAATTTCATCATCTTGATGATCAAGTACTTTTTAGTTTACAAAATTACACTGAAAGGAAAAAAAATACTACGAGCGGGATTCGATCCCGCGACCATCCATCCCTATAGCCGGGACATGCTCTTCCAACTGAGCTGTCGTAGCGAGAGAGAGACTCAAATTTAACCCTTCAACCGTGTAACCGCCTTAGTGTGACCGCAGGGACATCTGCCTCTGTTAATTACTTACATAATATTACTGACATGCACATATCTGTATGGCAGCACTTGCTGATTGTGGCCTCTATAGTGGACGAACGACAATCAATATAAGCAATGTAAGCAATATGCATCACTCAAGAGAGTAAAAAAAAATAGAACCGGCTTGTTACTTTTTCATATTATATTTCTTGATGGATTGGAAGATTCTATATTCTTAAATTTAATTTAAAGTAAAACTTTGTTCGGCAGGTGACGTCTTGCAGTCTAAGACCCGGCAACAAATTAGTGCAAATACAAGTTGCTAAAAACCAATTTTTATGTATATTTATGATTAGAAGAATATATATGTACCATGCTACCTATCAAAATGCTGCCGCTAGTATTTTGAATAAAATTATTGTTAATTGATTTTTGGGGATTAAATTTCGTTCACTTGCTTTTTAAATGAAAAATCGTCTATATCACGGCAATATAATTATATACTCGAAAAAATTCTGAAAAATCACGGTTGCCGTTGTGCACCTGGCCGCACCTCTTCGTAGCCAGTGTAAACAGGTATGATTTCGTACGTTTATACATTCATAACGTACATTTATGGTTTATATATCAAATTAAAGCTCATATTATATATAGTTGCCTTATTAAATCCGGCAGCAAATAGGGTTGATGCCTGTTGAAAATGGTAAATATTTAAAGTAGAGTGAAAGAGAGTTAGCGTGTATCATCATTTGTCAGACAAGGATAGCGATGGCCAGCTGTGCGTTTTTATTCTAACATATTTGTATGTTGTACCACGCACGCTGTTTTGGAGTTCGTTTTACACAACGTTTTATATAGGTATTTATATTGTTCAGTGTTCACACTAAATCCCCATAACTGCCTGGAGTATCCGATAGATGGTAAAAGTATCGCCTTATCATCGGACCAAAAACCTGTTAATATTATGTGTTAATATTGTTAATTGCTGCCTGTCTTTTTATGGCTATAGTTAAAGTTCTCTGCTAAAGATTATTCCGTTTTGTCTACATAGACTCTACGCAAATTCTCGCCAATGGGGTGGTTAGACCGCATCGCGTCCAAGGACTATCAGATCGACGACAAGCCGTATCGGTTCGATCCGGACCGGTTCCTGTCGGAAAACGAGAAAAACATGCAGCCCTATACGTACATGCCGTTCGGGGAGGGTCCCAGGAACTGTATCGGTAAGTTACCGTAAAGGCGATATTGTTGTGTCATAACATCAGGTGGTGCTCGTACTTATTTAGTCAAAAAAGAAAAGTTTTTTTTCTTTTTCAAAACTAAAAGAAATTTTCTCAAAATGTTTGTTAGGACTAGCAGAAGGCAACCCTAAGAGGTTGTAAGTATTTGTCCAATAACCCTGTATAATAAAAATATAGTATAAGCGGGGTAAAGACATTCCAGTAGCAAGATTAAGCAGACTGAAATACAACCACAGTCCACAACGAAGATTGACTCACGAAAGGGTCAGGTTTGATGGCGAACAGTGAGCACTTACAAATACACTTTAATAAAAGGCAATGCCATTTCTCGGTCCTTTTATTTTCACACTTTTGTATACCCATAAAAGTGGAAAGGAAATTGCTTAAGTATACTTTTGCAGCAAAAGTGAACGTTATTACCGTCACTTTGCTGCACTTTTTTTATAATTAACATAATGTCCGAACTTATAACATCAACACATAAAATGAAATTCAGTTTACAACTAAGCTGATCCAAACATTCTTAAACTCAATATTTTATTGGTACTACATGGTATAACTTCGATAAGGGCATATTCTTCAGTGTTTATTTATTATAGATACTGTAATAGTAAGCTAACAGTTTAGAAACCAAAACGCTAACTATCTTAAATATCTACTTACTTAAAAATAAATTTAAATTTATAATTATATTTATTTATTTGTTTAAATACATGGCAAACCAACTGCTAAACATAGTAGTAATAGTAACTAAAATAGATACATAAAGCCAATTACAGGTTTTCACGGATAGAATTATAATAAAATATATAAATGGTGTGAACGCTCAAAAGATGATACATAAAGATGAAAAATGATACAGATTACATAATCAAGTTTAAACAATTATATAAGTGCCTGCCACAATAAATTTAGATATAAATATACAAGCCAAAGTGTCTTAGGATATATTATTATACAATTATGATACATATATGCAAATCTGCTGTTTTCTACTACATAACGAAAAAACTAGCACTCAAGGTGCGTCTTGCCGTGGGAACACTACGCAAATATGGGTCAATATTATTCAATTTTGTGAGTCTGTTAAAAGTTCTACTCGCTCGCACTAAATACGTATTCTGCCTATAATTATATATATAAGATCTTACCCCTTCATATATCCATACCATTATCATGGGTGATTTCAACACCTGTCTTCTCAATATTGATTGTCGTACTTCTTCACTAGAAGCTGTCATTAATTCCTGCAACATGCTTATTCTACCTCTAAATGCTACTCATCACTCCCCTTACTACTCTCCTTCACTTCTCGACTTGATTATAGTATCATCCACCCAGCATGTTGCTAAGCACGGTGAATGTTCCGCCGATGCCTTCTCGTATCATGATCTGATATTCCTATCTTACAAAATTCGTCCTCCTAAAGCAAAACCTAAAATCATACTTCAGCGCAATTTTAGTGGCATGGGCCAGGTAGTATTTCTTAATGATGCCCATGTAGTCGACTGGTCTCCGGTATATGATGCAGTGACTGTGAATGACCAAGTTGCTATATTCAAATCCTTATTAACACAGTTGTATGATAAGCATGCCCCTCTTCGAGCTATAAAATTAAAGCACCTTCCAGCTCCTTGGCTAACCAATGATATAAAAGTGTTAATGCATAAAAAAGTTGTCACTAAAAGTAAATACAAGCGTAGACCATGTGATGAAAATAAAGCTGTGTATGTTAAATCTCGCAATCGCTGCAATATGGTGTGTAGGGATGCTTTACGCCACCATGTTCACAAATCTGTCGCTAATGAGGACCCTGCCAAAGTATGGAAATTTCTTAGGTCATTGGGAATAGGTAAATCACGACAAGAATCTATTCCAAATGATGTAAATATCAATTCTCTAAACCAACATTTCTCTTCGTTGTCTGATATTAACATCTCAGATAAAAACAATACCTTACGTTACCTTTCAACTTTACCGACTCCCGACCATTCGCCATTTATTTTTAATCCACTGTCCGCTTGCGATGTTAAGAAGAGCGTAATTTCAATCACTTCTAATGCTGTTGGTGTTGACGGCATAAGTCGTAACATGGTTATGCCCATACTAGATGTAATACTTCCTGTTCTCTGTCACATTTTTAATAACTCTGTCTCTGAATCTCTATTACTTCCCTATAAAGATACATACATATCATAATATTATCCCATACAAAGCCTAGACATTGACAAAATTGTAGTGCAAAATTAATTGGACAAATAAAACTTTTTAACTTGATCCTTGAACATTCTGAGAGTCGGTGCTTGTCTGATAGATACAGGAAGAGAATTCCACAAGCGACCAGCCTGAATGGTGAAAGATTTGCTATAGAACGAACTAGTATGAAGATGGATTTCAAATGTAAGATTTTCTGATGACCTTAAAGTGAATGAAGAACAGTGAAGGAAATCAAAACATTCCTTGAGATAGCGCGGGGATGTAGGATTAAACAATATATTGTAAAGGAGACTAAGAATATGAGCATTCCGGCGAAAACGTATTGTTAGCCAATTGAGCTTAGAATGAAACTGAGAGACGTGATCATATTTGCGTAAACCAAATATGAATCTAATACAAACATTTTGAAGACGCTCAAGTTTATCTAGCTGTTCCTCCGTGAGATCGAGATAGCAGGCATCAGCGTAGTCAAGAATTGGAAGTAATAGAGATTGAACTAATGCAATTTTAGTGGCTGTTGGAAGAAAGTTGCGCAACCTTTTTAAGGATCCTGCTGCGGCAAATAGCTTGCGACTGGTAATTTGTAACTGTTGATCCCACCTCATATAGCGATCCATTGTTATTCCAAGATTCTTTACAGAGCTACTAAAGGGAATAGCAATACCACCAAAGAAAACTTGAGGAAGTAATACCCAGTCTATTGTAGACAGCAATCTTGAGCTACCAATTACTATTGTTTGTGTCTTAATGGGATTTACTTGTAACCCAAAAGAATTGCTCCATTTAGCTATACGATCAAGATCAGCATTAACAGTCTGAATTGCTTCAGATAGTTTATTCACTGGTGCCTTAGAATAAATCTGTAGATCGTCTGCATATAGGTGGTAGGAAGAAGTGAGGTTGTGAGAAATGGAATTAATAAACAAAGCAAACAATATAGGAGATAAGACGCCACCTTGCGGGACGCCTGAGAGTTTTTATCTTCAAGGTGAACACGCTGCCTGCGCCCGTACAGTTAACTGTGAAACCAAGAAGAATGTCAAAATTAACAGTGTTAAAGGCGTTGCTAAAATCTAATAGAGTTAATACGGTAAGTTGGCCGTTGTCCATTCCAAGACGGATATCATCAGTAATTTTGATGAGAGTAGTTACAGTGCTATGCCCAGGTCTAAAGCCAGATTGAAAAGGGTTTAAGAGATTGTGACTAGATAAGAATTTGCTAATTTGGTTGTAGATAAGACGCTCGAAAACTTTTGACAGGAATGGAAGGATAGAAATGGGTCGATAATCTGAATAAGATTTAGGGTTAGATTTTTTAGCCAAGGGAATAATTTGAGCGTCTTTCCAAATTGAGGGAAATACTCCATCAGAGACAGAGTTATTAAAAATTTGACAGAGAACAGGAAGTATAACATCTAAGATGGGCATAACCATGTTACGACTTATGCCATCAACACCAACAGCATTGGAAGTGATTGAAATTACGCTCTTATTAACATCACAAGCGTATAGTTGATTAAAAATAAATGGAGTATGATCGGGAGTCGGTAAAGTTGAAAGATAACGTAAGGTATTGTTTTTATCTGAGATGTTAATATCAGATGACGAAGAGAAACGTTGGTTGAGAGAATTGATATTTAAATCATTAGGAATAGACTCTTGTCGTGATTTACCTATGCCCAATGACCTGAGAAATTTCCAAACTTTGGCAGGGTCCTCGTTAGCGACAGACTTGTGAACATGGTGGCGTAAAGCATCCCTACACACCATATTGCAGCGATTGCGAGATTTAACATACACAGCTTTATTTTCATCACTTGGTTGACGCTTGTATTTACTTTTAGTGACTGCTTTTTTATGCATTAACACTTTTATGTCATTGGTTAGCCAAGGAGCTGGAAGGTGTTTTAATTTTATAGCTCGCAGAGGGGCATGCTTATCATACAACTGTGTTAATAAGGAGTCGAAAATAGCAACTTGGTCATTCACAGTCGCTGCATTATATACCGGAGACCAGTCGACTACTTGGGCATCATTAAGAAATGCAACCCGGTCCATGCCACTAAAATTGCGCTGAAGTATGACTTTAGGTTTTGCTTTAGGAGGACGAATTTTATAAGATAGGAATATCAGCTCATGATATGAGAAGGCATCGGCGGAACATTGACCGTGCTTCGCAACATGCAGGGTGGATGATACTATAATCAAGTCAAGAAGTGAAGGAGTGTAATTTGGGGAGTGATGAGTAGCATTTAGAGGCAGAATATGCATGTTGCAGGAATTAACGACAGCTTCAAGTGAGGAAGTACGACAATCCCGTTTGAGACGACAGGTATTGAAATCACCCATGTTAATGGTATGGATATATGAAGGAGTAAGATCTTCTAGGATTTGTTCAAAAGATGAAAAGTAATTATTACAAGAAGAACTGCTATAATAGGCTCCGAGTAAGATTTTATTATGTGAAAGAAGGACTTCCACAAAAAGATGCTCACCGGCATTTGATGTAGGCGGCTGGGATGAGGTACTGACTACTGAGAAAGGAATATGTGATCTAAGGTAAATAGCCACCCCACCCCCACGGCTGTCAGTACGATCATTTCGGATAAGGTTAAAGCCGGGCAAGGAGTACGATATACAAATATATACGATATGTATATATTTGAAAATATTATGTATGTTCGGAAAAATTTGAGTAAATTTAAATTAAACAGTGACAACCACGATTACAACACTAGGAACAAATATAAATTAACGGTACCGTGTTTTAGATTAGCAAAGACAAATAAAAGGTCCTTTTTAGGTAATTGTGTGCGGTTTTATAATAAAATTCCCGAACATATTACAATGCTCACAGAAGGAAAATTCAAATTACACGTGAAAAACATTTTGATTAAGAAATCCTACAACACAGTTTTTGATTACTTAAACGACAAAAATGCTTGGAAAATTCCACCTCTGCCATGCCATCACCTGTCTCCTACGTAATTTAAACAAATATTGTAATAATTGTATTATATTGTTTATAACAAATTGTAAACAGACGTTTAAAAGAATGGCCCCGAGTTTCTTGCCCGTTCTTCTCGCAGTGGCTCTATAATTTTTTTTGCTGAACGTGGCAGTACAATGTAGAATATTTCAATATTAAAGTTTGTAATTGACCTTCATAAGAGCGTCGTAGACGCCTAAATTGAATAAATGATTTTGAATTTGAATTTGAATTTGAAAGGGTAAGCACGGCTTGAACCATGTTTCGGAGACTATTATGGCGTGAATATTTTTGTGATCTAGAGATGCCTGCATATCGGGATAATGTGCCGGAATACTCTGCGCGTTGATATGAATCACGTTAAAATTTTTCGGTACATCAGAAAACTGTGCGTCGAGAGTATCGTTGAGCGTTGGGATGCTTTCGAAACTCTGGTCACTGAGGGAACTGTTAGAAGACAATGACAAATACTCTTCACTATCAGTATTATCTGCATTGTTAAATAACATAGTTTGTAATATGAGATATAAATATTATATAATAAAATAATAAATACTATTTATACTTATAAATAATAATGTAAATATATATTTACATCCTAGAAGCTTTTTGGCGTCATGCACGTGGTGCATTATTACGACGTACTCCAGTTCCCATTGCTTTTTTTAACATGTCTTAATGAATATTGCTTAGCTCTTCGATTGCCAGCTCCGTGAGAAACGTCATTTTCCGATAATTTTATTTTTCGCGATATTCTTCTTGCGTTCGTGCCGCAACATTTTTGAACCCCGAACCATGGTCATAAATTATAGGCGTCCTGGATATATTGATCGTGATTTACCTATGGCATCGACTATTTAGCGTCCTCATAGGATGAACGACATTTGTGAGTGCGACGTTGCCATCTTTATGTTTACTTTCTCTTTCTTTGACAATCGCTTGTATGTACATTTATAACAATTTGGTCAAATCTATATATATACGGATACCCGATATTTTATAATAAGATAAAGAAAATATAGCTCCTGTTTCTGAGATTTTTGCACAATAAATCGCATGTAGTAGCAAGAATAACACTTACGGGAACGATTGTTATTCACTGCCAATTACCTAATCATCAAGATAGAATAAAACTTTACATATAGTCTAAGCAGCAATATAGGTTTGAGAAAGTACCTACCTAACACAAAGTATTAAAGAGTTAAAAGCTCTATCTACGATATAATTATCATTTATCATATAGGCCTGCCTAGGTACGCAACTGTCAGCGATGTCAAATCGACATTGCGCATTGCATTGCATACCTATCTACCAACATAGCTATAAGATCACAACAAATAATAAAGTTAGTACTATGTATCTACCTACGTAAATTCATAGAATAAGTGTAGGTATATATTTGTAGTAGGTATAAGGTAGTACAAAAGTTTATATGGTAAACTTAGCGATGATTGTAGGCACTTACCTAATCAAAATTAACTTATGATTAGTTTTTGAATTTTATTGAAAATAATTTAAATCAGTTACCTACCTACCCAGTCCGAATTTTTTGGGCCTTTTTTTCATATATGTTCTACCAGAATTGGTAGATCCACGATGACATCGTGATTACCGCTTAGATACAGATTTTGAAACCCTTCCACCATACGATGAAGTTCATGCACGCGGCGGGATTTGAACCATAGACCTGCTGCGCGGCAGTCCATAGCTATGAGCCATCACTGTTTCCCGTTAAGTGTTAAGTGACAGAATTTCTACTTCAGGGTGGTAGCTAGCCAAGCGAGCATTCGCATAATGCCCTTCTACCCAGTGGTAAAGTTCAAGCCCGCGGCGGGATTCGAACCATAGACCTGCTGCCCGGCAGTCCATAGCTAATGCCACTGAGCCGTCACTGTTTTACAAAATATGTTGTAGTAAATGCAGTAAGTTACAAATTATGTAATAAATAATTATTGTAAATATTAAGTAAAATTATTTGTTCGTAGTAGTTTGTTCTTTTCATATTGATGCCATAAACATACCTATATGTTTCAGAGATAAAACACAATTTTATAAGAAATGTAATCAATGACAATCATGTCACTTGCAATATTGAAACAGTATCTACCTACTAATGTTATTATAAAACGAAAGATGACTAAAAACAAAGAACAACAGAAGGATCGCCCTAAATAGGTAGGTATGTAATATATTACATATTTATTTAGGGCGATCATATATTGTAATCTATTCATCATATTATCTCACACGAGCAACGTACCTAACGTATATATAGGTACTACAGGTAACAGGTACCTACTCTCCGCGAAAATTTATTGCTCTGTGAATTTAAAAAATTATTTTATCTGAAGAACCTACACACATCGTGACGTAGCTTGAGACACTATCTCCGTCCGTCGTCAAACATAGTAATTCGTTCGGCATGGTTCGGCTTTCATTGATATATCGCAAACAAAAATATTTTAAATAGGTAGGTATGTGTCGAAAGTTTGTGGGTATGTGTGTTACTTCTTCACGCCAAAACGGCAGGATGGATTTGGATGAAATTTGGTATGGAGATAGCTTATACCCTGGATTAACATAAAGACTACTGTTCATCATCACCATCATCACCCTTTTTCATCAGCGCGCGGGTAAAACTGCGGGGCGCAGGTAGTTGGTAGGTACAAATAAATCATGCAGGACAAGATGTTGTACAGAAGTACAGAATGGACCTGTGACACTTCACCACAAACGGCACATATGATTAAACTGTGGCTAGTTTGTTGCAGAATCAATATAGAAAGTGTGATAATTTGACTATTTAGTGTAATAGGTGGGTTTTTTGTGGTAGGTAGTTTGTGTGTAGGTAAAGTAAAGAATAAGTTAGTTTGCATAGTGTACCTATATGCAATATTTATATTTCAGGGTAACCCATATTAGGTAAATAAATAAAAACAAAAAACATGTAGATGTATCACTTTTATTCCGTGTTTTAGAGAGAGAGAGTAGACTTATAATACGCTAAGACGCAAGAGCTAGAAATAAGAAGACAAACGTTGATTAATTTTGTCAACAACACCAACAACACAACTTTTATTATGTAGGTACAACTATGGCACTTCGTGCTAGACACACAACTTAGCTAAGCACTTAGAACGCTAATACGCAAGAGCTAGAAATAAGAAAACAAGCGTTGATTAATTTTATCAACAAAAAATTAACAACACAACGTTTATTATATAAGGTTGACATTAATTCATCAACAATACTGCGGGGGATGGTGTAGAATCGATAACGGCATGTGTTCCACTCATGTTTAATTTTCACATACAAAAAAATCAGTATAACTATTTTCTAAGCGCGGCGCGTTGCCTTTTAGTATGATATCGAGAACCGCGGTTTACTCCATTCTCACATGTACGAACGCTACCCGATGTCAATTAGACGCTATCATTATGGCAAAACAGCTGTTTTGCCCTAGTGATAGACGAAGCTGTTTCACGTACCTATTCTGACGAACGCAAAGGCCTTACCGGCCAATCTAGCTAGACTGTCGAATGCTTTGCATAATCGCCAATCGATTAAACTCATCTAAATGATAAAAAAAATTTACTTACCTACATTCTTTTTAATTTCAAGTTTACGTAGGTACGTACTGTATTGTGTTGCAGCTACTTAGGTATGCCATATTGTGATAAACCGCTACCGCGTCGCGCGTTCTTTTGTCGCAAGCCGCCAAAGACCGACTAGGCAGAATAGGTACACAAAACAGCTGTCTATTGTGCCTAGTATAGCAGTTCATTGACTTCGCGTAGGAATCATGCGTGTTTTTTTTCTTTTTTTTTTTTTTTTTATTTATTGCTGATAGGTAAGCCTTTGACCACAATCTCACGTGATGGTAAGTGATGATGTGGTCGAAGGTGTTAACAGGCTTAACCTAGAATGACTGGCTCTCAAGGACAGCTGCCGGAACACACCGTTAGGCGCTTGGCGACAGATTTTCAACTTGAGGGTGGTCGCTAGCCAGGCGGGCATTCGCAAAAATGTCCTTCCACCATGCGGTGAAGCTCAAGCTCGCGGCGGGATTCGAACCATGGACCTGCTGCGCGGCAGTCCATAGGCAAAGCCACTGAGCTATCACTGCTTCAAAAGTGTTGTGTGAATAGAGTAGATACACCGTGTTCGTAGACCGCGGTTGTCTTTGCTAGTATTCCCAAAGCCAACGTGCCATAGCTTAAGCAATAGTACAGACTTTTTGTGTATGTGAATATTAAAAAAGAGTGGAACACATTCCGTTATCAATTCTACACCATCCCCCGCAGTATTGTTGATAAATTAATATCCACATTATATAGGTACAACTTTGGCACTTCGTGCTAGATACACAACTTAGGTAAGTACTTAGATACTGTAATTCTAAAACATCTTAGATTTAGAGTAAGGTTGAGACAATTAACGCCCTATTGTTAAAAGTTTATGCCTTTAACAATTTGTCAACTTCGCCGTATATTGTTAACAAAAGTTATTTTCACAACAGATTATCAACTACTATAACTAATCAATGTCACAAATATTAATAAAATCACCTTAAATGTCAGCACATAGTGCTGGACGTGAAAATTACTTTAAGAACTAGTAAAGCAGAATTTTCAGACTTAAATTGTTATAATTACGATCACAACAATTACAAATTGGTAATAAAATTACATGTTAATATTTTTATTAAAATTCTCTTGACTATCCCACTATAGTCTGTTTTTTTTTAACAAACGAGTACTGAGTATGTCTCTCGCACATTTCTGATATTGACAGAGTGAGATGGGTAATTGCCGTCATTGGTCAATGTCTTTGTTCTTGTTTTGAAATTGTCAAAGCCCGATCATATTGAATACTTCTAAAATTTACCGTAGAAAAAATTACGTTATTATTTTACGATTTAAATTTGCATGCTGAGTATATTCGTAACGAAATTTTCTGTTCGCGTTCATGATATAAAACAATATTGTCATAGTATATATATTATGCAATTCAACATATAAATCAAATAATTCTACTACAATTCTTGTAATCTTAAAAATTTTCGTCATCCTTCTGATGAACTTTCTGCAGATACGTCAATAATAAATTGTTCAACATATTTTGTACATGATTGTCGGTTCCGTACATTTTTGTTTCTATCTTAGTTATTACATGATTGAGACAAGAGCACCATTTTTATCTATTCTCTTTATCTACTCCTTGTAACAAAAGAGTTCAGACTTCATATATTTTAAAACTTTTGTCATATCCTGCCATAGAGCACTTCACTTGAAACCAAACGAGTGCAATTGGGTTGAGCTCACAGTGATACGTCGGCAAACGTATGACGAGACGATTTGTTTACTTAGCAACAACATTTTTTCCGAAACGATCTTTGTTTTGCTTACCCTAATTCAAAAGTTGCCACTTTAATATTGATTCGTTACAAGCAATATTTTTCGAATTGCATATACCTACATGTAACTACAGAGTTCGTGTGGAACGAATTTTATGTTGATTACGCGGGCCAATAGCAACGCAGTAAAATTTTCGGTACTCGTTTGCTAAAAAAATAGACTATAGATTTGAATTAGACATCCGTATATAGCAATTGAGCGTCCGTATAAAGCTATTGGTAACAAGCATATAATATGTACATGTTTGTCTAGTCTATTTTTTTTATAAATTTAAGAAGAATATTGCTTAATTAGGTACGTAATAACTTCATTTGTGGGCTTAATATAAATATAGGTATGATAAAATCGGAATTGTATCGTACCATGGCCTGAACCAATATTATATATGGACGTCCAATATTATATATGGACGTCCAATATTATATAAAGACGTCCAATATTATATATATGGACGTCCAATATTATATATGGACGTCTAATATTATATATGGAAGTCCAATATTATATATGGACGTCCAATATTATATACGGACGCCTAATAGCTGTATACGGACGTCCAATAACCTGGCTACTTTTATTATAAAAATATGGCACTATGTGAGGCAGTACTGTTTGGCTACAAGTTACTGTATGGTGGAAATTTTGTTGCCAATTGTGTTGCACCATATTGGATTATTCCCATTTGTCCCCACAGATTTCCCCGGGACAAATGGGAATTATTGGCAGTAGGAAGAAATATGTTTAATCAACTTCTCTTGACGATCCCACTAGATTTGAATTAGACTTCCGTATATAGCAATTGAGCGTCCACATATAGCTATTGGTCGTCCGTATAAAGCTAATGGATGTCCGATTTCTCCTATATATAAAGAATTTACTAAACATATTTAGCAGCATTTCTGTCGCCAAGCACCTAACGGTGTGTTCCGACGGCTGTCCTTGAGAGCCAGTAACTCTAAGTTAGTCTGATCAACATCCTCGACCACATCATCACTTACCATCAGGTGAGATAGTGGTCAAAGGCTTAATAGCAAAAACCTATCAGGCTTAAAAAAATAAATTTAAGCCTGAACCACCGTTTTTCATTCGCGTCTGGTGTTGCGGATGTTTGTAGGCGACGGCAATCACTTACCATCAGGTGAGCCGCCTGGTAGTTTGCCCTACTATCCCACAAAAAACTACCTTTAGTGGCCTCTTATGACACCCACAGGTAGCAATCGGGGGGTGACATTCTAGCTTGGCACCCCACGGGGCACAAAACGTATTAATATTATTTATGTATTATTTTTCTACTAACAGCTAAACATTGCTATTTCTAAAAATATCAACACATAAAGATTCATAAAGATTTCTACCAAACAAAATAATACATGAATAAAATAACTTTCTTTTATAAGGGTAGCTACTGACTTTAAGCTATTGCAAGTCTAGGCAGCGGAGTAAAAAGGTCTTTCGGATTCCACACTGGTGGGTGGTATCGTCATTACATATTTAAGTCTAGTCTAAATGTAAATATGTTGATTAAATTTCAAAATTGAGGAATTTATAAGTCGTAAATTTTGTAACTAAAATATCGAAAAATCGATATTAGATTATATATTAGATATTATATTAGGAAGAAATATTGTTAATTAACTTCTCTTGACTATCCCACTAAATTTGAATTGGACATCCGTATATAGCAATTGAGCTTCCGTATATAGCTATTGGTCGTCCGTATAAAGCTATTGGGTGTCCGATTTCTCCTTTATTTAAAGAACTAGCTTTCCGGGCGCGGCTCCGCCCGCGCGTATGTCGGTTATCGCGCGAAAACATTAACCTCTTTTTGTGCAGTCGGATAAAAACTATCCTATGTTTTTTCCCGGGTCTCAAACTATCTCCATACCAAATTTCATTCAAATCGGTCCAGTAGTTTTGGCGTGAAAGCGTAACAGACAGACAGACAGACAGACAGACAGAGTTACTTTCGCATTTATAATATTAGTACTGATTTACTAAACATATTTTGCAGCTTTATCATCGTGTTTTAATTTACACTACATATAGGCACGACTCGGGAAGCGAGTCATGGGTACATGAACAAATTACTCTCGTACTAGGGAGCTGGGTGGCGGGCCCTCAAATTGTTAGAACGTATGTATTTAATGTACAGTTTATTTATACATATTATATATATATATATATATATATATATATGAGCATTTTGTGAATTCTCGAAGTGGCAAGGGTCACTAAAAAGGGGAAGGTTTTTTACCAAAAAATGGAACCGACTTCAACACTCCAAACAGTGAAATAATTGGTTGAAGTCGGTGCCATGCCAGTTTGAATGAACCAATTGTCATATTATTGTGCGCATGGTACCGACGTCGACAAGTTATTTTACACTTTTGAGTGTTGAAGTCAGTTAATTTTTTTGTAAAAATCCTTCCCCCGTTTTAGTGATTCTTGCCACTTACGGGAACTATTGTTATTCACTGCCAACTACCTAATCATCAAGATAGAATAACACTTTACATATAGTCTTAGCAGTAATATAGCTACCTTCGATAAAGTAAACCTACCACAAAGTAGTAAAGGGTTAGAAGCTCTATCTACGATATAATTATCATTTATCATATAGCCCTGCCTAGGTACGCAACTGTCAACGATGTCAAATCGACATTCGCGGGCGCGCATTGCATTGCATACCTATCTACCTACATAGCTATAAGATCACAACAAATAATTAAGTTAGTACTATGTATCTACCTACGTAAATTCATAGAATAAGTATAGGTATATATTTGTAGTAGGTAGGTATGAGGTAGTACGAAATTTTATCTGGTAAACTTAGCAATGATTGTAGGCACTTACCTAATCAAAAATAACCTATGATTAGTTATTGATTTTTATTGGAAATAATTTAATTTTAAGTTTATTACTATAAATAAAAATCTTTGTAATCACACTAATAAAAAATAGGTAGGTATGTGTCGAAAGTCTGTGAGTATGTGTGTTACTTCTTCACACCTAAACGGCTGGATGGATTTGGATGAAATTTGGTATGGAGATAGCTTTTACCCTGGATTAACATATAGACTACTGTTCATCATCACCATCATCACCGTTTTTCATCAGCGCGCGGGTAAAACTGGCTATATGAAATAATTATATTTCAATAGTTTTTATATCATGCTCATTCATACGAAAACGTGGCTAGGTGATAATGTAATTGCTATCATTAACTTATACATAGTTATTATTATATTACTTATACTATATAGGGATAAGTGAACTTAAGTTTACATCTGTCACAACCGGTATATTCAAGTGGAAACCTTGGTAGGGATAGGTGTACAAGCCGAGTATATTGTAGAGATTTCATATTTCAGTAAGGTAAAACCAATATCTTGGAGTGACGAGCAGGGATTTTACGGTAGAGGTATTTACAGATACGTAATCTATTATATTATTATTATTTATTATTATTATAATAACAATATTGAGGTGAATTCACATTTCATGTTCTCCTATTGGATGTTGAAATGATGTGAGTGGAGTGTTGTTCCACATAGGGTCATAGGGTGCATGACATGGCTTCTTATAACCTTCATGCCCAGTTCACGCTAAAAGTTGCGGGTATAGGTTGCTACCTACGAAATGATTTCAAAAGATAGCTCGCTATTTAGAACCTGGGCAAAGTTGTTATTTTTATGCTACCAAGTAAGTAAGTACCTACTTAGTAATTAACGTTCACGACGAATTAATACCTACGATTCAGTCTAATAGCAATAGAAAAATTAGCTACAAAAATTACTTATTCAGTCTTGATGATGTATAATATTTTTTTGGAAAACAATAATTCAACAACAATAAGTTGATTCAATTTTGCTATCACTACTAATGTCTTAGAAATAGCAACCTTTACGACGTTGGTACCTACCTACCTCAAGCAAATATTCTAGAGGTTAGCATCTCAGCTCAGTCCTTGAGAGCCAGTGAATCATTCATTACAAAGAGATATTAATGATCGAAGATTATAAATTACAGGCAAATGAGGCTGACTGTACGTATATTTTTTCGTAACATTTACTGACTTTTTAAAAGTTTAAATGAACTCGGGCTCCTAATGATACGCAACGCGTACACCACCTAAGGCGAATATATTGTTTTGCTTAAATATCGTGTGATAATTGTGATTTATTGTTGGATTGTTGCAAACGAGCTGGCAACGTCGCAGTTGTGGACGCCAAATACGCGGATCCATAGTCAGGAACTCTCCGCGATATGCGGCTTTCAATATACGCACGACAGCAGCGCCACACCTGCGCTAAGATTTCGTCGCGAACTTTTTAATATATTGTTGCAGCTATTTAAGTGATATTTTGGCTTCTATCGATATTTGTCCTATGGCTAGTCAGGACCAATGGGACGTAAGTGCCACTGGCCAACAAAGTGGCGTCCAGTATGCGGACGCCAAAAGCAGGTAGACGTCAGTTTAAATGCACTTTTCTCTTTAGAGGACGTCTAATTGTTTGCGGGATGTATATATATATATATATATATATATATATTATAGATAGATAAAAATATAAAAGAGGTTTTTTATAACTCTCCACCTGCCAGTTGGGTATCAGTTATTCAAAAAATACAAAAACACACAATATACACACGTACAAATTTTCGTTTTTACCCAGGGAAGAAAAAGATAAAAAAAAAAACTAACACATAGACATAAACTAACCACATCAAATATAATATACACATATTATATTTTAAGTTACCATAATGACAATATGAGTGAATTCACATCCTGATCCACATTTATGATATTTATGTCACCAGGTTTGAACGGAATAAACTGTAGTGATAAACTCTATGGTTTGATGTGAAGTTAAAATAATAACGTCAACGTCAAAACAAATTGAAAGTGTCAAATCAAAACTGATACGAGTAGTAGGTAGTAAAATTATTTCAAGATAAGTGAATAATGCATAATGTGGTCTAAGAGACATAAGTAGAGGGTACCACTCGAACAAAACATTTTGTAAACAAAATTGTGTAGTAATTATACACTCGAGAAATAGAAGCAGGCATGTCAACGCTTTTTGGAAGCAGCTCGTCTCGGCTTGGATGTAGCTATCGTCTCCTTGGGAACACCGTGCGCTGTAATCAGCGCTTCCGAACCACCAATCTTTTCGAGCTCTACAAGAGAGCTGATACGATGTCTTATTCCGTCAGCACCCGATATGAACACGAAACCGTCTTTCGTCCAACATTTGCCAATACCATATCTTTGACGAGCCACCATAAATGTATGATGCCGCGACTTCGTTAAAAACTCAGATAGTGTTATACCTGATCCCTTGAAACCCGTTTTTGCGAACCAGATCTTATTTCTCATTTCCGACGTACGTAATTTGAACAGGATCGGTCTGGGTTTGTCTGGAGTGGACGCACGACCCATTCGGTGACAGCGGCTGATGTCCTCGACAGTTACACTCAATTTCGTGTGAGTTGCCACGGCCCTAGCTACCACTGATGAAGTCTCTTCGTCCTTAGATTCCACAAGGCCATGAAGCAGCAAGATCTTACGACGACTACGCATTTCCACCGAATCCTGCTGATGTACAAGCATGCCCACCTGATCCTGAAGGCACTGAATAGCTGTCATAATAAAGGAGCGGAATGCAGCAAACTCTGATGCCAAGTTGCTCACATTGGTTGAAGGAGTTGCAACTTGAAGCTCACCTTCATAAGCATCCATCCGCTGCATAAATAACTGCTGGAGTTGGGCCATTGACTGTTGTACTGCCTCCATGTTGAAACAAATGTGTGTGCAATCAATACCTGTATATCTCACTTTAATTATGTGTATAGTGACTTTGTGATAAGGATAAGGTATTTTGGCAGGTATTTTGTACTAGATCTATTTTGCACTGGCAGGTATTTTGTACTAGATTTTAATTAAACATACAATTTAGACATATAGGAGAAGATTTACTTATTATTTTATAATAAATTAACTCAGACAAAATTTGATTGATGTTTTACACTCTCCTACCCGCGCAGAAAAAAAAAAAATTATAAATACAAATAGTCAGCTATATCCCGTCGCTTAATAAGAGGCAGGAGGTGGTATTTTTCACATAGGTCAAGATAGTTACATGAATTATAAGGTACTTTGAACCGAAAGCATAGGTATTTAATGAAACGTTTCTGAATAGCTTCAATACGATCTATCTATATATGGTAACAAGGATTCCAAATCTGAGATGCGTATTCCAAATGACTTCTTACAAACGTGCAGTATAAATTTTTTATAGTTTTAGCTTTTGTAAAGGATTTAGATAGTCACATAATAAAACCAAGGGATTTAGAGGCTTTGTTTACTATATCATTTATGTGAGTATCAAATAGTAATTTGGGAGTTACTGGCGTGGCGTGCTTGGTTCTCAAGATGGGAGGTGAGAACAGTTGATGCCTTCGACGACTCCCGGCACAAGTGTACTTATTGGGTACAAATAAGGCAAGAGTACCTAGCACAATCGGGTTATTGACCTTATTAAGTAACAATTGGCAGTAATGGATGATTAGCAGCAATATACGGCTGAACTCCAATGTATCCATTCCAATCATTCCTGAGACAAATAGCGAAGGAAAGACGTACGGGTAACATCCGTATATCCGTTTGTAAACAAATCTAGCAAATTTGCCCTGAACTCTTTCTATCAGCAAACTGTGTTTACCTTCACTTGGATCCCAGACTATCGCATCATACTCCAACTAACTGCGAACGAACGCGTTATAGAGCATGATGGCCACACTTATTGCGAGGATGTTCTCATTATAAATCCTAGCATTCTATTTGCCTCTTTACAAATAGAAATAGTGTGCTCTCGGAAATCTAGACGGTTATCTAAATTCAGGCCTAGATCTTGAACATGACTCACCCTACCACCCACATCTAATGCAGATCCTTCTAATGCGTATAGGTGAATAAAAGGTATTGGAGATCTGGAGAAGGATATCACCTTACACTTGGACACGTTAAAGGACATCTTATTCAACCGACTCCATATTACCAACGACCCAACATCTTCTTGATGCTCTATACAGTCATCTAGTTCGATATTGGGCTGAAAGATTTTCATATCGTCAGCGAACATTAAACATTGAGCTGTGCGAAGTACTCTAAGAGTACTAACCTGACTTATTCTTGATCTGGTGAAAAATTCGTCAGATATGTTCTTTTGCAGTTGTACCAAATGCCGCCTATCACTAAGATAATGAGCGAAAAATTTCAAAAGCTTATGTGACGCGCCTAGGGAAGAGAGTTTAACTAAAAGGATGTCATTATCAACCACATGAAAGGCCCGCCTGAAATCGTGAAATACAGCGTCAACTTGACAACCTGCATCCATGTTCTTAATTACAAATCGTGATAAGGTATGTGTTTGTGGAGCGAGAGACCCGGAATCCGTGCTGCGAATTTCCATAACTCGATTCAAGTTGACGATTTAGATGGTGGTTTATAATAGACTCAAATATTTTAGCAAAAAAAGTTATAAGTCATTCCCCATTAATAACTTTAATAGATTATATTAACATATTACGAACCGGCTAGGACCCACGATATATTGACCGGAAAGATTCCGACCAGTTTCGAGCTGTTTTGATGTCCTTCGTCTGGGAGTCGCGATTGTGCAGAGCGACGAGCACGCGCTTCAGTGCGTACCCACCTAACCTAGACGGTTTCTGATAAGTCAATATGGATAAAACTTGCAATAGTTATCAAATTAAAGTTATGAAAATATCATCTAGATTTAGGAATTTAACGTTGATTTACATATATTATGACATGTATAACATACTAAAATTGATGATCCGAACGGTCACTTTGTTTGACTGAACTATGTTGAGCCAGTCACCATATGTACTAAATAATCTATACTTATAATAAAACTGTAACAGGTCCAATTCTGTACATTGCAGATATTTTGAAAATAATTTAGAGAGCACCCTGTAGCTGATACTGATGCCAAAACTGTATTTTTTTTATTTTTGTCTGTCTGTCTGTATCCCGGCCGTGCATCACTCCAAAACTACTAAATGAATTTAAATGAAATTTAACACGATTTGGGTTCATACTACGAAAAAGGACATAGAATACTTTTTATTCTGAAATTCAGCTCGGTTCCCTTGGGAAAGGGGATGAAAGTCAAAATGTACACTTAGTTGTAATTACATTAAGGCGTAGTCCGATTTCAATCATTCTATTTTTTTTGAATACTGGTACTTTAAAATGGTACTTTAAGCACCCCACGGGCAGCCCGGTACCCCACGGGCAGTCCAGCACCCCACGGGCAGCCCAACACCCCACGGGCAGCTCAGTACCCCACGGGCAGCCCGGCACCCTACGGTCAGCCCGGCACACCATGGGCAGCCCGGCACCCTTATTTAGTTTTGGAAGCTTGCTAAGATAAAACTAAAATCTGGAAAATTCGCCACAATCAGTTATTTTAACTATCTATCTTTTGCCGTATACATTTCGGAGACTGCGCAATGGAAATATTTTTGTTCTACCGCCAAAAAAAACCGAAATTTTAAAGAAACGCACAAGTACTTTGCTTCAACATTTATTGTGCGAACTGTGAAGGAACTCTCTGATTATCTATATTTTAACTACTTTCTTCTGGAAAATACAAGCCGGGAGTTTACAAATCCAAAGTAAAAAGCTCCTTTCTGAGCTATACTTTACTAAGTGCTTCACCGCAGACCACAGCGTTGCTTCAATTGTGAACAGTGCTCAAATTTTAATAATTCGTCTGAAGGTACGGCAATCGCGAACGAAGTCGCGGGTACAGCTGGACTGTAATATATTCGAAAATAATCACTAAAATTACATACTGTAGAGTAATAGTAATAGTAGTAAGTAAATGCACAATGTATTTAAGGTACTTAATAGGATAATGATTAATGCTGTATTGCTTAAAATCGATTCGTAAATAAGCCATTATTTCTCGAAAAAGTAAAGGACAAAATTGGTGATTGTGGGTTATCCCTATGAGATAAACATATACCATCGCTGACCTTTTTATAGACCTTTTTAAGGTGTTCAATACTGTGGTACACTGTTTTGATCTATCTCGTAGGATTCAGCCAACGTTTGCAATGTTAGCGCAAAAATGTGTTTATTTACGTTATCATCACATTAGAAACCTCTGAAACTATCAGTGTTTCTCTAGTATATTATGCTTGTATTATACACATAAACCTGTTTATTAAATCACTCTATCTATTAAAAAACCACATCAAAATTTGTTGCGTAGTTTTAAAGATAGAAGCATAGATAGGCAGACAGCGAGAAGCGACTTTGTAAATAGTCTTATGTGTTTTGTTCCAGGCATGCGGTTCGCGTACCTCTCCATGCGGTTCGGAGTATCAGCCATCGTGCTGAACTTCCAAATACAGCCTGTGAAGGACGGCGTCCCGCCCAATGAGTTTCCCGTAGAGAAGAAAGGCATGTTCTTAATATCAGCTGGACTCTGTGTTTCACACCCAGAAAATGAACAATTAGATGTACCTTTAACATTGAAAAGAAACTATGTTACGAGAAGTACTTAAACAAATGCTTAATGTTGTATTGACTTATACACATTGTAGGTACCTACCTAGAAATAATTATGGTATTTTGTGATATGATTTTCGTCTTGTCTGTGTTCATTATTAGAAACCTGTTAGACAACTGCTGGCTGAATTCACTTAGCATTGTAATGAATTCTTCAAATCCTCTAGTATAATGTCAGGTTCATCAGGTCACATCGCTTCACAAACTATTCTATGCGAAAGTTGGTAATGTCTTATGTTTTCGACCGTTATTTTAATTGAGAAACAAAACACAATTTCAAATAATCATTGTGATTGTTGATTAGGTATTTGTTCTATTCGTCGTCATTTGGAACGATCTCCAAGGTCAGGCGTAGCGGACTCCGCACTTTAGGTATAGTAAGGGAACCGGTTCACCGGCCGGCATCTATCCACCGGCCATTCTCGATCCTCTTGCTTTAATATTGCAATGTTAGAATGAAAATATTGTACATACCTACTCTTTGATTGAATCGCCTGATACCCTAAAACATTATTGTATTGGGTTACCATAACGAGCGATTTTTAGAGAATTGTTTAATTTCACGTTGGCAGATGAAAAAAAGTAATGCACGAAAATAAAAAAATAAAAATACTCGCTTCTCGTTCAAAGGTAATTTTTTAACTGTTACCTACACTAAGTAAATATTGATTGTTAGCAGTTTTATCGCTGAAGAAATAAGTTAAACTTAGTCATTCTTTCATAATTACCTACCTATTTTAACAGTATTTTATTTTATATAACGATTTTTTTAGTGGCCGGAAACAGCTGCAAGATATTTTTTAATTATTCTATTTTCGGCCGGGGTGGCCGAGTTTTAGACTTGCATTGCAACCTAACATAGTTTTGTCTCTTTTATTACCGTGGCAGTACACATACGACACTACTCTTCCTATTCAACTACATTCCGTTTTCGGTCACATAATATTTGTATGAAAGAAAAAACGACCGAAAACTGTACTATTGGTATATTATCTTCGTTCATTTTGCGTAATGTACTTTAATTTGTGTTAAAAAGTCTTGTTCTCATACTATACACTTTCATAGTTATAGCTATTAATTTCTAAAATAATTACTTACGAAGTTATTAAACTCTCATATCGTTTTTAAGGAGTATTTGTATATTTTTTTATATAATAACAAAGGTTTTAGTAATGAGCACCTGGGACCCTCACTGAAAGCCCTATTTGACTGGTGTATCAGGGAGGGCAAATTCCCCAAACGGTGGAAGAGGGGCAAGCTTCTCCTGAGGAAGGAGGGCCGTCCCGCGGATGAGCCTCCAATTGTGTTGAGGCGGGCAAACTGTTGGAGCGTATCGTGGCTGCCCACCTCGTTAAGCACCTTGAGACAACAGGACCCAACCTACCACACAACCAATTCGGGTTTCCGAGAGGTCACTCGACCCTGGATGCCATCTCCAGCGCCCGCGACCTCCGAGGAGGCGTGCTCCAGTAGTGGTGTGTTGTTGGTCGTGTCATTAGACATTGCCAACGCCTTCAACACGCTGCCCGTGAGTACAATACACGCTTGACTAAAGTATCACCGAGTTCCCCACTACCTCTGTGGGCTATTCGGGGACTGTCTCTCCAATAGAGAGGTAGTCTTCCCGCCATGTGGAGGAACGAGGTCTCAATTTAATGAATATTAAATTTAATGAATATTAAAATGTGTGTTTAGTAAATACTTACACGAGTAATGCTCCATTATTATGAGAATTATTATCATCATTATTATCAATACGCGCGGCGTTCCGCAGAGCTCAGTTTCCCCTCTTGTTCCTCTTGTGGAACATCGGGTATTTGGGTGCTTTGGGGCGCTAAACTTTGTTTTTTCGTTTTTGGTTTCCTTTGTTACGCCGACGACATGTTGGTTACCGCCCGGAGGGATAATTATGGAGAAGCGGCAATTCTGACCACAGCTGGTGTTGCGACGGTTGTGGTCAGAATGAGAATGCTGGGTCGGGAGGTGGCGCTCCATAAGTGCGAGGCCATAATTATATTTTAATGGCTCCCAAAGGGCGCCGTCTGCAGACACTACCATTGTTGTAGGTGGAACCTGCATTCCGGTCAGGACATCGCTGAAATATCTTGGCGTTGTCCTTAACAGCAAATAAAGGTTTGAGGCGCATGTGTGGCAGCTGTCCCCCAAACTCATGGTTGACAGCTGGTTCTGTGAGTTGCCTCCTTCCAAATACCGGAGGAGGAGAGGGGAGCTGCCATCGCCTCTATGCAGCGGTGGTTTGCTCCATGTCCCTCTACGGCACCCACATAAGGACAGGCTCCGTCCTGCTTGCGGCGCAGAGAGTAATGGCAGTTAGATTGTTACGGAGATACCGCACATTCAGCTCTCGCCACATGGAACAGCCTCCTTGCAGGACCCACACAGAGGGGGGCTGGTGCTCGTCCACTACTCGAAGCGGTCCGGTCCGTACTCGGAGAGTGGGTCCAAACAAGGCATGGAGGCCCTATTTCAGACTGACACAGGTTCTCACCGGACATGGCTGCTTTGGGAGATACATGTGTAATAAAACAGCGCAGGGCACAATAAATTGCATAATTTTTTCTAGCGCCTTAAAGTTGAAGGTGCCACTAAATGGCCGAAAACTGAATATTCTACCCTACAAAGCTATAAGGAAGTACATCGGCGGATACGTCCGCCGGACGGGCTTATTCTACGGTGGGTTAGTTCGGCCTCGAAATGCACATTCGGACGCTACTGCGTGCAGCGTCGTCACCGACCTAGATTTATTATTATTCAGTATATTTTGTTAGCAGGTTCGTTAAAATGGAGTTAAAATCACTCTGCATGCGGCTGCATTAATATTGACAAGGATCCAGACCTCAAGGGGCCAACTCCCACCTTTTACGAAGCCATCATAAAACAGTAGCGCTTTGTTTCATGCTTAAAATAATCATTCGCAGACACAAACTATCACCGACCCACAATCGCGTCAAGCCATATTGGTTTGGTCCTTGGTACTTAAAGAACGAATGAAATATGTATCACGGATGTGCAAGCGAGGTACAAGATGTTTATAATATAGCGTTATCCAGCTCGCACTGTTGCGAACTACGATGTTATGTTATGGAACGGTTTTACCATAGTTTTACGAATTTTTTTTTGTATTTTTCACAAAAACTATCTGTAACTTTTTATAGTATCACCCATCAAATAATTTTGCTGCGTTTATTTTAAAGAATAATAGAAATAAAAACATTGTCCGTAATGTACACATTAATTAAACCCATTTTTGTCGAACAATAATCAAAATCAAGTTTAAATCCGCTGCTAGAAAGTAACTTTTTTAAGATGGATAACCATGACGGATTTGTCATTGGAGCAGTAATACTTCGTATTAAATGTCATGTTAGAGTTCGCGAAAAGAGTGAACTATTTGTTGTGACGTCATCAAAGCGCCGAGCGATTCCTTTACCGCTTGTAAGCCTGCGAGGTATAAAGTTTAGCAGTAAGATCCAGTTATTATTACTATAAGAGGTGAGAGTTGGCCCCCTGGTTATTTTTACTTTTGAAAGATTTCGGAACCTAAGGATATAAAACTCACCATTTAGGAAATGTTGCTATTTGTCAGTTCTGCTACAAGGGTGAGAAATGAATATGATAATATATATAAATACTATAGAAATAGGGTAAACTACCTTAATCTTGACACCCTGCCAATTATTGACACTTCAACAGATAAATTAAAATTATAAGATTCACGTTCAACTCATAGTAAAATTGTTAAAAGTGAACGCATCTGTATTTTTATTATTTGATATGGCAACACAGTTTGAATTCTTTTACAAATATGGCTGAACAAAACTAGTCGATTTACCAAACCGTCTCAGTGTTTTTGAAAAAAGTCGCCATTTTGTTGGTAAATTAGAAAGGTAAGTGCATACAATGTATAATAGTTTTTCGCCTTTAATATTTACATGTATGGTGATGTTTATGTTTTTTATAATTATTGACAAATCAGTGAACATTTCTATAATCTCACTTTTTCACGTATTCAAAAGTAGATAATTTTAAATATGGGTGTCAATAATTGATATATAAATAGATCACACTGTTTATTATTGACATAGTATGTCAATATTTGGATTAATATAATTATTCATTATGATGGGAATTTTAAACAAAAAATATTGGTTTTAACGACAAGGATCATTTTGAGTATAAATGTAAAGACGTCTGGCTTATTTTTTCAATTTTTGACATGGTGTCAATAACTTTAATTTCAATTATTGACAGTATGTCCATGATTGGAAATGAGTATGTCAATAATAATTTGTTTTATTATAATTTATAACGATTTATTTCAATCAATTATTTTACATAATAACTGAAAAAACATTTAATACCTACCTCATATAAAAAAAATACTTATTCTTATTCTGTTATTTACAGTATAGCCAAAGACAAAGCAAATCCTGGTTTAAAGAAAGGCAGAGGTTCTTTCAATAAGATAAAAAAAACGATAAAATCTCCAAAAAAAAGAAAGCAATACTCCAAAATATCAAATTAGCATTAGAAGCAATAAATAAAGGAATGTCCAAGAAATTGGCATTGATTATTTGATATTTTACAGGGATGAGGAGAAATATGTTACCAATTTTTACGCAGCTGTTTTTTTATGTTTCTAAACTACTGATTATTGTAATATTTATTCGTTGATACTCATATAGTAATTAAGAAGAGAAAATGTTACCTATGTTTGATGCAACTGTTGTGATTTCTAAGCTAGGTATTGATTATTGTAATGTTGATAAGTGTTAACTAATCAACATTACAATAATCTATACCTTATAGTAGTTATGAGGAGAAAAATGTTATTTTTAATGTAAGAAACTGTTTTTTTAGATTTCTATTACACATTTATAAACTACTGAGTTATTTTATTTAATGTTTTCACAATAAATTGTCGAAAAATTAATGATCAACAAATATTAAAACAGGTGTCAATATTTAGATACTGTAGTGTCATAAATAGAAAATTGTATGTCAATAATAGGGAATTAGAGGGATTTTCAGAATAACAGTTTTTTTACATGTATAATATTTACAAATTGCACAATATTGCCAATTATTAAAAGAATGATAATTACTGAATAATAAGAACTAAACATAAGTTACAGAAATTGATTGTTTACGTATTTTTTGCTCAAGGCTTTGTGACGAACACCTTAAAGTGTCCATAATTGGGTAGTTTACCCTACATAAAGTTTACCTTTGTTATTTTATACAACTGATAGATTATCCTTTGGCTAGTATCTCACCTGTTTGTCAAAGCCGACGCCGACGGCAACGCCGCCGATGCCAATACTGATATTATTACATTAAACATCGCCATTCGGTCATCGATTGTTTCACCATTCCAATTCGGAACACAGCTATGTTAACATTGTTACTTGGTGGCAGATATTGATGGGCGGTTGGGGCATCCATGCGGCGGCTTACTCATAAGAACCTTCTACATAGTGCGATTTAAACTTGAAACTTCATTGATTGAAAGTCGTGTTCCCAAACGTTTGACAACCATGACGCATTGCAGCTCTACGATCGCCACTACAAACCTTGATATATAGTTGATCAAAGTGTCCGTATATATAACGCACTAAAACAGGATTGGCCGAATTTATGGCACCTGACCTCGAATCAATAAGTGTTCAATACATAAACTCAGAGATAAACCACTATATAGTTTCATTCTTAGTTAGAACTTTGCAGCTACCAGACATTAAAATAAATAAATATTTAAAGTAAAAAAATGATGTTTTAAATATATTTTTTTCATAAGAAACTAGTAAATAGAAATGTTTGGAACTTTAATATTAATTGTAATAGCGTGTGTCGGGTTATGGCTAAGAGTGAAATGGGGTAAAGTGAGGAACTACTGGGGAGAGAGAGGGGTGCTGCACAATCCCCCGCATCCCGTCCTTGGAAGCCTCACTTTTTTACAAAAAGAAAATCCTGTAAGTATTTCTCTTTAATGTTTACTTATTAATTTTTTATATCTATCTGTCCGTTTACATATTACGATCATAAAACTTAAATATCTACTTATTATAAGGTCTACAACGCTGAAATTAGGTAGACGTAGGAACCTACATAACTGTTACTAACCACTGCGAGGGAAAATATTGACATTTCGAAAAACAAATGTTATTGTTCAAATGGAACTATATTGATTTATTTATGTTCCTGTATAACAAACAGATATATGTACGTAATGATGCACATTTAAGTAAATTAGAATTTAGACACAAAAGAGCCTTGTTAGTTTCCATTTACTGTATTAGCCCACTGCTGAATTCATCTCCTCCTGAATAGCCTCCCCCGTTTAGGGGGGATTTGCCATAATCCCCACGCCTGGCAGGCGTTTTGGTGATCACAGTTCCTCAGAAGGCGCTGCTACCTACCTCCGGGAATTTTACCCTTAGTCACCTCTTACGGAACCCACAGGTAGTAATGGGAGAGTTAACCCATTGTCAAATTCGGTGCACTTCAGTAAGTAAACAAATTGGGGCTATTCTAGTAATACCACAATCTTGTAACCATGCAGTCAATGAAGGAACACGCGTGCCATTTACTCTTGTTCCAGATTACATCACATTTATGTCACACCTATACATAGACTATGCATATTGGAAAGGTCTGCATGTAATCAGTCTCTCCTTTACAATCGGCTGCCGGACTCGATAAAAAGAGACGTAACTTCCATGATGTTTAAATCGAGGCTGAGAAAATGGCTCCTTGATTACTCATTCTACTCTGTAGTTCTGTAATTTGCCTATTATATAAATTATTGGATAATTTTATTCTATTATACATTATTTTCATGAATAATTTGAAACAACTTTATTGCATGTAATAATTTATTGTAATGATTTTTATTGCAAATGAATAAAACTGTTATTTATTATATTTATATATGAAATAAAACAAAATAATATGTAATTTTGACTTGTAACTTTGAGTTATTATAAATGATTGTGTTGTATTGCTGTAACCTCTGGAATGGAGCGCCAGCATATCCGCTTCACCTCCTTACTACAGCGACGACCACCTAGAATCGTTCATATATGTGCTGCAGAAAAAATGCAGCAGAGTGTGCATACCCATGAAGCACTGGCATAAATAGCCAACTTATCAAATGAGCCGCCTTCCACGACTATTGGAAACTCCAGAATTCCAAAGTCCTTTTCCAGAAACTAAGAAAAGCCGTACCTACTCAAGAAAATTGCTCCGTACCAAACTCTTCTTCAAACCTTCGGAGATATCCAATCAAACGCCTCCCGATATTTTTCTCTATTATAATTTTGAATAAGATGTGTAATGGAATAAAAAGTGAAGAATGTAAAATAAAACAGTCTATTCTATATGACAGTTTGCATCACCATAACACACTACACTCGCCATGTATAAAAACCCACTCTTCGTAATGTTTGGAGGCGAACATATGGTCATCTACCGGATCAAGTCTCAGAGGCGTACCTATATCACGCGCTAAGCCGTGACGCACTGCACAGTTGAAGTGACCAGTGAGATATTACACAACAGACACAGAGACAATATTTTGCCTTAATGGATCTACGAGTAAATGTCAGAGATCAAAACAAACAACGATGACTTCTGCGTTATAGGTACCTATCGTTTAGGAAGTAAAAATTAAAAGATGGTGTTAGTACAAAATCCTCAGTGTTTCATATTTTATCATATCTTATATTAATGAATAGATTCAGGCGTTACTTTGCTGAAATCCATATTTAATAATAATTCTCGATCGTGCGCTCGGTGAGTCAAGCAAGACCTCCTGAAGATGCTTCGTTTAGAAGAGAAACTAGTCGGATACTCTTCCGGTTAGGCGTGATGTTTGTGACGTCACGTAGATAACAGGAAAATTTGGCGAAATTGTCACTAGATATATATTTTTATACTTTTTTAAAGTGTTTTATTTAAATATTATTTAATGTTTTCTTAAGATACTTTCAAATATATTTGTTATTATGTCATATTGCCGATAGGCTAATCTTTGACTACAATTTGGCCTGATGGTAAGTGATGACGTCGTCAAAGCTTTTTAAGAGAAAGCCTAGAATAGGACCTGGTTCACAAGGAAAGCTGCCGGAGCACATCGTTAGATGCTTGGTGACAGTTTTACTACCTAACGGTATTTAAGGCAGACAGCCACACGAGTCTATACAAAATGCCCTATTACCGTGCCCTGAGGACAGGATTCAAACCATCGACCCTCTCACATCTTTTTTAATCGACAGCTGTATATTCTGTAATGATAAGGAACCGTCGGTGTGTGCATCCATTTACCACCTCCTCCCTTATTTTGGTATACTCGGAGACAAACGCCAGTGATACTATAAAGATTCCGTTTATGCACTGAATTACGGAAGGCCAAATTTATTAACTTCCCTTTACATCATTTTACCAGGCTATATGGATGCGGCGTCTATATAACCAGTTCAAAGCCCCATACGTGGGCATCTGGCTGTTCTGGCGTCCAGCACTGGTAGTAAACTCTCCGGAGCTGGCCAAGAGGATCCTCGTGAAGGATGCCGACAACTTCAGGAACAGGTTCTTGAGCTCGGGGAAGAGTGATCCTATTGGAGCTCTTAACCTTTTCACCGTTAACGTGAGTATTTATTTATACCTTATTATCGTTATAGAGTAGATACCCTTTGACCTTATTCCCATGTGGTTAAATATGATTGTCGCCGAAGAACTGGCTTTTAAGTATAATAGCCTAAATATTAATGTTATTGCTGTATTATTTTATAGATACAAGATGGTATCAATGCATATAAAGTATTTGATTAATTAGGTCTAGATTAGACTAAGTAAGGCTGACTGCTTTATAAAAATTTAACCACAGTTTTAGTTGTGTGCCACATCTTTCACGCTATTTGTTGTAAAGTGTGGCAAACAGGGGTATGGCCATCCGAGTGGACTCACACAGTTTTCACTCCTTTACATAAAAAGGGTTCCACAAAGAAATGTAACAACTATCGCCTCATTGCTCTAATATCACATGCTAGCAAAATATTGTTACATATTCTTAATGAACGACTGAAGGCTTACTTGTCGAAGGAGATTGCACCAGAGCAAGCTGGATTTGTGAAAGGAAAGGGCACTCGGGAACAAATCCTTATCGTTCGCCAGATTATTGAGAAAGCTCGTGAATTCAACAAGCCGACCTATATTTGCTTTGTCGATTTCTCAAAAGCATTTGACTCAGTAAAATGGCCAGTCTTGTGGAGAACGCTACTGGATATGGGCACGCCAAAACATCTCGTACACCTTTTAAGGCAACTTTATGAAAAGGCACAGCTTCAGTACGAACAGATGACATTCTGTCGAGTAACTTTCACCCTAGTTCTGGTGTTCGCCAGGGATGCATTATATCACCACTCTTATTTAACGCATACACCGAGCTTATAATGCGTATCACGTTGGAAGGTTGGACAGATGGTGTTAAAGTTGGCGGTTATAAGATAGCGAACCTGCGCTACGCGGATGATACTACTCTGTTTGCGACTGGTGAACGCCATATGGAGGAACTACTTTTGAAAATGGAGCGAGTGAGCCTCGAGTTTGGATTGAAGATTAATCGCAACAAAACCAAGGTCATGATTGTGGACCGCGCTAATAATAACTCGCCGGAAATGACTAAGATTGCGAACTGCGAAGTTGTCCACTCTTACGTTTATCTAGGTTCTTTAATCTCGAATAACGGCGGATGCATCGACGAGGTAAAACGACGTATGGCAATCACCAGGACCTCAATGGACAAAATGAGGAAAATATGGGAGAACAGAAATATCACCAAAGCCACAAAGATCCGACTAGTGCGAACTCTTATTTTCCCCATATTTCTTTACGCCGCAGAGACGTGGACCCTGCGAGAGAATGAAAAGAAAAAAATAGATGCTCTTGAGATGTGGTGCTGGAGAAGAATGCTTGGGGTGTCGTGGACCGAGTTTCGCACAAACGTCTCGATACTCCAAGAACTCGGCATTAAGCAGTGTCTTTCAGTATAGTGCAATCCCGGATCCTCGCATTCTTCGGACATGTTTTGAGGCGAGGTAGCTAGTCCATTGAGCGTCTTGTCGTTCAGGGCAAAGTAGAGGGCACGAGACCGCGCGGGAGGTCACCCATGCGATGGACTGACCAAATTAAATCTGCGGTGGGCGGTCCCTTGCATGAGTGTACCAGGATGATCATAAATAGAGGGCGATGGCGTGACATTGTGAGGCGCATTACATCTGCCCCCACTACAACTACATGACGACCACGAACGCTCTGTCAAGAGCGTAACGACTGAGAAGAAGAAGAAGAAATTCCCTGAAGAGATGAAAAGTTGATTTGATCAATAACGGCAAGGGCGTACCCAGGATTTCAGCTAGGAGGGGGCAGGGGGCTGCTTATACCTGTTTCGAAAAGATCGTCTGTCGGGTATATTGAAACAAAAAAATCATGAAAATTGACTTTTATTCATTAATTTTGATGATGACACAAAACAAAATATTATACATAATTATATTATGTATGTATTTATTAATTTAACAGTAATCTTCTCGGATTTGCCGCAAATTTGTCTATGACAGTCTTTTCAATAAACTCACTGTTGTCTTTTAAATAATTGCGATGTACGCTCATCAGACATAAACCCGTAAGCCTTTCTTCACCCATGGTGCTTCTAAGCCACGTTTTAACTCTTCGCAGAGTACTGAAGGACCGTTCTACGGTCGCCGTGGTGCATGGGATAGTGCTTAAAATAATTAATGCCTTTCTGACAGCAAGGTAAAAAATGTTGGCTTCGTTGAACAGATCAATTACTTCTATGTCCCTTAATTGATCATCTGATAAAGCCTTCGTCACCCATAAATTATGCCAAAGGTTCAGTTCTCCGGTGATATCCAGGTTATAAAATTCTTGGAATGATTCTGCGTTTTTGTGTAGGTCTGTAATGCTGGTTTTTGTCATATACAAGGGATGTAGCCTGCTTAAAGCAAACGCCGGAGTATTTTCTTGGGAGAATCGAATATTCAGTGATGAAATGAGTGAATCAATGTATGGAATTATCAGGGAACGCCGCCAATATTCGTTATCATTGTCTGATGGCGGATTACTTCTATGTGTTTGCTTATGAGCAAGACGTGGAACCGAAATTTCTATGTTCAAATCCATTGCAACAGCTCGTGCTTTTTGAAGTATTTCATTACTTATTCTATTAGGAAACTCGCGGTCATTTCTGAGAATGTCCTTGATATTTTTGATGTGTTGAAGCTTAGTAGGGGTACTCGGTAGGGGACTACCGAGATCATGTCGATCGATTTAGCTTGCAGTGCGTTAACTAATGGTTCTAAAACTGCTGAATATTTGGCTATTGTTTGTAGAGTAACAATAAACACTGGCTATTGTTTGTAGAGTAACAATAAATAACGGCAGATATACATTTTATTAACTTTGGCTGGCTATATCGTACCAGAAGTGTGCAAACACTACAATGCTTAGACGTGAATGGCACTGTTATATTTAAAACAAGAAACTTGCTCCTATCGTACTGTCCCTTTCACGCTTCACAGGCTTGCCTTATTGTGAAAAGGGACAGTTTAGGAGCTTGTTTTTTTTGGCTTCACTAGTTTTTGCTCCCAGCTTCTTTATTTATCTGAGAAAATACACAGTTGCGCTGAGTTATTTATTTAAGAAGTGACTTCCGTCTGCGTGGTTTCATCGCCTTAGTGTGCAGTTAAAGCTCCCATGGGAATAACACAGTAAATCGATATAAAAAGTAGCTTACGAGTTCATATTAATATTTAGAAATCTGGAATAAATAAAACGTACAAGCCTAGTCAATGATATGTTCAATACATAAACACAAAAATCACCGAAATCGGGCAATATTAAGAGGTAGAAAAGATGCTTTTTCTTTTTGTATGGAGAAGTACGCGGTATAAATATAATACTCTCAAAAGTTGATTAATGGTTTGTTAGGTGAGGAGGAGGCTCGACTCGAGGAGCGGAGGGAAGCATTGATTGCATCGAAGCAATATGCTTAGTTTTAAGATCGATTCCGTTGCAAAAGTAGTCTTAAATGGTCAACTTTGACTGACCCTTTATTTAAGTTTAAACTAATGAACTGTTAAATAATATAATAACGATTGTGTAATCTACCCTATTAGTACTGCACGTTGAAACCCCACATAGTCAGCAGACAGTAGCAGCTACACAAAATACTTATTCTAATAGTTTGTTTCCTACCTCGTTTATGGTCTAGAGACAGACAGAAAGATAACAATAGGCTCCGGCTTCAGGAGCAGCTTAGAAGAGCCTCTATATACAGTAAGTAAAGTAGTTTAGATGACTTACTTGACTCCACTGTCGTCGGAGAGCACCTCGTTGTTGTCCTGATGATCGTCTCCATCGCTGAACCCTGACCCTGAGCTCTGGTGGTGTTCAGGTATCTGTTGACAATGGCTTTAAGTAAATATTTTTTCTTCTCTGTCATCTAAAAAATTTATATTATAATATATTAAAAAAAAAATTTTTTACATATATTAATTTATTAATAAAATACTAAGAAATATATACAACACTACAGCTACTACAATAAAAGCATTTAGACAACCTATAAGTCATTGCAGACTCACAGGCAGTACAAATGCTCCAGCCCACTACCAGTAGGCAGCGTGCCCAGCATGCTGGCAGCATTGCCCCGTTGAATTGGAATGCTTATACTTTGAGCCAAATAGGTGCCAGCATTTTGATCACGCGTCGCATCGCGCTCAGATAAGTTTATTTATGTATTATATTACATATATTAGTTTTCAATTTATGATCCTTTAAAAGTTAGGTCATATTTTTTTCCATATATTTGAAAAAAAATACAGACGAATGAGAACCTCCTCCTTTTTTGGAAGTCGGTTAAAAATAGGATTTATTGTATTTTTTTACATAATCATGTAGTAATTTACATAACATTTATTGTTATAGAGGTGATTATGACATTCACAAATTTTGCAGTACAAAATGTACGTTTCATTCGGGATCGGATCACGCGTCCCCGGCCTAGGCACCTGGTGCAGGTGCCGGGCGTCTCGATCCTGAGATGTTAAGGTCCGAACCGCTGGAGACGAAAATCGTATGCTCTATAATTTGTAAATGACATAACTCTCTCTCTCTCTCTCTCTGAGAGGAACGCCCTGGCAGTACATTCCAAATGTACGACATTGTATTTTTGAGTACTTATATGTTTAAATTGTATACTTTAACGTCCACGATGAGGATATCGAGGACAGTGCTCTCTAAAGATCTAAGGTTAAATGTAAGTTAACAAAAAGAAAAACCTACCTCAGAATCTTCGGATACTTCTGGTATCATTATTAAAAAACTATCGAATTTATGTAAAACATTACAAACTTATCTCTACCATTAGTATTTCAACAATAACAACCATAACTGAACCGAACATTTTGACTGCGCTGTTCACATCTGCGGCGAATAATGTCACACTAAATCATTTTATCTCTGTTCAAATTACAAGTACAAACAAAAGAATGATTTAATCATTACCTAAATAATATACAGTATGTGTATGTACGTGAGAGTTCGCTGCTAACTGCACAGACTAGTAATTGAATTTTAGGGTCACTATATAAGTATTTGGGGGGTAAAAGAAGCATATAGCTTGACATTTTAAGCCTCTTACAATCTTCAAAATAGAATCAGACTGTACTTTAAAAGAAAGTAATTAAAAATAAAATAAAGAACATGCTTCTTAATTCATACTTCATTCTTCAAACTTCCTTCAGATCCTTCTGATGTATAGTTTTATATGATTTACATAAAAACTCTTACAGGGGGGTGTAAGTTGTGACCTCATGTCCTTAACACGTCGCTCTAACTCTCGCAGTAGGCATAAGGAGGAAGACATCTGGATATGAACGAGTTGTGGTCTCTCTAATTTATTTTCTTTAGTGTAGACATGGAGTTTCATATAAAAATATGTTTATTACAAACCTTGTCTGGCACATAGTAATTAGGAAAGTGTAATATTTGATTGCCCCGGGGGGTGCTGGGTTAGAATTGCACCTCCCCAAATCATCCCGTGGGTGTCGTAAGAGGCGACTAAGGAAAAAATACTGGAAGGTAGGCAGCAGCGCCTTCTAAAGAACTGTCAACTTACACTGCGATCCCCAAGACGCCTGCCAAGCGTGGGGATTATGGCAAATACCCCCTTAATAGGGGAGGCTTTGTTTAGCAGTGGACGATCCGGCAGATACAGTAATATTTAATTATTTGTTGCTATTAAATTAAAAAAAAGAAAAGATATTTATTAAAATACCAACATTAAAATATTGTTGAAGTCTTTATTGTTGGTATTACGAGTACATTTTTTATTACAATCATTATTTACTACAATTATTGTCAATAAAGTGTCGGGTAATTTTATTTAAATGTATTTGGTTCAAGGATTCCTCTGATATGTAATTTATTTTAACTCATTTATATATATTATATATTTATTAGTTATTACGAAATACGTGAACTTTTTTTAAGGATGGCGGGCTTTTTGCCCACGCACCACAGCTTATACATATGTTTAGTTCGCAAATACTTACGAAGGTATACAGCCAAGACAGAGTGTAAAATAAATAAAATAATTTGGACGTTTTGATACAAAAATCTATTAAAATCGTTTATTAAGAACATCAGTTGAGTTTTTATGTAGCATGTGGCGAGATTGCAGTTTTTTTTTAAACTCCTTGTTTGAACTTGCATGACCTGTGTGCTGTGCTATAAATTATATAAAAACTGACCTTGGGTTTCATAATAAAAAGAAAGCTCTAGGGTTTTATATGTGACATTACGGCCAAGTTAACCTGTATGTTTAGATACTGTTTACGTGCAAATGTGATGAAAAATATATATAATGTTTCATTAGCAATTACGTAGCACACGAATGTTTCATTAAAAACTAGCTTTCCGGGCGCGGCTCCGCCCGCGCGTATGTCGGTTATCGCGCGAAAACATTAACCTCTTTTTGCGCAGTTAGATAAAAACTATCCTATGTTTTTTCCCGGGTCTCAAACTATCTCCATACCAAATTTCATTCAAATCGGTCCAGTGGTTTTGGCGTGAAAGCGTAACAGACAGACAGACAGACAGACAGACAGAGTTACTTTCGCATTTATAATATTAGTACTGATTACTGGGCGTTGAGACGTAAGAATTAACGTATCGTAGTGCCGAGCCAATGAGGCAAGCCGTGAAGCACACAAGAAGGCGGGCTTTTTACCCATCTCATCTCTTCATAGCATAAAATATTACTATCATCAATATGCATTATAAGTAGACCACTCAGAACAAATCAATAACAATCAATTAATTAAAAGGAAACCCTACTATTGCAAGGATTAGATTATTATTACTGATATAACGAGATCTAAGTGACTTATAGATTCAGGTATATTGCACACAGCCCGAATGTGCTTTAGATTCGAGTCAATAAATACCCGAAATAAACATTTTTCTAAATTCATCCTTTTCTGAATGATTGTTTTTATTTGTCCTAGGATCCAATGTGGAGTAACATTCGGCGTCGATTGACATCTGTGTTCACAGCATCCAAGCTTAGGTCCCTCGAGGGCCTCATCATAGGGAAGGCATCTAATCTCGTCCATAGGATACAAACTGAGTCCATGAACAATCCTGAGAAGATTAATGTTAGGGTAAGGTTATATTTGTTGTTTATCATGTACAACTGCTACCTAAAACCATTGTTTTGAGTTGTGCAACAATATGTACTATTATAGGCAGGTATCGAGCTTACCCCGGAAAAGAATTATTCTAGAGAGAGATGAGCCTTTGTCCTGTTTTTTTCTCTCTCACGAAAAATAGGACTTGTATGCATTATGCATAATTTGATTTGCACCTATTTTACTCAAAGTTTGTAGGGTTTACGACAAATTCCAACTTATAATATTTATAGGAGACGTAAGCCTATGCTTTAGTGATCTTAATTATGTTAAAATTTGACATCACCATCTCGTTTGCCTACGATGTTATGTGGATTAACAACAATGTTTTTTTTCAAAAACACAAAGGTAAAAATAGAGTTTAATTTTCTTAAAAAAAGACTGCTTGTGGTTGCACTGACACTGAACGGTCATGAAGAGCCACATTTGTATTTACTCACAGCCAACAACATTAACATTATTGTAGAAAAAATTGAAGTACCCTCCAGTTCTTCCCACTCTTGATTTTTTCACCAAATTCAATATATTTTTTCATGTGCATGGTTTACGCCAGAGGTCTGGCTCAAACTATGATGTTACCGAACAGTGGGTATCATGAACATTAGAATACACAAAATCATTACATCATTTTGTTACCGCGGTCAACACACGCTGTTATTGTTTTACACATCAGAACTACCTTACATGCAATCTAGATTTGAGATAAAAATGTATCAACGCTAGTTATTTATATATATAAACTAGTTTATAAATGTATCAAAGATATATATTAAGCTAATAAATAAACATTCTAGGTGATAAGCACTGACTACACAACGGACATTATCGGCGAAGCTGCGTTCGGGATCCAGTCGCAAGCAGCCCTCACCGGAGACAGCCTGATGAGGAAAGTCACTCGGGACTTCATGAAGTTTAATGTGTTCCGTGGCCTCGCCTGGTCCAGCATCTTCTTCTGCCCTACACTTGTCGATATATTTGGGTACGTTACAAAATAATTAAAATGAGAAATGTAAACAACTAATTCGTTGTGAGCTGAGGCCTTTCGTTATGTCAAACCTGGCTCACTCCACACTTTAGGTACAAAGCTACAGATCTTCGGCGTATTCGTCCAGACGGGATTGTACGGGATTGGACAGTACGGTGCGTGTCGCGTCAGAAGAGATCAGAGCTTTGCGTGGCTATGTGATAGAGAGAGACGCCTTGTAGGTGAATATATAAATATTAGATGCCCGTGGAGTGCCGGGATAGAATATCACCTCCCCATCTCTACCCGAGGGTGTCGTAGAAGGCCACTAAGGGTAACACACCAGATGGTAGGCAGCAGCGGCCTCTGAGGAACTGTTATCTCACACTGCGATCCCCAAGACGCCTGCCAACCGTGGGAATTATGGCAAATATGGGAGAGACCAACATATGGGCGTAATTGGAGAGGCTGTGTTCAGCAGTGGACAATTCTGCTGATACAGTAGATGCCCATTGTGACGTACTTAACACGAATGTTTTTCAAATCTATAAACATACATACATATTTTATTTGTTTTCAAAAATCTATAAACGTACATTTATTATTTTTATATATACTCCATATTTCTTCAGACTTCTGTAGCGGGACTCAATCATGTGCAATTTTAGTACTCATTAGTGTTAGTACCTATATAGTTCGTAATAATAATAAGCCTTTATATCTGATTGTTTCTTATATAACAATTTATACTGTTAGTCTGTGTTAGATGCTACGAGTAAATAAAATCCCTCAATTCGGAGATCCTTTACCTCCTCTAGCTCTCTCCAATGAATTCTGTCCATAGCTGCTCTCTTTCAGTATGGACCAGCTGTCATCCTGATTTCGTTCTCCCACCTTTTGACCTGCCTTCCCTTGCTTCTTTTCCCGTCTCTTGTTATTGCTACGTTAAAAGTATGTATAAACTAGCTTCTGAACAATTCATATATTTTATTTTACTTTGAATTTAATCACCTTTCCTTACGCTAAATCGATTTTGCTACGAGTATAGCACACAAAAATGCCCCTTTTTGATCTGGAGAGGTAAAAATAATATTTCCTTAGATTAGACGCTATCACTAGGGCAAAACAGCTGTTTTGCCCTAGTGATAGATGAAGCTATTTCACGTACCCATTCTGACGAACGCGAAGGTCTTAGCGGCCAATCTAGCTAGACTGCCGAATGCTTTGCTTAATCGCCAATCGATTAAACTCTTCTAAATGAAAAAAGAAGGTTACTTACCTACATTCTTATTAATTTCAAGTTTACGTAGGTACGTATATTGTGTTGCAGCTACTTAGGTATGCCGTATTGTGTTAAACCGCAACCGCGTCGCGCGTTCTTTTGTCGCACGCCGCCAAAGACCGACTAGGCAGAATAGGTACACAAAAAAGCTGTCTATGGCCTAGTGCCTAGTATAGCAGTTCATTAACTTCGCGTAGCCATTGTGCGTGTGTGTGAATAGAGTAGATACACCGGTTGTACTTGCTTTTATTCCCAAGGCAACGTGCTAAAATACAGACTTTTTGTGTATGTGAAAATTATATATGAGTGGAACAATTCCGTTATCGATTCTACACCATCCCCCGCTGTATTGTTGATGAATTAATATCCACCTTATATATATATAGGTCAATGTGTCCAGCTCGAGTTTCTTATTGATCTTTTTAGAATTCACTTTGCGGTTCCAAGTTGAAATTCCATTATTGATCAGCGGGTTATAAAATTTCGAAGCCTAAGGCCTAATTTCACCATACCATGTTTGTTTACGCTAAATCAGGCATTAGCTAATGGGTCTTTAAAAATAACAGAGCTGTTAAATCAGTCTACGTTCTATGAAGTTTACTGAATTAATCATCCATTAACAGTTGGTGGGACACTCGGTTCAGTTAACAGTCCGTTAAAAGGATTAACAAGGCGTCAAATAAATAACAGAGTATGGTGAAACTAGGCCTAAGTAGCTCAACATCTTTGATTAATTATTTTACGTTAAGTTTGCATACAAAGACTTCAATGTATTACGCTAAGAAATCGTAAAGCAAATTCTCCTTGGCGAAAAGTCAACGTCATTACGTGCAGACGTGTCATTAAAGCATGATATAAAATATCGTACGACTTAACCAGTAACTATTATCTAAGATTATGTATAGTACACATCTATAATCAGCAAGCAAATATAGTTTTTATTTAAAGTGAATTCTAATTTTACAAATTGCTGACTTGCATAGCAAAGTTAAGAAATGCCACGTTTTTTTATTTGTTCATTCATTTATTTGTACGGGTACAAAAGATATAAAATATGTAGGAAGTACAATAGTTTCACCATAAACAACCTCGTACGAGGTGTGCAAATGTCAATTAAATATACCTACAATGTAATTGAGACTTAATAATAATAACGATGACAAACATTTTATTTTATTGTCATAATCTATTTAATACTTACCTAATTACAATTCAATTATTTAACTTTGTGCCTGCGTTGGTGTTACGTGAAGAAGTAAATACCTAAGACATTGTTTTAATGTGACATTTTTGAGCAGGTAGGGCAATAACATGTGCATAATTTTCAGATTTTCCCTTTTCCCGAAAGACACGACTGTTTACCTTCGGAAGCTGTTCCGTGGCATCGTGGAACAACGTGGAGGGTATGAGAAGCCGGTAAAGGAGCCGCGGGACCTTCTCGACGCGTTACTGAAGCTCAAACAAGAAGCCGCAGTAGATAATGAAGGTAACCTGAAATTATTACTCACTACCATACTTTCACTTTATTTCTATATTAAAGATGATGTCATAAATACGACTAGGTGGGAACCCACAGGGAGTACGATGTAACACCTGACTGTCAACTTTATGTAAGATCAGTCAACGTTTCATACGTTATAATCGAATTGAATATAATATACACCTACCTATATACATATTATACTTACACACCTGAAGTCCTCCACCAATAAAGTAGATATCTCCACCCGAATAACATAAAGTACTCATACTACTAAAATTTTACGTTTTGTTCCCAGGATCATATTACAATAAACATTAAATATATGTGATAGGTACCTACGCCATTATTTGATGAGACTTTTTAAATCGTTATTTGAAAATGCATTTTATACAAGAAACATCGTAACTTTGTTTCTAGAGATTACTGAAGATACTCTAGTGGCCCAGGCAGCCATCTTCCTGCAAGGCGGCTTCGACACAACAGGCTCCATGCTCATGTGGATCATAAATGAACTTGCGCACGCGCCACAAGTGCAGGTAAGGTGAATCAGAAATAAAACCTTTACCTAGGTACTAGTGAAGCTGTGGATACTAATGACAGTTAGTAGAAGGTGCAGTAGAATTAACTAATTTAATTACCTAAACTTTTGAAGAACTAATTGCTAGACGTCACGTTCCACTCATCAACCTCGGTGTAGCCAAAACCTTTCTATTTCAAGTTGAAAGAACACGGCGATAGAACTAACGGCCGATCATGTGTCCAACTCCCAATGCTTACAAGGAAAGTGGTTTACAAAACTTGAAATAATTATTGTAAGTACTTAAAGGATAAGTATTATAAAAGATTTAGAATTATACACCTCGCGGTTTCCTTAATGTCGTGCAGTAATTTAATTTCGTCAATATGTAAACCTTTTATGCATAGTTTTATGAATGCTAATTATATATTTTGACTAATGTACTGTAAATATTTAAATAATATGTATGTGTTTCTAACACCAAAAACATATTACGATAATCTTTATTTTTAATTACTTAATTTATATTGTTGATTTAGCGAGTGATAGATACACAATTTCTGCCCATTACAATCTTATCAACTATTAGGTTAATACCACAGCTGAAATGCAATATCTTTATTGTTTGTGGTGTTTTGTCGTAGGACCAGTTGTATCAAGAGCTCATGGAAACTAAACAGAACTATGGGAAGGAGCTGGACTCCAGTGTGCTCGCTGACCTACCGTACCTTAATGCTATTATAAAAGGTTGTAAACATTAGCTAACTATATTCTGATTATTCTACTGTCTACCTTTCAATTTAATTCCTTTACTTTGTCACAAGATACAATTCTAGTTCCTTAAGGGTATATTTTAGACGAACGCCCCCATACAAAACGCAGCTCCAATCTAATTTTAATAATAGCGAATAAAACTCAATGATTTTTACCTACGTAATCACTACCCTAATATCTAGGTTTGTGGTGCATCAGATTTTCATTAAATTATACAGTTTTAAAATTACACTAGCTCAAAAATTCGTAATTTTAGATAAAAGAAAGACCCAACTTTAAGCATCTCTTTCAAGAAAAATAAGCATGTTTTTAATATTTCTATTGCACCACAAACATGGGGATTATAATGATCTTTCTATATTGGGAAGTTATTTATACATGTGTACTATACTTTTTAAATAAATCTGGAGCTACGAATAACTGGCTCAAACTCCCTAAGATTTTTTTACCTGTAGATGTGTTGTATGGCCTCCATATTTACTAGTCGAATTCAGGGTAATTACCTGAGTCACTACCAGTCTTGCACTTCCGAGCGTCCGGTGAATACATCGCCGCTAATCGTGTTTTTTAGGAATAATCTGTGGACAATATGCCTTTCTTGTGTCTTTAGACTCTGCACCAATTATAAAGGCACTGTGAGAGATAAGAAAACTGTTTCATTTCACGCGTAATTATTGCTTTTATTGTTGAAATAGAAAAAATCGTCATTTTGTTTTATCTTAGGAACTAATCACAATGAAATGGATGAGCGAGATATGTGTATCGTTTGGTGTGAGAGAGTGAAAGAGAACGCAGCATAATGGTGATCGGAACGTCTCGTGGCGGTTCGGTGGTAACACGAATTGATTATTTATCTCTTTCTAACAACAGATATGACGCATAATATTTGAACGTTCTTTCCTTGTCATTACAAACTGCATATACATGTGCGTAGGTATGTATATAGGTAAATTCTAGTAAGCTTTTAGAGCAGTGGTGTTCGGATATACCTAATCTATATATTTCAAATCACTGCAAACTCCTAAAAACGAGTACTATATACTAAACGCTATATAATAAAAGATTTAATTATTAGTCCAAAATAAAAAGGATTTAAGCCAGAAACGATAGGTCTAATAATACACTATATTTACATGCGAGTTTTTTTTAATAACAAGTTGAGTTTATTTAAAAGTTCACGCTTTGGCTGGCGGGTATATGTCCTTAATTGTTTATAATTAAACATGCTGCGGAATTATTCTAATTTCGCTTGTACTTATTTAAGCCTGGAAGGGTGGGTAAACTACTTTAGACGATTCTTCATAAAAGTACACAAATAATGACAAAGCTGTAATTTCGTTTTCAAATTTATTGTGAGGCGCTTAGCCAGGTGAGTATTCGAACATAGAAGAAAACTCTCGAGTTATAATTTCATGAAATATTATTTCACAGTTTTTAACCAGGTTATCATTATTCCAATAAGAGACCGAGTTCATTAACCTAGTCCCACTGTTACCGCCATACTTCTATTCAACGCATTTTGTTTGCATTAGGTTCGTCAATTAGCTGTCACTTTCTTTCATATGACATATTGGCCAATTGAGCGATCTCCTGTCTCTTTTCCCCCTCCAATCCAGTGTCCACCACGATGCACCTAACGCCGCGGAGGCAGTTGCCCTTGAAAGACAGTCTCAATGACGATCTACCGCTGACCGCATCCCAGTGGATATATTTAATTTAACCTACCGCAAGAACGTGAACGTATAATGGATTTATTGAACATCTTATTGTGAAAGTTGAAGTGTGAAATTATCAATGTTTCTGTGCTGCGCAGCCAGGACTTCCAGTGCGTGAGGTGAAGGAGCCTGCTGAACTATCTAGAAGGTGCGTGGGTTTCCATTCTTCCTCTTACCTTACGATCGCTCGTGGCCAGGATATGACTATATACATGTGGGATTATTAATTGTAATCGGTGACCTAGCGAATTAATAAGAAAAAGATACAGTCCACTTAAAGTATTAACGCAATAAAGCCTTCGGGCACATAACGCTTCCCGCTAGCGGTCATATAAATTTTTGGCCGCTTCACTTTGGTCCCTCTCACCGAATTCATACGATATCCTTTATAAGACTAAAATCATTTTAGTCCATTCTCACTAGATTGTAATCTCAATTTCATCATTGTATATGATTTTCTTGGTTTCATACATAGATATCCTTTATAAAACTAAAAATCACCACGTAATTCTCACGTCACGAACCTACCCTCGTTCGCCACTTAAAAAATGATCGATATTTCACCGAACCGCTCCGCCCTTATAAGTGTTTGCCTTTAGAGAATAATATACATATTTACTTTCCCGCCCTTAAGGTACATACATTTATAAGTGTTATATATATATATACATATATTTATTTATATCCATATCGTAGTTCACGTACTCATTTATAACATAATACCGCGCCATTAAAATATCATAGTATAAATTGTTATATAATATGTTATAAATATATTTACTCTTACGCGACTGACTGTCTTATTTACCATTGTATTTCGATACTACTTAGGCCTGCCTACATTAATTGTTGCATATAAAATCAAGCATAATGCCTCGCGAAGTCAAAGTAGCTTCTCCTTGTAGTCCGCGTTTAACTATCCTACAAGCAAAGCGAAATGCTCTGTTTGAACGTATTAATACGGTTTATAATCAGGCTAAAAATGCACATATTTCGGAAGAAAATAGAGAATTATTTTTAAGTTCTTGCGTAACGATTGAAGAGACACGCATGAGTTTTCAAAACATCCTCGATAGTTACAATGAAACACTTCTCGAACTTGACCCCGAAGCGACACCTTCTTATCAAGGTTACGCGTCCTTCGAAGATCTTTATTGTTATATCAAGCAGATCATGTCGAAGCTCAAGCCCGCGCCCGCGTCAGAGCATTCCACTTCGCACAACAAAGCTAAACCTAGACTTCCAAATATTGAACTAATGCACTTTGATGGTGATAGAAAAAATTGGCCATTATTTCACGCTAGTTTTGACGCGACAGTACATAGTAATGCATCGTTAACAGACGCTGACAAGTTGTACTATCTAATAGGTAAATTGTCACCGACCGCCCAGTCTACGTTTGCTGGTATAATTCCGAATGCCGCAAATTATAATGTAATTTACCAAACGCTTTTAGATAAATACCAAGATATCAGGCTATTAGGTTCTAGCTATTTAGATCAGGCACTTAACCTCAAATTAAATGGTTCTCCGTCTGCATCTAACTTCAAATTGTTTATAGACAAGTATGTGGTCGCTAGAAAACGTTAAAAATAGACGATCTGTTGGACTTTGTATTGCTACATATAGCGCTGTATAAGTTTGATACAGAAACTATACGCGCGTTTGAAATGTACTCCCGAGATAAGAGGCTGCCGACACTCGAGGAATTTATTGAGTTTATTAAAAGGCAGTATCGTATCTTTGAGCATACACAACCCGCCGTAGCATCCGCAGTAAACAATACTATAAAGTCTGGTTCGAAGCCTTCCGCTAAGACGAACCGCCCGCCGAATCCACAGTCATACGTCACTTGTTCGGCTCCTGATAAATGTTCATTGTGTAATTATGCGCTTCATGATCATTACTATAAATGTACAGCGTTCGAAAAACTTACGCCTAGTGAAAGGTTTAAATTTATAAAAAATAATAACGCGTGTGTGAACTGCACTAGTCGCACCCATAAAACTATTAATTGTTCATCGAAGTTAAAGTGTCGTGTGTGTTCTCAGCGACATCATTCTATGCTACATTTTAATATCAAACCGCGTTCGAAAATCGAACCCGCAACCCCTTCCGCGAGTGCAGAGCACACGATCTCCACACCGCATTTGTCCGTTCCGGCTAACAGCGAGTCGCGTCAGCCAATGCAGCTGCGCAGCGATCTCTCGCTATGCACGACGTCCATCGCCGCCTCGCCGCCCGCGCGCACTGAGTCTTTGACGGATAACCGGCGATGTATAGCCACCCGTTCAACGGTACTTCTAGCGACTGCTCAAGTTATAGTTTGCGATGCTAATAATAGACCGCAAGTTATACGTTGTTTACTCGACAGCGCGTCTCAGAGTAATTTCGTTACTTATGAATGTTGTCAGCGCCTTGGCTTATTAAATAGTATAACGCCTTCACAGATCACCGTAAGGGGAATTGGGGGTTCCGAAAAAAGCGTTAAGGGTTCCGTACGTTTTAAAATAAGCTCACAATATAATTCGAACATTAATTTTGATATTGACTCGCTCGTTATCGACCGCATAAGCGATTCTCTGCCACCGGTCGAGATTGATAAGGCTGTGTTTACGCACCTCGAGTCACTCCCGCTCGCCGACAAGGACTTCGCGGTGCCTGGGCCAATCGATTGTCTGGTTGGAGCGTCGATCTTCGCACATATGCTGCTACCTGGAGTAGTCCATGGCAGTAATAATAATGTACCGCCCGCGATTCAGACTGTGTTAGGTTTTGTGATTATGGGTTCCGCGCCTACGTCACAGATCGTTCACAATAGTCTTTCAAGTTTGTGTTGTGCCATCGAACTTAAACCGATGGACATGCTACACACAGATATCCGCGCCGGCCGTTCTTAGTCCTGACGAATTCGAGTGCGAAGAATTTTTCCGCGCTACCACTGTTCGTGACAGCAGTGGTAGGTATGTTGTCGCCTTACCTCTTCGTGATGACGTAAATTTATTAGGCGATTCGTACGTTGCCGCGCTTAGGCGACTTAACTGTTTAGAGCGAAAACTTGATGCGTCACTCAAATCCCGCGCCGCCTACAATAATGTGATACGCGATTATATAGATAAGGGCTACCTTAGCCCTGTTGATGTGGCAACTGATGACGTCACCCTTCCTTCGTATACGATTCCTCATCACGGTGTGGTGCGAGAAGACAAAACGTCGACCAAACTTCGCTGCGTTTTGGACGCCAGCTGTAAGTCATCGTCTGGTCACTCGCTTAATGATCTTCTCCACGCTGGTGCTAATCTACAAGGAGACCTGTTTAGCATTTTAATTAATTTTCGCTTATTTGAGGTAACGCTATCGGCTGATTGTCGTCAGATGTTTTTGCAAATAGGAGTGCGCGAATCAGATCGTAGGTATCAGCGAATTTTATATCGATTCAGTATGGAGGATCCAATTACTGTGTACGAATTTAACCGCGTGTGTTTCGGTTTAAAATCTAGTCCGTTTCACGCATTGCGCGTTGTACGCCAGCTGGTCGCCGATGAAGGTGACAAGTTCCCCGCCGCCGCCGCTGCTGCTTCTTCATGTCTTTACATGGATGACATCGTAGTCTCAGTCATGAGTAGGAAGCAAGCTATCGCGCTTAGTAGCGAGCTGATTCAGCTATTCGGAATGGGTCAATTTGATCTCGTTAAATGGACAAGCAATTCCGATGCTGTACTCGCTCACATACCCGATACGCATAAAGAACCCCGCGACAAAATATTTGACGATTCTGTTCCGCATAAAATTCTAGGACTTTACTGGGATAGGACTTGTGATAGTTTTCGGTTTGTGGTCGCCGCCCCTGACGATAATTGCACCAAGCGCACGATATTGTCAGCGATCGCCAGACTGTGGGACATCATGGGCTTTGTCGCACCAGCCACTTTATACGCCAAGCTTCTTATCAAAGAGCTTTGGCTTTCAAAGTGTGATTGGGATGCCGAACCTCCCCCACATATTGTCAATAATTGGTTACAGTTTTGTAAAGAGCTTCCCTTGCTCAACAAACTGTGCATTCCGCGACATTTGGGTATTATAGAGAATTGCGACATTAACGTCATAGGTTTCGGAGATGCAAGCGAACGCGCATATGGCTGTGTGGTCTACTTACAAATCCGCATTGGCTCAAAATACACTGTGCAACTAGTCTGTGCAAAGTCCAAAGTGTCACCAATTAAGGTGGTTTCCATTGCCCGCTTGGAACTTTGCGCAGCGGTTTTATTGTCACAGCTGCTTCGGAAGGTCTTAGATATTATAACCCCGCGCTATACTGTTAGCAATGTCTTCGCATTTAGCGATTCCAAAGTGACGCTTTGCTGGATAAACGCGCCCGCGTATCGTTGGCAGACTTTTGTCGCCAATCGTGTCGTAAAAGTGACAGATAATATTCCCGCGAGTCGTTTCTTTCACGTTTCTGGTGCCGATAACCCCGCGGACTGCTTATCGCGTGGTCTTACCCCGAGTAAGTTAGTCGAACACCCCTTGTGGCTTACTGGCCCACCTTGGATCACTCGTGATCCAAGCGAATGGCCCTTAAATAAATTGGACTCTAATGACTACGCTGAGGCGCCTGAGCAACGTGCTCAGGTGCACGTCACCACTAGTCCAGAGCAATCCCCGCTGTACGCGCTCGCGCAACGAATGTCGTCCTACCCTAAATTGTTACGGGCGATACTGTACGTTTACCGCTTCATGAAATTACTACCCCGTGGTAGTTTTATAACCGCCGCAGACTTAGAGTATGCAGAACATAAATTAATACGCGCCGTGCAATATGTTCATTTCTCGCACGATAAATCTAATTTAACTAAAAATGAACCTTGTTCACCCGCTTTAAACAAGCTTAGGCCATTCTTAGACAATAACGGTCTTATCCGTGTCGGAGGTCGCTTGTCACATTCTTCCGAGGATTACACGATCAAGCATCCTTATATTTTACCGCGCCGCGACCCAGTTGTTGACTTGATCGTTGATCATTATCACGTCAAGCACTTGCATGCTGGACCAGAGCTTCTGATGTCTTTGTTAAGGCACAGGTTCTGGATTTTAGCTGCAAGGCGCATCATACGCGATCGTATTCACAAATGCAACACGTGTTTTAGATCAAAACCGCGCCCATTATTCCCGCTCATGGCTGATCTACCCAGTCATCGCGTAAATCAAGTAGACAAAGCCTTTTCACATGTCGGATGTGACTATGCAGGCCCTATCCAATACACGCCCACGCGTGGTAGGGGGGTAAAGAGCCGTAAAGCATGGCTTTGCGTCTTTTCCTGTCTCTCTACCCGCTCGACCCATATTGAAATTACGACAGATTTGTCCACTTCTAGTTTCCTAAATGCGTTTAAACGCTTCCTGTCTAGGCGTGGACCTGTCAAATGCATGTACTCTGATAACGGGACTTGTTTTGTTGGAACGCGCTCGTATCTCCGCGACTTGTATAAATTCTTAGACGAATTACGCCCGCATCTAGAAGTAGAGTTAGCCGAAAATCGTATTGAGTGGAAATTCATTCCACCTACTTCTCCACACTGGGGAGGTTGTTGGGAAAGCATGGTAAAGATTATTAAAACGCATTTGTTCAAAGTCATAGGACAACAGATCCTATCGTATGAGGAGCTTCTCACTATCCTCACGCAGATCGAAGCTCTCATTAATTCGCGCCCGCTGACTACTATGAGTAGTGATCCCGCAGAGCCTTCAGCACTTACACCGGCACACTTTTTGCAAACCTTGCCACTTTCTTCGCTTCCCGCGCCTGAAATTGAGTCTTCAGACTTACTTCAGAGACATAACCTAATAGATAGTATGGTACAGTCATTTTGGAAGCGCTGGCGTGCTGAATATTTACACCAACTGCAGACGCGAGCGAAGTGGAATGTTCCTTCGGTTCCTATAAAGGAAGGAACGGTTGTCATTGTCAAAACTGACAATGCTCCGCCCTTTGCTTGGCCACTAGGTGTCGTGGAAAGAGTTTATCCGTCTCAGGATGGCGCTACTCGCGTTGTCACTATAAAAACTGCAAAGGGGAGCTACCTTCGCCCGGTAGTTAAATTATGTCCTCTACCCAATCAATAGGTTTAAGTATTTACTCATAGTTTATATTATCGCATATGTTATTATATTACCGCATACCTTATTATATTACCGAATACTCAACTATTTATTTTATTATATATTTATCCCGCTCAGTAAAACTTATAATTTCTTTTAAAGGCAACCCTTTAAGGCCGGGGGAAATGTTACCGCCATACTTCTATTCAACGCATTTTGTTTGCATTAGGTTCGTCAATTAGCTGTCACTTTCTTTCATATGACATATTGGCCAATTGAGCGATCTCCTGTCTCTTTTCCCCCTCCAATCCAGTGTCCACCACTATGCACCTAACGCTGCGGAGGCAGTTGCCCTTGAAAGACAGTCTCAATGACGATCTACCGCTGACCGCATCCCAGTGGATATATTTAATTTAACCTACCGCAAGAACGTGAACGTATAATGGATTTATTGAACATCTTATTGTGAAAGTTGAAGTGTGAAATTATCAATGTTTCTGTGCTGCGCAGCCAGGACTTCCAGTGCGTGAGGTGAAGGAGCCTGCTGAACTATCTAGAAGGTGCGTGGGTTTCCATTCTTCCTCTTACCTTACGATCGCTCGTGGCCAGGATATGACTATATACATGTGGGATTATTAATTGTAATCGGTGACCTAGCGAATTAATAAGAAAAAGATACAGTCCACTTAAAGTATTAACGCAATAAAGCCTTCGGGCACATAACGCTTCCCGCTAGCGGTCATATAAATTTTTGGCCGCTTCACCCACCATTCGAACGTTTCCATTCCAGTTCAATTTTGTACACGATTCCAGGACGTGATCAGATAGATCACAAGACAGACAAATATAAATCGAATAAGAGTCATCATCATCAGTTGGAAACATGAATTTTTGTGGATGAATGAACGACTATTAGCCACTTGTAACTATTGATACCCATGATTTTTAGATTTTGTCAGTCTACCTAGTGACGAGTCTACCAGCTCTACGTCTTCTGGTATGATTCGGTTACCATTGGAGAACCTTGCTTTCCCATCGGAGATCGGTTTGTTATCAGTAGGTTATTTGGCGAATTTCCTCGTTCTGGATTATGTTGCGCAAAGAAACTCTTACCATAACTCAGCTCCAAAGCTCATTGAGTGACTCCAAGCTTCTCCATAAGTGCCATAGGACCATGTCTCACTGCCATAAATTATCGCTGGCAACATACACTGTATGTTATAGAAGAAGAGATAGTAAAAAATACTATGGCTGTGTACTGGATTGGCGCTTATTAAATCATTCCAGTAAAAAAAAATATGATGGGGATAGTGGAATAAAAATATAATACTATTTTATTGAACCGGTATATCCTTTGTGCTATAACATTGGATTGGATATATGCAAAAAGGCCGAAATAACCGACTGGGCTACTAGATTCCAACACATATAATTCATACCAGCCATAAAGAAAACATGGCATTTAGTATAGCCTGGTGGTATAGCATTTTTCGAATGCTCGCCTGGTTAGCTACCACTCTCAGGTAAAAAATCTGGCGCCAAGCACCTAACGATATTTTCCGGCAGCTGTCCTTCACAGCCAATAGTACTAGGTTTGTCTGAACACCATCTTTGACCACATGATCACTTTCCATCAGGTGAGATAGTGATCAAAGACTAGCCTATCAGCTATATATAAAAAAATATATTCATTTTATTATTTGGAATAGCTGCAAAGCAATTAAATTTTATAGTTAATTTCCAATAATACATAATAACTTATTGTAATGATTTTCTCTGTTCAATGGGAAGCTAAATAGCGAACAATAAAATTAAAAATAAGTTAGACAGTACAGTTTTTTTTATTGTATTTCAGTTATTGACGCTCTGCTAGACTATATACATAATACCTATGGTTAGTGTTCCCAATCGATCGTCAATTTCTATTTTCCGTCTGCTGACTACACAAAATTACCCCAGTCCTTAGCTGACTACTAATTCGCTTTTCATCAACAGAAGGTCTTCGCAAATTCGCGCCAATGGGGTGGTTAGACCGCATCGCATCTAAAGACTATCAGATCGACGACAAGCTCACGATCCCAGCCGGGACCGTCGTGTACGTGAACGCGATCGGCATGATGTCCGATGCCGACTACTTCCCGGAACCGGAACTGTTTGATCCCAATCGGTTCCTGCCGGAGAACGAGAAGAATATACTCCCCTTTACCTACATGCCCTTCGGGGAGGGACCTAGACACTGCATTGGTGAGTCAGCGGAAATTGCGTACATTTGTGTATTAGTTGTTAGCGCAGGGCATGCCTTATAGTAAGAATATTAATGTTCAATATAAAGGCAAAGTAAAAACATTACTAATTAAACAATTTTAAACGGTTTTTGTGCAAATTTTTGGTTAAACGTCGAAACGTCGGGACAAAAATAATGATAAATATACGCGATTTAAACCGATTAAAGTTGTTTAATTACTATGTGTAACAATCGCGAAAACCTAAGACAACAAAAACATCACTATTATGTATAAATAGATTTGATGATCAACAGTTAATTCTCAAGAAATCCCACACTTAACCGTATACACCAATAATAAGATAAATACGAGTAAGTATGTCAACAATGTTTAGGTATAAAGTGGTCAACGATAAAAAGTATCATATTTAATACGTCATTACTTCCCTATTCAGTTTTGAAATTATTTGGTTATAATTATTGTATTCTGATAGCGCACCACTACTGCAGTTTTTGCACTCAAGTTATTTAAACTCAAATGCTATACATAATTCAATAAATTTTGTTTGATTTGATTTGAAAATGATAACATTATCAAGTGTTTATATTCATAAAAAAATATTGTTTGCTCTAAAAAAGTTATTAGTCCATTGAAATGTTACAATTTAAGGACCGTATATTGCATTTCTTAGAGGACGCAATTTTATTTTTGAGACCACCCTTGTCTTTTGGCCGCCATCTTGGAAAAATGGGTGAAAGCACTTATTTCGCGATATCTCGGAAGCTCTTACAAAAAATTCGTCGTAGCAATTTATTTTGCCTACAAATATGTATGCTAAATTAAAAATTAAAAAAGTTATAAGCAATATAGTGAGTTTTTTTTATAAACATTTTCTTATGTTCTATAACTTTTTTTAATACATTTTACATAAAAATTACCCTAGACCAATCTTGTAGATTATCTTTTGAGGAAAATCATCCGTGATGACCAAAAAGAGCTGCCACGAGGATGCAGAAGCTCCTCAATATACTGCCAAAATGGCTTGACAACTGACGCATGGCGGTAAATGTGGCGAAGACTGCCGCCATGCTGATCTGCAGAAAAAGGAAGTAACCACGCCAACTCAGGTTCCAAGGGCTGGTTGCCCAAGGGCAACCAAATAAATCGACGAGTTCAGTCAGGTACCTTGGAGTCGAGATAGACAAGAGATTGACCATGGCTGCACAGGCTGAGAGAGCAATAACGCAGGAGCGAGTGGCAAGGGCAATGCTCCACCCTGTCCTCACATCCAAGCTGCAAATTAGAACCAAGCTGGGATCTACAAAACATATGTCAGGTCCAGACTGACGCATGGCGCCCCAGCTTGGTACCACCTTTGCTCGAAAAGCAACAGGATAAGAATCCAGGTTAAACAAAACGTGGCGCTACGCATCATCACCAGTGCGGGGCGCTACGTACGAAACGACACCATCGCTAAGGATGTGGCGCTGGAGCCAGTGGAGAAGTTCGTTGTCCGGCTGTCAAAAAAGATGTTTGACGCGGTGGACAACGGACCACATGCGCACCTCCACGGGATAGCACCACTCCACGCCCGGCCTTATATAGGATACCAAGAAGACATGGCGTTCCATTCCCCGTGAGCTGGTACTTGAGGGTGCCTCGGAAGCCTCCGGGGATGGTTGAGCCCAGGCAGGAAACACCGTGAAGAATAAGAAGAAGCATTGAGAAAAGCACAAAGGTGCAATGCATATGAACTGTTCAGAGTAACTTTTGATGTTTGGAACCACAACTTGCGGTGGCGCCATCTACTTGTTATGATCTGTGACTTGACGTTCAACTCTTTGGAGCGAAACTTATTTGTCTATGGTTATACTTTTGTGTGAAAATAATCTTTTTTTGATTAATTACTTTTACTTCTTGATTTTTTGTTCTTAACTTTTTTGGTTTAATATAACTTGATTTGAAAGTGGTAACTGATGCTAAATTATAATAATAATTTGTTCTAATAATTTGGATTGAAGTATTGTGCATAAACTTTGAGGATTGCTAGCCAGCAATAAGGGCTGATGATCCACATGATGACGATTGTTATTGGGTAACTTTTTGTATAATGTATAAAAAACGTTATAGAGCTAAATATATTTTTATAATGCTTTTTGTATTTTTTATATTGCTTATAACTTCTTTAATTTTTAATTTAGGACAAAAGAATATACATATTTGTAGGAAAAACAATTTGCTACAAATGATGTCCTTACAAATTTTTTGTAAAACGCATAGTTTCCGAGATATTGCGAGACCCCTTTTTCCAAGATGGCGGCCGGGCGACAAGGGTGGCAACATAAACTTGAGGTTAAGCTTCTCGCTTTCCCGCCACAAATGACCCAAAATTAAATAGTGTCCTCTAAAAAATACAAAGCTCATGTAACATCTTAATGGACTATATATACATTTATATTAAACAGTGACATCTATGATTACAACAGTAGGAGTGAACATAAAATACCGGTGCCAGGTTTGAAATTAGCAAAGATAAATACAGATTTATTTTTAGGTAATTATGTGCGGTTTTATAACGGACATTACTAAGGATATCACAGTTCTCATAAAATTAAAATTAGCTGCAGATAAGCTGCATATTATAAAGATTTTAACAAAAAAAAACATTGTTGATATAAATTGGAAATTGATTTTGGGATCGGGAAGCGATTTTGTAAACAGTCTTATGTGTTTTGTTCCAGGCAAGCGGTTCGCGTACCTCTCCATGCGGTTTGGAGTGTCGTCCATCGTTCTGAACTTCCATATCCGGCCTGATAAGGACGGCGTCCCACCGAACGAGTGTCCCTTAGAGAAGAAGGGCTTGATCTTAATACCAGCTGGACATGTTTCTCTTGGTTTCACACCCAGATGATGAAGAAACAACTTAATGTGCCTTCAAGATTAAAAATAAACTACCAATTTCTGAAAGAATACATAAATCTCTTAATTAAATAACCTATTTTTTTTTTCTGAGATATCAGCGTAGCTAAGATCATAATTTTGTATGAGTTGAATATTATGCAGCAAACGAATTATGGTCAAATATTCGTATAGATAGGTATTATTTAATTCAGCCGGAATATTAATTCCAGTGTTTTCTACCTTTTATTAAAATAGTTATAAACTTAGTTGAAAGTTTAAATGTCATGTGTAATAAGTTAATAAAATGCATAAATATAGCACAAAAATTACCCTAGCCGCATTATCGACCGATAAAATATAAGTATCTTTGCTAAACTGCTTGCCAGAACTATATTGTTGGACTATTTTGAAGATTTTTTTTATCCGGCGGTATGCTTTTTGTTAAACAAAATACTACGAACTATATACAACACTATAGCTAGTACAATAAAAGCATGTAGACAACCTATAAGCCATAGCAATTGAAGATTACTTATAGTTTTATTTGTCTTATAAAAGTTAAGCATTAGGCATGCTAGTTCTACCGTAGATATGGCCCCGGTACTAATCACAAAAATTCTTCATTTGATCAAGGTCTACCTTGGGGTTGATCTCGATTTAGCCAAAGCTTTCGATGCTACAATACTAAATATTTCGATAATACAATAATGATTTAAAGTAATTTACAGGATAACACTTTGGTAACTCTTCATTTATATATAGTAGTTTGAAAGTTATAATGTTTGTTGAGCTAAAGATATCATAACTATTTACAAAACTGACTTTGGCTACTAGGAACTATATTTATGTAGTCACTATTTTTGTGCAATAGGTTACCTTACTTTTAGTTAATTGTGACTCAAAACTTGTTTCTGTGCATACTGTAATGCCTCGTTCAACAAAAAAAAAATGTATGGAACCATTGTGGGAAGAACGGGCAAGAAACTCGGGGCTATTCTTTTAAGTGTCTTTAAACAACGTGTTTGATACCTACGTTATTTGTTTAAATTCCGTAGATGACGTAGGCTGTCAATGCTGTTATAGTCGAATTCCCATTAGAAAGCAAAAAATCTTATTGCAAGAAATGCAGATTCCCGCTAAGAACATGTCGCGTATTATAAAACAATACCCGAAGCTCGATGCTTACCGACGATATACAGTTCATGCCCTAAATGAATTTTTACAATTAAAGAGAGTGGATCGATCAAAGTCGATATACGCGTGAAGGGCACAGAAATATTCTCTTTACCGATGAAAAAAATTTCATGTTTAAAGAGCACTACAATCAGTAAAATGATAAAGTGTACGCTCACAGCTCTAAAGAAGCTGCTCAAGTAGTTCGAAACTTACATCGTGGTCATCATTCTGCGTCAGTGATGGTTTGATGAGACGTGTATTATATCAAGGCGTCTTAAGGGGAACTGACCGTTCAGTCTCCATACAAAAGTCGTAGGGTGATCACTCCCTTATTTAAGGATTTAGGTCCAAAACAAAGCATGATCTCAATTGATTTCTTTATTATCTAGGTTTGTATCGCAATGTTTTTTAATAAGGTAATTAGCTTGAGAGTTATGATCCTTGAAACATTTTCATATAAAGTTTTCGAGGATCATAACTTTCAACTAAATTATCTTTTTTCAAAACGTCGGCGTCATCAACCTAGATAATGACGATATCAATCGGTATTATGCTTAATTCTGGACCTAAAAACTCAAAAAATAATAAAATAGCCAGTAATTCTAGGTTGGCCTTTACAACATCTTCAACCACATCATCACTTACCATCAGGTGAGATAATGGTCAAAGGCTAACCTTATCAGGCATAAAAACAAGTTGCTGTAAAGCAACGTTAGGTGCTTGGTGACAGATTTTCTACTTGTGATGAAATGCATCTGTTATAGGCCGAGGATACCGCTTATCATATCTGGTGGGCCTCTTGTTTATGCCGTCTATCGGTACAACATATCTACATAATCGTGTGTGGGCTTGTTGCTATTGGATAGAAACATTAACGATTTTATGTTTTTAAACTGATAAATATATTTTACTTCACTAAGAATTCTACAAGTCCAAAATACATTAAGGCCGTTATCGTATTAATTATGCTTTGTCGTTATCTACTACGAAAATATTAGTGTTCATTACGAAGAGTACAATCACTACAATGTCGGGATAATCATGACTGTCAAATTTTTGTCAGCAGTTATGCTCTTTATCAAACAGTGCAGATATATCGGACGCTTGTAGGCTTAGAGACGATGGTCACATTTACTGACATTTTTATACATGTAAAATATTGAGATAGATTTAATGATAACATTATTTTTAACAACTATACTCAAATATTCAATATTGATACGAGTTATTAAAAAGTTGGTTTAACCAAGTAAAAATAATAAAATAGGTTGGATTTTATTTATATATTTATATCAGCAAAAAGCTGAGCTTTGTGAGGGCTCGCGTTTATTTCAAAACCTGATTCTAACCAGTAATAAGTAGTAAATACGATGTATTTGAGTGTTGAATTTAGTTCCGTTGCAGCGATGTTAACTCTTTGGGTTTCTAACAGATGGCGTTAGTAGTACAGTAGTATTCTATCCAATGAATACAAAATTGTTAAAGTTCATTTTTTATGATAATAAAATTAATATTTTTAGAGAGATAACACATCTAGATATAAAGTTAAATTATTATGCTAAAGCACAAATCTATAGGCGTGATAGTTTTTCAATAAAGGGGACCAAAAATGTGCAAGTTGTTGGATAGTGGGCTAATGAAGAGTGAAGAGTTCTTAGGTCATTTTGAGGTTGAACTTTCAGATGAACATTACTTCGATTCAGAAAAATAAATCTTATGTACGGACATTTTGGGAACAAATCTTAAACAATGGATATTTTTTCTTAATTACTTGATTAATGAGTAAAAACCTAAAGAGCAATTGCTTAAAAAATATTTTTTGGAACTCTTCCTCAATGATAACGAATTTACAGAATTAACTTTTGCTAAACTGTGACAAACAATATCTTTAACAAATCCACGTTAAAAATTTTATAATTGTACATTCATATTAGTGTGAAAAGTATAATTTTGTAAAATTTTTGCCGCATTTCGGACAAACAAAAGTCGTAACCACCACGTGAACGCGCTTTAAATTAAGCTTATTTATATCATGTTTAGTTTTCACTTCCTTTACAAGATCTTTACTGATCTTAATTTTTTAAAATCATGAGTAAAATTTAACAATATAATGGTAAAAATATTGTTTATTATGTGTTTTTTACCTGTTATAAAAGTTAGAATTGTAAAAACCTTGTACCTTGTAACCTTGCCCCGCCTGTAAATAAAAAGCAATTTTCCCAGATTTTGAATACAAACAAAACTATTCTGGGCTTGTGAGGTGAAACAGTTACTTAATGTTCTTTGAGTAGGTCAATTATCTAGATGAATACTGTAGTTCTTGATAGAAATAAAAACATAAACCAATATACAGGGTAATTGTAAAAATTAGAACAACCTCTTAGAATTGACTTCTGTTAGTCCTAACAAACATTTTGAGATGAATGATTTCTTTTTGTGACGGAATTAGCACGAAGACCACCTGATTTTAAAAGTCTCTTGTGCCTGTATTTATTATTTCATATTTTTAGGGTTCCGTACCCAAAGGGTAAAAATGGGACCCTATTACTGAGAATTCGCTGTTCGTCCGTCCCTCCGTCCGTCTGTCACCAGGGCTGTATCTCAATAACGGTGATAGCTAGACAGTTAAAATTTTCACAGATAATGTATATCTGTTGCCGCTATAACAACAAATACAAAAAGTTGGCCAAGTGCGAGTCGGACTCGCGCACATTAAAACAAAAAAAGGTTAAAGGTTAAAATATACAATATTAGACTTAAGGTGACTCAACCCGCCACACTCTCCATACAAACGCTCTTTCGTGATTATGGTTTCGTTAAAAAGTTTTTCCCAGATATTTTGAACTAATATGTATCTAGTACATTATATTTACGCTTCTATTCAAGTAAATTTTCAAAACTGTTTGTCTTGATTTCAGTATAATGTTCTAAAAATCAAATTTTTTGCACAAATTCTACCTGAACTTTGGCCCATTATTATGTACTCATTAAATGTAATATTATAAAATCCATCTGAACAGAATCCTCGAAAATTTATTAGAGATTCTAAATATTGTAATTTTTTTTTACTGACTTGCAAGGCGTATTCAAAACGACGTATATCCTGAAGTAAGTTTTCTGAAATTTCCGTGTGCTTGTTTTCGTTCAATGGTATCGTGTTCTCACCTTACTTGAGTCAACGAGCGGTATGAGGTACGCGGGTGACGAGTCGTGCAGGGTAGTTGTGGGACGCGGGGTGAGACGGAGGCGTTCATTGAATTGAATGATTTTCGCTGCAAAGGCACACTCGCTTCAGTCTATTCTATGTTTGCGGTGTGGACTGTGGAATTTGATTTGCGAGCGCTCACGGTGGTTTAGCGTATTTACCTATTTAATTTTTATTTGACCTAGCTATTTATACCGGACATATGTATTTTTATTGTCAACGGAGCGTAGCGGGCGGGCGGGGGTGCGGTGGTGGTGTGACGGACCGGCACGTTTGTGCATTGCTTCGAGACTCGCCGCTCGCGCTGTTTAGATAAATAGGTTCATTAGCAAGTACCTATATTATTTGATATGAATGACGGGAAGTGGGAACAATAACATTATTAGTTTAAAATATGACACGTGTCATGAATGTGACATGACTTTCAGTTAGTAAGTAGTAAGTGATCCATGTCCCTATGTAGATGTATTGTGTATGGCAAGTTGTAGGTACAGATAATATATATAATTAAAAGATATACATCATAGTTATTTCGGACCTTTTGTAAAAATACATAATATAGTATTTTTAACCGACTTCCAAAAAAGGATGAGGTTCTCAATTGGTCTGTTATTTTTATTTTTTATATTTGTTACCTCAGATCTCTTGACTGGGTGAACCGATTTTGAAAATTATTTTTTTGTTTGAAACTGATGCTTGTCGTTTGGTCCCATTTTAAATTTAATCAAAATCGGTCAAGTTGTTTATGAGTTACACTAAAAAGATTGAGAAAAAATTTTCTACAAAAAAGATTGAAAATTTTTTTTTAACAAAAGATGGAACCGACTTCAACACCCAAAAGTGTGAAATAACTTGTTGAAGTCGTTACCATGATGGTTCAAAAGTACCTATTATCACAATATTGTGCGCGTGGTACCGACTTCGACAAGTTATTTCACACTTTTGGGTGTTGAAGGCGGTTCCATTTTTCGTAAAAAAGTTTTTTGCAATATTTTTAGTGTAACTCAAAAACGGCTTGACCGATTTTGATGAAATTTAAAATGGGACCAAACGACAAGCATCAGCTTTCAAACAAAATTTTTTTTTAAAATCGGTTAAACTTTACCCAGTCAAGAGATCTGAGGTAACAAACATAAAAAAAAAAAAATTAAAAAAAAATACAGACGAATTGAGAACTTCCTCCTTTTTTGGAAGTCGGTTAAAAATGGAACCGACTTCAACATCTAAAAGTGTGAAATAACTTGTCGAAGTCGGTACCATATGCACAATATTGTGATAATAGGTACTTTTGAACCATCATGGTACCGACTTCAACAAGTTATTTCACACTTTTGGGTGTTGAAGTCGGTTCCATTTTTTGTTAAACATTTTTTTTTATTAATGTATAGCCTATCTGACCTGAAGGTGAGTAATGATGTGGTCGAAGATGTTGTTCAGGCTAACCTATAATCACTGGCTCTCAAGGACAGCTGCCGGACCCCACCGTTAGGTGCTTGGCGACAGATTTTCTACTTGGGCGTGGTAGCTAGCCAGGCGTGCATTCGCAAAATTCTCTACAACCATGCAAAATTACTGGTTCTCGAGGACACATAGCAGAATACAACGACAAGTGCTTGGCGACAGATTTTCAATTTTCTACTTGAGGATGGTAGCTAGCCAGGCTTGCATTCGCAAAATCCTCTACCACCGCGTAAAATAACTGGTTCTCAAGGACACATAGCAGAAAAGACCGGTAAGTGCTTGGCGACAGATTTTCTACTTGAAGATGGTAGCTAGCCAGGCTTGCATTCGCAAAATTCTCTACTACCACGCAAAATTACTTTTTCTCAAGGACACATAGCAGAACAGACCGGTAAGTGCTTGGCGACAGATTTTCTATTTGAGGATGGTAGCTAGCCAGGCACGCATTTGCAAAATCCTCTAACACCACGAAAAATTGCTGGTCTTCGAGGACACATAGCAGAATACACCGATAAGTGCTTGGCGACAGATTTTGTATTCTAGGGTGGTAGCTAGCCAGGCGCGCATTCGCAAAATCCTCAACCACATGGATCTCAAGGACACAGCGAAACATACCGTTAAGTGCTTGGTGACAGATTTTCGTCTTGGGCGTGGTAGCTAGCTAGGCGGGCATTATGCCTGACCACCATGCTAGCTACCATCCTCAAATAGAAAATCTGTCGCCAAGCACTTACCGGTCTGTTCTGCTATGTGTCCTTGAGAAAAAGTAATTTTGCGTGACAGTAGAGAATTTTGCGAATGCAAGCCTGGCTAGCTACCACCTTCAAGTAGAAAATCTGTCGCCAAGCACTTACCGGTCTTTTCTGCTATGTGTCCTTGAGAACCAGTTATTTTACGCGGTGGTAGAGGATTTTGCGAATGCAAGCCTGGCTAGCTACCATCCTCAAGTAGAAAATTGAAAATCTGTCGCCAAGCACTTGTCGTTGTATTCTGCTATGTGTCCTCGAGAACCAGTAATTTTGCATGGTTGTAGAGAATTTTGCGAATGCACGCCTGGCTAGCTACCACGCCCAAGTAGAAAATCTGTCGCCAAGCACCTAACGGTGGGGTCCGGCAGCTGTCCTTGAGAGCCAGTGATTATAGGTTAGCCTGAACAACATCTTCGACCACATCATTACTCACCTTCAGGTCAGATAGGCTATACATTAATAAAAAAAAATGTTTAACAAAAAATGGAACCGACTTCAACACCCAAAAGTGTGAAATAACTTGTTGAAGTCGGTACCATGATGGTTCAAAAGTACCTATTATCACAATATTGTGCATATGGTACCGACTTCGACAAGTTATTTCACACTTTTAGATGTTGAAGTCGGTTCCATTTTTAACCGACTTCCAAAAAAGGAGGAAGTTCTCAATTCGTCTGTATTTTTTTTTAATTTGTTTTTTTTTATGTTTGTTACCTCAGATCTCTTGACTGGGTAAAGTTTAACCGATTTTAAAATTTTTTTTGTTTGAAAGCTGAAGCTTGTCATTTGGTCCCATTTTAAATTTCATCAAAATCGGTCAAGCCGTTTTTGAGTTACACTAAAAATATTGCAAAAAACTTTTTTACGAAAAATGGAACCGCCTTCAACACCCAAAAGTGTGAAATAACTTGTCGAAGTCGGTACCACGCGCACAATATTGTGATAATAGGTACTTTTGAACCATCATGGTAACGACTTCAACAAGTTATTTCACACTTTTGGGTGTTGAAGTCGGTTCCATCTTTTGTTAAAAAAAAATTTTCAATCTTTTTGTGTTCAATTTTCTACTTGAGGATGGTAGCTAGCCAGGCTTGCATTCGCAAAATCCTCTACCACCGCGTAAAATAACTGGTTCTCAAGGACACATAGCAGAAAAGACCGGTAAGTGCTTGGCGACAGATTTTCTACTTGAAGGTGGTAGCTAGCCAGGCTTGCATTCGCAAAATTCTCTACTACCACGCAAAATTACTTTTTCTCAAGGACACATAGCAGAACAGACCGGTAAGTGCTTGGCGACAGATTTTCTATTTGAGGATGGTAGCTAGCCAGGCACGCATTTGCAAAATCCTCTAACACCACGAAAAATTGCTGGTCTTCGAGGACACATAGCAGAATACACCGATAAGTGCTTGGCGACAGATTTTGTATTCTAGGGTGGTAGCTAGCCAGGCGCGCATTCGCAAAATCCTCAACCACATGGATCTCAAGGACACAGCGAAACATACCGTTAAGTGCTTGGTGACAGATTTTCGTCTTGGGCGTGGTAGCTAGCTAGGCGGGCATTATGCCTGACCACCATGCTAACTGCCATCAAGCTACCACCCTCAAAAAAAATCCGTCGCCAAGCACCTACCAGTGTGTTACGGCAGCAGTTTTTGAGAAACCAGAAATTTTAGGCCTAATCCGCATCGACATCAATCTCGACCACATCATCACCAACAGGTGAGTAGTAGCTGTATGATAATTTGATAAATCCTAAAACTGTAACTCATTATTATAACCGTATCAGTTGCAAGAGTAGGTATGCCTACCTATTTAATAATAATGTCGGCTGATGAGAGGCGGCACTAGATTGTACAATTGTACTAGTGCCGCCTCTTTGAATTCAAATATCGAAATAATATTCTGCCGAGTAGGTACGTAACATTGTCACGGCATCATCACGTGATTCACGTAGGGCGAACGCGGGCGGCGGCTGAGCGTGGGGGCGCGGCGCGGCGTGCGCCTGCACTCGCACAGTTTTATATTTCAATTTACAAAATACCGAAACGTATCGGTATTTTTGTAAATTGAAATATGGGCGAGCTGCTAGTTCTAAATAAAGTCATAAAATCTGATTATGTTGGCTATAATGTCTTTATACTTACCTATATATCTACTATACATGTCGACCAAATAAGATTATTCTATTTTGACCTACTAACGTTACCTCACTTAGTAAAAAAAAATTATAAAAACGCATGTCATTGATCCCAGTACGTACGGTACATACCTAACTAATTATTACTTATGCATAAATAAATATAGGTAACTACTGCGGCACAAAATATATAATAGAATAAAATGTAAGTAAATATGGTTGTCCATGCGTCCATTAGACAGAAGTGATGCGAACCATTAGCGAGCGTTCATTACGCTATACATATAGTATACATAAACATATATCTGTGCTCGAAATCATGAATGACTCCCGAACTACCGAAGCAGCCGCGAGTGAGCAGCGGAAATTCCCGAGTTCCGGCCGAAGGCTCAGGCACTGTCTCTTTCTTTTCGCAGTGCTTCGCATTCAGACCAAGCGTTAGATGAAACAACATGCTTTTCGACCATGCTTGCGTTGTAGTTCGGTGGGTTGGGAAGGGGCCACTTAATAAATTAAGTTGTTGCGTTTAGAGCATCAAGCCGTTCCGCGCCCAAAAACCCTCCACTTATTCAACTTCATTCTTGCACGTTATATTCACGTCACCAATGCACATGTCCAGCATTAGAGCAAGTTACAGACACCAAATATCTAGGAATATATATAGATGAACTCTTGTCATGGACAAATTCAGATATTGAGTAATCGCTTACGAAAGTTACTGTACATTTTTAAAAGGCTTAGAGCGGTGGCAGACTCGAAAACCGTAGCAATGGTTTACTCGGCACTAAGTAAGTCAATTATCAGCTATTGTATAACCTCATGGGGAGCAGCTTATGCAACCCACATCTTGAGGGCAGAACGTGCACAACGGGCTGTACTAAAAGTTGCCCATAAAAAACCTTTTAGGTACCCAACTGATAAATTGTACCAAGAAACCAGCGAACTCAGAGTGCGTCAACTTTTTATTTTAGCCACTGCATTGAGGTTTCATAAATCGGCCATAACAGCAACGAACAAAACACTTTCTAGACCCAGGAGAACACCCAAATGGGACTCAGTCAAGACATATGGAAGAATAGGGCAAATGTGTCACAATTATTTAGGACCATTTATATAAAAAAAAAAAAAAACAACTTGACATTCAACGTGACAGGTCAGTAAATTTCAGATTTATTTTCAAAAAATAATTAATTTTATTTTCAGATAGTAGATAGGCATTTTCTGCCCATCACCCGCATTCTTCCTAGTGGAATTTTGCGAGGTATTGTTTGTGGGGCTCGTTTGGGCCTCTGTAGTTAGTTTCATTAGCTTATTTATTCAATAGCTTTTTGACATTTCTTGTCGAGCTAATTTCTAATCAGTTATTTTTGTTTCCATGGCAACGCTGCCTGCGACACCGGCGCGCGCACTACGACGACGGTGTTGACGCGAGCCTTCATCCGGGTTGAGACGTCACACTAGAGATTCTAAGATAAGCTTTGCTTTATTTTGTAAACAATGCTTTGTGCCCCAACTATGAATGCTGTAACGGGGATCTTTGTATCGCAAGATAGCCAGATGTTGTGTCCGCAGTGCCCCCAGGCTCGTTATTTCAAAGGTCATAAAGGCCTCAAAATTCACCAAACAAGGTGTCATAAACAAATAGAAATTCCCCTTTCGGCACCAATTAATAATCAAAACGTAAGTAGTAGCAGTGTTGCGAGCCCTGCTACGCCTTCCAAACCGTTTTGGGAGGTTTTAAGCTCGTACAAAAATAACATTCCTTTATTAAAACGCATACCTCGGGGTGCAAGAATTTCTGTTGCCCAATCTTTATCTTGTTCCATTAAAAACGTCTTGGCTACTAATACTACGCAAGCCTGGGAGCATCTTCTAGCATTCCCGTACCACGTGTTTCACGTGAATTTTGATCCGTCTAACAAAAAATCACTTACTACTAGAGTAAAGGAAAACTGCGTGAAATACAGGGCACGGGAAGAGCAATCTTTTGGCACAACTATAATCATTCCGCCTTTGCGGCGGAATACAAAAACAAATAATTTCGATTCAGCTACTATTAAAATAGTAGAAAACAAAATTACTGATGGTGATATTAAAAACGCGGCACGCATCTTGTTTTCGAGTGATACAATCGCTCCTTTTACATCTGATACGTTGAATTCCCTAATTGAAAAGCATCCGCCTGCAACTGCAGGTCTCCACCTTCCCGAATCTCCTATACAAGACATTGTTGAGGTGACCCCACAGGATGTTTCTGCAGCCGTGGCATCTTTTTTAAGTGGCTCAGCCGGTGGCCTTGATGGCCTCACGCCTCAGCACTTAAAAGATATTTTATCTTTTAGTTCCGGTGAGGTAGGCGAGACACTTTTAAGGGATGTGACGGCTTTGGTTAATTTGATGTTGTCGGGTCAGGTCAACAATGAAATTACCGAAATTCTGTACGGTGCAAATTTATGTGCCCTAAATAAAAAAGATGGTGGTATTAGGCCTATAGCAGTAGGCACCACTTATCGTCGCCTCACAGCCAAATGCGGTTGTAGGAAAAAGATTGCTTTTTTAAGTAATCTTTTTCAACCACTGCAACTCGGTTTTGGTTCACAGGGTGGCTGTGAGGCTGCTGTACATTCACTTCGCACATTTCTTGATCAAAATTGTGGAGATGTGCTTTTGAAGGTGGATGTTAAAAATGCATTCAACTCTTTAGATAGAGGCACTCTTTTGACTGAAGTGAAAGATAAAATTCCGGAATTATACCCTTTTCTTTGGCAATGCTACGGCAAACCGTCAAAATTAACATACCAAAATAACGTTATTTTATCTTCCGTAGGATGTCAACAGGGTGATCCTCTGGGACCAGCCATTTTTAGCCTTGCGATCCACTCAATAATTCAACGTCTCCAATCAAAACTTAACGTTTGGTATTTGGATGACGGAACCTTAGGAGGCGATGCGAACACGGTTTTGGATGACTTGCGAGTACTTATAGACGATTTTCGTGTTATTGGCTTCGATAAAATATACCCTAGATTCTGCGCGAACGCTCCAAAGTTAACCAAACAAAACTGTGCTTATAATGATCTGAAGCACAGTTTTGTCGTCAGTGACGCGCTGATCGTCGAGTGAAACAATGCCGAAGTGCTCTGTGAATAGTTGCAAAAATAATACACTTACAAAGCGAAAAATACATGGGATTTCGTATTTTCGGTAAGTTTTATACATATTTATAGTATTTTAAGTGATAAACATTCATAATTATTTAATTATCACCTCCAAATCAATACATCAACAAATTAAATTCCGTTACTCCTGTTACGCAGTTGTCTCTTTCGCACGCATAATAACATCCCATGCAAGACAAGAATAAGTGAGCACTAATTCAGAACAAGTCTATTGGAGTCGCCATAATAATCTTTTATTTTCTCAGACTATACACAGGCATATATTTTACATTTTCCAACTTCAAAAAAGGAGGTTATCAATTTGACATGTATGTATGAAATATTATTAGAACTGCAACATATTCACATATAATATGGATTAGTGCTTACAAACATAATATATATACAATATTTTTATGTGTGTGTATATGTATGTATGTTTTATGTACTAATACGTGTTACAGTGACTTGGCTTACTGATTGGAAAAACACCACAAAACCTTTTTCAAGTTCTAGTGTTCCGGTTTTTAATCGATGTTGTATGTTAATAATTTAATATCGAAATGTCCGAGCCACCTGCACAATCCTGAATGCACGAGGTTTAGCGTGCACTTTTATTATTACAGATGATTTTCAGAATGTAAGATATGAATATAGTATGTAAAGGTAGTTTATAAATATTAAATATTGTATTACATATATAATGTATAACATAAACATTAACATTGTATTAACATTCATAATTACTCAAACACGTTTACCTTAGACATTTTGCTGTAACACGCAGGTATCTGAACTGCAATTCAGGTCTGATACATTATATTGTTATATTATTTGTTTTTAATTGCTTTTTGCTCTGTGTGGAATAAATAAATAAATATTAATGAAAATTAAAGCTGAATAATTAATATTCTGACTTCATTATAACAGATCCCTTTTCTATCTCCCAACATCCGCAAATAATCTACTACACACCTTTTCAACCCGGGCAAAACCAGGGTAGGTATATAAGCTAGTTGACTAATGCGGATAGTTAAAATTCCAATTATAAATGTCACCAAAAAACTAATTACTAAATAATATGTTTAGTACGAGATTAGGAGTAAGTGACTCCATTGTATTTTATGTTCTATCACAGCAAAGGGTAATAAAATTTTACGAGCTCCGTTCAATGGCGCAGAGTAAAAGTGCTATAAGTTTATTACGAAGTAATTGAAAATTAAACCTTATGCAACTGAAACAAGGTTGAATATTGTTAAATAACTTAAATAGATTTACTACGTTTTTGTGTAATTTCAAGGTTTTTATGTGTATCTCAATAGACAGAAAGGTATAGGATAACTCGAGCCGTTTATATGCGTTCTGTCAATACGAAAAGTTGCATCTAGGGTATATTTTATCGAAGGTTATTGGCCTTGAACTAAATTTTTCTAAATGTGAACTTTTTGTTTGTGATACTTGTCCGGATAAAGTTTCGATTATTGAAAAATTCAACTTACTTGCGCCTAATATAAAATTAGTAGAAAAAAGTTCGCTTCGTCTTTTGGGTTCACCGATTCTTAACGAATCTTTATCACCATTTGTCGAAGAACAAATTCAAAAGTTTAGAAATGCTTCTAGCAGATTATCCAAAATTAACGCCCATATGGCTTTTACAATTATAAGATTTTGCCTTTTTGTTCCTAAATTTACATACTATTTAAGATGTTGTCAGCTGTGGCAACACAGTGAGCTTTTGTTAAGCTTAGACAACTTAGTAAAAGATACGTTAGTGTCGGTTTTGAATGTTGAGATGGATGATAGGGCTTGGGTGCAAGCTTCCCTCCCTGTGAGGTTGGGGGGCATAGGGATACGCAAAATTTCTAGTGTGGCATTACCAGCTTTTTTGTCTTCTGTACACAGTACACACAAATTAGTAGAAAAAATTCTTGCACGATCTTTAGGCTCTTTCGATGTAGCATATCTGGCTGAGGCCAAAAACACATGGAGACTGGCTTGTCCAAATACTGAATTCCCAAAAATGTTGTCATCTCAGAAACAGTGGGATCGGCCCCTATGCGAGCTAACACGGAAAGATCTTTTAAATACGTGTTCTAGCATCGCAGATCGTGCTCGTATTCTCGCTGTTTCTGTGTGGGAATCCGGTCTTTGGTTACAGGCCATTCCTTCTTACAAAACTGGTAGCCTTATAGATCCATCCGCTTTTCGTCTAGCTATTAGCTTACGCTTGGGTGCAAGGTGTTGTGTTGCACATCACTGCCAGTGTGGTACTGCAGTTGATCAACTCGGTCACCATGGCCTCTCCTGCTCTCGAAGTGCTGGTCGAATTTCCCGCCACGCCAGCCTTAACGATATCATTCGCCGGGCTTTTACCAGCGCCAATGTTCCAGCTATTCTCGAACCGAATGGTCTGATGCGTGACGATGGTAAAAGACCTGACGGCATGACTCTGGTTCCGTGGAAGTTAGGACGGCCCTTAGTGTGGGACGCTACGTGCGTGGACACTTTAGCGCCGTCACATCTTTCTGAAACCAACGTGAGGGCTGGCGCTGCGGCTACTTCGGCGGAGCGACTCAAGCGGCGCAAATATGCTAACCTCGGTATGGGTTACATATTTGAGCCGTTTGGTGTAGAGACGTTGGGTCCGTGGGGACCGGGAGCTCATCGTATTTTCCAAAACCTATCTGAGCGCTTGGTCGATGCGACGCGTGATCAAAATGCTGGCACATATTTGGCTCAACGAATAAGCATTGCAATTCAACGGGGCAATGCTGCCAGCATGCTGGGCACGCTGCCAACTGGGAGTGGGCTGGAGCATTTGGACTGCCTATGAGTCTGCTATGACTTATAGGTGTCTAAATGCTTTTATTGTAGTAGCTGTAGTGTTGTATATAGTTCATAGTATTTTGTTTATTTATATATAATCAGCTTAACCAAATACTAAAGGTAATTTATGATACGAAACGGGTATGCAGAAACAAAATAACAAACCATCTTTTATCGTTGGATTACGTAAATACAGAGAGATTGCTTAGAATCAATATATAAGATAAAATTAAATTTATTTAATTATTTTCTAATAGTGATGAACAAAAATGATGTGCAATAAAATCGAACTATTTACAACAATATCAACAAGACTATAGTATGCTTCAATTGGTATGACTTAAAAAAAAGATTTATCGCATATACTAAAAGGAAACATAGCTTTACTGTGATCCACATTTCTGGATCACTGCTTTAGTCAATATTCAAAATTACACACAATTATGATACACTTCACGAATCTTACATAGAACACTACTCACGAACTAATGTTATGATACTAACACCCTGGAAGTGAACTAGTCCTCACAAACTCAGGGTATCCCACAGTGAGGACTAGGGATTAACCTCTTACCACTAAGTTAATAATGTACAGATGTACATACCAGCTGAGTGAAAACATACTAAAAAGACGGACTCAATGGTATGTACATTTTCCTTTTCAATATATATATAGTGTAATAGATGTATCTTGTAGTACCTATATTTGAGCAAATAAATATTATTATTATTATTATTATTATTATAGCTAATGGTACAGAATCCTCCGTGCGCGAGTCCGACTTGGCCGATTTTTTGTTTATTACTTTGCTAGATGTAAATAATCAAAACTTTATTCAAAGGGAGCGCAGCGCGGTCCAGTGTTGCCGCGGCGGGCGCTCTTGGCTCGGAGTAGGTATTGTCTTTTACTACGTTCCGTTTTCTTACGAAGAATTCGATCTTCAGAATTGTGAATCTTAAGCAGGCGGTACTTGCCAATCATTAAATTGGTATGACTAAGACTACGACTTTACTCAAAAGAATTTGGAGAGATCGAAACATCATGATACTGACCAAAATTTCTATGGTACGCACTCTGCTCTTCTCTATTTTCATGTATGGTGCTGAATCCTGGATGCTAAAAGCTGCCGATAGACAAAGGATAGATTCTTTTGATATGTGGGTTTGGTGCCATCTTCTTTTTTTTTTTGCTGCTGACAGGTACGTCTTTGACCAATGATGATCTTTTGAAGCAGTGATGGCTCAGTATCATTGGCTATGGACTGCCGCGCAGCAGGTCCATGGTTTGAATCCCGCCGTGAGCTTGAGCTTCACCGCATGGTGAAGGCTAAGTAGAGAATCTTTCGCCAAACACCTAACAGTGTGTTCCGGCAGCAGTCCTTGAGAGCCAGTGAAATCAATGTGACGAGCGCAGTGCAAATCGTGACTTGTAACGAAATGCATCTGTTATAGACAAAAATTAGTCCGCTTTACATCAGGTAGGCCTCGAGCTTGTTCCGTCATCATCATCATCAGCTGGAAGACGTTCAAGGAAAGAACAAAGTTTTACCATCAAGGAAATGGCAATATTCAATAGAGAGAAACAGTTTTAACACACTGCAATGTAGGAGTCACGATCCTCGGTAATAAATGAGGGACGAAGGAGAATAACCTCATCTGACATAAACCCGCTTTCTTTGTATTAGCTACGTATGACTTAAATGAAGGCATAGACTACATAGAGCATTAAAAAATATACCAAGGCACTGACTATCGTAAGCATTTGACTGCAGTCTCAGTTGCCTAGACAATTTTAATTCACTATGAACTTGAATAACCCTAAATAGAAGTATATGTAACTTCCATATATTAGTTGTACGGACAACAAGCGTTGAGCGCAAGTTTTTCTTGCCTATTTATGGAAAATCGACCATATGAAGATTTCAATTACTGTGCGTCGAGTTGCCCGATTAAAGAAAGGTGATAGAGGCATTAGGTTATGTGGATAAGTCGTTCTCTAAATAGAAGCCTATGCCCTATATGTCAATGTTCTAGAGTCTAGCATCGTCACTAATGAGTGAAGACTTCGAGCTAATATTTAAAAATAATGTTTGAAATGTTTTAAAGACAGAATTTGGGCAACATAAAAGCTTACAAAAAGGACCCGATGTAAAATGCTTTCGAACGTGTACATTGTTTATGACTGGTTAATGGCCCAATAACCTCGCTCCAAATTTGAGTGGTATAAGCAACAAAATGCACATAGACCGGTTTTGGAAAACCTAGTAATAAATGTCCTCAGTTACCGATAGTATGCCAGGAGATATTGTTCATTATACACTCCATTCTTTAGTATTTAACTTTTTTAAACTAATAATTTAATTATTTAATAATTTAGTAAATAAATATTATAAATTAACCGGAAAACACTCACTTTGGGTATCGAATACGTCTCGCGGGTTTCGAGCATATCAGATGCTTATCATACGATCGAGTGCGCAGCTGCGTCTGCGAGCACCCGACGGATATTCAGTGCTTGAAACTGTTCAATGTAATCGATCCCCAACGTGAATGTTTTTGCCGGTAAATTTATTATATTTAAATATGTGTGAAACTCCCGAGATCATCATATCAAAATAAGTAATCAAGATGATATAATAAAAAAAAAACATTACACCACTAATTATTATCATGTGTAAGGATGAACATTGTGTAATTATTTAAATAAATTAGTGTTAATTACAGTAAAATAAAAAAATATCCGCTTAATATTAAGCTACTACTCCTGCCCATAAACAACTACGGATCATCCCAAACACTTGATGTTCTTAACGATACTGTATTGCGTTCGTTACCCGTTGAAATATCAATTCTCATATCTCATTGGCCTCTGATTTCACTACAGCTTCTGATTACCCCTTCAATTCAGAATGCAGCAATGTCAACATTGTTGCTTTGCGGTAGAAATGACTGGTGGTTGGGGAACCATAGCACCTGTCCCGGCTGTTTTCTCATAAGAACCTTAGTGCGATTTAAACTTCAAACTTCATAGAGTAGTCGTAATCCGGAAAGTTTGACAAACATGGCGCATTGAGGCCAGCTCTACGGTCGCTACTAAACTAAACCTTGTCATGTTATTAATCAAAGTGTATCTTATCAAAGTGTACCATATATCTCTCGCACTATAACAGTGATTGGCAGAATTGAAGGCCCCAGAACTCGAATCAATAAGTTTTCAATACATAAACTCAGAGATAAACAAGACTCGTCTCATTCTTAGTTAGAGCTCTGCAGCTAACAGATAATAAAATAAATAATTAAATAAAAATGTTTGGAATCTTGATATTAATTGTTCTAGCGTGTGTCGGGTTATGGCTAAGAGTGAAATGGGGTAAAGTGAGGAACTACTGGGCAGAGAGAGGGGTGCTGCACAATCCCCCGCATCCCGTCCTTGGAAGCCTCACTTTTTTGCAAAAAGAAAATCCTGTAAGTATTGTTTTGTAATGTTACTTATCAATTTGTCTATCCGTCATTTATCTACATATCACGGTCATTTAACTTAAATACATATGTCTACTTGCTGTGAGATATATAAAGCTGCAATTGGGTAGACGAAGGTACATAAATATTATTCTAACCACTGCACGGCAAAATATGGACATTAAGAACTACAAATGTTATATCGTTCAAATGGTTAATATATTGATTTAGTTACATTCCTGTGAAACAAAATAATGATGCTTATATCAATTAGAATTTAGAAACAAACGAGCCTTTAAGTTTCTAAAATAAAATTTTTAATAATTTTGGGGTTGGTGCGTTTTTTTACATAGGTACTGCTCACTAAGTTCTACTCAGTTAACTTCTATATATTTTAAGCCTCAGTTGCACTATCCCGTCTTAACTTTCTTTTGTTAGTCAATTTTATTATTCCATTGGGATAAGGTTCAATATGGAATGTTCTTCACAGATTATCCCATTGTCAAATTCTATGCACTTCAGCGTTAGTAAACAAGTTGGGGTTATACTGGTTATACCACAATCTTGTAACCATGCACTCGATGAAAGTGCGCGCCTGCCATTCACTCTTGTCCCAGATTATATGTAAATAGGGAACTGAAGACTCAGGCACCTTTTAACCGTACAGCTGATAAATGAATAAGCAAAGCGCTTCGTCCCAGTTTCATTTGCCATTAAAGTGTCTACCAAGAACGGTGTTGCATTGCCGTCTATCTGGTTGCACAGATTAATAGCTGGAAACAAATTATGTTATTTGTTGAAATATGTCTTGTATGGACGGTGTGACGGTGTGGATATAGCTCAACAACGGTAATCCTCAGCTCAACTGATGTTACTTTGTCTTTAATGCTTACCACCAAGAGTGGCTTTTCCTGCACCAGAAAAATGTTCACGCTGTGGAAGAGGCGCATAAAGTACGAAGTAGAATTATGTGTGATATTGAGAGCTGTCTCGAGAAAATCTCGGGTTAGCACGATATAAACCTGGTAAAAGTTAACCGCTTAAGATTGGCCGTTCGGCGGCTGAATTCGTACACCCTATTCCACATGTACCTAATACCGCATGTAGCTCAAGCTTGATGTTTAGAAGTTATCCCCACTAAGGCAAAAAAGTCTTCGTTTGTAGCCACCCATCGATTTCAGGGTATAACCTTGATAAGGTCTAAAAATTTGGAGAATCAGCCCGAGATGTATAAAAACCTATATAAACGTATATATGTATAGTTATATCAACTTCGTAATGTTCGGTGGCGAACATATGGTCATCTACCGGATCAAGTCTCAGAGCCGTATATCACGCGCTAGGCCGTGACGTACTGCACATTTGAAGTGACCAGTGAGATATTACACAACAGACACAGAGACAATATTTTGCCTGAATGGATCTAAATGTCAGAGATCAAAACTAACAAAGATAGAATTAATCTACTTTTCATGAAAAACAAGGAACTCTGTGTTATATGGAAGTAAAAATAAAAAGAAGACAGATTGTGTTAGTATGAAATCCTCAGTATTTTATACTTAATTATGTCATATAATATGGTTGGCTTTTGAACACAATTTGACCTGGTGGTAAGCGATGACGTCACCAAACATTATTAAGAGATTTTATCTAGAATGGGAACTGGCGCACAAAGAGAGCTTCTGGAGCACATCGGTAGATGCTGGGTGACAGATTTTCTACTTAAGGATGGCAGCCAGTTAGACGAGTTTATACAAAATGCCCTATTGCCTGATAATCAGCGTCAGTTGCTTGCAAGCACCTGACATTTGTGCTGAGGCAGGGCCTTTTTGGCTCAATGCTGCTCTTAACTGTCTTTTTCGTTGTAACTTTTTTCTTTATATGCCAAATAAATTATTTTTCTTTCTTTCTTTCTATTACCGTGCCTTGAGGACGGAATTCAAACTAGCGGCCTTCTCACATTTTTTTTTATCGATAGCTGTTTATTCTGTGATTATACGGAACCGTGCGTCGGTGTATGAATCCAATTACTACCTCCTCCCTTATTTAGATACTGTCGTATCGGTAGTCGGATAGAATCGCTAGTGATACTATAAAGATTCCGTTTATTTACTGAATTACGGAATGCCAAATTTATTCTTAACGTCTCTTCATCATTTGACCAGGCCTTCTGGTTGCGGCGTCTATACAACCAGTTCAAAGCCCCATACGTGGGCATCTGGCTGTTCTGGCGTCCAGCACTGGTAGTAAACTCTCCGGAGCTGGCCAAGAGGATCCTCGTTAAGGATGCCGACAACTTTAGGAACAGGTTCCTGAGCTCGGGGAAGAGTGATCCTGTTGGAGCGCTTAACATTTTCACCGTCAACGTGAGTATTAATTTATATCTCATTCCCGTCCCTTTGACCTTATTCCCATGTGTAATAGCTTGAACATTGATGTTTTTGCTGTAATGGTATCAATACTTACAAAGTATTCAAATATATTATAAGCTGTTTAAGAATTTGATCACAGTTTCACTTGGTGGAAAGAATAACGCAATAACGCTTGCCTTGCTTTACACATAAATAAAAAACGAAACAGAATGAATGTTTCCTACTATGTTCAAATTATCTACTTTCATAGGGCAATCACATTATTCTTCTTTTTTCTTTTCCTTTCTTATGTGCCTAAAAGATACCGATTCACCGTGTTCTTCAAGATTCCTAGAATATATTTATAATACGGTTCAACAAATACCTGAAATAAATATTTTACTAAATATTTATCCTTTTCTGAACGTTTGTTTTGTATTGTCCTAGGAGCCAATGTGGAGTAACATTCGGCGTCGATTGACATCTGTGTTCACAGCATCCAAGCTAAGGTCCCTCGAGGGCCTCATCAGAGGGAAGGCATCTAATCTCGTCCATAGGTTACAAATGGAGTCCATTAACAACCCTGAGAAGATTAATGTTAGGGTAAGGCAGTATTTGTTGTTTATCAGGTACATGTACCTTAAAACATTGTTTTGAGTTGTGCAACAAAATGAACTATTATAGGTATCGAGCCAACCCCGGGAAATAATGACTCAAGAGAGAGAGATGACATTTTCTCCTGTATTTTTCTCTCTTACAAAAATAGGACTTATATGCCATAATATAAATATATGCTTAGACCAGATAGCAACAATAAAGGACAAAATAAAAATTAAGCCTGGTCGTGCTATATGGTTTTAAGTGTTGGTCAACAAAAGAAACTGATGAAAATGCAGTGCGTGTAAGCAAAGACGTCAAAGTTCAGTTCAGATATATATGGTGCAATTAGAATGGACTAGCTCAGAAATTAGTACATTATTGTTTTACATATCAGAACTACCTTACATGCAGTCTAGATTTGAGATATAAATGTATCAAAGCTAGTTTGATATTAAACTAATAAATAAACATTCTAGGTGATAAGCACTGACTACACAACGGACATTATAGGCGAAGCTGCGTTCGGGATCCAGTCGCAAGCAGCCCTGACCGGAGACAGCCTGATGAGGAAAGTCACCCGGGACTTCATGAAGTTTAATGTGTTCCGTGGCCTCGCCTGGTCCAGCATCTTCTTCTGTCCTACACTTGTCGATATATTTGGGTACGTTACAATATAGTTAAAATCAGAAATGTGTACAAGTAATTCGTCGTGAACTGAGGCCTTCCAGTTTGTCAGACCTGGCTCACTCCACACTTTAGGTACAAAGCTACAGATACATCGGCGTATTCAGCCGGACAGGATTATTGTACGGTGCTTGTCGCGTCAGAAGAGAACGGAGCTATGCGTGGCTATGCGATAGGAAGAGAGACGCCTTGTAGGTGAATATAAATGTTAGATACTCCGTGCTTAACGAGCTGAAGTGTACTTTATTGATTCGTAGGTAAAGTTGCTTATTTATTGCAATGGTTTTGCGTAGTAACCCTTCTAATTTTTTTATTCTGTGGTTTTGTACAGAGTTTTATACATTTTGCCAAAAAAAAAAACAATGGCATTGCGGCCGAATCAGTAACGGTTCTTCCATTCAGTTGCAACCAAAGTCACGGTAATGTTATCTATACAGTATTTCAACTTCATATAAACGGAGGAATCGCGAGCTACGCGTAATCGATCTCGGCCTGCGCTCGGTACGCAACAGACTCAGACAGTCGCGACTGTGCCGCAGTGACGAATGGACGGTGTGTAATTTTTTTAACAATAACCACGCGATATTTTCACTAAAAATAAGTTTATGTACAGGTATTGGAAGACCCGGTTAACGCGTCTTACAATGAATCTAAAATGTTGTACTCTGCATGTCTATGATTTACCAAGCAAATATTGTTTTTATATAATATGAAGTTTAATTTTCAAATTGTTGACTTGGGTAGCGTGGTAGTAATGTTGTCCGATCACATTGGAGTTGCGTCGCAGACTGTGCCCGCGTTGGTGCTACGTGATGTTATAAATAACTCACTGTTTGCATAACCAATAATGTGACATTTTTGACCAGGTGGGTAAATGATATGTGCATATATTGCAGATTTTCGCTTTTCCCGAAAGACACGACTGTTTATCTTCGGAAGCTGTTCCGTGGCATCGTGGAACAACGTGGAGGGTATGAGAAGCCGATAAAGGAGCCGCGGGACCTTCTCGACGCTTTACTGAAGCTCAAACAAGAAGCCGCAGTAGATAATGAAGGTAACCTGAAATTGTTACTTACTACTTTCACGTTATTTCTATATTAGCTTAAAGTCGCATAAATAATGTCATAAATACGACAAGGTGGGATGGGAACCCACAGGGAGTACGATATAACTACCTGACTGCCAACTCTATTTAAGATGAACCAATCTTTGAAAAGCTGTAATCGAATTTAATATATGTATATACATATTATACTTAGACACCAACCACAGAGATAGCTTAGACTTTAGTCTCCAACTGGATATCAAAATAAACTACCGAGCTTTCATAAAATTGCAGATATTAAGTGCTCATACTTCTTCTTTCCAGGATCATACTATAATAAACAATGAATTTCTTAACGCCATTATACATTTCATGAGACTTAAAATTGTTTTTTGAAAATACATTTTATAAAAAAAAAACGTAATTTTGCTTCCAGAGATTACTGAAGACACTTTGGTAGCCCAGGCAGCCATCTTCCTACAAGGCGGCTTCGATACAACAGGCGCTATGCTCACGTGGATCTTAAATGAACTTGCGCACGCGCCACATGTTCAGGTAAGGTGAATCAGAAATAAAATCCTTATTATATTACTAGTGAAATTATGAATAATCGAGCACCTGATACTGGTTGTGATACTAATAGAAGTTGTAGTAGGTGCAGTAGAATCCACCAATAAATTGGTGCCCAGAGTTTGGAAGAACTAATAGCGAGACTTAACATTTTACTCATCACCCTCAGATTGTCCAGCCAATGAAAGAATAATCTAATACATTCTGAATGTTTGGATAAGTCACATAAATGCGCTAGTATTATTGTGTTTTATGCCAAGCATTCGATTGTTTAAGTCATGATATATAATTAATAAAACTACAATACTATGGTTTCTACGGAGCTGAACTAAATATGTCGCGTATATACATACTTAGAAAATCGTAATGAGATTGTTTCACTAAATGGAGTTAATTATAAAGTCGCTACTGTAGATCTAGGGGTACTACAGGGATCAATATTAGGGTCTGTTCGTTAATATATATTATCATATAATAAGCTTGTTATTAAGTCTTGCCTAAACGTAAAATTTAAGTTTGTATTAAAAACCATTGAACAAAAAAGATCAACGTACTTTTTTTCCTTATAAACAAGTTATGCAAAAAAACAATTGGGTATCTAAAACATTAATTTTATAATATTTTAATAGCTCAAGTTTGAATAACTGACATTTATTGAGTTTTGAGATAGATTACAGTGGTAGTGCCACGCTGTAGCTCTACGGGTTACAGCTGAATGGGCCGGCACGACCGGGGCAGTACCACTCTCCCACATGATATCGACGTGAAGTAGTGGCTTTGCCATTGCGTTTCGATCGATTTGTGGGAGACCCGGAGGCCCAATCCCCCCCCCCCCCCCCCCCCTCTCTAAAGGAATATGGCGGCACAGTTTCAAGAGACATTACCACACCACACCACGCTAGCCGTGGACTTTTGCAACATACGGGGTCTACGTTCTAACCTGAACGATGTCCACTACCATCTGGAGACTGCTAAGCCGGCCTTGCTCTTTTTGACCGAAACACAGATATGCTCTCCGACAGACACTTCATTCCTCACATACCCTGGGTACAAACTGGAACAATCCTTTTTGCCGCGGGCGGGGGTGTGTCTTTACGTCAGAGAGGATATCTGTGCTCGTCGTCTCAGCAGTCTTGAAGGACAGGGCCTATCTGACATTTGGTTGCGCGTAGACTGCGATGACCATCCGCGAATCTACGCGTGCCTTTATATGTCCCATATCAACGGTAATGCCGGAATAGATCAATTCGTGGAGCACCTACAGATGGCTACAGATTCCGTGCTTGAGCAGATCCCCACCGCAGAGATCGTGATACTTGGCGATTTCAACGCCCACCACGTCGAATGGCTCGGTTCGCGCACCACCGATCATGCGGGGAGATGTGTTCACGACTTCGCTTTAGCGTATGATCTGACACAACTGGTCACCACGCCTACGCGAATCCCAGATGTGGATTATCATACACCTTCCCTGTTGGACCTTCTGCTGACCTCTCACCCGGACAACTACACAGTATCCGTTAACGCTCCCCTCGGATCGTCGGACCACTGCCTGATCCGGAGTTCAGTGCCGGTTACACGCCCAACTCGACCCCGTTTTGTAGGTTGTCGTCGCGTATGACACTATAGGTCAGCAGATTGGGACGGGATGCGGTCCTTTTTTGCATCCTACCCATGGGGGCAAGTTTGCTTCTTGCCGGATGATCCAGATGTCACTGCTGACTATGTTGCTGATGTAGTGCTTCAGGGTATGGAACTCTTTATTCCATATTCTGTAGTGCCCATCGGTGGCAGGTCACAGCACTGGTTTGGTCGCTCTTGTAAAATGGTCTCTGGCCATAAACGAGAGCGTTACCAAGCTTGGGCTGATGCAGTGGCATCTAAGGATTTAAATACCAGCGATCTCAAAAAGAAATATAACTTTGCCTCCAGGTCCTTCAAAAGAGTAATCGCAAGAGCGAAGTCGGAGCATATCGGCAGAATTGGCGAGAGATTAGCCCACCTTCCTTCGGGAACACGTGCGTTCTGGTCTCTTGCCAGGGCTGTCCTGGGGAATTTTTGTCAGTCATGCCTTCCGCTCCTGCACAGAGAGAATGACACACTGGCCCACACCGCAAAGGACAAGGCCGATCTTCTGGGCTCTCTCTTTGCGTCTAACTCGACTTTGGATGACCAAGGGAACTCACCACCGACTATACAACGGTGTGATACCTCGATGCCGGATAAGATTTTCCGGCAATGTGCAGTACGTAAAGCACTGTTCTCCTTGGACATTCATAAGTCGAGTGGGCCAGATGGCATCCCTCCGATAGTGCTGCGGACTTGTGCTCCAGAGTTGACACCGGTTCTAACGCGTCTTTTCCGGCTCTGCTACTCATCAGGCGTTGTCCCGAAAACATGGAAGACGGCTTTGGTGCACCCGATCCCTAAAAAAGGTGACCGCTCAGATCCGTCCAATTACCGCCCTATAGCCATAACGTCTCTGTTCTCCAAGATAATGGAATCCATTATCAACAACCAGCTCCTGCAGTATTTAGAGGAGCACCAGCTGATTAGCGATCGCCAGTACGGTTTTCGTCGTGGTCGCTGAGCTGGTGATCATTTAGTATATCTTACGCATCGATGGGCGGTGGTGGTGGATTCCAAGGGTGAAGCGTTGGCGGCTAGTTTGGACATAGCGAAGGTCTTTGATCGGGTGTGGCATAAAGCGCTTCTATCGAAGCTTCCTTCCTATGGGCTTCCCGAGAAATTGTGCGAATGGATCTCCAGTTTTTTGGCAGATCGGAGCATTATGGTCGTTGTCGACGGTGCATGCTCCGACTTAAAGCCGATTAATGCTGGCGTTCCGCAAGGCTGTGTGCTATCTCCGACTCTATTTCTCTTGCACATCAATGACATGCTGCAACTCAGCGATATTCATTGTTATGCGGATGACAGTACCGGAGATGCCTCATACACCGGCCACGCTAAATTTTCTCGGGAAAACGTTATCGAGAGTCGGAACAAACTTGTGTCTTCAGTCGAGACCATGTTGTCAAATGTTTCGAAATGGGGCCAATTGAACTTAGTCCAATTTAACCCCAAGAAGACACAAGTTTGTGCGTTTACCGCTAAGATATCCCCCTTTGTCGTATCCCTCCGTTTTGAAGACACTCCCCTTGCTACCTCAGCCAGCATCGGAGTACTTGGCGTCGACATATCGAACGTCGTTCAATTTCGCTGTCACTTGGAAGATAAGGCTAAGTTAGCCTCTAAGAAGCTTGGTGTGCTCGGAAAGGCGAGGCGGTACTTCCCGTCGGCCCATCAACTTTATAAGGCTCAGGTTCGACCTCACATGGAGTACTGCTCTCACCTCTGGGCGGGAGCTCCCCAGTACCAGCTACTTCTATTTGACCGCATTCAACGCAGAGCGACTCGAATCGTCGACGATCAAGTTCTCTCCGGTCGGCTCGACCCTTTGGCTTTGCGTAGAGATGTTGGATCACTCTGCATCTTTTACCGTATATATCACGGGGAGTGTTCTGAGGAACTGTTCGATTTACTACCTGCAGCTCAATTTCGCCACCGGACTTCCCGACAAAGCATGATGTTTCATCAATTTCATGTCGACGTCTGGAAGTCCACAGCCTTGCGATTTTCACGGCATTTTCTACCTCGCACTGCCATATTATGGAACCAGCTGCCAGGTGTAGTATTTCCGAACAGTTACGACTTAGGAACCTTCAAGAAGAGAGCATATTCCCTCCTTAAAGGCCGGCAACGCATCCTCGAGACCTCCGGTGTTGCGGATGTTTGTGGGCGACGGTGATCACTTACCATCAGGTGAGCCGCCTGCTCGTTTGCCCTCCTATCCGATAAAAAAAAAAATTTTTGGTGATAAGAAAGCTAGTAAATGAAATGATTTACAAACCTGAAAATTAGCATATATTTTTTTTATATGTGAAGCGTATGACGTTGGTCCAAAGATAAATATTGGACAAGAATGCAGTGTCACTCTTAACCCACATAATTTTGACTAACCATGGCAACTAACAGAAGTGTGTTGGATCGACTTAGCCAAAGCCTTCGAAAGCACCGTTGCCATCCCCACACTTATAAAGAAATTAAGCTACATGGCTGTCACAGGCGTTGCTTCTGATTGGTTTAGTAGCTATCTTTTGGGAAGGAAACATTGAATTAAGATTGGCCAGTTATTGTGCGACTCACAATCTGTAAGCTTTGGGATTCCACAAGAAAGTATACTAAGGCCCACGTTGTTTACCGCGTATATAAACGAAAATGCAGTTTTGCTGATGATACCGCTATAATTTTTCACGTCTCAACATTGATACAGTTTTCTATGCTAAACAGATTATAAAAGAGGTAACTAAATGATTACACGAAACTTATTAACTCTTAACATAACTGTCTATGTGTGTTTCCAAAAATAGCAGCAAAAATACCAGAACTACATACATATATAAATGTTCATAAAATATTTTGTTACGAGAACATAAGTGACTGTCACCAACTTAAATAAGCGAGGCAATAAATATCTTTGAGTAAGTGTTGACTTAAACCTGTCTACCAATAAGAGTGTAAAGCCACTGCAACATGGTTTCAGCTAAGACCCTAGATGAATATATGTCCTGCTAAGACACGCAAGTAATTGGTGTAATGAAGCGATTACGCGATGAAGCAAATATGAAAACCCTTAAGAAAATATATAGAATATTGGCATTGTGCAAATCTCTTTTAAAATGTGCATCACTTGCTGGGGAAGTGCAGCCAAAACCTTTCTAATTCAGGTCTAAACAACACAGCGATTGCTCGTAAAAGGGATGCTTAGCGGTTGATCATATGATCATGTATCCAGCCTTTGCTTACAAGGAAAGTGGTTTACTAAACGTGAAACATTATTGTAGATAATATTATAAAGAAATTAAAATTATGTATCTCACTGTTTCCATGACGTCGAGCAGTAATTCAATTTCGTGGATTTGTGTACCTTTTATGTATGGTTATATCTATTATATATTAAGGTTTTTTGTATATATTTAAATAATGTATATCTTACACCAATGTAAAACACATTATGAAAATCTTTATTTTTCTAAATTCAAATCAAAAAATGTTTACCATGTATTGTATTAGCGTGTGGTACATTTTTTTTTGCCCATTAAAATCTTATGAATAATTAGGTTAATACCAAATTTGCTGCTCAAATGTATAATCTTTATTTTTTGTATTGGTACGTTGTCGCAGGACCAGCTGTATCAAGAGCTCATGGAAACTAAACAGAACTACGGGAAGGAGCTGGACTCCAGTGCGCTCGCTGATCTGCCTTACCTTAATGCTGTTATTAAAGGTTCGTATAACATTAGGTAACTTTATTCTGATAATAAAATTGACCTCTTTACCTTCCAATTTGAATACCTTTAGTCTGTCACAAGGTACATTTCTAGTTCCTTTACTATTTTTAATTTAAGTACAACAGAAACATACTGCGGAATTATTCTAATTTTGCTTATTATTTATTTAAACCTCGAAGGTTGGGTAAACTATTTTATACAGTAATTACTCTAGGTACCTTCATAAAAGGACACAAATTATGACAAAGCTGTTATTTCGATCAGTCGAGAAATGCCTAGCCAAGCCGGAATTCGAACATAGAATAAAACTCTCAAGTGTGATAATTTCATGAATTATTATTGACCGAGCGAGGATGAAGTGCGAACAAAGCTTTTCTGCTTCAACTGACAAAAAAATGCTTTCGGAAGTACGGTAGTTCACCTCTTCAGGTCAAAAGAACTGTAGATCCAGTTTTGGGTAATTTTTAAAAATAACATAAACTTTGCCCCTTGGCAAAAATTTTAGCGCCTAGATCCACGACGGCCCTGTCCAGTGTCGTTCCTTGCAGTTTGTGCACTGTCACAACCCAACATAATATCAGTGGTAGCATGTGCCGCTCGACTTTACCTTGACCCCGTAACGCGTCAAATTCGACAGTGCTAGGCTCAATTTTGACACCCAAACTGACTGTATTGCCACGTATCGTTTTGTCATAGAACTCAACGAAAACGGCTTGCGGTAACTCTCCCGGTTACGACGTAGCGCTGGCCATACGAATTTTCGGATGACCCCCATAGCGCCATTTACCAAGTCGTGTCCAAATTTAATATTTTTCCACAACATTACCACCAATAGTAACTTTTAAGAATGGAACAATACCTCCTCTTTTATTGCGATCAGAAAGTATAAATTCGGGTTTTGGCCGCTGCTGACCTTTGATTTTAGCTTCTACGGATGTATCTGATGCTACCTCGTCAAACATCCGGCAAATTTTGGCAAAGTTCGATGGTCATCGTTTTATTTTGATTTGGTGGTTCGAGTCATCCACCTGTCTTGTTGTGGGAAATTTTCGCACACACTCGCCATCTGGTCCAGTAAGTGATACTCTACGATGATTCAGGATTCCAACCCGTTAACTATTCAAAATATCGACAAATGTGGTGTCGTCTGCTTGCCTCACATTCTGTGGCAGTTCGCAGAAGCTATATAACGCCCATAAATCTATTTCAGCAATTAAATGTGGCGGTTGTTTAAAGCAGTAGTATGCAATAAATGATTCTGAGTCTGATTCAGTATGTCCCGCTGACGGATTTAGCTACTAGTGAAAGCTGCATCAAGTCACTTAACAGTAAAATGTTAACACTGCCAAAATAATCATTTCTTGTAGTTGTGTATGAAATGCCTTTCTCTCTGAAGGCGTTCTCCGGTCAAAAAACGCATGGTCTCTGTTCTGCCGCATGCCGGTGATTAATTTATTTGTATTACTTGTGTCTACAAGAAGCACGTGTAGAAACGGATAAGACAATATTTATTACTTTTGATATTAGTGAACCAATGTATATTGAATACTACTATTATATATTTTTGTTATGTACTAAGCAAGCTCTAGACGGTGATAGTAAAATTTGTAAAATTTTCACGATTTTTTTTTTAATTTATTTTAATTTCATAAACTATGGCCCCCTCTTTATTTTTTTTTTTATTTTTACTAGCCTATGTTACCCGGAATAACTCAATGCTTCTAATGATACCACAAACATCAAAATCGGTTAAGCCGTAACGAAGTTATGGTGGAATAAAGAAACTCACAAACATACATACATACATGAACCCTAAAAACATAACTCTCCTTTGGGCAGTCGTGTAATGACGGACATATCGGTAAAAAAAATTAAATGAAAATTTCATATATCTTCTATAACGAATTTTCAAAAATGTAACATAACTTTTTTAAAAGCTTAATTATTCATCCGATTGAAAAAACGATGATTTCCTGTATCATTTCACAAGGAAATTTCATCAGCTTTTTGAATAGGTATATTTGTTGGCCCATACTATAGAAGACGTAAACCAATTACCTATATATTATTGGCTATACCTATGTAATATGCCCATAATCAAACCAACAATATAGCTTTTGCTTGCTATTTTTTCCTCTTTAAAGCGATATAGTATAGTGATTAAAGCGATAATATAGTGAGCAATAACCTAATTAATACGCTAAAATAAAAATAGGTAAACAGATAAATATGATACGCTCCTTGGTCGCTGGCCGTAATAAATGCGATCGGAGCGGGGAGCGGCGCGGACTCACAGACAGCATGAGCGGATGGGTTCGGGTGCGCAGGCGAGCGCGGGCGTGATGAGTGGGGGCTGCGTACGTAACAGAGTGACCGACTCTAACGGGCAGACTCCTCCGATTCCTGCTTCAACCTCCCCGTCGGCGACCAAGGCAGGTATTGTAGATATATATAACCCGGATAACCTCGCATCATAGCTATTATGTTAGCAGCTTTAGCGTCATCCGCAAGTCGTCCCGGTAACATCTCTAAGGTTACACATTCAAACACCGAGCTCGTCAGGAACACGAGGCAAAAATAAAGTCCCTATTAGTGTCTCTCCGTATTGTCACAGAGTAAATATCCGTAGGGCCCACTCTCAACGGTACAACACTGCAGTTGTACCGGAGCAAGTCCGTACCACAGTGGTGCCCTTGAGCCGTGTTTGGTTCGCTATCAGTTCGTTCTTTGACGAATTTCCTCATTCCGGAATTTATTATACAAAGAAACTTACAGCACACCTCTCTCCATAGCTCGTTTAGTGACACTAAACTTCTCCATAAGTTCAGGACCACGTCTCAGTGCCACAAATAATCTCTGGCAAGACACACTGCATGTAGTAGAAGAAGAGATGGTTAAAAATACTATGGCTGGCGCTTAAATAGCAGTATTTACATTATTTCAATAATATTCCAGCAGACCATTCCAATATAATTGGAATGGTGCTCTCGCCATAATTACTGTGATATAAAGAATACACCATTATATCCAACTGGTATACACTCTTTGTAATAAAACTGGATTATGGATGAATGAAAAAAGACCGAAATAACCGACTGGGTTTATTGTGTTTTAAACGTTCCAAATTGCTCTAACTTGAATTTGCTGTTCGTCAACAGAAGGTCTTCGCAAATTCGCGCCAATGGGGTGGTTAGACCGCATCGCGTCTAAAGACTATCAGATCGACGACAAGCTCACGATCCCAGCCGGGACCGTCGTGTACGTGAACGCGATCGGCATGATGTCCGATGCCGACTACTTCCCGGAACCGGAAGTGTTTGATCCCGATCGGTTCCTGCCGGAGAACGAGAAGAATATACTGCCTTATACGTACATGCCGTTCGGGGAGGGACCTAGGAACTGCATTGGTAAGTCAGCGGACATTGCGTACATTTGTGTTCTAGTTGTTAGCGCAGGGTATGCCTTATACTAAGGATATATTATAAAGGCAAAGTAAAAATATTCCATTATGCAGAGGTAAATAATTTTTTTTTTTTTTTTTTATGCCTGATAGGTTAGCCTTTGACCACTATCTCACCTGATGGTAAGTGATGATGTGGTCGAGGATGTTGTTCAGACTAACCTAGAGTTACTGGCTCTCAAGGACAGCTGCCGGAACACACCGTTAGGTGCTTCGCGACAGATTTTCAACTTGAGGGTGGTAGCTAGCCAGGCGGGCATTTGCAAAGTGCCCTACCACCATGCTGTAACGACTGCTATCCTAAGACAACAACCGGGACCGACGGCTTAACGTGCCCTCCGAAGCACGGAAGCGCTCAGTAGTAATGCCCAACCAGCGGTCACCCATCCAAGTCATGACCGTGGCGGACGTTGCTTAACTTTGCTGATCGATTCAGAATGGCTAAGCAAACTTGGCTACGAGCGCTTCGCGCTCGCGCTTCTTCGAAATTTGATGATGAACAGTTAATACCCAAGAAAAGCTACTAATTTAACTTTATTCACCAATAATAATATATCAACGTAGGGACATCTTGATGTTGGGCTGAAAGCAACATTCTACATAAAGTGGCCAAGGATAAAAGGTATCACATAATTAATTATACGACATTACTTCTCTATTGGTTTTAAAATAATTTGGTTATACTGTGAATAACTGAAAATAATTTGGTTAAGACAACTACTACTAAAGTTTTTGCACTCAATTTATTTAAACTGAGATGCTATAATGATTTAAACATTACCAAGTCTTTACATTCATGAAAAATATTGTTTGCTCTAAAGAATTTATATAAATTTATATTAAACAATTACAAATATGATTACAGCAGTAGGAGTAAAGATAAAATAGCGGTGCCAGGTTTAAAATTAGTACATACAGATAAAAAAGGTATATCTATGTAATTATGTGCGGTTTTATAATAACATTCCTAAAGATTATATCACAGTTCTCATGAAACAAAAATTAGCTGCAGGTAAGCTGCGTGTTATAAAGATATTAATAAAAATAAAACATAGTTTATATTAATTGGTGATTATTTTTAATTAGACAATATAATGTGATTATTTTTAATTAGATAATATTCTTGGGACATTCCACCTCTGCAAAGCCACCGTCTTGGGTGTGCCCAGTAAGGTGGCTTGCACTTGACTGCAGTAGCAACACCAAGCTCTTGTTGAAGTGTTACACAGACGTCTTTTGTTCCAGGCATGCGGTTCGCGTACCTCTCCATGCGGTTCGGAGTATCAGCCATCGTGCTGAACTTCCAAATACGGCCTGTGAAGGACGGCCTCCCGCCCAACGAGTGTCCCGTAGAGAAGAAAGGCATGTTCTTAATGCCAGCTGGACAAGTTTCTCTTTGTTTCACGCCCAGACAATAAAGAAACTACCTACACTACGGTTTAAATCACCCAAACACTGCTGTCACTGCATACATTACAAAAGCTTGGTTCATAACTGAAATACAAGAATATGCACTGTCTGCGCGCAAACGATGTGAACCGATATGTAGCCGCGCTTATAACATCTGCTAACTGTCACTTTGCTTTGTCGCAATTCACACATAAAAATCTCCTCATCTATCTGTCAATATCTGAGTTTGACGTTTGTGCATACATTGCACTACCACTTTTCTGTGAGCGTCATTATGCTTTCGTGGTGTCTGTTTAGCAAGTTATGAACCGACTGTTTGCGTGCATACAGTGCCAATAGCGCATATTTGCGTGACTTGAACCGTAGGGCTAATGTGCCTTCAAGATTGGAAATAACCATACTTTATTAAAGAAAAATACATTATTGTGGAAACTAGTAATACATATTATTTGTATACGTGCTGTGTATACATTGTTGGTACTGAGGACTAGGTTTAAATCATATTTTGTCATATAATGTTTGTCTAGTAGTGTTCATCTTAGACTCACTTTCGGGAAATGGCTGGCTATAGTCCGGCTAACTCGTGCGCGACCGTCCCGCGGGGTGACAGACGGTGGCGGGGACGAGGTAGCGCGTCATTCTAGCACACGGCTATACACGAAGAGAAGTGTGCCAGGATAAATCTTGCGATAATTTGGACGTACTTGTGACGTAATATAGGAGTAAATAAAAAGATAGAACAACTTTTATTGTTTATAATTTTTTATTATGCTTGAGGACAAATTATTAGGAAAACTAAAATTATGATAGATTGTTTTATTATAAATCAATTTCCATATCACTTTCATGTTCACTCTCTGTTTGATTTTCTTCATCACTTTCGTCGTCATCATCGTCGTTTTCATTCAGTAGAATTATGAATCTAAAAAGATAAAAATGTACTATTAAAATAACAAACAACTTCACATACAATAAGCTGATTCCGAGAATGATAGCTTGAGCACTCTGACCAGTTAAAGCAATAATAATCGATTATGTTAATAAACAATAACGTACCTGTCCATTTCATCGTCACATACTCTATCTGAATTATAATATTCGTCCTCGTTTTTTATGACGTGATTATCACAATCGCGCCACTGTTAATTAGAAAAAAGCAATTCTAAAGCTTTTAACTTTTCATCTAAGTTCGAATCATTGAAAGTCCTTGGGAGCTCGCCTTTTACGTACCCCCACACGAGTTCAATGGGATTTAAATCCGGATGGTATGGGGGTAAGCGAAGCACGATATGTCCATTTTCCTTTAATATTTTATCAATTTTCACAATACGGAGAAACAGTTCTCCGTGTTTTGCTCATTAATTATTTTCATTAGATCACATTTACGCATAGCGATGTCATACTGAACACCTCGCCGTTCTAACCACTTCTGCATTTCGCTTTTCAGGGTACTCATTGTAGGTTTTTTGTCAATCTGAGTGCTATGGTAAGCGGCGTTGTCCATTACAATAACAGAATTCGGAGGAATGTTTGGTAACAGTTTTTCATCAATCCACTTTCGAAAATTTGTGGCATTCATGTCTCCATGATAATCACCGGTCTTAGAATGCGATTTGAACTTCAATAAAGCTGCATTAGGTACAAAGCCATTGCGACTGCCAGCGTGTACAATCAGAATACGAGGTCCTTTACCGATGTTTTGCATAGCCCCGCGTTTTGTATCAGACTGCCAGCATTTTTGTGTCACGTGATTTTTATTCACGTAGGTTCCATCTAGGTTAATTATTCACTTACCCTCTTGGCGGTATTTTTTAATGTCTCTGATGTAATGCCACTGCAGGCGCATTATGTCGTGACGTTCAATTAATAGTTTCCTCTTTGACTGGCATGTTAAATATTTGAATTTAATGAAATATCACACGAAAAGGGAATTTGGTATAAAATTTTACAACGTGAACCTCCTCGTATACCATGGTGCGTATATATGAAATCTCATAGATGTTTAATTGTTTTGGCACATAGGCTGCGCTCCGGCCACATTCCACTTAACAAACACAAACATCTGATGAGGGTGGCTGACTCACCCAACTGTAATACTTGTGGAGTCACAGAGGATGTTCATCATCTACTGGTGGAATGTGTTCGGAGTCAGCCGATGAGATCTTTGATAAGGTGAATATGGACTCAATTTGAGTGACGTAGGAGTAGTGCAGGGTATATTAGCTCATCCATTAAGTGATATGGCTAGTGTACTCTGCAAAATGTTGCTTGAAGTACTTAATTCAGGTTAGTGGTAAGTATTATATGTAACTTAACGGGGCTGACATAGTCGCTAAGCGACCAAAAGTCTCAAAAAAATTTAGAATAAAAAAATAAAAAAAATATTTGAAACAAAGCCTACGTATAGTCCGTCTCAAATATTCACGTGAGCAATGGAGTATATTGTCTTGACAATTCCACATTCAAATGCAAATTGCACTGCGCCCATCACCTTGAAACATAAAGATGTTAAGTCTCATGCGCCTGTAATTTTACCGGAACATAGGAATGTGAACATTACTGCTTGGCGGTAGAAATAAATATAAGTCGCCGATTTTAAAATATTGCCATGATAGTTCCTTCTTACTTTTCCGAATGATTTCGATTCCAATCCGAATGAATACAATTCTGTTTAATTTTTGGACTCAATTCGGAAAATGAAAAAATAATTAAACAGTAACACTGGTAAGTGACCAGTAAAGCGTGAGCAGTTAAGAGGGAACTTAAATTTGCCTTTGTAATATCAATAATAATATGGTTAAAATTCAACTCTATACACAACAACGTTAAAAACAAAAAAAACAATGGAAATATGTTTTTTTTATAATGAAAAAAAACATCATCTACTTCAATATCTTCGAAACTGAAAATCCAATACCAATGAAATGAATATGAGTCATAATTAAAGGTAATCAGCTTTCCAACAAAAAATAAAATGACGGAGTTATGAAGTAACAAAGATTTAATCAAATAAATTAAATTAAAAAAAAATACAACTGAATTGAAAACCTGGTCCTTTTTGAAGTCGGTTGAAAATGGACTGAATGAATGAAATCCATCTTTTAAATTTGCAATTATACCACTGAACCGATTTTGATAATGATATTGCATCGTAGGCATCTAAGACGCAAAATCTCTATTTAATAAAAATACAGTCCAATTGAGAACCTTCTCTTTTTTTAAGTCGGTTAAAACACATTGATCAACTTTTAAAAAAACTAATAGCAATACGTTGTGTATTATCACCCAATAATAGGGTAAACCTTAGGTAAAAGCTTAATAACGGCAACACCGATGCCACCACGTCGCAATAGTTCGACTGACGAGTCAAGGCGTAGTTTCGTTGTACATATGTGTGTGTAATGGTGTTTTTACACGGCGAGGCGTAGTTTTACCGGCCTCACTGCTCTTTACACAACATTCTGTCTTGACTTTTTATTTGGTCTGAGACCGTCAATATACATAATTCTTAAATGGCGTAAATCAAAACTGACAACTGTCCAGGATGTTAAAAATACTTTTTATTTTTATAAAACTGTACGGAAACTTAAAGTCAATATCCTATAGGTATGTTTATTTTTAAGGTTTCGTTAATTAACAACGGTCAACGGTTTTAGATTTATCATAATCGGGCTTAGGCCTAATTATCGTCAACTATTGTATCATTTACTCTTTATTGAATAAAAACATTGTATTAAATGGAATATATAATCAGTTTTAATTATATACTTACCAATAATAAAGTCGTTGCATTTTGAATGCTTTACGAAGTAACATTACCTATAATAATATATTTATTAGAGATAGAGAGAGATAGAGATTAGAAAGAGCGATATTTTCATCACAAGTTATTTGTATATGATATGCTCTCGCTTTAAATCTGTCTTTTATTCACTAATTGCATAATATAGTATTAAAACCACCTTTGTGGCTTACATGAAAGTTAAAATGTAGCGTTACGGTTTTTGTATGTTTATAACTTTTTCCCATTAGTATTGACTGTCAGGAAATCTTGCAACACCGACACATTCTGTTAAAATCACAATCTGCTACCTTTTTTTTTATGCCTGATAGGTCAGCCTTTGACCACTGTCTAACCTAATGGTAAGTGAAGATGTTCAGGCTAACCTAGAATTACTGGCTCTCAAGGACAGCTGCCGGAACACACCGTTAGGTGCTTGTCGACAGATTTTCTACTTGAGGGTGGTAGCTAGTTAGCTAGCCAGTTGGGCATTCGCAAAATGCCCAACCACCATGCTATATCGACTGGCATTCTAAGACAACAACCGGGACCGACGGCTTAACGACGTGCCCTCCGAAGCACGGAAGTGCTCAGTAGTAATGTCACCAGCGGTCACCCATCCAACTCATGACCGCGGCGGACGTTCCTTAGCTTTGCTGATCGGTTCAGAATGGCTAAGCAAACTTCGCTACGAGCTCTTCAAACTATTCAACCTACTACAGTACCCACAATGACGAGTCCCACAGGAAAATAATGAAATAATGGGGGGGAGATAGGGTGCAATAAGTGTGCCCGGAGCCACAAACCTCCATAGTAGTAAGTGCCAAATCTAAAACGTATGTTCGGTACATATTCTGTACCATAGCTTCCTACAACGGCAATCAAATGTGTAAAGTTGAAAAGCGTATATAATATAATGTGTTATTATATACGCTTTTCAACTTTACAAATTATAAAAAAACCAAATCAAAGTCCCGCAACACCATTGTCACAGGTCACCAGACCATTGATAACAAATAAGTTGTTCTTGACATTGACAATAGATACAAAATGCAATCAACGCTTTGTTAGACAATTAGTATTGAAACAACACTATCACAATAGTGTCCTACAATAACAAAAAATCGAATGAACTGGTTTTAATCGATGATTGGATGATTGTTTTTTGTTGTTGTAGTTCAGATTGACCACAATATCACCTGATGGTAAGTGAGTTTGCGACTGAAAGTGTTTACAGGCAAAAAAAGAAATAATTGGCTTTCAATGATAGGTGCACTGCTTGTTGACAGATTTTTTCCTTAAAGGAGGTAGCTATCCAGGCTAGTATTCGCAAACTTCCCCTATCACCTTGCGTTAAAACTCGAGCTCGTGGCTGAATTAGAGGTAGCTAAATGTACTCAACGTATAGTAAGTAGGTACGTCCATAACTTGGTTAGTATTAAAAGCTTAGGTAAGCTGTCACACAGCTAAAGTGCTAGGAGTTCATAAAAACCATAGAGGTAGCTTAATGTATGTACTTAGTACATCCATAATATGCATAGAATGAGAAGTTCCAATAAAAAAAAACTCATTAGTTCAATCAACTGTACAAAAGAGAAAAATCTCACCAGTTCAAAGTCAAAATCAAATTTCAGTTAATTGGTCAACAAATATAGATAAAATCAGACCCCGCGGCACAGCAGCTATTGAGCCATAATTTCTTCAATTGAGTCATCATTCCTGGTTTTAAGGCACCGTCTAGTACTTTCAGTAATTCTGTGGCACCGTTCAAAGGAGAACCACGGCGCTTTGTGTGACTGTGATAGTCTTTACATAGTTTTAGTAGTCGTACTAGTAGTACAACTTTTTGTGCGAGTCCGAGGAAGTATTGCCCCCGTGCCTATTTCATGTGGGTGTACATTGAGTGAGCAGCCTCAGAAAAAAAAATTTGATAATTTAGTAAAATCTCTAAAACAATTGTAAAACCAATATACCTTTTTGTAAAAAGGTAAAACAGAAGATAAATCGTTTATAATTTGCTCACTCAGTTCTCACAGAAAACCGTCATTAGATTAAATCTACCGAGTTTACATATAGAATTATATACTAGTTTTTAGTAAAACTTGTGAAGAGTTTAAGTATGTATTTACAGATTGCCTAGTGCCGTATTTAAAATTAACAAATAGTTAATTGTGCTCACTCAATCTTACATTTTCGCAAGGGCTGATTGCGCTCTAATGAACTACAAAATTAAACTTCGTTATATTACTAATGTTTAGTTTATGTTCAATAGGGTTTAGTAACATACTAAACGAAACTCTATTGTGATACTTAAATAAGTAATTAATTATTTTATCTGCTCACTCAATCCACACATTTATGAAAACCAATAAACATTAATTTCATTAGTTTTGTTACCATGCAGGAGGAGGATCCTTTCTTCGAAGTCAGTTAAAAAGTCTACCTGTTCATATTGATCCATAAATAATATAGGAGAAGAGAACAGAGAAATTATTACTAATTAAATATTTATTAAATAGACTAGGAGAAGCTCCAAGGAACGGTTCCTCCTCGCGAGGCTGCGACCAGTTCACCTGTTGCACATCAGCTCGCGGTCGTGCGGCACGGCCCCGACGTCCCCCACCACCGCCAGCGCCATGTCTCCCGCTGAAACCAACGTGCATTACAATCTATCGCTTCTAATTTAAAACTCCTGAGTCATGGAGGCAGTGATAAACGTATGAGTGACACATACGAAATGCGAGTTCCTAGAAAAAAGAAGCTTTTTAAAGCCATCTAAAGAAGAAGAAGAAGAAGCTGGGTCTAAAGAAAACCAGGGTGGGACAAGGCAAAAACAATCTATTCGATTTTGGTGTCTACGATGCTCTTACGACGGCTACTTTAAAAATGCCCCTTAAAGGAGGAAACTCACGTCTGTGGCGAATCAAAATTTAAACAGGTATATCGCGCTCGTGGCTAGGTCTTGTCACTATCCTACATGATCATAATATTTTTGAGTTAGAAGTTATATTGCGGTATACACCCGCTGCTTGTTTGTTCAAACTGTTTGCGATTGGAAGTACGTTCTCATATACAATAATTAAAAACACAAATTAATTTAGGGTAGGTATATTTATACATGGATGTGTTAATAAATACCTACTTTAAAAAAAATACCAAAATAAGGACCGAATTCAACACTCAAAAGTGTGAAATAACTTTATGAAGTCGGTACCATGTTAGTATCTATTATCACAATATTGTGCGCATGGTACCGACTTCGACATTTTGGTAATTTATGTTTTTTCATTTTTTTAGTAGTCCTTGCTACTTACGGGATCGATTGTCATTCACTGTCAACGACTATATTATCAAGATAGAAAAATAGTTCCAATTATTTAAGTGTAACTCAAAACGGCTGGACCAATTTTGATAAATGGGACCAAACGACAAGCCTCAGCTTTCAAATAAAAAAAAATATCTAAATCGGTTCACCCAGTCAAAAGTTCAGAGGTAACAAAAAAAACAGAACAAATTGTGAACCTCCTCCTTTTTTGATGTCGGACAATAAATAAAAAATAAAATAATAAAAAAAAACAATCTGAAACGGCGAAATTGCTTGCAAAGGATATTATTACATCAGGCTGCGCCAAATAATCGTCACTCATAAAAAAAAAATGTTATAGCTGGTAAGCGAACTCTTAACTATTATCATACCTGTTGGTAAGTGATGATGCGGTCGAGGATTGTAAACGGACTAGGTCGAGAATTACTGGCTATCAAGGACTGCTACCGGAACACGCTGTTGGATGTTTGGCGAAAGATTTTCCACTTGAAGGGTAGCTATATATAGCATCTCCTTTCTTTCTTCGACTTTCGAAGAGTCTCTGAAGTTATGAGTTTCTAGGCGAGAATGGTCTATGATCTCCTCTGGTTATGACGTTACTGGAGGAGTCTACTATTTAGCATAGGTATATTTTTAGTTTGAAGCATCACTGCTCAGTGGCATTGGCTATGAACTGCCGCGCAGTAGGTCCATGGTTCGAGTCTCGCCGCGGGCTTGAGCTTCACCGCATGGTGGAAGGACATTTTGCGAATGCCCGCCTGACTAGCGACCATCCTCAAGTAGAAAATCTGTCGCTCGAGGTAACGGGCGCAGAGCAATTCGTGACTTGTGGCGAAATGCATCTGTTATAAGCAGAGGATAGCCCGCTTAACATCAGGTGGGCCTCGAGCTTGTTCCGTCACAATAAAAAAAAATAGCCTTAGCCAGGCAAGTAATGCAACTCATGGGTAGGAATAACGCATGTAGCCGCATCCTTTTTTAAGATTTTAGTTCCCGAAGAACGTGCGGTGATTCTATAAATGAGATATTTTATTAAACAGATACATTTAGAGGAGAGCGTTTTAGCGACACCGCAGATCTCGTCTGGAGGGAGATGGTCGATGGCCGCGATGGCGCTCCTGGCGCTGTCCACCTGCACGTGGTTGGCGAGCTGCAGCGCGAGACCTTCGGAGACCCTCACGCAGTCCTCGTCGTGCAGGCACAGGCTCAGCTCTGTCAGAACAGTCAGATGGATTCATGCCAAGGAGGTATATTTAACATAATAAATAAATAAATAAATGGAATCAGAACAAGCCGCACGTTTTACTACGTGGCATACTCTCAACGTGTATATGCTCATGCTTAATTTTAGGCGCACGAGAGGGGTAATTACCTCTGTTCACCGTCTTTATTATAAGCGAAGGGTGGGATGCTGTTGGCCGGGCATTAATCCGTAACCAAAACTATTTATAATATATTATCTTATTTTGTTGGACAAACACGCGACTTACATAACACGGAGATCGTTCCGGGTCTTCTACTGATAGGCTACGTACGTAATTTCCTTTCGTTGTAATTTGATGATAAGCTCATTTGCTTTGCAGGCGTTAATTCATGATTATATTAAATTACAAATAATAAGTATGTACATAATATTTTTAAAAAAGCATTTTTCCTCGTTTTGGTAGTGGTTTGCCTATAGACGAAGTTAAGCACTGCTGTCGCTAGTAGATTTTGAGAGTGCACGTGTTTCGGAGGTTATTGTCTTAGGATTACAGTCGTTATAGCATGGTGGTAGGGCATTTAACAAATGCCTACCAGGCTTGTTACCACCCTTAAGTATAAAATGAATCGCCAAGCGCCTAACAATGTATTCCGGAAGTTGTATTGAGATCCAATCATTCTAGATTAGCCTGAACAACATCTTCGACAACAATCACTTACCATCGGGTGGTCAAAGTCAATAAATAAAAGTAACAGAGCTATAGGAAACGGAATTAATCTTACTCAGTCTTGCCTTCCCAATCTCAATCTGCTTGAAGTTGAGATCACCAACATTGGTGAGGAACTCAGAAGCAGCAAGTGTGACATTCCACGCCGAACACGCTCGCGTCTTTGCCAGAATACCTGTCAATTTATCAAAACTTAACTAATGATATGATGTTGCCACCTACCTAAAGGAGTGTGCTGATAACTGCTAGCTCTCTTTGAGTGCCAATGCTTGTATTAACTAATGCATTTCAAAGTTGAGATCGGTCTTATGATGGTGTATTTGAAAGATGTTCATACAAGCGTCAAAGCTCCATCATAAGATCCATCTCAACATTCAGATGCATTTATTAACTTAGTCTGCATAACATCTTGGTGATATAGGCTAGCCTATAGCATCACAGTTGAAGGTAAATTAAAAACTGAATGCTGGAAACGTTGTATGAAACGTTGTAAGCATAAAGTACGGAAACCCACCTGCGTTAAGGAAATATAATAATATACCTACATAGTTAATAAAATAACCCAAGAGAGTTGACCGCACTGATGACACTGGAATTCCCAAATTGTAATCCGCAGTTCTCGACGGTAATCATTTCAGAAACAGGTGGGATAAAGTGGGGATAAAATAAACAAGACAGTTTATTACATAATTACAAGGAGAGGAAAAAATATAGTCATGTGCGGGTTTTGGACCCGCGCCATCCATCCCTATAGCCGGGGTATGCTTTAACTGCTAACCCAACATAACTCTAATTTATCGATTCGTTCTTAACCATCGTATGGAAATGGAGCGACATCTACAGTTACTAGTTCAACTTACTACAAACAATAAATTTTTTTGTAATTAGCTTCAAACTCGTTAACGATAGCCTACCATATTAATATAGCCCCACAATATTAATATAACCCTACAACATTAATATTTATATATTCGTAATTAATGACGCATTCTCCGCGGATTATTATACAAAATGACAACGAGAGAAATAATAATAGAGCATGCGTTATTGCAAAAATAAAAAGCACGGTTTATTTTATCTCTCTGTGTTTTGAAATAGCTAACCAAAGAGGCCGGTGTCCCTGTAGGAGAGGTTGAAGGCCCGGTACCGCGTGAACACGTCGGTGCCGGCCATGGTCCCCAGCGGCGGCATCAGCGTGCGGTCCATCTCGTGCTGCCCCGACTGGAGGTCGGCAGTGCCGCACGCCGCCGCTACCACCGCGTGCATCAGCAAGCATCTAGGAAACACAAGAAACTAAAAAAAAAAAACAAAATATCAACCGACTTCAACACCCAAGTGTGAAATAACTTGTTGAAGTTGGTACCATGATAGTTCAAAGTACCTTATTTCAGAATAATATGCGCGTGGTACCGACTTCGACAAGTTATTTCATACTTTTGGGTGTTGAAGTCGGTTAATTTTTTGTTTAAGCATTTTTTTTCACTCTTTTTTGTGACCCTTGCTAATTACGGGATAGATTGCCATTCATTGTCAACGACTATATCATCAAGATATGAAAAAACGTTTCAGTCATTGGAGTGTAACTTAAAAACTGCTTAACCGGTTTTGATGAAATTTAAATCCGCACGACAAGCATTTTCAAAATCGGTTCACCCAGTCAAAAGTTCTGAGGTAACAAACATATATAAAAAAACACAGACGAATTGAGAACCTCCTCCTATTTTGAAAGTCCGTTAAAAATATCACCATAATAGAACTGAAATGCGAGTTCTGAAATTGAATTTTCTTATCCTAAAAATATAAGGTCGATATCAGTATATCAATACTGCGGGGGGTAGTTTGGAATCGATAACTGAATGTGTTTAACAAATGTTAATGTACTGTCGGTACTGTCACCACGCACCTTACGGTGTGTTTCAGCGGTTGACATTAAATATTTGGAGTCTAATTCACCGAGAGCCAATCCGATATAAGTCTTGCCTAACATATCCGACCAAATCAACACTTAAATTACCAAAAAGTTTAATAATTCCTCAGTATCTAAAATTTTTATTGATGGACCGTCCTCTGACTAAAATCTCAACTGACGGTAAGTGATGTCCAATTTGGTCCTTCGTAGAAATGTAAGAATCAGGAATATTTTGGAAGTGATAAGTGATAATAAGTAACCTAAAGTTTTGTGTCCCGCAGCCAGGCACAGCAACAGCAATGTACGTGTCTGCATCGCGACCCATGTCCAGAAACTCGAACCCGCGTCGAGGGCAGGAGACCACGTCGTACCGAGCTTCGGGTTTCAACTATACACAGTTATAGATCTTAATCAAAATTATAGGTCAATCTATTTTCTCCTGCCAGCTTCTACCGAAACCTACCATACCAACAAAGAATGTACATAACACGACTATCGGAATATCTATACTGACTTTATCGTTGTGATGGATACATTAAACTACTATCCTACTTTAGAATATTATTCCTGTGCTTTGGGGTCGCCTTGAACATAATTATATAGATACAGCTGAACACAGCTGAACGCTTGACAGCCGTCTTGGGACAGCAGTGTAAGACGAAAGTTCTTCAGAAGGCACTGCAGCTGCCCACATTCTGATATTTTACCATTATTCTAATTACGACTCCCGCGGGAAGATATGGGGGGGAAGCAATTCTAGCCTGGCACCCCACGGAAATATATAAACATATATAATAGAGCTAAAATATGGGAGTACATTATAACTGATCCACTCCTAATTTTCGTTCACGATATGACATCTTACAACAGTTTAAGCGGAACTACTAGATAGGCCGCAGTCGGCTACCTTGTTTGGAAGACATCTGGAAGTGTACCAATAACGGAACAAGATATTCAAAATTCAATATTCCAAGCAATAAAGAAGGCTGAGGAGAGTACTTTTATGACAAAGTATGAGAAAAGTCTATCAAATTCACACTAACCACTTTATACTCTAACAATTCCGCAAGTTTCATAGTCTCTTCAAATGGTATACCGATGCTGGCGACCGTCAGCTCGTCAGTCTTGTAATGCGTGGACGCGAAGCAGTTTAGGGTGTCCTCGTTCATGCCTGCGATCCGGCTTTCTGGACAGAATATGGAGTTGGCGAGAGGACCGGTCCAGGAGGCAGTCTGTACCATGTCGAGCACGCGTTGCTCAGGGGGTATTCGGAATAAATCGTCGCGGACCAAAGCCTTGCGATCGTCCACTTCCCACTGATTGTAGCAGCACCTTTTAAAGAAAAGTGTGAATTATAGTTTAGGAAGGACCGTAAGACATGGACATCATGGATAAATCTATGTACGTAGTTTCGTCAAAACTCCATCAATATTTTGGTGCTTAATAGTGATAAACCAATAAGTACTTATGCAAATAATAAATTAATCAGCATGTAAACCGTATCAGCAATTACACTTTCTTTCCTATTTTCTATGCCTATGTTTATCTACACTAATACTATAAAGAGGAAAGATTTGTATTTTACATATGTTAAGGCTATTATATTCTCAATCAGTAGGCAAATTTAGCGTCCGAGAGTTGCGGGCTATTAACACTACGTAGCGCTGCGCTCTAGTCGCACAGCGCGCGACACGTCGCTCGCTGATTGTACCCAGCCGCACGCTATTAGCGTCACAGTGTATTAGTTGATCAACTTTAGGTATCTGCTACTAAATCCAGAACTGCATCTAAATAATTGTTTTGTTCTTGTGAACATTTTTATTCGCTTATAGAATAAAAATATGCGTTTCACAATACGTACCTATTTTTATTAGATTTGGTTCGGATATATTTTAGGGTTCCGAACTCAAAACGCAAAATGGAGCGCATATTTATGAGTGCCCGATGTCTGTCTGTATGTCCGTCCGTAAGTCATTGGTCTTTAGCTCGTAAACGAAATAAGTAACAAACCTACCTAACCGAAACAAACGGCGAATAATGGACTAGACTTTATTTATTTTATTATTTTTGTTACCAATACGTAGTAAAGTAGCTGAAAAATTGAATTCTGGCATGTGGTCGTCTGTAGAGTAAATGTATAATTAGTATGAAATAACTTGCGGAAGTTGAAAATAGAGTATTTTAGATGAGCATGGTACCGACTTTAACAAGTTATTGCATACTTTTCAATGATTTGTAAGTTTAGTTTGGCATAGGTATTCTGAAATACAACAAACTAATCGATGCTAATATTATAATTTATAAAAAGGAATTATTTTATTTTGTTATTGTATATAACTGATAAATAAGATAAAAAAAAATAACACTTTGCCCGTAGAAATACGATTCTAAAATGTAGGGTGAGCACATGTAAGCCGCCACGTAGCAGGGATATTACGGTATGGGTATTTACCGATACGATTTCGGTAAATACCGTAATGAAATAAGGGTAACAGGTATATATCTGTTAGCATAATTGCGATACGATTACCAAATTCCATTTCGGTATATGTATTTTATGTTAGTCAATGAGAGTGCAGCAGGCGGGCGGGGGTGCGGTTATGCGGTGGCGCGATACGCTGCGGGGGGGAGAGTTTATTAGCACGTACCTATATTATTTGATATGAATGACGGGAAGTAGGAACAATAACATTATTAGTTTCAAATAGGATTTTCAGTGTAACATACTGCTAGGTGCTTGGCTACAGATTTTTTCTTTGAGAGTGGTAGCTTGATGGCGGGTAGCATGGTGGTAAGGCATAATGCCCGCCTAGCTAGCTACCACGCCCAAGAAGAAAATCTGTCGCCAAGCACTTACCGGTCTGTTCCGCTATATGTCCTTGAAAACCAGTAATTTTGCGTGGTGGTAGTGGATTTTTCGAGGTTTTTCTGAGCAGGCGTTTTTCTTTTATGAGCTCTCTTATACAGCGGGGGAGGATGGGCAATCTCGATTCTCCTTAGGGGTTTTCTTTAATTGTGGAGGTATGAAGTCCCTTCTGCGTGCATTGAGTGATCTCTTCTGCAAGATTGTCCACTTCTGATGGGGTTGTGACATGCCTTGAAGTTAAGGTCTCTCATGCGGTTTTCATAAACTTAGGCCAGTCGATTTTGGGCTTTTGTGGAAGTTTGTGTATCGGTTGGTGGCAAGATCCTGTTTCTTCAATATTTTGACTAATTAATTTGAGTAGGAACTTACTTGTATGCAAGAAAATAAACATTTACCCTTTTAGTACATATACAGCAGATTTAATTTTTCTATTCCACCATATAGGTAAAAATATCAATAACACGCCGGCTACGCCGCGCCGCGCCGGGTACGTTTACCAGCGCGCCGCTGCCGACTTTCATGACCGCGGCGCGGACCTCTACCACCGAACCGCCACGAGACGTTCCGATCATGCTGCGATCTCTTTCACTCTCTCACACCAAACGATACACATATCTCGCTCATCCATTTCATTGAGATTCGTTCTAAGATAAAACAAAATGACGATATTTTCTGTTTTAACAATAAAAGCTATAATTACGCGTGAAATTAAACAGTTTTCTTATCTCTCACAGTGCCTGTATAATTGGTGCCGAGTCTAAGACACAAGGAAGGCATATTGTCCACAGATTATTCCTAAAAAACACGATTAGCGGCGATGTAGGTATTCACCGGATGCTCGGAAGTGCAAGACTGGTAGTACTACTGGTACTCTGGTACCCTGAATTCGTCTAGTAAATATGGAAGGCATACAAATCATCTACAGGTAAAAAAATCTTAGATAGTTAGGTACGCGTTCTATTGAAAACTACCACCTCTTTTGGAGGTCGGTAAACAAAGGGTGTCGACCTTTGAAGGTGCACATAATGTGATGATCTGCATACCTAGTAGGTACTTAATTCATATTTGCAAGGAAACGTTTTCATTCGTATTCTAAATAACATTCATACAAGTACAAGGTACAATACCATTCGAAAAGCTTCCGAATCCGAGAGAAAACTGTACCTAGATAGGTACTCTGGAAAATACACTTACACACATTACGTACGTACTTACCTACTTACGAACACCTGACTTTAACATGTAGTAAAAAGTTAAAACATTTACATTATTGTAAAAGAACACAAAAAGTGTGTTTTGTTTTTATCACAATCCGCAGCGGGAGTTCGTTAGTTATAATTTGAATAATATTAATTGTATCAAAAAGGGGCGCCCCCTGCCGCTTAACGCGCCGACGCCGATGCGACGCCGAAACTGACACCTATTCCGACACCGACGCCTATTCCAACAATGACACCGACGCCGACGCAGACACCTATTCCAACAATGACACCGCCGACGCCGATGCGACGCCGAAACTGACACCTATTCCGACCTAGACGCCTATTCTAACAATGACACCGACGCCGACGCCGACACCTATTCCAACAATGACACCGACGCCGACGCCGACACCTATTCCAACAATGACACCGACGCCGACACCTATTACAACAATGACACCGACGCCGACGCCGACGCCGATGCAACGCCGAAACTGACACCTATTCCGACACCGACGCCTATTCCAACAACGACACCGACGCCGACGCAGACACCTATTCCAACAATGACACCGACGCCGACGCCGATGCGACGCCGAAACTGACACCTATTCCGACACCGACGCCTATTCCAACAATGACACCGACGCCGACGCCGACGCCGATGCGACGCCGAAACTGACACCTATTCCGACACCGACGCCTATTCCAACAACGACACCGACGCCGACGCAGACACCTATTCCAACAATGACACCGACGGCGACGCCGATGCGACGCCGAAACTGACACCTATTCCGACACCGACGCCTATTCCAACAATGACACCGACGCCGACGCCGACGCCGATGCGACGCCGAAACTGACACCTATTCCGACACCGACGCCTATTCCAACAATGACGCCGACGCCGACGCCGAAACTGACACCAATTCCGACACCGACGCCTATTCCAACAATGACACCGATGCAGACGCCGACACCTATTCCAACAATGACACCGACGCCGACGCCGACGCCGATGCGACGCCGAAACTGACACCTATTCCGACAACGACGCCTATTCCAACAATGACACCGACGCCGACGCCGACGCCGATGCGACGCCGAAACTGACACCTATTCCGACACCGACGCCTATTCCAACAATGACACCGACGCCGACGCCAAAACTGACACCAATTCCGACACTGACGCCTATTCCAACAATGACACCGCCGACGCCGATGCGACGCCGAAACTGACACCTATTCCGACCTAGACGCCTATTCTAACAATGACACCGACGCCGACGCCGACACCTATTCCAACAATGACACCGACGCCGACGCCGACACCTATGCCAACAATGACACCGACGCCTACGCCGACACCTATTCCAACAATGACACCGACGCCGACACCTATTACAACAATGACACCGACGCCGACGCCGACGCCGATGCAACGCCGAAACTGACACCTATTCCGACACCGACGCCTATTCCAACAATGACACCGACGCAGACGCCGACACCTATTCCAACAATGACACCGACGCCGACGCCGACGCCGAAACTGACACCTATTCCGACAACGACGCCTATTCCAACAATGACACCGACGCCGACGCCGACGCCGACGCCGATGCGACGCCGAAACTGACACCTATTCCGACACCGACGCCTATTCCAACAATGACACCGACGCAGACGCCGACACCTATTCCAACAATGACACCGACGCCGACGCCGATGCGACGCCGAAACTGACACCTATTCCGACAACGACGCCTATTCCAACAATGACACCGACGCCGACGCCGACGCCGATGCGACGCCGAAACTGACACCTATTCCGACACCGACGCCTATTCCAACAATGACACCGACGCAGACGCCGACACCTATTCCAACAATGACACCGACGCCGACGCCGACGCCGATGCGACGCCGAAACTGACACCTATTCCGACACCGACGCCTATTCCAACAATGACACCGACGCCGTCGCCGAAACTGACCAATTCCGACACTGACGCCTATTCCAACAATGACACCGCCGACGCCGATGCGACGCCGAAACTGACACCTATTCCGACCTAGACGCCTATTCTAACAATGACACCGACGCCGACGCCGACACCTATTCCAACAATGACACCGACGCCGACGCCGACGCCGATGCGACGCCGAAACTGACACCTATTCCAACACCGACGCCTATTCTAACAATGACACCGACGCCGACGCCGACACCTATTCCAACAATGACACCGACGCCGACGCCGACACCTATGCCAACAATGACACCGACGCCTACGCCGACACCTATTCCAACAATGACACCGACGCCGACGCCGACACCTATTACAACAATGACACCGACGCCGACGCCGATGCGACGCCGAAACTGACACCTATTCCGACACCGACGCCTATTCCAACAACGACACCGACGCCGACGCAGACACCTATTCCAACAATGACACCGACGCCGACGCCGATGCGACGCCGAAACTGACACCTATTCCGACACCGACGCCTATTCCAACAATGACACCGACGCCGACGCCGACGCCGATGCGACGCCGAAACTGACACCTATTCCGACACCGACGCCTATTCCAACAATGACGCCGACGCCGAAACTGACACCAATTCCGACACCGACGCCTATTCCAACAATGATACCGACGCAGACGCCGACACCTATTCCAACAATGACACCGACGCCGACGCCGACGCCGATGCGACGCCGAAACTGACACCTATTCCGACAACGACGCCTATTCCAACAATGACGCCGACGCCGACGCCGAAACTGACACCAATTCCGACACCGACGCCTATTCCAACAATGACACCGATGCAGACGCCGACACCTATTCCAACAATGACACCGACGCCGACGCCGACGCCGATGCAACGCCGAAACTGACACCTATTCCGACAACGACGCCTATTCCAACAATGACACCGACGCCGACGCCGACACCTATGCCAACAATGACACCGACGCCTACGCCGACACCTATTCCAACAATGACACCGACGCCGACACCTATTACAACAATGACACCGACGCCGACGCCGACGCCGATGCAACGCCGAAACTGACACCTATTCCGACACCGACGCCTATTCCAACAATGACACCGACGCAGACGCCGACACCTATTCCAACAATGACACCGACGCCGACGCCGACGCCGATGCGACGCCGAAACTGACACCTATTCCGACAACGACGCCTATTCCAACAATGACACCGACGCCGACGCCGACGCCGATGCGACGCCGAAACTGACACCTATTCCGACACCGACGCCTATTCCAACAATGACACCGACGCAGACGCCGACACCTATTCCAACAATGACACCGACGCCGACGCCGATGCGACGCCGAAACTAACACCTATTCCGACAACGACGCCTATTCCAACAATGACACCGACGCCGACGCCGACGCCGATGCGACGCCGAAACTGACACCTATTCCGACACCGACGCCTATTCCGACAATGACACCGACGCAGACGCCGACACCTATTCCAACAATGACACCGACGCCGACGCCGACGCCGATGCGACGCCGAAACTGACACCTATTCCGACACCGACGCCTATTCCAACAATGACACCGACGCCGACGCCGAAACTGACACCAATTCCGACACTGACGCCTATTCCAACAATGACACCGCCGACGCCGATGCGACGCCGAAACTGACACCTATTCCGACCTAGACGCCTATTCTAACAATGACACCGACGCCGACGCCGACACCTATTCCAACAATGACACCGACGCCGACGCCGACGCCGATGCGACGCCGAAACTGACACCTATTCCAACACCGACGCCTATTCTAACAATGACACCGACGCCGACGCCGACACTTATTCCAACAATGACACCGACGCCGACGCCGACACCTATGCCAACAATGACACCGACGCCTACGCCGACACCTATTCCAACAATGACACCGACGCCGACGCCGACACCTATTACAACAATGACACCGACGCCGACGCCGATGCAACGCCGAAACTGACACCTATTCCGACACCGACGCCTATTCCAACAACGACACCGACGCCGACGCAGACACCTATTCCAACAATGACACCGACGCCGACGCCGATGCGGCGCCGAAACTGACACCTATTCCGACACCGACGCCTATTCCAACAATGACACCGACGCCGACGCCGACGCCGATGCGACGCCGAAACTGACACCTATTCCGACACCAACGCCTATTCCAACAATGACGCCGACGCCGACGCCGAAACTGACACCAATTCCGACACCGACGCCTATTCCAACAATGACACCGACGCAGACGCCGACACCTATTCCAACAATGACACCGACGCCGACGCCGACGCCGATGCGACGCCAAAACTGACACCTATTCCGACAACGACGCCTATTCCAACAATGACGCCGATGCCGACGCCGAAACTGACACCAATTCCGACACCGACGCCTATTCCAACAATGACACCGATGCAGACGCCGACACCTATTCCAACAATGACACCGACGCCGACGCCGACGCCGATGCGACGCCGAAACTGACACCTATTCCGACAACGACGCTTATTCCAACAATGACACCGACGCCGACGCCGACGCCGATGCGACGCCGAAACTGACACCTATTCCGACACCGACGCCTATTCCAACAATGACACCGACGCCGACGCCGACGCCGATGCGACGCCGAAACTGACACCTATTCCGACACCGACGCCTATTCCAACAATGACACGCCGAAACTGACACCAATTCCGACACTGACGCCTATTCCAACAATGACACCGCCGACGCCGATGCGACGCCGAAACTGACACCTATTCCGACCTAGACGCCTATTCTAACAATGACACCGACGCCGACGCCGACACCTATTCCAACAATGACACCGACGCCGACGCCGACACCTATGCCAACAATGACACCGACGCCTACGCCGACACCTATTCCAACAATGACACCGACGCCGACACCTATTACAACAATGACACCGACGCCGACGCCGACGCCGATGCAACGCCGAAACTGACACCTATTCCGACACCGACGCCTATTCCAACAATGACACCGACGCAGACGCCGACACCTATTCCAACAATGACACCGACGCCGACGCCGACGCCGATGCGACGCCGAAACTGACACCTATTCCGACAACGACGCCTATTCCAACAATGACACCGACGCCGACGCCGAAACTGACACCAATTCCGACACTGACGCCTATTCCAACAATGACACCGCCGACGCCGATGCGACGCCGAAACTGACACCTATTCCGACCTAGACGCCTATTCTAACAATGACACCGACGCCGACGCCGACACCTATTCCAACAATGACACCGACGCCGACGCCGACGCCGATGCGACGCCGAAACTGACACCTATTCCAACACCGACGCCTATTCTAACAATGACACCGACGCCGACGCCGACACCTATTCCAACAATGACACCGACGCCGACGCCGACACCTATGCCAACAATGACACCGACGCCTACGCCGACACCTATTCCAACAATGACACCGACGCCGACGCCGACACCTATTACAACAATGACACCGACGCCAACGCCGATGCAACGCCGAAACTGACACCTATTCCGACACCGACGCCTATTCCAACAACGACACCGACGCCGACGCAGACACCTATTCCAACAATGACACCGACGCCGACGCCGATGCGACGCCGAAACTGACACCTATTCCGACACCGACGCCTATTCCAACAATGACACCGACGCCGACGCCGACGCCGATGCGACGCCGAAACTGACACCTATTCCGACACCGACGCCTATTCCAACAATGACGCCGACGCCGACGCCGAAACTGACACCAATTCCGACACCGACGCCTATTCCAACAATGACACCGACGCAGACGCCGACACCTATTCCAACAATGACACCGACGCCGACGCCGACGCCGATGCGACGCCGAAACTGACACCTATTCCGCCAACGACGCCTATTCCAACAATGACACCGACGCCGACGCCGACGCCGATGCGACGCCGAAACTGACACCAATTCCGACACTGACGCCTATTCCAACAATGACACCGCCGACGCCGATGCGACGCCGAAACTGACACCTATTCCGACCTAGACGCCTATTCTAACAATGACACCGACGCCGACGCCGACACCTATTCCAACAATGACACCGACGCCGACGCCGACACCTATGCCAACAATGACACCGACGCCTACGCCGACACCTATTCCAACAATGACACCGACGCCGACACCTATTACAACAATGACACCGACGCCGACGCCGACGCCGATGCAACGCCGAAACTGACACCTATTCCGACACCGACGCCTATTCCAACAATGACACCGACGCAGACGCCGACACCTATTCCAACAATGACACCGACGCCGACGCCGACGCCGATGCGACGCCGAAACTGACACCTATTCCGACAACGACGCCTATTCCAACAATGACACCGACGCCGACGCCGAAACTGACACCAATTCCGACACTGACGCCTATTCCAACAATGACACCGCCGACGCCGATGCGACGCCGAAACTGACACCTATTCCGACCTAGACGCCTATTCTAACAATGACACCGACGCCGACGCCGACACCTATTCCAACAATGACACCGACGCCGACGCCGACGCCGATGCGACGCCGAAACTGACACCTATTCCAACACCGACGCCTATTCTAACAATGACACCGACGCCGACGCCGACACCTATTCCAACAATGACACCGACGCCGACGCCGACACCTATGCCAACAATGACACCGACGCCTACGCCGACACCTATTCCAACAATGACACCGACGCCGACGCCGACACCTATTACAACAATGACACCGACGCCGACGCCGATGCAACGCCGAAACTGACACCTATTCCGACACCGACGCCTATTCCAACAACGACACCGACGCCGACGCAGACACCTATTCCAACAATGACACCGACGCCGACGCCGATGCGACGCCGAAACTGACACCTATTCCGACACCGACGCCTATTCCAACAATGACACCGACGCCGACGCCGACGCCGATGCGACGCCGAAACTGACACCTATTCCGACACCGACGCCTATTCCAACAATGACACCGACGCCGACGCCGAAACTGACACCAATTCCGACACCGACGCCTATTCCAACAATGACACCGACGCAGACGCCGACACCTATTCCAATAATGACACCGACGCCGACGCCGACGCCGATGCGACGCCGAAACTGACACCTATTCCGCCAACGACGCCTATTCCAACAATGACACCGACGCCGACGCCGACGCCGATGCGACGCCGAAACTGACACCTATTCCGACACCGACGCCTATTCCAACAATGACACCGACGCAGACGCCAACACCTATTCCAACAATGACACCGACGCCGACGCCGACACCTATGCCAACAATGACACCGACGCAGACGCCGACACCTATTCCAACAATGACACCGACGCCGACGCCGACGCCGATGCGACGCCGAATCTGACACCTATTCCAACACCGACGCCGACGCCGACACCTATGCCAACAATGACACCGACGCAGACGCCGACACCTATTCCAACAATGACACCGACGCCGACGCCGACGCCGATGCGACGCCGAATCTGACACCTATTCCAACACCGACGCCTATTCCAACAATGACACCGACGCCGACACCCTTTCTGATACCGACGCCGACAGTTAAATAAATTGATCTTCTTTTTAAAATAAAATTTAAAAAAAAATAAAGAAATTGATTTTTTTAACTTTATAAGGTCTATAATTGCGTTCACCTCTGATTTTGAAGGGCAGTCAGTGCGCTCTAAGGTTTTCTCGTACGCGGACGTACGTTTATTCCAAATAAACGGAGTTAGACAAGTTTCCGGTCGCGGCGATCGGATGTGCTAGCAAGGATTGCTATAGATATTAGTGAATATAAACATGTGGTTTATTTGTGTGAGTGACCGTTATTTTGGAAGCCGTGCGTTCCTTTTGGTGGAAGGATGAGCAAGCTGTTGGCGGGCGGACAACATCGAGGACAAAGGAGCGTATCCCTTACAAAAAATCCATAGCATTTGTTAATTGAACAATTAATCTTTTGTAGGGTGTGTTTAGTGATAGGCTTCTTGTGACGGAGCGACGAGCGGGTCCTCTGAAAGTAGGTCCTTCCCGCCCATTTTTCCCACGTGCCTAAGGGCATATATATCGGCTGGTGTCTTCCTGTTACATTCCAGGAGCCCAGTCGAATATGCCACGACATCGTGGTATAGTTTGGGACTACGGGGATCAAAAGGGGCCCCATTCCCAAACAAGTGTCCTAAAACAAAGCTTTAAGAAGCAAAGGTTTTAGCAAAGCAAAGGTAAGTATAGTTAGGCAGAGATTTGAAATACTTACATAGATTAGTTATATCCGAACACCACTGCTCTAAAAGCTTACTAGAATTTACCTATATACATACCTACGCCCATGTATATGCAGTTTGTAATGACAAGGAAAGAACGTTCAAATATTATGCGTCATATCTGTTGTTAGAAAGAGATAAATGAGCAATTCGTGTTACCACCGTTGAGGGTAGTAGCTAGCCAGGTGCGCATTCACATAATCCTCTACCACCACGCAAAATTACTGGTTCTCAAGGACACATTGCTGAACACATCGATAGGTAAGTGCTTGGCGACAGATTTTCTACTTGAGGGTAGTAGCTAACCCGGCGCGCATTGCATAATCCTCCACCACCACGCAAAATTACTGGTTTTCAAGATCACATAGCGGAACAGACCGGTAAGTGCTTGGCGATAGATTTTCTACTTGAGGGTAGTAGCTACCAGGTGCGCATTCGCATAATCCTCTACCACCACGCAAAATTACTGGTTCTCAAGGACACATTGCTGAACACATCGATAGGTAAGTGCTTGGCGACAGATTTTCTACTTAGTACTTAGTTAGCGCAGGCGTCCATACTTTCAACACCTTATAATGTATATCTCCGTAATTTTGAAAAAAAACCAAAAACTCAATTGATTAAAAAAAATTATTGAACTATCAAACCTGCTCCCAAAATTTCGTCGAAATCGGTTAAGTAATGCGACCTGTAGAGGAGAACAACGGACATACGAAAGCATTTTTTTCTAAATTGAAGCAACTCGCTCGAACTAAGTTCTCGTTCGGTCAAAAATACCGAGTTTAAAGTTAGGTATGTAAGTACTTATTCTTCATGTGTTTTTTTTTGTTGTAAATACTCCTTTAGATCTAAGTATCTTTAAACGGAAACCAAAGTAAAAGAAACAGCAAAAAATCTACCTATGTTTATTAGTTACACTTCTGTTACGTGTATACTGTGATATTAAAAACGTAAAAATGAGCTACATTTTTAAAACTGCAAGTACAACGAATAACTCTAACAGGAAAGCGATCGATTAGTGACGGAATGCAGCGAGTCGGCAAAAGCGACACAGGTCCTACCTCAGACACGTCTCACAGACGACTGAATGAATCAAGCTAGACGGGGCGCTCTGTTATATAATATTGTATTTAAAAATAAATAAACCGTTTTGAGAAAAAGTAACCACAAAATGTTCTTCTAAACATTATTGCCTGTTTTTTTGACATATTTTTTATTAGTAAAAGATTAATATATTATACGTTTGACCTAAAAAACGATCAAAATTTATCTCTTTTCGTGATTTTTTATGATCGAGTGAAGTTGTAATTATCGTGTTTTGAACCAGAAAATAATTTAGCAAGCATATTGAATTACAACATATATTTTTTTCAGATCAAAATAATGAATATTTCATTGTTTACGGGTGAATCAAAAATAGGTTGATTTCGAATATCCTAGCCTTAAGAATAAGCTTAAAAGCTACTGGACTGGACTACAAAAATTCTTTTACCATTAGAATAATATGCATTCTAAAAGTACTTAAGAGTGACACACACCTGGCAGCAGCATCGATCAGATAGTACTTGAGATCAGGAAAGCAGGTGAGCGGGCACCGCATGGTGTAGGCCACTGTCTGCCGGTCGTTGGTGCACGTAATACTGCACCCATACTGTTGCAGGACTCGCATTTTGGAGAAGGAACTGTAGCCACAGCCGCTGGCCGACGAGCAAGCGCGGATGAAGTGGGAGGCGCCGAGCTGGTCATCTACTTCATACCGAGATCCTGCCTGGTAGTGAAAGGGTGCAATATCTTGTTGCCATCAAAGTAACTAAATAAAACTCGGCCACGTGTAAGTCGGACCCATATCATATAGCCGTAATCCCCACGCTTGGTAGGCGGTTTGGGGATCGCTGTAGAAGTTAGGGCTAAAAATTGCAACCCTCCATAACAACCTGTAAATTGTGGGAGTCGTGGTGTAAAAAAAAAATAGGCAGCAGCGCTTTCTAAAAAATGCCATTTTACACTGCGATTCCCAAGGCACCTGCCAAGCTTGGGGATTGTGGCAAATCCCCACAATAGTGAGGCTGTGTTTAGCAGTGGACGATCCAGCTGATACAGAATAGTATATATGGTAGGTATCACACCTGGCTAGGTAGGTGGGCATGAAAACGATATATCAACATGCTGTGAAGAACAAGCACGAGCTATGATTTAACCTACGGCTGCTGATCGACAGCTATTTGTCACTAAAGGTGTCGTTATCGTATTGAAAACAAGTATTTATCGTTTTTGATGACCAATTTCGAAGTAAAAGTTACTTCTCTCCGAAAAAATGTCAAAGGGTCTTTACGTACCTGATACATTATAGTGCAGGCCGCAATCGGCGCACCCAAAGGTTTCGCAGCGGCCACTTTGATCCCGTTGAGAAGCGTGGATCTCTGGACCTCCATCGGTCCATAGTCAGGCTTGAGACAACTCTGAACCTTGGACACAGAACTGCTGGACACATGCCTCAGCTGGAGTAGAGGCAAAGGTTTCAGCAGTCGGTGCATATTAAACATTATTTTAATCGTATATCCATACAAGTTTTGAGGAAAGATTATTGATTAAGCTTGTGTTCACAATAAAAAATTGTTTGTTTTGTTATAGGTATACAAAGTTACTTTATGGTTTTGTTCTCGGTGTTACTGACGTTTATATGTTTATATTGCGACGTGACGTGGAGATGACGTTTAACGTCACAGTTGAGCTTATGTTTCTGTTTCTTCGGTTGGAATCACAGAAAAGAGATTAGTATTTTATATCTCTATGGTTGGAATCAATAACATTTTGGAGAAGGACTTCGGGTCATCTAATAAAAACGATAAAAGAATGCGAATCATGTGTTCATCTTCGTTTCGTCGTCCAACATGCACGCAATGGCGTAACGTGTTGTCAAAAGGTATAAAAACGGATCAACTAGAATTAAAAACATTATACTTAGGTAGAGGTTACCGCTTAACATCAGGTGGGCCTCGTGTTTCTTCCGTCACAATCCTATAAAATAAATTATACGTAGATAATTCGAGTAAAAAGCAGAGTATTTTTTTTCCTTTAAAATATGTTTTTTTTTTACAATAAATGACAATATCTGTCTAGTAGAACAAAAGTTTTTTTTTCAGTTTTACACGGGGTATTATAATATGAGACGAATTACTTAGCATTCCATGGATTCACCGTGCGGATGCCGGGTCCATAGCGTTGCAGAGGAAGAGGCTAGAGGGGCCTGGGGCTTGCAACCCAGGAGCAGGGTTAAGAGAACCTACATATAGAAACTATGGAGAATATTTATAACTAAAACACCGGTCAAGTGCGAGTTGGACTAACATACTGTGGGTTCCGTACCTACACAGAATATACAATAGGTTAAAATAGTTTTTTTAAAATTACAGTTCGAGATTCTTAGCAAGGATCCGACTCGCACTTGGCCGATATTTATTTATTGTTTTTGTACGTTAGATACTTAACTGGTCCATAATCATATCAAGTTGGACGCTTGTATGGTTTACCGATTATAGGACACATAAAACGTTAAATCATAAGTTTTTTGTATGGTCACCCCTTTCAATAATTGTCAAGCAATCCGCCATACTAACAGGTATTTTGTGAAAAACTCAACCGACCACTTACAACCGTTCCAAAGGTAAAGGTTATTAGTATGTAAGAATGTAATTACTCAATAAATTCTCTGTTAACTTCAAAAATGGCACGGACCCCGGAGTCTGTGGAAAATGAATAACACCAAATAAAAAAATAAAAAAAAAGGTAAAGGTGCTACTTTGGTTTGATCACGTAAAAATATTGACACAAGATGCCCTGTCATATTGAAAATATAGCAATCAAATAAAAATTAAAAAAAAATTTATCCGACTTCAATATTCAAAAGTGTGAAATCAATCAATTTATTTCAGATAATTCACAATCAGATAATTCACAAAGAAATAACTTGTTGAAGTCGGTACCATGATAGTTCAAAAGTTCCCATTATCACAATATTGTGCGAATGGTACCACAAATTATTTCCCACTTTTTAGTATTGAAGTCGGTTCCGTTTTATGGTAAAAAAAATGTTCTCCCTATTTAGTGACCCTTGCTTCTTACGAGATCGATTCACTGTCAATGACTGTATCGTCAAGATAGGAAAATATTTTTCAGTTATTGGAGTGTAACCCAAAAACGGCTAAACTGGTTTTGTTGAAATTTAAATGGGATCAAACGAGGAACGACAAGCATCAGCTTTCAAATACAAAAATAAAACAGTCCGGTTTGGCTGCGTGGTGTTGTGACGTAACGTCGCGCGTCGGCTTAACAGGAAAATTAGGCGGCATTGTCACTATATTTGTATATTTTTTAAGTGTCTTATTAAAATATAAATTTAATCCTTTTCATAATATTTTAAAAATATTTGCTATTATTAAATATGGATTTCCGCAAAGTAACGCCTGGCATCTATTATTCATTATCAGTTAAAAATCTTCGCTTCTCGGGCGCATAACTGGCATCGCCTACCAGTGATTCACGGGTAGGCGTTGGTTCATTTTGTAACTACCAACCTGTCGACAGGCGCTACGTTTTTGGATCGTATTGATAAATCCAAGATTCATCACCTGTCAATGTTGTTGAGGCGAAAAGACGAGCATGCGTCCCCTTGGGAGTTGGAACCATTCCACGCGAACCTGCTTCCGAACATCGCGTCGGTGAGGTTCTGCGGTACCTACTACATTACTTAAGTTCGTGTTATTGTTTATTTTTTATTTTTATTTTTATTTTACTTGGAAAACAAACAGCTTAAATATAGATAGTAATAAGTACAAAGAATATAAATTTACATAAGCCTCAAAAAGTTTTCACTAATATAAGTGAGATTGTATCAGTGCCTCTAACAACATTAACAGGATCATTATGCTCATTATGAGGTGTGTAAATTAAAGTGAACATTTAAATTGATTTTAATACAGATAGAAGTAGAGCCTAACAATCAAAGCCACATAAGACCATATTAAATATAGGAAGAATTTCTTACAGTATTAGGTATTTATGTGTATTATTGTGTATTCTCGGTATTTTTTTTTCCTTTTCTTTTTTTGCTTTTTATTTGCTTCTAGTGAAAGTTTAATCGACATCTTGTCAAAGTAATCCTTAGATATTAAGTACTTGAAAATTAATTGTTTCGTTGTGAATAAATCGATATATTTTGAGTAATTTGCGTTGAAATTTTTCATTGCACGAATTAAAAATGAATTAGCACGATAATTCGTACAGCAGCGAGGTATGCACAACTGTAGGTAATTTTTACGACAAAGCGACCGCTGTGGCACCACAAAGCCGATTTTCCCTAGTAACGACGAACAGTCAGTTTTATTTGAGATAATGTTGTGCAGTAGTGTAAGGTCTGCCGCTTCTCTCCTCTTATGCATAGGAAGAAGGTGATGGTGACTACAAGACTCCTCATAATCATAGCCACATCGTTTTGCCTTGTAATTCACATATCGTAGAAACTTTTTTTGAGGCCTTTCTAGAATATCGATATACTTATCGTACCGTGGATTCCAAACTTGTGAGGCGTATTCAAGTTGACATCTGACCAAGGAACAATATAGTATTTTCAACGTTTTTATTTTTTTGAAGTCTTTTGTAACTCGAAGCATAAAGCCTAAGGTTTTCATGGCTTTGGCACAAATGTTATTAATGTGTTGGTCAAAAAGAAGCTTGGAATCAAGTGTAACACCGAGGTCGATAACAGAATCGGCTCTCAACAAAGACTGTCCACTTATTTTGTAGTCATACTGGAGTGCCTTGATTGATCTACTGAACGTGATGCAACAGCATTTACTGATATTTAGGTCAAGTTTGTTCAGTGAACAATAGGTATAAAAGTTATCAATATCATTTTGAAGTAACTTTTGATCATGCTGGTCATTAATGACTTTGTAGATTTTCATATCGTCTGCGAATAATAGAAAATGAGAATGTTTGAAACAGTTATTTATGTCGTTGACAAAAGCTGTGAAGAGGAGAGGAGAGAGAATCGATCCTTGGGGTACCCCAGACGGAATTGGCGATGACACTGATGCGTACCCGTTTAAAACCACAGTCTGAGTTCGACCGTTGACATAAGAGGTGAGCCACCTAAATAGATCTCCTCTTATTCCAAGTGCAAATAGTTTAGCAAGAAGTGTAGAATGATCAATCCGATCAAATGCCTTTGTGTAGTCCGTATACACTGCGTCTACCTGACCCCCACACTCCATGCCAACTGTCACTTCATCAGAGAAACAGATCAGATTAGTAGTGGTCGACCTTCCTTTCATAAAGCCATGCTGTTGAGGCAAGAACGAATGCTTAAAAACAGCATTTAATTGGCCATGTACAATCCTTTCAAAGACCTTAGCTAAGACACAAAGTTTGGAGATAGGTCTGTAGTTTGATATCTCACGTTTGGGACCTTTTTTATGGATAGGTGTTATTGTTGCCGTTTTCCATACCTTAGGCATTATGCCGTCTGTTAAGGACTTTTGAAATAACAAACTAACGGGATAAACCAAGCTATTAGCACAACCAACCAATAAGCGTGGATGTAGGTCATCAGGTCCAGCCGATTTTTTGCAGTCTAAAGTTTTCAATAGTTGTAGTACTTGGGGGGGACAAATCTCAATTGAACTGATATCAGCCACAGAATTATTCATAACTAGGTTAGTGGTAGAAGGAACTGAAGTAAGTGGAGATGGTGGCAAATGATTTGAGTTAAAGAACTCAGAAAAGGCATTACAGATGTCTACCCCCAAATTAATCGCTTTGTCCTTGTATGTCATTGTTGATGGATAAGAGTTGTGTTGTTTTTTCGATTTGATGTAAGACCAAAAAGCTTGAGGATTGTCACGAATTGAGTGTTCAACATCTGAAATGTAGCTATTATAGCATTCGCTTTCGATTCTTTTAGCTCGCTCGCGCAAGACTCTAAAGGAATTTCTGTCAGAAATATTACTATAAATTTTGAATTTTCGATGATATTTATTTTTTTCCTTTAGGATTTTGAGCAAAGCAGGTGAATACCATATCGGATAATGAGCAGGGCGCACCCATTTACACGGCACATATTTATCCCTCAGCTCTAATAATATTTTGGTAAACAGTTCTACTGATTCATCCATAGAACCACATGAGAGGAGTGAATGCCAATCGTGGGAATCAAGTTCACTACATATAGATAAGTAGTCACCTCTAGCATATAAGTAATTAGGTCTGGATGTAGGGGTAAGTGTACTTGTATGAATAAACTGTGGTCTACATATGAGCGCCGGATGAAATTTATCCTCCTTTAACAGTGGGTCCAAACAGTGAAATACTGACACTTCATCATTGGATAAAACAAGGTCGAGAATACTACCGTCATACATGTTAGGGACATGGTTGAATTGTTGTAGGTTGTTCAGGTTCATTAAGTCTAGAACTTCAAGATGATCACTATCCGTGCCGCTGACCACCGGTATCAGGTGAGCGTTATCTTGTGAGACCGTCCAAGCTATACTACTTTTATTAAAGTCGCCCATAATCAAGATTTTATCGTTAATGTTTTCGGCAGAAATAGATAGAACTTTATCACAGAAATTCACAAGTTGCTCCGAATGTGATAAACCTATATTTTGAGAAATAAGGTAAAGGCATCCTACGTGTAAGTCAACAGGAGGACCCATATTAGTCGCCTTAAACTTAATAGTCATCCACAAATCTTCAGCTGTGGAATGCCATTCGGGGCGAGCAAACGCCGCCAGTTCACGCTTGGCGGCTAATAAAACTCCCCTTAACTTTATAATGATTATGTTATTTTAGTGTACAATAAAGAGTTATCAATCTTTCTACTACTCACCAATCTAACTATACTTTCACGCGAAGATGCTCATGTAAAATCTTGTGAACGCTTCCTGATCCAATCTTCAAGATGTTCTGGATCTTTTCATACCAAATTTGCCAATTCTCTTAGATCAAATTTCCAACTGCTGACATGTTTCAAAGGGCGACCACATCTTTCTTCATCGGCCAAGTTGGACTATCTCGCATAAATTAGCTGAAATGGCAAAGATGTAAGGTTTAACGGCAGGTACTCCCAATGGCACTATATTAACAAATAGGCCGCACGAAAAAAACATACCAATAATAAGAATACAACGAGAGATAAATGTGTGTGCTTGGATGATAATTGTGCATTTTACAAATTATTGGAGCACAAAATTTTATACCCTGGGCGGGAATCGGACCCGCGTCCTCAGATTTCGCGTCGGATGCCTAAATCTGGTCCGGTGTACGGGTTCGATTCCCACCCGGGGCATAATATTTTGCGCACCAATAGTTTGTAAAATATGATTTTCGCTTAACACGCGATAGTGTTTGTGATCATATTTAGGGAAATTTGTGTACAAGATATTCAAGTTACCACTGGGAGAACGTTTGACTGTTGGCTTGATTTCTTTAACGGTAAGGCGTAATTGTGAACACTTTACACACGTGGTTAGAAAGAAAAAAAATGGTTTTTAGGTTCTAGTAGGTATACTTAATTCAAATAGAGGTCCAGAGACTAAATATTAACGTTGATATGTGCACTATAATTGCATCATTTCATATAACACTATATATTCAATATCACACTATATTATACTCATTACACTATGTTGCCAAGGCTCATTGGTGTACCTACACTATTAATACTTAGAATGCAGAACTAAGAGATGGATCATGTTATATCATGTTATACCAACTCCCTTAGCTTGGGATAAAGACAAGAAACAGAAAGATATTATGAATATTACCTTGTTTACTCCGTTATCATATAGGTACCTGGATAACTATCTAGAAGTTTTACAACACATGTAATCTTAGTATTAAAGCCATAAATAGATTACCGGAAACATAACACCTTTTATAAATTATAAACAATTTAATCAGGGTTACAGGGTGTATCCGACGCTGATTTCTTATGACACGAGCTAAACACATTAGTATTATTTATATTTTCCTCGTAAATTTGTAATTTTGTAATGTAATCTACAGAGCATGCGTTATTGCAAGCATAAAAATATTAAAATTATTGGGTTGCGACATCACTAACAAGTTTAAAGCTAATCGAAGTCTAGTGAAAGAGAGTAGTTGAGATCAGAGAGTTGAAATACTAGAATAGTTATATCCGAACACCACTGCTTTAAAAGCTTACTAGAATTTACCTATCTACATACCTACGCGCATGTATATGCAGTTTGTAATGACAACGAAAGAACGTTCACATATTATATTATGCGTCATATCTGTTGTAAGGAAGAGATAAATAAGCAATTCGTGTAACCACCGAACCGCCACGAGACGTTCAGAATTCAGATCACCATTACACTGCGATCTCTTTCACTCTCTCACACTAAACGATACACATATCTCGCTCATCCATTTCATTTGAGATTAGTTCCTAAGATAAAACAAAATTACGATATTTTCTATTTCATCAATAAAAGCAATAATTACGAGTGAAATGAAATATTTCTTATCTCTCACAGTACCTACTTGTATAATTGGAGCAGAGTCTAAAGACACAAGGAAGGCATACTGTCCACAGATTATTCCTAAAAAACACGATTAGCGGCGATGTATTCACCGGATACTCGGAAGTGCAAGACTGGTAGTGACTCTGGTAATTACCCTGAATTCGTATAGTAAATATGGAGGGCACACAACTCATCTACAGGTCTAAAAATCTTAGGTTGAGATACCGTTATAGGTCGTAGGTATACCGTTATACCTGAAACTATTGATTCCGGACCACTTCTTTATGGAAGTAATAGCTATCATCAAGATCTTCTTTTTAAGTGACACCTGTCAAACTGAATTTGACTACGACTGGACTACTGGGAAGTGCTGGGTCGATAAACTCCCAACGAATGAACTAAGTGTTAACGTGAGTAGGTACGTAACATAAAGCAAATTGAGAGATTTCAATACTTTAATTTAGTAGGTAATATTAAGCAGAATAGGGTTCCTATCAAGTTGGGATTTTGAAAATGAGAATAACGGCTACTTACATTTAATTCTTCACACACAATTATTTTCAATTACACCACAGACAATTATATTCGTAATAGTACTTCACAATTTGAACGCAGAGAACGAAACGAACTGCCTGCGAAGCACTGGCTCACCGTGCAGGAAACATCCCCTCTTCTTTTTTACTCCCTCCGAAATCACGATAGATCGGTGAGTTTTCGCGCCAAGTCTCTGATTGGTCGGTGAGCCAAACTCGTAGGCAGCTAGTACTTTGGTGAGTCAAAACCACAACTAATAAACCTTGTTTTTCTTAGACTACACTTTATTAAATATTATAACAATATATTATTTAGGATTGCTAACATAAGTAATTGGTAACTAAAGGGAGGTACCCCTAAAATTACACGAGGTAGTGTACAATTGTTTCCGATACAGTAAAACCACTGCGTTGCTATATTTTACCTATCTTTAAATTACCTATCTACCTATTCAGTGACCAAAAATTCTAGTTTACTTAAAATGAAGTACGTAATAACTAGGTCACAGCCTGGGCAGAGATCTTGATTAGAAACGCTAATCGAATAAAACGAATTTTTAGCCAATTAAGCAAATAGGTATTATGTTAAAATTCAACAATTCAATAGAATTCTACCTGTATCTACTTAGTACTTCTAAAAGTCTAAAACACGCAATGACAATAAAAGTGATCTAGATGCTATACAGCAGAACTATTATTATAAATTAGAGTAATTTATAGTTTCATTAAATCGGTATGTACCTAATTAAAATTCAACGATTCAATAGCAGTCTATCTAGTATCTAAATGTCTTCAACACGCGATACTTACTAATTTGTTTACGGCACTTTACGGGTTAACGGTACAATTAAAATTTGTCCGCAGAATAGTTATAATACTTATACTTAAAATAATAGTTTCCCTTCCATGATACTTGGTTCTCATCCTCTAGAAACTCAAAAGTATATCTAGGTCCTTAAGAAAAAGTCTGCGAATTGAATTGTTGTCAGTTTACCTACAGGTATTATTAGATGAAGTAAAAACGTTCTTTTGTTAATTTTGTCGAGTTTCATCTACATTCTCTTTCAGTTAATTTTGTCGAGTTTCATCTCCATTCTGTTTCAACACAGATATTTCATAACTGGGAAAGGCCTTGATCACAGTTACAACTGCGCGATTGAAATCGTGATAGCAGAAAGGCTTCAATGAGAAATGGTTATAAAGGACAGCTGCCTGAACACAGCGTAAGGCTTTATTAAATACATTCATTAGGAGGCGACACATTTTTTTTTCAGTAAATTGCGTTCTAACAGCTGTCCTCAAGGACCAGTTCCGACTCTATGTAAAGAAGGCTTGTGTTAACATTTAGGACAGCGCCAAGTGAAATACACACAGTTGTGGAGTAGGTAGTTATTAGCATTAACAAGTTTTACTAAGGCCATAAGAACACAGTGGAGATAAATCACATACTTCCGAGTCGGAGATTGGTAGCCATATTCAAGTATCAACCTATCACTTTTATTGTTTAACGATCAGCAGATATCGCATATCAGAACTATTTCATTGATGTTATCCGGGTGTAGGAACACTATGATTACGTTATTTTTCGGATTGATCACAAAGATCATTGCACGGCTATATTCCCCGAAAATTCTATTTCGGATTCTAGGATTAAACCAAGAGCAAAGCAGCTCAAAATATAGAATCCTGCGAGCGTACCAAAGGTTTCAAAAGGTACGAGACGCAAAATAATTTTGCTGCCAACCGCAACACACTGTTATTCACCTAACTCTAAATAGCGAGCAAAATGCTCGGTGCCAGAATAACAGCACAACAAAATATAATGTAATGAAACGAATGTGGCCGGAAATTGAACCCAGACTATAATCGTTATTAGGCATCCGACGCGATATCAGAGGACGCGGGTTGGATTCCCGCCTTGGGCATAAAAAATTTTACACTTCAATAATTTGTTTGATATGATTTTCGCTTAGTACTCGATAGTGCTTGTAATCATATTTAGAAATATATAAGGGTAGCGACATCATACCGAGAGTTAAGTGTTTGAAAAAACACTTCTTTCGATCAGATAAAGTCTAGTAGTCTAGTTGATGGCCGCGCACCGTCCCTTATGACGGTTAAAGTAATACAATAATTGGAGCACAAAATTTCGGCTAGAAATGCCAAGTCCCAGGTGAGATGTATTAGGCATCCGACGCGATATCGGAGGACGGGGGTTCGATTCCCGCCTTAGGCATAAAAAAATGAATTAAAACGATAGCAAACAAATTATTGTACTCCAATAATTTGTACTCCAATAATTTGTTTGCTATCGTTCTGATGACGTGGTCGAATACATTTTCAATTTTACAGAAATAACTGCACAGCAATTAGTAGGCGCTATAGTAGTAGCACAAAAGAAATATAGGTATATTGAATATTTTAATACAAATAAATATCGTGGTAGTCACAGGTAGTACTTACCAGTTGAAACTGCCGTTTGCTTCTGCCTGCCCATGATAAGTACATATAGCACGCATAGGTCCAAACACGGAAGTGATCTGCGCGGAGCCTTCAATGAATTCTTGGAATTCAAAATATGTTGCATAAAAATTAACACTTTTTTATGTAATTACACGAAGCCCACCTGGTAATCTCAGCTTATAATAGATGCATTTCATCACAAATCTCGAACTGCGCACTGCGCCCATCACCCTTCAAGATCTTAAGTCTCATATGCCAGTAATTTCACTGGCGCCACCCTTCAAATCGGAACTCATCCAACATTTAAATCCCTAAAAGGTAGACAGAGGTCACGTTTAGCCGGATTTGTTGTGGTCCAATATAATAGGCGTATATTGCCACCTCACAGGCCATCACAGGTCCAGGATAAAAAAGTTCAGACAGATATAACATAATAAAATTATCAGTTGATTTGTTAAATGTAGGTATGCTTCGTACCTATTATTGTCTTCTGTCATATGAAATCGTGGCAGAATACCTGTTTACGTGGATACAAAAACTGTCGGAGCGGTAAAAGTTCTAGGCTCCTATACATATGCATGTTTATGTCTATTTCCAATAAAATCGCTAAACTGGGTCTAAAAGAGAAAATAAAGTTTAGGGTACATATTATAATTAATTTTCAATTTATATAAAATTTCGTACCACAAAGGCTAAAATGTCACGTTTACGAAGGCCAACATTTTCCGCTAGTATTGAAGGTGGCCGAGCTAATTCAATTGAAAAGTTTTTTACACAGGCTATAAACACAGTCCGAACGCCATGGTGGACGACCTAGCGACCACCAGGTCACTTCAAAAGTGCTAATCTATGAATCGTGTAACCTAGAGCATGACCGATCCAGTAAAAACGATCAATAGATCAAAAAACATCCGTCACAATAGCGGGCGGAATCCTTTTTTACAAATCGACATAAATTAGTCCGTCACACGCCACCCTTTTGTTTCAAGTACCTAGCAACGGATCAAGCCTTCTCATTATACCTATCTCTACTGGCGCTAAACGGTCAGATAATAGCTAATTCGGTCACGCTAAAATATGCAACAAAAACTACCTACTCACCTAAAATTACCCACTTAAAGAAGCATAAAATTATGGTGCTCCTACAGAAAATTCACAGTTCACAACAAGGGATCATAATAGCTAATGCTTTAGATATTTGCGCACTAAAATAGGTAGATATTTATTTGATTTTATCTAAAACCATAAATTATCTAGTAGGTATTTAAATAGTAACATTGCGAAAACTCTCTCAGTTCCGCTTCATGTTAAACTCGAAGTCTACTCCACTCGGGCGTAACTCATAGATAATTATCACTACATTTTACCTAATCAAACACTGAAATTTGTTTCATAAAATTGCACAATGGATCAGAAATTCCAAGATAGTCCAGAATATCCTGAAAGGATGGACAATAACGACAGACTTGGGCATTTCAAGCAACGATTCTACACCAAAGAAGGTACCATCTACATGTGTGGCAACTCTTTAGGACTTTGTTCAAGAGATGCTGAGGAATATGCCCTGAAAGCTCTAGAAGATTGGAAGACTGAGGGAGTCAAAATGTGGGGTTTGGACAACAGCAAGTATTATTTATATTCCAGTCACATAGCCCACCTCATGGCACCACTCATTAACGCTGACCATGACGAGGTAGTCATTACCGGATCAACCACCATCAACATCCATCAAGTCATAAGCACATTCTACAAGCCAGTCAACTACAAGTACAAAATCTTGGTAGATAACTTGAATTTCCCTACAGACAAATATGCTATCGACAGTCAAGTGAGGCTCAAGGGGTATGAACCAAAAGACGCCGTAAAAGTGGTCAAGAGTCGTGATGGACGGTTCATCACAGAAGATGACATAATTCGTGCCATGACCAAAGATGTAGTCTTAGTTTTTCTCCCAACAGTGCTGTACAGAAGTGCTCAAATCTTAGACATGGAAAAAATCAGCAGAGTTGCGAAAGAAAGAGAGATCATCATCGGATGGGATCTCTGCCATGCTATAGGGGCAGTGGAAATAGACTTCAAAGCTATCGAAGTTGACTTCGCCGTTTGGTGCACGTATAAATACTTGAATGGAGGACCTGGATCGTCAGCAGCTATTTATATCAACAGGAAACATTTCCAAATGTCTCCAGGACTCGCTGGATGGTACGGCAACAAGCCAGAGACACAGTTCCTTCTTCGTCAACAATTTGAGCATAACCAAAATGCCAGCGGTCTTCAGATAGGAACCCCCACAATTTTATCAATGGCAACACTAGAAGGCGCCTTGAAGATATTCCAGGAAGCCGGTATAAGTAATATTAGACAAAAATCTTTGCATATAACTGGATACCTTATGTATTTGATAGAAACTAAACTTGTTAAGTACGGATTTACGATAGGAAACTTGAAGGAAGACAGCCGGAGAGGGGGTCACGTATGCATCGAGCACAATGAAGCTTATAGAATTACCTTAGCACTGAAATCAAGACGGGTTGTACCGGATTTCAGAGAACCCAACGCGATTCGCCTGTCTCCAGTGGCTCTGTACACCAATTACATTGATGTGTACAACTTGGTAGAAATTCTGGTAGATATCATGAACACTCAGAGCTATAAGAAATTCAGTGATAAAAAAGCGTTTGTAGTATAAGTTTAAAAAATGTGTAAGAGATTTTCAGATGAAAGAATGATAGCAGTGCGATCGGTTTTTTTAATTACCGGCATTCTCATCCTGCCATATTATCTATTAGTTTTATGACAAAACAAAATACGGGAAAAATATATACGATCACAATAAACAGCTCAATGCCACAATGTAGTTTGTTAGTGTTTATCTTATTTTTACCACACCTACTTCTATCTCGAACAACTTATCCAAAATTACTAACCTTTTTCAAATCTATCGAACACGAACATTTCAAAGAAAAAAATACGAAGATAAAATATGTTTTACCTACAAATTAATCATAAACTAATTTACATTTGAGTATAACAAAATTCACAAAAATATTTTTCAATACCCTTGCTCGTAAAGTGAGCTTTATAATATCGTTCTTAGGGCCATAAACCGAACCATAACACCCTGGTGCATAATAATATTGTGGCGTCAACTTATGTATGTACATGGCAACACGCCTCGCCCGTCTGTGGACTGGCGTATGTTTTATCTATGGACAACTTACCAATTCGCGCCTAACCATCTAACTTGACAAGAGTTAAAATACTAAACTGATTACCTACGATATTATTGCGCACATACACTAGTGCGTAATAGAATTATCTCTAAGAAGTTAAGTTAGTACCTAACTGCAAATTACATGCGAGTAAACAGAGCATTTTCAATTTAACCGGGCAAAATATCCCTACAAAGTTAAGTAGTACCTAACTGCAAATTGTATGTAAGTAAACTGAGCATTTTCAATTCAACCGGGTAATACAGATTTGTAACAACAAAGTGGTTTTATACCGTTGAAGATCCACTTATATGTTTAGAATACATAAATGTGTCCTGAATGAAGACGAAAATATTATTATAACACATAAGTACGAGTATATTATTATCAATATATTTGAAATTCAGAATAATTTGTAATAAAATATTTGCATTGTATCACTAAAATTATAATTTTGAAGTAGGTTGTAAGGCTAAGTACATGTAATCAACAAACATACATTTGCCGCGCGCAAAAAAAACTTGCGCGCTATTCTCCATAATTTGAGTATGTTGTTTGTATCGCATTTGTGCAATATATATTTTTTTTCCTCGCAAGGGTTTTAAAAAAGTGCGTATGTAACTCGTGAGCAACTTGTTCATTATACACTCGGCTGATTTACGCAACCCACAGCCTCGTGTCACTGTAATGAGATAACATTACCGTGCTAGTGTATAATGAGCAACTAGCTCACTTGTATAACAATATACTATTATAACACATTTGCTCGTAAAGGGTCTCTTATTTCAATATCGTAATGTATCTCATTACGCACTTGTGCGTTATTGTACAGTAACGGCCCGTTTCAGAATGTCCTAATAAAGTTTCGGGTTGCTATGCAACACATAAAATAACTGAATGATAAAAATGAGAGTTGACATGCAGCGCGTTTCAAGCTATAACCAATGGATAGGCAAAATCGATGACTATGAAACGCAAAGATAGTGTTTTATTCATTAAATATGTTCTGGGTAGTAAAACCGGAACTTACTCGAACATTCTGAAACAGGCCCTAAAACTAATAAAGATACTCCGTCTAAAACGAACGGTACTTTTTATGATTGTCATAAAATTGGTCAATATTTTGTGAATAAAATTAACTTTGGGACATAAAACCTAATAAATAAACACTTAATTCCTTAATTTAATTAATTTTGACCATAATTTACAACCATTTGCAGCAAAACACAAAAATAAATTATAATAGCAATATCGCATCGACTGTAATTTTCAACTTACCGCATTTAAGTATATCAATATGTACTTATTGTTTTACTCGCTACAAAAATAAAGAACGTAATATTGAATTATATAAACATTACACGGCCCGTGGGGTGCCGGGCTAGAATACCCCATCACTAGACGTGGGTGTCGTATGAGGCGACTAAGGGTTACACATCAGAAGGTGGGGTGGGCAGCAGCGCTTTCTGAGGAACTGATATCTCTCGCTGCGATTCCCAAACGCCTGCCAAGAGTGGGGATTATGGCAAACCATTGCCTACTGCTGAATACAGCCTTCCCCCATAATGGGGGAGTAGACAATCCGGCTGATACAGTACAGTACAGTACAGTAAAGTACACGGACCACGAACGGAACAAGAACGAGACCCACCTGATGTTAAGCGGACTAACCTCTGCATTTCGTCACAATTAATGCGTTGCATTACGTTACCCCCGTCACCCTGATATATAGTTATGTCTCATTTGTCTGTAATGTTATTGTCTGTCAAAGACTGCTGCCGGAACACGCTGTTAGGTGCTTGGCGACAGATTTTCTACTTAAGGGTGATAGCTAGCCTGGCGACCATTCGCCAAATTTTTCCTGCCGTGCGGTGAAGCTGAAGCCGGCGGTAGGGATTGAACCAGGGACCTGCGTCACCGCTATTACCGCTCGGTCATGATAAAACTTCTTTCACCAAAACAGAAGTTTTATCATAAAAATAGTTCAGACAAAAATTGTAGATCATAAAATTATCTACATACATGTATCAATACTTTTTTTCTATGAGCCACCGTTTTTGAGATATAACGATTCAAAAAGTTATAATCGTCATAGTATGCACGTTTCCACGCCACCTATTAGGTAGTGTATTTACACTTAGCGTGGTCCTTGCGAGCCGAATCTGAAGAGAACCAGGCAAAATAAGTAAACCTCGGCAGTTATTCCGTTTTGGTGAAAATCGCGAAATACTCACGTTTTTGACCTTTGACATTGAATAAAAAAAATCCATACAGGGGAACGATGGGGAACTTTCAAATTTTATTTTTAATCATATTTTAAACAATCTTACTGATTTTCAGCTTGGTGGGAATTTATGTAGCTTCTAATGTCTAAATTGACTAGACTATGTTTGCCAATACATAATGAGTAACATTGTAAGCGGGATTCGGCTTGCCACAATGCCTGCGTTAGACAAAACGTCACGCTGGCAGTCACCTTTCCATTTAAATTAGTCACACAAATAATTTTATTTTACCGTAGGTTAGGTACACAGATTGTTGTACTGCGCCCGCTTCGCCTCGTCTTCGAGGTTAATAGCTGTAAATCAGTGTTTGCTCAAAAATAATATTATTCGCTGAGCTATGACTTATTCGTTATACTGTACACACGTAAGAAACACACTCAGGCAGGGTGTTCCATTCCCTGGCGGTTCGTATAATGTACGAAGAAACAAATCGCTTCGTTCGGGTACATGGAATATCCACCATCTCAGCCAAATAAATCCCTTACCTACATTTTATCTTAAATATTATTTCGTTAACTAAAGGTTTTCATTAAAAGTAATAAAACAAAATAATGTTGTTTTCATTTATATTTTAACTTCAAAATAGACTTAAACTATTTACTCCGGTTGTAATGTGATTATATATTTACTATCACACATAGAATTTGTAGATTTTTCATGAGATTTTTTTTTTATCATTGCTATAATCACACCACAACTTTCCGTTTATAAATTAAAAAAATAAGTATATTAATTAATAGCAAAAATGTCAAAAGTTTATAACCTTTAGTGTTGCCAAACGGAACTAAATTATTTTGCTATGTATATGTAACTGTTCGTACTTACAACTTCCGCGGACACGAATCTAGGAAAATTCTAATTATAGACCTTAATATTAAAACATTTCTCTATGTTATTATTTATGACTATGTACAGTAATTTACATCACAAGAGCCTTGTACTATGGTGGCCTGTACTGTGTTACCTATACCACTACAAGGAACTAGACGTTTTTAAATATTCACCTACCCTCCATTACAAACTTACAGCTTCATTGGCACATTTACTGGAAATGTATGAAATATATTTTATTGCAGGACGAAAAAAATAATATATAATTTTAATGATTGTAGGTAAAAGAAGACTAGATTTGATCACGAAAGTAAATACGTTAAATTGTAACTGTAGATTCAAGCACCCGGATGTTTTTGTAACAGCAGTGGATTTATTTAATATTATTTATATATTATAATAAAGCTAATGGGTATATCAAATATATATACTATATTGTTACAGTTTATATGTGAGTTATCTCGTTTTCTTTTACCGGACCAAAGACGGAGTACAACTTTACAATTTATTCTGCAAGTTACAAAGATTGGAAAAAACGTTATTTGTTTACATATTTTTCAATATTGTCCTCACGTTTTATGTTATTTTGTCTAAAAAATAATACATGAACTGTGGTGTGACTGTCTCAATCAAATTATAAAGAGTTTAATGTCGAAATTTAGACGATTCTACATATATTATTTACATAGTTATAAAATTAGAGAATAAAATTTAACCACGAGAGGCAATGTGGTAATTTAGCCAGTTAGACCGAAATATTTAAACTAAACTTAATACTTATACGTCAGCTACAACTTATAACCCAATAATGTTGTCTTAGGTTTTCGCGATTGTTACATATATATATAATAACACATATACAATAATAACGATAAATAGTCGCGATTTAAACCGTTTAAAATTGTTTATAGACTAATACTCCCAAAGGGTATTTATAATGAAGTCTAAGCTAGGCTTACTAGCTAGTCTACGCCAAGCAAAATCCAGATCGATGGATATTGTATGATATTATGCGAACTAAACAGTGGCATTGTTCAAACTTACACTATGCCACAGTTGAGTTTTATATTATCCGTATTTTTTACTGTTATTGGGCTAATGTCTCGTCGTATTTGGTGAAAATTTTAGAATTAAAGCCGATGTCAAAAAAATTATTTAAAAATATGACACATACTGTTCTTTGGCTACTTTAAAATTAATAGACATTTAAAACAACATGTTACATATTATCTAGGAAAATATTTCACATTGTGTTTATATATATATATCCCACTATTAAAAACAGAATACGACGAGAAAAACAGTATCGAAACGTATAGTGCGTTCATGTAAAACTTAGAACATTGATATCTAGGATAAATTAAGGCACTCAGTTAATTAGAAAACTAGTTATATAGGTGCTATATAGATAATAAAGTGTACACCGTATTTATATATATTATCAATCATCCATGCATGGTTGGATGGAAGAATCCTCTATAAGTTCTGTTTAAATATTTCGGTCATATGCTGTTACAGAGGGTTTTTTATATAAGATAATTTCCTCATAGAAAATTACCATTTACTACTCAATTGTTCGAAAACTATAATAATCAAATTAGAAGTTTCTAGAGTAGTAATATGAAGTAACTATCATATGGAAGTAAGCTGCCAAAAATCGATCACATGTGGCCGCAGACACAAATAATATACTTAGGAATATGAACTGTAATCCTGAATTTGACTGACCTCTATCATCTAACTTCGTTGTTGGCCAATAAACTTATTGCTATCTCCCTCGCTCAACTACCATAATGGTAGTCGACTTGTGTGCGAGGGAAACAGCAATATATTTGTAGTTAGAGTTCATTGACCGAAATTCCTTTTGCTCGGCCATCATACTTTAGTAATACAATTAGGTATAAATAATAGTCAGTAGGTATACAATAATGTAAGTATATGGAGAGAGAGTATGTTCGTTCGAGTATTCTGTACTATAGGGACCACCATACGTACCCGCTCACAACGCGCACTGACTGACAGATGGCGGTACAGACGCATTTAGTCTCTGGAAACAAACAATACACTTATTACGGTTTATAGTTCTTCAGACGGATTACATAATATAGAATTTTTAATGGCAACTATTTTTAAATTAAAATGTCTTCTGACTACTGAAAGATAAATATTCAGAAGTCATATTAACGTCTTAGTTACGCTTAGTATAAGACATCATGCAGTATATACGTCATAATACCTACTCTTTTACAACCAAAACGAATTTGAAAAGAAGGTGGGTACTGATTAAATATATCACATAATGAAATCGTCAAACTTAATTGCTCGATATAATTTAAAACTCGCGTATGAGTTACATAGCTTCAGAAATGGCGGGATTGGATTGCTTTGTTAGCAAAATGTTTCTCATGTATGTTGGTATATACAAAAACATATATCTGAGGGGGGCGTGGTTTACACAACGAACCCTTTTAAAATGAATCCCCAAACTGTAACAAAACAACAAAATTGTTTGTATATAATAATGAAAATTTGAACTGACGGCGCTTCTGTAACTACACGTGCAACGTGGAATTATCACTTATTAGGTTCGTTTGAACGTTCATGTTTTATCGCGTAAGGCGCGTCTACCTCAGTTATATTATAGAAAGAGATCTTTGAGTGTAATATGCGGCGCGAATATACAGCTCTGGCGGGCGGTATGATGAGGCAATTCTTATTACACTTCAATGCATTGCAATAAAACAGTTTGCAGGTGAGGTCAAGGTAAGGCGCAGGAGCTGTACCTCTGCGCCTCTCAGTATATAGTATAGTATGGTGATGATGAGTACTACGTACAGTTGTGCAGGCGCACCTCGGGCCAGTCGTCGAGCGCGGGCGTGGGCTGGTCGGGGGGCGCGGCGTCGGCCCCCGCGCCCCCCGCGGCCCCCGCGGCCCCCCGCCGCCGCACCACGGCGGGCCGCTCGGCCGACACCACGCAGCCCTCGTGCACGTGCACCCCCGCGATGTCCGACCCCGGGATCTCGAACATCACCTCCAACAGGAGGTTTTCCTACGAAAGGTGACACATTCCGTTAAACTCCTCTCAAACTGAAGCTCTGCCGTCCGCCTGACACAATTAAAGTACGACCTGTGCTCACGCACGGTTACATAGTACGGAGGCCACGAACAAATTTATAATCACACATCGCAAAACCGCAGGAAATCTAAAAATTGGTTTCATATTTAACTAATGGCTATAAAAACAATACCATCGGTTCTTCTTTAATTTATACCTTGACACAGTGACGTCTTGATATACAGCAGGAAGCGATAACATAATCAACAAGGCTCCAAACCTTACAATCAACGAACCAATTATAAAATTATGACCATAAGTTACTGTTGAATAGAAGCACAAAAAAATCCCGAAATCGAAACAAAGCATTCTATAAAGTTTGATCACGATGATGACGATAGCCGCTAGTTACACAGTCCCGCTAGTACATAGTCTATTGAATTTGTGAGTTACACAACAGGATATTTACATACATTTAGTGATAATCACTAGAAACAGTATTGATTTTGTTGTTTAAACATGAATGTTCACGCAGCCGGTTTCACTTTTCAGAATATACAATTTTTTATGCGCTCTTATTTGTTTTTATATGGTTTCTATAATTGCCTCATGTCAGAGCACATTTGTATTATTTGTTCTTATTCAGCTACACTTCACAAATAATACTGTAGCCACTTGAATACCCATTATTCGACGTTAAGGTTTTTATATTACTATTTTTCTACTTTATATCTTTAATCACAATAACTAGTTCATTTCCTACTAAATTACTCTGGTCTCGAAGGCTCATCTGGAAGGCGATAAAATAGTATTTTAATAAAGGTTCTAACATCCGTACATAGCGTTGGACACTTTTCAAGACCAAGGGGATACAGATTTCGCCCATGGTTTGCATTTTTAACCTCATTGCATGCATTTTATAGCTGTCATTTTCGGCTTCTTGTTAAGATTACAATGTCTGTTCTTCATTTTCTTCCTAAACCTCAACTCTGCTCTGTTTAACTGTACACATATCATAAATCATTATGGAATTTAAATCTCGATTCAGAGGCACTTTTCTCTTTTGTTTGAGAGATGCAAATATGTCATTGTAAGATTTTACTAAGACGTACGTTATAATTATTGTGAAATGCTAGTAGAACTCCAATATGTTTCTATAATTACATCCCAAAACAAGTCGGATCACTAAATAAAGTAGATAGGCCGAAAGGGCCAGCCCCTACAATGAATTCACTATATGTACAACTGACAAAGATACACAAGACAATTATATAGCTTTGACAGTAATAGCTTATCCAGATATCCCTTTAATAAAGGACTATTACTATGTTAGCACTACACACACAATGCAACAACGAAATACGGTTCTAAACTAATCTACGTAAGCACTCTTTTGATTCCATTAGCATCGCTATCAAGACAAACCCTCCGATACATCAAAGAGTTGGAATGGCTGCGGTATCAGCCGGCTTCGAGAAGAATTTGACAAAACACCACGATAAGCAATCACACAATACAAATGCTGAAGGTTATGATGAAATTGCTACAAGAGTAATTAAAGCTGGTTCTTTACAAATCACCCCAATATTGACACATTTAATAAATTAATCGGTCAACGAAAGTTGCTTTCCCAGTTTACTAATGATTTCTATAGTAAAGCCGCTTTACAAAAAGGGAGCTAAATCAGAAATTAATAATTACTAACCCCTAACGTTAATTCCAATTTTATCTAAAATATTTGAATCAACTATGCATAAATGTAAATTATGTAGAAAAACATGAAATTTTCAAAAATGCAACAATATGGATTTCAAAGGGACAAATCTACGTTTTCTGCATGTTTCGATCTCATTAGTAAAGTTATAACCAATTTAGATTGTGGTCAATTAGTAACTGTTATATTTTTTGACATGTCTAAAGCTTTTGATTTTGTGTCCCATAAGCTTCTTTTGTCTAAACTTGACAAATATGGTATTCGTGAACCTGCGCTACTTTGGCTAGAATCTTACAAGGAAGATAGAAAACAAGTTGTACAAGTGCCAAATATTAATGAATTTAAGGAACTACTAATGTACAGGTCGGCTTTTGAAATATACAATTTTGAGTACCACAAGGCAGTGTTTTAGGGCCTCTTTTGTTTTTATTATACATCGATGACTTACCTGACGTAACTTTAAACCCTTGTATTTTATTTGCTGACGACATTTCACTTATCTTTATATATAAAAATTACGTGTCACGTTGTTTGTCCGCAATGACTCCTAAACTACTGAACCAATCATAATTTGGTTTGCACAACGTGTGCAATTTGATCCAAATTGAAAGATAGGAATATCTCAATATCAATTTATAGTCGTAATTACGTAATCCGTGAGAAGCCGAGGCGGGCCACTATGTTCTTTTTTACAGTTATTATGTAAAAAAAAACAAAGATATTTCTAATCATAATTATGACATAAACGTTTCCATAAAATCGATAATCGAATGGCTTAACAATACTAGTATTATTCAGATTAAAACTAATTTCATCCAGTTTCGTACGTTTATTAGTACGCATAAAGAATTAACCATTTATTATGACGGTGAGCAAATTTCAGAAGTAGACGAAACCAATTTCTTAGTTATTACTTTAGACAAATATTGAAATTGGAAAGCTCATGTATCCAAAGTTTGCAATAAAGTGAATAGATGTTCCTATGTACTTTACAAATTACGGAAAACATCTACTCCTCAAACCGTACTAACTGCGTATCATGGATATGTATCGTCTGTACTTAATTACGGACTTATATTGTGGGGTAACTCAACAGAGGTACACAAAGTGCTATTGGCACAGAAAAAATGTCTGAGAGCTATTGCTGGCATACCTCCATGGCAATCGTGTAAATCACTTTTCAAAGAGTTTCATATACTGACTGTACCATGTATGTATATTCTAGAGGCTGCCAAATTTGTAAACATGCATCCAGAGCTATTTAATACAGCTAAAGAAATGTTTCCCAGAAATACTCGGATTTCAGACAGAATTATTTTACCAAAAGTGCCAAAAACAGCATTATATAAAAACAGTTGTTACGTTATGTGTATATGTATCTACGCTATACCTAAAGAAATAAACCAATTACCAACCCGTAGATTTCTAAGTAAGTTAAAATTATGCTTGATAGAGAGGTCATTTTACTCAGTTTCAGAAATACCAAATTTATATAGCCACATATATTAAAATTAATAAGATACTAAGGATGCATGACATTTTAATTGTATTATATAAAAATCAATTTCCAAATATAAATCAATAATTTCCCCTCGCTATGCGGGGAAATGTATCAGGAACTTTACTATAGTATTATCCATGTTTATGTACCGACATTTTATGCAAATAAATATTATTCTATTCTATTCACGTGATGGAATGGTTAATACTGACCATGATGGCCCGAAGCCCCCGGGCGCCAGTCTTTCGCTCCATGGCCTGCGACGCGACGGCCCGCAGCGCCTCTTCACTGAACGACAACTCGCACTTGTCCATCGCGAACAACAGCTTGTACTGTGATACCTGCAATCATGGATGGGTAAAATATTTATTAAAAATGGTTCATCTAGGAACATAGCATCCGTAATAGTACCTATAGACAATGAGTCTGGCTGGACTCACTGTCAATAGGTTCTATTTATATTGAGTCCAGCTCTCAACGAATTCTGCGCTTTTTTTAAGAGATTAAATACCTATGTTCTTCAAACTTAATAACAGAGCTGAAAAAATCTCCTTCTTCATTATTGCTGCTCTCTGGATTCTTGCTTTTTTGAGCAATAAAGTTGCACCGCGCGGCAATATGCCCACGTAGTGCGTAATTCAAACATATAATTACATCATGTGAACCAATAACAAATGTAACCATTTTCGTCAGACGAAATTAGCTTCAAATTTCTTAATACTAAACAGGCTGTTATGGGGACTGAAGTTCATGGCCAGAGTCTGGTTTCCCAATATGTTTTGTGTTTTATATTTAAGTTGCTTGGTATTTCTTTGGTGAGGATAAATCATCGTCAACCGCATTAGACACATAAGACTAGATAGCGGTCAAACACAAGCATATAAATCTTTACTTTGAAAGCTATCGCGAGTTTTATCCATATTAAGTTATTATGAAACGGCTAGGACCCGCGTTATAACTCCCACACGAAGGACATCAAAACAGCTCGAAACTGGTCAGACCACACGAAGGACATCAAAACAGCTCGAAACTGGTCAGAATCTTACCGGGCAATATATCGCGGGTCCTAGCCGTTTCATAATAACTTAATATAAATCTTTATATATAAAAATAACGTGTCACGTTGTTAGTCCGGGATGGACTCCTAAACTACTGAACCAATTTTAAATTTGATTTGCACACCATGTGCAATTTGATCCAAATTGAAAGATAGGATAGCTTATATCTCAATTTATGGTCGTAATTACCCGTGCGAAGCCGGGGTGGGCCGCTAGTTGTAAACTAAATCAATCATAGATTGCACGTAGCCCATTACTTAACGGTGCGCTCTGGCGTCAGTCCTTTAATTAGTTTTTTTTTATGTTCTGACAGCCTAGTGCAATTATTATGCACTACGCTGCGAGTGCACTAATTTTATCCAATTTCGTATGGTAACATTAGATTATCTGACGCACTGGGAGGGACACTGTGCATGTCGCCAAAAAATCCACATTAACGCGCTCGCGGCGTACCGCGAGAAAAACTCAGAACTATGCCACAATTCTAGTTCACAATCTATGTCTAACTTGTTAAAAAACCAACCAACACCGCGCAAAAAGAAATCAAATGATTGATTAATGATAGATTACCTACTCCTAGAAAAGGTCAAGTCTTACTTTAATGTAATGCTTTCCCCTAAACATTACATAAGAATTCGAAACTTATGTCTAAGGTCGCAACAAAAACTTGGTTTAATGTTTTCCGTGGCTTGCGAAAGCATCTAAACATTTACTCCCCGCGCGGGTAGAGGGGGTTGGGGCACTCGCATTTGTACCAATCATTGAATTACTACGTTAACTAATTAAAGGTGCTGTGCGTTTTTTTTTTTTTCAAAAACAAAACAAAGTTTTGTTTATGGTGACATCTATTCCATGGAGGAAGCGAAACTAAGTTTTGTGTACTAGTTTTTGTTCATTGATTTGAAAAACGTAGTGGTCGAAATATTAACACTTTCCGACCATCGATCGTATGTTTTACGTTATAACGAGGAGAGTTATATTGAGCGTGTCGGTAGCATTATGATATAAATGCGGTAAGTTGAAATTTACACCAGAGGCGATATTGCTACAAAAAAGCTGAGGCTGTAATTATCAAAGCGCACGTATATCATACGACGTTTTATAACATATTCGCGAGGAAATAAATATAACTCGGACTTTCTTAAAAGAATAAATCAGATAAATGTTTTTGTGTTTTGTTTCAATAAATGTAATTTATGGTCAGAATTATTCACGAATTAAATGATTATTTATTATATTTTATCTCCCAAAGTTAATTTAATACATAAAATGTTGACCCTTTTTCTGACATAAAAACTCTTTACTAAGATAAAATTATTAAAATATATATTAACTAAAATAAAAAATACTGTTCGTTTTTGACGGAGCACAAGTGCGGAATGAGATACATTACGATATTGAAATTGGTAAAATAAGAGACCCTTTACGAGCAAATTGGGCAGATTGAGGCCGAAATTCTCTCAGCACAGCGATAATACTTTGTTTATTGTGTGAACATTGACCACATCTTCATTCACCAACAGGTGTGAATGGTAACGCAAATATACTACTTACAGAAAAAGTAGAAATAGATTTATTTATTTCAGGGAAAACCAACAGCTAAAGTAACTTAAATATATAACACTAATAGTAACAGAAAGCTAATTATAGGTTTTCACGTATAGTGACAACATAATTACAAAGTGTGAGCAATAACAATATCGTTTATGAAACACATTTATGTGGAAAAAAAGGTATTTTTTTTAAGAAAGACCTTGAAAACAAAAAACAATAAAAATTATAATTACATAATTAACTAATAATGTCAAAATTAACTTACAATAAAGTTTAATTATCGCCTCTGAAGAAATTAGTACTCAACCGTTGTCTGGCTGAGTTTACGCTCGTACAAAATAGATCCAGATCATTATGCCTGCAGATTTTATTAAATTGGTTGCTAGCTCGCCATAGAAATGAATTTTGTCTGTAGTTTATTCCTACAGTGGGAGTAGAAATAGGAGGGTTACATCGAGTGATTTTGAAGGGGGCATTAATGGAAATTTTGCTTAGCAGCTCAGGACAATAGATTTTGTTTGTAGTTATTTTTAGTAGAAAAGATAGGTCGCCAATTTCGCGTCTTTTATATAGTGGAAGGATATGAAACTTTTTGCAGAGTTCATCATAATTGAAAGACTTATAGGGAATTTTTAACCTAAAACAGAGATATTTGATAAATTTTATTTGAATTCTTTCAATTCTATCTATATATATGTTGTAACTGGGGTTCCAAACCTGAGATGCATATTCGATAATGCTTCGCACAAATGTACAATAGAGAACTTTGAACTAGCCGAACTTCTCATGACAAAGCCCAGTGTTCTTGAGGCCTTGGAAACGATAGCATCAATGTGTTTATCAAATAGTAACTTTGAGTCATGTAGGACTCCTAGGTCTCTAACGACGTTACACTCTTGTAAGTATTTTCCGTTGGAGCAAATAAGATGATGGCGTTGTATTAATTTTACGGGTAAAAGTAACTACGGAACATTTAGATGGGTTAAGGTCTAGTTTGTTGGCAACACAATAACTATCCAGCTTTGAAAGATCAGACTGAAGTTTAGTAATATCCTCAGCTGATTTGATGATTCTGAAGATTTTCATATCATCAGCAAAGCAAAGCAGGTGACTATTACGGAAACATTGTGTAATGTCATTAATAAATATTAAAAAAAGAAGGGGACCAAGCAATGATCCCTGGGGAACGCCACTGGGCACAGAAACCCAACTAGATATGTAGTTATTTATGACAATAGCCTGCGAGCGATTTTTGATATAAGAGGAAAATCACCTAAGCAAGTCGCCTCTTATGCCGAAGAGGTATAACTTTGACAGGAATAGACTATGGTCGATTCTATCGAAAGCTTTGCTGTAGTCAGTGTAAATTACATCCACTTGGAAACCATCGTCCATGGCTTCCGTTAGGAATTCATTTAAAAGAATAAGGTTAGAGGTAGTAGAGCGTCCCTTAAGGAAGCCATGCTGAGCTAAGATAAAGTAATGATGTAACGCTGCATAGATTTGGTTATAAACTATTCTCTCAAACAATTTTGCAATAATGCAGAGTTTGGATATTGGCCTGTAATTGACGACATTGGTTTTCGAGCCTTTTTTATGAATGGGTGAGACAAAAGCTGATTTCCAGATCGTAGGGACAGTACACTCAGAGATAGATTTAAGAAATAGTAAGGTTATCGGTACACAAATAGATTTAGCGCAGTTAATAAGAAATATCGGACTTATGCCATCTGGGCCTGCTGATTTGGATGTATCAAGGTTTAATAATAATTTTAAAACTTCATCTTCACATATTTCAATACTACTGATATCATAAGTAGTGCCAGAGCCACACAAATTAGTAGGCATATTTATAGACTCTTCAGTGGCATCCGTAGATAGAAATGTTGAACTAAAATATTGAGAAAATATTTCACATACAGATTCGCCAGAAGTTGCCGTCGAACCATTGTATGTTATACAGGAAGGAATACCATTGGAGTTTTTGGATCGACTTTTAACATATGACCAAAATTGTTTAGGTTGTTTTTCGATACTATTTACGATTAGTGCCATATAATTTTGGTAACATTGAGTTTCCAGTAAGAAAGCTCTTTAACGTAGTAATGTAAATGTTTCAAGGTCCGATTTCATGTTATAGGTTTTATATTTTTTGAAAAGTTTAATTTTTTCTTTTATCACTTTAATGAGTGCTGGAGAATACCATTTAGGGTACGAGCTTTCTTTAGTAAATTTCGTTGGAATAAATTGCAATTTTAGTTGATTTATGATAGAATAAAAATAATCCACTGCTTTTTCTATAGACCTAGACAGAAATTCACTCGACCAATAAACTTCCGATATTTTTAAATTAATTGAATTATAGTTTCCTTTATTATAAATATATTCTGTATAAGATTGAGATAAAGATAAAGATAAAGATTCTTTATTTGCGTAAAACATGGTATACAGTTGTTATCATAAAAAATTTAAAGTGCTCATGTTTTGCTAGTATTGTCGTAGCATGCAAATTAGTACTATTTAAACTAAGTATATTATTAAATTATTTCAGGAAGTCTCTTACATTGTAAATTTTTGTATCCTGCAACCATGCATAAGTTTTCTTTTTAAATTGTGTTATATTAAGATCTTTAAATTCATTTGGTAATTTATTGAATATTTTAACACACATAGCTAAGCAGTTTTTAGAATATTTAGCTGATTTTGGTACTACATTATAAACTAGTCTGTACGGGTTGCGTTGTACTCTATTATTTACATCAAATGCATTTAAAATAAATACTTATGCTGCATTACAAATATACAAGTTTCATATATATAAAGGGCAGGTAGCGGTAACAAGCCAAGAATCCCAAACAGTGTTTTACAAGATTCGTCTGGTGGGATTCCACATATTGCTCTAACGCACTTTTTCTGTGCAATGAATGCTCTATTAGTGTCGGTACTATTTCCCCACATTACGACTCCATATCGCAGTATCGATTCTACGTAGGCACGGTAAGATGTAATGGCTGTCTTTCTATTTGTTACGTTTTTTATTCGACTGAGCGCATATACAAATCTATTGACCTTGTTACTCAGATTTTCTAGGTGCCCTTTCCAATTTAAATCTTGATCAATTGTTACACCTAGAAATTTTGTATGGGTTACTTCATTTATATTTTTTATATTCAACTTAAAATTGTATTGTGTATGTTTGGATTTATGAAATTGGATATAATTTGATTTATTTAAATTAATTTTTAGGTTATTAGATTCGAGCCATGAAATCATTTTGTCAATAGTGTTATTAATGTCATTTTCATGATTATAAATTGCATCATTAGATTTTTTTGTAGTCACAATAATTGATATATCATCTGCAAATAAAATACTTTTATGTGAAGTAATGTCATCAATGTCATTAACATATAATAGAAATAAAATTGGGCCTAATATAGAGATAGATGTAAAAACATATTGGTAAAATCATTTTAGATGCTTCATTTGTACAAGTTTTTCTCTCAATTAAGTTCCATAGAGCTTGGAATAGAATATAATGTGAACGGAGGAAATTAACTATTATATACAAGTGCAGCACTTTTAACTTGGAAAATTGATTAAAAACTAATTAATATACCTACGAGTTGAAATATAGCATAATATTAAATAGAAAAGGCTATCCTGCCAGTAAATTTTATTGTATATTTATATTGTAAGGGTTATGCGAAAATCTTTTCCAACAGTTTGCGTGAAGTAATGGTAATATAAAATACCCTTCTGTTAGGTCTGCTTTGATATGTTTAAATAAACATAAAAAATGAGAACATTATTTAAAATAAAGCTATAACGTCTCGTATAACGTATCTTTTATTATTCGGTCATGATGGAACAAGCACGAGGCTCACATAGTTTTTATCCCAAAAACTGCGCCTATCACCCTGAGACATTGTCGTCTTGTTAAGTCCCATGTGCCTCTAATTTTCCCGGCAAACATATCCTTCAAACCGGAACACAGTGATGCGAACAATACTGATTTGCGGTAGATATAGCTATACTGATATGATCTATTTTATCTGCTGAATTGATGTATAAACGAACAAATAAAATATACACAATGTAATGTTTTTACCATAGCGTTTTTAGGCTCCGTGAGTATCCTTACGAGGAGATCTTGGTTGAGACTGTGGAATGGGACCAGCACGGGGAATCTGCCTACGAACTCCTGCAACAATAAAAGAAACAAAAGTCAATTTATATTATTTTACAATATTATTTTTTTGCTTTTAACCGCAGAATTAGGTTGAACAACGTTCGCTGCGGTCATGACTAGCAATCGTGCTTCGGAGAGCACAATATGTCGTCGAAGGTCCCGATTGTTGTCTTAGAATAGCAATCGTTATCTCTGTCGTTAAGCACTTAAACGGTGTGTTCCGGGAGCTGTCCTTGAGCCAGTAATTCTGGGTTAGCCTGAACAACATTTTCAACCGCATAATAGCTTATCATTAGGTGAAATCTTTGTCAAAGGCTAGTATAAAAGGTACACAATTATACCGTGTAAATTAAACTTTATAATATAACTTTTTAAGTACTTATATGTTGTTATTCAAACAACTTCAAGTATTAAAAATATTAGTAATATATTAATGTGTTCGCTCTGCTAAAAATTACAAATGAAGACTCGAATATTAGGGTCAAAGTTTTCATAAAAGGAGTAATATAACCACAGAAAAACATTTTCTCTGCGGAGGGCGAGTCTAGCGGCGAGTGTAACGTACGTGTGTAACGTTACCGGTATCATGCCGAAGTCGATGAGGTCCCTGGCCTGCACTTTGCGCAGCCACGCGTCCCGCTCCTCGTTCTCTGCGGAGGGCGAGTCTAGCGGCGAGTGTAACGTATGTGTGTAACGTTACCGGTATCATGCCGAAGTCGATGAGGTCCCTGGCCTGCACTTTGCGCAGCCACGCGTCCCGCTCCTCGTTCTCTGCGGAGGGCGAGTCTAGCGGCGAGTGTAACGTATGTGTGTAACGTTACCGGTATCATGCCGAAGTCGATGAGGTCCCTGGCCTGCACTTTGCGCAGCCACGCGTCCCGCTCCTCGTTCTCTGCGGAGGGCGAGTCTAGCGGCGAGTGTAACGTATGTGTGTAACGTTACCGGTATCATGCCGAAGTCGATGAGGTCTCTGGCCTGCACTTTGCGCAGCCACGCGTCCCGCTCCTCGTTCTCTGCGGAGGGCGAGTCTAGCGGCGAGTGTAACGTATGTGTGTAACGTTACCGGTATCATGCCGAAGTCGATGAGGTCCCTGGCCTGCACTTTGCGCAGCCACGCGTCCCGCTCCTCGTTCTCTGCGGAGGGCGAGTCTAGCGGCGAGTTTAACGTATGTGTGTAACGTTACCGGTATCATGCCGAAGTCGATGAGGTCCCTGGCCTGCACTTTGCGCAGCCACGCGTCCCGCTCCTCGTTCTCTGCGGAGGGCGAGTCTAGCGGCGAGTGTAACGTATGTGTGTAACGTTACCGGTATCATGCCGAAGTCGATGAGGTCCCTGGCCTGCACTTTGCGCAGCCACGCGTCCCGCTCCTCGTTCTCTGCGGAGGGCGAGTCTAGCGGCGAGTGTAACGTATGTGTGTAACGTTACCGGTATCATGCCGAAGTCGATGAGGTCCCTGGCCTGCACTTTGCGCAGCCACGCGTCCCGCTCCTCGTTCTCTGCGGAGGGCGAGTCTAGCGGCGAGTGTAACGTATGTGTGTAACGTTACCGGTATCATGCCGAAGTCGATGAGGTCCCTGGCCTGCACTTTGCGCAGCCACGCGTCCCGCTCCTCGTTCTCTGCGGAGGGCGAGTCTAGCGGCGAGTGTAACGTATGTGTGTAACGTTACCGGTATCATGCCGAAGTCGATGAGGTCCCTGGCCTGCACTTTGCGCAGCCACGCGTCCCGCTCCTCGTTCTCTGCGGAGGGCGAGTCTAGCGGCGAGTGTAACGTATGTGTGTAACGTTACCGGTATCATGCCGAAGTCGATGAGGTCCCTGGCCTGCACTTTGCGCAGCCACGCGTCCCGCTCCTCGTTCTCTGCGGAGGGCGAGTCTAGCGGCGAGTGTAACGTATGTGTGTAACGTTACCGGTATCATGCCGAAGTCGATGAGGTCCCTGGCCTGCACTTTGCGCAGCCACGCGTCCCGCTCCTCGTTCTCTGCGGAGGGCGAGTCTAGCGGCGAGTGTAACGTATGTGTGTAACGTTACCGGTATCATGCCGAAGTCGATGAGGTCCCTGGCCTGCACTTTGCGCAGCCACGCGTCCCGCTCCTCGTTCTCTGCGGAGGGCGAGTCTAGCGGCGAGTGTAACGTATGTGTGTAACGTTACCGGTATCATGCCGAAGTCGATGAGGTCCCTGGCCTGCACTTTGCGCAGCCACGCGTCCCGCTCCTCGTTCTCTGCGGAGGGCGAGTCTAGCGGCGAGTGTAACGTATGTGTGTAACGTTACCGGTATCATGCCGAAGTCGATGAGGTCCCTGGCCTGCACTTTGCGCAGCCACGCGTCCCGCTCCTCGTTCCCTGCGGAGGGCGAGTCTAGCGGCGAGTGTAACGTATGTGTGTAACGTTACCGGTATCATGCCGAAGTCGATGAGGTCCCTGGCCTGCACTTTGCGCAGCCACGCGTCCCGCTCCTCGTTCTCTGCGGAGGGCGAGTCTAGCGGCGAGTGTAACGTATGTGTGTAACGTTACCGGTATCATGCCGAAGTCGATGAGGTCCCTGGCCTGCACTTTGCGCAGCCACGCGTCCCGCTCCTCGTTCTCTGCGGAGGGCGAGTCTAGCGGCGAGTGTAACGTATGTGTGTAACGTTACCGGTATCATGCCGAAGTCGATGAGGTCCCTGGCCTGCACTTTGCGCAGCCACGCGTCCCGCTCCTCGTTCTCTGCGGAGGGCGAGTCTAGCGGCGAGTGTAACGTATGTGTGTAACGTTACCGGTATCATGCCGAAGTCGATGAGGTCCCTGGCCTGCACTTTGCGCAGCCACGCGTCCCGCTCCTCGTTCTCTGCGGAGGGCGAGTCTAGCGGCGAGTGTAACGTATGTGTGTAACGTTACCGGTATCATGCCGAAGTCGATGAGGTCCCTGGCCTGCACTTTGCGCAGCCACGCGTCCCGCTCCTCGTTCTCTGCGGAGGGCGAGTCTAGCGGCGAGTGTAACGTATGTGTGTAACGTTACCGGTATCATGCCGAAGTCGATGAGGTCCCTGGCCTGCACTTTGCGCAGCCACGCGTCCCGCTCCTCGTTCTCTGCGGAGGGCGAGTCTAGCGGCGAGTGTAACGTATGTGTGTAACGTTACCGGTATCATGCCGAAGTCGATGAGGTCCCTGGCCTGCACTTTGCGCAGCCACGCGTCCCGCTCCTCGTTCTCTGCGGAGGGCGAGTCTAGCGGCGAGTGTAACGTATGTGTGTAACGTTACCGGTATCATGCCGAAGTCGATGAGGTCCCTGGCCTGCACTTTGCGCAGCCACGCGTCCCGCTCCTCGTTCTCTGCGGAGGGCGAGTCTAGCGGCGAGTGTAACGTATGTGTGTAACGTTACCGGTATCATGCCGAAGTCGATGAGGTCCCTGGCCTGCACTTTGCGCAGCCACGCGTCCCGCTCCTCGTTCTCTGCGGAGGGCGAGTCTAGCGGCGAGTGTAACGTATGTGTGTAACGTTACCGGTATCATGCCGAAGTCGATGAGGTCCCTGGCCTGCACTTTGCGCAGCCACGCGTCCCGCTCCTCGTTCTCTGCGGAGGGCGAGTCTAGCGGCGAGTGTAACGTATGTGTGTAACGTTACCGGTATCATGCCGAAGTCGATGAGGTCCCTGGCCTGCACTTTGCGCAGCCACGCGTCCCGCTCCTCGTTCCCTGCGGAGGGCGAGTCTAGCGGCGAGTGTAACGTATGTGTGTAACGTTACCGGTATCATGCCGAAGTCGATGAGGTCCCTGGCCTGCACTTTGCGCAGCCACGCGTCCCGCTCCTCGTTCTCTGCGGAAGGCGAGTCTAGCAGCGAGTGTAACGTATGTGTGTAACGTTACCGGTATCATGCCGAAGTCGATGAGGTCCCTGGCCTGCACTTTGCGCAGCCACGCGTCCCGCTCCTCGTTCTCTGCGGAGGGCGAGTCCAGCGGCGAGGCATCGTTCCTGGCGGCCTGCAGCGCCGCGCGGCGCCCCGACCGCGCGTCCCACGCACCGAACCCGAGGTACTTCTCGTTGTTGCGTCGCTGCACTAGTCTGCAACAACAAACGACATAGTACTACACACTACACTCAACTGAATATTTTCCCTAAGGGGGTTTATATTGCGGTCAAAATAATCCATATTATACAGGCAATTATGTGCCTATCTACAACAGCTGAAAATAAATGTTATCCATTCCAAATACTAGAAAAGCTTATGAAAACAAGTGTGATAAGATACTGGGAACATAATAATATCCTAAGTAAAAAACAATTTGATTCTAAAGAAGGAAAATTTAACACCACATCATATCTCGATAGTCGTGTTTAGGAGTTTTTCTGGAAGGCCTTTGATACCGTCTAGATTCTAATGTTTCATGGAAGGCTTGATAATGTTGGTATAACAGTTTTGGCACTGGATTGGTTGTCGGATTATTTACCTGAAAGATCACAACGTGTACGTGTCGAGGAGCATGAAAGTGAAACCGGTGCATGCACATTTAGTGTACCACAAGGTAACATGCTAGGCCCAGCTATATTTCTCATATACATAAAAGAACTTTGTTAGATTAACCTGCGCATTGTAGCAGGCCTTATTACAAGTCACTGTAACCTAAATTACTTTCTGCATAAAACTGGAGCAACAGACAGTCCTCTATGTAGAGGCTGTATGCGAAAAGATGAAACCGTGGAGCATGTACTATTGCACTGCGAAGCTACGGAACAAATAAGAATTACAACTAGTCTACAAGATTCGTTCTCATCAACGACATCCTCACCACCATCACGTGCCTTACTGGAGCAGCTATGCCTGCGACCCAAGGTCCTTCTCCGCTACATCAGGGAGTTACGATGGCTTGGGTAGAAGCTGGCGGGGGAAATGCACAAAACACCCCAAGCGGGACGTCAGTGCAGGATATATCGCCCCCAAATAGAAGAGGAATAGATTAACCTGCCCGGTTTAGAGTAGAATCGAGCTGACTCACCAGACGGTTCACCGCTACGAGCGACTGGCAGTATTGTTGTCAAGCGCACTAGCTTCACTAAAGGAAAGCCCTTTTCTTAGCAGTGAATAATTTATCAATATTTATACCTAATAGCTATTATACCTAGTATAAGTAAACTGACCTACTTAAATAATTATTGTCAATATTTTTTGTGATTCCCGCTGTATGAAAAGTTCCGAATGGCACTCAACTTATTGTAGCATCTCTAATAATTAATAGTCGTTACTTTATTTTAACCGAAGAATCTTTCATCATAAATTATGTTATTATATTTCAATATCCATTAGTCTTGTTGCCAAATCTCACGCTACCTTCATTTTTTATTATAATTTGTGTGCACTCCGTTCTATCACCTCGGCAAAACTACACTACGTAAGTACTTACTTGCCGATTGGCATTGCCAATGGTGGGCACACAGAGTGGAGTAGGGTAGATAATCAAAACTATAACTCGGTTATCTATTCAAGGAATGCGGCTGTTACCAATTGGACGCCCATCACCATCCGGCTCACTTCACGCCATGGGAGTACTCAACTACGAAGAGTGTGGCGACAGATTGACCAATACCCATGACCCTACAGATTTGAGTGCCGCCAACTTACCGGAGCAAAAATAAAGTACGTTAATTTTTACCCCTAGTTTTATTATATTCCTCCACTTTGGGATAAACTAGGGGACAACGGCACACTAGCACAGCGAATGTACCAACACAAAATATACCCTAAAATATGCTGCATTTTCCGTTCCGTAGATTCTGGTTTATACCGGCTGGCAGAAAATTTTCTGTGCCGTAGTCTATCGCTCGCGCCATAGCGACAAATATACATTTACAACACTTATTTTTTCTTTAAAAAGTTCCTCAGATATTGGCAATAATCTATCTATTCTATATTTAGGACACCGCTTTTACACTATATGATATCTATATCAGCTGTTGCTCCCCATAACAATAAACCATATGGCTATAGTATCGACTATACATCCGTCAACTTCTTTATCTTTTGAAGGGCATAATACGGCAGAAGATATTTTATTCTAAGGCAGAACTAAGTCTCCCGGACAGATGAAATTACTTGTCCAGGAGATTTAGATATTAGCGCCTGTAATTATATACGGTTCTGTATCTTCTCTATTATTATGTCTATAATAGGTCTTATCAAGTACAAAGCCAGGGAAACGCTGAACACTTTCATTGCTAGCACTCGTATACATACATCGAAATGGTGCTATGAGTGTGTGAGTACGAAACCCACTGTATTAAAATAATATTTTTGGAATTCAAAGTGGACTATGAACAGGCCTAACTGAAAGAAATATATTTTAGTTACAGCGATAGTTAAATGACCTGTTCATGTAACGAAATCGGAATTTTATTTACAGTTTTAGGTGATTGTAGTACGGATAGGACGCGATGCGAACTGTCTGTTGACGGCCCCATGTAAAGCAATGGCCGTTATTCCTATGTAACAAGCTAAATAGCGTTCGTATTTAAGCATGCTTAAATGCTTGGTATTAAGATTCAAATTTAGTTAAAACCGGGAGTTGTAGTGGCTCCATGGAACACTTCGCCAAGCTTTCAGTTCATGAAAAGCACTGATGTGCCTGACAACATCCGAAACTTAAGTCTCAACGAATTTCAATACGTAAGTCCGTTATTGTTTACTGAAGTTAAGATGTATTCCCATCTACAAATGGACCACAACCTGTAAGATGCCAGACTACAATTGCACCCCCACTCATACTCTTTATGGGAGTAGTAAGAGGCCACGAAAGGAAAAAAAACAAAAGATGAATAGCAGCACCTACTGAAAAAGTACCATCTTACACTGCGATCCGTAAGACGCCTGCCGAGCGTATGGATCTCACTTGTTGTGAAAGATGTTTAAATACTGAGCACAGGAGGTGTGGCGGCGTGACCGTGGCAGTGCGGGAGTGTGGGGGCGGTGGCGGCGGTGTGGAGGCGGTGTGGTACGACTTTCAGCTACGCTAATGTACACTAATATTATAAAGATGAAAAGATTTGTATTTTTGTATGTAACGAATAAACATAAAAACTGCTGGACCGTAAGAATTCTATATTATCTCTGATAAACAGAGACTATAGAATATTTTCGAAAAAATTGTTTATAGTTAAAATTTTGTTTAATACCCATGCGATGGCGAGGCGGGCGGCTAGTACCTACATAATAAATAAATACAACACCGAGCACACACTTCGCGCTCCTGTTACATCTTCCATCTCCACATGCTACATTCCTCCTGTGACAACCAACGGTAAAGTCCTCCTTCGCCGGCCGGACCGTTGAAATGTTTACAAGCTAAACTTACGCACCATTTTATAGTAGTCACGTAGTATAGTCTGAATAATATAAACATTAGTTAGTGACCTATCGAGTCCGTTGTAAGCGCCGCTGGCCACGAACAGTATGTTGGTGGTATCGACCTGGACGGCGTCCCCGCGGAGCTTGCGGGAGTTCCTCTCCGGCACTGAGACCACGGCGCCTTCCAACATCTTCAGCATGCCTTGCTGGACGCCCTCTCCTACAATACAACATTATATGCTATATTAATACCTTCCACTACTTTCGATGGACGTCATTCTATTATCAACCATAAATTAAGTTAAGTAAATATCTAAATATGGTTACAAACACTATCGCGTGCTACGCGAAAATCACATTTACAAACTATTGGAGCACCCGGACGTGGATCGTACACCGTTCCGGTGGATTCAATTCCTGTCCAGAACAAAAAAAATTACTTCAATAATTTGTAAATGTAAGTTTAGTTTATCAGAGCCCTTAGTCGATGCGACGCATTATACAAATTCTGGCACCTATTTAGCTGAACGAATAAGCATTGCAATGCAACGGAGTGCTGCCAGCATGCTGGGCACGTTGGCAACTTGTAGTGGACTGGAGTATTTGATCTGCAATGGACTTAAGGCTGCCTTAATGTTTTTGTTGTATTAGCTGCGTTGTTGTATATACAGGGCGTCCCACGGATATGCCACATGGAGGGAAAGTACCTTATATATTGTAGATGGAACATTTTACTGAAACTTATGATTATGTCAGTTGTATGTCCTTACGGCAATGTCAACTTTTCATTTTTCTGAACAAAATTTCACAACAAATGTTAAAATTCATGGTCTTCCTTTTATTTCTGACACTATGCTATTTAGCAAAACATAATCCTTATGATGAAGCCTTTCGATCGGTATGATAAAGCTACAGGGTAATTATTTTTCTCGTGTAACGGGTTCAATTCCCGGTTCAACCATGTAATTATTAAAATATCTAATGAATGCAGTTTAAATTGTTTTTTAAATTCAAATAATGTGTTCTTTCAGTAAAATGTTCCATCTACAATATTCAAGGTACTTTCCCTCCATTTGGCAAATCCGTGGGACGCAATGTAGTTTATTATTAAGTGTCGCTAATAAAAAAAATAGACACGACACCACCACAAAAAAGTTATGTAAGAATTTTCTTATGTTGTTAACGCTAAAATCCAAATTGGTTTTAACAATTAAACAAAGATAATTTTAAAGTTGACAAGTTTATGTATGCATTTATTTTTTATTAGACAGAGAGGTCTCTATCTACCTAGCTGTACCAACGTTCTTAATAGGGATATAGAGATGAGTATATAATACATGAGAGTACATTACCCCCCACGTCCCGCAGCTGGTGTATCCCGGGCACGGCGCCTATCTTGTCCACTTCGTCCAGGAACACTATGCCGGTCTGCGCGCGCTCCACGCTGCAAGTAAACACCGCATATACATATCTCAACTCTCATATACATATACATATAATCCACTTGTTTCAGAACATTAAGTACAGTCGGTCCTGAGTAACGTGACCACGGACCCCACGATGCTGTACAAAGTAGTAACCGGGAATGCTCTCGTTGGAAGTATACCCGCTACCTTCCGGGTGAAGATGGCCCAAAGGAAAGGAAGCGTTTTTGTGCTCCCAATGTCTATAGCCCTACTTACAAAACGTTTGGCACGTTGCTCATACGACGCATTTTTTCGTATCCTCGGCTTAAGACTCCCACAGGGGGAGCCCGATCTCTTCGTATTTTAGCCCGAAATTTGAACAGGTCAAGATAGGTAATAAAAACATTTAAAATAACATTTATTTGAATAGAAACAAGCATTTTTCTGCAAAAGTCAAATTCAAAATAATTTATTCAGTTTAGGCATCTACGAGGCTCTTATGAAGGTCAATTACAAATTTTAATATTGAAATATTCTACATTGTACTACCACGTTCAGCAAACAAAAATTGTACAGAGCCACTGCGAGAAGAACGGGCAAGAAACTCGGGACCATTCTTTTAAACTTCTGCAGGCCAGAAGCCGATAATGCTTTTGGAGCAGTGATGTTCAAGTGGCAATAATTATACTGCTACGCAAGAAGTCCTCGGTACGATAGTATAACGAGTATAACCGCGGGCTCGAGCTATCCCTCGCGGTGCTAAGGTGTGTTGCAAATGCTTCCGTAGCTACTAACATCTAGTAGAAGATCTATCACCAAGCACAGACCTGTGTCAGTTCTCCTTGAGAGCAATTTCCCATTCTTGTTAAACCCTGTTTACAATCCTCGGCCACATCATTGTCAAAATAACAACAGGGGAGATAATGCTCAAGCGACCTATAATACTGTTAGAATACAAACAAATATACGGGTGATCAGTCGCCCCCTAAGACTACAACGAAAAGAGATAAGAGATGAAGCCTGGCGTCCCTCGTGAAGGCTATTTTTTTATAGCTGCTAAGGCTAGCCTTTGACCACTATCTCACCTGATGGTAAGTGATGATGTGGTTGAAGATGTTGTTCAGGCTTACCTAGAATTACTGGCTATCAAGGACAGTTGCCGGAACGCACCGTTAGGTGCTTGGCGACAGATTTTTTACTGGTAGCTAGCCAGGCGGGCATTCGCGAAATGCCATACCACCATGCAGTAACGACTGCCATCGTAACACAACAAACGGGACAGACGACTCCAAAGCACGTGCACGCTCAGTAGTAATGTCACCAGCGGTCACCCATCCAACTCCTGACAGAGGCGGACGTTGCTTAACTTTGCTGATCGATTAAGAACGGCTTCAAATAAGGCTATAGTATAGGTGCACCAGTGGGTAGTGGGTAGTGGATAGGTAGGTAGTTACTTGAAGTTGGCGTCCTGCAGCAGCTTGGCGATGACGCTCTCGATGTCCTCCCCGACGTAGCCGGCCTGCGTGAGCGTGGTGCAGTCGCAGATCGCGAACGGCACGTCGAGGCACTGCGCTATCGTCTGTGCCAGCAGAGTCTTACCTGGAACATATACCATACTGTCAAAGTCAAAGTCAAAGTCAAAGTCAAAATCATTTATTCAATTTAGGCGTCTACGACGCTCTTATGAAGGTCAATTACAAATTTGGCTCAACGAATAAGCATTGCAATTCAACGGGGCAATGCTGCCAGCATGCTGGGCACGCTGCCAACTGGGAGTGGGCTGGAGCATTTGGACTGCCTATGAGTCTGCTATGACTTATAGGTGTCTAAATGCTTTTATTGTAGTAGCAGTAGTGTTGTATATAGTTCATAGTATTTTGTTTAATAAAGGCATACCGCCGGCAAAAAAAAATTACAAATTTTAATATTGAAATATACTACATGGTACTGCCACGTTCAGCAAACAAAAATTATAGAGCCACTGCGAGAAGAACGGGCAAGAAACTCGGGGCCATTCTTTTAAACGTTTTTTAAAAATGTGTTTGGTACATACTATATAATAAAATTATTACAATACTTAATTTACATTACGTAGGTGTTAGGCGCTAGCTTGGTAGAGGCGAACCAGTCCAAGCATTTTTGTCGTTTAAGTAATCACAAACTGTGTAGTAAGATTTCTTTATCAAAATATTCTTCACATGCAACTTGAATTTTCTTTCTGTGAGCGTTGTAATATGTTTGGGCAATTTATTATAAAACCGCACACAATTTCCTAAGAAGGACCCTTTATTTGTCTTTGCTAATCTAAAACCTGGCACCGCTATTTTATCTTTATTCCTAGTGTTATAATCGTGAGTGTCACTGTTTGATTTAAATTTGCTCAAATTTTTACGAACATACATAATATTTTCAAATATATACAGACTTGGTAAAGTTAAAATATCAATTTCTTTAAAAATATCTCTCAGGGATTCCCTAGGATCCATTTCATATATGGCCCGAATAGCACGCTTTTGTAAGATAAAGATTGTCTCTATCTCAGCAGCAGCTCCCCACAGCAATATACCATAAGACATAATACTGTGGAAATACGCGAAATAAACGAGCCTAGCAGTAGCTACGTCTGTTAGCTGTCTTATCTTACGAACTGCATATGCAGCAGAACTAAGTCTTCCAGATAGATCATGTATATGTGGATTCCACTGTAAAGTTGAATCCATTTTAATTCCCAGGAAGACTGTCGCATTGTCAAAGTCTGTTATTAGTATACACCTATACCATACACACCTACGGTCATTTAGTACACACTCGGTGTGGAACACGTCCGGGTGAATGTCGCTCGATCACGCACTGGTATCCAGACGTATATATTGAACGGCTATGATCGTCCCCCAGATAATTGGCAAGCTCCATTTGACAAGTGACTAAAAGTGAGCCAGTGAAATTACAGGCACATGAATGAAACTTCTCGACTATGTCTCAAGGTGTCGGACGCAGTGCAATTCTGACTTCTGACGAAATGCATCTATTATAGGCAGAGGTTAGTCTACTTAACATCAGGTAGACCTAGAGCTTGTTCCGTTACAATCGTAAAAAAAATAGATCCAGAAAATTCACAAAAACAATATACATAATGTTTAATTCGGTGCGCGTAGAAAGAGTCAAATTGCAACACGTTTGATATATTCGCAGTACGCGCCTCCTCTCACCATCCATCACAATTAAGAAACAATACTATTTCTAAGACCAAAGCCCACTTCGACACGACTCGACACGACCTGGGTGGCATAAATAACGTGGTACCGCCGCGCCGCCGTGGCTAGAATTATAACTATCATAGAAAAGCTATTGCAAAAACCGATCTTGTATACGACTATATTTGAAGCGCTCCTTGCTTAGTCGTTCTTAACCGATCAGCTAAGTTAGCAACGTCCGCCGCGGCCATGACTTGGATGGGTGACCGCTAGTGACATTATTACTGAGCGTGCACGTGCTTCGGAAGGCACGTTAAGCCGTCGGTCCCGATTGTTGTCTTACGATGGCAATCGTCAAAACATGGTGGTAGGGCATTTTGCGAATACCCTAGTGCCAAGCTACCACCCTTAATAGAAAATCTATCGCCAAGCACCTAACGCTGTGTATCGGAAGCTCTCCTTGAGAGCCAGTAACTCTAAGTGAGCCCGAACAACATCTTCGATCACATCATCAGGAACCATCAAGAGAGATTGTGGTCAAAGGCTACGCTAGCTACGGCTATCAGATATAAATTTAAAAACCAAAGACCCGCTTGTCGCCATCGCTATGGTGATCAGAGAGATGCCTTACCACGCCTTGCTTAAAAGACTCCGGGTCATAGCTGCAATGAAAATCGGACGCCGACAGAGCGTTACAGAATTCATATTTAATATTTGTAATTGGCATATTCGTACCGTTACCTACCCTACTTCAGAAGCCGGGTAAGGGTAGGAACATGATGTTTTGGCAAGTAAACAAATAAACAAAATCCCTTCTGTTGCAGTTAACAGTTGAGTAACACGCTACACAGTGTAAACTTTTAAACTTTCTACGTACGTGTGTCGCCCCACATAAGTCGCAGTGTCACATCTGCGATTGTGCATTGTTCTCGTGCCGCGAAAACATTAAAATGTATTTACGGTTTTGTTATGAGCAGTAGTCGACACTTACGAGTGTCACGGCCTTATGATCTTTAGCTATGGGCTTTTGTTGAATATGTTACATACAAACACTTTTTGATACATGGTACTACTGATTTTGTATCAAACAGTCACATTCTTATTGCCGCTTTCTTTCAGAGATATAGAGAAGGCGTTATCCACCAAGTGGGCCTATAGCGTCTTGGAGATAAGGCAGGTGCAGTTAATTCCAGTCGCAATAGAGCTTTGTGCCAGTTGGTCAATAGTATTCTATGACGATGTATATGATCAATAATCTTTTAGTATTCAGTACGTTAGCTGATCAAAACATTGACAAACGTTGCAGAAACTGGACGTTAGTGTCTGATTTTTTTAACAGCTCAATCGCGATCTTCTGAGTCTAAAGATTTATATTCAAAGAAAACAACTGGGACCGACGACGGCTCGTGTCATCCACAATTAGTGACTGCAAAGAACATTGCTTAAGGTGAAGTGAGTCTCAAAAAGGTCTATTTTGAATATTTTTTTTCTGTATAGTTACCTTACAGATGATTCTAGAGGCAATGACAAATGCTATACCAGATGCAAAAACACGATTCCATATATTTCTCTCGATCTATCGACAAAAACATGAATACAGCTCTTAAATTTAGTTAAACCACCGCAAGTATTTGTCTATATAGTAAATCATGTGACTACAAATTGTATTTCTTAATAAGTAGCAACTGTGTGATACAGTACCTAAGAATTTTCCGTTTTCAATAAGCTCATTTTACATAATTTATTTATAAATATTCGCTCACACTATATAAATATTGCGTAGTTCTGTTTCGCGCACTCGCATGCGATACGTTATATAGCTCCTGCGTACGCTAAAAGTCTGACATTCTTCAAAGACCACTCAACAAGCACAAAACAAGTTCTACTAAGAACGCTCCTGAGTATAGCAATTAGTAATTCAATTCATTGACTGCATGAAAATAAATACGGCCAAGTACCGTATTTATTTACATGCATAGGCGTACCAATGTCAAATAAAAAAAAGATTTCAAATGAGAGTCGAGTCTCGCTCTAGACCAGTGGTGGAGGGGCCAGAAAGTTTAAGAAATTTCAGAGTAGGGCCAGAATTATAGGAAAAAAAACCTGTCTTTTTTGGGGTTTTGATATTTTAGAGTCCCCTTTATATAACTAGCGGCTCGCACCGGCTTCTCACCCGTGACAACTTATTTAACAAACATTTTTTAAAAAAACCCTCTTTTTTTTTCAAAATATTCTATAGCCTATGTTCATCAAGGAGGGATAATGTAGGATTCCAATGGTGAAAGGATTCTTCAAATCGGTCCAATAGTTTTTAAGTTTATTCGTTACATACAACAATAAAAAATCTTTCTCAATATAATATAATTGTAGATTTAGTTAAATTCCTAGCCTTACAGTTGTCTTTTGGTCAACGTATTACACAAAATATCTAAATTTTAGGTTTGTAACTCATACCGCTTACGGGCTAGATCCTTTTACATACGGACAGGCCCACAGCCAGTGGATTCTCTTTATTAGGCACAGATTACCCCCAAGGGGTAGGGGGTAATCTGTGTTATTAGGGCTCCGTTTTTCCCTTTCGATACGAAACCGTGCCAACATACCTAGTTGTGACGGAATACAAGTTCGTATCGACGACCCCCTATCGCCAATGACAATAACCCACAGCATAAACACAATTCGAAGCCAATCAGTGCATTCTATGAATATATAAATAATTTACACGATTGACCTTCAAAACTGGTATCGGGTTGAAGTTTAACGCAATCGTAAACCTGTTGTTTGCTACATGACGACTCGAAATTATATTATTATATATATATATATACGTATGTATACATATTTATGTAAATACATGATGTAAGGTTATGCATTATATTGGACTCGGAAGGAGTTATTTTATCATATAAGTAATCACCTATAAGATATTGAATATTGATTGGTTTCAAAAAATCGCTTTGCTAAGGTCATTGCCATGTAAATTGTGATCCACAATACGTATTCGTATAACCTGAATGAAATAGACAGTTACCTATAACCATATATATAAAGCTACATTAATTAATGTCATATGCATTAAATAATGTGAACCTCGCGATTCCGACCGCGTTGGTATCGCCGCAACCCTGTATTACAGCGCGCCTCATACACGCGAAATTGTCAATGCCTGAATCGAGGCGATGCCAATACGGCGTGGAATAGTTTGCACTAACGAATAGTAAATGTATGAAGTTCCATACACAGAATACTGACCGGCATGTTGAGGCGATGTCGATCCTATACCGAATAGATTAGTTTGCTCTTACTATAAAATTAATACTTCACATTTAAAAAGTATACACAAAAAATTTCCTTGCTTAAAAAAATGGAACCGACTTCTACACTCAAAAGTGTGAAATAACTTGTTGAAGTCGGTATATGATAGTTTAAAAGTATTTTTATCACAATAATGTGCGCATGGTGCCGACTTTGACAAGTTATTTCACACTTTTGAGTGTTGAAGTCGGTTCCATTTATAGGTAACAATTTTTTTTCATTATTTTTAGTGACCCTTGCTACTTACGAGATCGATTGTCTTCACTGTCAACGACTATATCGTCAAGATAGGAAAATATTTTCAGTAATTGGAGAGTAACTCAAAAATAGCTTAAGCGATTTTGATGAAATTTAAATGAGACTAAACGACAAGCATCAGCTTCCAAATAAAAAAGAATAAACAAAATCGGTTCACACAGACAAAAGTTCTGAGGTATCAAACACAAAAAAAATCAGACGAATTAAGAACCTCCGCCTTTTTTAAGTCGGTTAAAAAGTACTTTGAAAACAATAATTGTGAAAGGAGATCAGTATCTTTAAATTGAAAAATAACTATCTTATGCATTTCGAACGTTATGTTCATGCATCGTTTTGTGTTTTGGTACAAACACTGGTCAACAAGTTAATACGTCATAGCGCGAAGAATAATAAATATGTATCATGCGTCAGAACACTTTAACAGAAATCTTGGTGATTCCGACGTTTCGAGCTAGTTTCACCGCAGCAAAAGGCGAAAGGTTTGCCTTGGAGTACGTACGTCACAGTTTACTAGTGACTTAACATTTGTTCAAGAGAACAAAAATGACATTTTATCCAATCAATATAAGTTATACATAATACATTGAACTCATTGTACGAGTATATACCTTCATAGTAACATTTACTGCTTATGACCTACATAATCGTTGTTGAAATAGAAACAATGTAAGTTTACGACCAGGTTCGATTTCCTAACTGAGTACCAGAATTTATTTTTAACTCATGAGTGCAGTTTTTCTTGTCACTAAAATCGATGACATGGTTTCTAAGAGGAAAACATTGTAAGTCTTATAGTTTCAGACATGCCCACAGTGAACCATCTAAATGGACCACCCTGTATAAGGAAACTAAGGTATCGATCTCAGCTGGTAAGCAGAAACATTTTTTAACTTATATATCTAACTAGCGGGCCACACCGGTTTCGCAAGGACAATCAAAAAAAAATGATTGCAAATATTCTTTCGCCTATGTTTATCAGTGAAAATGCAGAATTCTAATGGTGAAAAAGTGACGATACTCTTGCATCAATTTCATTGCCATCGCATCTCTTGATTTTACTATCTCCGATTCTTTACGGAACTTGAGGATAAGTATATTATGTATTTCACTCGTAATAAAGCACAATTTGACATCGGTTTTAACTTTTAAGCCTAACGTCTATCAAATATAGGAAATAAACATTGACAGAACTTAAAACATACATTAAATCCGCCGAACCATTTAAACAGTCCGAAGCGCAGCGGATTGGTATCAACTAGTGGATACTTTTAAGTTCTGTCAAATTGACTTAAAAATTTGATGAACTTAAACTTGCCTGACGTCAACCGTCTAACTACAGATACTACAAAACAAGTAACCGAATAAGATTTCCATGAATTCGGTCCACAATGCCTACAATATTGGTTACAAAGTTAAGGAAAAGTACAAGGAAAACAGCGAGGATAAGCGGAGGCGCGCGTTTTGCAATATTCGGTAACGAGTCACAATTTATAGCTCCTGGAGCGAGCGAGCCTGCCATTTGCATACGTGAAACATTTAAGCAAGAATGGATTATGAAGTATTAAAAAAGTTAAATCATCTCATAATGATGAATTAATGATAATAATAAATATGAGTGTGAACCGTTTCGGTACTGCTGAGAATAGAAACGCTTTTGTATATCTCGCAAGCAATCCGTCCTCTCAATTCTCAAGATCTCAATTAGTCAGGTGTTTATCTACTAGCGGTTCCACTTGCAAAGATAATTACGATGAATAGTATCCTGTGTTAATCCAGGACGTAAACTGTCTATATTCCAGGTTTCATCAAATTCAGTTAAACCGTTTCAGAGTGAAGGACTAAATAACTTCCGCACTCACTACGAAACTTTCGCACTTATAATATTAGTATAATGGTTGACAGCTGTTAAAATTGTGCTTGCATGAGCGTCCCAGTCCCATGAGGTTACTGGCTCGATAACCGGGCTAGCCAAGTTTACAGGTATTTTGTTGACCTAATTCAGATTTAACAGTTCGGAGTACGAAAAAGGCAATAGGTTCGCCTAATATTAAGGGTCATCTATAAATTTCACATGATGCGAGCGTTTATACAACTCTGCCTACCCCTTTGAAGGTACAAACAATATATGATTTATTACGAACTGATAGAAAAAATAACATATTTTACTAGAAAGTACCAGGAGAACAGCGAGGGTAAACAGATGTGCGTTTTGTTCAATGCATATTCAGTAACGGGTCGGAAATTAACTGTTGACAAAGCTGGTCGAGTGAGGCTGTAATTTCCATAAGTAAAGCATTAAAGTAATATTACTTTTATTTCGGGATGATTCATACACAAATTACTGGTACGTTGATATAAGTAACTTTCCCACCCCCATTCCACATCTGGAGAGTCAATATAATATGTTGATACACGAAGAACGCCACAAGCACATATCCAATTATCCACCTAAGAACCTAAGATTCACCTTTAAGCTAAGGAGCGCGTTAAGTTAAACTAGTAAAATCCCTGCTATGCGCCAGATGAGCACCATGCAACTACTCACATGAGAAGCAGCATACTGCTTATTGCTTCACTGAGTCACCTATACTGTATGTAATACATCCTTCCATTAGATAAATTACTTCTATAACGATGGAAAGTATGCAATAAAGTAAGTTGGTCCGATTAACATTGCGATCTTGTTCTTAACATGCGCCCTAGGAGTTTTCTCGACAAGTTGAAAGTGAAAACTTGCATCGAAGCCGTCGGAGCGGTTTGCGATATAAACGTTATCAATAGAAATTTGCTTATACTGATAGGGACGCTAATTAAAAGGGGGTTATTCCTCAATTTTTATTCACATTAAAGGTGAACTCCTCTCCAGTGGATCCTTGTTTGGATTCTGATATGAACGATGAATATATATTATATACGGACATTATGGCAAAAAAATCGCGCTGGAGTCTTATTGCTTGATTGGCAACGATACAGCTTATGGCATCACTTATGCCGACTTAATAATAGTAACAACTTCAATTTGATATCTATGTATATAGAAAAATAATAAGTTGTATATTAAGTTTTTGCACTTAATAATTTTTAAATGGGATAATAAATGGCTTTATTATTTTAACATTTGGAATGAATAGATTGTGATAGACGGGCGTACATATATAGAGACAGACATGTAAGCGATTGTATAAGGGTTCAAATTTTACACAGGATATACTTAAAGAGATAAGAGGATGAGTATAAGTGTGTGTATTTGAGTGTAGCTATTAGATGTGTATTCGAGTGTAACTATGTGTATTTGTGTGTATATGTATTTGAACATAGAAAATACGTGACGTCTGGGATTGAAAAGTGCAGTGCAGCATCAAGCAGCGTCTTATGTGAACACGTCACTTTGATGTTTCTCTGTGACGCTTTCAGGTGGCACACTCCTGACAGAAGACCTATTAATTCAAAATTCTACATGTTGTGTTTACCTGTTAGTGGATTTGCTCTATGATTATAATTTTTATATGTTAATTTTACTCATGTAATTGTGTTAAGTCTGTTGGAAAACCTAATAAATAAATAAACAGCAGAACGATAACGATATTGCAACTGAAATAGAAAGGGGTGACGCCATCAGGCGAGCGACTTGTTCATCTCATCACTTTGTAACATAAAAGTGAGTAGTGTTCATGTGTATTAGTGTGTATAGTGAGTGTACATACCACAGCCGGTGGGGCCGAGCAGCAGCACGTTACTCTTGTCTAGCCGCAGCTCGTGATGTTGCCGCTCCAACACCTCCGCCCCGAGCGGCCCCCCCGCCCCCGCACCCGGCCCCGCGCCCGCGCCGCCGCCGCCCACGTGCGTGCCGTGACTCAAGTGCAGCAGGTCTGGAAAACAAACGACTTCATTACTGCACCAATCGTCACCATGTCTCGGTGGCACTGCTCATGTCTATTTAATATGTATGGCATTTATGATCAAAACGTTTCAGCAATTTAAAAAATGTTGTAGCTAAGTAAACAAATTGTCTCGTCATACGTTTGCCGACGTATCACTGTGAGATCAACCCAATTGAACTCGTTTGGTCTCAATTGAAGGGCTATGCCAGGAAATAACAAAACTTATAAAGTCTGAACTCTTTTGTTACAAGGAGTAGCTAAAGTGGATAGATGGATAGATTAAAATGGCGGTCATGTCTCAATCATGTGATAACCAAGATAGAAACAAAAACGTACGGAGTCGACAATCTTGTACACAATAATATAATATATGTTAGAGCAATTTATTATTGAAGTATCTGCAGAAAGTACATCAGAAGGATGACGATAATTTTTAAGATTACAAGAATTGTAGTAGAAATATTTGATACTCGTATATGTTCTAGTGCATAATATATGTACTATTAAAATATTGTTTTATATCACAAACGCGAATATAATTTTTTGTTAGGAATATACTTAGTATGCAAATTTAAATCATAAAATAATAACGTATTTTTTTCTACAGTAAAGTTAAGTATTCAATAAGCACGGGTCTTAATATTTTAAAACAAGTACAAAGGCATTGAACAATGACGGCAATCACCCATCTCACTCTGTCAACATCGGAAATGTGCGAGAAACATTCTCAGTACTCGTTTGTTAAAAAAAACAGACTATAGTACTGGAATACTAGTACATAGTAGCATTCTGCATTGCTTGCAGTAGAAAAATGAACCTTTAGGCTGCGTATCCACAGAAGATATGTGAGAAAAGGAAAATCCACCAATAGGATCGCTGCACTCAGCGCGAGGCATGGAAAATGAAGTGATCCTTTTGTTACATTTGTTCCTCGCATGTTTGCCTACAGGATACGCCGGCTTACACTAATTCACAAGACAGGAATAAGGCCAGAAAGGACACTTTCATTTTACAACCAACCGACCGTCAGGAAATTATTTTGACATTAAACACATTAAAATAAATTCACCTACCAACTAGAGGACCAGGATCATACAATTCTATTACTTAGGTGTTTTGCAAAAAAAAACAATATCATATACCAGTACAAATCGCCTTGCAACCTGTGCCAGGAAATGAGGCAAGATTCTAGGAATAAATCCACCAACATGACTGCTCTTTTTCATAGACAATAATAGAAGCAAAGCTATCCTATAAATGGATTCCATCTTTTAATACATTAATTTTGGTGATAAGTGTTTGGTTGATAAGCTAGCCTTTGAGCACTTTCTAGACTATTGTTATTAATCGCAAATGCTAGTAAGCTTGTCATAGAATGAAAACCGCTCCTATAAAACTGCTACCTAAACATGGTGACAAATGATCTCATGGTGATAGCGACCCAGGTGAGCATATGCAATGACATTCTAATCTGCAGTAAAGCTAGCTAACTACCACGGTACTGTCACCGCTGCAAAAGAGTTACACAGAAATGTTGTTCTCAGTCGAGCGTGTAAACTTTCTCTATTCCTCCGACACCTGAGTTAAAGCACCGACGAAAATTACGCAAATCAGTCCTTAAACAGCACTTTCCACTATTATCTTACAACAAACACAGAATCAACAATAGCTTCTGGATTCCAACACCTGAAAACTGTCCGAGAGACAATCATTGTGAAAGTGTAGCGAATCGGCCGAGCGGTGGACACTCGCCACTGAAATAGTTACATAAATGGAACTGACAATTTTTGTTTCGCCAGGAGGCTTTTTTTATATCTGTTATTATTAATGGATATTTTTTTTTACCTGTTAGTACCTCAAGGACAGCTGCCGGAATACACAGTTAAATACTTGTTGAAAGATTTTCATCTTTAGGTTTAGATAGTTAAACAAAAATTTTTTCATTTTTTTTTTTTTGATGCGGTCGAAGATGTTTTTTCTATCCTTGAATGTGGTAGCTAGCCATGCGGGAATTCGCAAATTACTCCTACACCATACAGTACAAGCTCAAGGCAGGATTATATGAACTGTGGACACTCACGGCCACTGAGATATAATAGCTTTTTATGAATTCGTTCGCACAGTTTCTTTAGATCAGAAATGATCCATTTCACGTTACTGTCTATTTTCTCATGACAGGTTTATCATTAAACCTGTCATGGGAAAATAGACGCCAAATGTACAGCATGCCACTACTCAGGCAGACGTGTCCTGTAACACCCAACTACTTACCACTTTTGTGATCACAATTAGTTGCTTCCAAATAAGTTGGGTTTTATCTTACTCCAGAAGTAACTTTACAAAATTACATAAAAAAAATGTATTAAAATGATTCCTGAAGCAACTCTCTACCTATCTTATGAAAGACTAGGTCTAAATTGTTATTACTTAGTAGCAAGACATATTGAACCAGCCTGTGATTAATAAATAGATTATGCTATTTATAGTATAAACGTTTAAGTGTGTTTGTTAATACTCCAAAACGGCTCAACAGTTTTTGTTTGAAATTTGGTAAGTTGATTTTTAGTTCCTTTATTTACATACAAAATAATTTTCGTAAAATCTCTACAATCTACGAGGACGAAGTCGCGTGTAAACGTTAATAATAGTACCAATAAAACGACATCAACATTTTTATTTAATAAACTGACGACAATGGACATGACAATGCCTTTCCATTTTTTTGTAAATCAATGTTCTGTGGTCATCTGTAGGTACACGGTCTAATAGACACGATTTGACCTTACGCTCTTTAGCACGCGCAGAGCGAGCCGCTAACTCAACTATCATAAAATGCGACTACGTAAGCCAAAATGATATCTATGCCCTTTGCATAATACATAACATACCACTAAAGTGTCACTAGATAGGTTTTGATCCCATGCAATGGAAGCGAGTTTATTGCCATCTACGGGGCACAGTTCCAGTCTCAGAACTATTACTGATAATTTATCAGAAAAATCGAACATTTTGTAAAACTCGGGATTCGAACCCAGAAACGTTCGCCCGTCCATAAACGAGGCATTCTTAAATAAACTATTCCATTTACTATGTAGTATAAATATAGGTTTTCATTGCATTCTATTCTACCATCTGTTTCCGACTTCGCCGACTCCGACTCGGCAAATCAGAACATATCAAGTTCTAGGTGGTCATTTATATCAAATTTCATCAAAAACCGTTCATATCACATCATTATCGTCATCAGAAGTCAAGTTTCTGGTAAAGAAATCATTTTTCATTTTACTTTATGCTTTTCTTTTTTTGCTATCGTGATGTAACAAACGAAGCTGTCGTGTTAAAGTATCGCCTCATCTACGTCCATAAAAAATTTCGTCAAAATTGGTCCAGATATGCATTATAAATATATTATAAATTTTTATAGTATTTACGGTTAACTACTTTGGCTATAATGACTTACACATAAAATATAGCTTATATACTTTTTTTAGGACTACATTTACATTATGTATGTGCGATACTAAAAGTTTTTGCAGCGCATGCCAAAATAAGCAGATTTTTTCCTACTTACATGACACTTATCGTTACATTCTGAACAATTCACACAACATCTTCATAAATTATAGCCTATATTATGTTATTCTGATGTGTAATCAACATTATTGTAAAGTTACATTAATTATTTTACCAAAAATAGAACCGACTACAACACCCAAATGTGTGAAATAACTTGTTGAAGGCGGTTCCATTTTTTGGCAAAAAAAAATTTGTCACTCTTTTTAGTGACCCTTGCTACTTACAGGATCAATCGTCATTTATTGTCAACGACTATATCATCAAGATAGGTGAATATTTTTCAGTTATTGCATTGTAACTCAAAAACGGTTGGACCGATTTTGGTAAAATTTAAAATGGGACCAAACGACAAGCACCAGCTTTCAAACAAAAAAAAAATCCAAAATCGGTTCACCCAGTCAAGAGTTCTGAGGCAACAAACATAAAAAAAACAGTCGAATTGAGAACCTCCTCCTTTTTTGGAAGTCGGTTAAAAACCATCCAGTAATTTTTGCGTGAAAGAGTAACAAAGAAGAGCTTAGAAACATTCGCATTTATAACATTAGTGAGTACAGTAAGGGTGACTCACCTCTGTGTGTGTGATGTAGGGGATGGTGCGCGTCGGTGGGGGTGCCGCTGGTCACGTTGTTGTAGATTCGCTTGTAGTGGTTGTAGACGGCCACCGAGAGGACTTTCTTGGCGTACTCTTGTCCCACCACGTGCTTGTTCAGGTATTCGAAGATCTTCTTGGGGGGTGGAGGAGGTTTTCTGTCGACAAAATGTATCATTCAGATAACACTGGTTGAAGACTTTGGTGTTAAGGCTCTGCGGGATGTTCGACGAGAAGATGTCGCGTAATTTCCCGAACGCTGCCCATCCGAGTTGGATTCTTCGGGCGACCTCTTTGTCGAAGTTGGACCTACCTAACTGGACAGTGTGTCCCAGGTAAATGTAGTGGTCAACAAGTTCGAGCGTATCGTTCCCAATAACTACTGGTACGGGTGCTACATGGACATTGGACATAATTTTCGTCTTATCATTCAGATTACAAGGGAGGGGAAGTTATCAACAAAATACCACATTCATAAAGTTGATTACATACAAAGATTTTTAATGGTTAGCAATAAAACTGTTTTTTTTTTAAATATATATTATGGGTGACAAACAAGCAGACGGCCTGCCTGATGGTTAAGACGAGGCTGCGGAAAAAATACTCTCATTCGACTAGTTTTTTTAAGCAACTGAAATATGCAATCAACACGAAAACTTAAATATTTGATATTTCAAACCTTTTTCTATCAGTTGTACAGTCAGAAACACATTTGAAAGAAATTTACTCGATAGTTTTAATTTTTCAAAATGAAGCCTTTTCTTTAAATTATTGGAGTTTTCTTGGAAACTACATCAGTTACATATTAATAATAAACACACATAGAAAGGAAATGTAGTTTATTATCCGCTGTATAAGTAAAATTTACCTAGAGTAATTAGTATTGTCATAATAAATTAAATAGTGTTTTAGACTTACGACCTTTAGTTCTGTGCAGGATTACGGTCAATCGGAAGATTCGATATTCAACCTTATTAGCTTAGGATTACGAAATAAAATCAATGCGTAAGAGCTGTCCTTCAGTGCCGCGCTGTGCGCCGTTGGACGTGGACCTATCGCTCGCGCGCTATCACCTGTGCTGTGCAGTATAAATACGTATCTTGGTAGGTATATCAATCAATATGGGAAATAAAGATAACTAAAAAATAAAAAACGAAGCAGAAGAGTCGATACAAAGACTTTGCAAGAATTATGAGAGAGCGTATAATATTTCAGTTTATTTTTATCTATGCAAATTTAATATTCGTTTGTATTTCGGTGTTTATTCTATTCATGAAACATATTATCTCAATCGAACTAAGAGATTCTATACCTACTAGGTTACTAGGTTCCTATAGTACTGTAATGGAGCTATAAAATAACTAAATGTCGTACTAATCTAAGTACGATTAGTTGGATACTATAATAATATCTGGTAATGTATAGTTATGGTCTCACCTGATGGTAAGTGATGTGGTAGAAGGTACCAAACAGGTGATAACTAAAATTATCTGGCTCTAAAGTACAGCTGACGTTCAACCGTAAATGGAGTTGAGTGTTGCTAAATAATAATACCACAAGCGTAGCAAATCAAAGCATTTGGTTTGGTGGGTATATCGCAATAAAACATCGAACATTGTTCATGTCCCTCAAGACTAAATGTAGATTTATATAAATGAAAGAATATTCAGAATCAGGCAAGTAGGTATATATTCAAGAGATTATCTACAAAGTCACCTGCATAGGTACTTTTAAATATACATTTTATCACTTAGACATGTACATATAAGTAACGATTTATACAAATATAATAGAGTGGAATAAATAGATTCTGTACATATATATAATAAAATAGACTGTGCTCATAAAATGCACCTTCTTTCTCAGGAAAAAAAATAATAAATCAGTCAAAGTCCGAGATCACTCGGAACAGGGAGAACTGTCGGAGTCGCCATCTCATATAATAAATTTAGACTGTGTTCTTCCACTATATGAAAATAAGTGAGTAATCTTTGAATAAAGTATTATTAAATTTGCACATTTTATTCACAGGAAATTTCGTAAACGAAATATATTAAATATTATTTCGTTTACGAAATAATATTAAATATATTATTTAAATATTATAATACCTATATTAGGCAAAAAAATATTTTGACCTATCCATAGCAGAGCAGCAGGTAAACTTAAATAACAAAAACGTATAAATGTGTATATACATTTTTTTTTATTGCTGATAGGTAAGCCTTTAACCACAATCTCACCTGATGGTAAGTGATGATATGGTCGAAGGTGTTAACAGGCTTAACCTAGAATTACTGGCTCTCAAGGACAGCTGCCGGAACACACCGTTAGGTGCTTGGCGACAGATTTTCCACTTGAGGGTGGTCGCTAGCCAGGCGGGCATTCGCTAAAATGCCCTTCCACCATGCGGTGAAGCTCAAGCCAGCGGCGGGATTCGAACCATGGACCTGCTGCGCGGCAGTCCATAGCCAAAGCCACCGAGCATCATGCTTTTTACACTGAAAAAAAAAACTTTACATTATTATCGCCCTGCACTTGTCACACCTCTGTAGGGTCGGTATAAACAATATATTTTTTCTGAGTACCTTCACAAAAGACAACGCATTGACATAGTTGTGCGGAGTAAGACTTAAATTTTATGGCCGGCCTCCTATCTGAAGCAATATGCCTTTGCGTATGCCATCGTTGATATGTATTATACTCGCCTTTGCCCCCTTTTCGGTTATTAGTTAGGGTATTAGATAGATGGTAAAGAGCGATGTTTTACTCTTGACGTGCAAAAAATCTGACGTGAAATTATCTGAATTTATGTATTTAAATTCATTTATTCATATTCACTACACCCCCTTTCTGAAGGCCGAGCTTCAGCAGGGGCGGAGCAGTTTGTATGGTGGCCGTCTTGAAATCGCCATTTTGGATTTTTGACAGGTGTCATTCGACTGCTCTCCCGACATTTATCCTTACTTCTACCTTTTAACAAATTCTATCTACACATTCTAACAAATTGTGCGAAATTGATTGTCGGACAAACAGAAATGTACAGTTGCTTTTCTGAAGGCTTCAGGTAACGGATTGTCTGTAAAATGTATTTTGCAGGTATATATATCAATAAAAAATTTGATTGATATTATCAAACTGAAGGCTAAATGCACATTTGTAATATAACTAAATGCTTAGGCCTTGTACGTGGCGATGGTAAAAGGCCGGACGGCATGACTTTGGTTCCGTGGAGGATGGGAAGGCCTCTGGTATGGGACGCTACCTGTGTCGATACCTTAGCACCTTCTCATATTCCTGCTACCCAAAAAGTGGCCGATGCGGCGGCTGAACTAGCAGAAGGCCTCGAAAGGCGCAAATATAGTAATCTCAGTAGTTGTTACATGTTTGTGCCTTTTAGGGTCGAAACGCTGGGACCGTGGGGACCGAGCGCCAAACTATTATTCAAAGACGTCTCAAAACGTCTGGTCGACGCTACTTGTGACCAAAATGCTGGCATATACTTTGGACAAAGGATAAGCATTGCCATACAACGTGGCAATGCGGCACAAAAACACGTATTTTGCAATATCTCAGAAACTGTGCGTTTTATAAAAAAATTGTAAGAACATAATTTGTAGCAAATTGTGTTGCCCACAAACATATTTATATAACTTTTTGCCCTAAATTAAATATTAAAGAAGTTATAAGCAATAATAAATTTTTTTGCTCTATAACTTTTTTATACATTTTACAAAAAAAATACCCTAGAACAATGTCGTAGATGATCTGCTCAGGATTTTTTTATGAAACTCGCAGGTTAATTGATAAAACTGAAAATAATATCCACAATTTTCAATACGTTTACACGTTGCAAAAAATGTAGCACAACTAAGAGAATAAAATGAGATAGAAGAAACAGCTAAGCCTACGTATAATAATAATAGTCGTAGCAGGCAGATGTTCCTTTGAACCCAAACGGTTACTCAGACCTTTTCTACCTGCTTATCCTTCCGTAAGTTAAATTTAGTAAGTTCTATGGTAAGGAAAACAGGAATGAAGAAGTAAAGTTGTACGAATTCAACATTTTTTTTTAAGAATATATTTACAATAAAAAATATAATAAGTTAAACATTTCTTTTTGACCGGATTCTCATGAGCATTGACGAACCTGGTCAACTTTGGAGCGCTGTAACAGTGTGTTAAATGAATTAAAATAAAATAAAAAAATCGTCAAAAGATAATCAAAAATGTTGGTCTGAGGTATTATTTTGTAAAATAAGAAAAAAAAGTTATAGAGCAAGAAAAAAATATGAAAATTTTCTCACTTTTTTGCTTATAACTTCTTAAATTTTTAATTTAGGGCAAAAAGTTATAATAACATATTTGTAGGAAAAATAATTTGCTACAAATTATGTGCAGTGGAATTTTTTGTAGGACACATCGTTTCCGAGATATCGCGAAATAAGTGTTTTCACCCCTTTTATCAAGATGGTGGCCGGGGCACAAGGGTGGCGACCCCACAAACTTAGATTTGTCTCAAAAGTAAAATTGCGCCCTCTAGGAATTGCAATATTCGGTCCTTAAATTGTAACATTTAAATGGACTACTATGTAGGTATCTATATTTGATTATGTCCTTCTAACCATAATTGTATACATATAGGCAAATAACTTAGTTTTGTAGTTTGTATACCTGCTTTGTGCATGCATACCTTGGTTCATTATATTTGTATAACTGCCCTGTTGGCGGAACGGCTTTAGATAGATAGATACATATCAAACAAATTATTGGAGTACAATATTTTATGCCCAAGGCGGGAATCGAACCCGCGTCCTCCGATATCGCGTCGGATGCTTAACACCATCTCAGCCACCTGGACATTGGCATTTCTGCCGAAACTTTGTGCTCCAATTGTATTACTTTAACCATCATAGGGGACGGTGCGCGGCCATCAACCAGACTACAAGACTTCATCTGATCGAAAGAAGTGTTTTTTCAAACACTTAACTCTCGGTATGATGTTGCTACCCTTCTATATTTCTAAATATGATTACAAGCACTATCGCGTGCTAAGCGAAATCATATCAAACAAATTATTGGAGTACAAAATTTTATGTCCAAGGCGGAAATCGAACGCGATATCGGAGGACGCGGGTTCGATTCCCGCCTTGGGCATATAATTTTGTACTCCAATAATTTGTTTGATATGATTTCGCTTAGCACGCGATAGTGCTTGTAATCATATTTAGAAATATAGAAGGGTAGCGATATCATACCGAGAGATTGTTTTGGCTAATGCACTCAATTACAAAAACAATAAACTTTCTTCCTGCATCATTTAAAAAACAAAAACTTTTATACTTTAGCCGCACCAGCCTTGAGAAAAGGGCTGTAAAATGGCTTTGCTGGAATAAGGGCTCTTAACTTAATGTTGTCTTAGGTTTTCGCGATTGTTACACATAGTAATTAAACAACATTAAACGGTTTAAATCTCGTATATTTATCATTATTTTTGTCCTGACGTTTCAAACACTTTGCAGTGATCGTGGTCACGGGGACTGCAAACTTGAAAAAAAACTTGACTTTCCGTTTCCGATACTCGTTATTTCTCACGCACACTTTTGCATATCATTAAAACTGTATAAATTGAAAACAATATATTTTTTATTTTATAAATGATTTTTTGTTAATTTATATACATCTTAACTTAATTTGTCGATAACCTCTGTAGACTATACCACTTACTAACAATCTAAGAATCCACTATTTTTATTTTAAAGTCTAATTTAGTCACCTGTTCCAGTACCTCTCACTTGTCTGCCATGTTTCATTAAAAAAGCCTGTATAACATGTTCCCTACAATGTTTCTGCAGCTGTGTGTTTTTTTCATAAAATATCCCAAAGTTTAAGGCCCTTACAATTGCGTATGTAGACTCTTCTGCAAGTTTGGTAAAAAAAAATCTTATCCTGCTGTTTAGAAGTGGCTAGATATATATCTGGTTGGTCTAATTTTTACCATAGTTGGTATATCAAAGCAGAGTGGTAGTAAAATAACACCTTTCTGTTAACCACTGTAACTGAAAAATTAAACGAAATAGGATGTATACGAATTACGAACATATTTTCAACATAAGTAATTAATAGTCAAAAATTATATGATAGCAATAAAAAAAACAACCTGCATTATATTATTATGGGAACGTGTACAGTAGCACAGTTATGAAAAACTATAATTCATATTTGTATGACGAGTCGTGGTAAAATATATTGCCCACAACTAACATTTAATGAAATCAAATCAAATCCATTTATTTCAGGTCAATTGTACCCATATTCACCGAATATAATATAATATTTTGCTCATTCAATTTGATGGTATTTTACTTTATTCTAATGATGTGTAACATGTAATCTGATTAATCACATTCCAAGATACTGAGAACAATGTTGATTCATTCATAAATTATCGTCCACGCGGATGCCAAGTAACATTACTTTCGTTACTACGGAGAATTTAAAAACACCCCATTTATCAATATATATCGTGCCGTTTGGGCTGTTATGTACCACCATCATATTCCGACCCTTGTCTCACTTATGTTGGTTTAGTGCAGTATGTTTTTTTTTATAAACACGGAGACTGCGACGCAACAACATAGCAAAGAAACTTTAAAAAAAAAAGACATGAAAACAATTTTTTAAATTAAACAGTCTGAAATAACTGGTTGATATCGGTTCAATATGATCTCAAATTTGTGTTTTTATCAATATTGAACAATAACTTTCATCTATATTCATAGTTGCCACTTACATTAGTTGCTAGAAGCACTGCGATCGTCAAGGCATTTTGGCAAATTACTTTTAGTAAGTTGACTGTAACTGGCAAACCGTTCGCCGGTGTTGATGAAATTAAAATGAAACCAATAAAGAGTTAAACTGTACTAGCAAACAAATAATCTTCTATATTGTAAGGTTCAGTAAAAAAGTTATGTGTGGTCAAACATAAAATAAATAATAGACAAGTCAATTTAAGAACCCTCTTTCTATTGGGAAGTCAGTTAAATATGTATAATATGATATACCAATAATATATACCAATAAAGTCGAGCAGACATGAACATATGGTAATAAGTAATAAGTCTGTCGACCGTAAGAATAATTTTGAAAAGTAAATCAAATAATCAATTTCTTACTAAGAAATATTTGTAATGTTGATAAAAATAAAAACGTGACATCAATTGCAGTATATACAAAGTTACTTTATATATCTTTTTTTTTTTTTTTTTTTTTTATCCTAAATTTTTTTTTTTTGAGACTTTTGGTCGCTTAGCGACTACTTTATATATCGAAATTCGTCACGTGAATAAGATTATAAAAAAAGTTGAAATCGTCTCAATGGTATCTGTGTTCGCGAATCTAATATCAAGTATACAAATATGTTTATAAGCGAGACGCGTGCGCCGCTGCTGCACATCGCCTCGTTCGGTGCAGCGGGGATCGTTGCGCCGCATGGGCGGAGCTAGCGTGGGAATTATTTTTGACTGCCCCCACTTAACGGTAACCGCCGCCAATGGACATCTGCAACACTAGCTGCGCTGCAGATGCGTCGCCTGCCCAGAGAGGAATTTGTAGATGTCCCTTTTGAAATGGTCCATATCGTAGCTTCGCGGAACGACCTCCGGAGGATGGTTCCACATCCCACAAGTACGCGGAAGAAAGGAGCGACAAAAGCGAACAGTGTGTGATGTCAATACTTTCTAGATGTGGGGATGGGACTTTTGACGGTATCGAGATGTGCGGTGTTAAAATTTCGACGCAGGAATAAGGTCAAAAAGCTCGTCGGAACATTCCCAGAAAAACAAGCGGTAAAAAAAAACTATGTTAGCCTTAAGTTTTTTACCGGTCCCACACTTGAAATGTCAATACAGATTATATATATAACTTATTATATTATTCTCTTATTAAATTAAATACTATATAATTTTCTGTAGGACATTCAACCTACATTGTTTTGATAAAGCCGTTTTTACCATGTTTTTATTTAGTCATTGTATTGTTTGTCTGCTTGTCTGTCGTCCCGGGTGGTATCTTGCTTCACAAATTTCGAACACTTTCCGATTAGGTATCCGGCTGAAACTTTCAGGATATCTTACAGCTCGATGACAATGCATATTTAGCTGCTTCCTTGTTTGTCTTTCTGTACGTCGTTTCGAGTGGAATCTGGTGACGGTACAAGCACGAAGCCCACCTGATGATAAGCGATAACCTCTGCCCTTTATATATGTACTTCACCACATGTGACGAACTGCACTGCGCCTGTCGCCCTGAGACATACAGTTGTTGCTCACGTGCCTTTACTTTTACTGGCTCTCAAGGACGGTTGGAACAGACTGTTCGGCGGAACAGACAGTTAGGCCTTGGCGACAGATTTTTTACTCAAGGGTGGTATCTAACCATCTAATTATCTTCTTCATTGACTGTGCTTGCTTATATTTTGGTCTGTGATTAAGGGCCAAGTCTTTCAGTGCAAAATACAAAATCACGCTCTGTGCGATGCCACAGAATACGTATTAGTGCTAATTGTCTAAGCGTCCTCGTCATGGAGATTCATTCTCCGCAATCATCTAACAAGAGATGAGCGGAATAAGAAGTTGCTCTACTTATAAATTTATTTATCATACTGATATTTGTTATTGTATAATGACGGCAACAAATTGCCAATAAAGAAAATAATTTTCCTAAAAAATAAATAGGCGTGGATGCTTTTATTTTATATTTATATATAACAAATGTTAGTGTTCTAGACAAAAAAAATCATACTCATTGTGATGAAGTTATCCTCTTTTACCACATTAACACCTTATTTCATAATTAACACATACATATTATATTCTTAATTCAAACTCAAAACAATCGCAACAACTCGCATTTACCTAGTTTGATACATTCCTACCTGAGCTCTCATTGCGAGCAGTGCTCATTACTTACCTGTTTTTAATATAATATATTAACCTTCTTCTCTACATAAATTATAAAATAAAGTTAAGCTTATATGTAAAAATGTTTATTTGTCTGTAAAAACAATATAGGTATTAAGGTTAACTTCACTGTAACATCGTGTCCTGATTTTCACTGTTGCTGGTAAACTTTGTTCCGGATTTGTAATATTCCTGCATCATGTAACACTATCCCGTACCATCTGTGACAACGAGCAGCCCTCGGGGAACCCCAGGCATTTAGCCCTTCCTAAATCCGTGGGGAACTGACACCGTTGCAACTTTTCTAGATAATTTTTTTTTATTAAATAGGAGGGCAAACGATCAGTTGGTTCACCTGGTGGTAAATCATCAACGTCACCCACGAACGTCTAAAATACCAGAAGTTGCGAAGATGCGTTCCCAAGGAATTCTCAAATTTTAGATGCGAATAAATTATATCTATAAATTGACCATTTGTTTTAGTTTATGAAATAACAAAGGCCAGTCGTTAAATAAACTTATACATATACATTTATTTGGTACGAGTATGTGTAAATAAAAATTGTCGTAAAAATTTGATGGTTGGAATAGATTATAATATATGTTTGCAGATAATAATAAGAAAAAAAACTGAGAGTAGAACAAACTGCTGCAGCCATGAAAAGGTACCTGCTCGACTGAGTTAGGCGTAGAACCGGTACTGAACTCTGGATCAAGCAATGGTCCGACGATTGGAGAGGAGTGTTTATAAGCATTGAGTAGATGTACGGGTACCGGGCTGCCCGTGGTGTGCCTGGCTAGAATGTCACCAGCCCCCATCTTTCCGTCCCACATGATCGATTTTTCAGAAACCAAGCCATTCCGTATGATGGGTGTTGAAATCGCCAAATACTCTTTATTAGGGATCTGCTCAAGCGTGAAATCTGTAGCCATCTGTATGTGCTACATAAATTGATATAATATTATGTCATTATCGTTATTATGGGACCTACAAAGAAACACGTAGATCTGCGGATGGTCATCGCAGTCTACGCGCAGTCAGATGTTAGACGCCGAGCACCGATATCCTCTGATGTGAACATAACACCCCAGGCAAGGAGAGGAGGGGGAGAGGGCATTCAAGTGTAACTCATAAGGATATAGTGTGGCACTACCGCTAGCATTTTTTTCCTTGTGTTAGTGTCACGCTGTTTTTATTCTTGCACCGGTCGTTTGCGATGGATGATGTTGACGAGGGCATTATTTTTTGTTTTTTAAGTTTCTTTTCAATTGCTTGCATTATGTATGGAGGGTCTTTGATTGGAATTGAGCACTCAAGGCGGGAATCAATTAATTCAGGAAGCATACAATTTTTATAAAATTTGGTTAATTGGCCAACCATTAATAATAAATAATAATAATAACTCTTTATTTCAGGTAACAGGATTGAATAAACACTGACCCACAGAAATATATACCTTACAGACTAACATAAACAATATAATATAATAAAAAACACCTTTAAACAGTTTTGGGACACACTTTTAAACAGTTTTCATTTTCGGCCTCGTCTCCCTATAGCGCCTGTATACTACGCCTTCCGGCCAGAAGTCAGGAACTAGGAACGCATCCTTATTCTTTGCTGGAACCCGAAGCACGTAAGATTTAAGAGTTTGCACCCGGCTGGATTCCAGCCGCTGTAACGCCACTTCAAATGGTACTCGACGTCTTTCACACCTCTCTTTAATGTACTGAAGTACATCGTTCCCGGATGTTGATGGGTCCAAACGTGAGAGATATATAGAAATGGTCGGCTCCACAGCATGAAGTATATTTTCTCTGCTGTAGGCGTAGCTGTGCCACGATTATTGCGCGACGCTCTAGCTCTCGGTTTCTTCTTCACAAGAGTGAATCCTTCGTTATCGATATGGGTCGCGGTCCTCCCCGTACTCTCATTCTTGGTAGGTGGTAGCGTACACTGATTACGATGTGCCGCTTGTGCATATGATTTCTTCTGCTTCCCGGATGTTGGTCGTAAGTCGGAAGAAATCATAACTTGAGGGGGAGTCTCGATGATTGAGGTCGGTTGCAAAGTTCGGTCAATGCCCCGCGGTAAACCGGTGATATTTGAGTCCACGGGACTGCTGAGTCGCGCATTTTGTCGATTAGCGTGTCGCACAGTCACATTTTGCATAGACGCCGGTGACGGTAATTTTGCCTGCGCAGCGTTATTGCGCAAAGCTATGATTTCAGTTTGCAAACTAGAAACCACAGCATTCGATTTTTCCAATTGTTTCTTCAAATCGGTGACATCGGACTTCAATCGCATGATATCCTTTAACAGGCAGGTCACATCGATTGAGGAGAAATCGACCGGTGGTAACAAATGGAGGTCCCTGGCGACATAGGTCACTGATATCTCATCAGGATCTGTTTCCTTGAAAACCCTGAAGATGTCCTGTAGGTCTTTCTTGCCGCTTCCATCTTTTTGACGTGTTCCTAGTCAAAACGACGTCTTGGCAGTTTCCGCTAAGACCTTCTTAGCTGCGAGGATGTCGGCCTCCTTGTAGCTAGACAGACATATCTGCTGCAAGCTCAGCTCGTCCATGACGTCGAGCTTGTTCTGTACGAAGGCCAACAACTCGTTGACCACGAGGGTGTCCGAGCGCGTAGATTGCGCCATCACGTTATTGCAGCGTTTACGTAAACGCTGCGCAGCGCGGAAAGTAGGTCGGCATTGGAGAAGCCGTCAATTGATATTTGAAGCGACTGTCCTTGTCGGAGGTATGAACGCGACTGCGTTAATACTACTACTATTATTACTACCACCCTCAAGTAGAAAATCTGTCGCCAAGCATCTAACGGTGTGTTCTGGCAGCTGTCCTTGAGAGCCAGTTATTCAATGATAGACTGAACAACATCTTCGACCACATCATCACTTACCATCAGGTGAGATAGTGGTCAAATTCAAATCCTATGAGACATAAAGAAAGATTAGCCAGCAACATTAACAATGCGCGCACTGAATGTTAAAATTTATCAAGAAAACATTTTTCTTGTGTATCACTTACCTATGATTTCTATTTTTCTTCATTTTCTTGTACACGCATATTTTTTGCGTTTACGGTCCATATTCTAATCAAATATCTATTAACAAAATAAATATACAGAAAATTACAATCCCCTAAATTTTTTTTGTAAGTCGAGCAGCTTTTGATGTGTATCAGTGCACGAACAAGGTTAGAGCGAGAGCAATGTAAGAGCGAGAGGTACGCGCAAAATTTTTTGTGGCCCAGACGTCCGAACTCTGAGACGGCTCGGCCGTCCGTCACTGAAGTTTTTACAACGGGATTCAAGTATATAAACTCATTTTTCTTAGTATTCTATATGAAATTATTTTAACTTCAGTTATTAACTTGAAATGCTTATTTATATATTAATCCATTAATTAAACAACAGCCATTGTAAAAAAGTAATTACTACTTAAATACGCTCCGATATTAATAAGAAGAAACCAGTTTAATAAGCACTAAAATAAAATAAATTTGACGAAATTCCGAACTAATGTTTAAGATAACGATAGATATTTAGAAAAAAATAACCACCGCATTTTAGAGACAAAGATGAGGTCCTATTTCTGTGCTGAGCAGTTTTCCTGTTTTCTTTTATGTTGCTACGAAAAAAGTACCCAAATCTAACCCAAAATGTGTCTGGGCACGACAGAGCCGTGTTTATCGTTTGATTTGTAAACCACAATCCTTCTTTTTGAACCATAAAAATATATGTAGTGATAGCTTATATGAAGCATATTTATGTGATACAAGTATTTTATTATGTTCCTTAAATAAAACTGGGTTTAAAAATACAACAAAATTGCGCAAATTTGATACCCCGTGTCGACTTTGCAAGACTGCAGCCTTAAAGGCCTAACAATCCCAAAATTAGTAGCGCGCTTTCAAAATTTAAGAAAATAATACATATTAACCGTTCAAAGACATTAAGTTTATCCATCGACTTACATGCATTTGTAGAAAATCGTCAATGTCGCTATTCGAACATTCAAATTTTGTTCCGTAACTTAAGGAAACTCAATTTCACAAAGAAATGTACAACTAGAGAAGTTTTAGGGCTACAGACAAAGTATACTATGCCGGAGAAGTCAAGGAGCTGACGATTCTTAGTAAGTATATATTTTTAAATACCTAATGTGTAAGCAGATCGCTTTTGAAAACAGGTCTGATTCTAATTTGAGAACCTTATGACCTTTAAGTCAGCACGGCAAGAGTGTCATAAATTTGGTTGACTGCTAACAACAAAATCCAAACATTGTTCAGGAAAAAAAGGAAAATTGTACCTCTATTAAAATTCTTACGCAGTAAGTGTCTTGCCAAATAGTTATTATAATAATACAGATAGTTATTATTGTACACAATATATCACAGAGGTTACCCATTATTAATAAGACCATGTTTGTATATCACCCGTGATAATGCATAAAAATATTTGAACTTAAATTTGACTTTTCTCAAGGCTGTCCATTTCAATTGTGCTACTAACAAGATACCCGTCAGCTCTTGATTTTCCTTCTGACAGGACGTACGGATTTCCAGAAATACTTTGTTTATCCGAAAATCGTCAGACAACCTTCTGCCAGCACATTTTTTTGTTCCAAATTACCTAATTTAACCTATTTTTAACCGACAAAAGAAAGGATGTGGTTCTCAGACCGTCTGTATTTTTTTATGATTGTTACTCACTTTTGACTGGATAAACCGATTTTAATAATTATGTTTTTATTTGAAAGCTGAATTTTGTTATCTGGTCCCATTTAAATTTCATCAAAATCGGTCGAGCCGTTTTTGAGTTACACTTCAATAACTGAAAAATTTATTTCTAAGTTATTGATATAGTCGTTGATAGTGAATGACAATCGATCACGTAAGTAGCAAGGGTCACTAAAAAGAGTGAAAAAAAATTACCATAAAATTGAGCTGACTTCTACGAGTTATTTCACACTTGTGAGTGTTGAAGTCGGTTCCATGTTTTGGTTAAAAATTTTAATATATGCGGGGTGTTGCTGGCATTTTGCGTATGCCCACCTGGCTAACTCACATAGAAACCCTCACATAGAAAATCTGTCACCGAGCAGTGAAACAATGGTCGAAGGCTAGCCCATCAGCGATAAAAAAAGCGGTCCCCAACTGATACAATTATCCCTTTAGAATAATTAGTACTAAATATATAAATAGTTAATAAACATTGTTTGTAACGAAACAAAGCGCGCAGACATACAATTATTTTGTCGGGTCACTATCTATAGATGTCGGGACACGAATACGTTGTCATGTAGATTATAGTATTTGTCGATAAAATCAAAGTGGGTCGCGCGATATACATCGTCTGTTGTTTATAATATACAAGTTTTTATTTATTTGTAAAGTACTAGTCACATAGAGCAGTCTGTGTTTGTAATGGGCAGGGGCTCTACTTTATATAGTACTAGCTTTCCGGGCGCGGCTCCGCCCGCGCGTATGTCGGTTATCGCGCAAAAACATTAACCTCTTTTTGCGCAGTTGGATAAAAACTATCCTATGTTTTTTCCCGGGTCTCAAAATATTTCCATACCAAATTTTATTCAAATCGGTCCAGTAGTTTTGGCGTGAAAGCGTAACAGACAGACAGACAGACAGAGTTACTTTCGCATTTATAATATTAGTACTGATTAAATTACCTATTGATCAACCAACTGATGCTTGCCCTTCTGAGTACAGACCTGTTCACTAACCCATTAATTGGGTACACTCAGTAAAACAATTAAATGTAAAATTTGAACGCTTGAATAGGCAATAGTAATCACAACTACACTAAAATATTCAAGGGTGCGTCTTCGTGAGTAGATAGGTATGTTTTTGGACAGTCCACTAAGCTAATAAAGTCTTAAATATTTGTGACAATTTGTTGTACTAACAATACTGTTCATATTACCACAATACTGCCCGTAAGACGCATCATGGTACAATTATTTAATTATATTTAAACGGAATAAGCACGATGCCCACCATGATGTTAAGCGGACTAACTTCTGCCTATAACAGATGTAGTTCCCCCTAAGTGATGAGTTCCACTGCGCCCGTCACACTGAGATATACAACTAACTGGGAGGTCACGGCAGAGTCCAGATTTTGAGATGGGGACAAGTTTTCTACTTAAAATATTAGATAAAATCTTATGATTTCTAAACAAAGGTACTAATTCCAAAGGTGTACAACTGTCGACATTATCACAATTGAAATAAGATCGAAAATGTACATTAATACTGCACGCCCCAAACAAAACGTAAATAATTACGTTATCTGTTTTGACCTTTCCTTTATCTGATACCTACAAAGTAGCGTTTCACTTATCAGTCCGCTATAAATAGTGCTAAATTAATACGATAAAATCAGACATTACAAGCAAATCTTTGTTATAAGCTATAACGATAGATATGGTCAGAGTGTAGTTTTATGCATTTTGTGAATACATGCCTGGCTAGCTACCCCCATACTGGAGTTTATGACTCTACAAAAACTTTAAAACATAGCGCACCTACTGCAGTGTTTCTTTACTTGACCACCTACATTCAGGTATCTCAAGGAGATAGGACGAACCATCCTTGAACAAAAACAATCTAAGCCAGACTTTAAAACGAAACGCTTCTTTCGCATTCTTAACGGCTGGTTTATCGGCTATATTAATTGCTGAGCTTAACGAAGACTTGTTCAATTACAATCGTGACTCAATCCATTACCATCTTCCAACCTTATTGCCTCCTATTTGGGAATTGGCATAGTGCTAGGGCATTTTGCAAATGCCCGCATGCATGCTAGCTACCACTCTCAAGTAGAAAATCTGTCGTCAAGCACCTAAAGATGTTTTCCGGCAACTGTCCTTGAGAGCTAGTCATTTTAGGTTGGTCTGAACAATATCTTCCACCACATCATCACTTACCATCAGATGTGATAGTGGTCAATGGCTAACCTATCAGTCATAAAAAAAGTTAGTAGTATACCTACACATACGTATAGGCTGAATGTTCCTACAGTATGTGTTTGTGTCGTTCTTTGTGTTGTCGGGGAAAAGATATATGTTTCTGTTAACAAAGGCATTAAGTAAAAGAGTTCAACTCTGTTGTACACCAATTTGTCAGCAAGCACGTTGATGTAAGCAGTGGCCAGGTGATCAATTGGCACATGTCGGCATCTGACACACATCTATCGGAGGCTATGGAACAGTACCTAAGGTGGAAACTCATAACTGTGGCGGATGATACAACATTCAAACAGTTTTTCTTGCTTGTACTTAGGTTTTGGCAACTCTACATTATCATGGTATACGAGAATTCAATTCATTGCTCATATTATGTTGAAAAGTATAAGGAGTCGTGTGCATTGGTGTTATATAACACCATATATATTCCCTGTTACTCCTAGAACCCAAATATATAAAAAATATGTTTACCAGTAACCAATGTAATCAGTTTAATAAGTATATTTTTTTATATAAGATATTCCCTGTGGGGTGCCAAACTAGAATTGCATCCCAACTGCTTCCTTTGGGAGTCGTAGGACGCGAAGTAGGAAGAAACCATAATCAGCGCATTCTAAAGAACTGCCGAATACGAAAGAGGCCTGCCGAACGTGGGGACTATAGCAATATTTGCTAATCGGGCAGACCTTCCAACAACGGCGAACATCATGGATATTGATGACGAATAAATAATCTCAGAATCTCGCGTATTAGAACAAAAAAAGGAACCCGTCTGAACCACGATTACATTGCCAAAGATATCAGAAAATTTAGCTATGATTAGGTTTACATTTTCACTGTAAAATTCTTCCGGTTAGGCTGCGTGATGTTTGTGACGTCACGTAGATGACAGGAAAATTAGGCGGAATTGTCACTAGATATATAATTTTATACTTTTTTAAGTGTTTTATTTAAATATTATTTAATGTTTTTTAGGATACTTTTAAAAGTATTTATTATGATTAGGTTTGATTTTAATTAAACAACTGATAATCAATGTGCTCAAATTTTAAAGCGAATTTTAAACTCTTTACGACCAGATAATCTAACACATGACTCATTTATATCGTACCAAAAACACAAAGTCTCAGGAGCATTGAACTGTCGCCTCACGCTAAATAAGTAATCTTTATGATATATACCAATATCACTTTCCATTGTTGCTAACAAGCGTGTCAATATATTGTTTTATTCGCTCTGTGATTGGTTGATTGCGATGACGTAACAGCTTTTACACTAGGATGTTAAGATAAGGTCAGTGACCTCCGCCAAAAAATCATCCGAAACTAGTATGGAGTGTGTATTGTGTAATAGTTGATCTAGAGTCAAGGACGCGGTGGATATGTTTGACCTCACAGTTGACCCCTACACTGGTAAGCGATGTTGTTTTATTTATATTTATAAGTTGGAAATATCTCCCGCCGGCTGATTAGCTTCACGACTGTCCTTTACAGCGCAGCGTCACCGTCTCCGTTCTGCTTGACACTGCACTACTCTCGTCATTCCGAGACTTCATAATAGGTATCACCATCATCATCACATCAAACGGAACATCTTTTACACTTTTTACTTGACCTTTGAACAAAGGCCTTCCCTATTAATTATTTTTTTGTTAATTTTAGATATGCCATATACCCCATACTTGGCAGGCGTCTTGGGAATCCCAATAGAAGTTGTCAGTTCTGCTAAAGGCGCTGCTTCGCTTCCGGTATTTTCCCTTAGTCGCCTCTTACGACACCTATGGGATGAAATGGGGAGGTGCCATTCTAACCCGACACCCCATGGGGAATTAAAATTATTAAATTAATATTTTTGTTTTATATATTTTTAATTATATGTATTAGAGTACATACATTTAGTGAACTAATAAGAAAACAATATTGTGAATAGAATGTTATAACACAAATTAAATTATTCTTTGCCTTTACATTTTATTGTTGATTAATTTTAAATGTGAATCAGTACTTAATATTATAAATGTGAAAGTAACTCTGTCTGTCTGTCTGTTACGCTTTCACGCCAAAAGTACTGGACCGATTTGAATTAAATTTGGTATGGAAATAGTTTGAGACCCGGGAAAAAACATAGGATAGTTTTTATCCAACTGCGCAAAAAGAGGTTCATGTTTTTGCGCGACAACCGACATACGCGCGGGCGGAGCCGCGCCCGGAAAGCTAGTTATTAATATTTTAGAGTTATAATATAAGTTATTATGATATTGGTAAATACTCGCCAAACATTAATAAATAAATAAATTGTTTAATACAATATGGCGCCATCAGGCACCTGTCGCTTAGTAGGCACTATACACACTAAGGGCTCTACATAAAATGTAAAATTGCTCATGATACGACGTTAATATGACTTCACCTAGCACATTTTTTTTTTTTTTTATGCCTGATAGGTTAGCCTTTCTCACCTGATGGTAAGTGATGATGTGGTCGAGGATGTTGTTCAGGCTAACCTATAATTACTGGCTCTCAAGGACAGCTGCCGGAACACACCGTTAGGCGCTTGGCGACAGATTTTCTACTTGAGGGTGGTAGCTAGCCAGGCGGGCATTTGAAAAGTGCCCTACCACCATGCTGTAACGACTGCTATCCTAAGACAACAACCGGGACCGACGGCTTAACGTGCCCTCCGAAGCACGGAAGCGCTCAGTAGTAATGTCACCAGCGGTCACCCATCCAAGTCATGACCGCGGCGGACGTTGCTTAACTTTGCTGATCGATTCGATCGGCTGTGAAAAAATGGAGCCGACTTCAACACCCAAAAGTGTGTAATAACTTGTTGAAGTCGGTACCATGATAGTTCAAAAGTACCTATTATCACAATACCGTGCGCATGGTACTGACTTCGACAAGTTATTACACACTTTTGGGTGATAAAGTCGGTTCCATTTTTTGCAAAAAAAAATTTTCACACTTTTTAGTGACCCTTGCTACGATCGATTATGATTCATTGTTAACGACTATATCGTCAAGATAGGTAAATATTTTTCAGGTATTTTAGTGTAACTCAAAAACAGCTTGACTGATTTTGATTAAATTTAAAATGGGACCAAACGACAAGAATTTCCTTTTAAAAAAAGAATTTTCTCCTCCTTTTTTGGAAGTCGGTTAAAAATAGCCGAGCCGATATTGGTTAATTGAATGAATTTAGTCACAAAAAGTTCATTGTAAAAGTTTTGTGTTGAGGTTAGTTTTATGTTGTTTTTCAAATTTAACTGATATTTAAGGGACAAAGTGGCATAAAAACATGAGGAAAGCACACATCAGCGAAGTTTGGACTTATTTTACAATATGTGATGCTGAAATTGTTAATTTAAAAATATCGAAGTTTTATCTATTGTATTATTTTTTCATAATATGAAATTCATACGCATGCATATAATAATTTCCTTTTTGATTATTAAAAACATTCGCTAAATATTCGCATAATTTTTGCGAATGCGAATATTGAAAAATACGCGGATATTCGCGAATGCGAATGCGAATATCCGTTACATCACTAATATATACTATACCTCATAATTGTAGGTAACTTAAGTTCGCAGGATATTTTAGTTTCTTGTTTTGATATGTTTTGAAATTTCACCGTTAATCTAAAACCAATTAACATCTCTCCTCTATAATACAAAATGTCAAGTAGACTAATTAAAAATAAGAGCACAAACGGACGGTACCTTAATTTTATGACCACTTAAGATCCTGTATACCAAAATCTGGTATCTATAAAATATGAGATCGAAAGCATAAAAGCCTACCCTTATCTTGCACCCAACTCTCGGCTAGTGCTTATCACGCAAAATGATAATTGTATGGCAATTCGAGTTTATACTACTTTACCTACTAGTACAATATGGGGGTCTTCAAAACGCGAGTGAATAGGTATCTTCTGGGTAACCACGCTCCATCATCGATCTCATCATCACTTAACATCAGGTAAGATAGTGGTCAAGCGCTACCCAGTTCGGTATAAAACAAACCTGACGAAATCAAAGAAGATGGCTTAAATCTATTAAAAAAAATTTTTTGACTTTATTATTGGGAAAATGTTACTTGATAAAAGATGTATTAATGTATAACTTGATAAAATATTTTATAATTACAATGCCTTATGGTGTGAGACTGATTAACTGACACGAGAATAATTAACTGTGTACCATAAATGAAAAAATCTTTTTATAATAATTGTTTAAATCAAAATGCAGTTATTTTATATTATTTAATTATATCATAAATAAGTAAAATTTTATAATTGTCAATTAGAGTATTTGCACGCCATTCAGGCAGAGTTTTGTTGGAACTATATCTTTATTGCTATTTTAACTTTACAATTATGTAGCAAATAAATATTCATTCATTCGGTGCACGATTCACGAGTCTCAAGCTAGTAAACAGTATGAGTAACAAACCTATTTTTTTTTTTGTCTGGCATAGAAAGTTAGCCTTCAACCAAATAATTATTACATTCGAGATCCTAATACATGAAAAGCTTGCAAGAAAATTATCAGACGGTGGGCAGCGGCGCTTTCTTAAGAAACGCTGCCATACCTGCGCATCTCAAATTTCTTATAGCATGGTGAGTAGATATTACCTAGGAAATTACTTTTGGAAGGGCGGGTGTATAAAATAACCGACATACGCGCGGGCGGAACCGCAGCCGGAAAGCTAGTCAATTATAAGTATTCACTTAGTAACAAAAAAATATTATGGCATAATTATTAGTATATTCTTATAATACAAAATGAAGATTTGATATAGGATACGGTAATCCAAATATTTTGGCTTCCATCAACCAACAGGTTCTGCACGCAGAGAAATCCCATGGATGTGGCATACGCTCTTAGCGAAGTGTACCCGGGCAGATACTCATCGCGATCCCAAATTCATTCCTTGACACTAGAACGTTACACAGGTGCAAACATTCCAACAGACCTCCAGAATACCCTATTTCTTGTGCTGACACAAGAGGAAAAAGCTTCACTTGTCGGCATATGGGTCTGGTAAGGGTGCACCTTGACAGTACACGAAGCGCAGGGTTTGACTTACGAGACGGTGATCATAGTACAGATGAGAGAAACAGTCACCAAGCTCCGAGACAGTGTATCACACGCAGTAGTAGCAGTGTCACGACACTCAAAGCACTGCACTTATTACACGGACGACAGCTCGGACGCCATTGACAGATTCATGAGGCGGGCAACGGAGGCAAATGGAAAAGCAATAAGCGACTACAACCTAAAAATGGCCATAAAAAACCGGGACGAAGGGGTTGTAGAGGCTCACATACAAACATCAAGGGCAACGCCGGAACCAGTGGCCGGCCCTTCAACCTAGGATGTAGACTGTAGATGTACTGTAAATATAAATTTAATGTAAATGTCGGTTGCTAACAAACTAGATATAAGAAAAATATATATAATAAAACACGTACAATATAAAACAAAAAAAAAGGACCCTAGTGTAAGATTGTTACATACATACTAACACCCTTCCCTTCAGGAGTACGATGTATTGGAGACGACAAATAACTTATAAGTTGTATTAAATTGATAACAAAAAGGAAAATCTAAAAAGAGTACGGCCCCAGAGTCTGTAGTGCAAAAGATTGAATAAATAAAAAAAATACAAAATGAAGATAAAGACAGACCTGTAGAAGCCAGACTTGTTTTCGGCGTTGTCCTTGATGGTCTTCTTGGTGTCGACCTCGCTGAGCACCACGAAGAAGTGGTGGCACTTGTCGCACTTGACGAACCGCGTCGAGCTGACGAACGTCTCCACGTGCGTGCACGGGTCCCCGCACTTGGGGCACGTGAGCACTCCGCCCGACCCCGAGCCCGACTTCTTACCGCCTGATGACGACCCTGGGGTTTAACATAAAACTGTTCATTATTAATGAATACATTCAGGTTTCGCTACTTTGCGGAAATACATATTTAATAATAACAAATATATTAAGAAAACATTAAACTCATATTTTAATAAAACACTTAAAAAGTATATCTAGTGAAACTTCCGCCTAATTTTCTTGCTAAGCCGACGTGACGTCACAAACACCACGCAGCTAAACCGGAAGAATTTACGAAACATCCTCAGGAGATCTTGACTCTACGAGAGCACGATCGAGAATTCTCGATTGTCAGAATTTTGAGGCGGAATTGTAACTAGATATTTATTTATATTTTTTAAGTGTTTGATTAAAATATTAATTGAATGTATTCTTAAAATCTTTTTAAAGTATTTGTTATTGTTATTATGTTCATTATTACATTACAGTTTCCTAAACTTAGGACATTCTGACGCCATTGGAGGATTCGTCAGGCGAATATTAAAACATAGTCGACTACAATCTAAAAATGGCTATACCTACGAAACAGAAACGAAGAGGTCGTGGAGGCTCTACACATAACATCAAAAGCATCGGCGGATTCTGTGGCCGGCCCTTCAACGACAAACTGAATGGGTACTAATTATATAACGTAATATATACTAACAAACTAGATATAAGGAGAAAATATATGCATATATATATAATTATAAACTCGCTTTAGCTTTAAGATATATAATATTTTTAACTAACACTAGGGTAACTTCCCTTCAAGAAGAATATTGATAAGTTTGAGAATGATTTCAAAGTTATTAAATATATTATATGTAAAAAAAAAACAAGCAAACAAGAGTACGGACCACGAGTCTGTAGTGTGTAGTATTTACTAATAATAAAAAAAAAACATATTTGATGGTACTGTGACGACAAATTCCACAATTTTACAGTGATTTTTTCACTAACGTGGTCCTTAATAAACGTGCTAAGGAATGCAGTCACAAATAAAGCATAAAAGATTGCTATGTTAGTTAAAATTAGCATATTTTCTTTGACTTGTAATTGAAAAAATAATATCGCCGAACTTTGACTCTTCATAAAAAAAAACTATAGGACTACCCTCGGCAAGTTACTTCAATAGATGGCCCATTTAGTTAAGATTTTGGAATGGTACAGCACTAGCTACTTTTCTAGCTACAGCAGCTATTAGATTTTTTTTTCTAAATATACCATATTCAAAATCTAATACTTTAGTCAATACTTTACTTCAGTACAATGCTTGTTTGTAAATTCGGCTAGTTATTAAGGTTCATTAAGAGATCGTTCTTGAAAAGGTACAGAGCGTGCATTCGTGAAGGTGGAAAACAATTTGAACATGTAATAAAGTTTAGTGTATAGTGTAATAATTAGTATAGGGTTATAATTAGTGTGGGCTCACTTTAGATTTTACTTAACACTAGGCTAACTTCCCTTCAGGAAGAATAATGATAAGTTGGAGAATGATTACAAAGATAAAAAAATATGATATATAAAAAACAAACAAGAGTACGGACCACGAGTCTGTACTTAACTTTTTAATTGATCACCAACCGCTGATGATTTTTTGTTGAGTAGAAGGTATAGTCGTACCCGTAGGTTGGTCCCGTTCAAACTTCACCAACATTGGTCGAGCAGTTTATCAGTTACAAACAATTGTACACTCAAAGAACTAACAAATAGAATTTACTAAAATGAAAATGGTGACAATTACCAACAAAGAAAATTCAAACGACAAAAAATTAAAAACTAACAAAACTGTCTCGTAACAGTGAAAATTAATGAAATCAATAGTGAAAGTCATACCACGAAAATAATAGCAGGAGTGTTTGAAACGGCATGGCACCGACTTCAACAAATCTTTTCATTTTCATATATTTCTTTGTGTTCGAAGTCGTTTCCGTTGTTTTGATTTATAGACCCATGTAATCTATAACTAATTAGAGACATTTGATGTTGTCCAATTGACAACTCTCAAAAACGACAGCGGGCGGACGGCCCGGGCGGCCAGTGCGTAGCGCGTGATACGTATATTTGAGAAACAAACTTGACAATAATTGTTCAGTATGTCAATAAATGTTGTATACCGTGTATGCATGGCATTATCCATTGTATTGTTAAAGAGTCACGATCACAACCAGCCGTCTTACAATGTAATAGCATTTCATAGCCACGTGAGTACGATAGAAAGTAAATACTGTTTATTTTAATGCAATACTCAGAAATAATTAATAGGTCACCAAATACAATATTATATTACATTTTAAAAATTCGTCAACTCCAAATGAAATGAAAATTATTTATTCAAGACAGAGCTGCACGCAACATCATAAAAAAATAGGTATATCTATTTTTACAAAAATGCGGTAATAGTACCATACATCACACATCAAAAGTGTCTAGGGATCATTTATATTTTGAACGATAAATGACTTGTTTGGCAGCAAAACAAAAAAGAGGCTTTTTGCTAAGTTTATTGTAAAATTATATTGATTAATAATCTGTGTTTCTACCATTTACACTAATCACACAAGCACAGCGATTTGGCATTCTTAAAATCAGTTCATCAAAATCACTTTGTGAAATGGCCACCACCCACGTTCTTTGTAACAAGTCAAAATGCTGTTGTGGGGTATGCACGGCATCCATACTTGGCAGAGTTCTTCTTTGTGGCATATCCCATGCATGTTCAAATGGGTTGAAGTCTAGCGATTGAGCAGGCCACGGAAGAACGTTGATGGGAGCATCGGCAAGAGTGCGAGTTATGACTCTAGCTGTGTGTGGACGTGCATTACACGAAACGAATTAGCCAAACGGCCAAAGCAAAGGGATGATCACTTCTGAAACAATACTCTCCGCATAAGTCTGAGCATTGAGGTTGCCCCTGATCCAAATGCGATCTGTTTAAAACTTACTTGATTTACTCGAAAACGTACTTGATCTCTAGCCACTTTTGAAGTGTGTAATACCTAATAATAATATTTATTATATTATATATTATAATAATATAATATTAATACCTAATATTAATACCTAATACCTACATAATAGAAAATATGCACATGTACTCGGACTGCTCCCATCTCCAATGCTGCCAGAAAAGGTCTGAGCTCAGCATAATGCTGTGGATTGATTGCACTGGTTTTCAGCTCTGACCGTTAGTGTCACATGGAAACCATTATTTTACATATGTATAATATAATATAATTATAATATAATGATACATTTGCAAAATAATTCTAACTAACATTAATATTTATTTATAATATCTCTTACAGAAGATAGAATGGTGTGATTACATATTCTTTACTGTGTACGTGCAAGGATTAATAATCAAATGAAGAAAATTTGAAATAGAGAGTATTAATGAAGACTCAAAAAAGTTCAAAACAACGCCAAGGGGTGCCTAGTCATGCATTCGTCTGTAGCACGAATCATAACAGTTCAAGCCTAAAATTGAATCATCTATATAAATAAATTATAAGGTATATAAATACATTTTTTAGTTAATTTACAAACTCCTGAACTGATTTCGATAAAATGAAATGGTAACAACTTGGAGCCAACAAAAATAAGAATCATCAAAAATCAGTTCATAGTTGGCGAAGTAAACACGTAACAAACTTGCAGCCGAATTGAGAAACTCCTCCTTAAGAAGTCAGTAAAAAAGAAGCAGCATATTTTTCGTATATGTTTATATACGAAAAACTTTTCGTATTTGTTTGACCATGTATATGCGAGGAGCATAATTATAAATTCAACAACCATGTTGCTTGAGGGAAAGCGTTGACGATATTTTTTATTATTCCACAAAAGGGAATGTCAAAGTTAAGAGGCTATAAAGGTTCTAAAAAAAATTGTTACGAGGGGGCATCGCCAAGAATAAATTAGTTTAGAATCATATATTTTTGGACATAATTAGGGATAAGCTGGTAATTTTAATCGGGAATATGGTGATCCCTGTCGCTGCAATAAGCAGTCAGCTGTATATAGAAGTGCTAACGCTCGTTTTAATTATCTGCTATAAAACAACCCCATGTCTGTGTTTTATAATATGATTAGCATCATACATTTTGGCAAATAGCTTGTTGAACTGTTTTCAGGTTCTAATGCCAAATGTCTAGTAGCATATTTTACAGTGCAATTCAACGAAGTGTCCAAGAGTAGAGGAATATTTCCACTAAGTAACCCACGGCACGATGTGAACTGATGAGAGGAAGACCAAAGAAACCGCATGGAATGCATTCTGGAACTCAGGCCGTTTTTTTACGTTTTTGTGACAGAACAAGGGCAAGGCCCACCTGATATTCAGCGGATTCCTCTGCAGATACATTTCGACATGTGACGAATTGCACTCCGCCGGCCACACCGAGGTATACAGTTGTTAAGTCTCATGTGCCTGTAATTTTTCTAGCTCTCAAGATCTGCTGCCGGAACACACTGTTAGGTTTTTCTACTTGAGGGTGATAGCTAGGCAGGCGAGCATTTACAAAATGCCCTTCCACCATGCGATGAAGGTCAAGCCGGCCTGCAGCACCGCAGTCCATATCTATTACAACATTACCGTGCTATTACCGTTCGGCCATCATTTCAAATCTCATCGTTCTTTTAATAAGTATTTACTCTTTTACAATTTGTAACATAAGTATATTATAAAATTATTACTATAATATTTATTTACGTCACATAGGTGAGTGTCAGAGGCTTGGCATAGGTTAGGTGGAATGTTCCCAGCATTAAAGATCTCCTTAATACGCTTTATCAATCAAATTGTTTTAATATTCTTATGTTTGCAATAACGCCTGCTCTGCGAATTACATCACGAAATTACAAATTTACGAGAGAAAAAAATATAGTCATGTGCGGGATTCAAACCCGCGCCCATCCACCCCTATTATATATTCATAGACTATGGACTTATAATTTGTCTTTGCTAATACAAACCTGGCAACAGATGTACCCACGAAGTAACGTGATCATGATAGTTCGGAGTCTATTCGTCTTGAATGTCTTTCAGTTTTTTTAGTCGCGACGATATGTTTTCGTGGAACGATGTAGCCGACTACACCGAGTACGTCGCCGAGTCGTATATACACCGTGATAAACTTGAATAATGTAGAAGTAGTTAGTGGTGAGATTACCTGAGGTGACAGAGTCCTTGGCAGTGTGGGGGTGCGGGGGCTGGTCCGTGGAGCTCTTGCACATGACGGCGCAGGTGGCGAGGCCGCGGGGGGCGCTCCGTCTGAGGGCGCGGCATGGCTGGACACCTGCACCACAAATGCTGATCAGACATTTATCTAATTGTAATAATCGTACAAGTTTTCGAATCATAGAGAAGCTCGACTAGTCTTTCTTAACCGATCAACTAGTTACAAGGTTATGCAATGTTCACTGCGGTCATTACTAAGCTACCTACTATTTAGCTCTTCCACTTTCTTATGATATCAATTATTATACTACGTTGGGAGGTTTTCAAGCGGCCTGGAAACTCCGACTTTTGCATAGTGGTAGGTCATTTTCAAAAAGAAAACCAGTCGCAAAGCACCTATTCGTGTGTTCAGGCAGCTGTTCTCGAGAGCCAATTCTAAGTTGTCGTGCTTACCATCTATCGATCACATCATCACTTAGAGTTGATATTGATCATCATTGATATTAGAAAAAAGCTAGCTGTAAAAGCTACTAAGAATACAATAAAACAATATATTTTAAGCTTGATGCTTATTCATACTTCAGTATAAAACACAAATCAAATCAATTGCGCAGAAATCATACCAAAAATGCTATTATTTTTCGCCTTTAAAAATGTAACATGGCCAGAGAACTTTCGACATCGTCACTTATCTTTCTGTCATACATCAGGCAACAGGTTCATTACCTCAGTATCTATTATTTTGTCACAATATGTCTTCTTCACAATACATAGGTCTATTATTCTCAGAACAATCGATATTGACTGACAGAACATTGAGGTCAAAGCTCTTGTTCAAATTACGTGCCCATACAACTGAAGGTCGGAACGGTGTTTCAAAGAAATTTCAAGCAAATTCGCATTAAAGCCGACAGGTGGTAACGCTTTAAATTGCGAAAAGAGTCCATAAAATCCTATCTACAATGTTTTATAAAGAACGTCTTAGGACTTCGTCGCGGTCTTTATTTCGACAGTTGCATTAAGAACTAATGATGCACTTAGGTTTCTGACTATGACAAGATACGAAAGAGTCGTTAAAGTTTTAACGAATGACTCCTATGCAAACAGTTTTTGGACTTTGTGCTTGTATATATTTCGACAGTTCCTTCACGAACCCATAAAACATTTACAGTCACTCATTGTGATAAAGTTTTAAAGGGTCGAAGTCGGCCGGGCCAACATTGAATAAAAACATTTTGTGATTTGTTGAGCTCCTAGCCCTTAAATGGAGGTATTATGGGTAGTTAATTGCGGTTTAAAGAATAAAGTGGCTTTAACAAGATAAGCTGATGGATTAACTCGTTGAACAGTACTTCTTACGTAGAATGGTGATTTAATAACGAATGGTGTCTCTGTGACAATGAAATTGGCTTTTTCGGTTTGTATTCTTAGAGTTCCGTACGTTATGGGCCAAAAAGGAGCTGTTACTATTACTCTGCTGTCTGTCTGTAGCCAACGTTTACTAAAAGATAACTCTTCCTCGTCTTGCTGTACACGTTTAATAAAATATTATTATGAACTATGTGCTGTTTCTACAGAACATGCAATAAATAATACAAGAAGGAAAAGATTTAAATACATAATATGTCGCTGAAATAGCCGACCACAGCCGGAACAAACATACGTCTGCATTTCAAATCTAGATGATTAAGTTGTCAAGGTCTGTATTTGTTTTTACAATATGCAATAATGGAAAATTACATCTAAATTTTAACACACCAGAAGCAAAATACCGTTAGAAGCAGAATACCGCGGAAAGAGAGGCCTACATTAACTGAAAATGTTCTGGAGAAAGGTCAAATCTATATTAAGTATAATAACCTAATACCAAGACTTATTAGGAAGTATAAGATTAGACGCAATTGTTAGTAGGTACGTTGTTTCATACGCCTTAAAAGCAATGAAAGCCGCGCGATAACAACAAAAGACTGCCGTGCCGTAAATCCATGGTGACTGAACCGCTTGACTTCAACGCATGGTGGAAGGGCATTTTGGGAATGCTCGCCTAACTACCACCCTCAAGTAAATAATCTGTCGCCAACAACCTAACGGCGTGTTCCCGCAGCAGTCCCTGAGAGCTAATAAAATTACAGGCACATATGAGACTAAACAACTATATATGTCTCAGAGTGTCGGGCCCAGTGCAATTCGTCGCTTGTGACGAACACCAAAATTTATATTAACCTTGTTATGATCTGTATAATTGATTCTAACTTTAAGCGCTTACCACACTTGCGTGCTCGAACAGTGCAGTGTGCTTGCGCAAGCATATAGCATTAAAACACTGAAGACAGAACTTCTACTACATTGCTCATATATATTTGTACAGTTTTATATTCAGACCAATATCCCTGGTGTGAATACAACATTTTCTAATGAAGATTTATATTTTATTTAATAAAGTTGAAAGGTTTTATTTTGAAAAAAAACAGTCAATGAACAAAACGTATTCAAATTCAAAATATTTATTTTGCAAATCATGGGTATAATATGTATTATATTGGAATAATATAATGAATAGTAATTAAATAACTTTAAACGGTTTAAATCGCGTATATTTGTAATTTTTTTTTGTCCCGACGTTTCAAACACTTTGCAGTGATCGTTGTCACGGGGTGACTGTTCACTGCAGTGTTTGAAACGTCGGGACAAAAATAATGACAAATAGGTATACGCGATTTAAACCTTTTAAAGTTGTTTAATTACTATGTGTAACAAACGCGAAAACCTAAGACAACATAATATAATGAAGTTAGTACGCCATGATTTAGCCGGTTTGGCATGCACGTAAACGTTCACTGTGGACCAATATTTTACTATTGAATAATAAAAACATTTAATAAATCTTCTTCAGGATTCAGATTGTATCACAAATGCCAGCCGTTATTGCGTAACACGACTGTGCATAGTTACAACATGAACGACAAGCGATGAGCATGGCTTGAACTATAACTGTGCAAACACACGCGCAGACAACTTTGTGCATGTCTGTCTTGCGCAAGCCACAATTTTAATCAAGCAAGCAATCAAAAATCCATCAAGCCACGCTTTGGGGTTTGCGCATGCTATCGTTTCGCCAACTACACGCACAGTTTTCAGTGTTCAAGCTGGATTGCGCGGGCAGAACTGTGATCATTGATCAAGCATGTTCGTGTGGTAGGCGCATAAGTACCTATATGTAAATTATATCTTCACAGAAACTTCTGTATGAAATATCCTACATAAACTTCAATGAAGTCCACTTATAAAATGTTATGCACGTTTGAACAAGGATAATGACCCTGATGACTTCCGATTAATTATTGAAGATCAACTCCAACTTGAATTAACTGTCTGGTTAATATATAGAATCATTTTGAAATCATTATTGATGTTATATTTTTATAAAAGTAGGAACCGACTTATACCACTGAAAAATAAGAAATAAGTGGTTGAAGTCGATACCATGCTAGTGATTCAAATCACTTTGTTCTCTCATTTTCATAGTCCAACTTCCACACGTTATTTCATACTCACATAAGCGCAAATTTTTGAAGTAAAAAATGTATCACTTCTAATGGGAATGGAACTTACGTCCCCGATTTTACGCGTCGAGTACCTTAACCTTTCGGCTCAGTCGAGCGATACTCGATAGCCCAGTCGGCACCTGGCGATAGTGCTTGGTATCATATTTAGAAATATTATGTCATACCTTTCGGTTAAAGAATTCGATACCGTGTATTAAGTTTTAAAATCACAATTTTTTTGTGTTTGTATTTTTTATTCATAATTCATATTTTTTATTGATAAGTATATGTAGCTATATATGTCTGATTACATATACCTATGTATAAAAACTTTTTCAAGAAACGTTTTTTTTTTTAATTATAATTTCATTTCATTTTCACTGCCCCACAATCCACAATTGGTCACCATCGATCACAAGATGTGCAATTACCATGTCATCGAGCAACAGGCATGTTGGCATATACTTCATTCACTTAATTGAGCGGAACTCAAAAACTACTTATGTTGATTAAGTTTAAATGGACCACCTCTTAGGTATGAGTTACAAAACAAAAAAGAAATATTTAAATAAATTCATAATTGGCGGAGAAAAAGGAAGATTCATACAAATAAAAAACAGTCAAAAATAAATAAAGATTAAACTGGCCAACTGCGATTCGGGCCTCGCTCTTAATAGGGTTCCACAAACCAACAAAAAATAACAAAAAACAAAAATATTTTTTTAATATTTATGTTTACGCAATAACGCAATGCTCTGCGGAAATAACAAATTTATAAGAGGAAAAATTATAGTCATGTGCGGGATTCGACTATAATTTTTTATTTCTTTTAATTTGTAATTTTGTCAAGTCATCCGCAGAGCATGCGTTATTGCAAAATAAAAATATAAAAATTATAGAGTTGCGAAATCATTAACAAGTTAAAGCTAATTGCAAAATTAGTCTTGTTTGTAGTACAGCGTAAGTTGAACTATAGATGTCGCTCCTTCCCAATACGATGGTTAAAGAACGATAGGAAAAATTTGAGTAGTCATAATGTCATGTTAGCTTAAATGGTCAGAGCATGCCCCGGCTATAGGGACACGGGTTCGACTCTATATGGTTAAAATCATACACTGCAGTTTCATGAGGCTGCCGTTCAATAGTTTTCATCAACACCTAGATATTCGAATCATGTTGCATTCAATTATTCTTGTGAGTATATATTTTTAAGTTTTCAATAATACTTATTTTTTTAATAGAACTAATACAGACAAAGTTATTGAAATACATATAGATGCATTGGCTCCTGGATAAGGAGATAGGATACTTTTTATCTCGTTTGACTGAGTAGCTCCCGCGAGAGCGCGGTATCAACGCAAATATATATGTATGTAGGTATAGATAACTATAAAAAAATATATCAAGAAAATAGTTTAGTCACTGATTTAGCATTTTCCTGAAGCTATGTTCACAGTTCCCACAATGATACTCCAACATTGTTTTCCAATTTTCACTCAAATCCATGTATTGTTTACACACGGCAAAAGCGTACACAATGAACGCTATTGTTTATGTGAAGCCGTTCGCTTTCTTTGGACATGTCTGCGTATGCGCAATCGTGAATCCGATCCTCCGTTACTGCTGAATAACGAGGTGATAGTTAAATAGCGGTCAACGTTAACGACTTTGCGGTTATATATATAATCTTCAAATCTTCAGGGAAAAAAATATTATTATATGCACAACTAAATCTTTGGTGCAGTGTAATTACCAACACATTCGAAAATTCTATTTTCAAGTCATCCAATTGTGATGTTTCATAGAACACATTCGCCACGCAACCAAACTTGTCTTGATGGTCGAGAAATATCGATCGTGCGCTCGTAGAATCAAGACCTTCTGAGGACGCTACGTGAAAAAGCGAAAAGCGTCGAAAATTCTTCCGGTTCGGCTGCGTGGTATTTGTGACATCACGTCGGCTTGACAGGAAAATTGGGCGGAATTGTCACTAGATACATTTTCAATCGTTTTTATTAAAGTATTAATTTAATGTTCTCGTAAAATATTTGCTATAAGTAATTAAATATGGGCTTCCGCAAAGTAACGCATGAATCTATTCATTATAACCAATTTTGTTGAATTAAGTTCGTAGCTTGCATTTAAGCTTTGTATGACTTCTAGAGCATTTTAAGTATTTTTTTTTTGAATGCCTACTGTACAGCCGGATTGTCCACTGCTGAACACAGCCTGCCCCATTAGGAAGGGGGTTTTCCATAATTGGGGATCACCCCAAGACGCTTGCCAAACGTGGGGATATTAAGTACATACAAGTTTAAGATATTAGTTCCTCAGAAGGTGCTGCTGCCTGTATACTGGTATATTACCTTTAGTAGCCTCTTATGACACTGTGACATTCTAGCCCTGCACCCTACGGTTAACTAGATTAACTATTCTAATGAAGAGCTTGTATATTAAAGATTTCTTTGAATTCTAGAGTATTTTATTGTAAAACAAATATATAATGTATACGAAGCCTTATAAGGTACCACGACTTCTTGAAAGTGAGAGCAGTTTCACAAGATAAGTGCTGCGAGCACTGCTATATAAATAATTACACTAGAGTACTACATATTTTGAATACAAGCTGCAATTGTTAGTCATTTATGTTAGTTGGGCATAATTAAATGCAGGGTTGATTTATTTAATGAAAACGATATAAATATTTTTATATTAATTAAAATCGGTGATTTCATTAAAACTTGATTCTTTTCAAATTTGGATTCATTACTTTATGGTATATGTATTAGCGATAAAAATAGAGATAGAATAACAACCAGCAAACATGTATCAGGTTCTAAAATATCAGTCAAACTGTTAAAATTAAATGTGATTTGAAGGTAAATTATTTTCAAAACGCACAATAAATGGAAATCGGAGACTCAAGTTTGAAATTAGAAGGACACTTTTCAAGTCCAACAAATGTATGTACTCCAAAAATTTTACTTTGTCGCGCTCGGGTCTATATTACAGTCGACTCTCGTTAATTCAAACCTGCGATAATTCGATCCTCTCTATAATTCAAAGTCATCACGAGAACCCTAGAAAATCTCTTTGTATTTCGAACTAAATCAATAAATTTTTATGCAATTGGTAATTCGAACGCTACCCAACAAAATGACGCGTTAAATCGAACTTATCGGTGTCAAACTCGACAATTCGAATAGATAAGAATAAGTCACTCGATCCTCTTACAAACAAGTCTGAGTAATCCATCCCGCCGCGGAGACATCTAAGTACATTAGAGAACAAGTTCAAGCTTGTATCATTCTACACGAGCCTTTGTTTTGGTAATGATTAGTTTGATATACACTTCCGCACAGAGAGTTGAAATATTAGAGTAGTTATATCCGAACACCACTGCTCTAAAAGCTTACTAGAATTTACCTATATACCTACGCACATGTATATGCAGTTTGTAATGACAAGGAAAGAACGTTCAAATATTATGCGTCATATCTGTTGTAAGAAAGAGAATAAGCAATTCGTGTAACCACCGAACCGCCACGAGACGTTCCCATCACCATATTACACTGCGATCTCTTTCACTCTCTCACACCAAACTATACACATATCTCGCTCATCCATTTCATTTAGATTAGTTCCTAAGATAAAACAAAATGTCGATATTTTCTATTTCATCAATAAAAGCAATAATTACGCGTGAAATGCAACAGTTTTCTTATCTCTCACAGTGCTTGTATAATTGGTGCAGTCTACAGACACAAGGAAGGCATATTGTCCACAGATTATTCCTAAAAAACATGATTAGCGGCAATGTATTCTCCGGACGCTCGGAAGTGCAAGACTGGCAGTGACTCTGAATTCGTCTAGTATTTACTACGGAGGGCATACAACTCATCTACAGGTAAAAAAATCTTAGCTTCCGCACGAATTGGTTTGTCTAGTTAAGTTTCAGTTACTGTTACTCATTTGTCCGTTGTATAGAGATAAAATCAAAGTTTGTATTAGTTATGAGTCCTAAAAACTTCGAAACATTTGATATTTCAAACACCCGATAATTCGTAACATTTTAAGAGTCCCTCGAGTTTTGAATTAACGAGATTCGACTGTATATATATAACGTCAATTACTATGAGTTGACTTGGGTGGCAGGCAGATTATCTCCTTTGCTGTTTGTGTGGGTGTGTATTATTTATTCTGTGGTATGTGGGAAAAATTAAGAGCACATGATTCGCCTGCAATGAACGCTAGGATAAGCACCCAGCTTTCAAAAAAAAATCTTTTATTGTAAACTAAGGCTAGTGCGTGTCAAATGTTTAAAAAATGTTTAGTTTTCAATTATTTAAAATTAAACATGATATTATACTTTGATTTAAAAAAATGTAACAAATAAAAAAGGACCTGTACAAAGCTGATTTAGTAGGTATAATAGGTAGTATAATTAGTATATTGTCAGGGCCAATTGGAAATGTAAGATAGATTTTAGATAAATAACCTAAATCAGTACTGTACTAATATTATAAATGCGAAAGTAACTCTGTCGTTACGCATACGTCTTGTCTGTTACGCATTCACGCCAAAACTACTGGACCGATTTGAATGAAATTCGGTATGGAAATAGTTTGAGACCCGGGGAAAAACATAGGATAGTTTCTATCCAACTGCGCAAAAAGAGGTTAATGTTTATGCGCGATAACCGACATTCGCGCGGGCGGAGCCGCGCCCGGAAAGCTAGTAACATTATAAATAATAACAAATACTTTTAAAAGTATCCTAAAAAAACATTAAATAATATTTAAATAAAACACTTAAAAAAGCATAAAATTATATATCTAGTGACAATTCCGCCTAATTTTCCTGTTATCTACGTGACGTCATAAACATCACGCAGCCTAACCGGAAGAATACCCGACTAGTTTCGCTTCTAAACGAAGCATCTTCAGGAGGTCTTGACTTACCGAGCGCACGATCGAGACTGATCGGTCTCTTCCGGTTAGGAAGAGAAGAAAACTAGTCGGGTATTCTTCCGGTTAGGCTGCGTGATGTTTATGACGTCACGTAGATAACAGGAAAATTAGGCGGAATTGTCACTAGATATACCCTTGGAACCGGCGGATCACAGTAACGCGAACATTACAGTTTGGCAGAAGAAATAGGTATGTTGGCAACACTTCTCAGGCGAACTCGAAAAGAGTTCTACTACTAAAACCTCTCTTATCGCAATTTTCGTCTTTTTTACGGAACTTTAAAAACGGCTTAAGCAACCAAGTAAATTAAGTAAATATTCCTGATGTTTCTATTAGTCTAACCGCAACATTAATTTCGACATGTTGAAACTAAGCCAAAAAAATAGTTTAATTAAGTTAACAGCGGAATTACTAAGTTGAAATTTCTGTGTCAAGGTGAAGACTTGAAGAGTTGAGTAACAGAACCAAGTTGGGTTTCAACGGTGCCCTAAAAGGAGTACTGGCCTTCCTCTACACGGATACGTGTCCAATAAAAATAACTTGAAATTGAGGTTTTCTATATCTGTTCTCATCATTTTTTACGGTTCCGTACCCAATGGATGATCAAAATCAAGACCAGGACATATCAGGACCCTATTACTAAGTCTCCACTTTTCGTCTCTCTGTCACCAGGCGATATCTTATGACCCGTAGATAGCTAGACAGTTGAAATTTTCACAGATGATGTATTTCTGTTGCCCATATAACAAAATATACTAAAAATCAGCGAAGTGCGTGCGACTATGGGTTCCGTGCCGTTCAAGAAAACTAAAAAAAAAGGTTATAAAATAGTAAAAAATTCCAAATTTACGAAAGGAAAAATTTAAGTCATGTGCGGGATTCGAACCCGCGCCCATCCACTCCTTTAGCCGGTGTATGCTCTGACCGAATGAGCAAACATGACAATGATGATGAGCGACATCTATATTTGGACTTAAGTTGTACTACAAACAATTTATAGTATCTAACGGTTTATAGATAGTGGTACTTGAATGGAACGCTTCGTGCGGGAGTCCTACTCGCACTTAGACGATTTTTTCTACCCCGATCCCGTGCTGTTCAACCGATCGGGGCCGACGACGGCTTATCGTGCCCTCCGAAGCACGTGGCGCACTCAGTAGTAAATGCCACTTGGATGGGTGACCGCCACTCAATGAACGCAGCTGATATTGCTAAACTTAGTTAATCGGTAATGACGACTAGAGAAGCTACACTAAAAACGCTTCTAATCAAGCGTGCTACCCTAGTCTGCCAAACACAATTTCTTACTCCGGATCGATGCTGAGAATTTATTTGACAGAAAAACCAAATAATTGTCCAACCTATAGACCCTGGAACCTATACGATATATATTGTATTCTTCGTAGCCTGGAACTGTATTCCAAAGCAAGACGCTGTCGTGTTAAGGAGCACTTACAGAAAACTCAGCAAGAATCATTATTTTAAATCAACAAATCACAACATGACATGTGAGAGTAACCAACAATGACAGGCAGGTACATCAGTGTTGAAGTGTTCAACACAATAGCACAGATATATGTTACAATAACTGACGCACTCGTAGGTAACCATCAGTAAGGCTTGCGTTGCGTAACTGCTTTCTCTTTCAATTACATTCTAGATTCCGAGATACCTGGCCGTGACGAAGCACTTTTAGCACACATGCATCATATTATTTCATACTCAAGCATGTAGTAACTATAAAGTCATCTGTGGTAAGGTCTTATACGTGAGGAGCAGATGAATGTTTGTGGTAAAAAATAACAATTTATAATGGAAGCGATTGTTCAATGACCACAGCCCGTTCAGCCAGCAGGCTCAGCAGATCAACATTGGCCTTTAACTACATACTCGTATGAATGTGTATCCCCTATTTTCTTTCTGGATAATGCCTTAAATTATTATATTTTTTTTATTTCCACCTGCTATGTACAAGTTCCTGACATTTCCGTTTTTTCAGCAACCAAGTAATTATTACTACATAAAAATATGACCCTGAAAATTACTGAATTTTTTTTTACATAAAATAGTCGAAGCTCATATAAGTTCACTTTAAAAAAAAATACGCCAATAAGAGTTCTTCAAATTCCTCGCATTGGCTCGTTCCCATTACCAAGGTTCAGTTGACCATTGCAAAGTTCACATATTTCGAACTCATAAACAAAGCATGCACAATCTTCCAAGTTCAATTGGATTGGTTAATTGTGTGTATATGGAAAATAAAAACTACTAAACCAATGTTGATGAAATTTAAATGTGACCACCTCTGTAGAATAAGTATGACAGACCAAACGAAAAATAATCATCAAAATCAATCCATAAATGGCGGAGTAATAGAGCAACTTTTTTTTAAAAAATCAGTCGAATGGAAATCTCCTTTTTTCAAGTAGGTTGATAAAACCCACTCCTGGGTTGCCAGTCCCATACCACAGAAACCCATACACCCTCAAACCTCTTCGCCTGCGACGCAACGGACCCGGCCACTGCACATTGTATTCAATTATTCATGGAATGCTGAATAATTCGTCATTAGCGACGAATTATAACATACAATATTGTATTATTCGCTAAGTAATAACCAGTCCAGTCCCATCTTTTTTTTTAAATTAAATTAAATACAACTTTGTGTTTTTTTAAGAGATTAGTGTGAGGCATGTTTAGAATAAGTTGCCTCATTCTTTTATTCCCTACGACGGAGAAAGCAATGTACAGCGAAACTGAAGTGGGGGCAATGACTTCCCAGTCACCGCCGGTGGCGACTGGGAATTTTTATTCCCATTTGCCTCCGGTGGCAATCCTCGGGGGGGTGACTGGGAATAAATCAAACTAAAGTCTAAGTTAAAACTTTAACCAGGAAGAAGACACTAAGGGTATGTTTCAGAACGTTCGAGTAAGTACCGGTTTTACTACCCATAACATATTTATTAAACAAAACACTATCTTTGCGTTTCACAGTCATCGATTTAGCCTATCCATCGATTAAAGCTTGTAACGCTCTGCATATTAACTGTCATTTTTATCATTCAGTTATTTTATGTGTTGCGTTATTTATGTGTATTCTGAAACGGGCCCTAAATAATATTATTTAGTGTGATTGCCAAGTCAGTATATTTTATTTAACACATAAAATATCTTTAATATTGATACGGTCACTATAAGATGTTGTTAGGTTAGCAAATTACTTAATAACTAAACGCTAATTGTATTCTAAATTTGAAGCTGCTATATCTGCTAGGAGTGCCTTAGAGTTTTGATGATCGTTCAGTCAGTGAATGACAAATAAGAAATGTTGAATAGTTATCATTATTTAACTACTGGGTGAAATTTGAAATATGCCGTGGTTATACAATGCTTGCTTGGTTACTGATAATTCAGGCCTCTAGTATAATCCACAACGAAATTATAGGGGGTCGGAAATGAAAATCGGAAATGATTTGGCGGAGGCACTGCCGTGCCCCCAGAAGTATCTTAAGGTGCGGTTATGTCATTTAATGCATCTGATAAAATAGCAACTTAAGATCGATCTCAACTTTGAGATACATTTATTAATACAAGCCTAGTCCCGATGCGAGCAATCTCAATAAAACTTGAAATTGTTATTATTACTATTTTTTATTACTTTTGACTTTATCGCGACCAACTCATCTGGCATATACTTATAAAATAACGGGGCATTTCAGTAATGCAAATATTATTTCATAAATTTTATTTGTGCCATTAAATATAAAGTAATCGTTTCAGGGACAGCATGGATAACCTTAACCTACAGTTTCATTTTTAAAACCTGCTTGCGACCTAGTTAAGGCTCATGGTCAAACAACACTGCAAACAATGCAACCTGCATACATAAAACTGCATGACTATAGACATATCTTTTATTGCAGATAGCGTACTTTGTGTTTGGGGATAGGATCGGGTATGTTCGGGCGCAGTACAATAGGATGTACCCCCGAAAGTGACCTTTCCAATCAGGGAAGCAATAGTGTCGCAAGATGTAGAAGGAAGTTGTAAAGATGAAGACGTTAACACCCTGTCAACGAGTTGCTAATGTAAATTAAAAACTTACTTTTTAGTTATTTAGATTAGAATCACTTGGACTTGAGTCACTAACTTAGAATTAAGAAAATTTAAAATATATTGTAATGCTTGTCTATTCGCAATAAAAAGGTGTATAGGTAATATTTATAAAGATTTAACTGAAACATGTATTTGCATACCTGGATGATTGAATAGTAATTGCATCTCTTGTCGATGGTGAAAGTAGTTTACGTGAGTGAATGATTTTGTAAGGAGTATGCATCACAAACAGGCCTCCCACTAGATGGACTGACGACATCGTAAAAGTCGCGGGTAACCAATGGTTACAAGCGGCTAATAGCCGTTCTTTGTGGCGTTTTACGAGAGAGGCCTCTGTTCAACATCTCTTTGGACGTCTTCCGGCTGATGATGATGATGCAGTAGAAAAAACCTTTTCAAATCGGAACTGAATTCCAACTCTGAAAAGTATGTGATAAGTTAATAACTTATGGATGTCGGCCCATGATAATTTAAGGTCAGTATTTTGAATAACCACATGTTATTTCATGCTTTTTAGTGTTGGAAGTGTCTCCGTTTTCTTTCCTCGATTTGATATTAAAATATTAGCAAGACAATTAGATACTTTTGTGTCATTTAAACATTGAGTAAACTGTATTTGGGACACATTAGTATAACAAAGGCGCATTGACCCTGGCACTGACCTCCTCAACACATAGTGCAATGTCAATGAACAACAGTTATGGAGGTAAGGCAGGTTCTGATAATTATAAAGATGCAGAGACGTGACAAACATCTTTGAAAGAGTATTTTAATATAAATACACAAATACCTATTTTAAAATTTGTGCATTTCGAATACAAGGTATTTTTTATTTAAGTATTTAACACTAGTGGCTGTCGGAGATGTAAACTACGGGAGTCGGCCCTTGCATAGCTTACAATTGAATAAAGGTTCACTGCGCATGCTGATGAGGAAATGGATCCAAATTTTATCTAGATTTTTTCCCACTCCCCTGACCCATTCAAGTTTGTCAGCATCGGATGAAATGGTTATTTAGACAATAGAGTTGCATTTTAATAAGTGTGGCTATAAGTTATGTGTAATGTTTGAAACTACATAATGGCTGTTTTAGGGTTCCGTAACCAAGAAGAAGTCAAACCAGCAGCGGAGAACTCCCTATTGCGGAAGGTCGTCGACCTGAGCCATCTGTCTCTAGTTCAGGTCCATTTATTAGCCGTCAGGACAATCTTTTTATACACAAATGTATTGAAACAATAAGCCATGTAAACATCGTTGTGGATAGCAATACTATAATTTCTGAATATGATTTCAAGCACAATTGCATGCTGAACGAAAATCACATCTACAAACTATTAGAGCACAAAAATTTTGTCCCGGAAGGGAATCGATCCTGCAACTGGGGTCTTCTCACTGGGTACCTAAACTACTTGATTGGTTTAGGCACAAAATTATGAACTATAACATTTTGTAAAAGTAACAGAATAAGTTATTTATAAATAATTAGGAACACATAAACACAACATATACTTACAAAACAATTAAGCACAACCAATTAAGGAAATAATTAAAAAAAATTAATTGTTCAACCTGTCTTATTCTGTCACAAATTGAGTAACAGAGGAAAAAGATATTTGCATTGAAAGAGTCCGATAAGAGTTGAAGGGGACTTTTAACTACCAGTTAAGCCAACCAGAGTTTATTGTGGTTTGCAAGTGGAAGGACAACTGGGATACTAGCACCCAATTTAGAGTCTATTGAACCCTTATATAAAGCCAAATGGTTCTCCCATTATCGCAGCAGCAGAAGCAGTATGTGTTCATTGATTAGCCTGCAGTTAAGCTGATCGCAAGGTTTGCAAAAACATTGGTATTTAAACATTGTATATTTACTTGTGGATGTAAATTGTATTCCTCATTATAATCTCACTGAATGGATGTGGCTACTCACAATGCATTGCAACTTCAAAAAAAATAGATGGGAGCATGATAACATATTCTGGAGCACTATTACCTCGGAAACAAATAAAAAAATTATATGGGCTGTCCTTGGCTATGTACCATTCTTTGAAACAAAAGGGAAACTTCATGCAATGGTAGATTCATCTAGTTGAGAATAATGACTTTTAGCTTCAATGTTAGTATTGCAAAAAAATACAAACTTCATCAATCAAACTACAATCCATTTGCACCCTAACCTGTAATATATACCATAATCCTACATAAATGTAAATAAATAATAGACTATGTAGTTATGGAATTTTTTTTTTTTTTTTTGCCTGATAGGTTAGCCTTTGACCATTATCTCACCTGATGGTAAGTGATGATGTGGTCGAGGATGTTGTTCAGACTAACCTAGAGTTACTGGCTCTCAAGGACAGCTGCCGGAACACACCGTTAGGTGCTTGGCGACAGATTTTGAACGACTGCCATCCTAAGAGAACAGCCGGGACCGACGGCTTAACGTGCCCTCCGTAACACGTGCACGCTTAGTAGTATGTCACTAGCGGTCACCCATCCAAGTCATGGCCGCGGCGGACGTTGCTTAACTTTGCTGATCGATTCAGAATGGCTAAGCAAACTTGGCTACGAGAAAAAATTCAAGTATATAATAATGCCTATTTCATAATAACAATGAACAGTTTTCTTTTTTATGGTTAACTAGCTTTCTGGGCGCGGCTCCGCCCGCGCGTATGTCGGTTATCGCGCACAAACATTAACCTCTTTTTGCGCAGTTGGATAAAAACTATCCTATGTTTTTTCCTGGGTCTCAATCTATTTCCATACCAAATTTCATTCAAATCGGTCCAGTAGTTTTGGCGTGAAAGCGTAACAGACAGACAGACAGACAGACAGACAGAGTTCTTTCGCATTTATAATATTAGTACTGAATAGTACTGATAGTACTGATAAGACCCATACTTTTTTATGTTTACTATACGTATGTATTATTAGAGAATACTCTTTAAATGGGGCTAAATTGAGGACGTTAATATAAATTTCTTTTGTTTTTGCAGTTAAGTAGGAGAATGAGTATTTTTAGACAGGGACGGATTAAGAGACATAAATAGGGGTTGAACATGTGCTATATTTAAGGTAAAACTTAGTTTCTACATTTCTAATTGTTTGTAGATAACAGCGATAAAAATGTTTTATGAAAGGGCAGGATGAAAGGGGTAAGTGTGGAGGGTATAGATAATAATAAAGGAGTAGAAGAAATATCGAAAACTACCTATTAAGTCTATGAAGCGGAAATTCAATAAATTATCTACATAATACAAAAGGATTTCAGCATGTAGGTAATTAATTGGTAGGAGACAGCTCTCAGTTTTTATGAAAGGGCAGGATTATGGCGACCAAATAGGGGCTTAAATTTTGTAATCTTGGTGACAGATTTTCTACTTGGGGGTGGTTGCTAGCCAGGTGGATATTCAAGAAATGTCTTATCACCATGCTATATTGACTGCCTTCGTATGACAACAATCGGGACCAATGGCTTTAAATGCTCTCCCAAGCACAGAAGCGCTCGGTAGTAATTTCACTTGTGGTCACCCATCTATGTCATGACCGCAGCAGATGTTAACTTAGCTGATTAGTAAAGAACAGCTGACCAAATTTTGCTTCCAGCACTTCAAACACAAGTAAAGGCAGAAGTAGTCTAACCACTTAAGATGGGTTGTGCCAGTTCGCACACCTGTTGCACATGCAACTTTTGAAGCAGTGATAGCTCAGTGGCTTTGACTACGCACTGCCGCGCAGCAGGTCCATGGTTCGAATCCCGCCGCGGGCTTGAGCTTCATCACATGGTGGAAGGGTATTTTTGCGAATGCCCGCCTGGCTAGCGACCACCCTCAAGTTGAAAATCTGTCGCCAAGCACCTAACGGTGTGTTCCAGCAGCTGTCCTTGAGAGTCAGTCATTCTAGGTTAAGCCTGTTTACACCTTCAACCACATCATCACTTACCATCACGTGAGATTGTGGTCAAAGGCACCTATCACCAATAAAATATTAAAAAAAATACATGCATCTAATACTGCATCTACCCTGCAAGCACGACATTTAGAGAGAAAGTCAAAGTCGAGGTTGAGCTAGATATAGAATCGATACAGGTCAACGCTCAGATAATGTAAATTGAAATGTTCATATAATTGTTATTATAATTGTGAATTAGAATGTTAATTTCAAATATGAAATATAAATTAAGAAGACCAAAGTGTCTCAGGAATGATTATATTTCCTTCACATGCAATGCGACAGATCCAGCATCTATATGGTGAATTCATGGAATGCTAAGTTATTCGTCCATGTAACATATAGGTTGACTGCAACCAGATAAAACATATTTGATTGGAAATGACCTATTCGAAAGATCTTTACTGTGATGGTGATTGAAATTTTATGAGATGAAAGACATTGATTAGGATATTGAACAATATAGTTACATACAGACATATTCAGTCTTACTACAAGAAATCATAAAAAACAGCGAAAGGCTTTATAAATAAGAAATGGACTTGTGTAAGCCATTTACGAAATATATACAAGTCCATTTCTAATAAAATACTCCAGTTATGACTACAAATTAGAAAAGTAATTTAATATTTTCTGTGAATTTCATTATGGACAAATGTTTTTAATATAATTCAGTATACCTAATCAAAATGTACAATGGAAATGTTGATAATGCTTATCATTTCAAAACATTAGATAATGAATACAGTGGTCTGATATAAATAAAATATATGCATCCCAAGCAGGGTCAATCTCAAATTATACAATTATGCTGCCGTCTGCCCATGACCTTGTCACCAAAGCGTTTGCCTTGGGTTGACCCGCGGTAACTATAGCAGCAGTGATTTGTACGGAAAACAGCCTCAAACAACGAGGATGGAGGTGCAAAGTCACGCGTCATCACTATACCAAAACACCAATGCTAGGTATCACGTTTTGTTATCAAACACACGATATTACGCATCATCAACCTCCTTCGATATTCCTACACGAATCTGGATCAACGCCAATATTACAAAAACAGTTGGTGTACTGATAGATAAAACCCTGCTCACCCGATGTCAACTGCTGGTTTCTTCTTACTGCAATCCTTCCCACGGACACGAAACTCAATCTTACACTACTCATTATTCAGTCCTCGATGACGATACCACTTCAACATCAGCCCTCGACAGAAACACGAAACGACGCACGAGATAGAAATTACCAAGTTGCCGTAACAGCAAAGTCGCAAATTTTATTGTATTATTTTGTTTGTCAGTGAGAGGTCTCTGTCATGACGCAACACTATTATTTAGTCAACATCAACACTACAAGCAAATAAAATGATTTGAGAGTGTAAGTACGAAAACACCACTATTCTATTTTTTTTGGAAGATTTTGAAAGAAAAACAGTTTTATTTTTTAGACAATGGAGCGGCCATACTGATGTTCACAGCTGATTTTGATGTGAAAGAAAATGAGATTTTTGTACCACGTTGTTTCTGCGCTATCGCCCCCTAGCGAAAACTTTATAAATCACAGAACTGTTTTACCGTCAGAGTTATCAAGCTTAAATCAAAAAGTTATCGCTGAGAGATGGCGCTGTCCGAAATAAATCATTCTAAACGCGTTCCCATGGGAGCTATGTCAATTCCATATCCCTAATTTGCTATGGCTATACTACACCGTAGTGTAGTATAGCAAGCCTCTTTGGTATTATTAAAATATTATGTTCTATGACTACACTGAGCAAACACAAACTGGATTCAAAACGAAAGAACGTCTTAGTATAAATGCAACTGGATCGAGTTTGATGTCAGAAAGGTGTGCCGAGCGAGAGCTCCTAAGCGACCGCATTGTCTCTGTTCTGACAAGGGTGACAATAACATGTATTTTCAGTGTATACAAACATGGTAGTTGACAACTGAAAAAATTGAATTTGTAATGATACTTTTATTGATTTTTAGATAGAACAGCTCTTTCTACGTCGAAGCTATGCAGCAAAGGATGCACGACTGTCGTAATATAGAATATAAAATCTTTATATTCTAACCAGACTAAAAGAACTCGTAGCGAAGTTAGCCTTCTGAACCGATCAGCGAAGTTCAGAAGCAACGTCCGCCGCGGTCATGAGTTTATTTATTTTATTTATTTATTTATTATTAATAAATTATTATGGACAGACCATTTACATTAATCAATCAAAATTAAATTTACATGGTCCTAAAAATAAATAACATCAGTACTAGTAATATTATAAATGCGAAAGTAACTCTGTCTGTCTGTCTGTTACGCTTTCACGCGAAAACTACTGGACCGATTTGAATGAAATTTGCTATGGCAATAGTTTGAGACCTGGGAAAAAACATAGGATAGTTTTTATCCAACTGCGCAAAAAGAGGTTAATTAATGTTTTTCCGCGATAACCGACATACGCGCGGGCGGAGCCGCGCCCGGAAAGCTAGTAAATTATAAATTAAGTCATTCAGTCAACAGATTATAAATTACAATATTAAATAAACATATAATAAAACCTTTGTCAATAATAGTTACAATTTATGTACGTTTAATTTGGAATCGTAGACTCAACATACTCAGACCGTTCACAATACATTAAACAAACAGACAACAGTTCCATTCATCTACAAACAAATCACAATTAGGATTTTGATCCAGGATAGCGTTGAACGCGGCTAGGATACGTGGCAGTGACGAATTAGCACTCGCGACTGTGAGGCGACAAGGCTCTGCAAACAGCACGTCATGTCGGCCTCTAATGTATTTATCCGGAACATGAAACCTACACAATTCCTGGACCAACTCTGGACAGTCGATAGTACCCCGAAGAATCTTAAGGCCAGTGACAATCTGATCGTTGAGGCGGCGTACCTGCAACGAATGATACCCTAAACTCCCATAACAAAATTGGTGGGGTAGGTACATAGAAGGATAAAATCCATACCTACTGGCGCTTGTAAAGGAACCTCAGGTATGCTTTCTGGACCTTCTCAAGAGCTTTGTGATATGTAAGTTCATATGGGTTCTAGATGCAGGCACTAGACTCCAGCTTCAACCTGACAAGCGTGCTGAACAACAGTTTGACGACATTGTTGTTTTTGAAATCAATTGCATTTCTATGGACGAAACCTAGTCTCCTGAACGACTCCTTCACATGCGCACAAACATGATCATGAAACGTGAGCTTCCTATCAAATGTGACCCCCAAATCTTTTACCGTGTTAACCCTGACTATTTCTTCACCGTTAATTTTGTATGGGAACATGTGAGGGCACCACATTCGACTGAAAGTCAGCACGTTGAACTTAGAGAGATTAAACTCCATCTTGTTTGCGACGCTCCACCTAGATATTGCATCCACATCCCTCTGCGAAAGCTGACAATCTGATGTAGACCTAATCTCAGATTATAATTTTAGATTATCTGCTTAAAGTAGGCACTTTCCAAGGCTGACGACGCTCGGCAAGTCATTAACCATAAGCAAGAAAAGTTAAGGTCCCAAAATAGAGCCCTGACTGACTGCGGAACGCGTGTGATAGGGCTGGGATTCATATATTCGAAGTCTAACAAATTGCTAGCAGTCTCGAAGATAATCCGCAAGTTGGTCGGGTTGGTGGGAGTTGGATGGGTGACTGCTGGTGACATTACTACTGAGCACTTCCGTGCTTCGGAGGGCACGTTAACCCGTCGCTCGGTCCCGGTTGTTATCTTAGGATAGCAGTCATTATAAAGTCAAAGTCAAAATCATTTATTCAATTTAGGTGTTTACGACGCTCTTATGAAGGTCAATTACAAATTTTAATATTTAAATATTCTACATTGTACTGCCACATTCTGCAAAAAAATTAAAGAGCCACTGCGACAAGAACGGGCAAGAAACTCGGGGCCATTCTTTTAAACGTTTTTAACAATGTGTTAAGTACATACTATATAGTAAAATTATCACAATACTTAATTTGCATTACGTAGGTGACAGGCGCTAGCTTGGCAGAGGCAAACCAGTCCAAGCATTTTTGTCGTTTAAGTATTCACAAACTGTGTGGTAAGATTTCTTTATCAAAATATTCTTCACGTGCTACTTGAATTTTCTTTCTATGTGCGTTGTAATATGTTTGGTTAATTTATTATAAAACCGCATACAGTTGCCTAAGAAGGACCTTTTATTTGTTTTTGCTAATCTAAAACCTGGCATCGCTATTTTATCTTTATTCCTAGTGTTATAATCGTGATTGTCACTGTTTGATTTAAATTTGCTCAATTTTTTACGAACATACATAATATTTTCAAATATATACAGACTTGGTAATGGTAAAATATCAATTTCTTTAAAAAGATCTCTCAGGGATTCCCTAGGATCCATTTCATATATGGCTCGAATTGCATGCTTTTGTAAGATAAAGATTGTCTCTATCTCAGCAGCAGCTCCCCACAGCAACACACCATTTGGCATAATACTGTGGAAGTACGCGAAATAAACGAGCCTAGCAGTAGCTACGCCTTTTAGCTGTCTTATCCTACAAACTGCATATGCAGCAGAACTAAGTCTTCCGGATAGATCATGTATATGTGGATTCCACTGTAAAGTTGAATCCATTTTGATTCCCAGGAAGACCGTCGCTTTGTCAAAAGAGAGTTTATCTAGGCCAAGCTGAATGCTTGGTTCAACATAAGTAATATTTGGTAAAGAAAACTTTAATCATTTGGTCTTTTTTTAATTTAAGAGAAGATTATTAGCCGCGAACCACTAAGAAAACATTGATAACACACAATTTACATAAATAAGTTCACTATCTCTCCTATATACTTTAAAAATCAGGGAGGTGTCATCTATACTTATAATAAAACTGTAACAGGACCAATTCTGTACGTGGCGGATATATAAAAAAAAAAAATGTACAGTACTCTGTAGCTGATACTGATGCCGAAACTGTATTTTTTTTTATTTTTGTCTGTCTGTCTGTCTGTATCCCGGCCGCGCATCACTCCACAACTACTGGATGGATTTCAATGAAACTTAGCATGGTTTGAGCTCATACTACAAGGTAGGATAATTTAGCTTTTTATCCCTAAATTCAGCATGGGTTCCCTTGGGAGAGGGGATGAAAGTCAAAATATACACTTAGTTGTAATTTATTAACGCGTAGTCCGATTTCTTACGTTCTTTTTAGGTTTCCGTACCCAAAGGGTAAAAACGGTCTGTCCGGCTGTCCGTCCGTCTGTCCGTCTATCCGTCCGTCCGTCCGTCTGTCACCAGGCTGTATCTCAAGAACGGTGACAGCTAGACAGTTGAAATTTTCACAGATGATGTATTTCTGTTGCCGCCATAACAACAAATACAAAAAATTGGCCAAGTGCGAGTTGGACTCGCGCACGTTAAAACAAAAAAAGGTTAAAATACGAAGTCTAATGTTGTATAGCTAATGGTACGGAACCCTTCGTGCACGAGACCAACTCGCACTTGGCCGATTTTTTTGTTAGAATAGTGGTACTTTAAAATTTATCCCGTAAATATTTCAAAGTCATCGGGTTTGAAGTTCAGAAATAACAAACATCACAACCTAAATATTACTTTCCAAATAGCTTGACATCCAGAATGTACAGGAACCTTTGAACGTACGGCTCATCTTAAGCTGGCGTTTGCACTTTATCGTATAGGTATAATAGATAGGTCTGTAGTCGGACCACTCCAAAAGATTCTCATATTTCAAACAATATAACACTGTTTTTTTTATTACGATAAGCACAATTTCCCTATGTATATTTTTCATAACATGCAATGCTCTAATCGGTCTAATCTATATCTATAACAAGTTGGAGAAGGTAGGTAAGGAAGCGCGAGGGGTAAGACGCTTACATTTATCTATTTATACTCATAATAAAACTGTAACAGGTTCAATTCTGTACATTTCAGATATTTTGAAAATATTTTTTCAGAGCAATCTGTAGCTGATACTGATGCAAAAACTGTTTTTTTTTCTGTCTGTCTGTCTGTATCCCGGCCGCGCATCACTCCAAAACTACTGAATGGATTTAAATGAAACTAAGCACGATTTGAGTTCATACTACGATGAAGGATATAGAATACTTTTTATCCCGAAATTCATTACGGTTCCCTTAGGAAAGGGAATGAAAGTCAATATGTAAAGTGAGTTGTAATTTATTAACGCGTAGTCCGATTTCAATCATTATTTTTTTTGTTACAATAGTGGTAATTTAATTGTTTTCCCGTAAATATTTCAAAGTCTTCAGTTTTGTAGTTCAGAAATTACAGATATCACAAACTAAATATTTCGTTCTTAATAACTTGAACAGCGGAATGTTGAGAAGCGCTCGTAGCCAAGTTTGCTTAGCCATTCTGAATCGATCAGCAAAGTTAAGCAACGTCCGCCGCTGTCATGACTTGGATGGGTGACCGCTGGTTGGGCATTGCTACTGAGCGCTTCCGTGCTTCGGAGGGCACGTTAAGCCGTCGGTCCCGGTTGTTGTCTTAGTATAGCAGTCGTTACAGCACGGTGGTAGGGCACTTTGCAAATGCCCGCCTGGCTAGCTACCACCCTCAAGTTGAAAATCTGTCGCCAAGCACCTAACGGTGTGTTCCGGCAGCTGTCCTTGAGAGCCAGTAAATCTAGGTTAGTCTGAACATCATCCTCGACCACATCATCACTTATCATCAGGTGAGATAGTAGTCAAAGGCTAACTTATCAGGCATAAAAAAAAAAAAAAAAAAACCCTTGAACGTACGGCTCATCATAAGCCCATAGGAAGCCCGGAACCCCACGGGAAGCCCGACACCCCACGGACAGACCGGCATCACACACAATTATTTAGTTTTGCAAGCTTGCTACGATAAAACTCTAAAATGTGGTACATTCACCACAATCAGTTTTTATAACTACATATCTTTCTTTTGCCGGATACATTTCGGAGACTGCGCTATGGAAGTGCACAATGTTGTCTTAGGTTTTCGCGATTGTTACACTTAAAAATTAAACAACTTTCAACGGTTTAAATCGCGTATATTTATCATTATTTTTGTCCCGACGTTTCAAACACTTTGTAGTGATCTTGGTCACGGGGTGACTGTCGGGACAAAAATAACGATAAATATACGTGATTTAATCCGTTTAAAGTTGGAAGTGAACAAGTTTAGTAGATTGTAATACAATGGTCGAAAGGAATTGATAACTTTCACCCGCGTTCAGCTCTCTACTTTTCATTTCGAATTTAAAAAAAGTAAAAAAAGTAGCTTTTCTAAAAATTATTCATTGAAAAAATAACTTACTAAAAAATGATTGAGAGGATAGAACTATTTGTGAAATTTTACGTAAAATTTTGCTTGGAATATTTATGGGCGGCTATTGCCCGAAGAGGAATCTCTCTGCTTTTCACTACTAATATAAGGAATAACGATATAAAAATAGTATGTTTTTTTATATTATTTATTTTGATTTTAATAACATGAGCAGAACCTATTTAAAATAAATGCAGCTATAGTCCAAGTAGGAATCGATGACTTACATACGTGTTAAGCACTCTACTTTTCATTTAAAATATGAGGACGGTAAAAAAAAATAAGTTTTTCTAAATATTTACTAAAAATAATAAACATGAGTAGAAGATACAAAGATACACTAGGAGTTAGAACAATGAAATTTAGGGAAATTTTTAGTGAGTTTTTTTTTTACCTTATATTTAGTTACTACCCTGCCAAACATAGTTGTTATTAATTTTTTTATAACAACAGAGTATTTTACAACGAAAAATCTTAGACATATAACTTAGTTTACACCAATGGTTAGAATTGTTACAAGTCATTCCGGCCCAAGAGAAGGAAGCATTTACTATGAGTTTTTCCCGGCCTTAGGTGGGAAGGAGCCTCTCCTACCCGCTACTCAGCAAACACTACTTTCCGAGAATAAGAAATAAAAAAAATATGTTTGATATACCGTCAAACAAACCGCCACTTTAAAATCGAAATTCTAAAGAAACGCACAATGTACTTTGCTTCAACATTTATTGTGCGAACCGGGAAAGAACTCTCTGAGTTACTTAACTACTGTCTTCTGGAAAATACAACCCGGGAGTTTTGAAATCCAAAGTAAAAAGCTCCATTCTGAGCTATGGTTTACTATAAGAGTACTTCACCGCAGACCACAGTGTTGCTTTATGGGATAAACAGTGCACAAATGTGAATAATTAGTCTGCAGGTACGGCAATCACGAATGAAGTCGCGGGTACAGCTAGTCTGCGAATAAAACTATATCGCAGAAATTTTTAACCATGCAAGGCAGATCATTTATATATGCTAGAAACAGAAAAGCTTCTAAAATTTATCCTTTCGGTACTCTAGGATTACCATTTATTCTAACCTTCTGTAGCCTGTCTGACAGATATGACTTAATAAGATCCAGAGTTTTTCCACGAATACCATAATGTGAATGTTTATGAATCAGAGTGCGGTGCTCTACACAGTCAAATGCCTTATAAAGGTCACATGATACGGCAATAGCATCCTGTGAACTCTCCCATGCTTCAAATATATATCTACCAACTACCACTAAAATTGCACTTGCACAGTCTGTTTTAATCCCTATTCTTGACTATGCTGACGTCTGCTATCTTGACCTCACAGAGGATATGCTAAATAAACTTGAGCGTCTCCAAAACTTCTGCATTAGTTTCATATTTGGATTACCTACGCAAGTATGACCACGTCTCTGAATTTCGTACTAAGCTCAAGTGGCTCCCCATTCGCCTTCGTCGGAATGCTCATATTTTGTCCCTTCTATATAGTATTCTATTTCACCCCTCTTCCCCGCGTTATCTCAAGGAACGTTTTCGTTTCCTTCATACTACTCACTCATGTTCTTTACGATCGTCATTGAATCTTCAGCTTGAAGTGCCTGAGCGTAAAACTAAATTTTACGATGGAGCATTCACCTCTGAGGCTGTACGTCTTTGGAACTCTTTGCCTCTTGCTATTAAACGCTCACCATCAATTAATATTTTCAAAAAGCTTGTAAAAGATCATTATCTTTCCCCATCATGATTGTATACATCACTGTTAGCTATAAATTGCTACTAAGTTCTTACTTTTATGGTTGTGTATGTTAACTACTTACATTATTTAATGTTATTGATATAGGTATATGTATATATTGTATGATCTTATGTATATACATGTTAATTTATATATTATTCTATATAATTATGTATTTATATATTTATGTAGGTATATGTATTATTAATGAACTGTGTTAAATGTTTATTACTTTAATTGTATTTATTTTATTTATAATTTTACACATATTAAATTATTTTGTTTGTATTATGAAGACTACCATCTATGTATTTTTAGTAAAATGTTGTCCTCCAGTTATAGGTTGTCTGGAAGAGATCGCTCTAAGCGTAAGACCGCCTATTGTTACATCATATTTTGTATTGCTATCTTTATAAGTTATTTTTTAAATGGTGTCTCAATAAAGTGTTATCTATCTATCTATCTATCTATATAATATGTGACATCAATTGAGCACCTGCACCTGTTGTGGGTTTGCTCTTTGTGAAACCAAACTGATTCTCATTCAATATATTATGCTGATAAAAATGGGATAAAAGTTGTTGGAGCATAATTTTTTCGAATACTTTACTCAGAACAGGTAAGATAGAAATAGTTCTGTAATTGCAAGGGTCAGATGTAGCCCCCGAATTCAAAATTGGAGTGATGTTACTTCGTTCATTAAGTCGGGGAAGTTTCCTTTATCAACACAAAGATTGAATATTGTTTTAGATATGGTGCAATAATGCATATAATAGTCTCTGCCATTTTAACTGACATTCCGCACAATTCTTCGGTGCTCTTAATGTTTAAATTTTTAAATGTCTTTATAATTTCAAATATTGTTGTGTGTCTGAAAGAAAAGTTCGGCGATTTGCAGGGGAAATTATGTACAAGCAGAGTTTCTGCTACATCGGGACATGCATCCAATGACTTAGTGACTTCTAGGGGTAAACATTGTCAAATATATTTGCCACTTGTATCTGTTCACATATTTGATTTTTATCAACATTTAAGACTATATTCTTCCTCCTAGATTTAAGATATAATGTAGAATCTCTAGGTTTATTTTTACCAGTCTCAGTATTTACTTATAGTCTTCCAAATAGTTTTTATGTTATACTTGCTAAGTTTGTTTCTAATAAAAAGAGATTTAGCACACAAGCAAACAGACTTAAACATTTTTGAAAAGTTCCTAACAAAATCATGAAACTGCTAACAAGATGTCAAAATCTTCCTGCGATACAGATCAAACAAATAATCTCTCCTTTTTCGAATACCCGTAGTTGCCCAATCACCGAACTTCAACTTTCCATTTACTTGTTTCTTTAATTTTGGACAAACTTTTGAAACTCAGTATTTACTAAAGAAAATAAACTTTTATAAATGTCATTCGGGTCACTATGAGAAAAACTTGTAATGCCAAGCTTAGCTTCTATATTTGTACTGAGTATTTCTAGCCTACTGGTTGTTAACGGCCTATGTTCAATTTCATACTTCGCTATTTCTCTGTTTCCATCAAATTTAACTGCTAGGCCCTCATGATCAGATCTAACACCCTTCATTATTGACTTTTGTTTAGTCTTACAGTTAGAGTATATATTGTCCATACAGGTAGCTGAAGTGTCTGTTATCCTAGTGGACAGAATAGAAATTTCAAAGTAATTACTTAAACAATGAAATAAGATCAGTCTTATTTTTAGAATTCATTAAAATATCTACATTAAAATCACCTCATACAAATATGGGTTACATATACATTTAGACTTTTTGTAGATTTTTTTTAGAATTTTTTGTAGTATACTTTCCAGAGTGGCTAAGAATTCTGTAAAATTTTAAGCACGACCCTCATCTGTTGGTGGTCGATATACACAAAACACAAGATGCCTGTCCACCTCCACACAAGCAACCTCACAGACACGTTCGACAGAACATCTGATTAAGTCATGGCGTTCTTTCAATTTTAAGTTATATTTAACGAGAATAATACACCCTCCTTCTTCTGCAGATGATCTGTTAAACGCACTGCCTACGCTAAAATTCTTAACATTAAATAACATTGTATCTGCTCTTAGCCATGTTTCAGTGAAGTATAATATATCAAAATGATATTTATCTAAGAAAACTTCAATTTCAAGTATTTTGCTAGGGAAGTGATTTATATTTTGGTAGTACAGTGCTATGTCAAAACACTTCCCTGTTGTCTGACTTATAAGTTTAAACAGTTTGACTCAACATTTGTATTAGTACATGTAGGAGAAGGGGGGAATTGAAGCCTACTAAGGAAAAATTTCAATAAAAGGCAAATTTATGGATACTTTAGGAACTTTTTATTAGAAACTAAATCCTTACTCATTTGACTATCATTTAATCACAGCGTTAACGTTACATTATTAGACATTTGGCCACAGATCAACTTAAAAGAAAAAAACAGAATCGCTCTGATTACCCGACTTTGCGGGATATGAGAGCCCATAAATTCCCATATGTGTAATGGGAGCTACTTAATTATTAAGTCAGCCTCAAAAATATGTATGTCTTTCTGAAAACTCACTTATTCATATAAATGTTAATATAAACGAAACCGTAAAACGAAAAACTTTAAGGACCCAAGCAAATAACGCAAATATAATCAATAGGGCTGTCAGAACCAGAACATTCTTTATGTGCCCATTTACAGCAACCTCTACAACGGTACCACCAATAGAGTGATTGAGATTAATCTTGAAAATTGTGAAAAGAGTGATTCAGAAAAAACACTTTTTAGAATAGAATATTATTTATTTGCTTCAAATGCGAGTACATTAGATGTTTTGAACAAATCGAACTAACAGATTATGTCGCCAAATTAATAGCATGTAACAATTATACTAAAACTGTCTAATTTTAAGAATAATTCTTATTGTCCTTTGAGCACAGTGATTAATTAAACATAAGTAATTAGAACACATGAAAGTGTTTTATTAATAAGTAAAATTTCATCGAGAGAGTAGCAGCGACCAGACTTAATTTTTACACGACTGCCCAAAACATTGTTTGCACATTAGCGAAAATAAATTATTTGCAAACTTTAAAGGAGTAAATACACCAAGCGCCTGGCGGTAGCGGGGCTGGCGGGCGCGGGGCAGTTGCCGCGCGGTAGGCGTTCACACCAAATTCAAAATGGCGGCGCGTGTAGGCGCGTGCCCGCCGCCAGCGTTGCCATATATACAGATTTCTCCTAATTTATAATGATTTTCGATGTGCGATACAGATTACCATTGGCTACAAATTTTAAGAATTTTCACATTCTAGTGACCTAATTGCAGCAATCTGCTTAAAAACATATCAAAATAAATAATCTACTCATACTCATGCCGTCGGTAATTATAGTGCTTATGACTTCTGAAATAAACTAATATTGTATTGTATTATTATTAAATGTTGTCAGCAATATCATATCAAGCCTTGTAGCATTTATAAGAAACATTGATGGATATGTATAGTAACACATAGTTAGGTGATTAGTGATAGATAGATTTGCTAGTATAGTGTGGTATCTGGCCAGGCATTCATTAATAAAATAACCTACCTCAATCCTATAACGACTGCCATCCTATGACAACAACCTGGATCGATCGACGACGCAACGGCTTAACTTGCACTTCTAGGCATATAGGAGCGTAATTCTAAATCCCACTAATAGTGACCCATCCAAATTAGAGTATTGTATATATAAATTATCGATTTTTGACCTAGTAGATAGATAACTTTTGCTCTTTTGGCGACATAGCCCACTGCGCCCTGTACTGCAAGACACGCCACACGTACGCATTGTCACGCCTACCACACTCCTTCGTGCTTCGCTTAATCGCCTTGATCAGCAACTATAACGCTACGTCACTAACCTATCTATCAATATTTCATATAGATGCGACAAGACTCACGTTTAGATCAATTCTTCTGATATAACTCCATAATCATCCATCTAATAACTTCAGGAATTCCTTCATTAAGTCAACTCTCATATTTTTCTAATGATAGCTTATAATTCATGAAGATATGTGTAATCAGAAAGTCATGACTCTTATAACTAGTGGCTCTCGGAACCATAATCCTCGAATTTCTACCCTTGCATAGCTTACAATTGAGTAAAGGTGCACTGCGCACGCACATGGGGAAATGGGTCACAATTTGATGTGACACAGGCAATTTGCATTTCTTCATTACTCCGGAAATGGAGCCGACTTCAATACTCAAAAGTGTGAAATAACTTGTTGAAGTCGGTACCATGCGCACAATATTGTGATAAAATGTACTTTTGAACTATCATGGTACCGACTTCTACAAGTTATTTCACAATTTTAAGTGTGCAATTCGGTTAATTTTCAGGTTCATTATTTTTTTGTGACACTACTTACGGGATGGATTGCCATTCACTGTCAATGAATATAATCATCAAGATATGAAAATACATTTTACTTATTGGAAAAAAATACAACTAATCAAAAATACCTAGATCGATTTTGATGAAATTTAAATGGGATCACACGGGAAGCATCAACTTTCAGATAAAATTAATCTTCAAAATCAGTACACCCAGTCAAAAGTTCTGCGGTATCAAACATAAAAAAAAGACATGCTGAGTGCCTTCTACTTTTTTAAAGTCGGTTAAAAAAGGTTGCATATACACAGTGTCTAATGTTGTATTGATAATGACACGGAACCTTTCGTGCACAAGTCCGACTCGTATGTAGCCATATTTTTCTTACGATTTAATCACCTCCGTTTTGGTAAAAAAATCTAAAAACTGATTCAACTAATTTTTTATGTAATTATCTAACCTACTTACAATTTTGCACGAGATTCAGTTGCGAACTGCGACTTGTAGGGGAGAATACCTGGACAGATAGAAAAACATTTTTGTCCAAGCTGAAACGGAGACGCTTCGTGCTCACTTGGTAATAATCTCAATTTGTTTGGTTCGGCACTCATTTCCTTATCAATTCTCTGTTCCATAATACCTATTCCAAACAGTAGGTAAAATCAAAGTCAATAAAATCCATACATCAATATTCCTATCAGTATGAAACGTAGTGCATAAAGAAAAGCCAAAGTTGGTAAGTAGTTAAAATCCAAGTGTAACCTGCTCCGAAATATTCTTAAAATAGACACAATAATTAATCAACACTTTTGTCAATTATTTTTTTATATGGCAGATATAAGACCATTTTAAAGTTTTAGAACCCCATATAACTATCGTTTTGTAAAGTTTCAAAAAACTGAATCGCCAAAAAAATTCAATAGACATATCGAACCTGAAATCAGAATCGATACTTCTACACAACTTTTTAAAAGTAATAAGCCTTAGCTTAAGCATTTCAGACTTTACTACACGCTGTGATGAATTAGATTTAAAAACCGATTACCAATTTTACATTTTTAAACCACAACCACACGCATACAAATTTATACAGAGCAGAGCTTCGAAAAAGCAACTTCGTCATTAAATAGTAGTTCTTTGATTTTATCCTAATGAAAACATCGGAACCATCAACAAAACTAGTAACACCGAGGAGCGCGGTTGCGGTGATGTTGGCAGCGCTGGAGGCGTGCGCGGGCGGCGCGCGGCGCAGGTCCCGCGCGGGTGCTCGGTGTGAACGCCTCCATACAACCCCATACATTTCAGACAGCGCGGGACCGCCATGCGCCGCCTACCGCGCACGCCCCGCGTCTGGTGTGCACACAGCTTAGAGTTCACTTGTTTATTAAACAAGTACAACACTTTATACACTTCTTAGAATTTATGATTGCAATATGCTTCATTCTAACACGTATTATGTAGGTATATTCAAATGAAAAGCCAAATCAGCTTACAATTTTTATTTTTTATTTTTAGCATCATACGGATTCAGAAAAGGCCTAATGTTATGTTTATATGTTGATTATTTTGCATAATATTAAGTATATTAAGATGGACAAAACACCTAATCAATAGATATGAAATTTCAAAAGACAATGAAATAAAAGTAATGAAAATAATAATTGTAATAATAAATAATGAATTAGTGTCATTAGAGATAATTATACTTTTTGGGTCATCAACAATTAGAAGAAGAATCTTTTTAATAACCTAGCTTTCAATATGTTTGTTATCGTGCGCCGGAGTCTGCACGATGTCCGATGGCCGAATGTTATGTTTTCATTAGGTATTATGGTATTATTGGACAGCAATAAATATTTAATTCTAGTCAGTTAGTGGATAGTGGCACCACCATTTTGACGGTATTAAACATACGAAATAATCTGTGATTGGCTGGGTGATTTCCCGCTAAAACGAGTGGTGACTGTTGACACGAAGTGAAGGGCGGGGCATTCTAGAGACGACCACCAGGCTGGAAACATATGAGTCGAAGGGCTGTTCTGTTATTAACAGATGTTTAAAGATGAGTTTGCAGGTGAAATGATTAAGGAATTTATCGGTATACGATCCAAATATAAGAAAAGAAAACGATCAGGAGATAAAAAAAAGTGTGAAAAGAAATGTAGTGGCGGATGATGTGAATAGAGACGACTTTTTCAAGTGCGTAACCAATAAAGAAATTGAGCAATATCGTGCTATGCATGTGATACGTAGTAAAGCTCACTTGCTATACTCCCAGGTTCTAAGTAAAAGCGTTTTGAAAAATTCTGATGATAAGAGGTTTTCCATACCCAACGAACCTTATAAAACATTAGCTTGGGGTCATTTAACCATAGAATAATTTTTATAACAAAAATTATACATAATTTATCGATTAAGTTAGATATTTATGTTAATAGAAAGTGTAAATAAAATAGTGTAAATAATAAATATATATATAATAGCTAGTGATGGAATCGAACAGTGTATTAGGTTAGTTAATATACCTCTAGCGATACGATCCTATCCCCGTAAAATTCCTAAAATTTCCTAAATTGAGCAAAATAAAAATTCTTTAAATGTATCATATGTTTTGGAGTTCTCCACCGTATCAGCGAGAGTACCTAATATATAGATATAAGTAATATGTATATCTCCTACTTATTAATATTATTAATTAGAGTATAAGCTAAGCAAGTTAAGTCTAAAGTATTGTATAAAAGTAATAAATTACATTGAAAAACAATTAATTTTTATTTCATTGCACAATCCCTACCCCCCACCCCATTTCCAAATACTACAACGGTAGATCCACTCAAATTTTATATTGAAACGTCCAATCAGATCGCTCTATCGAATCAGATCTGTTCAAACCTGACCAATACTTGTTCAGACCTGACCAATACCTGTTCAGACCTGTTCAAAACCCTGATTAAACCTGACCAATACCTGTTAAAAAACCTGTTCAAAACCTGATCAAAGCAGATCAGACCCAACAATAAATTAAAATAGTTTAACATATAATATACCAATGTAAGATTGAAACAAAAGGTTCAACACCACTGCCCCCCTCAACTAGCACGGACAGGATATCGTTAACCACACACACAATGGGGATAAGTGATAAACAAAAGACATTTTAGATTTATATTTTATTTTTAATATCAATATATGAGTGCAGAGTAAAATAAATACTGACTTAAATAACATCTTTTCATCATTTCTTGATCTATAAGAGAAGTTTTATCGTATAAATTATTGATAATCCGGTAGGCTTCTGCAAAATTCTTCACAGCGTCTTGATCATCATCACTAGCATGAGGAAAACACATCTTGAGTCTTTTTATGAAAAAAATAATTCTGTTCTCATACTGAGTCTTGACCTTTTCCAAATGATTTATTTGCATATTGATGTATTCCAAGAAATGTTCTAAATAACGCCAGTCCTCACCAGTTATATAGATCATTGATTGGTCTTCAAGATGCATCACTATATAGCTGCTGGTATTTTCATATTCAGGCATGCATACAAAACTGATATTTTGGTTGTTTTTTGGTTGTATTGGTGGTGGAAAAGAACAATTGTTGATGAAAAAGTCTGATATGATTTTCGCATTTTCCATTATTATACTGTTCCATTCGGGTAAAGTCATTGTCAATGCGATATCTATACATATCTTCAAACCTTCATTGTTACACTCCAACTTTAAACTTGTAGATATATATGGTATGTTTGGTGTTATATAATATACATTTTTACAAAGTTTACAGTAAACTTGTGGAATTGATGGGAGGTAAGAGGAGTACATACAGTATATCCATGTTGTCAGATGAAGAACTGATTGGCAACTGGTAAAAATTATAGTTTTAGCGATTCACTTTTCGAACAGTATTGGATAAGATGGTGTATTCAAAGAGTGAGTCACTGATAATTAAACAGGAGGCAGTTGTATTATTCGGATCATTTTTTTATATATCCAATTCCAGTTTTATGTCTATAGAACCGCCACTAGAGTGGAATGTATCTATTTGTCGAGAACAATCGATAACAATCAGAGGGCTTTTTTTTAAAATGACTCGGATTAATTAAAACATGTGTACTGGTAGAGTTGTAATAAGTTTTTCTAAAATCAATAAAAGCCTCATATAAAGTTGTACACAGACCCTTCTCGAAATTACACGCGAATGAATCATAAAGATAATACTGAGAATTTAGATACAAGCGAATGAAATCGCAATGATCAAATATACTCATATCTTTGTCTTCTTCATTATTACGGGCATGTTGAAAGCCTAATATAACGAAACGAGGTTTTTCCAACTGACTACCTGTCTTAACCGTCCATATGTGTCTTTGAGATGTAGGTAGAAGTGGATATTCATAAAGATCCCAAGAACGGAATGCAATCGGGATAGGTATATTATTTTCCACATATTTCAATAGCTGGAGTTTTTCACTATCTGATACTTTTATCACAGGAATTCGACAGGCAACACGAGTCAGGTTAAGCTGAATTTTATTCTTCCCAACTTCCTTCGTAACAGCACAATTTACGTTTGAAGAACTTTGGTTCAAAACTAATTCATGTTTCGAATTCACTATAACTTTTTTATAATCCTCTGCGAATCCCAAAAGATGTTTAAGTGGGATAGTGAATGAGAAATCCCCATCAATCTCCTTAAATCCACCCAAATTCCAAGCACTATTTTCCAAAGCATTGCTTTCTTCTTGACCATAAGACAATATACCCTTTATAGTGCTAGTAATACCACAATTATTTTTTTTGATCAATTTCCACACCATTCAATTCATAGGAAAAGGAATGCTAGCGCATTATTAATAAAAGTACATTCTTTCTTGATAGAACCCTCAACTAGTAACTGACTTGCACTCGGTAGCACTATTAAATCTTGGCTGTTGATGCATATACGTATCTCATCATTGTTCTTACAGGATTCATTGTACACACACCCTGTGTTGGTATGGTATTCAATGCTCTCAATTACTATCATCAATTCTAAATATTGGTGAGAAAGTTATTTTTGTACACGTTACACTGGAAATTGGAGTACGGAAATTTTTCGAGTGGTGAAAATTAATAATACTAACCCTGTCACTTATCAGTTGCATGATGAAAAAAAACAACAAATCTTGGGAGCCATTTATGAACAAGAATTGCAGAAAGCAAAGTATCCCGATGTGTATTTGGTGGAAAAAGTGTTGAAAAGAAGAGGTGATAAAGTATTAGAAAATGGCTGGGTATGAATTCTAACAGTTGGATAAATAAAGAAAATGAGGTTGAATAATAATGTTTTTTATTTATAATTGTGAAAAAAAAATAGAATATACTGAATACGTTACATACATTATCCACATTGTTTGGAATTATATATACAAAAATAATAATGAAAGTAAAAAAAATAGTATCAATTGATTACATAGTGATTATATTATACTACAATACTTAGAATTATATAAAAAACAATGAAAATAAAAAATAAAAATATTATCTATTGATTACATAGTTATTACATGGTGATTACATAGTGATTACATTATGCTATAATGCTCAAAATGTTTTTCACAATACCAAGTGGTTTTCGTTTCCCCACGTTACAATAACCATTCGGGAAGACGAATATGATACACAATTGGAAATTTGGTACTTATATAAATCGTAAATTGCAACTTCTTTAAAATATGTTTTATATTTTTCTGGGAATCCTTCAATATCTATTATGAATCTTATCGTTGAGATATCCATTTTAAGACAATTTGAATGTTGTTGAGTAGAGGTACTGCACTTCTATACCTTCATATACAACAGGTACCAAATCTTTTCCCTCTTTGGTTTACAATTTTGTAGATAAAGATTGACAAACACTGAAAAATATTATCTATTGATTACATAGAGGTTACATAGTAATTACATTAGCTAACAATAATATCATTAACCTGTGTCAGCCCCACTGCTGGGTATATGCCTCCTCTCTTATAAATAACATACAAATGATTAACACTGAATTTTAAAATATTCATCATCATCATTCACAGCCTTCTTTATATCACTGTTGGGTATAGACACCTCGCTTACAATATTAAAATAATATTATTTATTATAAAAAATATTTTTTTTATGCTGCTCAAACCACTTGGCAAAAACATGCACCCCTACCATACTACAATGACATGTGCGATTTACATTTTTGAAACATTTATGTCTTATTGAGCAAAACGTTTGATGTTTCAGTTGGTGTAAATTTAATTCTTCTATTACATGTCCTACTTTCGGACATCCTAACGTTTCCAAATCAATAGAAGTGAAGTTCAAGAAATCTAAAATTATTTTTTCAATAACTCCACCCTTAAATGCCCAAATATATTTACAATCTCTATCCATATCTTTCATATCATAAATGAGATCTGAATAAAAAGTGTCAACAGAGAAGTTTTTAAACTCTAAGCCGTGTACATGTTTTTCACAATACCAAGTGGTTTTCGTTTTCCCACGTAACAATAACCATTCGAGAAGACGAATATGATATAACAATTGGAAATTTGGTATATAAACCTGCTCTTCCCAATTCATAAATCCACCACCACAATAAAAACACATTGTTCTATCACCATGTCCAGTGTAGAAGAATCCAGCATCTGCTAGTCGTTCTGGTTTTTGATGTGCACACAGTGGCCAATCTATAAAACTATATAGTCGGGCTTTTTGTGAACTAAAGTATGGAAACAAGAGACCACAATAATTAGTATTATTTTCCATAGTTACTTTATATTTGTTTCGTTATAAAATTTATGATACACACGAGTATTCTGTCGAAAGACTTATTTTATACAACAATTACATTAAATCCACATCACACACACATGTTATCTCGTATACCGCTCGTATCGCTGCGGCTAGCTTATCACCAATCCTCATCCGGTCAATATGTAATATGTTCACATTTTAACCTATCACAGCTTAACGAATAGTTACTACTAACCATGGTAATATAGTAAGTACTAAAACAAAACCCCGCCACCGCCGCCGCCGTCGCCCGCAACACAGATTCAAATATAGTTACTATCAGGAGGCATCAGAGCTCAACACACATAATTGTATACTACTAGCGCCATTAGTTGACCAGTTTTCGCGTTTAATGTGCGCCAGAACCCGCAATTCTACGCTACTGCTATAAAGACGAAATTCTGGTAAAAGTTATAAATGCATCTTTCATAACGTCACTGTGTTGATTGGAAACACATCATAAATATATTTTCCCATATTATGTAACGATGACTTCAGCACAATCATGCCTCTGACTAAGGGCCGAATCACACCGGAATGGCAGCGGCTGGCAGCGACACGAGCACTTTCAGGGAGAAATAATTTTGAACTTTATCTACATACTTAAAATACTAGTATCGATTGAAAGTTCGAAAAGGACGCGCGGCTTCCCATGTCGTCGCGTGGTGGCGCGAGAAGCCGCGCGTCATTGAATTACTAGTATTTTAAGTATATAGAAAAAGTTTAAAATTATTTCTCACTAAAAGTGCTCGTCGCTCGCGTTGCTGCCGGCCGCTACTATTCCGGTGTGAATCGAGCCTTAACCCTTTACTACATGATTTTTCATTTCACAGCGAAATAAATATAAGTTGTGTAAAGAAATATATAATGAGACATGTATTTCAGGAAAATTCAATATAATCACGAAAAATTAAGATATTAGGTTTTTCGTATCTGGTACAAATATGGCACACCATGCAGATATAACATATTTTTTAGATTTAATTTCTGTCTATAATACTGTATAATGAGATCTACCGGACATTCTGACCTTCTAAAGCGGTGTCTAACCGAGAAAATGGTCCATAAGGTCAAGAGCGAGCATCGCAAGACGAAGACGTCTTGCGATGATCATCATGTGGATCATCAGCCCTTAGAATGCAAAAGCTCCCCTGGATTTCTCATCTTAAATTTAATTTTCTAGTCGATTAGAGGAAGGATTAGACACGTTGCACACTTGTGCTGGGCTTGTTGGAGATAGATACGAATCCTTTAGTATCCCAAGCGTGCGTCTAGTAGATCCACACCCCCCATGTGCCCAGGTGGTAATAGCTTTGGGAGAGGGGACAGCTTCCTACTAAAAAACTTATTTTTTCATGCTATACCGTTTTACTGCTGTCATAGGTTTGCGGTTTAGGTAGGTATATGCTAAGTTCACAACTCTGTCGTCATACCACGTTGTTACAAATATATCAAAGTATTCGAGAGTTATAAGTTTTTCAACTATAGCATCATGAGATTTGGAACATTGTGTTGAGGGACGAGATTAGTTTTGATTATGGCTAGTTTTACGCTTGACCTCGGGCTGAGAATCTCTGATAATGGATGGATGGATATCATCTGGATCCGATACAGATTCCTCTGACTTAGGTACAAATATTTTTTGATTTCTTACAAATCTTGCCAAGTTGTCAATCATCATAGGTCGTTGTTGGGACTATCATCAGGGAAATGGGAAAACTCCATAAAACATTTTCAGATCCATATCTAAAACAAAATATAAAGTATCTCATATCAGTAATCTCAAATTATTGCAATTATTTTATTGCATGATGTGCCAAATACAGACCAAGGGTGAAATGTATATTTTGCACGGATTTGGACTACCCCTAAAATATTATTTTATGTTAGGTAAACCACAAAAATAAACAGTATCTTACCTTTTTTGATGCATTAAGATACCTACTATACAAAATGCATTTTTGCCTTACAGAATTAGGGCAATAACATTTTTTTAGTAATTTTCAAATCTCTATCGAGCGGCACATCTGTAAAATCCTGTACGACTAACTTGATACTACATTTTAAGAACAAAGCATGCGCATAGATGGCGTGGTTAGCACTTAGTATGGAAGCGTACGTACTAATGGTACGTAATAGTTTTCTGCATGATGGATCATAAATGGTACGGTACCATTTATGATCCATCATGCAGATAACTACGATTCCTTTTAGAAGAGTTCAAAATAAATGAGAAAATATGGTATGGATCATATTTGGGCCAAATGCAGTTATCTACATGATGGATCATAAATGGTACGGTACAATTTATGATCCATCATGCAGATAACTATGATTCCTTTTAGAAGAGTTCAAAATAAATGAGAAAATATGGTATGGATCATATTTGGACCAAAAGCAGTATAGGTTTAAGCAAATATTATTAATTTATTAGTCTGTGAAACTCATGGAAGTAATAAGTACTACGTACAATAGGAATGAGCAGTTGTCGCGAAATTGAAAAAAAAAAAGAAATGAGAGAAAAAAATAAAAAAAAGGCTAGTGAGACCTCAGTAACTGTACCTCTTATCCCTCTCTGGCGATTGTGACTATATTGAACTATGATTTAAGGACAATATGTTTAAAAAAATATTTGTGATCTGACGTCAGCAGATCATTCCATCAGATGGATTTTAATCGAAGATGCTACTGATAAACTTGCCCTTTGCAGCACTGTACATTTACTGTTTTTGCTTGCTTTTTACACTCGCGTCATGTAGGTAGGTACTTACCTACTGGTCCTTGTAGTATACGACATGTAGCTGGTCTGAGATATAATTACGATAAGCTACCTATTGTGGTATATTTCATTCATTAGGTAAGAAAAAAACAGCTAAGTTTACATTTAAGTTTAATTCTAAACCAGATATTGTTAAATAAAACTGTCTTGTGAAGTTTCTGCCGCAAACCCAGGTTATTCCTTATATGTTTTATTGACTCTAATTTTGCATTATGAGTTAAACGAACATTAGGATCTTTAGGAAATCTGAAATTGAAACAAAGTTATTTTAGTAGAGAAAGGAATAAAAAATGCATAGGTATTTATTTGTTCTTGAACTAGGATTGGATAGAGACCCGACTTCTCTTTGACGGCCATCATCATAAAGATGGTCGGTGACGAGAGGTCGTGGGAGGCGGTGGCCTCGTTTTCTGAGACAATCGTCTCACAGAGGGAGGCGGAGGAGCAGGAAAGGGAGAGAGATCCTCTCTCTGGCCCGCTCCGCAGAGCGCGGACACGGAGGCGAACCAATCATACTCGCACTCCGTCTCCACTCAGAGGACCTGGGGTGTCGGCCGTGGGGCAGCCGGTACCCCCCATCAGGGTTAGGTCCTGATGAGGTGAGGATGCCCTCGTGGGCATCCCACAAAGCGGCACATTAGGGGGGAGTTATTCCCAGTGGCTGGGCCCGTTTAGCGGGCAGCGACGTCGATGGGGGCTGCGGATGAGAGCGCGAGTGACTCCGTGGCCCCTGCCACCAGTCGATGACGACGGAACATCATGAGGTTTTTAGTCGATAGTGGAGTCCCTATTGATCCTGAGTCCGACATAACCACCTGCTCCCTGGCGGGTGTGTATGCGTAAATGCATTGTTCTCATGACAAAAAAATAAAAAAAGGATTAGATAGTCATGCATGGTCACCGTAATTCTTCACTAACAAATTATGTTTAAAACTATTACCTGTGAAAAGATAAACCATAATCAGGACAATACCCGCTTCCGCAAGCCTTCACGACACACATTCTCCCCGTTTTTATAAAAATTCTTCAAAAATATCACGTTATCAAAAATCACACCGCTATTAATGTCAAGTCAGCGATTTCATGTGGTGTTGTCAGGTCAGGTGTCCGTATTTCATACATATAAAAGAAAACCTATACGCCAATCGAAAAATTTTTGCGTTCGTAAGGCTTTACACGTAGCAACAAATAATATTGCTTTAACATGTTGATAATAAATTATTATTTATATTTAGAAACATTTTAGAAGTAAATGTTTTTACTTCATTACAATAAGTGAATACACCAGCTATGGTCACTATAAGATTTTTTATTTTATTTACTGTTGTATCATTATCTAATTAAAACCAGATCGGTTTCATAACTATTGATATTGATAAAAATAGGAATGCATAACACACAAAAGCTTATGAATAAGTCTTGTCTTTGATAGTAAAGTAAAAACATATATTTGATAAGTAAGTGTAGCCAGAGACATTAATGGTCAGTCCAAACCCAATGTTGACCCACCATTCATGTTCATCTCCTATTATGGCCAGCACCAATTGTGGTCACTAAGGTTGTCAATACGTTGTCATTCGTGATAAAAGAAGCAAAAGATTTGTTTTTTATTAACCATTCTGAACTTAGAATCTTTCAAACTTAAACAATCAAATACAAATCAAAATGAGATCAATGTCGATAAAAATAACTAAATAGTAAATTTTTCTACTTTCCCTTCCTTCATTAGCCAATAATCTACTTTAAATTTAGGTGTCTTAAATTTGAGCACAAAGCAAGCACCTACGCCTAATATAACGCAAACATTATGGTTTATGATTCAGCATCCAGTCATGGTCACCCCAATGATGGGAACTATGACCATTACTGGACCATAATGCGACAACGAGCCGCCAATAAAATGTTATTTTATATCTATGGACAAATATTCTAAATTTGATCAAAAATAACAATATCCCTATTACACCAATCATGGTCAATTTGACCATCATTGGAAATATCATAATTGGACGTTCCAGTAAAGGTCAGCGTCGTTCATGCAGTCTCCAAGACCGAAATATGTGAATTTTGTAGTATCATTCGTCTCACAGGTATGTTACTCTTAGTATCAATACAGAGGTATAAGTCAAAACAACTTTACAACAACAAAAAATAACAGAATTACTCAAGTCCTTATCAAAAATTACACTTATTTTATATGTTTACCATTGCATTCCGTTCAAAGGCTCGCCATGTTACAAATGTGAAGTGTCAATAGGAGAAACTTCATTTTTTGACAATCAGAATGTCTACCTATGGTTTATTAATATTTTTTGCCATATTCCCTGCAACATTTAGTTCTCTTATTTTAAAGCTTATAAATCGAAATTGACTATCAATAGAACGCTGACCATGAATGGTACAGTTAACTTAATAATCGTAATTTTTTCTACAAACAACGAGAGGATTGAAATCAACTTAACTCTGGCAACTCTAAGTCACTGTTAGAACGGGACACAGGTTTCAGTGGTAGCCTTCTCACTCGGCTTCATTTTTATTATGCGCGCAACAAGACTCTACGACCTTGGCATAAGGTTTTATTTTCTTTATTTTAGCTGCATGATGCACAGATAGAGGTCATTCCTGTTGTACGTAGTACTTACTTATTACTTCCATGGTGAAACTAACTTGATAATTATGTTGAATTACTAGTCTCTGATTTACTTTTTCTGTGGTTGTTGGGTGGGCCTAGCGTCAAGTCAAAACAATTTCTCATCTGTGGTGCAATGGAATCTGTCCAAAATGGCTGAGACAGAAACCGATAATAACAGTATTCACAGAACGGATAGAAATAACAAGAATACATTAACCGCAAATGGACCCCGTCGCGTAACCATATATAAAAGTGATACTGGCTTTGGTTTCAATGTTCGCGGTCAAGTGTCGGAGGGCGGACAGCTGAGATCGATCAACGGAGAGCTTTACGCTCCTCTGCAGCATGTCAGCGCTGTGCTGGAGCAGGGTGCAGCTGAGCAGGCCGGCATCAGGAAAGGGGACCGCATTCTTGAAGTGTAAGTACACCTCCCTTAATTTTTCTCGGTGTTCACTATGTAGTAGCAACTATCAAAGTTCCCACCAGTTTTTCCCAGCATTGTGCATTTTTCTTTAGTAACATTTCATTTCCCGGTGCTGATTGGACGTAAGTTTAATTCCGATACCTATGCAATTCTAATTGTTAAGAGTTGCAGAAATCTATTTGTGTGCAGGCATTGTAAATTTACATAATGTCCTGATGATTCATACTGTGAAACTTGTTTGGGACCAGTGAAGTTTAAAATTTTATGTTATGACTGAAACATCATGATTTTGAATCAGTTATAATATTATTGATATGAGTTTGTGGCAAATGAGTGCTTCCTTATTATACTACGAGTTTATATACTGATCACCTAAAACTCTTTACAGTAATGAATTTCACTAAAAAATATCAATTTTTTTTGACTTTGTCAAATAATGAACAGCCAAGAATTTGAATAAGCGTAAAGAAAAAATTATGCTGATAGGTAATCCTTTGACCACAAGCTCACATGATGGTAAGTGATGATGTGGTTGAAGGTGGTAACAGGCTTAACTAGAATGACTGGCTCTCAAGGACAGCTGCCAGAACACAATTTCACTAGTTGAGATCCGCCAAATGCTTGCACAGAAGTTCTTTTAAAGTGAATATGCAGGCAGCAGTCACAGGTCAAAAAGATTACTTGCATCTTAATATATTCTAAATATAAAAGGGCAATTGAATATTAAATGTATAAAATATGCTAATCTGCTTTGGTCGTCAATAGGATGGGAATTTTCAAACATTGAATTAAAAAAGAAGGGCTTTAGAATCTTTATGTATAAATGTACTACAAAAAGAATAGGGTGTGCGGAGCTTCCCCCCTAAGGGTGGGGTTTCTGGACACCTATCTACATATAGTTTCTGAATAAAATCAAAATTACTCAGTATTACTACTATCAGTTATTGAAATGACTCATTCAGAATTTCAAACATCACATGTCAGAACAACATCAACAAAATACCTACAATTTGTGTTGTTTTCATTTTATGAAGTTGGATTGTATAACCGATAAAGCACATCCAAAATTACATATACATAAGATCACAGCCGAGTAAACAGTACTGTTGTACAATTAAGTACAAGTTTAGGTTAGTAAAAAAAATTACGCCCTTTTAATAGTAAAGTAATTCTATGATAGCTCTGGTGCTGCTGGTGGGTACACAGCATTTTAGTTTTCTTGCTACTAGTGGACTATAGCCACTCCACCTCTAACTTATAACAAACACTAGGGGTAGTACAGATACGACTGCATGGAAAATGGGTTTTCAGATTCAGTTCTGCTACACCACTTGACCAAACAAGTCTAAATTAGGTAATTAATAAATTAAAAAACCCAACTGCATATTATTTATATTCATTTTGCATTTTATTGTTCCATTCAATTCCAGTTTCACACTGGAAGTAATATGTATTTATAGAATTGTTTTTTAAAGACCTTCATTTTGATTCCACAATCAATGGGCTTGAAGAAAAAAAATATCTCTCACAATATGGCGTGTAATATAAGCTAGATTATTGTAAAAAAAATATGTATACTTATTGTCACATGTATTAAACTATATCTCATCCATTAAAATTGGTTAAGACGTTTAGAAGTTATGGTGGAATAAAGAAATTCACAAACATACATATATATGAACCCTAAAAGTATAACACTCCTTTTTTGGGCAGTCGTAAAAAAACCATTTACTAAACAATTATTAGAATTAATATAAGCTATACATTATACATAATATGAGAACAATATTAGCTGTACAATCTGTGGTTGTTTAGTTACTGTTATTGGTATATTCTACATATATATGTATAATGAATTCAGAATTAGCTAAAGTAAATAATAAAACATCAATAATTTATCACAGAAAAACTATTATTATCTTCAAATTTTTCATGTAGTTATTCTACTCTATAATTATCTATAAAAAATAATTTAAAGTGACATTGTGTCATATATACCGATTGTAAAGACAAGCCTTTATTAATTATTTTTAGGTGATAGGCTAGCCACCACATGTTTGACCAAGTGATGATTTGGTCAAACATGTTGTTCAGGCTTACCTAGAATTGCTGGCTCTCACTCGCGACATATATGGGGTTGGTGATAAGTCATTGTATTCTCTAACAACACCAAAAATATTTCTAATTTTTTTTAAATCAGTAAATTTTTAGTAGTTATATTTCTTGTAAAAAGTTTTGGCTTCTTTTTGTGGTGGTCCATCTTGCTGACACAAATCTCTCTCCTGTTTTGTACATATATGTGCAATACTAGCAACACCCTACTTGCATGGGCAAGAAGTAGTGAAATGCTGCTTACTAGGTTCATTTTATCCAATAAGCGAATATAAAATCCAACAGGAGGTTATGGACCAGTTAATATTTATTTGATCCAGGTGTTACTTGGCAGAAATTCATATTAAATTATAAGAAATGTTTTTTATTCAAAATCATGATCATGTGCTCAAAGAGAACATTTCAAGACATCTTGATCATGGTTAGAATCGGAACACGTCGTAAATTCCACCGATCGCTCCAAGTAACCACTCCTGGTTATATATTACCTAAATTAATTTAGTAAGACCAACCAATAGGTATCACCAATGAAAATTCGTTAACATGGTTAGTCTCAGGGCAATCAGGAGCCTACTATTCAACCTAACTTAAAACTTTTAACCAAAGTTTCAATATCCATGTTTCTAAATTACTGACGGGTCTATCCACGCACGAATTAACATCAAAATAATATTTTGACTAAACACCTGGTGTCTACAAGATTGACTGAAGCTGCGGTAGCTCATATATTGGACAGACTAAACGCACTATTGCAGAAAGGGTCAAAGAGCATATCGCAGCTGTGAAGAATCGTGACACGCATAAATGTATTTTGTAATAAGAAAAAAATATTTCTATATATTATGATTACAAGCACTACCGCGTACTAAGCGAAAATCATAAATTTACAAATTATTGGAATACAAAATGTTTTGCCCCGGGCGGGAATTGAACCCGCGTCCTTCCGATTTCGCGCCAGATGCTTTATCTATTAAGCTACCGGGGGTTCGGCTGTGTTGCCGAAATTTCGTACTCCAATCGTATTTCTTAAACCGTCATAGGGGACGGTGCGCGGCCATCAACCAGACTACTAGACTTCATCTGACCGAAAGAAGTGTTTTTTCAAACACTTAACTCTCGGAATGATGTCGCTACCCTTCTATATTTCTATATATTATGATTACAAGCACTACCGCGTACTAAGCGAAAATCATAAATTTACAAATTATTGGAATACAAAATGTTTTGCCCCGGGCGGGAATTTAAACTATCAACAATACCAGATAATAATCAAATAATCTCAACAACATGGGCTTATATTACAAGCTTTTCGTAATATCTACAGTTTTGTATACCATTCATTTATAAAGTAAACAGGCGCTCCATTTGATCTCTCGCTTTCCAACTCGTAAAATGATTATTTCCTGAACAAAATATTTTATTTAATCATATATTGTCAGCCTGCTGGTCATCTAGCCACTGTGCTAATGTTTGCTAAGTTTGATCAGTGTGACCAGATTTAAATTGGACATTATGCCAGCTGCTCCCCTGAATTCTGCTAAAGTCTGCTAAATTTATTTTTGATTAATGTCAAAATATTGCTAATGAATGCACACCCAATTAAATGAATGTTATGTACAAAAAAAAACAAAAAAATCTTTGTCACGCAGGTAAGTTTTAATTTTATAGTGTTCATTGGTGTGAGGTCAGCAGAACTTCTTTCTAAAATATCTGCCACTACTTTATCCAATTTAAGGTCCCTATTTTCGGAGTCAATTGCTTGTATGTCAGATTTGTGTACCAAATTTGGAAAATGTGAACCAGTTATGGCCAAACTTCTAAAATCTTTGTACACAATGTTTTGTGGAATCAAGAAATAGTACTACCTCTTCATGACCTATTTGCGCAAGTAGGTAGACAAGATTTTAGTTCAACAAAGTTCGATCAATAGATTCTGGGAATTCTCCTAAATTGTATATAGAGGAAAGCTGCCAGAACAGTATGCAGAAATCTTTCGTACATTATAGGTATTCATGAGTTGTAAAGTTTCAAAGATTGCTAGAACCACTACCTAAATTGTCAATTCTTCTTCATATTGATACATTTCTGCGGATATATTAAAAATTCTGCCAAAATCTGCTATATTTTGAGATCTGCGACATAATATGCTAGACCCTAAATTGGAGATCAAATTACGCTAAAATCGCAGAATTCTGCTGAATCTGTTCACACTAAGTTTGATTCTTAGGTTGGACAGAAAAAAAAATATGATGGTGAATACTCGTACTTCTAACAAAAGAAATACAGAATATATAATCATTTTAGAGTGCTGATCAAATGTACTGTTTACTTTATAAATTAATGGTATACAAAACTGTTGATATTTTGAAATGTTTGTGATATAAGCCCATGCCCGTGAGATTCATCAAACATCTGTATTGTTTTTATTTTGAACTGTTCATGTATGATATTGTTCATTCATTTATTAATTAAACTTTTGATTACATACTGTATCAGCCGTTTCTTCCACTGCTGAACGCAGCCTCTCCTATGTAGGGGGTATTTGCCATAATCCCCACGCTTGGCAGGCGGCTTGGGGATCGCAGTGCAAGATGTCATAGTTCTTAAGAAGGCGCTGCTGCCCACCTTCTAGTATTTTTCCCTTAGTCGACTTTTACGACACAAGAAATGGGAAGCTGCAATTCTAACCCGGCACCCCACGGGGGGCCGGCACCCCACGGGGGATTACATGGTGTTGATATTTTGACTGTGGATGTTTTAGTTGTTGAAGTTAAGTAATCTCCCCTAAGCATATATTATATAAGAATGTAATGGCAATGCAAGAACAGTGTTATATTGCTTTTGTGACATGAACTTGTTGCTTCATATCTGTAACTCTAAGGTAATAATTTATAAGGTTTCTGCTGTATAATCCTTGCGTGGCATACTTTCCTTTCGTCCATGACTCTACATTATGACCACTTGACTAGTTCATAAAATCGCTATGTTTCTCAGTTGGACAAAAAAATAAATACTAGTATAATAATTTGTAGTTGCATATATGATCTCATGAAGAAAATGTAAGTTGCAAGTAAATAACATTTTAATTAAGTAATTAAGAAATTGTACTACACAGTTTGTTTTAATTTAAACAATAAATATCCTTGGAATATTCTGTCACTGTCAAGCTATCACCTGTCACCCACTTAATTGAAACAAATATTGTAATAATTTTATAATTAAGTTTGTAACACATTGTGAAAAGTCGTTTATAGGGTATGCCCCCGAGTTTCATGCCCTATCTTCTCATAGTGGCTCTATAATAGTTATTTGTTATACAAGAGTGCAAAGTTGCTTTTTAATCGCGTGTTCCATTTTGATGACCGAACAAGCGAAGGTTTCTAAAATTGAATCACGAGCGCAGCGAGTGATTCAAAATTAAAATCCTGAGGGTTAGCGAGGGAATCAAAAGAGCACAAGGTGAAAAATCTTTGCACTCGAGTGCAACGCGTAACTTTTCATTTCACCTCAGCGAGGAATGAAAAACGTTTACAATCACAAGATAGGTACACTTTTATTTCAGTTTGGGAGAAAGCTCATTTGCGCATTATTAACAGTTTCAGTCAATTCTGTTGGCGTCAATCAAACTTCCTCGTCGCTAGAATCACTCATATTAGTTTTTTCACTTGTTTTCAAGTTTCTTGTTTTTAATATAAGGTTTAACAATGACGTGAAAAAATGCCGCGTAAAGAACCGCGTACAAAGCAAACCAAAAAAGAACACCAAGAAGGTTCCGGGTCTGAGTTTTTAACAAATTAAAAAAAAGTTGTATGATATATTCGGCACCATAGAGGTAGCAGTAAATAGGTTTAATGTTTTTTTAAATTCACAAACTTAGTGCACACGATGTTCTAAATTCAATTTACTTTATCCTCTAGAGAATAAAAACGACTTTTCCACTCAGATATTGAAGATTAAGAATACTCTTTCCGAGATGGTGGGATGAAAATATATTTTTTGCTGAACGTCGCAGTAGAATGTAGGGTTAAAATTTTCAATTGACTTTGATAATTGACCAAAAAAGAGCGTCATAGACGCCTAAAATTAATAAATGACAATGCAGCACCTGTTTTCGGCGGGGCAGGCAGAGGCTTTCGCTCACTACAATATTGGCATATCTCGTTTGCGCTCTTCTTACATTCTTTATTCACGCCTTTCTGTCAAAGGAGCTCATGGCCTGGTCTTTTTCCTGTCTAATATCATCTTAATAAGTTTGGCCTGCTTCTCTCTACTATTGTTCTATTTACACTGCTTCTTCACGCCTCTCTGACGATCCGGCTTATACGGTAGAGTTGTACTTTAGATTACAAATTTTCTAAGTATATTTTCTTCCTATACTAGACTGATCTATAAATAGCACCAAGTTTGACGCTTCAGTTTTATGGTAGAGCCAAAACATACAAAGTATAAAATTAAAACTTTAAGTAAACCCCTACATAGATCTTCAAAAATTGTAGCTAAGAATCATATCGATCACGTCAGCTTTCAAACAAAAATCGGGTCATTCGTTTAGAAGTTACGATGCCAAAGACAGACACACAGACACGTCCATCTTATAACACCCCTCTTTTTGCATCGGGGTTAAAAATCCGTTTCTTGTTCCGTTTTTTGTATCATTATTTGTTTGGTAACCCGCCAAAATTACAGCTGACTTTCTTAATAGACCGGTTGAAATTGGAACCATAATCGGTTACAAAGACTACTAAGGGCCCGGAGACATATTTTTTTTTTTTTTTTTTTTTATGCTTGATAGGTTAGCCTTTGACCACTATCTCACCTGATGGTAAGTGATGATGTGGTCGAGGATGTTGTTCAGACTAACCTAGAGTTACTGGCTCTCAAGGACAGCTGCCGGAACACACCGTTAGGTGCTTGGCGACAGATTTTCAACTTGAGGGTGGTAGCTAGCCAGGCGGGCATTTGCAAAGTGCCCTTCCACCATGCTGTAACGACTGCTATCCTAAGACAACAACCGGGACCGACGGCTTAACATGCCCTCCGAAGCACGGAAGCGCTCAGTAGTAATGTCACCAGCGGTCACCCATCCAAGTCATGACCGCGGCGGACGTTGCTTAACTTTGCTGATCGAATCAGAATGGCAAAGCAAACTTGGCTACGAGCGCTTCAAAAAAGACATACACGGCACGGCGTCGTACCGTCAAAATATACAACAATACACCGCTGCACTAACATCGTCAGGCACAAGTATATCGCGATTATTTATTTTTTATTTATAGCTGATAGACTACCCTTTGACCACTATCTCACCTGATGGTAAGTGATGAAGTGGTCGAAGCTGTTGTTCAGCTTAGCCTAAAATCACTGGCTCTACCGGACAGCTGCCGGAACCCACCGTTAGATGCTTAGCGACAGATTTCCTCTCTTTTTAAATTAATGTAAATAAGAAAAAAGCACATATTGTAGGCTAGTAATTGCCGGTGGTTTTATTCCGCCGCACACTCCACGCATCCTACTCCTGCAAGAAAGCGAGTAGTTTAACCAACTTCAAAACGAGGACGTTCTCAATTCCACTGTTTTTTTTGTGTGTGTTATCTCGTAACATAATTCTTTACACGATGTGGTTTACATGGGTTTGCTTTACACGAGTGTATCGATTTTGATGTTTTTTTTATATTCGTTCGTATTATTTTATATTAGATTATTTTATACCTTTTTTTGTTTTAACGTGCGCGAGTCCGACTCGCACTTGGCCAACTTTTTGTATTTGTTGTTATAGCGGCAACAGAAATACATCATCTGTGAAAATTTCAACTGTCTAGCTATCACCGTTTTTGAGAGAGACAAGGGCCTGGTGACAGACGGACGGACAGCGAAGTCTCAGTAATAGGGTCCCGTTTTTACCCTTTGGGAACGGAACCCTAAAAATACTATCACCCCCTTTCACTCCTACAGTTCTTCATGAATATTTCCTTTACATTTCGAATCTCTACATCCACCGTTTAGGCTTTGCATTATCTGTCAGTCACGGTTTCATAGGTAGAATAGTAAACTCAATGTACCTACCACAATTGTTTGTCAGAAAACTAGACCAATAAGCAATATCTATTGCAGTGCCTTGCACTCAGTATTGAGGGCAACATTGCAGACACTGCGAGTGATTGCACAATCAATATTATTATTGTTACTATCTAAAGTGTGGCCCAGTTAGCGTAGCTTATCTGGTGCGGACTGGAAGGGCGTAAACGTGGCAATGGTATTACTAATAAAGAGATAATATGATATCACATATCCTCTTGTTTGGATGAGTTAAAATGTGATTGGTATAAAAAGCAGTGATGGCTCAGTGGCATTGGCTATGGACTGCCGCTTTCGGATCCCGCCGTGGGCTTGAGCTTCACCGCATGGTGGAAGGGCATTTTTGCGAATGCCCGCCTGGCTAGCGACCACCCTCAAGTAGAAAATCTGTCGCCAAGCACCTAATGGTGTGTCCCGGCAGCTGTCCTTGAGAGCCAGTAATTCTAGGTTAAGCCTGTTAACACCTTCGACCACATCACTTACCATCAGGTGAGATTGTGGTCAAAGGCTAACCTATCAACGATAAAAACTAAAAAAATATGATCTTTTGCAGTATGTTATGTAAGAGAAATCACAGTATTTGCACACTGCTCCTTCCTATTAATATAAGTATCAATAAATAAATAAATAAAATAAAAATCTTATTTTTTTTTAATATTTTTATGTTTACAATAACGCATGCTCTGCGGATTACATTACAAATTTACGAGAGGAAAAATTTAAGTCATGTGCGGGATTCGAACACGGACTAACCCTTTAGCCGGGGTAGGCTCTAACCAATTGAGCTAACATGACAATGAGTCATAACACATTTTTGTTCCTATCGTTCCTTAACCATGGTATTTTGGGATGGAGTCATGTGCGGGATGCGAATCCGCGTCCGCCTCAAATTTTTCCTCTCTTATATTTGTAATTTTGTAACATCTTATTCTATTAATACTTTCGACCACATCCTAACGTATACTCAACATTAGTCAAAGGCTATTCTATCAACAGTTAAAACCGCGTCGTTAGGTGCTCGTCGACAGAATTTCTAGGCTCATATCAATTAAATTCGTCATTGACATTAACTTTGTTTATTGAAGTAGTCCTAAAATAAATGTGTATTTCCTAATCGGTTAACAAGGGTCATGTAGGAAGGTATGAGTACCGTAAATTCTCTTGGATACCTTGATGAAATATCAGTCTATTCAGTCCTACATATATACATATTTAGCCAGTTGTATTATTTTTGATGGGTCCAAAAGTCTAAGCTGCACATGGACAAAAATCTTCAATATTTAGGTACCTACTCCATCTCGAATAACCGGTTTGAAAATATGAATAGATAGTAAGAGACCACCGTGGTATGGGCATATCAAGAGGAGCTGTGAAAGCATACAACTAGAAGATTGTTGAGTGGGATTGTGAGCTTATAACTAGTATGGATGGATATTACATAGCCAACTAGCTTAAATAGCCGTTCAATTAACAGCCTAGACATTTAGTAAACGGCACCGTTCAACTAGGCCGGAGTAATTCACTCAACAGCTCGAAAAATTTCTTAGTTCGATAACTTTTTAGCCTTTTGATTTGCGTAACTTCTGGTGCATCGCCGCCCGCTTCCTCAGTACGCTCGCTTCGCTTGCTCGCGTTGTGGTCACTAGTATAGTTCTCAACCTAATACGTTCCTCCTCGCTTCGCTCAGTCGCCGCACCTCTAGATTGCTTTGCCTATAGAATAGTAATTTTATGAATAGCCTAAGCATCAGCAAGCCAGTTCATTAAATGTTGTATGAGACGTTAAGGCTGAATTTCCTCTCAGGTCGCTAGTTAAACAGCGCCGATTAACCAAAGGCTAGGCTGTTTATTAAACGGCTTATTAAGCTAGTTGGCTGCCATACATAGATTACGTGAAGATTGATGAAAGATATCTGTAATGTGATGTCAGCTGATAGAGCAATGTAGAATAGTACGTGATACACCGACCCTATTTGGGATGGGGTATGGGAAGGAATAAGAAGATATATCTCGTGGCAATTAAATTACACAGCGGTGAAATATCGTGTTATTATTTCCAGCAGCCCGAAGAATATAATTGGACGTAATTAGTAATTCAGATAGTAATGCATAAAAGTATGCATATATTTAAGTACATACATTGCATATGTATATTGAATATTGTGTACATAACGCCGCTTTTAGCCCGTTTTGTCCGACGAGAAGCCCTTTGCCCACCGGTGTGAAGTTGGCAGCCAAACCCAGCAGCCATATAAACCGACCAAATTAAAATGTCGATGAAAAATTCTTCAGTTTTAACCATGACGGGGATTGTGTTTTGGATTGAAACATATGTCGATAGATAGCTACTAAAACGTTCTTTCAGTTGGTATATTCAGATGTCACTCTGGACATTTCGGAAAGCCGCAATCCACACTACAATCCCAAAATATTTTCGCTGCTGGGTTTTAGAGGTGGATTTGCCCATGATGGGGATTGTGTTTTGGATTGAAACATATGTCGATAGATAGCTACTAAAACGTTCTTTCAGTTGGTATATTCAGATATTACTCTGGACATTTCGGAAAGCCGCAATCCACACTACAATCCCAAAATATTTTCGCTGCTGGGTTTTAAAGGTGGATTTGCCCATGATGGGGATTGTGTTTTGGATTGAAACATATGTCGATAGATAGCTACTAAAACGTTCTTTCAGTTGGTATATTCAGATGTTACTCTGGACATTTCGGAAAGCCGCAATCCACACTAAAATCCCAAAATATTTTCGCTGCTGGGTTTTAGAGGTGGATTTGCCCATGATGGGGATTGTGTTTTGGATTGAAACATATGTCGATAGATAGCTACTAAAACGTTCTTTCAGTTGTTATATTCAGATATTACTCTGGACATTTCGGAAAGCCGCAATCCACACTAGAATCCCAAAATATTTTCGCTGCTGGGTTTTAAAGGTGGATTTGCCCATGATGGGGATTGTGTTTTGGATTGAAACATATGTCGATAGATAGCTACTAAAACGATCTTTCAGTTGGTATATTCAGATGTTACTCTGGACATTTCGGAAAGCCGCAATCCACACTACAATCCCAAAATATTTTCGCTGCTGGGTTTTAGAGGTGGATTTGCCCATGATGGGGATTGTGTTTTGAATTGAAACATATGTCGATAGATAGCTACTAAAACGTTCTTTCAGTTGGTATATTCAGATGTCACTCTGGACATTTCGGAAAGCCGCAATCCACACTACAATCCCAAAATATTTTCGCTGCTGGGTTTTAAAGGTGGATTTGCCCATGATGGGGATTGTGTTTTGGATTGAAACATATGTCGATAGATAGCTACTAAAACGTTCTTTCAGTTGGTATATTCAGATGTTACTCTGGACATTTCGGAAAGCCGCAATCCACACTACAATCCCAAAATATTTTCGCTGCTGGGTTTTAGAGGAGGATTTGCCCATGATGGGGATTGTGTTTTGGATTGAAACATATGTCGATAGATAGCTACTGAAACGTTCTTTCAGTTGGTATATTCAGATATTACTCTGGACATATCGGAAAGCCGCAATCCAGACTACAATCCCAAAATATTTTCGCTGCTGGGTTTTAAAGGTGGATTTGCCCATGATGGGGATTGTGTTTTGGATTGAAACATATGTCGATAGATAGCTACTAAAACGTTCTTTCAGTTGGTATATTCAGATATTACTCTGGACATTTCAGAAAGCCGCAATCCACATTATAATCCCAAAATATTTTCGCTGCTGGGTTTTAGAGGTGAGTTTGCCCGGGATGGGGATTGTGTTTTGGATTGAAACATATGTCGATAGATAGCTACTAAAACGTTCTTTCAGTTGGTATATTCAGATGTTACTCTGGACATTTCGGAAAGCCGCAATCCACACTACAATCCCAAAATATTTTCGCTGCTGGGTTTTAAAGGTGGATTTGCCCATGATGGGGATTGTGTTTTGGATTGAAACATATGTCGATAGATAGCTACTAAACGTTCTTTCAGTTGGTATATTCAGATGTTACTCTGGACATTTCGGAAAGCCGCAATCCACACTACAATCCCAAAATATGTTCGCTGCTGGGTTTTTAAGGTGGATTTGCCCATGATGGGGATTGTGTTTTGGATTGAAACATATGTCGATAGATAGCTACTGAAACGTTCTTTCAGTTGGTATATTCAGATATTACTCTGGACATTTCAGAAAGCCGCAATCCACACTACAATCCCAAAATATTTTCGCTGCTGGGTTTTAAAGGTGGATTTGCCCATGATGGGGATTGTGTTTTGGATTGAAACATATGTCGATAGATAGCTACTAAAACGTTCTTTCAGTTGGTATATTCAGATATTACTCTGGACATTTCAGAAAGCCGCAATCCACATTATAATCCCAAAATATTTTCGCTGCTGGGTTTTAGAGGTGAGTTTGCCCGTGATGGGGATTGTGTTTTGGATTGTAACATATGTCGATAGATAGCTACTAAAACGTTCTTTCAGTTGGTATATTCAGATGTTACTCTGGACATTTCGGAAAGCCGCAATCCACACTACAATCCCAAAATATTTTCGCTGCTGGGTTTTAAAGGTGGATTTGCCCATGATGGGGATTGTGTTTTGGATTGAAACATATGTCGATAGATAGCTACTAAAACGTTCTTTCAGTTGGTATATTCAGATGTTACTCTGGCCATTTCGGAAAGCCGCAATCCACACTACAATCCCAAAATATGTTCGCTGCTGGGTTTTTAAGGTGGATTTGCCCATGATGGGGATTGTGTTTTGGATTGAAACATATGTCGATAGATAGCTACTGAAACGTTCTTTCAGTTAGTATATTCAGATATTACTCTGGACATTTCGGAAAGCCGCAATCCACACTACAATCCCAAAATATTTTCGCTGCTGGGTTTTAAAGGTGGATTTGCCCATGATGGGGATTGTGTTTTGGATTGAAACATATGTCGATAGATAGCTACTAAAACGTTCTTTCAGTTGGTATATTCAGATGTTACTCTGGACATTTCAGAAAGCCGCAATCCACATTATAATCCCAAAATATTTTCGCTGCTGGGTTTTAGAGGTGAGTTTGCCCGTGATGGGGATTGTGTTTTGGATTGAAACATATGTCGATAGATAGCTACTAAAACGTTCTTTCAGTTGGTATATTCAGATGTTACTCTGGACATTTCAGAAAGCCGTAAACCGCAAATAACTCCGCGGAGAGTTGGCTGCTACTTTAGTTCTATTGAACTTCATAAGATGGCGTTACGGGTATGCAATAAACATTTAGGTATAATTACTAGTGCTAGGAAATGAAGTAATGTGAAAAAATATTCGTGTAGTTTAATAAGAGCATTGTACCAACTTCATATTATCTTCAAGTGTTCCCATATAAATTTTATCAAAATCGGTTCATATGTCAGTTTTGTATTGCCATACTTTTTGATGTAACATGACATGTATACCTACCTATTTTTTAGATTACCTAAGATTTTTTATTACTTCCAAATATAATCACCCACTAATTTACCTAACTATCTAGGTATAAACGCATTATACACGCCTAAATAGGCTACGTACCTACATATAGATTTAGAGGTGAGTTTCACCATGATGGGGATTGTGTTTTGGATTGAAACATATGTCGATAGATAGCTACTAAAACGTTCTTTCAGTTGGTATATTCAGATGTTACTCTGGACATTTCGGAAAGCCGCAATCCACACTACAATCCCAAAATATTTTCGCTGCTGGGTTTTATAGGTGGATTTGCCCATGATGGGGATTGTGTTTTGGATTGAAACATATGTCGATAGATAGCTACTGAAACGTTCTTTCAGTTGGTATATTCAGATGTTACTCTGGACATTTCGGAAAGCCGCAATCCACACTACAATCCAAAAATATTTTCGCTGCTGGGTTTTAGAGGTGGATTTGCCCATGATGGGGATTGTGTTTTGGATTGAAACATATGTCGATAGATAGCTACTAAAACGTTCTTTCAGTTGGTATATTCAGATGTTACTCTGGACATTTCGGAAAGCCGCAATCCACACTACAATCCCAAAATATTTTCGCTGCTGGGTTTTAGAGGTGGATTTGCCCATGATGGGGATTGTGTTTTGGATTGAAACATATGTCGATAGATAGCTACTGAAACGTTCTTTCAGTTGGTATATTCAGATATTACTCTGGACATTTCGGAAAGCCGCAATCCAGACTACAATCCCAAAATATTTTCGCTGCTGGGTTTTAAAGGTGGATTTGCTCATGATGGGGATTGTGTTTTGGATTGAAACATATGTCGATAGATAGCTACTAAAACGTTCTTTCAGTTGGTATATTCAGATATTACTCTGGACATTTCAGAAAGCCGCAATCCACATTATAATCCCAAAATATTTTCGCTGCTGGGTTTTAGAGGTGAGTTTGCCCGTGATGGGGATTGTGTTTTGGATTGAAACATATGTCGATAGATAGCTACTAAAACGTTCTTTTAGTTGGTATATTCAGATGTTACTCTGGACATTTCGGAAAGCCGCAATCCACACTACAATCCCAAAATATTTTCGCTGCTGGGTTTTAAAGGTGGATTTGCCCATGATGGGGATTGTGTTTTGGATTGAAACATATGTCGATAGATAGCTACTAAAACGATCTTTCAGTTGGTATATTCAGATGTTACTCTGGACATTTCGGAAAGCCGCAATCCACACTACAATCCCAAAATATTTTCGCTGCTGGGTTTTAGAGGTGGATTTGCCCATGATGGGGATTGTGTTTTGGATTGAAACATATGTCGATAGATAGCTACTAAAACGTTCTTTCAGTTGGTATATTCAGATGTTACTCTGGACATTTCGGAAAGCCGCAATCCACACTACAATCCCAAAATATTTTCGCTGCTGGGTTTTATAGGTGGATTTGCCCATGATGGGGATTGTGTTTTGGATTGAAACATATGTCGATAGATAGCTACTAAAACGTTCTTTCAGTTGGTATATTCAGGTATTACTCTAGATATTTCAGAAAGCCGCAATCCACATTATAATCCCAAAATATTTTCGCTGCTGGGTTTTAGAGGTGAGTTTGCCCGTGATGGGGATTGTGTTTTGGATTGAAACATATGTCGATAGATAGCTACTAAAACGATCTTTCAGTTGGTATATTCAGATGTTACTCTGGACATTTCGGAAAGCCGCAATCCACACTACAATCCCAAAATATTTTCGCTGCTGGGTTTTAGAGGTGGATTTGCCCATGATGGGGATTGTGTTTTGGATTGAAACATATGTCGATAGATAGCTACTAAAACGTTCTTTCAGTTGGTATATTCAGATGTTACTCTGGACATTTCGGAAAGCCGCAATCCACACTACAATCCCAAAATATTTTCGCTGCTGGGTTTTATAGGTGGATTTGCCCATGATGGGGATTGTGTTTTGGATTGAAACATATGTCGATAGATAGCTACTAAAACGTTCTTTCAGTTGGTATATTCAGGTATTACTCTAGATATTTCAGAAAGCCGCAATCCACATTATAATCCCAAAATATTTTCGCTGCTGGGTTTTAGAGGTGAGTTTGCCCGTGATGGGGATTGTGTTTTGGATTGAAACATATGTCGATAGATAGCTACTAAAACGTTCTTTCAGTTGGTATATTCAGATGTTACTCTGGACATTTCGGAAAGCCGCAATCCACACTACAATCCCAAAATATTTTCGCTGCTGGGTTTTAAAGGTGGATTTGCCCATGATGGGGATTGTGTTTTGGATTGAAACATATGTCGATAGATAGCTACTAAAACGTTCTTTCAGTTGGTATATTCAGATGTTACTCTGGACATTTCGGAAAGCCGCAATCCACACTACAATCCCAAAATATTTTCGCTGCTGGGTTTTAGAGGTGGATTTGCCCATGATGGGGATTGTGTTTTGGATTGAAACATATGTCGATAGATAGCTACTAAAACGTTCTTTCAGTTGGTATATTCAGGTATTACTCTAGATATTTCAGAAAGCCGCAATCCACATTATAATCCCAAAATATTTTCGCTGCTGGGTTTTAGAGGTGAGTTTGCCCGTGATGGGGATTGTGTTTTGGATTGAAACATATGTCGATAGATAGCTACTAAAACGTTCTTTCAGTTGGTATATTCAGATGTTACTCTGGACATTTCGGAAAGCCGCAATCCACACTACAATCCCAAAATATTTTCGCTGCTGGGTTTTAAAGGTGGATTTGCCCATGATGGGGATTGTGTTTTGGATTGAAACATATGTCGATAGATAGCTACTAAAACGTTCTTTCAGTTGGTATATTCAGATATTACTCTGGACATTTCAGAAAGCCGCAATCCACATTATAATCCCAAAATATTTTCGCTGCTGGGTTTTAGAGGTGAGTTTGCCCGTGATGGGGATTGTGTTTTGGATTGAAACATATGTCGATAGATAGCTACTAAAACGTTCTTTCAGTTGGTATATTCAGATATTACTCTGGACATTTCGGAAAGCCGCAATCCACAGTACAATCCCAAAATATTTTCGCTGCTGGGTTTTAAAGGTGGATTTGCCCATGATGGGGATTGTGTTTTGGATTGAAACATATGTCGATAGATAGCTACTAAAACGTTCTTTCAGTTGGTATATTCAGATGTTACTCTGGACATTTCGGAAAGCCGCAATCCACACTACAATCCCAAAATATTTTCGCTGCTGGGTTTTAAAGGTGGATTTGCCCATGATGGGGATTGTGTTTTGGATTGAAACATATGTCGATAGATAGCTACTAAAACGTTCTTTCAGTTGGTATATTCAGATGTTACTCTGGACATTTCGGAAAGCCGCAATCCACACTACAATCCCAAAATATTTTCGCTGCTGGGTTTTAAAGGTGGATTTGCCCATGATGGGGATTGTGTTTTGGATTGAAACATATGTCGATAGATAGCTACTAAAACGTTCTTTCAGTTGGTATATTCAGATATTACTCTGGACATTTCGGAAAGCCGCAATCCACACTACAATCCCAAAATATTTTCGCTGCTGGGTTTTAGAGGTGGATTTGCCCATGATGGGGATTGTGTTTTGGATTGAAACATATGTCGAAAGATAGCTACTAAAACGTTCTTTCAGTTGGTGTATTCAGATATTACTCTGGACATTTCAGAAAGCCGAAATACGCAAATAACTCCGCGGAGAGTTGGCTGCTACTTTAGTTCTATTGAACTTCACAAGATGGCGTTACGGGTAATCAATAAATATTTAGGTATAATAACTATTGCTAGGAAATGAAGTTACGTGAAAAAATATTGTTGTATTTTAATAAGAGCATTGTACTTCATATTATCTTCGAGTGCTCCCATATAAATTTTATCAAAATCGGTTCATGTATCAGTTTTGTATTGCCATACTTTTTTTTGATTAACTAAGATTTTTTATTACTTCCAAACATAATCACCCACTAATTTACCTAACCATCTAGGTATAAACGCGTTGAAATCTCTGCTTAATTAACTGGGTAGATAGGCATACCTAAGATACATAGGTACGTACCTAGGACCTAACTAGCAATAGTTATCTCAGATATTATACCTACCTACCTAAACTTCGGCGGTGCTATCGCCCAGATACGTACGTACCCACAGATCAGGCTACGTAGGTACCTACATATTTTCGTAACTTAAAAGTAATATAAAAGTAAGTAGGTACGTAGGTGTACAAGAAGTCCATTGCTATATACATATAAGCCTCCCCCATAGATTTCCAAATAGAGTGGTTGAAAGAGGCCGGCATCCATTGTCTTCCTGCGACCTTAAATTACGTTGTACCTAGGTGACGCTACGCTTGCTTCTTTGTGGCCTCCATTCAAGAACCTTTCGGCCCCATCGACCATGTCGTGCGTGACATTCTGCGTGCTATGTGCCCTGCCCGCTGCCACTTCAACTAATCCGCCGGGCTATGTCATTCGTTCGTTCGTCTACGGATCAACAATAACCAGATCAGCCAATAACCAGATTCTTAAGACGTGCTTTTGCACACAACCAACAACAGGAACTGACGAGTCAGTCAGTCTCTCAAAAATATCTTATAAATAATATTAGTTATCGTAGATTACGGACCTCGTGCGTTCGAAAGCACGAAAAATCCTCCCCTACGCTTTAGAACGTGTGGTGTAGGTGCAATGAATCCACAGTTCCATCATAGGTACCTAAGACTGGCTACATTAAAAAATAAGGTCGAAAGTAAATCAAATTTTAAAACATTATAGCGGCTTTTAATAAAGGACAGCGGCATACGTAATACGGCGGCGGCGACCGCATTTGATAATGAACCTTAGTTACGGGGCAATAAGACCTATTTTTCTTTTTATATTTATTCTTTCGGCACAATACAAAAGCATTTCTAAATCTGCGTTGGCACTTGTCAATAGTACTCAAAGGATGCCGACGCGACGCGTTGGTAAAGGACACAGATTTTGATTTAATGTACATTTACTAGTTAGGTAGACATACCTACCTTGCAACTGACGGTTATAATAATGAGTTACAGTTTTAAGATTTATCAAATTATCATACTGCGGTTTACTGCCGAATGGCTTTAACATTATATTGACCAATACTTCACCTGTTGGTGAGTGATGATGCGGTCGAGACTGATGTCGATTAGGCCTACAATTTCTCGTTTCTCAAAAACTAATGCCGGAACACGCTGCTAGGTGCTTGGCGACAGATTTTCTCTTCAGCATGGTGGTAGGGCATAATGCTAGGAGAAAATCTGTCGCCAAGCACTTAACGGTGTGTTCTGCTGTGTCCTTGAGAAGCAGAAATTTTGCATGATGGTAGGGCATTTTGCGAATGGCCGCCTGGCTAGCTACCACCCTCAAGTAGAAAATCAGTCGCCAAGCACTTAACGGTGTGGTCCGGCAGCGTTCCTTGAAAACCAGTAATTGTAGGTTAGCCTGAAAATAGGGTTACCATATCTCAGGATTTGTCCTGAGATTACAGGAATTTTCGACTTTTCTCAGGATTGCGGCCGGATTTTGCAAATCTCGTGAAATCTCAGGATTTTCAATAAAACACAGGTTACATTTTAAAGATCTCTTTAATTAAAAGTTACACCAACTAAAATAATCTTCTTTTGGTAACAATTAAACAGTTAAAATCAATACTTATTTATCTAAGTAAAACAAACTAAAATAATCTTCTTTTGGTAGATAACAATTGCAGTTAAAATCAATATTATTTATCCAAGTAAAACAAACTAAAAATAATCTTCTTTTGGCAACAATTGAACAGTTAAAATCAATACTTATTTATCCAATTAAAACAAACTAAAATAATCTTCTTTTGCGGTGCCGCTGCCACCCCCCGCCCCGCCGCGCGCCGCTTTGAGTGCGATGTGCAAGTTGCAACGCGTGAGCTAGATCCGCAGTGTATAAAACGATAATAACACGTTTTTGAGAGAAAATTCTCAAACTGTATAAAATCTCAGGACTTTTCCATGGTAATCAGGCCTTTTCTCCGGTCTTTTGATTTTTACATCTGGTAACCCTACCTGAAAACAACATCTTCGACCACAACATCACTTACCTACCATCAGTTCAGATAGGCTAACCTTAATAAATAAAACTACCTACTTATGGGTATTTTTATAAAAGTAACGAAATAACAAGGTAGGTAGGTAGGTATACCTGGCGTACCTGCTTACTTTTATAAACATACTACTTATCATATTTTTTTAAAATTAAGTACCTATTTTATTTTATCCTCCCCAAATGCAAAAAATCGGCCAAGTGCGAGTCGGACTCGCAAGCTATAAGCTATACAACATTAGACTTCATATTTTAACCTGTTTTTGTTTTAACGTGCGCGAGTCCGCCTCGCACTTGGCCAACTTTTTGTATTTGTTGTTATAGCGGCAACAGAAATACTTCATCTGTGAAAAATTCACCTGCCTAGCTATCACGGTTCTTGAGATAGGTAAGTACTTACAGCCTGGTGACAGACGGACGGACGGACGTACAGCAAAGTCTCAGTAATAGGATCCCGTTTTACCCTTTGGGTACGGAACCCTAAAAAGCACCTGTATGTGCCCGTAACTCGTTACTCGAAGTAACTCACGACAGTCTTATTAGTGTTGAAGGTTTACCTAGCTTTTTTTTTATGCTTGATAGGTTAGCCTTTGACCACTATTTCACCTGATGGTAAGTGATGATGTGGTCGAAGATGTTGTTCAGGCTAACCTAGAATTACTGGATCTCAAGGACAGCTGCCGGAACACACCGTTAGGTGCTTGGCGACAGATTTTCAACTTGAGGGTGGTAGCTAGCCAGGCGGGCACTCGCAAAGTGCCCTACCACCATGCTGTAACGACTGCCATCCTAAGACAACAACCGGGACCGACGGCTTAACGTGCCCTCCGAAGCACGGAAGCGCTCAGTAGTAATGTCACCAGCGGTCACCCATCCAACTCCTGACCGCGGCGGACGTTGCTTAACTTTGCTGATCGATTCAGAATGGCTAAGCAAACTTCGCTACGAGCGCTTCAAAATTTATTACCTACAATTTATTTTTAATTTCATGGCAAATAAAATAACAGTGGTCCTCATTATTTTTATTTTATCATTGGCAGGAAATTAATCCCGTAGGTAGTAGGTAAGGGTTACTGAAAAGCGTGAATTTTTTTTTACTAAAAAAATGGAACCGACTTCAACACTCAAAATTGTGAACTAACTTGTTGAAGTCGGTACCAGGCGCACAATATACTCATTAGATTTGTTCCACTGCACTTCGCAGGAATTTCACAGAGCGGCAATAGATTTTGTTACCAAATTAAGTTAAACTTATAGCTAGATAATTACTAACACACTAAAAAGTAATAATAATAATATGTTAATGTTTTCAATCCTAGAAGTATCTTGAATTTTTCTCTAATTTAATGTAAAGGTGGCGGCCGCATTTGATAATGAACTTTAGACACGGGCGCAATAAGACTAATTTTCCTTTTCTTTCGGCGCAACACAAAGGCATTTGTAAAAGCCGCGTCGGCACTTGGCAATAGTACTCAAAGGATGCCGACGCGACGCCGAAAGGACACCGATTTCGATTTAATGTAATATAATAGGTAGATGGCATACCTACTCTTGCAACTGACACGGTTATTGTAATATTGAGTTAGTTTTAGGATATTTTTTTATAGACCTTATATTATAGCCCATTGACTAATATTTCACGTATTGGTGAGTTGGTGAGTGATGATGTGGTCGAGAATTAGGTATGTCGATTAGGCCTAAAATTTCTGGTTTCTCAAAAACTAAGTACCTAGGTAGGTACTGCCGGAATACGCTGCTAGGTGCTTGGCGACAGATTTTCTCTTTCAGAGTGGTAGATTGATGACAGACGTTAATAGCATGGTGGTTAGGGCATAATGCCCGCCTAGCTGGTAGCTAGCTAAAGTAGAAAATCTGTCGCCAAGCACTTAACGGTGTATTCCGCTATGTGTCCTTGAGAAGCAGAAATTTTGCATGGTGGTAGGGCATTTTGCGAATGGCCGCCTGGCTAGCTACCACCCTCAAGTAGAAAATATGTCTCTAAGCACTTAACGGTGTATCATTTAGAACCAGTAAACCTAGGTAGGTAGGTAAGTACCTATTATCACAATATTGTGCGCATGGTACAGACTTCAACAAGTTATTTCACACTTTTGAGTGTTGAAGTCTGTTCCATTTTTTGGTTAAAATATTTTTTTCATTTCAACAAATACAACAAATTTTATTCATTTTCTACGACTAGGTAGGTACCTACTAGGTAGGTCTGTATCATCAAGATATTTTACAGTTATGGGATTTAAATGAAATTGAAATGGGACCTAACGACAAACATAAGTTTTCTAACGAAATAAGAATTAAGTAGGTATTAAAATCAGTTCACCCAGCCAAGCTCTGAGGTAACAAACATAAAAAAAATAGAGACGAATTGAGAACCTAATACTTGTTTAAAGTCGGTTAAAAAAGCGACCTCGGCGGTCGCCCTACCGCCCCTCCCTAACCACGGTAATGTTTAGATAACATTTTTCAGAAACTTCCGAACTACGCCTACCTATTACACTACTGCAATAGAATATCTGAAGTTCTACCTACTGTTAGTATTCACCCGAAAAATAAGGAATTGATCAAAGAATAATTAGGATACCACTATCGCCTGCACATCAAATAATAATGACACAGTGAAAAATCTATGGGAAAATCATTTTATTTTCATTATTGAGGGGCCCCTTCCCCACCCGTGTTCGAGATGTCTTCATTCCTGCAAACAAAAAATGTGTGTGAGTAACAATAAGTGTATAAGTATATATACATACCTACAAGGTTATTGGCAAAATGCTAACAACCTCTTAGGGTTGAGTACTGGCAGAAGCTAGTTCTAACTTACTGCCAAGTGTCTACTGATAACATAAAAAAATGAATTTGATGCCAAATCACCAGATTATCTCAGAAGAGTGAATAATTGTGTTTGTAACACTGTAGTTTTTTCGCAAAGAAGCTGTATAAATTTAAAAATTAAATCAACAATGTTTTCGTGGGTGTCCGGAAATAAACTCAATTAGCAAATATGGTTTACTTTCCAATAACCCGAACAAAAACTGCCCAGATCCGTTATTTATAGGAAAAATAATGATCTATTCTCCAATGAAAATGAACTTTTTACACTCAAGAAACACGATATTTATTGACGCGTTTGAAAAATACCAAAATAAGTAAAAAGATCTTGAGCTTGTCAAAATTTAAACTTGCTACTTACTTTTAATTTACATTTAAAAATCGTTTTACGGTTATGAGTAGTGTACTTACTAAAATACGTATCACGGAAAAAAAAAATTGTTTCAAATCAAGAATATATCTATTGGTCAAGACATTCCGTGTTTCATATATGGGGAAAACAATATATTCTTGAGATTAGTAAATATTTGTCTTGATAATCATTTTTCATGTAAGTATTTATTTACTCTTACTAAGATTATTATGTTCTTATTAAGAGAAAGTAGCCATGTCTCTCTCTAAGTACATCATTGTTCTAATTTAGAGAATCAGAAATTCTCAAATTTAAAACAATCCTTACTTGAATAAATGAACTCATTCCTTCACTCATTCATTAGATTCTAATAAGAAAAAAAAATATTCTACTGTCAAGTACATACATAGTTCAGTTAAGATATTATTCTTACTTCAAGTAAAATATATACTTCTGAATAAATATTATTATTAGACCAAGAACAGAGTTTTCTACGTACAAGAAAATTTATTTTAGGTCGAACTAAAAATCTTCTTATATGAATACTGTGACTTATTTATGATAAGAAACCAAAGTTCAATGAACAATTTTCAGTTCTCATTTCAATATTAAGTATATTTAATGTAAGTAATTTTAGATCTTAGTATTCTAATGGATGTTTTACCCGAAGAAGTTGTATTGATTCGTTCAAAAGAATATGTATGTTGCACGAAGACAGAATTTTCTACAGGATAGAATATCAGATTTCTTGACTCGACAATGGAATTTCACTGTAAGAAACCTCAGTTTTTGTTCAAAATAATTACATCAGTACTAATATTATAAATGCGAAAGTAACTCTGTCTGTCTGTCTGTCTGTCTGTCTGTCTGTTACGCTTTCACGCCAAAACTACTGGACCGATTTGAATGAAATTTGGTATGGAGATAGTTTGAGACCCGGGAAAAAACATAGGATAGTTTTTATCCGACTGCGCAAAAAGAGGTTAATGTTTTCGCGCGATAACCGACATACGCGCGGGCGGAGCCGCGCCCGGAAAGCTAGTATTTTATATTGAGATCTTAATTATCTTAGTAAAATAATGGCGCGTTTTATTGAAAGAAGTTTAATTACTTGGTTCAAGTCATTCCATGTTTCACACGGAAATCACATAATATGTTGTAAAGAATATCCATTATCTTGGTTCAATAATAGGTTATTTTTGTAGAAGGAGTCTTAGTTCTTGGTTCAAATCTCTAAATGTTTCATACGGAGATCAGATAATATATTAGGGAAAATATCTATTGTCTTGGTTCAATAATAGTGCGTTTTACTGCAAGGAGTCTTAGTTCTTGGTTCAACTCATAAAAGTGTTTCATATGAAGATCAGATAGTATTTTGTTAAAAATATCAATTATCTTGGTTCGAAATCAAAGAACTGAGACTTCCTATAGTAAAAAAGCACCATGCATTTTACTATAAGAAGTTTCAGTTCTTGGTTTAACATAATATAATGATATTTTGATAATTGATATTTTCCATTAATACAATAAGATATTCATATAAAACGTCCAGTTAGTAAACAAGAACAAAAACTCACTTACAGAATACAGAGCCTGGTACACTGTACAGATCTACCAATCTGATCTCCGCCTTTCAAATCTGCAAGTAAAGTAGGATAATAGTTAAAAGTAGTTCTAAAAGTGATAGACTAAAAACATCTATTATCGTAAAAAAAAAAAATACAATAAATATTTTCTGTTGATAATTATTTATTTATAAAATAAATTAAGAAGCATACAATTGTATTATATAATAATTATCATAATGACTATACATAATTTTATTTAATATATAAGTATTTTAACGACTCGGAATGGTTATTAATAATTTCAAGATATGTACTAAAAAATTATACTTCATAATTATTCACATTTTGTAATTGCTTACATTATTTTAACTACATGGTTTGGCGTTATTCGTTTTTTTTAGGAATTACACTTACAGATAAACACTCAAACATAAAATCAATGAAACGAATTATAAACTCTAAGCTAGATTTCAAGAATATCTTACATCACAGAACCATTTACCATAATCCACATGTCATAAATGTAACAGATTATATATATAGATATAATTTCGGAATTCACTCACCAGCGTGCTCATTACATTGAAAATCTTTAATACAAATGATACAAAATGCCTATTATGTAGTTGAGAATTAAACCACTCTGGTACTCTGGTAGAAATGCGTGAAATGTAGGTGACTTAAAATTCAATCTGACCTAATCTACCACCAGATAATATTTTTTCTCATTATTATCAGCACCACATTATATGTTATGAGGTATGATTGAACACTGCTTGTTGAGTCGAGCATTTTTCTTCACCTCCTCCCTTTTATTTTGGACATCTCCAGGATTCTAAAAAAAAGAGAATAAATGAAAATATTGCAAAATACATAAAGCTTTTATAGACGATAGGTATCTTTTGACCATAATCTCACATAATGTTGAGTGGTCAAAGATGGCAAACAGGTTAAACCTAAAATTAGAGCTGTCTTCAAAATCAGCTTCCAGAAGACCCCGTCCCGTTAGATTATTATCACTTATATCATCTAAACTGCAAGTTAGCGGTTAATCAGACAGTGCATTTTATTATATACTGTACATAATCATGAAATATGATTCGACACACTTTTAAAAGTTTTGTGTAATAAATACTGACATATATATTATATTTTAATATGGAATAGAATGAATATTTCATTGAGACTTCCTAACATAATAATAAAAATATATTATATGTGTAATAGATATGTGTTTTCATACATAATTAAATTACATAATTACAATTGATTTAATTACCTGAAAATCAATAACAAAGTTCTGAATTTGCTCCAAAACGTGGTAGCCTTCCTCTTGGGGGTATTGAGTTGAGCAGCATAACACTTATGTTTCATTGGTCAATTTTTGATCTGAAATGTAAAAAAACACATTGTATATTCTTGAATGCCGGTTTATCTAACAAGAAAATCTATGTATACCTATGTAAAACATTATAGAGAGAATAGGTATATATATATACATCGAAATCCATTCGAAATAATTAACGAGGAATAGACACACATACAAATTAAGGATTATTTACCAACAAGGCTGATGTTGAACTTTATCATAAAGAGTTGTCTGTTACTGATGTCATTATATCAGTAGGTATGTAATACAATTATGTATTACCTGCTTACCGTCCGTTAACTTGGCTGTACTTAATGTATCCAAACAGCACGTTCCAGGCAAAGAAAATCTAGCAGCCCCTATGATGGATATTTTTTTTCTATCTACAGTTATTTATAAAGTAAGGAACAAACTTACATTACTGAGCACAAATTAGGTTGCTATCTCAAGCATAACTTGAAAAATATTCACTTTATAACACTATATTAAACAAAATTTACGAAAATGCTATTAAACGACGCGTGCGCCTTTCGCTCGCAGCGCACTGCGCAGTGTGTTGTGTGTAGCCAACATTATCCATATAAAGTCCCGAAACTTAATCATATTATCATTATTATTTAACATAAGTACATATAAATATTATTTTACATGCGAATAACTTTTCATGTAGGTTGACGATCAGTGTTAAATACTGCCAGTATAGATGATTACCTATTGTTGTATTATTACCGAGTCTGTATATATTTGAAAATATTGTGTAAATTGTAAAAAATTGAGAAAACTTAAATGAAACAATATCAATCACGATTAACACACTAGGAATAAAGATAAATTGCGGTGCCAGGTTTTAGATTAGCAAAGACAAAAAAAAGGTCTTTCTTAGGTAATTGTGTGCAGTTTAATAATAAAATTTCCGAACATATTACAACGCTCACAGAAGGAACATTCAAGTTGCACGTGAAACAACATTTTGATTAAGAAATCCTACTACACAGTTTATGATTACTTAAACAACCAAAATACTTGGACAATTTTGTCACCTACGTATTTTAAAGAAATATTATAATAATTTTATTATATAGTAGGTACCTACGTAAAAAGATATTTAAATCAATGGTCCCGAGTTTCTTGTCCATTCTTCTCGCAGTGGCTCTGTACATTTGTTTGCTGAACGTGGCAGTACAGAGTACAATATTTCAATATTAAAATTTCTTATTGACTTTCACAAGAGCGTCGTAGATGTCTAAATTGAATGAATGATTTTGACTTTGACTAGACTTTGATTTAATGTCATAACTAACGAAATCTATGGGTTCCTGCAGCGGGTTTGAGATTCAGTACATGGTGATAGGGTACTTTACTAATGCTCACCTAGCTAGCTTTCAACCACTTTGAATTAGGAAATGTGAAGCCGAGCACCTAAAAGCACATGAATAAATAACCGTATTCATGTGCTTATAGGTGATAATCGGACAGTTTTAAAACACTAGCACCAATATATTTGGGTACTAGCGGGGTTCAAACCCTACCATTTTGCCGTTATACTACGAGTATATTAGTCTACCAGTCCGAATTAGCCGAGTAAGCTTATACTTTTGAAATGATAATTTAAATATCCTATTCATAATATGAATTTCATGATGTTTATTCGGCATGCATAATTGATTATAATTAATAGTATTTTTACGTTCCGTAGTTTACCCACAACAAGGGAGAACTAGACAAAACTAAAAAATTGCAACACTGAATAAAATCGGAAATAGAGAAACCTCTTCTCAAACTAAAAACTGACTACTTGATCTGAAAACACACATTTTGAATGAAGAAACCGTTATTCTTGACTGGAAATTTGTCTTTTTACTTTAAAATTCGTGGTTTTGATTCAAAAGCTAGTGATGAAAACTTTATTTTTTTTATGCCTGATAGGCTAGCTTTGACTACTATGAACTATATATCACCTGATGGCGAGTGATGATGTAATCGAAGCTATTGTTCAGGCTAACCTAGAATTCGATTTTCTTGTTATAACCATAATTATGTTTAAATATGTACATACGTATCTAACGTAGGTATTTTTCAATATTAAATGTCAAGTCAGTTTTGTTCTGAAACTACGATAGTGAATTCCTCACTGAGTTCACAGTATATATAGGTTCATCGTATCAAAATGGAATGTGGACTTTACAATACAATTGGTAGCAGAAAGGATGAATAAATTAAAAAAATCTAACTACTTTATAGAAGTCATCATTATCATCAACAGCCATAACATCCACTCGTTATTTATTTATTTATATATTACAAAAAGTAAACTTACAGCTAAGGAGCCAAACCGTCTACAATTTTAGACAAAACATAATATTCTTATAAATAGTTCTAAAGGGATCGACATGGATGTCGACATTTTGGACAGTTAGGGGGAAACAGTTTATAAGATTTACTGCCCTTGCCGTGGGTGCATTATTGGCATATCGGGTGCGTAACTTGCTAGAAAATGCCAACAGACGGTGCCGACGACGCTCACCTACGCTAGTGTAGTTTTGTGGAACATAATAGCTTACTCGAGATAGTGCTGAGGGATTATCTACTGAATTGCGCAACAGCATACAGTAATGCATAATCAGTAGAAGCTTGCGCCTGCGCTCTAGAGTAACAAGCCCTACCATACCAGATACAAACAAGGATGGGAAAAGGAAGGGGTAGTAACCGTATATCTTCATATAGAGGGACCTGGCAAACTTACGCTGAACTCTTTCCAAAAAGGAATGCCTCCCCTTATAAGAGCTGTAACACATGCTTGACAGACCTCTTGGAGACCGCTGTGTACGATGGCAATTCTTCAGAAAGCTGCTACCCGCTAGTTGGATCTATTTATATTAGCTAGTGACTTGTAAACTACCCAGGTTAAAGTGTCGGGCTCAGCTGGTTGTCTTCAAGGACTGCAGCAGATTTACTGTTTCTTAACCAAAGAATATTGCATCAAGTAAATATTCTTAGATCAAAAACAAAAAATTTCGGCCAAGATTGGTTTTCTTTATTAAAGATACGTTATAACTAATTTTACAATCTAACACTTTGCTTTGAAAACTTTAATATTCTTCACATAAGATAAGTCACTCTCTGCAGTAGAGATGTACTTTATCGGTTCAAAGTGGTATATAGTTTGGCTGTTAATCCAATATCTCTTAACCTAATAATATCGTATCAAAAATCAATCAAGAACATAGGTACATTTAAGTTAAGTATTCCTTTTCTGAAGAGAAGATGAATAACTTCAACAATTAACAATATATCATTATTGCCTCGAAAACTTAAAAATTCCTCATTTAATAGAAGCCACCATCTGCAATCAAAATTTAGTTTTTTAGTTATAAAATAAGATTGTTTTGTTTGAAAAATAATGTCTCTTTACCTAATAATACCGTATCAAATATCAATCAAGAATTCAAATTTAAGATCAAGATTTGTTTTTCTTTACTGAAGATGAATTACTATAATAATTAACAATCTATCACTATTGGCTTGAAAACTTTAAAATTCTTCAGATTAAATAAGTTTATGTCTATAATGGACATGTGTTTTCTTGGTTCAATAAATGATATTGTTTTCATGTTAATCTAAGATTCTTAACCGAAGAATACAATATCAAATAAGTATCAAGAATAATGAAACAAAGATCAAGAATTTGATTTCTTCACTTAAGATAAACACATTCCACAATCAACAATCAATTATTTTTGCTTTGACAACTTTAACATTCTCTATCTAATATAGGTCACTTCTGCAGTTGAGATATTTGTCTTGGTTATACCAAGTATATTGTTTTGTTGTAAATCCAATGTATCTCAGCATGACAATACCAATTCACAGTTCAATAAAGAATATATGGCTCAGATATAGAAAACAAAGATTTTTAAGAGGATAATTATTTTCTTGCTCGGAAATATGTTTATCCTTGTTATTTACTTCTCATAATTATTTTAAATGAATAAAAGAAATTTCTTGTATTAAGAGCATCGTTGTTGAAGGAATGGAAATATTTTCTTAATCCAATAAAACTTTTATTATTCTTGGATAAAATTTCAGAATTCTTATGCTAACTCCGTACATATTCAGAATGAGAATTCATAAAATATTTCATTCAAAATATAATATTTTCTATAGTCAAGAGCAAAAACATCTCTGACGAATAGTTATAATCTTGATGTAAAAATATAAAGTAAGAATAATATTATTTATCTTGGAGAAAACGACGTAACTTCACTCAAGATATTATTTTTATTTTAAGTAAATATTTACTTGAGATTAAACAATACTCCCGAGAATAATATTATTCTTGGATTGACACTTTGTCAGGACCCATTTTTTTCCGTGACTAAACAAGAGGACTTAAATTTTTTTGATTTTGAGCTTGTAGTTTTTTTAGTAGTTATGTATCTGCAGCGCAAGTACCGAACTTACCGATCGCTAAATTTGACGTTACAATCGTCTAAATTCGATAAAACGCAACCATTTTATCGAATTTAGACGATTGTAACGTCAAATTTAGCGATCGGTAAGTTCGGTACTTGCGCTGCTGATTACATAAAACAATGAATTTGATCCCAAATCACCAGATTACCTCAGAAGAGTGAATAATTGTGTTTGTAACACTGTAGTTTTTTCCCAAAGAAGCTGTATAAATTAAAAAATTAAATCAACAATGTTTTCGTGGGTGTCCGGAATGTAAAGATTTTGTAAAGATTATGTCCGGCGTCAGTAGTTAAGGTGATGGCAACCCTATATAGGTATGGCCTGTCATATGTCCGGGATTCCCCGGATTTGTCCTAGTTTAGACTTTAGAGGGCGTCCGGTAGGGGTTTTCAAACAGTGTCCGGGACTCCGGGTGAAACCCGGACATTTTCTTGTCCGGGGAATCCGCATTTATTGATTAATGGATAATCAATTAATTCATACAAATCTGAGTCGAAAATTTATAAGTAAACTGCATACAAGGCGGCGCGCAAAATCGACAACGACAGCATAATACCTACGCTACGACCGCACGTCCCCAACACAGACTCCCGCCGGCCGTAAAGAATTACCGTCAATCCCGGTTATCTATATCTAGAACATTTCTATGGTATTTTCCTTCTGTCGGAAAACATGGTAATCTTGTTATTTAATTGAAAACACAAGCTATATTGTGAGTTTTTTCATTAGTCTCGCAGCAATAACTTATAATTAACTTATTAGACGGAGAGAAACTAACTAAATTAGGTAGGTTACCTACAGGATTTCTTATGATCAAAATCATTTTAGGTATCATGAACTTCTTAAAATTTAAATTTGTTACTTAGGTACTTTAAATTTAGTAGGTACCTACATGAAGTGCTGGTAGCAAAATTTGTTTGACCATTCTTAACCGATCAGCTAAGTTAAGCAACGTCCGCCTCGGTCAAGACTTGGACTTGGATGGGTGACCGCTGGTGACATTACTACTGAGCGCTTCGGAGGGCACGTTAGGCCGTTGGTCCCGGTTGTTGTCTTAGGTTGGCAGTCGTTTTAACATGGTGGTAGGGCATTTTACGAATGCTCGCCTGGCTAGTTACCCTAAACCACCCTAAATTAGGAAAATCTGTCACGAAGCACCTAACGGTGTAATTTGGCAGGTGTCTTCGAGCGTCAGTAATAATAGGTTAGCATGAACAACATCTTCGACCACATCATCACTTACCATCAGGTGAGATAGTAGTCAAAGGCTAACCTATCAGCTATAACAGTTAATAGGTATCTCCTTAGTTAACTAGTAGGAAGGTACCTATTTCAGAGTTACCTACGCACCCAACCAATGACAGTTTCAAAAGGAGCAAAAGGAGCTCCTTTTGAAACTGTCATTGCACCCAACCTAACAAGATTTAGGTAGGTACATATCTATTTTGCATGGTGGTAGGGCATTTTGCGAATACCCGCCTGGCTGGCTACCACCCTTAAGAAAAAAATCTGTCGTCAAGTACCTAACGGTCTGTCGCGTCCGGCAGCTGTCCATGAGAGCCAGTAATTCTAGGTTAAACAACATCTTCGACCACATCATCACCTATCTTCAGGTGAGATAGTGGTCAAAGGTTAGCCTATCACTATAAAAAATGCTATAATGAATAATAAAAAAGGTAAGTAGGTGCTTATTTAAAAACTTCGGAAACAAGAAAACACCTTCATAATGCAGTATGTACCTACTTACTTAATAGTAATAGGTAATCTGTATCTACCCATGTAAAAATATTTTTTATGTTAAAATCTGCTTAGACACATACATAACTGGGAAGATATATCCGAGATAGGTACCTTGGCAGCCAACAAATCAGGTTATAGAGTAGGTAGGGTGATTGCGTCAGTTTTCGGCCTTATAGCGCAAACACGAACTTTAAGATACCGCCAAAAAGTAAAGTCGATTACGAGCTAGAAATAAGTTAAAAAATTCAATGTACGATGGAGTTGAACACCGGCAGTCAACATCTATGTTCTCCCTAAATAAAAAAAAAATACTTTCTCGATGGCATTGTTTTCACGCGCCACAGTAAAAAGTATAGTATGGTTTTGGAAACTGTTTATGAACGCTTGATATAGGTTACAGCTTGAAACGATAACTGTATGTTTTCGGCCTAATTTTGCTCTATACATTTTTAATAGGCCGAAAACTAACTCAAAATATTTTTGCTATTTTAGATTTACTGAAATTGAACTATTATTCATTCATTTCGCCGTATATCATGCGGCCGAAAACTGATGGCCAGCATCTTTAAGTGTATGGCTATAGTAAACACAGAATGTCAATTAATTACGGTTTATGTTTTCGGCCATCTGTAAAATTTGAATATCGTTATTTAATCATACTAAAGCAAATTGACGGCTGAATTCTGAAAACTAAAATCTTAACTGTAATTGTAGATGAATAAGAAGAGTAGTTCCGTATGTGTACTACGACGTTAATAAAAGAGACAAAACTATTTTAGGTTGCAAGTCGCTAAAACTCGGCAACCCCGGCCGAAAATAGAATAATTAAAGAATATCTTGCTTCTGTTTCCGGCCCCCTAAAAATCGTTATTTAAAATCAAATACTTTTAAAATAATTATGAAAGAATGACTATAACTTATTTCTTCAGCTATAAAACTATTAACAATCAACATTTACTTAGTCTAACAGTAAAAAACTTACGGTTGAACGAGAGGCGAGTCACTATTTATTTTTTTGTATTTGCGTGCTTAACTCTTTCTCATCTGCCAACGTGAAATTAAACAATTCTTTAAAAATCGTCGTGTTATAGTAACCCAACCGAATAATGTTTTAGGGTATCAGGCGATTCAATCAAAGAGTACTTACATGACTTTCGTTCCTATATTGCAATAGTGAGTAGATAATATCTAAATAATACTGCAAGAGGATCAGGAATGGCCGATGGATAGGTGCCGGCCGGTGGACCGGTTCCCCTACCCTACTTACTTTTATATTACTTTTAAGTTACGTAGGTATATATGTAGGTACGTAGCCTATTTAGGCGTGTATAATGCGTTTATACCTAGATAGTTAGGTAAATTAGTGGGTGATTATGTTTGGAAGTAATAAAAAATCTTAGGTAATCTAAAAAATAGGTAGGTATACATGTCATGTTACATCAAAAAGTATGGCAATACAAAACTGACATATGAACCGATTTTGATAAAATTTATATGGGAACACTTGAAGATAATATGAAGTTGGTACAATGCTCTTATTAAACTACACGAATATTTTTTCACATTACTTCATTTCCTAGCACTAGTAATTATACCTAAATGTTTATTGCATACCCGTAACGCCATCTTATGAAGTTCAATAGAACTAAAGTAGCAGCCAACTCTCCGCGGAGTTATTTGCGGTTTACGGCTTTCTGAAATGTCCAGAGTAATGTCTGAATATACCAACTGAAAGAACGTTTTAGTAGCTATCTATCGACATATGTTTCAATCCAAAACACAATCCCCATCATGGGCAAATCCTCCTCTAAAACCCAGCAGCGAAAATATTTTGGGATTGTAGTGTGGATTGCGGCTTTCCGAAATGTCCAGAGTAACATCTGAATATACCAACTGAAAGAACGTTTTAGTAGCTATCTATCGACATATGTTTCAATCCAAAACACAATCCCCATCATGGTGAAACTCACCTCTAAAACCCAGCAGCGAAAATATTTTGGGATTGTAGTGTGGATTGCGGCTTTCCGAAATGTCCAGAGTAATGTCTGAATATACCAACTGAAAGAACGTTTTAGTAGCTATCTATCGACATATGTTTCAATCCAAAACACAATCCCCATCATGGGCAAATCCTCCTCTAAAACCCAGCAGCGAAAATATTTTGGGATTATAATGTGGATTGCGGCTTTCTGAAATGTCCAGAGTAATATCTGAATATACCAACTGAAAGAACGTTTTAGTAGCTATCTATCGACATATGTTTCAATCCAAAACACAATCCCCATCATGGGCAAATCCACCTTTAAAACCCAGCAGCGAACATATTTTGGGATTGTAGTGTGGATTGCGGCTTTCCGAAATGTCCAGAGTAACATCTGAATATACCAACTGAAAGAACGTTTTAGTAGCTATCTATCGACATATGTTTCAATCCAAAACACAATCCCCATCATGGGCAAATCCACCTTTAAAACCCAGCAGCGAACATATTTTGGGATTGTAGTGTGGATTGCGGCTTTCCGAAATGTCCAGAGTAACATCTGAATATACCAACTGAAAGAACGTTTTAGTAGCTATCTATCGACATATGTTTCAATCCAAAACACAATCTCCATCATGGGCAAATCCACCTTTAAAACCCAGCAGCGAACATATTTTGGGATTGTAGTGTGGATTGCGGCTTTCCGAAATGTCCAGAGTAACATCTGAATATACCAACTGAAAGAACGTTTTAGTAGCTATCTATCGACATATGTTTCAATCCAAAACACAATCCCCATCATGGTGAAACTCACCTCTAAAACCCAGCAGCGAAAATATTTTGGGATTGTAGTGTGGATTGCGGCTTTCCGAAATGTCCAGAGTAACATCTGAATATACCAACTGAAAGAACGTTTTAGTAGCTATCTATCGACATATGTTTCAATCCAAAACACAATCCCCATCATGGGCAAATCCACCTTTAAAACCCAGCAGCGAAAATATTTTGGGATTGTAGTGTGGATTGCGGCTTTCCGAAATGTCCAGAGTAACATCTGAATATACCAACTGAAAGAACGTTTTAGTAGCTATCTATCGACATATGTTTCAATCCAAAACACAATCACCATCACGGGCAAACTCACCTCTAAAACCCAGCAGCGAAAATATTTTGGGATTATAATGTGGATTGCGGCTTTCTGAAATATCTAGAGTAATACCTGAATATACCAACTGAAAGAACGTTTTAGTAGCTATCTATCGACATATGTTTCAATCCAAAACACAATCCCGATCATGGGCAAATCCACCTTTAAAACCCAGCAGCGAAAATATTTTGGGATTGTAGTGTGGATTGCGGCTTTCCGAAATGTCCAGAGTAACATCTGAATATACCAACTGAAAGAACGTTTTAGTAGCTATCTATCGACATATGTTTCAATCCAAAACACAATCCCCATCATGGTGAAACTCACCTCTAAAACCCAGCAGCGAAAATATTTTGGGATTGTAGTGTGGATTGCGGCTTTCCGAAATGTCCAGAGTAATGTCTGAATATACCAACTGAAAGAACGTTTTAGTAGCTATCTATCGACATATGTTTCAATCCAAAACACAATCCCCATCATGGGCAAATCCTCCTCTAAAACCCAGCAGCGAAAATATTTTGGGATTATAATGTGGATTGCGGCTTTCTGAAATGTCCAGAGTAATATCTGAATATACCAACTGAAAGAACGTTTTAGTAGCTATCTATCGACATATGTTTCAATCCAAAACACAATCCCCATCATGGGCAAATCCACCTTTAAAACCCAGCAGCGAACATATTTTGGGATTGTAGTGTGGATTGCGGCTTTCCGAAATGTCCAGAGTAACATCTGAATATACCAACTGAAAGAACGTTTTAGTAGCTATCTATCGACATATGTTTCAATCCAAAACACAATCCCCATCATGGGCAAATCCACCTTTAAAACCCAGCAGCGAACATATTTTGGGATTGTAGTGTGGATTGCGGCTTTCCGAAATGTCCAGAGTAACATCTGAATATACCAACTGAAAGAACGTTTTAGTAGCTATCTATCGACATATGTTTCAATCCAAAACACAATCCCCATCATGGGCAAATCCACCTTTAAAACCCAGCAGCGAACATATTTTGGGATTGTAGTGTGGATTGCGGCTTTCCGAAATGTCCAGAGTAACATCTGAATATACCAACTGAAAGAACGTTTTAGTAGCTATCTATCGACATATGTTTCAATCCAAAACACAATCCCCATCATGGGCAAATCCACCTTTAAAACCCAGCAGCGAACATATTTTGGGATTGTAGTGTGGATTGCGGCTTTCCGAAATGTCCAGAGTAACATCTGAATATACCAACTGAAAGAACGTTTTAGTAGCTATCTATCGACATATGTTTCAATCCAAAACACAATCCCCATCATGGGCAAATCCACCTTTAAAACCCAGCAGCGAAAATATTTTGGGATTGTAGTGTGGATTGCGGCTTTCCGAAATGTCCAGAGTAACATCTGAATATACCAACTGAAAGAACGTTTTAGTAGCTATCTATCGACATATGTTTCAATCCAAAACACAATCACCATCACGGGCAAACTCACCTCTAAAACCCAGCAGCGAAAATATTTTGGGATTATAATGTGGATTGCGGCTTTCTGAAATATCTAGAGTAATACCTGAATATACCAACTGAAAGAACGTTTTAGTAGCTATCTATCGACATATGTTTCAATCCAAAACACAATCCCCATCATGGGCAAATCCACCTCTAAAACCCAGCAGCGAAAATATTTTGGGATTGTAGTGTGGATTGCGGCTTTCCGAAATGTCCAGAGTAACATCTGAATATACCAACTGAAAGAACGTTTTAGTAGCTATCTATCGACATATGTTTCAATCCAAAACACAATCCCCATCATGGGCAAATCCACCTTTAAAACCCAGCAGCGAACATATTTTGGGATTGTAGTGTGGATTGCGGCTTTCCGAAATGTCCAGAGTAACATCTGAATATACCAACTGAAAGAACGTTTTAGTAGCTATCTATCGACATATGTTTCAATCCAAAACACAATCCCCATCATGGGCAAATCCACCTTTAAAACCCAGCAGCGAACATATTTTGGGATTGTAGTGTGGATTGCGGCTTTCCGAAATGTCCAGAGTAACATCTGAATATACCAACTGAAAGAACGTTTTAGTAGCTATCTATCGACATATGTTTCAATCCAAAACACAATCCCCATCATGGGCAAATCCACCTTTAAAACCCAGCAGCGAACATATTTTGGGATTGTAGTGTGGATTGCGGCTTTCCGAAATGTCCAGAGTAACATCTGAATATACCAACTGAAAGAACGTTTTAGTAGCTATCTATCGACATATGTTTCAATCCAAAACACAATCCCCATCATGGGCAAATCCACCTTTAAAACCCAGCAGCGAAAATATTTTGGGATTGTAGTGTGGATTGCGGCTTTCCGAAATGTCCAGAGTAACATCTGAATATACCAACTGAAAGAACGTTTTAGTAGCTATCTATCGACATATGTTTCAATCCAAAACACAATCACCATCACGGGCAAACTCACCTCTAAAACCCAGCAGCGAAAATATTTTGGGATTATAATGTGGATTGCGGCTTTCTGAAATATCTAGAGTAATACCTGAATATACCAACTGAAAGAACGTTTTAGTAGCTATCTATCGACATATGTTTCAATCCAAAACACAATCCCCATCATGGGCAAATCCACCTCTAAAACCCAGCAGCGAAAATATTTTGGGATTGTAGTGTGGATTGCGGCTTTCCGAAATGTCCAGAGTAACATCTGAATATACCAACTGAAAGAACGTTTTAGTAGCTATCTATCGACATATGTTTCAATCCAAAACACAATCCCAATCATGGGCAAATCCACCTCTAAAACCCAGCAGCGAAAATATTTTGGGATTGTAGTGTGGATTGCGGCTTTCCGAAATGTCCAGAGTAACATCTGAATATACCAACTGAAAGATCGTTTTAGTAGCTATCTATCGACATATGTTTCAATCCAAAACACAATCCCCATCATGGGCAAATCCACCTTTAAAACCCAGCAGCGAAAATATTTTGGGATTGTAGTGTGGATTGCGGCTTTCCGAAATGTCCAGAGTAACATCTGAATATACCAACTAAAAGAACGTTTTAGTAGCTATCTATCGACATATGTTTCAATCCAAAACACAATCCCCATCACGGGCAAACTCACCTCTAAAACCCAGCAGCGAAAATATTTTGGGATTATAATGTGGATTGCGGCTTTCTGAAATGTCCAGAGTAATATCTGAATATACCAACTGAAAGAACGTTTTAGTAGCTATCTATCGACATATGTTTTAATCCAAAACACAATCCCCATCATGAGCAAATCCACCTTTAAAACCCAGCAGCGAAAATATTTTGGGATTGTAGTCTGGATTGCGGCTTTCCGAAATGTCCAGAGTAATATCTGAATATACCAACTGAAAGAACGTTTCAGTAGCTATCTATCGACATATGTTTCAATCCAAAACACAATCCCCATCATGGGCAAATCCACCTCTAAAACCCAGCAGCGAAAATATTTTGGGATTGTAGTGTGGATTGCGGCTTTCCGAAATGTCCAGAGTAACATCTGAATATACCAACTGAAAGAACGTTTTAGTAGCTATCTATCGACATATGTTTCAATCCAAAACACAATCCCCATCATGGGCAAATCCACCTCTAAAACCCAGCAGCGAAAATATTTTTGGATTGTAGTGTGGATTGCGGCTTTCCGAAATGTCCAGAGTAACATCTGAATATACCAACTGAAAGAACGTTTCAGTAGCTATCTATCGACATATGTTTCAATCCAAAACACAATCCCCATCATGGGCAAATCCACCTATAAAACCCAGCAGCGAAAATATTTTGGGATTGTAGTGTGGATTGCGGCTTTCCGAAATGTCCAGAGTAACATCTGAATATACCAACTGAAAGAACGTTTTAGTAGCTATCTATCGACATATGTTTCAATCCAAAACACAATCCCCATCATGGTGAAACTCACCTCTAAATCTATATGTAGGTACGTAGCCTATTTAGGCGTGTATAATGCGTTTATACCTAGATAGTTAGGTAAATTAGTGGGTGATTATGTTTGGAAGTAATAAAAAATCTTAGGTAATCTAAAAAATAGGTAGGTATACATGTCATGTTACATCAAAAAGTATGGCAATACAAAACTGACATATGAACCGATTTTGATAAAATTTATATGGGAACACTTGAAGATAATATGAAGTTGGTACAATGCTCTTATTAAACTACACGAATATTTTTTCACATTACTTCATTTCCTAGCACTAGTAATTATACCTAAATGTTTATTGCATACCCGTAACGCCATCTTATGAAGTTCAATAGAACTAAAGTAGCAGCCAACTCTCCGCGGAGTTATTTGCGGTTTACGGCTTTCTGAAATGTCCAGAGTAATGTCTGAATATACCAACTGAAAGAACGTTTTAGTAGCTATCTATCGACATATGTTTCAATCCAAAACACAATCCCCATCATGGGCAAATCCTCCTCTAAAACCCAGCAGCGAAAATATTTTGGGATTGTAGTGTGGATTGCGGCTTTCCGAAATGTCCAGAGTAACATCTGAATATACCAACTGAAAGAACGTTTTAGTAGCTATCTATCGACATATGTTTCAATCCAAAACACAATCACCATCACGGGCAAACTCACCTCTAAAACCCAGCAGCGAAAATATTTTGGGATTATAATGTGGATTGCGGCTTTCTGAAATATCTAGAGTAATACCTGAATATACCAACTGAAAGAACGTTTTAGTAGCTATCTATCGACATATGTTTCAATCCAAAACACAATCCCCATCATGGGCAAATCCACCTCTAAAACCCAGCAGCGAAAATATTTTGGGATTGTAGTGTGGATTGCGGCTTTCCGAAATGTCCAGAGTAACATCTGAATATACCAACTGAAAGAACGTTTTAGTAGCTATCTATCGACATATGTTTCAATCCAAAACACAATCCCAATCATGGGCAAATCCACCTCTAAAACCCAGCAGCGAAAATATTTTGGGATTGTAGTGTGGATTGCGGCTTTCCGAAATGTCCAGAGTAACATCTGAATATACCAACTGAAAGATCGTTTTAGTAGCTATCTATCGACATATGTTTCAATCCAAAACACAATCCCCATCATGGGCAAATCCACCTTTAAAACCCAGCAGCGAAAATATTTTGGGATTGTAGTGTGGATTGCGGCTTTCCGAAATGTCCAGAGTAACATCTGAATATACCAACTAAAAGAACGTTTCAGTAGCTATCTATCGACATATGTTTCAATCCAAAACACAATCCCCATCACGGGCAAACTCACCTCTAAAACCCAGCAGCGAAAATATTTTGGGATTATAATGTGGATTGCGGCTTTCTGAAATGTCCAGAGTAATATCTGAATATACCAACTGAAAGAACGTTTTAGTAGCTATCTATCGACATATGTTTCAATCCAAAACACAATCCCCATCATGAGCAAATCCACCTTTAAAACCCAGCAGCGAAAATATTTTGGGATTGTAGTCTGGATTGCGGCTTTCCGAAATGTCCAGAGTAATATCTGAATATACCAACTGAAAGAACGTTTCAGTAGCTATCTATCGACATATGTTTCAATCCAAAACACAATCCCCATCATGGGCAAATCCACCTCTAAAACCCAGCAGCGAAAATATTTTGGGATTGTAGTGTGGATTGCGGCTTTCCGAAATGACCAGAGTAACATCTGAATATACCAACTGAAAGAACGTTTTAGTAGCTATCTATCGACATATGTTTCAATCCAAAACACAATCCCCATCATGGGCAAATCCACCTCTAAAACCCAGCAGCGAAAATATTTTTGGATTGTAGTGTGGATTGCGGCTTTCCGAAATGTCCAGAGTAACATCTGAATATACCAACTGAAAGAACGTTTCAGTAGCTATCTATCGACATATGTTTCAATCCAAAACACAATCCCCATCATGGGCAAATCCACCTCTAAAACCCAGCAGCGAAAATATTTTTGGATTGTAGTGTGGATTGCGGCTTTCCGAAATGTCCAGAGTAACATCTGAATATACCAACTGAAAGAACGTTTCAGTAGCTATCTATCGACATATGTTTCAATCCAAAACACAATCCCCATCATGGGCAAATCCACCTATAAAACCCAGCAGCGAAAATATTTTGGGATTGTAGTGTGGATTGCGGCTTTCCGAAATGTCCAGAGTAACATCTGAATATACCAACTGAAAGAACGTTTTAGTAGCTATCTATCGACATATGTTTCAATCCAAAACACAATCCCCATCATGGTGAAACTCACCTCTAAATCTATATGTAGGTACGTAGCCTATTTAGGCGTGTATAATGCGTTTATACCTAGATAGTTAGGTAAATTAGTGGGTGATTATGTTTGGAAGTAATAAAAAATCTTAGGTAATCTAAAAAATAGGTAGGTATACATGTCATGTTACATCAAAAAGTATGGCAATACAAAACTGACATATGAACCGATTTTGATAAAATTTATATGGGAACACTTGAAGATAATATGAAGTTGGTACAATGCTCTTATTAAACTACACGAATATTTTTTCACATTACTTCATTTCCTAGCACTAGTAATTATACCTAAATGTTTATTGCATACCCGTAACGCCATCTTATGAAGTTCAATAGAACTAAAGTAGCAGCCAACTCTCCGCGGAGTTATTTGCGGTTTACGGCTTTCTGAAATGTCCAGAGTAATGTCTGAATATACCAACTGAAAGAACGTTTTAGTAGCTATCTATCGACATATGTTTCAATCCAAAACACAATCCCCATCATGGGCAAATCCTCCTCTAAAACCCAGCAGCGAAAATATTTTGGGATTGTAGTGTGGATTGCGGCTTTCCGAAATGTCCAGAGTAACATCTGAATATACCAACTGAAAGAACGTTTTAGTAGCTATCTATCGACATATGTTTCAATCCAAAACACAATCACCATCACGGGCAAACTCACCTCTAAAACCCAGCAGCGAAAATATTTTGGGATTATAATGTGGATTGCGGCTTTCTGAAATATCTAGAGTAATACCTGAATATACCAACTGAAAGAACGTTTTAGTAGCTATCTATCGACATATGTTTCAATCCAAAACACAATCCCCATCATGGGCAAATCCACCTCTAAAACCCAGCAGCGAAAATATTTTGGGATTGTAGTGTGGATTGCGGCTTTCCGAAATGTCCAGAGTAACATCTGAATATACCAACTGAAAGAACGTTTTAGTAGCTATCTATCGACATATGTTTCAATCCAAAACACAATCCCAATCATGGGCAAATCCACCTCTAAAACCCAGCAGCGAAAATATTTTGGGATTGTAGTGTGGATTGCGGCTTTCCGAAATGTCCAGAGTAACATCTGAATATACCAACTGAAAGATCGTTTTAGTAGCTATCTATCGACATATGTTTCAATCCAAAACACAATCCCCATCATGGGCAAATCCACCTTTAAAACCCAGCAGCGAAAATATTTTGGGATTGTAGTGTGGATTGCGGCTTTCCGAAATGTCCAGAGTAACATCTGAATATACCAACTAAAAGAACGTTTCAGTAGCTATCTATCGACATATGTTTCAATCCAAAACACAATCCCCATCACGGGCAAACTCACCTCTAAAACCCAGCAGCGAAAATATTTTGGGATTATAATGTGGATTGCGGCTTTCTGAAATGTCCAGAGTAATATCTGAATATACCAACTGAAAGAACGTTTTAGTAGCTATCTATCGACATATGTTTCAATCCAAAACACAATCCCCATCATGAGCAAATCCACCTTTAAAACCCAGCAGCGAAAATATTTTGGGATTGTAGTCTGGATTGCGGCTTTCCGAAATGTCCAGAGTAATATCTGAATATACCAACTGAAAGAACGTTTCAGTAGCTATCTATCGACATATGTTTCAATCCAAAACACAATCCCCATCATGGGCAAATCCACCTCTAAAACCCAGCAGCGAAAATATTTTGGGATTGTAGTGTGGATTGCGGCTTTCCGAAATGACCAGAGTAACATCTGAATATACCAACTGAAAGAACGTTTTAGTAGCTATCTATCGACATATGTTTCAATCCAAAACACAATCCCCATCATGGGCAAATCCACCTCTAAAACCCAGCAGCGAAAATATTTTTGGATTGTAGTGTGGATTGCGGCTTTCCGAAATGTCCAGAGTAACATCTGAATATACCAACTGAAAGAACGTTTCAGTAGCTATCTATCGACATATGTTTCAATCCAAAACACAATCCCCATCATGGGCAAATCCACCTATAAAACCCAGCAGCGAAAATATTTTGGGATTGTAGTGTGGATTGCGGCTTTCCGAAATGTCCAGAGTAACATCTGAATATACCAACTGAAAGAACGTTTTAGTAGCTATCTATCGACATATGTTTCAATCCAAAACACAATCCCCATCATGGTGAAACTCACCTCTAAATCTATATGTAGGTACGTAGCCTATTTAGGCGTGTATAATGCGTTTATACCTAGATAGTTAGGTAAATTAGTGGGTGATTATGTTTGGAAGTAATAAAAAATCTTAGGTAATCTAAAAAATAGGTAGGTATACATGTCATGTTACATCAAAAAGTATGGCAATACAAAACTGACATATGAACCGATTTTGATAAAATTTATATGGGAACACTTGAAGATAATATGAAGTTGGTACAATGCTCTTATTAAACTACACGAATATTTTTTCACATTACTTCATTTCCTAGCACTAGTAATTATACCTAAATGTTTATTGCATACCCGTAACGCCATCTTATGAAGTTCAATAGAACTAAAGTAGCAGCCAACTCTCCGCGGAGTTATTTGCGGTTTACGGCTTTCTGAAATGTCCAGAGTAACATCTGAATATACCAACTGAAAGAACGTTTTAGTAGCTATCTATCGACATATGTTTCAATCCAAAACACAATCCCCATCATGGGCAAATCCACCTTTAAAACCCAGCAGCGAAAATATATTGGGATTATAATGTGGATTGCGGCTTTCTGAAATGTCCAGAGTAATATCTGAATATACCAACTGAAAGAACGTTTTGGTAGCTATCTATCGACATATGTTTCAATCCAAAACACAATCCCCATCATGGGCAAATCCACCTTTAAAACCCAGCAGCGAAAATATTTTGGGATTGTAGTGTGGATTGCGGCTTTCCGAAATGTCCAGAGTAATATCTGAATATACTAACTGAAAGAACGTTTCAGTAGCTATCTATCGACATATGTTTCAATCCAAAACACAATCCCCATCATGGGCAAATCCACCTTAAAAACCCAGCAGCGAACATATTTTGGGATTGTAGTGTGGATTGCGGCTTTCCGAAATGTCCAGAGTAACATCTGAATATACCAACTGAAAGAACGTTTTAGTAGCTATCTATCGACATATGTTTCAATCCAAAACACAATCCCCATCATGGGCAAATCCACCTTTAAAACCCAGCAGCGAAAATATTTTGGGATTGTAGTGTGGATTGCGGCTTTCCGAAATGTCCAGAGTAACATCTGAATATACCAACTGAAAGAACGTTTTAGTAGCTATCTATCGACATATGTTTCAATCCAAAACACAATCCCCATCACGGGCAAACTCACCTCTAAAACCCAGCAGCGAAAATATATTGGGATTATAATGTGGATTGCGGCTTTCTGAAATGTCCAGAGTAATATCTGAATATACCAACTGAAAGAACGTTTTGGTAGCTATCTATCGACATATGTTTCAATCCAAAACACAATCCCCATCATGGGCAAATCCACCTTTAAAACCCAGCAGCGAAAATATTTTGGGATTGTAGTGTGGATTGCGGCTTTCCGAAATGTCCAGAGTAATATCTGAATATACTAACTGAAAGAACGTTACAGTAGCTATCTATCGACATATGTTTCAATCCAAAACACAATCCCCATCATGGGCAAATCCACCTTAAAAACCCAGCAGCGAACATATTTTGGGATTGTAGTGTGGATTGCGGCTTTCCGAAATGTCCAGAGTAACATCTGAATATACCAACTGAAAGAACGTTTTAGTAGCTATCTATCGACATATGTTTCAATCCAAAACACAATCCCCATCATGGGCAAATCCACCTTTAAAACCCAGCAGCGAAAATATTTTGGGATTGTAGTGTGGATTGCGGCTTTCCGAAATGTCCAGAGTAACATCTGAATATACCAACTGAAAGAACGTTTTAGTAGCTATCTATCGACATATGTTTCAATCCAAAACACAATCCCCATCACGGGCAAACTCACCTCTAAAACCCAGCAGCGAAAATATTTTGGGATTATAATGTGGATTGCGGCTTTCTGAAATGTCCAGAGTAATATCTGAATATACCAACTGAAAGAACGTTTTAGTAGCTATCTATCGACATATGTTTCAATCCAAAACACAATCCCCATCATGGGCAAATCCACCTTTAAAACCCAGCAGCGAAAATATTTTGGGATTGTAGTCTGGATTGCGGCTTTCCGAAATGTCCAGAGTAACATCTGAATATACCAACTGAAAGAACGTTTTAGTAGCTATCTATCGACATATGTTTCAATCCAAAACACAATCCCCATCATGGGCAAATCCTCCTCTAAAACCCAGCAGCGAAAATATTTTGGGATTGTAGTGTGGATTGCGGCTTTCCGAAATGTCCAGAGTAACATCTGAATATACCAACTGAAAGAACGTTTTAGTAGCTATCTATCGACATATGTTTCAATCCAAAACACAATCCCCATCATGGGCAAATCCACCTTTAAAACCCAGCAGCGAAAATATTTTGGGATTGTAGTGTGGATTGCGGCTTTCCGAAATGTCCAGAGTAACATCTGAATATACCAACTGAAAGAACGTTTTAGTAGCTATCTATCGAAATATGTTTCAATCCAAAACACAATCCCCATCATGGGCAAATCCACCTCTAAAACCCAGCAGCGAAAATATTTTGGGATTGTAGTGTGGATTGCGGCTTTCCGAAATGTCCAGAGTAACATCTGAATATACCAACTGAAAGATCTTTTTAGTAGCTATCTATCGACATATGTTTCAATCCAAAACACAATCCCCATCATGGGCAAATCCACCTTTAAAACCCAGCAGCGAAAATATTTTGGGATTGTAGTGTGGATTGCGGCTTTCCGAAATGTCCAGAGTAATATCTGAATATAACAACTGAAAGAACGTTTTAGTAGCTATCTATCGACATATGTTTCAATCCAAAACACAATCCCCATCATGGGCAAATCCACCTCTAAAACCCAGCAGCGAAAATATTTTGGGATTTTAGTGTGGATTGCGGCTTTCCGAAATGTCCAGAGTAACATCTGAATATACCAACTGAAAGATCGTTTTAGTAGCTATCTATCGACATATGTTTCAATCCAAAACACAATCCCCATCATGAGCAAATCCACCTTTAAAACCCAGCAGCGAAAATATTTTGGGATTGTAGTGTGGATTGCGGCTTTCCGAAATGTCCAGAGTAATATCTGAATATACCAACTGAAAGAACGTTTTAGTAGCTATCTATCGACATATGTTTCAATCCAAAACACAATCCCCATCATGGGCAAATCCACCTCTAAAACCCAGCAGCGAAAATATTTTGGGATTGTAGTGTGGATTGCGGCTTTCCGAAATGTCCAGAGTGACATCTGAATATACCAACTGAAAGAACGTTTTAGTAGCTATCTATCGACATATGTTTCAATCCAAAACACAATCCCCATCACGGGCAAACTCACCTCTAAAACCCAGCAGCGAAAATATTTTGGGATTATAATGTGGATTGCGGCTTTCTGAAATGTCCAGAGTAATATCTGAATATACCAACTGAAAGAACGTTTTAGTAGCTATCTATCGACATATGTTTCAATCCAAAACACAATCCCCGTCATGGTTAAAACTGAAGAATTTTTCATCGACATTTTAATTTGGTCGGTTTATATGGCTGCTGGGTTTGGCTGCCAACTTCACACCGGTCTTTGCCCTTGTTACGTGAATAGTCGACGATGAAACAAGCGTATTGTGGTCTAAATACACCAATAACCTATATTATTTGATATCTCTTGCACTAGAAATTGAGAATTGAGTATAATAACTAGTTTCTGTTCGCGAATACGTCCGCGTAGTGTTAGTTTGTCAGTATTTTTTTCTCAAGCTCAAGCTGCCCTTCTATGTCGTTGGCGCCATACTTAAGAATGTAAAATTAAAATAAAATCTACTTAGGTATTTTATTTTTCAGCAGTTTGTTCTCACTTAATTTGTTTATGTTTATAATATGTCCATTTTGAATAACGACAAACGATACATTTTATTGCTTAAAGTTTATGAGACTTCATCATATACAATGCACTTGCAATGATGTGTACAGACATTGTATGCGATCGTCTCTTTGTACATTTTTCCACGAAAATCTAGAAAGAAGATACAATCCCCTCTCCTCTCTTGCCTTGCGGAGAAGATAATTTTGCTCCTTCGAATATAGATATACAATCGAAGGACATTTTTTATTATCTGGTCCTTGAATGTCCTATCCGGGATCATTTAAAATATGTCGACAGCAACAGAGAAAGTAGTTTACATGTGATGCTCGAACCCAGAAAATTATTGCATTTCTGAAAAAAAATACTATAGTCATTGTTCCGCTAAAACATGTTTCTTAGATAAATCGTGAAAAAAATACAATTGTGATTGGTTTGGTCAAGACATGCAATTTGGGTACAGCAACGTTACGACAGAAACCTAATCAGAAAAAAAACCGCATAGTAATGTTTTAATCAATTACTTTTACATAATGTGCTGGTTTTGACGTAATCAGGTTTTAATGAGAAAAATAATTAATTTAATGGGAAGTGTGTACCTACGTCTATTCATATACTAAAACAGACTTCTAGAAAAATATTTTTTAAATTTAAGGGGTATTTTATGATTCTATATCCAGAAGGTAAACGGACCCTTATTACACGACTGCCCAAAAAAAGGAGAGTTATGTTTTCAGGGTTCATGTATGTATGTATGTTTGTGAGTTTCTTTATTCCATCATAACTTCTTAACGGTTCAACCGATTTTATTATATAATATATCATTAGATTCGTCTTAATAGTCCAGGTGACACTGGGTACATAAAAAAGTTAAAAAAGCAAATTGACGGATGTTAGACGCAATATTTTTCAACAAAAAAAATATTTTTTCCCCCAAACCCATCGAGTGGGGTATCAAAATGAAGGGCTTTAAGAAACGATTCCATAAATATATAAAATTTACAGTTTAAATTTGAATGTAACGATAAAACGCATAACGAAAATAAATAATTTGCAGTCGGGTTTTTTAATTTTTAATTAATGTATACTTGTTAACCAATTCTAGGTTAGCCTGTACAACACCTTCGACCTCATCACCACATTCCATCAGGTGAGATAGTGGTCAAAGTCTAACCTATCAGGCATAAAAAAAAACATTTCGCAGCCGCCCTTATGTCTCTAGCTCGTAAACGGAATGAGATACAAACCTGAAATAAAATTACTGGCATATTATACTTAACAAGTGAATGTCTCAGGGTGACCGGCGCAGTGCAGTTCGTGACTTTCGATGTGATGCATCTGTTATAAGCAAAGGTTACCTCAGCTTAACATCAGGTGGGTATCGTGCTTGTTCTGTAACATACACATAAAATAGTCCTAGGCGCTTTCTAAAGAAATATTCTTATGGTGTCTAGAAGGTAGGTCCTTTTAATACATATAGGGTATCTACACTAATATTATAAAGAGGAAATATTTGTATTTTTAACCGACTTCCAAAAAAGGAGGAGGTTCTCAATTCGTCTGTTTTTTTTTACGTTTGTTACCTCAGTACTCTGGACTGGGTGAACCAATTTTGAAAATTCTTTTTTGTTTGAAAGGTGATGCTTGTTGTTTGGCCCCATCTTAAGTTTCATCAAAATCGGTCAAGCCTTTTTTGAGTTACACTAAAATACCTTTAAAATATTTACCTATCTTGATGATATAGTCGTTAACAATGAATCATAATCGATCCCGTAAGTAGGAAGCAACACTAAAAAGTGTGTTTTTTTTTTTGCAAAAATGGAACCGACTTCTACACCCAAAAGTGTGAAATAACTTGTCGAAGTCGGTACCATGCGCACATTATTGTGATTATAGGTACTTTTGAACTATCATGGTACCGACTTCAACAAGTTATTTCACACTATTGGTTGTTAAGTCGGTTCCATTTTTTGTTTTTTTTTGTATTTAACAAATAAACTTATAAACTACTAAATCGATTTGAAAAGTTCTTTCACTATTAGAATCCTACATTATCCCTGATGAACTAAGGGTATGAAATATTTTCAATAAAGTTAGGAATCTGTATGAAAATTTCGATAATGTACCCAACGCGAGAAAAAGTACCAAAAAATATCGTTATATCGCGTACGCTGCGGAAATGATTGACAATAGAGCAGTGATGTACTACAATGTTATAGAGGTACATCAATATGTACAAAAAAGTTCACTTTTACAATTATGTCACAATAACTACTTTTTAGGGTTCCGTACCCAAAGGGTAAAAACGGGATCCTATTACTGAGACTTCGCTGTCCGGCCGTCTGTCCGTCTGTACCTAGGCTGTATCTCAAGAACGGTGATAGCTAGACAGTTGAAAGTTTCACAGATTATGTATTTCTGTTGCCGCTATAACAACAAATACAAAAAGTTGGCCAAGTGCGAGTTGGACTCGCGCAAGTTAAAACGAAAAAAGGTTTAAATAGGAAGTCTAATGTTGTATAGCTAATGGTACGGAACCCTTCGTGTGCGAGTTCGACTCGCAATTGGCTGTTTTTTTTTTTTTTTTTTTTAAATTTATAACTGATGTTAAATATTTTTACAAAGCCGGGGCGGGCCGCTGGTATATAATATATGTCATCAAAAATGTTTAGAGCCACTCATTAGTCCAACACCCACCCACCCATAGTATCGGCTATAAATAATTATTAGTAGGTACCTACATTTCCCAAATGAACAGCTGCTCCAAATAGCGATTGGACCATAACCTTTTATTGACGTAATACATTCTTTATGATATTTCAATTATTGGTAAGTGTATTAATTCAATAAAGTATCTCGTACAATTGGTGGTCTTCCTTACATATGTGTTTAGTTTTAAAATAGATCCTAAGTAATTATTTTTGCCGTCTCAACTAGATTTAAGTAGATATCTTTTAGCCCTTATGGCAACACTATTGCTCGGTGACAATTGATTTTTTCTCCAAAATGGAGCTCGTTGTAATTTTTAATTTTCAACTTTTAACGCATTAAATCAGTAAAAAGAACCATTCCATCAAATACAATATGGGATAGGAGGGCAAACGAGCTGGTGGCTCACCTGGTGGTGATCACCGTCGCCCACGAACATCTCTAAACATAGAATAAGTAGTAGATCTCGGTACCCTATATTTTAGGGTTTTTTACTCAAAAGGCAAAACGGAACCCTGACTCGTCTGTCTGTCCGTCCGTCCTTATGTCACTTCTATCCTAAGCTCGTAAAAGACTGAAGACCCACAAATATCGAGATTTGGTTTCAAATGATAACAAAGATGATATTGGACTTGAAATTCCATCAAATCATATTTCAGCGGAGCTCCAGTATCCAATACATAAGTAATAAGAAAAAAAATCTATTTGCATGCTTGAGTCTTGTGTGTTGTCTAGACCTCACTGAGTAGAACAGAAATATGTATATAGTATTTTTTTAATAGAAATGAATAAATAGGGGCGCTGTCGAAATTGTATATTTTATTCCATCGGGGTCTGTATCTGAAAAATCAAACTAGTTAGGTATTTGATATTTCGATAAATATATCGTGGTTAAAAAGTTCTTTTCAATTATTATAATTAGTCGGTTAAATATTGGATTACAACGTCCGCCGCGGTCTAGTGGAATTGAAAATAACTTTTTAACCACAAGAGACCTGCCTAGCGCGGGGGTTCTTGCATACCCACCTGGATAATAATACTAATAAAAATGTTTATCATATGAAAAAAACTTAAGCTATGAACTTACACAAAAAAATATTACATCAGAATATAGTTTGCATTCATATATTCAATCATTCAATATCATTATTATACGTAAAATGTAAGTCTATTGGTGATCACTGAGTCTCACACTAAGATGACCTGTGTCGTTACATTCAGTCCCTTCCTGTTTTGAATTACTATATCAAAGTTAAAAATATACTTAGAAATATAAATGAAATAAATAAATACTAAATAATAATGAAAGTAATATACATTAAACTACTTATTTATAAAATAATACACAATGGAAAAAAAATATAGGGATAACTTTGTTCAACGGTGGATATTTCGGTTTATTTGATGATGAAACAATATAATATAATGTTGTCTTAGGTTTTCGCGATTGTTGAACATACTATGTTGTTTCATAATATATCTATCAGTATATTGTACTACAAATTTCGACTTATGTGGTTTAGAAGATGTGATCAAAACTAAAAATCAATTTTCATATAAGTCCAATTGCAATGTGGCATCCTTTAAGAGCGAGGGCGGACTCGCACTTCACCTTTTTGTTTACGCTACATGTATATTCCATTTACAGACATTATGTATGTTACTATTCGATTGTGAGATTTGTTAGTATAGATTTGAGGTCAACCTAGGATCTAATCAGCCGACACTAACGCTAGTACTTGAACTGAACGTCTCGACGCAGTTATTGTACCATCTTTAACGATATATGTTAACGATTATTGTTTAGAACCAGTTATTGGTGTCATTACTAATTTGTCATTGTTTCCAAACGCTCGTCGATTGGACACTTTAGATAAAATTAATAATTAATTAGAAGAAACTAAAGCTAGCAGTAGTTGTGTTAAATGAAATTTAACCAGTGTTCCTCTAAACAAACTTACGAGATATCAAGATACGTGTCGTAGTGAACCTGGCATTAGAAATGTGCCAATAGACTTAAGGTGATGATAAAAGTTAAAGCCTCGAGTTTAGATTACATGAAAATTATAGTTGAAAAAAAAGTGCCGCGAGAATCGGGTCAGTGTAGTAGGCGTGTCTAAAGCTGCTGCGATTTGAAACGTGTTAATAAGTTTTCAAGAATTCTGAATTTAAATCCACACTAAGTATTATACTAGCACATCACTAGCTATATACACGAAATAATTGGATCAGTGTGGTTACTAAAATTGATACTATGTTTTGTGACGAGGACTACAGTAACACTGAATAGTATTACAGTGCTGTTGGGCTTTTAATTAAAAGACCGGTACTTAGGACCCTTTTATTAAAGTGAGATGTTAAAGTTGCAAATATTTACAAAATACTATAATAATAAAAGTAAAAAACACAGTGTAGTTTCAAAAACAGGGACTAGTGTGGAGACTAAAGTCTAACAAAATGTAAAGTGCTTCCGTGAGTTCATACTGAACTTAAAGTGAAAGAAATTTCGTTTTGGGGTGTGTTGTATCGGTTAGTCCCAGTGGTTGGAGTGCCTGTGTCAATGGTGAAGGAGCTGTACTGCAGACTGCAGAGATGTCGGTGCAGAGAGGTGGCCAGGGGTCGTTTCGTTACTGCTTCTATTATTGCTCAAGTACCGGTTTCGAGATATACGACCTGGAGGGCGAAGCGGGCGCGCCCGCCATCCGGTAATGTTTTTCTTACTCCGATGAAATATTATTTAGTACAAAGTTTTCATGTTTGTTTTGATTAAAACTTGTATTGAACGGTGATTGAACGGAAGGTAAATATTATTCTGTGTTGGTATTCTTGGTTGTTTTGTTAGTTTTACGCGCCGTGTATGCGGGGCGGACTGATAGATTTGCGTAATTTGTATAGAAATATGGTATGAAGCGATAAGTTATCAAATACAATGGCATTTTTCCGTACCGACATAAAAAATATTTACTAAAAAATGGAACCGACTTTAACTCAACGTTCAAAAGTATGAAATAACTTTTTGTCGGTACCATGATGATTCAAAAGTACCTATAATCACAATATTGTGCGCATAGTACCGACTTCGATAAGTTATTTCACAATTTTGAGTGTTGAAGTCAGTTCCATGTTTGATAAAAAAAACCTCTTTTTAGTGACCCTTGCTACTTATGGGATCGGTTGCCATTCACTGTCAACGGCTATATCATCAAGATAGGAAAATATTTTTATTTATTGTAGTGTAACTCAAAAACGGCTTGACTGATTTTGATCAAATTTAAATTGGACCAAACTACAAGCATCGCCTTTAAAATAAAAAAAGAATATTGAAAATCAGTTCACCCAGTCAAAAGTTACGAGGTAACAAACATAAAAAAACAGACGACAACCTCCTCCTTTTTTTAAATTCGGTTAAATATACGCTCGAATTAAGTAATTGACTGCTGATTTTGTTATAACATAGTCTTTATCTTTATCCTTATATACCGAATAAGTAATTCAGCATACTCTACCAGTGCCTCATGTCCTACTTCGTTATTGCTGATCTCGTGGTGAGGTTTTGTGAACCTGACTTGGGTGTATTGGAGTTGTTTAACTCGCGCATTTGTAATTCGAAGAAATAGTGATATATTGAAGAATTTACTCAAAAGTAACGCGTGACTTATTTATTTATTTATAACCATAACATCAAAAACTTACTTCAGTCTACGACCAAAACGTTTCTACGTTTTTGTCTGACTTATGCAAATATTTCAAACGATACTATGCGTTGTAATGATACAAACAAAGTTGAAAGTGGTTTGACGACAAAATTGCCGGCCGCTGCCATTTCGGTGTGTATTGACGCTTAGAATAAGAATTTACCCTAAATTTTTTCGAAAATAATCGTATAACACTCGTGCTACGTTGATTATACCAATAACTGCTTGTTCTATTATAGTTCTCGTCTAAAATAAAAGGGTACTCGTATCTTATTTTACTGTTTCGTCTCGATATAGCGATACTAGGTAGGATGAGTCGATATATTGTGATCTTATTGTATTATTTTAACAGTCATAGGGGACGATGCGACCATCAACCTTCATAGTAATAATAAAATGAACTACTAAGACTTCATCTGATCGAAAGTGCTTTTTCGAACACCTTACTTTCGTGATGGTAACTCTACTTTTCTATATTTGTAAATATTGTTACAAGGACTATCGCCTGCTAAGCGAAAATCATATAGGTACATAAAGTTATGTATATATCATAAACTTATGCAACTCAAGCGGAAATCAGACTAGTTCTATTTTTTATCTTAAGGCGATCACCGTAGTGAAACGCGCACTTTTGGAATCTTCTTGTACTGAAACTATGAGTTCAAAATGTGCGAAAAAAATATATAATATTCTTTAATTCTTTATTGAGTGAATTAGTTGATTAGTTTTTATTAAAACTTATTAGTTTTTCTGTAATAAATTGTAATCGGCGACCCTTTTTAGATTGTTTTTTATTAATTTAAGGGGCATAGTTGAATTACATGCAATGATTCTTTTTTAAAAAAAAAGATAATACTATACTAATGAATTACTTACTAACTTGTGTTGAAAACATTTTTATGAATTTTTGCCACAAAATTCTCTGATTGCGAGAAGAAATCGCAACGAAAATCAGTCTGCCCGCAGCGCTCGGCCCGTTTGGACGTGGGATCTGTGCCGTTCGTTACGCCATCATTATTGTGCATATATTTTACGAAATATTACAATATTTTTTTACCATACGTTAATTTGGAAGTCATAAATTATTGAAACTCAAGTAAAGCATTTATTGGGGAAGTACTTTTGTTTATATTGATTTATAAAATCTTTATAATAACTTTTTTGAGCGAGTTGATTAAAGTTCAGACACGGCATTGTTAATTCCTATTTTAGTAGGTATCTAGACTTTTAACCCTTGGTAAAATATTTCATTTTGTTATTATTAGGTTACTGTACAATTAAATGAGAACCTATTCCCAATACCCTTAACACACTTTCCGAGACGCCCAACTACTTTCTAGGTATTTATATATCCAATCATTCAAATAAAGGGAACTTACCTATATCTCTTTATCTCTTTGACTTTAAAAGTTAAATACTTAGTATGTAGTTAGTCGGATTGAAATGTGTGTTACATCTGTATGACTCCGCTGTTCTTTCGTACTACCTCTAAAAGCATGTACCCGTAACTTTTGAACCGTTACTTCTGTAGATAGTTTCAATTTTCATAGCAAAAGTGATAATGTGTACTATTATTATAATTTTATTTTATATATTTTAATAAGTGGGGTTCCTTAGGAAAAGTGACCCGGTACAATTCTTCTCGTACAACTTTTAATGGCAGCAGTCGAATGAGACTTGACAAAAAAAAAATGACATAATCAAGATGGCAGGTAAAATTCAAGTTGCTCCGATCCGTCTGAAAATCAACATCTGGGTGGTTTTAGGCGTCGTTATTCCGAATTTAGAAATTATTTTTAGATGACGTCATTTTTAAAGATGGCCGCCATACATAGATGTTTTGAAACCATTGACTTAAATTGTTCTATGGGAAGGAGTCATGGGGAAAGAAAGTATTCTAAACTGAAAATAACAAAGTGGTTTTCGTGATATGATAATAATGGGAAATCATAAAAATGACGCCTGCCAAGTGAAGATATATGACGTATCTGGTAAACGGTTACAGATAAGTGAAGGAGTTTTGAACAAATGACGCAGGGAATCGAGAGAGCAGTCAAATGACATGCAAAAAAATCCAAAATAGCAGAATTCAAGATGGCTGCCATAAAAAATGCTGAAGTAAAGCTGAGCTTCAGTGTGATCGGAGTACTTTGTATGGTGGCTATCTTGAATTCCATCATTCTGGATTTGCCCTACAAGCTTTTCTTCTCCATCATACTACATTTAGAGCACGGATAGTGCGTGAGTTCAAAGGGCGAGTGCAAGGCGAGACTGCAGTCCGATTCGTGTGAGTGACTTGCGAGGCCGAAGGCTGAGGTCTGACTTGGGAGTATTTTCCATATCTTCAACTGGTCTCCATGATGAATGGCCGCGATAACTGAAGCACCTACGAGTGGGGTTCTTTAACCAATGTGACTCAGAAACTTGGTACGATTCTGCCTGTACCATTTTTAGTAGCGGTAGGGTGAATCTTATATGGCAGTTTCATTACAGTTATCTTTTATTATTTTTATTATCTTTTATTTTATTACTGAGCATTGCATTGGGATTATACTTCTATTAAAATGTTGAACTTTTATTATATTATTATATGTATTTATTATGTTATCTCATAAATAAACTCTAAAATTGCAAAATGACTTACTATAACTGAAATTATACCTATGCATAATATTTATTTATCTATAGATATTTAGAAATATGATCAAGAGTAAAATTGAAAGTTTCTGTTTTAGAGTTGGTAAGTATATGACAGTAACCCAGTGGTTGGTGCGGATAACTTCCTATAAGTTCAAGTACATATTTAATATGACGAGTAGGATATGTTGTGCTGTTTTTGGTTGCATGAATTCGTCCAAACTAAACATATTAATTGTAAAATAGCTGCAGGTATCTATAACCAAGTAAAAGATATTCACTGTTCTCCACCTTGTCCATGTTTGCCAAAACAATTTTCGATTAAGCTTTATACTTTAAAATTCAATAATAAAGCATTTCATACGTTTTAGTCGAGGTGCAAATATTTTTTACTACCAATGAAAAACAACACGCAATTCAATTCAATTCAATTCAAAATCATTTATTCAATTTAGGCGTCTACGACGCTCTTATGAAGGTCAATTACAAATTTTAATATTGAAATATTCTACATTGTACTGCCACGTTCAGCAAAAAAAGTTTATAGCGCCACTGCGAGAAGAACGGGCAAGAAACTCGGGGCCATTCTTTTAAACGTCTTTTTACAATGTGTTATAAACAATATAATACAATAATAATTATTACAATATTTGTTTAAATTACGTAGGAGACATGTGATGGCTTGGCAGAGGTGGAATTTTCCAAGCATTTTTGTCGTTTAAGTAATCACAAACTGTGTAGTAGGATTTCTTCATCAAAATATTTTTCACGTGCAATTTGAATTTTCCTTCTGTGAGCATTGTAATATGTTCGGGAATTTTATTATAAAACCGCACACAATTACCTAAAAAGGACCTTTTATTTGTCTTTGCTAATCTAAAACATGGTACCGTTAATTTATATTTGTTCCTAGTGTTGTAATGATGGTTGTCACTGTTTAATTTAAATTTACTCAAATTTTTCCGAACATACATAATATTTTCAAATATATACAGACTCGGTAAAGTTAATATATTAATTTCTTTAAAAAGATCCCTTAGAGATTCCCTAGGATCCATTTCATATATGGCTCGAATTGCACGCTTTTGTAAGATAAAGATTGTCTCTATCTCAGCAGCAGCTCCCCACAGCAATACACCATACGACATAATACTGTGGAAGTATGCGAAATAAACTAGCCGTGCAGTAGCTACATCTGTTAACTGTCTTATCTTACAAACTGCATATGCAGCAGAACTAAGTCTTCCGGCTAGATCATGTATATGTGGATCCCACTGTAAAGTTGAATCCATTTTGATTCCCAGAAAGACTGTCGCTTTGTCAATAGAGAGTTTATCTAGGCCAAGCTTAATGTTTGGTTCAATATAAGGAACATTTGGTAATGAAAACTTTAAACATTTGGTCTTTTTTGAATTTAACAGAAGATTATTAGCGGCGAACCATCCAGAGATCATAGATAACACATTATTTACATGAATGAGTTCACTATCTTTCCTATCTACTTTAAAAATCAGAGAGGTATCATCCGCGAATAAAACAATATCACAGAAATCTTTGACCATGCAAGGCAGATCATTAATATACGCTAGGAACAGAAAAGGTCCCAAAATTGATCCCTGCGGTACACCTATTTTTACGAACGACCCGGAAGAAGTATTGCCATTTATTCCAACCATCTGTAGCCTGTCAGACAGATATGACTCTATTAGATTCAAAGCTTTTTCACGAACACCATAGTGTGAAAGCTTACGAATCAGAGTGCAGTGTTCTACACAGTCGAATGCCTTGGAAAGATCACAAAATACGCCAATAGCATCATGTGAACTCTCCCAGGCTTCAAGTATATGTGACATCAATTGAACACCTGCATCTGTTGTCGATCTGCTCTTAGTGAAACCAAACTGATTCTCATTCAATATATTATGCTCATTAAAATGAGATAAAAGTTGTTTGAGCATAATTTTTTCGAATACTTTACTCAGAACGGGTAAGATGGAAATAGGTCTATAATTGCAAGGGTCAGATGCAGCCCCCGACTTCAAAATTGGAGTGATTTTACTTAGTTTCATTAAGTCGGGGAAACTTCCTCTATCAACACAAAGATTGAATATTGTTACTAAGTATGGTGCAATAATGCAAATAATAGACTCTGCCACTTTAACTGACATACCCCACAAGTCTTCAGTACTCTTTATGTTTAAACTTTTGAATGTCTTTATAATTTCAAAGTTTGTCGTGTATCTGAAAGAGAAGTCCGGTGTTTTGCAGGGAAAATTATGTTTTAATAGGGCTTCTGCTACATTGGGACAAGAATCCAATGATTTAGTGGCTTCTAGGGGTAAGTTAGAAAAAAAAAATTCAAATATATTCGCCACTTGTATTGGATCAGAGATTTGATGTTTATTAATAGTTAAGACATATGTTGAATCTCTAGGTTTATTCTTACCAGTCTCAGTATTTATAGTCTTCCAAATGGTTTTTATTTTATTTTTAGACTTGCTAATTTTGTCTCTAATAAAAAGAGATTTAGCACACAAGCAAACAGACTTAAAAATTTTTGAATAGTTCCTAACATAATCATGAAACTGCTTGCAAGATGTTAAATTTTTCCTGCGATACAGATCAAACAAATAATCTCTACTTTTTCGGATACCTCTAGTTGCCCAATCACCAAACTTCAATTTTCCATTTATTTGTTTCTTTATTTTTGGACAAACTTTTTGAAACTCAATATTTACTAAAGAAAATAAGTTATTGTAGATGTCATTCGGGTCACAGTGAGAAAAACTTGTTATGCCAAGCTTAGCTTCTATGTTGGTACCGAGAATTTCTAGCCTACTGGTTGTTAACGGCCTATGTTCAACTTCATACCTCTCTGTTTCTCTATTTCCATCAAATTTTATCGCAAGGCCCTCATGATCAGACCTAATACCTTTCAATATTAACTTTTCTTTAATCTTACAGTTTGAGTATATATTGTCTATACAGGTAGATGAAGTGTCTGTTATCCTAGTGGGCTCACAGAACAGAAATTTCAAATTAAATGACTTAAATAATGAAATAAGATCAGTCTTATTTTTAGAATTCATTAAAATATCTATATTAAAATCACCACATACAAATATGGGTTTTCTGCATTTAGAGATTTTCCGCAGTATACTTTCCATAGTGGATAAAAATTCTGCAAAATTTTGAGCACGATCTTGATCTGTTGGTGGTCGATATACACACAACACAAGATGCCTGTCCACCTCCACACAAGCAACTTCACAGACACGTTCGACAGAACATCTGACTAAGTCACGGCATTCTTTAAATTTTAAGTTATTATTTACAAGAATAATACACCCTCCTCCTTCTGCAGATGATCTGTTAAACGCACTGCCTACACTAAAATTCTTAACATTAAATAACATTGTATCTGCTCTTAGCCATGTTTCAGTAAAGCATAATATATCAAAAGGATATTTATCTAAGAGCATTTCAATTTCAAGTATTTTGCCAGGGAAGCGATTTATATTTTGGTAGTACAGTGCTATGTCAGAACACTTCCCTGTTGTCGGACTTAAAAGTTTAAATAGTCTGACTCAACATTTCTATTAGTACATGTACTAAAATCTGTAGCGTCAATAGAAGACTTGGTTATATTTCCTATAACCGACTCAATATTATAAGCTACCAAAGTAGCAATCAGATTTTTATATTTCTTAGGTAGGTACATCCTATCCCGAGTCAACATAAATTTAGTAATAAATTTATTACAGTCAAAAAATAAAAGTTTGTCACTATGACGACATGTCATATTAAATAATATGGTATTTAAAGAATGAATATGCTCATTCTGATTTTTAGTCAGTGCCTCTGAATAGGGAAAAGCACATAACATAATTTTAAATGCACTAAGGCTTATCAATGAGGTAACATTTGCTATTAACTGTTTCCTGTCAATACCTAAACTTTGGCCTAAGTACAATATAACAATGGTATTCCTATCAATTTCAGAAGCCATAATTTTCTTCTCAATCTGTTGATAAGAAGCACCAGGCATGCAGTAATTTTCTACAGAGCAGTGAAGTGAATTACCTAGTAATGAACCAAAGTTTTTGCCTATTGCATCTGAAAATACCAAAACCTTGGTAACCATATCCTGGTTAGTGGTGATACTCTGATTCTCCCTCTGCGCAGCTTCTGTGCATGTTTTGTTCAATGGCAGAGGTGTATGGCAAATTGTTGGTATTGCATGGGGCTCTCTGGTTGGTTGAAGCTGACCCATAGACCTTGAGCATGCACACTCAATAGTTCTCACACTCTCCATATTGGTGGTCACAAGATCTAATAAACTTATCGCTTCATTGTAGTGCTCACTAAGATGGTTTTGAGCTGATAAGTAGCTAGAGAAAATATTTTGCAATAATTTCTCTTTGTCTAGCAGCTCAGAGCGAAGACTCAGAGTATCATCATCATACAATTGTTTTGTGATTTCTACTTCATCCAGACAATTTTGAAGTTTTTCCTGTAATAGTAGCTTATCTTTCACCAAATTCACATTTTTCTTGAAATAGTTTAGGTTTTTAAGTTGTTTTTTACACTTAAACATCAGTTTCTTAAGCTTAAAATACTTTTTGACTTTTTTATGGCTCCGAAAGACTGGAATTTGACTGCATATAGTGTTCTCATCAGTCAAGTCAATAGTTTCAATTGGTGGCAGGGAGCTTGGTGATTCCATGCCACTACCGACCAGCTCATTATATAAATTTAAGGTGTCAGCGGCCTGTTCACTGAACTTTGTTGAGTTTAACACTGAGATTTCATCTTGAGCCTTGCTTAATTCAAACTCCAATTCTGATATACGGCTCAAGGCCTGTTCATGTGTCTCGCTACATTCTTTAAATGACAATACAATGTTCTGTAGCTGTTCATTTTGATAGAGTGCTTCTGAGTAATTGGTGTATAAACCAGCAAGTTCATTCTTGAGCTCAGTGTTTTTTGAGACAATTTTGTTCACCTCAACCTCACTGTCTTCTCTTTCTTGTAGAAGCTGATCAGAGAGTTCTTTGTACTTTTGAAGATCTTGCAGAGAAATTCTTAGTTTCTCTTCCAGTTCTCTTGCCAAGGTTTTCCTAGTAGTTACAGGCATACTGAAGCATCAACAACTCCGAACAATGTCTGCAAAACAGATAAAAGTAGCTAAGTTATCGTTTCAAAAAGTATTTTAAGTGCAAGGGGAGTGTTATGGTATGTATTTCTCACAATTCAATCTCAAAGTTACAATTAATTTATATATAAATTACAAGAATGGTGCATACCTAATATTGTAAACAAAATCAACAATCAAGTTTGAAAACAGTACAACCTACATAACATATCTATTATTTGTTTACATTCATATATGCAACAGATAAAAGGGAAAAAGAAACAGGAAATATGTTAAGCAGTAGAAACACAGAGAAATTAGTTGAACAGACAATGGTTAGAAACAGATGGGAGAGAAAAAGTATGAAACTTTTATCTGACAAATGAATGATGGTAAGTACCTAATAGGTAATAGGTACTCAGGTACCATAACATATGTTTTTTATAACAGGTAATTTTTGTAGACTTGACTACTACAAATAAATAACTTTGAGAATGAGTTGCAGCTAGGATTGGGTGTCAAATAGTAGTGATATGTCTGAGACAAAAGAAAAACATCAACTTTGCTTCCACTATTTTGTCAAGCAAAGAGAGTCAGTACACTGCCAATGTGTGATTATTAACGTAGCTCACCAAGTGAGTGTTAGTGGAATTGTGTTAAATGTGTACTTAGAGATAGATTTTAGACATATTACTCCCCAGTAAATCCAAGGTGTTTGAATTTCCAACCGCTGCTGCAGGATGACGCACTATGATTTTTATTCACTGTTTAGTGAATATGTCACCAACAGGCTTTGTTCACTATATAAAGCTACTTTTTATTAACACTTTTTACTTGAAAACACAACAAATTAGCCTTATTTTCTATATAAAATAATTATTAAAATACGGAGAAAACATCACGACATGTATTAGTTAGTGTTGCCACAGGGCAAAAAAAAAAAAAACGCATTTTTACACACTTCCTATTCAATTTACAAAGTATTTTATCTAAACTAATAGAGGAAAAATTTGATTGTGCGTTTGTTTGTTTGCATTGAATAGGCTCTGAAACTAATAGACCGATTTGAAAAATTCTTTCACCATGAGAATCCAACATTATCCCTGATGAACATAGGCTATAGAAGATTTTCAAAAAGTTAGGTCGTATGTAAACTTCGATAACGTAACATAAAGTGCGAAAAAAATACCAAAAAAATCGTTAGGTATATCGCATACGCTACGGAAATCATTGAAAATAGAGCCAAGTGATATACTACAATTTTATAGAAGACATCTATAAAAAAGTCCGCGGTACTATAAGTCTAACTATTACAGTTATGTCAAAATAACTGGTTTTTTATAAGTTTAATTTATAAGTTTTGATTTTTTTGTTAAATACTCGTGTGAAGCCGGGGCGAATCACTAGTTTGCTTATATAAAAAAAGTATATTTACAATCACAAAACAAAATGGAAACACAAAGTAGGCAAATGTAATTAAAATGCTGGAGGCGAGCAGCCCTATCGCATGTTTACGTACCGCGCGGCTGTAGGTAGTTATTTCGAGGACAGGGCCGAATTAAAATACTGTATAGATAATATTACCGTGTTTCGTACCGCTTTATGAAGTCAAAGTACTTTTTTGAGCACAATATTGAGATAATACTTTTGAATTTTAAATTATAACCTCGTTTTATGGACCCTATAATCTCAGCAAACCACAAACCAATTAAGTTCCTACAGGTTCTTACTTGCAAATTCTGTTGATATGCATAATAGGCACCTTTCTACCAAAGTTCAAGAAAATCGACTAAGGCAATCGAGATTCATTGACGGGGAAATATACACTGCTCAGCCCTCCACCGAGAGCTCGCTTCACTTAGTCTATTAAAAAAATATCATTACCTACAAGTACCTTAGAGGTTTGCAGTAACTGCAGATAAAAATGTAGTTATCTACACTTCTGTTCTGCCGCTTCTAATAGCGCACGAAACTCTACAATTTTAGCGACGCTATCCGTGGTACGGCGACTAGTGCCGCCGTGCGACTGAATATTTTTATGAGTTAAAAGTTAACTCCCATTTCTATTAGCTCCGCCCGAATTAGAAATTATTTTGACTACGGTCTTGCCCTTAAAATAACTTTAGCTGAGCCGGTATTTGTCACTGTCAGTCTGCAAGCTTTATTGTTTGTTGGGGGGTTTGGCTTTTATATTGTCTCTTCTCCCTTATTTTATAAGGGAGATACGTATCAGGCGAATACATGTTCCCCCTGATTTCAACCCTCTATGTGAATTGTTGTTGGTGCAACTATCACCTATCGTCCAGTGCGAGGGCATTATTTGCTTATTCATCAGTCGGCTTTAACAACATCCAATTATGAGGACAGGATACAATGTTATTCTGAGACCAAGATTGTAAATACGGCAACAGTAAACAATTATTTCAAATCTGTCAATAAGCCATTAATATTAATTTATAGCTGCATAAATAACTCTGTTTATAACATGAAGAAAGCAATAACGGTTATAAATAAGATAAATTAATTGCGATCAACAACTTTTCCTGTCACGGATGTTGTTTGTGATATAATCGTGATATGTTCTTTGTGGTCTTAATTGTTGTGAAATAATTGTTTACTGTTGCGTGATCTCTTTGTATTTATACGGAGGGTGGTGTCTTTGGAAAATGTCAGAGTGTAGCTTCGGACGGAGATAACTTGTATCCCATACGAGTGCGCGAAACAGAACTTCGCAAGACTTAAATAAGGTGAGCGAATTTTGTAAATTAATTCTTATATATGTGGGTATTTTTAACCGACTTACAAAAAAAGGAGGAGGTTCTCAATAATTCTGTATTTTTTTTATTATTTTTTATGATTGTTACCTCAGAACTCTTGACTGGGTGGACCGATTTTGAAAATTCTTTTTTGTTTAAAAGCTGATGCTTGTCGTTTGGTCCCATTTTAAATTTCATCAAAATCGGTCTAGCCGTTTTTGAGTTACGCTCCAATAACTAAAAAATATTCACCTATCTTGATGATATAGTCTTTGACAATGAATGAGAATCGATCCCGTAAGTAGCAAGGGTCACTAAAAAGAGTGAAAAATTTTTTTTTTACCAAAAAATGGAACCGACTTCAACACCCAAAAGTGTGAAATTACTTGACTTATTTTTTTTTAAATACTGAAATAAACTTTCTGGTACGCGGTTGCGAAAATAATTAGAAACGAAACTGTACGTTGATTTGGTTTATTATATTATAATATAGACTAAGTGAAATTTTAGAGTTGTATTCGTGAATTTTTTCCTTCGAGCTTATCGTGTGTTCGGGTCAGGTTTATTATTTGTGATATCCTCTATAATATAATTTGATTTATTTATATCTGTTATGCGTATACTCGTGTGTAACATGTGTACATATAGTTTTTTAATGTCCCTGTATTGTGCAAATCCCTATAAATCGAAGGGCCTTAGGACTTTGTGGTTTCCGTGCTTCGGAGGGCACGTTAAGCCGTCATTCCCGGTCGCTGTATTAGGAAGACAATCGTTATAGCATAGTGGTCATGCATTTAGTGAATGCCCGCCTCCGCTAGCTACTATCATGTTGAAAATCTGTCGTCAAGCACCTGAGAGTGTGTTTGTATATTTGGTTCTGGCCGCTGTTCCTGAGAGCTAATTATTCCATGTTAGCTTAAACAATATCTTTGACCACATCATCACTTACAATTTAGTGAGATATTGGTAAAAAACTAACCTAATAATCTCTAAAATTGGTCTTATAATCTCAAACGACAGATTGTCTGTAACATTTTGGGTACATTCTGTGTTGGTACGGAACACTCGGTTTCCAAGTCCAACTTGCACTTGGCCGGTTTTATTTTTATGATGGGCTTAAGACTACTAGTTGACAATGTTGGTGCTATTATGGTTGGCGCACACTGAGTCAATCAGCCAGCAAAGTCGTTAAGTATTCTATATGAAACTATGAAGTACAAGGCGCACTGCAACTGGGAGTGGGCTGGAGCATTTGGACTGCCTATGAGTCTGCTATGACTTATAGGTTGTCTAAATGCTTTTATTGTAGTAGCTGTAGTGTTGTATATAGTTCATAGTATTTTGTTAAATAAAGGCATACCGCCGGTAAAAAAAAAAAAAGAAGGCGCACTTATCAATGCCGTACATGCATCGCCTTGAATCGGGATAAGCTCGCGATAATGAGGCGATTACGTAGTAACGGTTCCTAGGCGATATCTGTGTTATATCAACCAAGTAATCAATATTTTATTGGCAAGAATACAGTAATAGGTTTAGATATACTTCTAATAGTCTTATTCATAATATCTAGTCATTGTATTGAGCCTGCATGCAAATATTAGATAAATAATGTCGTGAAAACAACTGCTTTATAGCCAATCAGTCAATACGTTCTTAAATTATTGTAATCATTTCATGTCATTTGGTAATGCATTATAAAAAATAAAGATATTGTATACATCATTCTTATAAATATCCTTCCTATAAGAAGGTTATTATATGTTTATGATCCTTTGTCTTTGTCACGTGACTTCGCAGTGTTTTTTATTTTAAAGTATTCAGGATAAGGTTTTGCGAATAAGCGTATATCTCTAATGTAGTGAAATGATTTTAGAAGATTTAAGGTTTGTGTTTTCATAGCGCACTTTATGCAAAAGTAATTTCGTCATATTTTAAATACGAAGTGTTGAAACTCGGTGAAATTTTGCATGAATGTCCTTTAGCTGTATGCCTGGGGTTTGCTGGTTTTGCTTTTTATTGCTTTCTAGCCGCGGCTCCGCCCGTGCCTATTTCGGTTATCGCGCAAAAAAATTAACCCAACCTCTTTTTGCGCAGTTGGATAAAAACTATCCTATGTCCTTTCCCGGGTCTCAAACTATTTCCATACAAAATCGCTCCATTAGTTTTAAAGTTGATTTGTTGCATACAAAAATACAAATCTTTCCTCGTTATAATATTAGTATAGATTCTGTCTCTCAATGTGAATATAAGTATTCCCATATAAACGAGTTTTCTGAATAATTTTGATAAACCATACATAGTTTTTTGAAAATCTAGCCAACCATAAGCATAGACGTTAGGCATAAGGACATGAATACAAAATTCCATCGAAATCACCGACTTGGCATCTAAAATATGACGAAAGTACGTTTTCTTTTCTTCCTATAAAGCGCTATGAATACATTAGCCTTTAAAAGTGTCTTGCAGCTGTCCAAGAAAAAGGCCCCTTAATAATTGAAACAAAATATATACATATATATATTTAATATACATACAATTTACTCGTAGTTTGTAAAATGTATTAGCAGTAACATATATTTTAGTCAAGTGTGACAATTTACTTCCAATGATTTTTCACATTAATCATATATTCGAGTGTAACGAGCTCAAACTTCTATCATTTAAACTACAGCAGACGCGTAAACTCCGCTGGGAAATACCGCAGGAACATGCCCCAGTTCTCTTTCATCTGTGTAATGTGATCACGGAGGGCAAACTGATAAAAACTGACGTTCGATGTATATCATTTACATATTTTATATTGAATGTCGATGCCACAATTCTCTGTCTGAAATGCGCGAAAATTATTCATTTTACAATGGATTTTTTAAAGATTTACAATGATGAATTGCTTTCTCTATTCCAAAATTTTCAGCGCTAATTGATTTGTTAAGAATTTTATGAAAAATTGCTTGAGCGTGGGTATTTTATAGTTGGCAGTACTTACTGCCCACCTTCCGGTATTTTAGCACTAACCGCCTTTAACGACACCCACGGTAAGAGATAGGGGTGCAATTCAAACCCTGCTCGCCACGGGGCATCTACAATATAAAATAAATTTGAATATCATACATTTGTTTTTTCTCATTATGTGTATGGATTTCGAAATGTAGCGCCTAAAGTAAGATCTCTTTTTCACTGTCGGACAGTTCTGCTGTGAAGGAGGATAATTCTTGAGGGCCTTCTTGAGGGAACAGAAAGGTGAGCGGGGTACTTAACACAGTATAATACACAAAAATTAGTAACTACTTTATTTTTTGAGTTATATTCCTCACAAAAATACTCTAAAACGACTCCTTTGTCGGCTTATTTGAAGGTATGCTGTGTTTTTCGAAGAACGATGAGCCGATGATGCCAAAACATACTTCAATATTATTCGTTTAAAAATCGAGAGTAGATGATTAAAGGTACCTAACAAATATATCGTGACTAACTCACATTTACAGTTTTGTAACTACATATGTAGTTCGTAGCAGTTTTTTCTATATGTATATATTTTCATTCAGCTCATTAGTTGCGAAGCCAAAAATCTATGTAACGCTGAATGCTAATTGTTTTGTTGAGTGACACAATGACATTGTTAATGTCTTAGAGTTACATCGTCGTTTCTAGCTTGTGTTTTAATATTAGAATCAGCTCATTTTTAATGTCCAGATTTGTTTACCGGGTCTTTTTTAGGGAAATTAAAAGCCTTGAAATTGAACTCTACACAAAGAAAAACTTCTTCCACCGTTTTACTCAATCCTCCTTTTATACCCCCCAAACAACATATGACAATTACATAATATAATTTGTATTTTATAGTGAAATTCTAATTTTAGACTGTCTTGTTGGTAGAGTGATGTTGGTACAGTTATTCTGACATGTGGAATGATATTACAAATTAATACTTGGAGGAATTGGAGACATAAAACAAAGACAGTTCTTGATACTCACCTACCTAGTACCTAACTATCTAGCTATGTAATCTTTGTTTCAGATGTTAAGAACACATTTTTTACTTTTTGAATCTGAGTGGCAAGTGTTTTCCTCGAATTCAGTTGTGGATAAGTGAATATTGATTTCTAATTCGTTTGCAGATTTCTTGCTACATATTAATGTCAGGACGTTGGGCACCATTATCGTTTAGAAATGTGACGGAAAAAGCTCGAGCCCTACCTGATGTTAAGTGAACTAACCTCTGCCAATAACAGATGCATTTCGTTACAAGTCACAAATTGCACTGCGTCCGTCACCTTGAGACATAGTTGTTAAGTTTCATGTGCCTGTAACTGGCTCTCAAAGACTGCTGCTGGAACACACCGTTAGGTGCTTCGCGACAGATTTTCTACTTGAAGGTGGAACAGAAAATGCTCAAGCCCGCGATTGATTCGAAAAAAGAGATTCGAACCATGGACCTGGAAAATTAAAAATTGTTTCAATTTCTATTATGTTTTATCTGAAAAATCTTCCAGAATATTGAAATCTTTTAGTAATGTCTACAGACATGTTACGTGTATATAGAGATCTAGATTTCTTACAGTGCAATGTTTCTTGTTTCAGAAATGGCGTGAACGTTGAAGGATCCACGCATCGACAAGTGGTCGATCTCATCAAGTCTGGAGGCGACTGTCTCACTCTCACAGTCATCTCTGTCACACAACGGGTAAATATGTTTGACCAAGTCTCAAATCTTTTAATCCTACCTACTAGTTTTGTTTCCTCATATTTATATAGAATTCTAACTATAAGGGCCTTCTTACACGTGCGACGGTCACGCCTCACTGTCAAAATGTCGCCGTGCGCAAAATTGTATGAAAATGAGTAGCTTTATTCACACATATAATTTTGAAGCAACGATGGCCGAGTGGTAATAGATATAGACTGCCGTGTCGCAGGTCTCTGGTTCGATCCTCCGGTCCTTCCACCGTGCGGTGAAGCTAAACCGGCACAGCGCGGCTTGAGCTTCACCGCACGGTGGAAGGACATTTCGCGAATGCTCGCCTGACTAGCTCCACCCTCAAGTAGAGACTTAACAACTATATCTCAAGGTGACGGGTGCAGTGTAATTCGTTACTTGTGACGAAATACATCTGTTATAGGCAGAGGTTAGTACGCTTAACATCAGGTGGGCCTCGAGCATGTTCCTTCAACATGAAAACCTAAACTACCAGCTCAAATTACCAGCTCAAACTATGAATACATCACAGTATACGCTTGCATTCTGTCATTGCGTTACGGTAGAGAAAAAACACAAAAAGTTATACACTTCCTTTCAAAATCCTATAATTAAGTTGGTATAAATGAAAGCATCTTCTGTAAGTTTGTGGCTGCCACAAGGCGATTTCAAGCAGCTTCAGTGGCACCATTCACACGACGCGGACGTTTGGTTCTAGTAACTCTGAATGGATCATATCCTGACAGGTTATTTCCTGACAAGTTTTGGGCAGAACCCTGTTTGGTATGTTATCAGGAAGCGGAGCGACTAGAGCCATGCGAGGAGGGCTCGGCGCCGGTGGGCGTGACGGGCGGCGCTGCCAACTCGCGCGCCACGCTCTACCAGCGGTACGACTACAGCGACAAGCGCTCGCTGCCCGTCTCTATACCAGACTACAGGTAACCTGCAGCTGCACAAAGTACAGTACAGTTGGTAGGTCTCCCACTAGGTGAACCGACGAAATCGTAAAAAGCGCGTGTAGCCAATTGTACCAGCCGTTCTTTGTGGCGTTTTATGGGTGAGGCATTTGTTCAACAGTTGAAGTCTTCCGGCTGATAATGATGAGTTCCCTTTTTAGGTTTACTCCGTATATCATATTATTGTAATAATATCATTACTATAGTCTGTTTTTTTTAACAAACGAGTACTTTAAATTTTACTGCGTTGCTATTGGCCCATATATAAAATCCGTTCCACACGAACTCTGTAGTTACTGAATGTACCTAAATAGGTACATATATACATTCACATAGGTACATTCAGTTGAGTCTTCGACTACCTGAGCGTCGAAAAATATTGCTTGTCATCGAATCAATACTTAAGTTGCACTTTTTGAATTAGGGTAAGCAAAACAAAGATAGTTTTGAAAAAAAATGTTGTAGCTAAGTCAACAAATCGTCTCATCATACTTTTGCCGACGTATCACTGTGAGCTCAACTCAATTGAACTCGTTTGGTCTCAAGTGAAGGGCTATGGCAGGAAATAACAAAAGTTACAACGCTCTACAGACTCGTGGTCCGTACTCTGTTTAGATCTATTATTGTTTTATAACATGTTCAATTTTTTTTGATTACCCCCTCGATGGGCTAATCTGTGGCCCTACCACTATGCCACGATAATATCATCTAAATATTGTCATGACTATGCTATAACGACTGCCATTCTTAGATAAGCGCTGTATGAAGCACGTACACGCTGAGTAGTGAATGCCAGTAGCGTTCTGCACCCATCCAAGTAACGATCGCAGCGAAATTTGTTGAACCTAGTTGATCTGTTAAGAATGAGTCCAAGCCCTTCAAATACAATACGCCTTCCTATGTATGAATATCAGACCGTTATATTCCAGAGTGATAATGGAGCGGAACACGGGCCGTTCGTTCGTCGCGTTCAACGTGCACATGGCCGGCCGGCACCTCTGCAGTCGCCGGTACAGAGAGTTCGCGGCGCTGCATCAACTACTTAGGAAGGAGTTCCTGGGTAAGGGAACCTTACATGCTTATTGTGTAAGAGCATCTGGCTCAAAATCACCAATGTTGCAAATTTCAAGATGGTTTTATGACAAAAAAAATTGCTCTGACGACTCTTAGCTTATATTGTTGCAAAATTTGTTTAATTAAATACTTTGATAGGGCAGCGCAGCGCACAGAATTCTATTTTTTTTTTTGTAAAATCGCCTTTTTAGTGAACATTGTACAGAAAACGATCAATTCGGGAACGATTTTCTAAGTTTGATAAAATGAGCAATAACAAAACAAAGCACATAGATTAAGCTTAGCTTAATAACATGGATATATCGTGGGTTGACAAGAAAAACTCACTAAATACAGTTTTTGGAAAAAATGACTTTGTTTCACTAAGTTCATTATTTTTCTTAAATCTTTGCTAAGAAAAAGTCATTAAGCTAATAAGTCACCGTAATCAAGTACTAAAAAAGCAAAAACCTCATTATCTAACATGTTACCAAACTTATCGGCAGGTAAAATTCATTAATACAGCTATTAATGTTTCTAATAACTTAGGTGCCTATGATTATGCCACATGGATATAGGTACCTAAGACGACGCAAACCGCGTGCCAATAAAACCATTGCTGATAAAATTTCTTTGGTCAAAAACATAGAAAACTATATTTCTCAGTATTGGGAGTTGGTTCCTTTTTTCTTATGAACAATATTTTTCTTACTCTTTTTAGTGATAAATAATGTTTGTTAGATCATTTACTCGCCTAAAATAGTTGTCATCGTCGACAACAGCATATACCATTAAATAATTCAGATATGCGAATACACTATAACTTATAAAGTACTCCACCGATTTTGATGAAATTTATACGGGACCACCTCGGCGGTATACCCTTGGAAATAAAATATAATTTTGATAATCGGTCTGGAAATGGGGTAGAAATCGGTGTACATACAGTTGAACTTAGAACCTCCTTTTTATTGGAAATTGGTTAACAATAAGATCAAAATTACAAATTTACAAGAGGTTTAAATTAAGTCATGTGCGGGATTTGAAGCTGAACTATAGATGTCGCTCCATCCCAATACGATGGTTAAAGAACGATAAGAAAAATTTAGTGACTCATTGTCATTTTAGCTCAATTGGTCAGAGCATACCCCGGCTAAAGGGGTGGATGGACGCGATTTCGAATTCCTCACATGACTTACATTTTTCCTATAGTAAATTTGTCATGTAATCCGCCGAGCATGCGTTATTGCAACATAAAAATATCAAAAATAAGATGACAGTCACTTTTCTTTTAATAAACGAACATATTTAAAAAAAAAACTAATTTGATTGTGTCATTACTCATCAAATACCCGCATAATTCAATTTGATCATAATTGAAGGCAGGTAAAAATCATTAAGTACATTTTTTTTAATTACAATGACATTACTTATGTTTTTAACAAATTATATGTATGGTGGTGTAGAATAACTATTATTCTATGACCAAACACAATTTTAGATCCCTACTGCTCAAGACTGAATTTTGAAGTAAAAAAATATTTAAAAACTCATTATCTCTAATGAACACCTAGTGTAGTTAGTGAATTTTACTTGTCAACCCACGATATTATGTATAAATATTATAAAAACACTAATGTAAACAATTCATACAACATCTAGTGAAAGCAAAATACTTCAAGAAATTAAAATTTGCTTTTAGCGTGCATAAAATTTAAGAAATGTCAAAATATTTATAAATACAATACAAAATAATTTTTGCTACTAAATAAATAAGATACAATTTTTTTTTTTTTTTTTATGCCTGATAGGTTTGCCTTTGACCACTATCTCACCTGATGGTAAGTGATGATGTGGTCGAGGATGTTGTTCAGGCTAACCTAGAGTTACTGGCTCTCAAGGACAGCTGCCGGAACACACCGCTTGGCGACAGATTTTCAACTTGAGGGTGGTAGCTAGCCAGGCGGACATTCGCAAAGTGTCCTACCACCATGCTGTAACGACTGCTATCCTAAGACAACAACCGGGACCGACGGCTTAACGTGCCCTCCGAAGCACGGAAGCGCTCAGTAGTAATGTCACCAGCGGTCACCCATCCAAGTCATGACCGCGGCGGACGTTGCTTAACTTTGCTGATCGATTCAGAATGGCCAAGCAAACTTGGCTACGAGCGCTTCAAATACAATACAATAATAATAATTTGAAACCCTGCCTGCTGCTTTAGTGTTCCACTGTGTTGCAGCAGACAGTGGTCTTCCCTTAAATTTAGTATTATTACATTTATAATCGAATTAAATTTACATAAACAGTATAAAAATTTTTTAATGAAAAAAATATGTTTTTTCTAAAATAGCTCAATCTGTGCGTATTTATTACGATATTGTATTGTTCCCGGAAACGATCAAACCGTTTCCGGAATGACAAAACTTTTACCGAAATTATGATATTAGTATCATAACGTATAAGTAAGGAAATATTTAAATTCAAAACAATGATTTAAATAAAAAAGTTACTTGTTTATATTGCCGTATTGTTTTCACTTAGAAATTTAACATAATCAATGTGTTGTATGTCTCAATAATAAGGTTGTGATTATTTTGTTTTACGTTTTCAGGATTCAACTTCCCGAAGCTCCCCGGCAAGTGGCCCTTCACACTGAGCGAGCAGCAGCTAGACGCGAGGCGAAGAGGCCTCGAACAGTACTTAGAAAAGGTAACTCTCTTCTCAAAAATAACTGTGACGCGTTGGGAGAACAGTTACGGGATATTAACAACGTTTGCAGACCACCGCAGTCTGGCACTGTGTCGGGGTGCGTTCCTGCAAGCCTTCGGCCAACACAAATTTTGGCCTAAACGCGGATATACGCCGATCCGTCACTTCAATCGAGCTTAACTTGATCCAGAGAAGATTTGATTATACCCGTTCCGAGCGACCTGTCAGAACTAATTTATGCTCTGTCTAGCTTTATACTACTATACTTTTTGAATCGGCGAAATCTTGACTAGCTATCAAATGTGACAGATTCTACAATAAATTGTGTACAAGCTCAGCTAAGGATTAATGATATGCTAACATTGCTTAATTAGATAATCAGCCCCATTTTCAAAACATGAGGAAAATATTTTATCACCTAAAAACATTGCTGTCCAAGTGACACAAGGTAGATTAAAAATTTTGTAAAAAAAAGTGGCGCCTCAAATCCGCTACTTTTTTATCAAAACAAATCTAATATCAACCCTATCAAATACTTTCAAAGGGAAATGAATTGTGTTGTGCAGTTCAACTCGAAACCCATTATCCTACAATTATAGCCGTTCAGTAGGTCTGGTGAAAACACAGTGTGTGGGTGATCGAGCGACATTCGTCCGATCGACTTTCACATTGTTTGCGAAGTAATTGAACGTTACCCATGACAGCTTCAAAGCAAGTCCTCAAAACACTATATTATCAAAATACCAGACTAGCTAAATAACAGAACGATTGAATTTTTTATCGACCAAAACAACATTTTCAGTACATTAATGGACCAGAAAAATCAGTTTCCGATTGTTAAAATACAAAAAGCAAACTTCTCCAAATATGATTCAATAAGAGTAGTTATTTTTTTTCAGCTTTTCTTAAGTATTTTTTAAAACATGTTTTAAAAATATTATATGTACCCAATTTTTTTTTTAATTTGTCTCTTTCTGTGTATATGCCCCAGTGTTTAATAGTAAATAAACTAGAATAGTAATTCCATAGCTTTGTATCAGATTAGCACGACACGGGATGTGAAACACACTTGTGGTAATTTCCCAATGTGGCGTTATGCCTCAAAGGGATAGGTATATTAAATTGTGATGTATGTATATATAATGTACTGTATTGTGCACTGCAGGTGTGCGCAGTGCGAGTGATAGCGGAGTCGGACGCAGTGCAAGAGTTCCTCACAGACTCGGACGACTCCTCCAACCCGTCGCCGGTGGAGCTGAAGGTGCTGCTGCCGGATAAGGTCAGTTTTGCTGATACTGATTACTTATACTTTTCTATAGCCTTGAGTGTGTACCTGACGGCATATGTATTTGGTCGATGGTGTCAAAGGGCTTAAGGCAGTTGTCTCACCGGAAACGATGAACGAGTAACGAGTAGAGCTAGAATTAGAAACGAGTTGGCGAGCCGCGGGGAGCGAGTGCGTAGTTCCGATAGTTGTGTAGCTCGGCTACGACTAACTAGTGAAGCGAGTGCTCGCCGGCATGCGGCAGTGTGAACACGCAGAGATCAACTATTTGTATATGCATCTCTCTTATTTACACGGAATGTATATCTATTGTACGTTTCTTGAGCGAGAAAATAGTCGATAGTTACTCGTTTTCTCGTCGACGGTGGGACAAGTGTCTAAGCCTGCACCAAGGCAGCGATACGTAATTGTGAAATACTTACGTTCGTTTGATCCCTTGCTGTATATTTATCTCTTAATTTTGAGTTATGCAATTAATATATATTATATATAAGGATTTATTATATAAATCATACACTTTAGAAACACGATTACTTAGTTTCCTCTATAGAAAAAATCCAAAGTTAAATCTAATAAACGAAATAAACCCTCAGTACCGCGTAAATACTTCACGGAAGGTCATCAGTATTTTAGTAATAAAAAAAACAACGTGTTTTCTATAACGTATACTAGTTTTCAAATATGTATTTGTTTTTATTATATGAAGGAAATACCTAAATGGACGCACGTTCTGCCCATATTATCCAGAGCCGCGACACTTCCTCCGTGTCCGCTTCAGTAACTTTTCGGGGGACGGATGCTGTTGGCGAGCCGCCCTCACGCACACACACGCGGCCTATAAAGCTCTTACCCTTAAATGGGAACAGGCTCTCATGGACAGTTTGTTGTGACGTGTCAGAACTCCCACCACCACTGTGGAGTTATTACCGCACTCAGAGCCGCCAACTGACACTAATAACCATATAAATACTGGCTTTTATCCTGTTAAAAGAAAATAATTTATGTTCTTTTAATTAAAAAAATAACGCACCATACAGACATTTTAGATGCACATAAAAATAAAATGAATAAAAAATTAATTTATTGCCTTCACCAAATTTACAAGGATATTGTACTTAAAAAACTATCTATATCACATATATCTGTCGTATCTCTCAAAACTTATTTCAAACCTATTGAAGTGGTTTTTATTTATATTAGGTGCAAAAAGAAACATTTTAAATTATAATCGTAAAGTGTTGCTAAAGTGAAATTATTACAATTGGTAATTTTAAAAGTAAATATTTTTTTCTAGAATTTTATATAGGTTCGAATTTCAAAAATCTTTGCCGATGACAGCGGATTAAAAGTACTTTTCCACCCAGATATCCAATGATAAACAAAACCTTTCCGAGCTTTGTGAGGTGAACAATTAGTTATTATTTTATTTAATATTATTTTACCAAGTAAATAAAGTACCTGCGTAAAAGAAAGATATTGAAGTGTGATATCGAAGATTAATTCAAGAAAATACTAACCTCAATTAATACCTCGACTAAATATATAAATAAAAGTACAATAGGTATAAACTAGGTAATCGCTAGTTATCACCTTGTTTTATTTTTCTAATGTCAGAATTATCTATTCCAAAAGTTGATGTTTGAAAACGAACCACTTATCCTTACGTGCGCAACAATAATCGATTTTGCTGCAAGTATTTCAACACCAAAATACCCCTTTTGGTGCTGTATAGGGTGAAAATAAAATTGTATGTTTATTTTTATTGTCAGGAAGTGGTTACAGTATCGGTGCTGAAGTCGACGAACGCAGACGACGTGTACCGCGCCGTCGCAGACAAGATCGGACTGAACAAGGCGGTGCAGAAATACTTCTATCTGTTCGAGATCGTTGAATATAACTTCGGTAAGTACATTCTAAGTTCTAAGAATGTCTTTTGTATTGCATCTTCTATCGCGGACTATGAAGCAGTGATGGCCCAGTGGGAATAGATATGGTCTTCCCCGTCGGAGATCCATCTTTTGAATGTCATTGTGATAGGGCATGTTGCGATAGGCTAGACTAACATAGTTTCTGCATTGAGATAATAGAGAGAGTCCAAAATACAACAGTAAGCATTCATTGTTAGCTAGATTTTTAACTTACGTAAATATTATTTAATTGCCGGCAGTGGACAAATTTATATTCATACATACATAAAATCACGGCTCTTTCCCGTTGGGGTAGGTAAAGACCACAGATTTCCACTTTCTACGATCTTTACATATCTCTTTCGCTTCATCCACACTCATCAATCCTTTCATACATGAGCGTAGGTTTAGGGTACTCCTGATCTGGGCTTTTCTCAGAACGTCTTCAATTTGATTTCGGAACGTTCGCTTAGGTCTTCCGCTGCTAACACTTCTGTTCATTTGTCGTATGTATACCTGTATAGTCATTCTTACTTCATTCATTCTCTCCATATTTCCAAACCATCTTAACATACCTTTCTCGATTTTTTACACTAAATCCTCATTCACACCACATCATGGACACATTTACGCGATATCATTCAATTTTTACACGGTTTACGTAGTCACGTTACGAACAAACCACTCTGACTATTATTTTCCAATCTGCTAGTATTAATATCACTAGCGGTCACCCATCTAAGTCATGACCGCTTCGGACGTTGCTTAACTTAGCTAATTGGTTAAGAACGATTAAGACAGCTCCGCTACCTATAGCTAGGACCCAGATTTTTTATGATCTGGTGATCAAAGAGTTTTTTACCTGTAGATGAGTTGTGTGCCCTCCATATTTACTAGGATAATTCAGGGTAATTACCAGAGTCACTACCAGTCTTGCACTTCCGAGCATCCGATGAATACATCGCCGCTAATCCTGTAATAATCTGTGGACAATATGCCTTCTTGTATCTTTAGACTCTGCACCAATTATACAGGCACTGTGAGAGATAAAAAAACTGTTTTATTTCACGCGTATTTAGTGCTTTTATTGATGAAATAGAAAATATCGTCATTTTGTTTTATCTTAGGAACTAATCTCAATGAAATGGATGAGCGAGATATGTGTATCGTTTGGTGTGAGAGAGTGAAAGAGATCGCAGTGTAATGGTGATCGGAACGTCTCGTGGCGGTTCGGTGATAACATGAATTGCTTATTTATCTCTTTCTTACAACAGATATGACGCATAATATTTGAATGGTCTTTCCTTGTCATTACAAACTGCATATACATGTGCGTAGGTATGTAGATAGGTATAAATTCTAGTATGCTTTTAGAGCAGTGTTGTTCGGATATAACTACTCTAGTATTTCAACTCTCTGATGGTGATGGAACAACTATGAGGCTCATCTGGTGTTAAACGGGAACCTCTGCATATAATAGATGCAGTTCGTCGATGCAAGTCGAACTGCACTGCACCAATATCGCCTTGAGACGTAAAGTTGTCAATTCTCTTGTGCTGTACCCCTCTAACCAGAACACAGTAATGCAAACATTACTATTTAACGGTAGAAAATACTTGTAATACATGGTGGCAGTACTCCCCCAGACGAATTCGCACATAGAGTTGTACAGCTAGTATAAAGGTAAGATCGATATTTATATGTTGTGTTGCAGAGCGCAAGCTGCAGCCGAACGAGTGTCCGCACTCGCTCTACATACAGAACTACTCGACGGCCTCCAGCTCGTGCCTCGCGCTGCGCAAGTGGCTCTTCAACCCGGCCAGGGAGCTGGCGCTCATTGCGCACGGACAACATATCGCTGAACAATTCATATTCTGGCAGGTAAATAACACTTACACTCACAATAATTACGTAGGCACTAGACGAAGCTTTAAAAAAAAAATTACTTGCAACTTAATTTATTGGGTATTCAAAAGTACAATTGTCCATTTGTATTTCTTTAACCGTCTGAGAAAAAACCGTAAGAAATATAATTGGAGCACGCAATTGCGGCAGAAATAGCCGTTTCCAGGTGGCCGAGCGATTTAGGCATCCGACGCAAAATCGGAGGACGCGGGTTCAATTCCCGCCCAGGGCATAAAATTTTGTGCTCCAATAATATGTAAAATATGATTTTCGCTTAGCACGCGATGCTTGGAATCATATTTTAAAAAAAATGCTGTAATATATTCGAGTTTTCCTAACATAAGCTAGATTATTATGTCCAAAAATGGTTGTATTTCACCTACTGTAAGTGCGAGTTAAACAATATATTGTTCTTTGAACATTATGTTATAGAAATGGTCCCAGTAAAGCCTTTGTACACTGTGCAGTTGAGGTGTAAAATGATCTCTCTATAATTTTATTCGTAATAAGGAGCGATATACGCAAAATCATTGAGGGTTAAGAATAACCCTAAAAAGGGAATGGACGGACCACCAGATCCTCGCAACTGTTTTAAGGTGTACAAAACTGTAGTACATTTATTTATAAGAAGACCTACAGCTTTTAAGTACAGTAAATAACATTTTAAACATAAACACCGAGAAAGCCAATTACAGGTCCTCACGTTTAAAATAGTACATTATGTAACAAGTGCGCAAAGTACTTTAGACGGGTTTTACGGGCTTACAACTCTCCTAACCAAAAAGATTGTATTTCGTTTTCATATAAAAACAAACTTTAGATGATTTAATTATAAACCTTCTTAATCAGATTATTATTGGTATCAAAAAGATCAAGAAAATATTTTCGTATTCTTCCTCGCAAGTGTGTTGAAAAACGACGTATGAAACTCGTGTGGAAAAAGTGTGGAAACGTTGTTTTTTTTTTCTATTTAAAACACTAGTGCGGTAAAGTAAACAAAAAGCACGAGTGCGTACTAGACTATATTATGACACTAAAATCGGTGCATTTAAAGGGCCGTTACGAGCAAGTCTGTAGAAAAGCGAGTGTGTATGGTTTCGTATATGAAAATGCAACCCTATTATAAGCCTCCGCTGTCCGTCCGTTCGTCCGATTTCTAACATTTCGATCCACAATACTTACCTAGGAAATTTCAACCAGTTATAACCAGGTAGTAATTTTCAGAAAATATTTGTGACTAGCTTTCCGGGCGCGGCTCCGCCCGCGCGTATGTCGGTTATCGCGCGAAAACATTAACCTCTTTTTGCGCAGTCGGATAAAAACTATCCTATGTTTTTTCCCGGGTCTCAAACTATCTCCATACCAAATTTCATTCAAATCGGTCCAGTAGTTTTGGCGTGAAAGCGTAACAGACAGACAGACAGACAGACAGAGTTACTTTCGCATTTATAATATTAGTACTGATTATATTAGATTGCCAGATTGCATGAAAAATGTAAAAAAAGTTTAGTGTGGTACCCATACAAACCTATTGTTCAACCATTTATTTGTATTCTCTATCTTAAAAACGGCAATATGTATGGTGGAGCATCACTACATAGTATAAAACGAAGTCGCTTCCCACTGTCTGTCCCAATGTATGCTTAGATCAATAAAACTAAGCAACCTATTTAAATGCGGTTTTTTAATAGATATAGTGACTTGAATCACTGAAAGGTTTGTACGCTTAATATATGCATAATATAAGGTTTCTAATGTGACAACGTAAATAAACACATTTGTTTGCGCTTACATTGCAAATGCTGGCTGAACGCTACGAGATAGAACAAAATAATACGTCAGAAGTATGGAATCCTTGTTAAGATAAAAACATCTCTAGACTCGAGACAAATTATACTGACGCGGGCAATGAGTTCCACTCCTTCGCTGTAAGGATGATAAATGTGGAAGCGAAACGCTTCGTGCGAACTGGAGGAATGTCAACTATGAAAGGATGACGGCCATCAAAGCGTCCTATTGTCCGACGATAAAAGGGGCATGGAGGAATCGACCCGTGTAACTCCTGCGCACACTCTCCGAAATGTAAACGATAGAATACCGATAGATAAGCGACCCTGCGAGTAGTTTGGACTCAACCAACTTATTATCGCTTGTAAGTCTTTTGGCTCGTCGCTCAATGGAGCCGAGAGCCTACAGTTGGTATGTCACGGATCCGGCTATCGTGCCAAAACCTCTCAAAAGCTTTAGCAATATCCAGTAAGACTGCAAGCGCTTCACCATATTTTTCCAAGGCCCCCCTCCATATATGAGTGTTCGGTATATGTTCCATTGTCTTACAAAGAATGGACGTGACTGAGATATGCCTATAGTTGGCAGGGTCGGCACGACTTCTTTTTTCGGGCACGGGCTGCACTTTAGCAGACTTGCAAGCTCTCGGTACTTAAAGCATCTAGACGTGAAGATTTCGTAAAGAGTGCAGCAAATTAATTTGCTTTCTGCTTGGCGGTGTGAGCCAATGACCCATCAGGTTTCAGCAGTGAAGGCAGCAGCTACCTAGTAGTGATGATACCGTCACCGTGTACCGTTACACAGCATCATAGTGTAATGGTTTGGTTATCAGCATCTGTTGTCTTATGTGTGCAGCATCTGTGATCATAAAATATCGTGCGATGTGTTGAGCGTTAAAATCCCCCAGAAAATCTAATTTGACAGTAGGATACCTCTGTTGTGCCACATCAGGCGCCGCACTGAGGTGTGCCATGAGCCTGGTTGTCTCCATGTCTCCAGTGTGCGAGCGGTAGACACCGGCATAGAACCGAGCGTGGTTTGAACTTATGCTCAAGGGTGTAGCCCGGGTAGGCAAGATACGACGTGTCAGTTGGACATTTGATCTGCGTCTCCGTGAGGAACAGTAGACGGGGTTTAGCGGTCTCCAGGTGGTGATGGACCGAATCGCGATTTGAATGCAGACCTCGGATGTTAGCGAGGTTCACCTGAAGAGTGAGGACGTGCTTCCGCTGTGAAAACGCCTTACTGTTTCTTTTCATTATTCAACAAATTGGAGAGTGAAGGGAGGTAAGGGAGGTAATAAGATGGATGTGGGATGAAGCGCTACTTACTGACACAGTGACATACAGAACGACTCTACATACAGGGAGAACCAAACTCGAAGACCGCTGGGACGCCCAAGCCCCCCCAAGAGTGTCCATCGGGTCCTCGCATCCGGTCGCCAACCGGCACGATGGCGCACTCCTGGGATTTTTCGCTAGATGGTGGGGCAGCGATTTGTGAGTGGCTAGTGGTAACGGGGCCTAAGTAGTGACTTAGGCCCCGTTACTATCTGCGGTCTGCCTCGGGATCCAGCTACTCTTCGAGTTTGATCACCCCATGCAGCGCTATTCATTATAGAATAGAATATCGTTTATTTGCTTAAAATGTAGGTACAGTCGCGGTCAGAAAATGTGTACCACCATAAGGATTACAATTGCATGCACACATTTAGGTCACAAGTTCTAAATTATGTTTGAAAAAGTCTATTTCATATATTATGTTTTTTCTAATGACATGACAATCAATCGCTCTATAGATGGACTGACTACTATCAAGGTTTGATATAGGTATAGAAAACCTTCTTTGAAAAAACAGGCCGAGTCTCACTCTCAAACAAAAGTTTCCGTTCTCCGACCACCATGCAGTATTACGATCAAAAAAAATACTAAAAAAATCGCGAAATGTTGAGTTCTCGTGATATAGCACTTATGCTATGTCCATCTTCAAAGAGAAATATTATTTCAGCCCTTTGCTCCAAGGTTAAACTTGCCATTTTATTTTGTTATGAAAAAATCTTTTGTAAAAATTTTCTCTTGTCCAAACGACGTTCAAACAATAATTTCTGATAAATGTCATTTCAACAAATAAAGAAATGAGTTTCATCATCAAAAAGTGATTAATAATTATTGTCTTTGTTATGCGTCATTTTGCATAATAGCTTTTGAAAGGTAATAAGTAACTTGATATGGCATTTTAGACTTTAGAGCGAAAAGTGTGACATAGAATCTAATTTCAAAACTGGTAAACATTTTCAGACCGCGACCGTACAAAGGATGAACAACGATTTTCCAAAGTGTCCACTTTGCAAAATCGTACATTTTGCCAAACTGTGGCATGCAAACATAAATTTACAACAATAACGACTATCTCAAACTTACATATCAATTATTTATCTTCAATTTCATAATTATTAACATTACCCACATACATATTATCATTTAATTAAATCGTTTATTGAATAAAATAAATTTGTGTGAAGCCACTTTAACAATTCTCGTTTATACGACCTTAGTTCTAATGTTCTGAAGTGTTTGGGTAAGGCATTATACACTTTTATGCACATGTTATGGCATTGTCTACGATATAACGCTGTTTTAGGTAGTGCATCAATGACCAGTCTGTCCCGATTTCTAGTATTTGTGGGGTAGAATTCAAATGCCCTCGTAAAGTGCCGTTGATTTGTTTTGGCAAATATTGCCAGTTCATATATATACATACACGGTAAAGGTAATATGTGAAGTTTCTTAAAAAGAGGTTTACATGATTGATAAGGTGGCTTACCACATAATGCACGTACACAAACACCTTATTAACGTCTGTCGAGTTACCCCATAATAATAAACCATATTTAAGGGCAGACGAAACATAGCCATGATAGGCAGCAAGCATTGTCGATAGAGCAGATGTTTCTCTTAATCTCGTTAATACAAAAACGTAACGATATATTTTATTACATATATAACGAACGTGAGCTTTCCAGTTAAGATGACTGTCTATAAATATTCCTAAAAATTTGGTTTCTATTGCTTCTTTAATTTTTACATTATTATAGGAGATATTTAGATCTAGAGGCTCATTGCCATAATTTTGAAATTGTACTTAATTAGTTTTTTCAGCATTAATATTTAAATTATTAGAATTCAACCAGCTAGTCACATCATTAATAGTATTATTTAAATCATTTTCATATTTTTTTTTGTGCCTACGAGTAAATTAAAACTTGATGCTCTCTTTGATCTTAATGTGACAGAATAAGTCAACAAAGACAACAATTCAGGTGTGTCCAACAAGCTTACGTTCACAACCGAGCATAAAGGGACTTACCTAGGTACTTCGTGCACTGCGAACCACCATCAACACCTTATCGTCAGAAGGACTCACAGTTGAGCCTGAAGGGCGTAGGTATACACGACACAAAATATTACATAAGTTGAAGCTAATGTCAAGAAAAAATAGAGAAAAAGTTATGTACATAAAAGTTAGAATGTGCTAGGAGCTTGAGGAGCTTCCTAGCATATAATTCAACACAACGTTGAGTACACTGGTCAGTTATAATGATAGTTACATAATAATATACAGAATTTACATAACAGACATAGTGCAATACGTTACAAGATAAAATGTGCAGGCAGCTTGAAAAGCTTACTAGCATATAAAATCACATTGTGTTGAGCACACGGTAAGTGTCATAAAAGATTACATACCAGAAGTATTTTACACATAAAAGATTCCACCATTAGGTTAAAATAAGTGAGGTTAGAATGAATATGAGTATTAGATAGATCACAGAAATTTATATATATATCACTCACCCTAGAATGGGGCTGAACGCAAGCACAATTATATTCAGGTCACTATTTAGGTATAGATATAGGTATCAAGTAAACTGTAACACTGTTAATTAGATGTTAGAGTTGATTAGTTGTTTCTCTTTGGGTGGTTCGGTGAGAAGTGCTGTACGATGGATTGATTTTTACTGGTCGACTTTCCACCGGATATTCATGCTTCAATTCATCTCCATATTAGGAGATGCAATTTCGTACTCCTTATTTGGAGGCAAAATTCATGTTTTCTAGCCAATAGCTAGTAGCGGCGGTTTTTTGAAGAATCTAACGACAACATTTACAGGAAGTCCAATGACCCTTACGTTCCTATCGACGTACCAGAGATAATAGAGCTAGTAATACTACTTTAATTAAGTTTTATTGTAAGGCTGAATATTAAAGAAAAAATATTATTAGCTAGATATTATTTTAATATTTATTATTTTATTATTATTAGAATAGTTAAAACAATTATATATTATCTACCAATTCCTAGCGACACCTAGCGTTTTATTGATGATTTTCTTAGGTCTTATTAAAGAACTAAGTATTTGCGACCTCTATCGGTCCATTGATGAACCATTTCAGCAGCAATTGCAACGGCAGAGCGCCTTTGCGCTGTGAACTAACCGATATTATATAATTTAGTTTAGTAAAATCTGAGCAGATGCCGTTGCTCTTGCAATTGTTTTTTTATTAAATTTAAATATATTTGAATAATATTCATTATTCATTGTACCTGGCTTAAGCCAGTTTACACTACTGATGATGCCGTAGACGTAATTTGACTCTCCTTGGTTGAACCTTACAAGAGTTTTCTTATCACCCTCTGACGCAGGCCGCCTTATGACTCGGGAATACAACTGGAAACTAGCTTTCTCACACCAAGTACCTCATACAAGATCTTCTGAATGGCTGTCCCTGAAATGCCTATTAATGCCTCTATCTCCCTATATGTTACCTGACTATCTGCGAGGATTAGTTGTCTCGCAGCAATGATGTTATTTTCAGTGAAGGCGGATTTTGGACGGCCTTCACGATATTTGTCACTTAGGCTGGGAAGTCCAAACTGGAATTCTAAATTTCAGCGTTCGACAGTTCGCAGACATAGAGCTTTATCGTGGCACACAGATGTCAGCTCTTCGAAACACTGAAGCCGTGCTAGGCCTCTTCGGAAGTTATAGAAAAATATAGCTTGGTCATTTTCATTTCAAAACTCAAGGCACGCCTCGTATAACGTGAACTTGCTTTGCTATGCATAATAAGTAGGCATTTGCTATTCTATCTGAATAGTGTTCTTGTTTAGCGTACATACATTTATTTTTTGTAAACGTATACATATAAAAGTAGGAACACGATTGTGATTTCGTTAAAATAAGCCGGTGGGAAACTGCTTGTTCATACGTTTCGCAATTGCAAGTACTGAAGCGTATCGCTTCCGCGGTTCCGCTGTCGCCTCGCTGCGTTGCTTAATGTATTATTGTATATGTGTGTGTATGTGTGTGTTCCCAGGCGGTGGAGGACGTGAACCGCGGCGTGTGCTCTGCGGGCGCGCGGCTCTACCAGCTGAAGGCGCTGCAGGACGTGACGCGCGCGCGGGAGTACCTCGCACTGGCGCGGACACTGCCCGGGTACGGGGACGTGGCCTTCCCGCCGGCGCGGACAGACTGTCGCGCCACGCCGCATCTAGCCATCACACTAGGTATCTACATACTACATACACCCTCGCTCTACCAAGGACACTGCCCGGGTACGGGGACGTGGCCTTCCCGCCGGCGCGGACAGACTGTCGCGCCACGCCGCATCTAGCCATCACACTAGGTATCTACATACTACATACACCCTCGCTCTACCAAGGACACTGCCCGGGTACGGGGACGTGGCCTTCCCGCCGGCGCGGACAGACTGTCGCGCCACGCCGCATCTAGCCATCACACTAGGTATCTACATACTACATACACCCTCGCTCTACCAAGGACACTGCCCGGGTACGGGGACGTGGCCTTCCCGCCGGCGCGGACAGACTGTCGCGCCACGCCGCATCTAGCCATCACACTAGGTATCTACATACTACATACACCCTCGCTCTACCAAGGACACTGCCCGGGTACGGGGACGTGGCCTTCCCGCCGGCGCACATACGGGTATTTGATACAAAAAACTGGCCAAAAGTCATTTTTACAATAGTAACCGCGCAGCTATCCTTTGTTATGTTTTAACAATGGGACACTCTATTCATTAAGAAACCGGTACCCAGAAGGGGCTAGAGCGCTCCATGCGCCCTCAACGTCAGTCGGAACTCATCTGTTGTGCTAGTGACACGTTTGTTTTCTCGGCGCTCGCAAATTTCAATTGCTGTTTAAGACTAATCATACTGTTGTGTTTAGTGCAAACCCCAAAAACCACCATGGAATCTTCAGGCACAGGTATGTACTTTATTTTGAATCTATTGTGCTACTGTTAGGATCACTTTTTCATTCTTTAATTGTACCATAAAGTCATGAGTATTTTTATGCAAAAAAAAACACGTAAAATAGGTTTCCTTCGTCAAATTAAGTATCAGATAAACATAGTTAAGCTAAAGTTTATACATAATCGTGTTCTTTGAACCTTCTAGATTTCATATCAAGAAAAAAACCTTCCGCCTCTTTCCGCCCCTTATGAATTATAGCCTCTGAACAAAAATAGGTTTTTTTCGAAAAAAAAACAACACTTTGTGTTTCTTTGATTTTAACATAGATTTTTTCTTGTTGGCAGGTCCTTATGATGAGTCATCGATGACAATAACAAGAGAGGATATGTTTAACGTAATAAAACAGTGCGACTACAAAAATTTAGATAAAAAACTGGACTTTCTTGAGCATAAACTAATTGAAATGACCAAATGCCCCGAGGACAAAACTAAAGTACTCCGCCATTGCTTAAAATCATTTAAACATCATTACAAGCTAAAATGGACCTCAGCAAGCTACAAAGAATGTCGTTTCCGAAAAACGAATGAACAATGGCTTAAAGAAAAAATTTCTCTACCTGTTTGGCGACACAATAAAACCGGCCGACCTCTTAAGGAATTCCAAGAATGTAGTGAAAGAAGCAAAAGGCGCAAAACAGAGAAAGTGAGATCAGAAATATCGCATGAAGAGTTGACGTATGCTGCTGTGATGAGTGAACGAGCCGCAGGCAACAATGATTTGTCTCAAATAATAAAACAGGCTTCAGCGACTCCGAGACGAGCCACTAGATTCCGCAAAATCATAAGTTCAGCCGACAAAAGTTCAAAAAGCGGCAAGTTAACGATAACACAAGCACTGATTAAATACGTGGAAGCCGACCTAACGCGCAAACAATATAATGTGATAAGAGATGGGCAGGAGGACATATACCCCTGTTATTCTCTCCTACAGAGAGCGAAAACGGAGTGCTATCCTAAATCTATTGTCGCCGAATCGATAGCAGAAATTACTTTACAAGATCTTCTTGACCACACCACTCAACGCCTTTGCCTGTACCTCCAGAAAGTGTTAATGACAGCAACAGAAATTGAAGGGCAGAATATGGAACTCATTTGCAAATGGGGATGTGATGGCTCGAAAGCACAAGAATTTAAACAAAAATTCCAAGATGAGTCAGGCTCCGATGCCCATGTTTTTATAAGCTCATTAGTACCCCTACGACTGACAAGTAATGTGAATGGCCAACTGAAGATTTGGTGGCAGAATCCAGCTCCTTCATCTTGCCGATTTTGCCGTCCTATAAGGATTCAGTTTGTGCATGAAAATAATGAAGTGACTCGATCCGAAATAGCACACATTGAAAACCAGGCACAAAACATAAACCCCACTGAAGTTGAGGCTGACAATAAAGTCATAAAGGTGTCGCACACACTTGTGCTTACAATGGTAGATGGTAAAGTGTGCAATGCCGCAACTAATACCACGTCAACAATGAAGTGCTACATATGCAAGCAGACCAGCAAAGATTTCAACAATCTTAAAACCGACGAAAGTTTGATAGATTCGAACTCGCTCAAATTTGGACTATCAATATTGCACGCTCGGATTAGATTTCTCGAAACATGTCTCCATATAGCCTACAAACTACCTATCAAAAAATGGAGGCTTAACAAGGAGGAAAAGCAGCTTTCGGCAGATAAAAAGAAAGAGATTCAAGAGGCCTTTCGAGAGCAAATGGGCTTGCTTGTAGACGTGCCGAAAGCTGGCTTTGGAAATACTAACGATGGAAATACTTCTAGGAGATTCTTTGCCGATCCTGTAACAACTGCCTCAATAACAGGGATTGATATAAACTTCCTTAAGAACCTCAAGTTGATTCTAGAAGTTATTTCGAGTGGGTTCTCTATTGACACGGAAAAATTTTCGGTGTTTCTGAAGTCAACAGCCGAACTATATGTGCAGTTATACAACTGGCACCCCATGACGCCAACTTTGCATAAAGTTTTGTGTCATGGGGCTTTGGTAATCAAACATGCTCTTTTGCCGATTGGACAATTATCAGAGGAGGCAGCTGAGTCGCGGAATAAACATTTCCGCCTATACAGGCAAAACTTTGCAAGAAAGTTTTCGCGAAAGAATTGCCTCCAAGATGTCATGAACCGCCTTCTTCTGACCTCTGATGTCTTTCTTAGTAGCAGCAGCAGAATGCAATTCAAAAGGAACAGGAAACCACTATCGCAAGAAATTCTACAATTTCTTAAAGTTGAATACGAGTGTCCCGCGGACACTGACACTGATAATGCTGACCCGGGCACTAGTACTGATCAAGCAGATAGCGATAGCGAGTCTGACGAATATTAGCTGTATAAGTTTCTCTGTAAATATTACAAGAAAATGTATATTTAACTTTTATTTCGATGTAAATTACAGTTTGTACATAGCTTTTCATTTATGTATTTTGTAAGGTTATGTAAAAAGTAAGCGTTATTTTTAAATCATTGTGTATTTTTAAATGCTTTTTTTATTAGTTATTGTACAAATAAATCACCATAATGCTTGAAATAGAAAATAATGTTTTATTTTATTTCGATTTTATTTCACACGTAAGTCCCTTTGGAGAAAAGGGTATAGAAATGATTGGGTTATACTAAAATTAATATGAAAAATAATTAGGAGGCACAATTGACCCAAAATTACCAAAAAAAGGTTTTGGCCAGTTTTTTGTATCAAATACCCGTATGTGCGGCGCGGACAGACTGTCGCGCCACGCCGCATCTAGCCATCACACTAGGTATCTACATACTACATACACCCTCGCTCTACCAAGGACACTGCCCGGGTACGGGGACGTGGCCTTCCCGCCGGCGCGGACAGACTGTCGCGCCACGCCGCATCTAGCCATCACACTAGGTATCTACATACTACATACACCCTCGCTCTACCAAGGACACTGCCCGGGTACGGGGACGTGGCCTTCCCGCCGGCGCGGACAGACTGTCGCGCCACGCCGCATCTAGCCATCACACTAGGTATCTACATACTACATACACCCTCGCTCTACCAAGGACACTGCCCGGGTACGGAGACGTGGCCTTCCCGCCGGCGCGGACAGACTGTCGCGCCACGCCGCATCTAGCCATCACACTAGGTATCTACATACTACATACACCCTCGCTCTACCAAGGACACTGCCCGGGTACGGGGACGTGGCCTTCCCGCCGGCGCGGACAGACTGTCGCGCCACGCCGCATCTAGCCATCACACTAGGTATCTACATACTACATACACCCTCGCTCTACCAAGGACACTGCCCGGGTACGGGGACGTGGCCTTCCCGCCGGCGCGGACAGACTGTCGCGCCACGCCGCATCTAGCCATCACACTAGGTATCTACATACTACATACACCCTCGCTCTACCAAGGACACTGCCCGGGTACGGGGACGTGGCCTTCCCGCCGGCGCGGACAGACTGTCGCGCCACGCCGCATCTAGCCATCACACTAGGTATCTACATACTACATACACCCTCGCTCTACCAAGGACACTGCCCGGGTACGGGGACGTGGCCTTCCCGCCGGCGCGGACAGACTGTCGCGCCACGCCGCATCTAGCCATCACACTAGGTATCTACATACTACATACACCCTCGCTCTACCAAGGACACTGCCCGGGTACGGGGACGTGGCCTTCCCGCCGGCGCGGACAGACTGTCGCGCCACGCCGCATCTAGCCATCACACTAGGTATCTACATACTACATACACCCTCGCTCTACCAAGGACACTGCCCGGGTACGGGGACGTGGCCTTCCCGCCGGCGCGGACAGACTGTCGCGCCACGCCGCATCTAGCCATCACACTAGGTATCTACATACTACATACACCCTCGCTCTACCAAGGACACTGCCCGGGTACGGGGACGTGGCCTTCCCGCCGGCGCGGACAGACTGTCGCGCCACGCCGCATCTAGCCATCACACTAGGTATCTACATACTACATACACCCTCGCTCTACCAAGGACACTGCCCGGGTACGGGGACGTGGCCTTCCCGCCGGCGCGGACAGACTGTCGCGCCACGCCGCATCTAGCCATCACACTAGGTATCTACATACTACATACACCCTCGCTCTACCAAGGACACTGCCCGGGTACGGGGACGTGGCCTTCCCGCCGGCGCGGACAGACTGTCGCGCCACGCCGCATCTAGCCATCACACTAGGTATCTACATACTACATACACCCTCGCTCTACCAAGGACACTGCCCGGGTACGGGGACGTGGCCTTCCCGCCGGCGCGGACAGACTGTCGCGCCACGCCGCATCTAGCCATCACACTAGGTATCTACATACTACATACACCCTCGCTCTACCAAGGACACTGCCCGGGTACGGGGACGTGGCCTTCCCGCCGGCGCGGACAGACTGTCGCGCCACGCCGCATCTAGCCATCACACTAGGTATCTACATACTACATACACCCTCGCTCTACCAAGGACACTGCCCGGGTACGGGGACGTGGCCTTCCCGCCGGCGCGGACAGACTGTCGCGCCACGCCGCATCTAGCCATCACACTAGGTATCTACATACTACATACACCCTCGCTCTACCAAGGACACTGCCCGGGTACGGGGACGTGGCCTTCCCGCCGGCGCGGACAGACTGTCGCGCCACGCCGCATCTAGCCATCACACTAGGTATCTACATACTACATACACCCTCGCTCTACCAAGGACACTGCCCGGGTACGGGGACGTGGCCTTCCCGCCGGCGCGGACAGACTGTCGCGCCACGCCGCATCTAGCCATCACACTAGGTATCTACATACTACATACACCCTCGCTCTACCAAGGACACTGCCCGGGTACGGGGACGTGGCCTTCCCGCCGGCGCGGACAGACTGTCGCGCCACGCCGCATCTAGCCATCACACTAGGTATCTACATACTACATACACCCTCGCTCTACCAAGGACACTGCCCGGGTACGGGGACGTGGCCTTCCCGCCGGCGCGGACAGACTGTCGCGCCACGCCGCATCTAGCCATCACACTAGGTATCTACATACTACATACACCCTCGCTCTACCAAGGACACTGCCCGGGTACGGGGACGTGGCCTTCCCGCCGGCGCGGACAGACTGTCGCGCCACGCCGCATCTAGCCATCACACTAGGTATCTACATACTACATACACCCTCGCTCTACCAAGGACACTGCCCGGGTACGGGGACGTGGCCTTCCCGCCGGCGCGGACAGACTGTCGCGCCACGCCGCATCTAGCCATCACACTAGGTATCTACATACTACATACACCCTCGCTCTACCAAGGACACTGCCCGGGTACGGGGACGTGGCCTTCCCGCCGGCGCGGACAGACTGTCGCGCCACGCCGCATCTAGCCATCACACTAGGTATCTACATACTACATACACCCTCGCTCTACCAAGGACACTGCCCGGGTACGGGGACGTGGCCTTCCCGCCGGCGCGGACAGACTGTCGCGCCACGCCGCATCTAGCCATCACACTAGGTATCTACATACTACATACACCCTCGCTCTACCAAGGACACTGCCCGGGTACGGGGACGTGGCCTTCCCGCCGGCGCGGACAGACTGTCGCGCCACGCCGCATCTAGCCATCACACTAGGTATCTACATACTACATACACCCTCGCTCTACCAAGGACACTGCCCGGGTACGGGGACGTGGCCTTCCCGCCGGCGCGGACAGACTGTCGCGCCACGCCGCATCTAGCCATCACACTAGGTATCTACATACTACATACACCCTCGCTCTACCAAGGACACTGCCCGGGTACGGGGACGTGGCCTTCCCGCCGGCGCGGACAGACTGTCGCGCCACGCCGCATCTAGCCATCACACTAGGTATCTACATACTACATACACCCTCGCTCTACCAAGGACACTGCCCGGGTACGGGGACGTGGCCTTCCCGCCGGCGCGGACAGACTGTCGCGCCACGCCGCATCTAGCCATCACACTAGGTATCTACATACTACATACACCCTCGCTCTACCAAGGACACTGCCCGGGTACGGGGACGTGGCCTTCCCGCCGGCGCGGACAGACTGTCGCGCCACGCCGCATCTAGCCATCACACTAGGTATCTACATACTACATACACACTCGCTCTACCAAGGACACTGCCCGGGTACGGGGACGTGGCCTTCCCGACGGTTCATCCTAAATTAAGGCTATAAATCAAAGACATCATCACTTACACTTACTTAAATAATATTGTGGCCTAAAGCTAGCCTATAGCCTATCGGCAAAAAAATAAACGTTCTACATTTGGTCACCAGAAGTAGAAAAATGGAGTGCTCGTGGAAACCATTCGAATGTTTAGATACATGTAGGGTAACATCTGAAAATAAGCTATTCATAACAATATTCGAGGAAACTCGAAAGTAGCGACAGAAAACTAGTAAATTAACATGAACTTGCCATCAAGAGGAAAAACATAATATTAGGAGAAGCGTTCAACATTATACGAATGAACATAGAGAAAGGCTAAATGAGATATAAATTCCTAGGTTTAACTAGTAATACTGATTTTTGTTAATGGAAATTGAATTAAAAAATTACTCAGCATCGAGCTGTGCCTACATATTGCCCTTGTTTGCCATTTGCCTACATTACGGCTGAACTTATTTTTATACAATGTTGTTCAGATATACAAATGGTATATAATACATTTCGCTTCTAGAACATTTATTGTTCAGGACGGTTTACGTCGTAAAAAGGTAATTAAACGACGCGACGGTTGTTATATGCCAACCATACTGATAAACTACTGAGTAGTTATAATGTCACAATATTTTACGCAGCTTTTATCATTGATAATACTGATAAAATGACTCCCATTTGAATAGCATTCTCTATTGGGAAAGGCAAACTACACGGACACGTTGAAATATAATCAAACTTGTATGTAATCTTTTATAGTTATAGACATATATAAAATATAAATTCGTTAAAAAAAAACATATATTAGAACTAGAGTCAAAAATCATACATAAGTCTAGAAGTCATTGAAATTTTAGTGTCCATAAAATATACAGTTTCCAAGTTTTGGACTAATTTTATCACAGGTCTATTTCAAAACTAAAGTAATAAATATACTGTATTAAAATAACGAAAAGTCCAGGTGTGAGTGGGGTCGCGATAAGGACCGTAAGTGAAGTAAATATAACACTATTATTTGATACATATAAAATCAATGAGGCGCGAAATCTTCGAAGCGCTCTCATCTGCAACATTGTATGTGAGTGACTATATTTTTAGCTCATAAGTACATTTATATAGGTATTTTAACGTATAGATGTTTAGGAAAAGTTTTGAAAGCGGACACATTGTTGAAGCTACAACAAGTCTTCTCGCCCAAGCTGTCGTCAGAGCAACATCTTGTTCGTTTGCTCGGCAATTATTTTAAATTTTAATGTGATTAAAAGTGTGCGAAAGTGGCATCTTAATATAGATTGAGGTAGTAGTGCCAAGTGAAAATTGTTCCTTGAAAATGCAATTGCTAGTAAGCAGATATCATCAACAAACTTGTTAAGTTATTAATAGCGGCAAACATACCTGACCTATCGCAACACGCAGCCGGCCGCTGCTGGCTCGAGTTCATTGACTGGGTGCAAGCGATCACGCGCTGCGCTAGTGCACTTGCTGCGCCTCTTATCTGTTATATTTATGCCAATACGATAATTGTTGTTTTTTGCATGAGGGTAATGGCTGCGTAGTGTGTTGGGTGTAATAAGAATAAGAAAATGTGCAAAAGAGCGCTGCTATAGAATGCAGTATAACGAATGTGACCTTTTCTGAACTGGTTTATAAATAAATACAAAAAAGTGCATTCGTTTGTATAAAACTGGATGTATGTCTCATGCCACAGTAAGATACTTTGTTGGTGTGTTGCCAAAATAGTATTGATGGTAATAATAACAAAAACATGATTATTAATATTATATAAAACATATCTAGAAAAGATATAATACTAGATAATCTAGTGTCAATCACAATTCCGCCTAATTTTCCTGCTGAGCCGACGTGACATCACAAACGTCGACACGCTCTTAATTTTTCTCGATCGTGCGCTCGAAGAGTCGGACCTCCTGAGGATGCTTCATGTAGAAGAGAAACGTGTCGAGAATTTTTACGGCTGGGCTGCTTGGCGATGTGACGTCACGTCGGCTTCACAGGAAAATTAAGGCGGAATTTTCACTAGATACATTTTTTGTATATTTTAAATCTTTTTCTAAAATATTAAGTTAATGTTTAAAATACTTTTAAAATATTTGTTACTATTAAATATGGATGTCGTAACGCCTGAATCTATTCATTGTCTTCGATATCGAACTCAAGGATAAATCTGATTTGGACACAAATAATGTCAAGTATAGCATAGCTAACAGGGGTTCCCTAGGGCTCGATCTACCACTAACAATGTAAACGTAGTTGATTATGTCGCTAGTGAAATAGACGTGGGTAGGCAAGTCCTTGCGCCGTATTTATGCATAAAAAAGCTTTCGATTTAATCGATAACGACATTCTACTCGAAAAGTTGTCAACAAGTAGATTTACTTCTAATCTTCTTCTTGAGCTATTTGGCCGAGTCAGTTCCGCAAGTCAGTTCGTTCGGGTATCTGGGTACGAATTTTAGTTACGATTATACTCGGGGGTTATTCAGTAGTACTCTAGGAGCAACGTCTTTTTGTTGATAATCTTGGATCCCATAGGAAATAAAACATAAAATTACAAAATTACGATAGATTAACTCAACAAATGCAATTTCAACTATTAATGGGTATCATCTATTGGTAATTTCCTTGAAACTTTAGAGTAATGAATAATGACAGTATATTAGGTATATTTAAATTTGAAAACGAGAACTGCCTGTTTTGTACCTTCATCAATCAAAAATATTTGAAAAACATTAAAAAAAATTATCTATTCGCCTAATTTTGCTGCTAAGTAGAATAAAAGCGCTTCACAATGTCACAAACGCAATATACCCTTATCAATGCGTTTCACTGTTATACGAACATTCATCCAAGTTTATTCTTCGAGAGTACATTCTAGAACAATATTGGATACTTATTTGTAATAGTGATTCAAGTTTGTGGCTATATAAAGGCGCGCTGAGCCCACGGGCGCTCATTCCCGGTCGTGCGCTCGTAGGAGCATCATCAGGAGCGAAGGTTAGTGATATGTAGTTAAAGAAGGGTGTTGCCTCGGCAGGTTGGCGCGGCGTGCGGCTGTCGTCGTGGTGCGAGGCGGAGGGCTCGGGGGGGGTGGGGCAGAGCGTGGAGGTGGAGTGGGGGCGCGTGGCGCGGTGGGCGTGCGACGACGAGGCGGCCGCGCTCACACTCACATACACGCGGGGGGACCTGCAGCCGAGGGCCCTCGCGCTGTACACCCCATATGTATGTACCCTCTTTGTTATCTACATTGTACTTCCAACTAAGGTACCTTCTATAATTAGATCTGTATCAAATGGGTTGGGAGTTGTTAATATATTGTTATTTTCAGTGACATACAGAACGAAGTGGCCATTGATAAGGCTTTATTATTATTTCAGAACTAAATTATCGTACAGATATTTAATCATTTGATTTTATTTTGAACATTGCTATATACGTTTATATTGACAACAAATTAGTTATTTACATTATTATTATTTATTATCATATTTTATATTACATTATGCATTAATTTTCTATATGTAGTTATAGTTATCATAGCTATTTATTTCCATTTATTCTTCTGTACTTCTTGTAGTTTTCTTTTTAGCATACTTATTTATACTGATGCACATACACCATCTCAAACATCATCGCTGGATGACTGATAAATAGTATAATAATGCCTTAGCATCCAGTCCTTTTTCTGTACATCTTTTTTTTGTGCAATAAAGTATTAAATATAAATATTTCCACTCGCGAAGACTCGCTCTTGCATATTTTTGAGTGTAATTGTAACTGTGACTGCCTGCCCACGCGATGATATTGCACTATGTTACTGTATGCACCACTAGCATGTACACTCACACACAGACATCGTGTACGAACCTGACCCACCGGTACAAATGCATATCGATAAAATTAACTGCGGCGGCGCGCTTGACTGAACAGGTTTTTGCGTGGAACTTGTTCTATATAAATGGTCATCATTTTTGTTCAACAACTTGTAGACAAATTTTCAACCATTACATCTGCTCGTCTGCTCTGTTTCCTCCGTGGTGTGCGGATTTGAATACTTTCCCTCCTGTAGTAGTCGTAAGAGAACACGAAAGGAAAAATAACAGAATTGAGCAACAGCACCCTGTTGAAGTACTGCCACCTTATACTAAGGTTTAAGACGCGCCTGTTAAGCTTGCAGATTAAAAGAAAATTATAGACATTCTAGCCCGGCACCTAGATACCATTCTCAAATATAAAATATATCGCCCATCGTTTCAATTGTTAATAATTTTCTTTTAAATAGTGTTTCGTGTTTTAATAATTATTTCTTTATCAATGACAATTTAGCCTATGTATGCAGTAGGGTCTTTCTGTGTTTTAAGATATTATTTAATAATTTTTGTGTTCACAGTATCAATTCCTGTGCAACTGCATGGACAGAATAGCTGAAGAGGCGAACTGGGCGGACACCGGAGAATAAACCTCTAGAATCTTCTAGACGTAAGCATTAACCTGTTCAATGTATTATCTCAAACACGCTGCCAATTTTACTTGTTCTACAATCTTCGAAGGTACATACTAATATCTCATGTTATACTAAATTTTATACCATTACATCCGAAAGTAGACGATTACGTCTTCCAATGTAAATTTATCCTCTTTCATTCCAACGTTTTCAGGACTGACAAACATTCGCCATATTTTTATAAAACATGAATTTCGGGATATAAGACATATCATAGGCCCTTGTCCCACCAGACGGCAATAAAGCGAGTAGTTATTGACTACTTTCTCGCTCAAGAAACATACAAAAGACACATTTCTCGTGTCAACAAAAGATATGCATCTATTAATAGTTGATCTCTGCATGTTTACATTGCCAGCTCTCTACTAGTTTATCGCAGCGATAAGAACTTTACTCGCTCAGCGATGCTTGCTTGGTCGGCAAAATATTCACCAACGGCATACTAGAGGCTGCCCCGGCTAGTGGCCGAATATTCCGTCGCTCTCTAGATATCTCTAGTTTATAGCTTATAGCTATTACAAGTACTACTCGCTATCTTGTTTATAGTTTATAGCTCGCTTATCGGTCATCGCCCGCGGTGGGACTAAGGCACTAACAACTTAATTCTTTCTCATAAGCACAAAGAGAAATAATATAGTTGGTGGCTTGTCTTATTCTCTATACATATATTTTATCTTTATGCTTTAGCAATAAAATAGATATGTATAATATGTAAAATAGTAACATGAATGTTGTTAATTTGACGATTGTTTTCGAACGCCTGATCCGATCTTCATAATATTTGAAGGAAACTAGCTTGTATATATAAAAGTTCATATGAGCTAAACAAGTTTAGACTTGTTGATATTTATGGTCCTTAAAAGATTGGCATTTTCAAAGTGGGCCTTATTTGGTATCATTCATGGAACTACATTTCAGAACTACAGTTTTAAAATTTTTGACCTGATACAATTTTTGTGATTCCTTTTTAATGCTTATGGTACTGTATGTACCAATAGCATTTACACCCATATTAACATAGTGTATAAACGAATCCTACACGTACAAATGCGCAGCAATAGTTTACTGATGAGGGGCCCGCCTTCGTGAATACAGACCTGTTCAGTCTGTATTCAAGGTTAAAATGCTACATAAATCAACGTTTCTCGTATGGCGAAGACACGCTTCTTGTCACATAGATTTTCCATTAAAAAAGTTATATTTATTAAGTTCACTGCAATATAAAATTGAAATTTATTATAGTATATTATATTTCTCTTGAATGATTCAATATTGTGAAATATATTTTGTATTGCTCAGTACTGGTGGAGTTGCTCTTATTCAAAGCAATTCAACGTTTTATTAAATCAAGCATTGTATGAATTATATTAAAAGTATAACTTTCGAAGATTGTAAATCATGGCAGAAGCCAACTTTTTCACTCTGGCAACTTAATGTTGCCACAATGAAACATTTGATTTCTACCAAATTGGCAGTACTTATTTTAAACAAATATATTTACGTATCATACTATTATTTACTCAAACGTTTGTGGGCTGGATTCGACTAACAAATCTTGGTGCGGATATTTTTCGCCGAAAGGTCGTTAAAACGCGGACAAAATAATGAAAAAAAAACTGTTTCAGGTTTTAAGGACTTCGCGGTAAAACAATCCGAGTATACTTATTACGTTGGTCGAATCCAGCCAAGTGTGTATTCTTATATATTCGTAAGTAACGCTTATTGTAGACGTTTATTTAATATTAATTATCTCTTTAACCTAACCTATAAGCTGAACTGTCAATCTCTATATACATCGACATTATATTTACTATACATACCTACGTACTTAATATAAGTAATTACTAAATATCAGATCTGTTTAAACATAAATTGTTCTAAATTATAATTTAGTTATACTACTAAATGATATACTTAATGGATTGATATTGCAAGTGTTTTGAGCGATAGAACTGTTTCAAAATCATAAACTACCTTATGGTAATGAATTTAAGGATTAGTATAGTTCGTATGGTATCATATTCTAGGTGATGTATTTTATATATCTATAAAGTATATCGTTCACTTTCAAAATTAAATTGCAATTTTTAATCCCTTGACTCTCAGGCGTCAAAATATAGATATCTCTTTTATTTGCTCCCAAATTGATATCGTAAATTAAAACACGATAATCAGGATTATTTACAGATAGATTCCTTTCTAAATGTCCCACATTGGATGCCAATATTATATATACAGATGAGTTTTCATGTATTTCTAGCTTTACAAGCAATTTCCACTCCTCAAGCAATGCTACTTTTCAACCAACTTCCCTACAAGTAAGGTATTTTAACACAACTGATGTCGTTACTGGCAACATACAAGATCCTGAACAGTAATAATGAAATCGATGAGAGAACATCAAGACGGTTTCGACAAGAAGCCTTTGGATCCGATGACACATTACGATCAGAAATGGCCGTACTTCTAGGAGTCCGTGTCACCGGTATAATATGAACACGGAGTTTATTTTTCTATCCTTGTTCATGCTATAACGAAGACACTGTCTTCCTGCTTTTACGGCACTGCTGAAGAGGGGGACATAATAGAAAATGTTTGTTTTCGTCGGAAGAAATTTCTGGAGAAAAGTAAAGTATGATATTTTGTGAAGGGTCTTGGCAGATCCACAGGGTCAGATAGTTTTGCTTAGCGAGTTGCGAAGTTGAAGGCATCTTCGTAAGCAGGTCTCGTTTATTCTGGGGTTGCCGCAGGTATTGCCCTAAGTATTAGTTGGGTCAAAAAAATATTGTTGGCTATGTTTTGTTTGCAATAGCCGAACTTTTATGTTTAGCATAATGAGCAGATAGTTCTGGAGATTTAATTTAAATCTGATTTCATTTTAATATGGTGCTCCTGTATAGTAAAAGTATAGAATTTCCAGAACACCTTAAATTAAATGTTCCACTCGATACTGTGTTCAGAAGGCGAGATAATTTTAGTTCAAATTACTTTTGAATCGTGTCCTGTCTGACAGATGTTGCAGTAAGGCCATTATTCACCGGAGTAGGGTTTCTATATGCATATACCATTAGGACGAAAATCGCATACGCAACTATATCTAAATATGTATGAAATATAACAAAATTTAAATGTAATTTTATCATATTAACATTGTCAGCCGATATTCCATGCAAGTAAAAGCAGACAGTATGTAAAAACTGTCAGTATGTCAGATTTTATTCTTCTCTACTATTATTGAAGTCTATCCCTGCTTAATTATTTATCTTTATTAGTCCGGGGGTTTGTTCTCATAAAGACGCAAGCACTCATCGATTTCGCTGGTAAGCGTTATCATATTTATTTGTGAACGCAAAGTGGATATTCTTGGTGTATTAAATATCAATAAAAGTAAGCCTAAAATACAACAAAAATACCTTGGTGATTGTGTTAAATTAAACTTAGTATCGGGTCTATTTATAAGGACTGGTTTACATTAAGTCTTAAAGGTAGTTATAGGGGTTAACAAAAAATCTTATGCACGTTTTACTGTTTTAGTTGCACACAAAGTCGTATAACAAGATCAGACTGTTATTATTAAACTCAATTTGTTAAATATACAATGAATTTATTAGAGTTTAATTATTAAGAAATGTATATTCATAAATTGATTGAGATGATATATAACGTATTTACATACAGAACATTTTGTAGCTCCGAATAAAGTTTCGATCATTTGCGGTGGTCTTTTTCAAGAACGTTCGGGACGCTCGTGTCAGCAAAGCGAGACGTTACCGCTAGTATCCTTAGGAAATATATACTTGCTACTATCCTTAGCCAGGTTACTTTTTATAACGGGAATACTTTAATATTTTGGCTGTTTAATAAAATAGCAAGATATTGTTTTTGAATTAATCTCATTGTTATATGCACTCTCAGTAAATGATTTAATATTATATCCTTATTTTGCATTTCTTATATGAATTATCATATTAAATAAATAAAATGTATTTTAAAATATCGGTGATTCAAAACAAAATAATTTTAAAGGCGACGGTGAACAATTGCGTGAAAGCTATCTTTCTTATTCAAAAGGTTTTATGTGAAATCTTTTTTTTTTGTCTTTTATAGACAAACTATGAACATTATCCTACATAAAGAAGAAACTGTAAATCTAAAATCAAGGGTTCGAAAGGCCTTGTTTTGGAATGCGAAATTTGTGCTTTAAGCGTGAATGATTAAAGCCCAAATTTCGCACTCCCAATATATTTATCAAATTAGAAAATTTTATTCATGAAATGCAGTACATTGACTGTTAATTCCAGTGTTATCAGCATTAAAATGCCGCTTTCCTGTTATATATTCTAGACTTAATGTCCTATAAAAGTGTTAGCTTTGAAGCAATCAAGTTATATTCTAAAATATGCGTAGTTATTATGTGTTATATATAGTTTGTGTATTAATTCTACTTTAACAATAAGTTCACATTACATATCCATTATGAATATATAGCGTTATAGATTTAAATCGTATTAGTTACTTGTTTTATTATGTATGATGTGATGGTGTTTAGTACAAAGTTTCTATGTAATGTTGGGAGCTACATTCAGTTTCAAAGTTCGGGGTCACCAGCTTAATCCGCGAAGTTTTAATATATTGTATCAGCTGGATTGTCAACTACTGAACACAGCCTCCCTCATTATGGCGGGTTTTCCATAATCATCACGGTTGGCAGGCGTCTTGAGGATCGCCGTGTGAGACATCAGTTCCTCAGAAAGCGCTGCTGCACATTCTGGTGTCACGTCTTACGACACCCACGGGTAGAGATAAGGGGTGACATTCTAAACCGGCACCCCACGGGCATACTTAAATATAATAGGTCGTTTTACCTGTATGTAAAATACTAGTAATATATCGTAAACGGAACAGTAATAACAAAATCTGAATTTTACTACTTACTGTCCATGAATAAATAAGTATTTAAAGAGAATTAATCGCAATAAATATATAAATTAGCTCGACATCCCGCTCGTGACCAGGACCGATGCAATTTGGTCGAACCGCGTTTTTATCGCAATAAAGCTCCGTTAAATACTTATATATCTTAATAATAAATTAAATTATGTAAAATTTCAAATCGCGAAAGTCCTGAAGTTACTGTTACTGAACGTTAGTGAATAAGAGAAGTAAATTTGTTCAAAGTTAAAATGAATGTAGCTCCAACTTATTCAATGTGTTGACGGTCCGTAGAAGTGTTGCCTTTCTGTTTTGTGATATATATATTATAGCAGTATTTGTTGTATGTTAGTTTATGATAGTTTTACTCACGTTAGATATATAGTCACTGTTATTATAAAATACGAAATTATATGCCTAAGTATGAACACTTCCAACCACACGAACGTACTAATGAGATATTGCTCATAACTCAAAACATTCAATATTCTAGTACATCGTCCTGAGAGTGACAGCTGTCAAAGTGACAGTCAAAGTGTTTTAGTCCGATATGACCTAAAAACAATAATACTAATACCACACACAAACAAAACAAGATGGCAGATATTATTAAAGGTTTTAAACATTTTCGAGGCATAAAGGCTCAGTAGTATTTTCGCGTGGTGTCACTATATATGCTTCTTAGCGTTTTGTTCATAGTTATGGGATTTGGGTTTAGCAAGAAAGTGAATAAGAATGGTCTGTTCTGCTGGCAACTCGATTTGACATTGATACATGTCCTACCTATAGTAAACAAGAATTATAAAACACCTATATGAATGATTAAGCACATTATAATGTGTGATTAGCTTTAGCTTTGCAAACTATACGGAATATTCCACACACAGCCTTTCAGCTCATGTACAAAACAGGCATGCAATTATACAAAGCAGTATTAAAGTAATCATATTTGGTGCCATACCATCAACATACAAAACGACTTCCACAAACTACTGCGCGTCTTAAGTTTTAACTAATATTTGTAATATATATGTGTATAATCGTGTAGAAAATAATTATTGTTCTGTGTTCTAATACCGTATGGCAGTTTATATAATAAAGTTTATATATAATTTTATATTAAGCGTAGTTTATTGTGTAGAGTAGGAAATTATTGTATGGTTATTTGTGATGATTGTTTTGTTAATAGAAGTATTTATACAATTATACCTTTTTATAGTTTATACTACATTACATTGACGTGCAAAACATTGAAATGTATTTTGGATCTCAAAAAATCTGTCACATTACGGTATTGTATGTATTGATATTTCTTTTGCATGTCAGTGTATGGAGTTTAATGATAACTATATTTATGTATTTAGTTCTCATGACAACCCTAGGGGTGACAGTACTTATTTATTATTATTTTAATTAAAATGTAGGTTAATTACTTTAAGCTATTCCGCTATAAACTTATTAAGATGTAAGAATATACATAATTTACGCAATGGTTTCGTTTTCCATTCGTTTAATGGGAAGGAACCCTAAATTAGTGCAATTAGTAAAATTATGTCATTCAATGTGACAACTATATCATTTTATGCTTATTAATAAAATTTAATTATATTTTAATAGTATTTGATACTGGTTTTGATTTGTATGTAGTCCTTTATGAATATTAGAAAAAAAATGGTGCCATCGCAAAATAAATAATTTGGAAAAAAATGATGGATGACATTATGGGAAATGTGTTTTATTAAGACATTTATATTTATTTACCTCTATGGGGTTTTAAAATTCAATTTACACTGAAATTTTATTAAAATTATTTTTAATTGTAAGTTGTATTAACTTTTATGTTCCTTAATGTATAAAAATAAATTCTAAATTAAAATTCTAAAAATTATCAGATGAATCGTAATTTTTCACCGATTCGTAAAGTAATTTATAAATATTTAGAGAATACATAGTATCGTAGTAGGTATTGTCTTAACATTATATTCTTCGACACTATGATATCAAGAGTAAAAGTTCACAAACTTTCATACCTAACCAGATAGCAAAGTGTTCATTATCTTCATAAATAAAGAGATTATAGTCGGCTTTCTGTACGGATGTACGTACAGATGCGTTGCAATATTAAGATGCGAGATTAACTTCCATAGTGGTCCGAGAATCGAACCATATATTATAGAGAGACTGAACACTCTGCTTTTATGCCCAATAAAATATATATGATACAATCTACCAAAGTATTTATGAAGTAAACATAACCTCACAGTCGTTGGTTTTACAAGTGGTGAAATGACCCGCATTTCAGATTTTATTTAAGGCTATATTTCTTTGCTGAAAAGCTAGTTTTTGACTAACTAGACTATCATCTAAACTGCGGGTCATATTCATATTAAGTAATGATTTGATAAAAGATGGTACAGGCAAGGCTTAATCGAACTAGGCTAGCTCGCAAAGACAACTGCTAGAACATACTATTAGGCGTTTGTAAATTTGATTACAAGCAATAATTATAATATAAATAATAAGGTGAATAAATCCTTAGGTGAAAGGTAATTTTGTATTGGAAGCTAGCAATGCGATGTATTTTAAAAATGTATTATGATATGTGTTTTCAAAACTTTAGTTATATTGGCAAAGAATGGTGCTTTGAAGCAATGATTCCCCACTGGCAATGAATATGGACGGCGCAGTAGGTACATCGTACGAACGCCGCGGGCATGAGCTTTTGCCTATGATGGTAGAGAATTTTGTATTTTGTAATTTCTACCTACCACCATCAAGTAGAAAATCTATCACCAAGCGCCTGACGCTGGGTTCCAACAGTTGTCCTTGAGAGCCTTATCTCTAGCATCTTTACTCATCACCTAAATCACTACTGGCATCGGGTGAAATTTTGGACAAACGTTAGCCTGGAGTATAGCTGAAACTTCACCTTCATAGATATATTGGTGGACTAAGTGGTTAAGGTCTTTATCAAATACATAATATAATATACCTATTACTACAGACTAGTAAAGACATTTCGAAATTTTCATTGTTATTATCACTAGAATTAATTAGACATAGAAATAATTATAATCATATTCATCTACCTAATGTTTTGAAAACCTTTTAACCAATCTCAACTCTATTGTAATGGAAAGTTATGCCATGTTAAGTTAATATATAATGGATACTGTATTTGTAAAACTACTAAATTTGGTTGTTTTTTTAAAGTTATATAACTGTACTGTAATAGCCTACTTGGCCATTGCTAAACAAAGCCTCCCCATGATAGCAGTTCCTCTAGAAGGCTCTGCTGCCCACCTTCCGGTATTTTTTCCTTAGTCGCCTCTTACGATACCCATGGGAAGAGATGGGCGAAATTGGACATTAGAAATTATTATTTATATGAGAGTCGACACTTACCGTAAAATGACATTTATTTAAGGCAAATAGCATTCGCAGTTTCAAAATACTAGCATGATGAGGTTAAAAATACTAGATGCATAATTTATAAGTACTTTGTACCTAGATGTTATTTTAATTATTCGGTACTTCAGCATAAAAATACTTGGTATTTATATTATCGGTATATTGATAATTTAACTCTTAAATCTTATTTTGTCAAACTTTTCTTTATTCTATGTTTAATTAATTCTAGTGGTACCTACACCTAGTTATGTACTCGTATATCGAACTTGTATAGTGCATTCCAGCTAGTAGAGATAGTTTGGTATCACTTCACTAAAGTATAACTAAGTACGTATGTGCGATGCAATTGTGTGGAAAACATCGACGCGTATAGATTTTGCTTAATAAAAATATTGTATTGGTATTATGTTGTTTTATTTACAATATCAGCCGGATCGTCCACTGCTGAACACAGCCTCCCCTATTAAGGGGGTATTTGCCATTATCCCCTCGCTTGGCAGGCGGCTGTGGGATCGTTTTTAATGGCAGTTCTTTAGAAGGCGCTGCTGCCCACCTTCCAGTATTTTACCCTAACGCCCGGTTTCTCGACGGCTATTCAAATAACAAATTAAGTAATCATGTGTCAAATCTCTTGTTAAGTCGAGTTCGGGTTGCAGGAACACTGATCAAGTACTTTGATTGTAATCTCTGATCAGTTAACACAGCAGTTAAATTTGAACACTAATCTCTAGTTAAATCGTAAGTTGGGTTTCTGAACGAGCGATCAAGCTGAAATGTCATGTCAACCCGCTGTCAAATAATTTGTTAGCTAATCTACCGAGATCGGACGATTAACGTGTAAATTACCAATTTTGCTCCCTATTTTGCTGTTTTCTCAGAACTTTATATAAATATCCACTTCTGTTACTATTAGCGGACTGTTTTGACATTCCTGCAAAGTGATTAAAACGGAACCGTGAAAACATATCTGCCAAAAAGATTTCTGTGCACAATACAGAAACAAATAAAACTATACTTGGATTGCTCTTTATAGTGTAGGTGATTGAATCCTCTCTTTCATCTTTGTCATTGACTAGTAGCAGTGAAGATGAGCAATCAGCTACCAGGTCTAGAGTTATCGCCAAAGAATGTATCCCATGGAACATTATAGTGACGTTGAGTTCAGGGCCACGTACAGGCTATTATATAGGTACTCAACAGCGAGCATTTCTCGCGTTCCGTGTAATTTTTTCTCCTTGAAGTAGCCATTACAATATAATTTCAAAATTAAACAATTTTCAAATAAATTGCACTCGCTCAGGATCAATCCCAATTACCGCCTTTTAATTTGTCAACTTGACCCGAAAATGAATGAACGATAAATCATATTGAAGGGAAAAAGGGAGGTTGCCATATACAAAATTAACTTTCACGGATCAGTTAACATTGATTTCTAATTAGTTAATTTTATCCTAATCGCCCTTTCAGCAACCCAATTTGATTTGACAGTGCTGTTAACTTAGCAGCTCTGTTAGTTGATCATAGATTTGAATAGCCGTCGAGAAACCGGGCGTAAGTCGCCTACTACGACAATTCATGAGAAGAAATGAAAGGGTTAGTTAGTTAGTTAGAAAAAAAGGGTGCTATTCTAACCAGACACCCCACGCAGGCGTGTTTTATTTACCGTAGATATAATATGGATTAACTTCTGCCGTGACTTCGTCTGTGATGGATTTGGTTATATAGTATTCCCTATGGACGTACTTCGTCCCTAAATCAACGAACCAAGTAACCACTGGGACCAAGCGACAAAGAAGAAACTTCCACTATTAATTTGTGCTATTAACATTTCATCAAAATCCACTTAGCTGTTTTTATTAATATTGAGGAGGTTAGAAACAAAACTCACATTTTAAATATCGTCAATTTACACCGACACGTGGTAGCGGACGGCAGTATTACTGTCAAATAATTTCTGACGACCGTAGCGACATCACACTGAGAAGTAAGTGTTTGGAAAAACACTTCTTTCGATCAGATGAAGTCTATTGGTCTGGTTGATGGCCGCGCATCGTCCCCTACACATGAATAAAGAACCGTAGTCCCCTATGACGATTAAAGTAATGCAATTGGAGCACGAAATTTTGGCTAGAAATGGCGTGTCCAGGTGGCCGAGGAGGTTTAGGCATCCGACGCGATATCGGAGGACGCGGGTACGATTCCCGCCCGGGGCATAACATTTTGTGCTTCAATAATTTGTAAAATACGAATTTCTGACTATTAGCACAATGTATAATGCAACATAGTGTCGGTTGAAAGGGTTGCATAAGTTGTGCGGCCCTCAAGTCTTTCGTCCTACACTATACTTTATAGCGATAGAGACAAAGTTAATAATTGAATAAGAGACAAAGTTGAAAATGATACTGTCGGTCGCTTCCACTTCGGTACAGATTGGGCCTTAGGGTCATTTCATTTAGTATGTTCACTTTACATGTATATTTCTCTTACATAAAACAAGCCTCAAAGAGCAGCTTATATCGTCTTCCCTCTGGACTTGTATCTAAATCAGGACCAAGCGCCAAAAAGATTCTCGTTTAAAATTACATCAAACTCCGTTCAGCCGTTGAGGAGTTGAGTGGTAACAGACAAACTAACATTTTATTATACTTACTAAGTTGCTACTACTATTGTACAAAGTTTTTTTGGTTACTATATGTATGTCAAAGCGTGTGTGGTTTTTTCATACTACCCGCAAAGAGCAGCGATTTATTGATGCTTCGCTTCGCCGCGACGAACCAGTACCATCGAGTCCTCGTTGGACTGCGCCCCGCGCCCCGCGCCTTTCACCACGACGGCACCGAAATACCGTGATGACGGTGTCGCATTTCTAATTTAAAATAAGTCCTAATATTGTATATCTACACTGATCTACACCCAGTTATCTTTATTAGAACTGCTGTACTACGTGATATTAGTGATGTACGTAGAAAGTGACCGCACCGCGGCCTCTGCAAAGAACAGACTAACAACGGGAGATGGTGGACAAAGCTATGGTATGTACACATAGGTACATTTTAGTAGCCTCAATCAAGAACCTCCTTTGCGTACAACTCTTGTATAGAACCCTCTGCTCAAGTCTTCAATTAATCCTTACCTAATATAATCGACTATCGAACCAGGCCCTGCCCCGCGCGGTGGGAGTTCCTTATTTTTGAGTATAATTTCTTTGAACTAAGAAAACCCATCACTAAGTATAAGGATCAAGTAGGGTGGTGATGATGCTGGTTTTATCTTTAGTGCTATCGAGGATAGGAAAGGTATGAATTTTAAACAAAAGGACAAGAAGCTTTACAGTGTGCGAGTTTTACCCCTACAGAGATTGTAATAAGATCGGAACAAATACAATTGAGAGCCAGTAATTCTAGGTTATCCTGAACAACATCTTCGACCACGTCATCACTTACCATCGGGTGAGATAGTGATCAAAGGCTAACCTATCAGATATAAATATAAAACTAGTGGCTCTCAGAGCTGCAGACCTCGCGAGTCTGCCCTCGCATAGCTTACAATTGAATAAAGGTTCACTGCGCATGGAGAACAGGAGAATGGGTCACAAAATCTAAAAATCTAGATATGTAATGTAAACAATATATAAATGATGCATGACACGCGGGTCCCAACGAAAGCTAGTTGTATCAGGAATAGGTAGGAGCCTAAGTAGTAAATATACAATAATTTTACATACTTGTATTTATCTCGATTTAATATACTGGCTACATGAACATAGAAAATAAATAATTGATTATACGAGAGAGAGAGAGAGCGCCTATCAGTTATAGGCAACTGACGTGCGTATTAGGACATTGCCATTAAATTAAGCGCACACGTCTATACTTTCAACACCTTATAAAGTATATCTAAGTCATCACATTATTTTGAAAAATTTCCAAAAACAAAATCGACAGTCGAAATGCGACCTGTAGATGAGAACAACCGGACATACGAAAGCATACCTATTTGTGTAAGTTAAAGTAGAGACTCTTCGCTCGAACTAAGTTTCCGCTCGGTCAGTAAAGAAAAGAGGAGCAAAATCAAAAATAAGGTATATCCTGAACATTTTATTTTTGATTCAGTTAAAACACAAGCTTCGAGAGTTTTTTGTAAACTTCTCGACCACCACGAAATTCATTAATAACTATTCTGTGCAAAATCTGATGGCCAAACCGTGGAGGCGATTGTCCCCCATATAGCGCTTCTTAATTAGGTCTCCTGAGACGCTAAACGATTATTTTGCATTTGGATAAATTATTTTAACTTGTCTACTGTCCTACCCTGCCTCTCCTTGGCGAAGCCCTGCCAACACCTACTTCCTACCTAGAACAAATCAACCTTATAAGAACATACTCGTACATACCTACATCAAATAAAAATACACTCGAGAGCAATGAATCCGGGTCACTTAAAGAATCCTAAAAATCTCAGAAACTAAAAATGCTAGGTTAATGCAATAAATTGTATTTAATAGACAATGTAATACTCCTTAAATTAAGGTATTAAAACTTCTTAGTCATTGTAAAGTTATATCATAAAAAAATCAAATTTGAAAAAGGGCCACTTTCGAAGATGGAACTACGAAATTACAGCGTTTGGTTTTGCTTTTGTTTGTAATCTGTCAATTATGTGGGTACATAAACCATGTTGATAGTGCTCTATATTCATTATTCAAGCTGAAATTATGTCGCTTACGCCTGAAGAATGCACCAGAATACTTACAATGCTGGAAACCGGCCGGAGTCAGCGCGATACAGCCAGGACTGTCGGTGTGTCGCTGTCAACAGTACAAAGAGTTCTCCGACGTTACGAAGAAACTGGTTCTAACCTACGCAGACCAGGAACGGGCAGAACCAGGTGTACCACAGCACGAGAAGACCGATACTTGGTGAACACCATGCTTCGAAATCGCTTTCTCACAGGAACTGAACTCACCAATCAGTTTCGACGCCTCGGAGGAAGTAACCCAAGTGCATGGACAGTAAGACGTCGGCTTGCTGAATCTAACTTAAAACCCCTTAGACCTGCAAACGGCCCTAAACTGGAGCGTGGACATCGTATTTCGAGACTAAGATATGCCCAGAGCCACGTAAATTGGAGTATTGAAGATTGGTCAAAAGTTATGTTCTCCGACGAATCAAAATTTATGCTCTACAAGCACGATGGAAGACACAGAGTGTATCGAAGACCAGGGGAAAGATTCAAGCAAGCATGCATCGAAAAAAAGTAGCCTACGGTGGTGGGTCTGTACTTGTGTGGGCCGGAATTTCTTCTGAAAGTCGCACAGAGCTGGTGATCATAGAAAACGGCTCTTTAACTAGCGTAAGATATGTGGAAGAAATCCTCAATGATCACGTTGGTCCATTTATGGTCAATTTAGGTGAGGATGCTATATTTATGCATGACAATGCCCGACCTCATACAGGTAGGATTGTGAATGACTACCTTCAAGAGATGAACATTACTCGTATGGAGTGGCCAGCGCGCAGCCCGGATATCAACCCGATCGAGCATGCTTGGGACGAGCTAGGCAGATGCGTAAAACAACGAAACCCTCCCCCAATCACGCTTCGTGAGCTCAAAATTGCTCTCACAGAGGAATGGGAGAATATTCCCCAAAATCGTATAAGGAACTTGGTGTACAGCATGCCAAACCGCGTAAACGCAGTAATGGAAGCACGAGGAGGCAATACGAAGTATTAAAATTCAAGAAAATCGTAATAAAGTTCAAAAATTTCATGTTTCCTATTTATGTTTTAAGGAGAGATCAGCAGTTTTTTTCTTTATGTAATTTTGTGTTAATAAAATGTATGGTGACTCATATTTTTTTTACTTTCATTTAAGGAGTATTACATTGTCTATTAAATACAATTTATTGCATTAACCTATCATTTTTAGTTTCCGAGATTTTTAACATTCTTTAAGTGACCCGGATTCATTGCTCTCGAGTGTATATTGAGCATACAAAGATATATTCAGTGTTGAGTCAACAATTACCAAAGCGTAATTAGTAGACCTGATTAGCGATCGATGATGACCGCTGCTCATGTGAGCCCCGCGCTAAGTGGCCGGTCACGCCGCGAGCTAACTAGGCGTGGAGCGTGAGGTCGCGTGGTTGAACTTGGCCAGAATTTCGTTGGTCTTACCTACATACTATGATATAATGCCACAAAAGATAGGGTGATAGTTGCTCCGCAAATTATAATGGATCCTTTTTAGTTAAACAAGGATCTTTTTGCCGTTCACTGCCGCCGCTGGTAGAAGCAGTGGTGCCATTGAAGATTTGTATGACTACAGATTATTTGAATAGCAGTGCTGTTGGTATATTTTCCAAAGGCACAATTATTCTAAACATCATTACCTGATGCAGTATAGGTACATACTACTGACGTTTGAGCTTATATTTGAGCTTTTTTTTATTGAGCTCGATATCAGTTTGAATGTACGTGCATCTGTAAGTCACATATTTTCAGATTCAGAAACTGGTAAATACTGTGCTTTTTAACATACCTAAAAATGTTTCGTATCCTTAATTATTCAGTATTTTAAGGTTTTTTCTGGACGTAAATTTTTCTTTGCAATTAAATTTACGTTCCATAGTAGACAAAAAAGTAACGTAAATGTTGTTTTAATTAGGTTAGTTATTATGTACTATATTATAATATAAAAATATGAATAAAGCTAGTCAATTTCAATTAGCCTTGTTCAATTTAGTAACACTCTCCCAGTCACTAATAGTTTTTTTTTTAATAAATCATAAATTTAAAAAAAATAATAAAAGGTATTATCTTCTTTGTATATACATATATATACACATTATATAGGTATATTGTTTGGTTTACTGGATGAGATCCCTGTAAGCGATAACACTGCCCACTCGACCTACCCAATTAAGTTATACCTTCTCCATGTACCTATATTTTTTTTATGGGATAGGAGGGCAATCGAGCAGCTGGCTCACCTGATGGTAAGTGATCACCGTCGCCCACCACAAACATCCACAACACCAGAGGTCTCGAGGATGCGTTGCTGGCCTTTAAGGAGGGAATATGCTCTCTTCTTGAAGGTTTAGTATATTTAGTAGATATAATATATAGGTTTTTATTTTAATATAGTTTCTTAAACTTATTTGATTTCATAAAATAATTCACATAGTTTCGTAAGTTGACTAAAACTGAATTATAAAACGTATTTACCATATTTCTGTGGCCTCATGCTATCGCATTACTTCTGCCCTATAATACAGCTAAATAGGTAATGCGCTTAATCGTGCCATCCGGCGCAGGCGACGACACGACGCCGATTAGCTTCCTCCAGACGGTAGCCAGACGCATTGAGTTACTGGGTATTTAGGGCATAACAAGATTCTTTCCTTATAACTAGACCTTCGCCCGGGTGGATCTACTGCTCGGCTTGTTTACTTCGCGTACTTCCACAGGATTATATCATATGGTGTATTGCTGTGAGGAGCTGCTGCAGAGATGGAGACAATCCTTATCTTACAAATGAAATGGATCCTAGGGAATCTCTAACATATCTTTTTAAAGAAATTGATATTTTAACTTTACCGAGTCTGTTGTTTTTTTATTTTTTTTATATTTATGCTTTATACGAGTAGGTAAGCCTTTGACCACTATCTCACCTGATGGTAACAGATGATGTGGTCGAATATGTTGTTCAGGCCTACCTAGAACTACTGGCTCTCAAGGACAGCTGCCGGAACACACCGTTAGCTGCTTGGCGACAGATTTTCTACTTGAGGGTGGTAGCTAGCCAGGCGGGCATTCGCAAAATGCCCTACCACTACCTATATGCTATAACGACTTCCATCCTAAGACAACAACCGGGACCGACGGCTTAACGTGCCCTCCGAAGCACGGAAGCGCTCAGTAGTAATGTCCCCTGCGGTTACCCATTCAAGTCATTACCGAGGCGGACGTTGCTTCACTTTGCTGTACGGTTCAGAATGGCTAAGAAAACTTCGCTACGAGCGCTTCAAAAATTGTAAACGTATTTGAAAATATTAGTATATGCACAAAGAAATTAGTATATTTAAATTAAACAGTGGTAATCACAATTAAAACACTAGATATAAATATAAAATAGCGGTGCCAGGTTTTAGATTAGCAAAGACAAATAAAAGGTCCTTCTTAGGCAATTGTGTGCGGTTTTTTATAAACTTCCCAAACATATTACAATGCTCACAGAAGGAAAATTCAAGTTGGACGTAAAAAACATTTTGATTAATAAATCCTACTATATACATAGTTTATGATTACACTACAAAATTGCTTGTACAATTCCGCCTCTGCCAAGCTATCGCCTGTCACCTACGTAATTTAAACAAAAATATTGTAGTAACTTTATTTTGTATGTATACATTGTGAAGCGCTCGTAGCCAAGTTTGCTTAGCCATTCTGAATCGATCAGCAAAGTTAAGCAACGTCCGCCGCGGTCATGACTTGGATGGGTGACCGTTGGTGACATTACTACTGAGCGCTTCCGTGCTTCGGAGGGCACGTTAAGCCGTCGGTCCCGGTTGTTGTCTTAGGATAGCAGTGGTTACAGCATGGTGGTAGGGCACTTTGCAAATGCCCGCCTGGCTAGCTACCACCCTCAAGTTGAGCACGAGGGCACGTTAAGCCGTCGGTCCCGGTTGTTGTCTTAGGATAGCAGTGGTTACAGCATGGTGGTAGGGCACTTTGCAAATGCCCGCCTGGCTAGCTACCACCCTCAAGTTGAAAAATCTGTCGCCAAGCACCTAACGGTGTGTTCCGGCAGCTGTCCTTGAGAGCCAGTAGCCTAGGTTAGTCTGAACAACATCCTCGATCACATCATCACTTACCATCAGGTGATATAGTGGTCAATGGCTAAACTATCAGGAATAAAAAAAAAAAAAAGAAAAGAAGTTTTAAATAATGGCCCCAAGTTTCTTACTCATTGTTCTCGCAGTGGCTCTATACATTGTTTTATGCTGAACGTGGCAGTACAATGTAGAATATTTTAATATTAAAATTTGGTCAATACCTTCATAAGATCGTCGTCGACGACGTCTAAATTGAATAAATGATTTTGAATTTGAAATAGAATTTTGAATTTGTAAGGTGATAAATGCATCTAGCGGCCCCCCATTGAACTAAGAACTGCAGCTCTGACGTTGCTTAACCTGCTTGGTTCAGACTTACTTCAAGTTCCGCTACGAGCACTTCATGAACTCAAGAACAGGTGTTATATATCTGAAAGGAATTGGTAAAACAAATGTTCTTTATTGCTGTTAGTCTATCCTTAGATCACTATCTCACCTATGTAGTTCCTAGCTAAGAATACCTAGGTTCGGATAGTTGTCATTTCTAAGACGGGACGAAGCGGTGCGGTGGCTCGCTGTAAAACCAAATTCCAAAACTTTTATATCTCTTTTTTTATCCATAGTTAAACGATTTTTTTTATCAAAGCCCACATTGCTGCGATTTTGGAAAAAAAACAATGGTGTAATAGGACACCTTTGTTCTAAAAATGAGGGAAAAGTAGTACTTTTACAGACATATGTAACAGTACTATTTTCTTCTCTCATTTAGATCGATTAGCCTAGCTGTCGTTGAATCATACTACGCTGATAAGAATCGTATTTCAACGTAAGTAGGTAATGTTTGATTTTCGTACTGACTGAGAACGACCTGCTCATTTGGGAGCTCTATAAGGTTCTTCATTCCTGTGAGCAGAATCACAGGAATTCACCTGTTTATAAATTATAAAACACCAGAGTATATATATAATATGCATTTAACTCACAATTTTTTTTTGTTGTTGAAGTTTAGTAAGTATGGATTATTATTATTACCTATGGACTGCCGCGTATGAGGTAGGTGGTTAGGTATACATGTATGCATTTGTTCCTACCGCAGCCTCTAGGTTCACTGCATCATGGAAGGATATTTTGAGAATGCTCGCCTGGCTAACTACAACCTTTTTAGAAACTCTGCCGCACAAAACCTAAGCTTGTGTTAAACCTAACGTTCATCCATGAGAGCCATGCAGTATTATCTAGATCAAGCCTATTACTATCCTCGAGTACATCATCAGCAACAGGTAAGATGGTGCTCAAAGGGTAACTTTTCAACTGTAAAAAGACAGATGTTTAAAATGTTTTTTTTTAATTTTTTTATTGCTGATAGGTAAGCCTTTGACCACAATCTCACGTGATGGTAAGTGATGATGTGGTCGAAGGTGTTAACAGGCTTAACCTAGAATGACTGGCTCTCAAGGATAGCTGCCGGAACACACCGTTAGGTGCTTGGCGACAGATTTTCAACTTGAGGGTGGTCGCTAGCCAGGCGGGCATTCGCAAAAATGCCCTTCCACCATGCGGTGAAGCTCAAGCCCGCGCGGAAATCTGTCGTCAAGCTCCTTGAGAGGCGCTAAATTACAGGGACTTGAGGCTTAACAACTGTGTGCCTCATCGAGATGGGCGTTGTTGTAAGCATGCATTAAAGGAAGATTTACTGCTTAATCCAGGTGGATCTCGTGCGCGTTTCTGCACAATCCTATTAAAAAACATTAATATTTTAGTGTGTGTATTTATGAATAGATTCAGGCGTTACTTTGCGGAAATCGATATTTAATAATAACATTTTTTTTAAGAAAACATTAAATAAATATTTTAATAAAATACTAAAATAATATTAAAAAGTATATCTAGTGACAATTCCGCCTCATTTTTCTGTTAAACCGACGTGACGTCACAAACACCACGCAGCCAAACCGGAAGAATTTTCAACGCGTTTCGATCACAAATCTACACGAAGCATCCTCAGGAGATCTTGACTCTACGAGCGCACGATCGAGGAAAATTAGGCGCAATACTAGTTTTTTTTTAAGTGTAAAATATTATTATTATACCACTAAGATGGCAAACAAACATACGGCTCGCCTGATGGTAAGCAGTTACCGTAGCCTATGGACGCTTGCAACACCAGGGGTTAACTCGCGTGTTGCCGACCCTGAAGAAATCTCATTTAATATATCTTAAAATATCTCAAAAGTATTTATTATTATTGTGTGTATTTAAGTAAAAAAACACATTAAGACTTGGGTTCACGTCAATAAACTTGAGGTACTGATTGTGTGGGCGAGTGCAGTATGGTTTAGATAAGGTTTTAAGAATCAGACGCATTTTTATCTACTATAAATAAAGTTAAGTTAAAGTTTTTGTATCTACTTTTTTATATCGAACTGGGTCGCACTTGACCACTATCTCACCTCATGTTAAGTGATGATGTGATCGATGATGGAGCGCGCTTACCCAGAAAAACTAACTTACCCCGACCGAGGTGTTATATTTAATAAAACCCCTCAAATTGACTTAAATCTACCCTCGAATTTTGATTTATAATGTGATATTTCTACAAAATGTCTTCGATTATCTCATTCATTTTTCTTCAAGCTTGGATTGTGTGCAATCGTAATAAACAAATATGGATATTTTGAGTCTTAAATTGAGTATTATAGCAGCAGAGCTATTTCAATTTATTATGTCTGGTAAAAGGTAAGTTATAATGGAATATAAATTTATATTTATGCTATTTTATTGGCATTGATTATGACTGTTGGTTACCTATCACTACAATTTTCTATTGTTAATTCTACCTGATGACATGTCTACTTACTTTATCGGTCATTTTGAATGCAAACACTTATGTCTATGTACTAACTACCTACGTATATGCCGTCACGCGGTTATAGCCTGGTATAACGCACAGCAATCGCGGTAATGCGGATAATGAGCAGTGTACCGCGAGATATACACTCCTGCGCATCTTGCCGTAGGCCCACAGCCGCGCATCGTGTTCCGCTACGGCGTCTACGAAAAATAAAACAAAAGAGTTTTGAGATAAATTCTACCAAATTTATGTCTCGTGAAATTTAAGTAAATATCTTGTATTCTCTTTCACTTTCCTAATCGTCGCAGAGTAACACCAGTAGAACTTTCAATTACCTCTTCCTATCTTGAACTGTTTTAAGTGAATATGAACTATTTTGACCAATAGAAAAAGTATCGGTTAATATTTGGGGGATCACACAGCTATAAATAGCGTCAACGATTTTCAATGCTGTGGTAAGTAGTAAGGTAAGATTAGATATAGATAGATAATTGTAATTTTATTATGTCTTACTAATATCTAGACATTATTTTCATCTAACCGTCCTCCTTTATGCTTGTTAGCGGTGCCCAACGAAGTCTTTACGAATCACAAACCTACAAAAGAATGAACGCGTATCTTATAATTTTCCAAATTATAATTGTATTTATTTAAAGGCTCACTTATATAAATTTAAAGCCTTTGTCTGTTTGTCATTCATTCTCGTGGAATCGTTGCTACCAAACAGAAAAACCACTTTTGTGTTGTTTTTTTTTAAATGCTAGCAAGCCACGCTAGACTAAAATCTGATTAACCATTCAGGTTGTCAATATGTGTGACCGCGCACCGCATCGCTTACCACGTACCTCGGATACCGAAGAACACCATCGCAAGATGCTTAGGACTTGAACTAAAATGTTTATATTAGCTCAAGATAATGTAGGGTTTGAAATAAGATATTTTGAATTTTAAACAAGTTATATAGAAACAAAAAATATTTTTTGGAAAATATTTTTGCCTGTAATCGATAATGTTAATAATTATGATAATAATTAAATTCAAATTCAAATATATTTATTGCATGAACATGGGTGATAAAAAAGTTAATAATGGTGAAAGAATTTGTAATAATTTTGTCCAGTAGTTAAGTTTATTCTCTACATATAAAAATACAACTCTTTATAATAATAGTATAGATTCTTGCAACCCTCTAATGTCAGACAGAAAATACACATGGTTTTCCGAGCGGGCCACAACTTAGACAACCCACTTATGAGCTGTCTTAATATTCCACCCCTTTGAACAATTCGCCAAATCAATATGTATATGATATGTAATAAGTATGATAATATCAATACGATCCAAACTCATCACCTGCTAGTATAATAATAAACACTCGAAGATAACGCAGACAAGTAAGTGAACTAGTGAACAGACGATCTGGAGCAATCGATAACCTTTTGATAAAATTTGTAAACGTTAAAATTTTTGTAGCAACATGTTCTTATTGCTGACTAGGTGTATCCCTGTTCCTGAAAACATCTAAGTATCATCCAAATTGGTTTAGCCCCTTCAGCGTCATCGAGCAACTAACATACAGTCTCACACCTCACTCACTCATTTATATCGCATTTATAGGCCAACGTCGACAAAATACCCTAGGCAATAAATATTATTATAATGTATAGTATATTTTTTTCCATGTTCTTTGTAAATTCTATACAATGGAGACATTTTAAAGGATTTACATTTTTACTTTAGTATAATTTGCAGTTTTACTTGCCTCTTTAGACAATTTTGTCATATTGATTTATCTCCAGCCCATACAAGTGGGATTTTGGTCAAAAACTAGCTTAACATAAATAAAAAAGTTAATGCTTACACAATTTTGCCCTGAGAAAAGGAGTCCTAGTGCTTTAACTATTGATATTTGTAAGCAAAATTATGAATAAAGTTTTTTTCTGGTAGGTTCTAGAAATAATTTTTATTACTCCTGTAGCCATTTATTTCAACATAAAAAAGGCCAAGAGCGAGTTGTACTCTAAACCGCAACAACATAGGTACGAAAATGGCCTTATTTTTTGTATACAGTTAGACATTGTTCGCGTGAGTTCGATCAGCACTTGACCAGCTTTTTTTTTATTGTAGCTTTACGGTAAATATTATACCATAACTGTAACATCTACATGACGCTTGCATGTTATTTTTTTATTTATAGCTGATAGGCCTTTGGCCACTATCTCACTTGATGGTAAGTGATGATGTGGTCGAAAATGTTATTCAGGCTAATGTAGAATTACTGGCTCTCAAAGACAGTTGCCGGAACACACCGTTAGGACATTGACGACAGATTTTCTACTTGAGTGTGGTAGCTAGCCAGGCGGGTGAATACCCGCATATCGTGAATACAATATGCCCTACCACCATGCTATAACGACTGTAATCCTAAGACAACAACCGAGACCGACGGCTTAACGTGCCCTCCGAAGCAGGGAAGCGCTCAGTAGTAATGTCACGTGCGGTCACCCATCCAAGTCATAACCGCGGCGGACTTTGCTCAACTTAGCTGATCAGTTAAAAATGGCTAAGCGAACTACGCTACGAACTATTGAAAATGTGTCCGTCTCAACTCTTCAAAATTTTATGGCATATAAAAAAGATCCCTATAATAATATATACCTCCATGAAGAGAGCATATTATTCCCTATTTAAAGGCTGGCGACGCATCCTCGAGACCTCTGGTGTTGCGGATGTTTGTGGGCGACGGTGATCACTTACCATCAGGTGAGCAACCTGCTCGTTTCCCTCCTATTAAATAAAAAAAAAGATAGTAAGACCTATTTCAACTTATTCGCATGACAAAAACAGTAAATCACGCCAAGGTATCGCAGATCAGATCAGCGCCCGATATGCCTCCATCTGCATTAACTAAGGCCAATGAACAATGCATCCATACAAACATACCTAATGACCTAATGATATTCAATGCTCGGACGCATCTGTAGCTCCCAGGTGGTTATGGTTATTTATCTGATCAGGGCGATAACAGATACTAGGATGATATGCTTGATATACCTACTTGTAGGTGAAGCCAAACAGAGTTCAAACCGCGTGTTTCCCGGGTTGGACTCCCGGTCAGCAATTTTATTGTAGATGTCCATATCATCCGCCTCCATTACAGATGCAGGGTCACCATTCCCTTGACACTGCACTGCGCTCGTCACTCCGAGACATATGTTATCATGTAGTATCATCACTTAACATCAGGTGAAGTAGTGGTCAAAGGCTATCATATCAGATATAAAAAGTATAATGCTCTCTGATGTTAAGCATCATGCCTGTCCATTAAAGTAGCACTCTCACGACATGCTCATTCTGCTCAAAAATTTCATTAACTTAAATTACTATAAGCAAACTAACGATCTGATGCCTGACCCATCAAGACGCACTCCCCGAACTCTTAACAGGCAGCATGTTGAACATCGGAAATCATAGGTATATACTTTAAGTTTTTTGGAAGTTACTGTAAGTTTTTTATAAAAAAAAGTATTAATTGATAGCTGATAGGATATAGTCTTTGACCACTATCTCACGACTCAATGAGAGGTGTCACCGGAGCACACCGTTAGTTGCTTGGTGACAGTTTTTCTACTTGAAGGTGGTAGCTAGCTAGGCAGGCATTCGCGAAATGCCTACCACCATGCTATCACGACTGTTATCTTAAGACAACAACCGAGAAAGACGGCCGTTCCAAGCATGGGAGCGCTCAGTAGTAATGTCACTAGCAGTCACCCATCCATGTCATGACCGCGGCTGATCGGGTAAGAACGGCTAAGCAAAAATTTGCTACAAATGCTTACATTTACTTAGTCTTATCTATCCTGCGGTTTTACCCAAGATAATAGGTACATTAATACCCCACACATAATTAACGTCTCGTCATGATGCTAATACCAAATCTTAAAACGTTACTCATCACGGTGTTTGTCTGTCTGTTCTCAAATAACTCTCAAACATTGAAGGCAACAGTCATTCCAGTAAATTGCCAATCATTAGTGAATTTATCAGTTTCTATCGCTAATTCTGAATTAATTAACCGCCTGGAAAATTTGTTATTCGTTACCCAATATAACCAAGTGCTATTATTTTTACTGTAGATCAGTAAACTAATTACTTAACGATTTACGCTATCGTTTTAAATTGTTTTAGTCGTATTAGATCGACAGTAAGTTAAAATTAAATTGACGTTGATGAAGACTGGGCGTGCGATGACAGGAATAGAAAGTCTTTATTTGAAAATTATGTTTTCTCAAAGTGAAGGACAATAGTGAACTTTGAAATAAAATAAATTTCGTGATTTTACCAAACTAAAGTGATAAAAGGAGAGACCAACTAAACTTGGTGACAAAAAATATATTCAACAAACAAAAGAACATTTCAAGTGTGGTGTTGGGATGCAAATCTACATTCTTTAAGAGCTTTTAATGTAATTCTGTAACTCGATAGACTATTAGTGACACCATGGTGCAGCTAAAGACTTTCACATGTGATACGAAGAACTGTTTGTCGTGGATATTTAATTTGGACGTGCTTCTGTATGCGGTGATAGTGGCCGTGTTCGTGGCCCTCTTTGTTTACTTTTACTTGATGTAGACTCAGTAAATAGATTATATAAAGCCTTATCTTATGTGTGTTCTTTGGGTATTTCAATATCTATGGCGGATTACAGAGATAAGTGAGTCTAGATAGCTGATTAAGGTCATCCTTTCATTCTTCGGTTTAAATAAACTACGTTATCAATATCTGCTTAACATTGTCTTGTATAAATGTTAGTTTTTGCATCGAAATCATCTAAGATACGTCTGTTTTTCCCAAAGGGGTAGGGAGATTTGCCCAAGACATTCGTTTTTATGGCTCTTCCCTCAGTAATTTCACCGTCACTCAGTAACTTATAAGGGCGATTAAATAAACAAAACGTAACATGAAATGAAATAAACTTCATTATCAGTGTGCAGTATCGAAGCGACTACGACTACGAAATTGACCTAAAATCAGAGAAAATTACTAGTTTCCGCATAAGAACTACTTTTTTAATATTAAGAGTGACAAACAAGCAGACGGTCCGCCTGATGTTAAACGGTAACCACCGCCTATGGACATCTGCAACACTAGCTGCGCTGCCGATGCGTTGCCTGCCCAGAGAGGAATTTGTACATTTCTTTAAAACCTGCTAACATAGTGCACTGCATCATCGCTTACCGTGTTATTAAAGCGGTGTTATTCATTAGGCAGATTTTGTAATATAATTATAGGTTTATAATACGGGGGCGTAGTCCGCAAGGCTACTTATAGTTACTAGGTTATATCGCACTCCCAAAATGCATGAAATAAAGTAGGAGGAAGGTAGCATATTGTCGATAAGTGGTAACCTTCCCTTGAGTGAGGAGCCTTCTCGTATCGGGTGGAACCTTTTTCTCGACAATTGATAATTTTTGACAATGTTATGGAACACCAATTAAATGCTAACGATGCTAAGTGAATTTCGCACATATTAAAATATTATTATTTACCGCTAAATCATTCACGTTTGGGATCGAACACGTCTCGCGGGTTTCGAGGATATCAGGGCGAGCACGCAGCTGCGTCTGCGGGCGGGCTCACTCTAGCCCGGATTCAACGAATTCGATCCATAACGCGAGCACTTTGCCGATTAAAAGTCATATAAATAAATGCTTCAAAGTTCAAGATTCATGAAAGTATTTTCTTTTACATGAATTTTAATCATCTTTGCCTACGAGTTCTCGATAAGACTACGCCATTACCTACTGTTTCTATGCGATAGTTGGTACCTGCCAAGCTGAATTTTCAATTAAATTTACGGTGTATTATAGTTAGTTACTGGTATCTGAATAAAGGTCTTCTCGCTCTCATACAGTTGTATAATTTTACGGTTAACTTCTATATGTATTATATATTTCCTCTTTCTCTCTATACATCGTTTTTAAAGTGAAAAATATATTACAAAATAACGAGAGGAAAAATTGTAGTCATGTGCCGGATTCGAACCTGCGCCATCCACCCCTATAGCCGGGGCACACTAACCGCTAAGCCAACATGACATATGACGTTTTCCGCGTCTTCACAAAAATAAAAAATAATAAAAATGAAAAAATAAGTTCGATTATTCTCTATTTTGATAGAAGGATTCTCAACAAAAGTAATGGTAAAAAATAAAATTGTAGTGAATTTCAAATTTTCAGATGGTATAATAGCTCGTTATGTTGAATCAAATAATAGCGAGTTAAAAAGACATCTACATCGTATGTAGGTACTCGTACCAACGCTATCAAAGACACAATCACTTATAAATAAACATACCACCGTTACTGAACTCAGAACATTACATCACATTATTGTATAAAAACAACTCCGATTATTTAATTATTCGAAGGTGAATCACCTCTAAGATCAAATGGTCCGATAGTAATAAAAAAACAAATGAAAAACGCTGCGAGTCAAAAAAGTTCGACATTTCTTCGCACGATTCATTTTTTTCGTCTTCACGGACAATGACGTTACAACATACGAAAAAATCCCATAGTGTGTGAAAAATATAATCTTGTGATAATCTAATGGTAAACAGTTTGCGCGCGGCCTTCGAAGTGTGTGCTTAGCCTTACGGTGCGCAGGAGTTTGCTCTTCTAATTTAGCTGGAATACACTGTGTTGCATATTTGAAGTTTTTTAAACCTGAGGTGAATCAATTATCTAGACGTTTTTTTAGTTTGGTAAAATATTGCTTTGTAGTAGGGCATTTTGTGAATATATGTCATCGGGCTGTATAAGTTTTACCCTTCACACCAGGCGGGACTATGAAATGGTCCTTAGCAGGAACCTGCGGAACACATGAGGTGATTGGTGACTGATTGTCTACTTCAGCGTAAGTAATACATCAATAGTCGTTATATGTATACGTCCGCCGTTAAACAAATGCCAAGCGTAATAGGGGCATTAGGGTAGGTTTAGTAGTGTAACATGGCTTTCAGAAAGTTTTTCAAAAGGCGCTGCTGCCTACTTACACTGCGATCCTGGCAAGCGTGGGGATTATGGCAAATACCCCCTTTATGGGGGAGGCTGTGTTCAGCAGTGGACGATCTGGCCGTTACAGTAAGTGTAAAATATTATGATTATTTCATTTTAATCAATTACATAGACGTAATTAAAATTTAATTTAATATATTTAAGTAGTATAAATATGTTTATATATAATCTCATTCGGTAATATTCTAATTATGAAATTAAATACAGACTTTTATTGGCATATTTTATGTACATACTTCTTTAAGAAAATTAAAAAGTTAAATTAAAGCATTGTTCTCCTAGCAAAACAATGCTTTAAAACAATTTTTTAATTATTAAAGTACTATATGTCCCGACCAAGGAGGTTTCAATTCAATTTAAGTACACATTATCTATGGTGAGCGAGACGCGCGCGCAACGCGCTGCGCTGGTTCCGAGCCAATAGACCAATAACATACTTTTTCCATTTTGGCGCTATTTCGTACATACGAATTTGAGTAATATTTTGTTGGATAAAACTTTAGTAGCAAAAATGTCAAGCAACATCCACGATACTGATGATTTAACTCCACCTGACATTCTAGAAACAGCTACGAAACTAACGAATAGTCTTTTGCCAGAAAAATCAAGAAAAGCGTATAGTCACAGAGAGTTGAAATACAGGTAAAAAAAAATAATATAGCCATGAGATTAAATAAAGTAGTGTATGCAACTGCATATAATTAGGTATTAAAACACTCGTGTAATCTTATTTTGAAACTCGCCTGCGGCTCGTTTCAAAAAACTACACTCATGTTTTAATACCCTCTATTATATGATAGTTGCATAAACTACTATTATATGTACCATAGAGTTGCCTGTTAAAAAATTACAAAAGGGCTAATATAGCTTTATATCTTTATAGGTCTATAGCTTCACACTGCAATTGTTCATGCCCATTATAAAGTAGAGACCGCTTGGAACACCTCTTTGAATAATATTGCATGGTGGTAGGGCAGTGTGCGAATACCCGGCTAGCTTCCACTTCATATTACTTTCATATATAATATATCTATGCATTGGGTTTGTCGGTTTTTAGTTTTGTTATTTTATTTCTAAATGTGCAAATAAGTATTCCCATACAAAAGGAGTTTTACAAATAATTTTACGAAAAACTAGTACTGTCGGGTAGTCAAGAGTTAGATTGCTGTTTTTGTCACTAACAAGGCAGTGGCACACATCCAGATATTTGCTTTTTTTTAATTTATTATCATTTGAAACAACCGCACTAAGTTACAAAATTCAAGTCATTATTATATTACACTTATGGCCAATCACAGGTACTTTATGTACATATAGATAATGTCGCTTACAAAAATAATAATAAAATACTGTTATGTTCCACCCACCACGATAAGAAAATAAGTTATATAATCTGCATATGATACAAGTTCTGAAGCGCTCATAGCGAAGTTATGTTTACCCGTTCATAACCGATCGCAACGTTTGCTGCGGTCATGACTAGGATGGGTGACCGCTAGTGGTATTACTACTGAGCGTGCATCAGCTTCGGTGAGCACATTTGCTGTCTTAGGATGGCAGTCGTCAGCACGGTGGTAGGATATTTTATGAATGCCCGACTTGGCTTGCTACTACCCCCAATTAGAAAATGTCGCCAAGCACCTAACGGTGTGTTCCGGCAGCTGTCCTTGAGAGCCAGTAATTCTAGGTTAGCCTGAACAACATCTTCGACCACATCATCACTTACCATCAGGTGAGATAGGGTCTAAGGCTAGCCTAAAAAAATAATTATACCTACGTATGATATAATGGGTGAGCCATGTGTAAAGGTGAGTGTGGGTGAAGTGAGCGCTCTCCTGGAATTACAGGACTTTTAAGAATCAAGATTCAAGAAGAGTGTGCTGTGTGTATGTATATAATATGATATATGCAATATAACGCATCAGATAAACGAGAGTTTAGAATTAAATCAGACATAATAGTATATTATCAATGAAAGCGATTCCAAGGAGGGTTGAAGTCAGGTAAATCGTTAAGCGTAGTAAAGAAGCAAAACCTTTCACTATTGTGTCTTTGTGTTGTCCTGTTATGTTTAAGTTACAAACACACGTGGCTTAAGGGAAAGAGAATGATAAGGTATTTTTCAAAAAATATACTTAACACTACGTCTGTACATCTCACAGAGGGTGACTAAGCAATGACATTTAGTTGATAAACTTAACAAAATGGCATTAATAAATTATTAATGATGTATATCATTTGGTGGCTGTCATGCATTATTCATCGTTCACAAACTACATAAGTAGGTAGTTAGTTGTAAACATGCTACATGCTTGTGAACATACGTGTACAAACCTGACCACTCATGAAGGCGCACCTCTCAATTTTTTAGTATAAAAATAAAAAATATAATTACGAGTAGAACTATAATTAAACACTATATGTAAAGTACTTTTATTTCAATGTTATAGTTAAGTTATAATTATCATATAAATATAATTTATATGTTTATTTATTCTAGGTTTGACTTAATTATATTATTATAATTAAGTCAAACCTTGCCTAATCAAATAACCCACCCCTGATCTTTCCCGGTCCAAAGGTGCCCATAACATTTGCAGCGTTTCCGCGCTGAATGGCAATGGCAGCAGGAACGAGCTGCAGCGGGAGTCACCAGTTATATCCCTTAACCTGCGCCCAATCTCACAAACTAACTTTTTGGCCTCTGTACCTCACGAACCCATGGTATCTACTGCAATGGGCTCAAAAAGGTAAACTGGCTCCATTGCTGCGGACTTTTGCCGTTTTCAACTACTACAACTGCTTTCTGTTAAACACTACATTTATATACATTACAATACAAAGGAAAATTATCATCTATGAACTTTCATATTCTAATTCTGATTAAAATTTTATTATTCTAATTCTGACGTCCATTTTCACCAAGACTTCTATCACCACGCTGTTGCGATCTCTGATTGCCATATAAAATGGTAATAGGTTGACCTCAACCTATTACCATTTTTTATGGCCTATTTACCATTTTATAATATTATAATACCAAATTTATAATACCTCTTTGGGAGCTTGGATTCTATATAATATAGGCCATAATGCCATATTATATAGAATCCATATACAACTATATATACAACTATACATATACAATGTTTTCATACATATAACAGCGCTATCGTCGGGGGTTAAATACCTTTCTTGAGAGTATTTGTTTTTGCCTACTCATAAGTAACTTTATACTTACACTTCAGGTAATGAATAGATTCAGGCGTTACTTTGCGGAAATCCATATTTAATTATAATTAATAATTTAAAAATATTTTAAGAAAACATTAAACTCATATTTTAATAAAACACTTAAAAAATATATAAACATATATAGTGACAATTCCGCCTAATTTTCCTGTTAAGCCGATGTGACGTCACAAACACCACGAAGCCAAACCGGAATCGGATCGTGCGTTCGTAGAGATCTCCTGAGGATGCTTCGTGTAGCGAAACGCGTCGAAAATTCTTCCAGTGTGGCGTTTGTGACGTCACGTAGGCTTAGCAGGAAAATCAGGCGGAATTGCCCCTAGATATATTTTCATATTTTTTGAGTGTTTTATTAAAATATTAATTTCATGTTTTCTTAATATATTTGTTATTATTACTTACACTTCAATTTGTTTGCAGTTTAAGCCGAAATCCATACGCATCATAGATAATGATTACAAATTAATTTCATTCATTAAAGTACGATATCGGTGGCGCGTGATACGTAAGGGCTGAGTTGGCTCCTACGTTGGCTCACTAAAACAGCTTCCGGAACACAACGTTGGTTGTTGTTGCAGATTTTCTAGTAAACTATGGTAGGTAGGTTGTTTAGTTAATAGCCAGGAGAGCATTTACAAAATACTCAAGCTACCAGCAAGACTCGAAGTTCAACAAAGGAAACCGTTTCGTAGGTAACATTCATTGCGTCTCAATAATCAATTTGAAGCGCTCGTAGCGAAGTTTGCTTAGCCGTTCTGAACCGATCAGCAAAGCTAAGCAACGTCCGCCTCGGTCTTGATTTGGATGGGTGACCGCAGGTGACATTACTACTGAGCGCTTCCGTGCTTCGGAGGGCACGTTAAGCCGTCGGTCCCGGTTGTTGTCTTAAGATGGCAGTCGTTATGGCATGGTGGTAGGGCATTTTGAGAATGCCCGTATGGCTAGCTACCACCCTCAAATAGAAAATCTGTCGCCAAGCACCTAACGGTGTGTTCCGGCAGTTGTCCTTGAGAGCCATTGGTAATTCTAGGTTAGCCTGAACAACATCTTCGGCCATATCATCACTTACCATCAGGTGAGATATTGGTCAAAAACTAACCTATCGGGCATAAAAAAAAAACAAGGGGATGTATTTCAGCTTAGAATTGTCTCACAAACATCATATTCTTGGCATCATATTGTTACAAATATGAAGTAGCACAGTTATTCACAAGCTTTAGTACACAGTTGACTCACACCAACATATAAGGTGCCTATCTAATGGACAGGACATGGCGTCATAATGTAAATGATGTACTTCACTAATATATTATGCAAAGTGTTGTAGTTAATACAAAGCCAGTCATGTCCCAGTATTTAGTACACAATCTAGTGTGTTTTTAATTGTTGTTGAATAAATCTTAGATTATCAGGTAAATACATGGCATGAAATGAGAATTGATTATCTAATATGTATGTATGATGCTGTCTTGAGCATTTGCGTTGTCTACTTGACATTAGGCGGACCACGTGCTTGTTTCACCATTTTTATATCAAAATTTTCTTTGTTTGCAGGTATTTACTATGAAATAGCAGAACACGATGGACCACATTCGAAACCAAAAAGATGTAGTCAAAGGACTAATATCACCCGAAATCAGAACCGACGAAACTATACCATTTTTCGATGAAGTCGTCGATACAGCCGTGAGAAACGAACTCCTGAACCCTCAAACAGACGAACCCTTTAATCCTAGAGAGAATGAAATCAAAACTGAAGTCCCATACGTCGGTGACGTTATTGAAATAGAAACAGAAAAAGTACCTGTAAAACCTAGACGGTTAAATTTGAATGAAGGAAAAGATGTCTCAACACATCAAGAACAAGATCCAAAATCGCCAGGCGTCATACATGCGACTGATTTGGGTGAAATACACAAATCGCCGAATAATGATACAATAGTTGTAAATACTCCTGAAGGAACTCTATATATTACTCTAGAGCCAGATTATTCTAAGCCAAGCAAACCCAGTCCGACGGAATCAGCGGAGTACAGCTCTCCCAGTACATCGAAGGCATTTGATCAAGATTCATCTAAATCTAGCTGGCCCACAAGTCCCAGCACAGACTCCACAAGATTCAGTTCACCTCATAATTCCAAGGCATTTGGAGCCATAGAGTCAAGCGACATGATAGAGAATGAGAAAGAGATGGAGATGAGATGTGCAGGATTGAGAAGGAACTCTATATCGATGCCAACGCTGCATAATTTAGAATCAGAAGTGCTGAAGCAGTATATGAATAACAATCCGCAAGAGGGGGTAAGTTTAGCTACATGATACAAGTACTTTACTTACGATATTGTACACATCATACTAACCCGAAGCGCTCGTTGCGAAGTTTGCTTAGCCGTTCTTAACTAAATTAAGCAACGTCCGCCGCGGTCATGACTTAAATGGGTGACCGCTAGTGACATTACTGAGCGCTTCCATGCTTCGGAGGGCACGTTAAGCCGTTTGTCCAGGTTGTTGTCTTACTTTGGCAGGCTAGCCATCTTTAAGTCGAAAATCTGTCGCCAAGCACCTAGTGGTGTATTCCGTCAGTTGTCCTTGAGAGCCAGTAATTCTAGATTAGCCTGAATAACATCATCGACCATATCATCACTTACCATCAGTTGAGATAGTGGTCAAAGGCTAGACTATCAGCTATAACTAAAAAAGAACTACTAGGTTACCTTAATATCACAGTGCTTGCACAACTTATGTGCGCTAGGTTAGGATGGGTAGGTATGATACTTAGAATACTAACAAATTATTACATTATCCCAGCAAAAGGTCATACTCAACACGACGTCTCAAAACTACTCGACCCACCTCGTATGTAGTTTATATTTTATACTATCGTATAAATTTAAAATATCGATAGTTTATACGTATAAAAAACTTCTGCTAACAAGGAATTGTGGCCGACATTAAGGGGTCAATCGCATATAGTACACACGTACGTAGCCGTAAACAAAAATCAATAGCTTATTTAAATCCGGCCACTTTACGAAGGCTTCAGCGGAACCTGTCTTGTATATAATACGTTGTGTAAGTGAACTTCAGTGCAAATATGAGGAAATTTTAGACTATTGCCGTGAGCAATATATGGTTTGTGTATAAGACTATGGTACATGTTTTAGGCCATTGCCGTGAGCTATATGACCTATGTGTATTAGGCTATGAGACGAAATGTTTAGTTCTAGTCGTAAATTTTTAGTGAAGGTACTAAGTGTTTTATAATTATTGCAGAAATGCTGCGCTAGTTACCAATACCAACTCATAAAAACCGCCAGCCACGACGGTGAAAGGGTTGCCTCTGCCACGTTAGTCTATGTAGCACATTTTGCCTAAGAAAGAGCGTGCTGTGAAATCACTAAGGCGCTGCTTTGAGCTTTTTGCTCTTTAAATTAATATTTTAATTAATCCTACACAATATTCCATTCCATTATCCTATACAAAAATGTGAAAATATCTCTAAGTGTAGGTAACCTACATAACTAAAAGATAATCCAAAACGTACATACAAAATATATTGACAAAGCATTATTGTTGACTAACAACAAACACTGATAAAATGACACTAAACGACAAGAACTTCAAAGGCGGCTAACTCTAATTAGGTCTTGAGAACTTTAATAGTTCAACAACCTCGTCCCAAATGACTATACCTTTAAAGATAAAAACTCAGATGTAGATTATAGATAAAAGAATTTGTACAAATGAATTCGACAATTCGCTATCAGAACACGTTATCAGAACAGCAAACGATTGGCGCAAATTTGATAAAAAGTAGGAACAAAACTTTACTTAAGATATGATAAAAACCATTGTTTTACACCACCGAACACTGTTGAACAGTTTTGCAAACGTACAACTGTACAAAAAATTCATGATATTTGGTGTTAGTGTAGTGTTCATCTCTTTATGTTATTAAACATGATACATTTTACTTAGCGATTTAAAGAGAAAATACTCGCATATATCCTTAAAAGATAAGGATTTACTGATAATTAATCTTAATTGATCTTGGGTAATTTGAAGTGTTGATATAATGAGGTTACGAAAGAGGCCTGATTTACACTTAAACATACCATCGTATCCTCATGATTATGTGGAAATGCCACCGGAAGTCAGGCGACTAACTTTAGAAGCTATGCAAACCCCTGATATCAATGGCTCTCCAGGTACATCTAGCCAAACACCAAGTGTTAATGGAACCCCCCGTGTAAAAATCCAGACACCTGATGAAATCGAAGCGCAGAGTATAAAATCATCAGCGAACGTAACTGACGAAACAAAACCTAACAACCCAGCGGAAACTCCAGAATCTACTGCAAGACTTTATCCACCACGTACTCCAGAAGTACAAATTGTCGGTCCAGAAGACATAAACCATGATAAAAGTACATCTCATAACTTCGGACAAACAAAAGACAAGACAGAATTAAATCAATCTGAAAATAAATCTGACTTAAATCAAATTGAAAACAAAAATAACGATGTGAGTAAAAATAATGAGGATTATAATAAAAGTACATTAAATGAGAGCGTAGTAGAAGATAAGAAAGCTCCTGATGAGAAGGAAACAGGAGAAGACAGTCCAATCATTTACAGGAATCAGATGAGGAGAGGATCGGTGTCTGTGCCACATGGTCTGAGATATCATGAAGCTGATAAGAAAATGTATTTGAATGTAAGTGTCTCAATATTACTGAATAGATTCAATTGTTACTTTGCGGAAATCCATATATAATAATAACAAATATATTTTTAAAAGTACCTTAAGAAAACATTTAACAATATTTTAACGAAACACTTAAAAAAAAACACGATCGAGACCTCTGTCTCGATCGTCCTAGTCGAATATTGTTCCGGTTTGGCTGCATGGCGTTTATGACGTCAGCAGGGAAATTAGGCGGAATTTTGCCACTAGATAGGTATATATATTTTTTTTAAGTTTTTCATTAATATGTTATTTAATGTTTACTTAAGATACTTTTAAAAATATATTTGTTATTATTGTCTCAATATTGTCCTTTTTCGCTCACTCGAGAAATACTTAGTGAATAGGGATAAAAATAGCATATTATGTGTTATTCGAAAACCTAAAGAATGTAAAGATACACTGAATTTTAACATTATCCTCTCTTCAGCTGTTAAGGATACAAATGATATCAAATAAACACAGGTATACAAACATGCTACCTATATGTATACATTTTTGAATTCATAGTAATAGTAGTTATGTATTAAATTTCATGTGACAATACTTCTATTGTATGTGTTATAATGAAACAATTAGGTAAATACAAGTAATTAATCAACGATTACTATATGTTATTGTTAGGTCATATTCTTCTTTATGAGGCTCCCATACATCTCTAATTTTTAGTCTTAATGAAAGTAAACATCATATCCAATGAAAAAGAGTTCAAAATCAGTACTAATATAATAAATGCGAAAGTAACTCTGTCTGTCTGTCTGTTACGCTTTCACGCCAAAACTACTGGACCGATTTTAATGAAATTTGGTATGGAAATAGTTTGAGACCCGGGAAAAAACATAGGATAGTTTTTATCCAACTGCGCAAAAAGAGGATAATGTTTTTGTGCGATAACCGACATACGCGCGGGCGGAGCCGCGCCCGGAAAGCTAGTCGTTTATAAGTAGTAGTAGTCTACACAATTTTGACTTATTTTTATTTGTATTTTTGCATCTTAAATCCTTTCTTAAGTTTTATTTGGTTTGCAGTTCGGCATAAAGGTTTTGAAAATTATATATTGTTTGCTTAAAGTACTTATTCGCCAATTAAACAAACAAAACCATGAAAAATTATAATAATGTTTTATGTTATAAAACAAACATTCGTACTGACGATACTGTTGTCCATCGTATTTAATCTTACCATACAAGTCAAAGTCATGGTATAATGCTAAATGAACTGAGCAAACAATATATTTTCAATTTAATGCTCTGCAGCGTATCTTCGAGTCATTCCCCTTGTAGTCACATGACTTCGCTGGAACCTTTATCTTTTATGACAAATACAATAAATATCCACCTCGACGACCTTAGCGGTGAAGTGGCGAAAGCGTTGCTTTGAGATCTTGGGGTTCGATTTCTAACTCGTGCAGTTATTGTGGTTTTCTGACAAAACTTCTATATAGCTGTCTGGAGCCTGGAACTATATCCCTAAATGGCAATAAGTTCGCCGCCCGTTACATGGGACCAATACATATCTAGCGAAATATGAGTGTTAAGACACATCTAACCCACTGGAGGACGTGTTCATTTCACATGGGCGTATATGGGCAAGGGGGGCTACATTGTACACAAAATGTTATTTATTCCGTTTACAGCCTATTTATGAGACTCCGTTGTCTATCTGTCTGTCCTTCTGTATATCGGCGGTATATGTCACGGGCCTCAAACACGTCAACGGAAACATTTACAAACAATTTTTTATATATTTATGAGGGCTCCAATACTTTAGAAGGAAGCCTAAAAAAATCTTTTGCACACTGGCATGTGGAGTGTTATTGTCTTAGCTCATTGAGTAGAATGCAAATATATCTTAAATATTTTTGTAAAGAAATAAATAGAACGTCCAAAATGTAAATGTAAACCATTATTGTACGGAGTACATCTCAAAATCAAAACTAGTCACGTTTGTTACTTAGGAGTGTGTCATTTTCTATATGTTAAGTTATACAATATAAACTATATTTATATATATATATTTACCGACAAATACTGAAAACGCCGATTTCAAAAGCATTTTGACGTTATTCTCAAAACCAATAATCATTTTTTTTCTTTAATAGGTCCTTGCAAAACCGAATCGTCGGTTTTTTTTATAAATCTGTTTCTTGGGAGTCTACTTCCGAGTGGTATATTTTATGTTCACGAGGCTGCATTAATGCTGTTTAGTTCTAAATTTCAGGTTTTAACTCATTTGGCTAAAAAAAATTACGAGTTAACTTGGCTTACGAGATACGGACCGTTGACATACGTACCTACGTAGATAGACGGCAAAGTAACATAAATATTACTGCATTCTGCCCTTTCTGTACAAAACCCTAAAAAATTGTTTCCAAGCAATGATAATTCATAAAAATTACAAATTTACGAAAGGAAAAATTCTAGTCATGTATTGATTTGAACCCATACGATGGTTAAAGAACGAGAGGAAAAAATAGAGTTATGAGTCATTGTCGTGCTAGCTCAGTCGGTCAGATCTTACCCCAGCTATAGGATGACGCGGGATCGAATCCAGCACATGACCATATATGGTCTATGACATGTCTGTAATTTTTCCTCTCCATAGAACATATAATAATACTGTGGTATATTTGTAATTTTGTAATGTTATCCGCAAAGCATGCGTTATTGAAAAAACAATATTTAATAAAAATATATAATTCAGTTTATATAATATAATACACCGATGTTTCCAAGTAAATTTCTGTTGTTAGACAAGTAGTTAGTTAGTTTAGACAAGTTTTTGAGAAAGTGTTATTACAAAGAAACGTATAATGTTTACAAAGGATAGCTGCACTTAGTTATTGCTTGGAGATTGGACAAGGAACTGTTTCGCAATGCCACCGGTGACACTGGAAGGTCCAGACTGGACGACCTGACTCAATTGTTGTACATCCTGTGGGGCGGCAATGGATCCTGGAATTTTATAAACATGACCTTTATTTTCATCATCCTCGTTTCATTATTTTGAGACGAAGTCTCTCGAGTAAATGTTCAACGTAAATGTAAAACTTCAAAAATAAAACGGAACGACGTGAGCAATCGTTGAGACGACATTCTCACTGAAATATAGTATAAGTATATAGTTTCTGCTCTGTCGAGGTGGTCGCCCGCTTGGTGGTAAGGCTGCCACTGTGATGGACAATCTATGCAGAGTCACCTTTCTCGTTCTGTTTGACACTGCGCTGCGTTAGTTCTTGTCTCGTTTGCCTAGTAATGTCACTTGGTACAGAGCCCTTCATGTCTAAACACTGCACACTAATGTTTCGGGGCAGAGCATCTGATATTACTGCACGGTACACGGAATTTTGCTAAGGAGACCTACCACGAGAATAATTAAAGTAATAAACGTACCTACATACTATGTGAAACAAAACACTGATTTTCGTATATTACGGAAGGGATAGACGCTTATGGCAAACAATAAACTTCTTGGAACATATTTGTACAGCTGATACAAGTTCTGCAAATACTTTAACTCCATGCTGGGAAGTTCAAAACCGTGATGGAATTTGACCCAAAGACTACCCGACCGATAGTCGACACTAGTTTCCCCATGGCTGTTACATCTTAAACGAAGATATATAAGAAAGCGCCACAGAAAGTGGCAAACAATAAACCATACAGGAATCCTACTGATTTACTGTATAGCGATACAAAGCACCTTAGAGTCAGGCATATTTTTGTTACAGCATCGGCATTTCGTTATCATCGATCAGCTTTAAATAATTTGTAGAAACCAAAAGGGAAAAAGTTATAGTTTTTTAGGATGCTACGAGTACATATACAAAACTTACACAAAACTCTCAATATATTAAATGAAACTTAACGTGTCTGTAAAAAGAAAATTATAGCATATTTATTAACTCTAGATTAAAAAACAACCGAAAATCTTATACGAGTACCTAAATAACATGGTGAAAACCTATTTCAATTAAATCAAATCAAACATAAAAAATTAAAAATGTACACATGAAGAAATTTGCAACTAGTCGTAACAGAACATTTTCTCAGTCGGTCAAGTAAAATAAAATTATATTATATATTATTCGCAAACATTTTCTTCCAAAAAAAGAATAATAAACACATGCACCACTCCTCACACATAAAAATATGTAAATAAAAAAAATCACGTTCAAAGTTTTATGTATCTAATTAACTTATTGTGTTGAATCCTTGGAACAATCTAGTTATCGCAAACACAGGGAATCCTACTGCGATAGCTAGAAAACAATCAAATAAATTTTCGTGATTTAATTAATACTTCAATTATAATGTAACTAGTATGTATGTTATACTGAATATGTTCTAAGTTACTATGTATAATAATGTTACATGTCCTTGATCGTTGATGCAAAATTAGAGTATTTTATTCTTTTAACGATCAAGAGTCGCGTGTGGTCACCAGACTCGTCCCACTGCGGTGTCCTATTTGCCTACATTCAATCCATTTGAGTGCCCGTGATCTTACTCTCAGCCAGATTAACGAGTTCTCAGCTCGTAAACTAACTACACAGTCATTAATGTAAGAAAAGTTTCGTGGGACAAGTACTCGTACCTTTAAAGTGAAAAATCAAAGTGATATGAAATCCCCTTCCACTACAGGCAAAAGGAACATTTACATTCTAGTGCTGCAGAAGTAACGAAGGGAAATAGATTAATTTTGTGTCTGTGACGAATTGCTACGTGTTACATTTTATTTAACAAGTTAGCTACGACATAGCTTAGTAAAAATCCCGTTTTTTAATCTAGAATCCAATACTATATGAAAAGTTAGTAAGTATATTATTATTACAAAGCAAATCACACTGTTAAGTACATACTCATAGATTAATTTATTAGAGATCATAATTTATTTATAAATGCCAAAGTCAAGTAAGTTTCAACATAATTAAAAAGGGACCAAAAAGTTTAATTGCAAGTGTAGTACTTACAAAAAACAGCTAAAATGGATAACGAGACGCGTTTCAACGCATTTGCCCACAAGTTCAAGTACCATTCTCCGCTGTGGATAGAATCTGATTCTGACATCAGCAAGAATTCAGGAGAAGGAGCTGGTCTCGGGAACAGCGATGACAGCATCCAGAGCCAAAGCAGTGATAGCTCTGGAAGCATCAATAACTACTTGGATTCTAAGGTATGTCAGTTGGGAGTAACTGAAGTTGAAACGGCTACAGCCCATTGTCAGTAGATAAGAGATATGTATATATTTGGGCACAAGAAGGTCTGTTACCTATCTGTTTTTTTCATTGATACAAGATCTGTCAAAACTGTAATTTTTGATTGTTGCAATCAGCATTTCATTGTTACAGAAGATACGTGATCACCCCGCTGATTTAAAAGCGATCTATTTTTACAGAAGGTATTAAAAATATATACTTAAAATCGTCAGCTTCTTGAATACATTTCCAATATATAGCAGTTATTTTCAGTAGCACCAACATTTCTCGAGTGAAAAATGTACTAATACAACTTGTATCTTAGATATTGATTATTTTATTTAAAACTGGATAAACCGAGAGATAAACCTAATACTTTAATCGGAACATACTATTTTGATATGTAAGTAGAGGAGTGAGAGGCAAAATCGGAACCTTAGCTAAAATTCAATAAAGTATTGATATGGTTTCAAAAACTTGGGTCTGAAACTGAAATAATTTAGTAATTAATTAATAATTTAATTATTTAGTCATTCTTAGGCCGTCGGACGGGGACGGATGCGGTTTGCGTACACATACGCGGCGCGCCTAAAAAGATATCTATGAAATGTTATAATATAAGTATTTTTTTAACGAGGCTACAACTGTTCAGTTTTGCTGGGATTCACTGTAGACAAAATATATATACTCGTAAAATCGATAATTTTTCACGAATTATGAAAAAATAATACTCTGAGCAATAATTAATTTTACGAATCCATAAGTTTCTTGGATGTCTGAAATTAGTTGTAGTGTTTATATACATTTATATATTTTTGTAATAATTCCACCAGATTTCAGTATTTTATGTGTTATCTAGAAAAATACAAAGGACCGTTATCCTTCGTAATACGTGCGATATATATTGTATAACAAATATTGATATATAACAAAAGTTTTTTCGTCTCACTTCTTATTTGTAGTGCCCCCCTGAAAAACAATACTCGTATAATTGAATTTCTAGTCCAATATTCATAATATATATAGGTCATCGGTTTACATCAAATATCAAAACTTTCAGCTTTATAATTCATTCGATTAACAAGCTAGAAACCCATGATATATTGAATAAAAGACAGACAGACAGCGGTCTTGTAATAGAATTTCACTTCGCCCTTATGAATCGGAAACGTAACAAACTATTTGTATATAAAACTATTTGTATGTGAAGTTGAAGGCCATCTTGCGGCAGAAGCCCTTAACTCTACAAGGTTTACCTTGCACCAATAGAGATTGCGAACAATTGGTCCGTGATGAGGATAATGCTATCGATTAAATGAATTATGCATCGTTACCTTTATTGTTTATGTATGACAAATCATACATAATGTGTTACGTGCCAGTAGTATATTATGTAAACATACGTCTTCTAATAAAATATTCATTTATTTGCAGAAACATCAATGCTTACTAGGTAACCTACTTACAGTTCAACTAACCTATGTGTGAACTCTAAGAGGGCGCTGTAGGTTGAGAAACACCAACTTGTTTTTCTAATTTTCGTAAGCGACTTCGTAGTTCCCTTTTCTGCCACTTCACAGATAACTTTTTTTTGCCAGTTTGATATATTTATATATCTTTTAATGAATGCATTAACTATTTATAAAACCGTATGGTGCCCTTTTTTAATTCTATTTGCAGGTATTTATTAGTATAACCGCCGTTAATTATAAGTTTGAAACTCAACCAACTATTATAAAAGTAAATTTACTCTGAGGTTTGAAAATTGAAACTACGATGCCCAATGGAGAATAAAAGAAACGAGAAGGTCTTAAAACACCGATATCTTGTAATGCTATATATACCTATAAAATTATGATCCTTTGCTGGCTAAAATAAACTTACTATACGAATACTAACTATAACATGAAATGCATAAGTTTTGAAAATAGTTTACGTTTATTTACATTCAAAAACAAAGGGATATTTAGCGCGATAAGGTTCCATTTAAGCTCGGTATCTCGCTATGTATTTCAACGCTACCTAACGCGTAACTGGATAACTAACTAGAGGTAGAAGATGCTTCCTTCGTGGCGTACTAACCGAGGCGTGGGTCGTCTTGCTTGAGTACCGAACTTTTTTGATAGAGGGCGCTTATTAAATCCTATGGAGTCAAAATTATTTAATCAAATTAGGCGTCTACGAAGCTCTTCTGAAGATCAATTACAAATTTCAATATTGAAATTCACTAAACTGCCACGTTCAGTAAAAAAAAATGTATAGTCACTGCAAAAAGAACGGGCAAGGAACTCGGGTTTTGTATAATATTATGTTCTTTAACTCGGGGTCATTCTTTTTGAACGTCTTTTATTTTAACAATGTGTAACAAGCTATATTATAAAATTATTACAATATTTATTTCAATTACGTAGCGATAGCTCACCAGGGCCGGAATTGTCTTCGCATTATTATCGTTTAAATAATCACAAACTGTGTAGTAGGATTTCTGAATCAAAATGTTTTTAACGTGCATATTTAATTTTCCTTCTGTGCGCATTGTTATAGTGATAATGTAATTAAGAACATTAATCTTTGAGAACTTTATTAAAAACCGCACGCAATCCCTAAGAAGGACCTTTTATTTGTATTTGTATGTATGTAGGTATATTTTATGAGTAGGTAGGTAAGCGGTTTTCAAATTCCTATCTAATATCCGGACGTCGCAACTCAGGCTGTGTTGTATTGAGTGCTGTGCAGTGCTCAGTTCTTAATAAGTTCTAGGTGTCACTGCAATTTTTGAGTACCAAAGGTTATGGGCACAGCTTTTCTATAAATGACGTGTGGCGTACTTGCCAATCTAAATATTAGATAAAAGAAATAATGTATAAAGAATAAAACACATGCGGCTACAAGCCCACGAATTGAAGCAAGTCCACATCGGGGCTGTGTGACCCTCATCCGTGGGAAGGTATTATTTATCTCGATAGCCCACACGCGATCGGCTGGTGGTGACATGAGGTGACAATCCATGTGGTACCACCAGACACCGGCTTGTCCGTCTCGGCACTTATTAATGTATATAAAAAAAACATTTGACCCCTGTTTACATTTTTAAAACCATCATACTGTTATATATTGATTTTCTATACTAATTTTATTTGATAAACTGCTGCACAATCATAATACCCACTTATTAGGTATTTAAATGTTCTTAGGTGTTCGCAACTATTACACGAATACGGGTTATTTTGTTTCCAAAAGATTTATACAGTAGGTACGATACAATAGTGCATTGTTCACCGAGAGAAGAAAGTGACCGATTACCGTCGAGGGTGTCGTTTGAAACACCCGAGATCGGGAATCGCACTTTCTCTCGAGTGATACATAGTGATTTATACTACACGTCTACCTTTTATTTTACTTTTTTACGAAAACTGAATCCTCAAACAACACACAAATTGAAAATGGCGCCAATGGCGTCTGCAATTTTCACATGTTCTTTTTTCAAATTGTTTGACACCATCCAACACACAGCTAGTGGCCAGTGTCATTTTGCGAACTTGGAGATAAAAACTCACTGTAAAAACTTTTTTGGTTTTGATATTTAGGTTACCAGCGCATAGTCTTAGGTACCCAAAATTAAAAAAGAAAAACCACGTAAGAAATGGATTTTCATACACTTTTCTCTCCCGCTCAGATGCGTTTTCTTCCCGCATATTTGTTCGATATGCAATGACGTACTTTCTACCGTAAATTTTATAAAGTATCAAGGTACTTTCCGAGCAGGTGTAGTATAAACTAAATAACATTCTAAGAGTTTTACGTTGAAATGAATAAGAATATCGGTGGGTCCCAAACCAGGCAGAGCTTGTGTCTTAGGTACCCTAGTTTACCGTTAACGTTTTAACAATTAGTGACTTGTGCAAAACTGTACACAGGCCATTGACCGTAACGTATATCTCGATGACACAGGCTTACATTCTCAATTATCGGTTTTCTATGTTACATAATGATAAAATCTTTAAATTTTTTCTAAAGCTTTGCTTCGGTATTATTTACCAATATAGGTTGTGACAGACATAAAATTGATTCATTATAGACTAAATATACATAAAAACCGTTGATTTTTCACGGATTATGATATGAATAAATATCACTCAGAGCAACAATTTATTTTACGAAACCATAGGTTTCTAGACAGTTACCAGAAATCTAAGCTTAAAAGAACTTAAACTGACAATCTAGTTTTGCAGGTATATCTAACCAATGTCAATGTCGACCATACGAAAAGTATTATATTTTCATTTAAAAATATATTTAAATATTTTCATAAACATAAAGAAAAAACGGAAAAAAGCTGGTAATTAGGCTTATTGTAAGGATATGACAAATGTGGGTAGATACAATGTACTGATAGCGAACAGTGTGGCACGGTAAATCTTAGGGCACGGTGCGAAAACTTGTATTGGGTGTTGTGTGCGCAAATCTTGTGCAAGTATAGGGGAACGGGAAGTCAACAGCAGATGGAAATTTATTCTTGGATATATACCTATATTAGTTTTTAAACTCCGTATACATAGACATATACAGAGTGACGTGAGCGGTCCATAATGTAAATATCACATATTTTTAGCTATTTTAACTGTAAAGATATGTAAGTACCCATTAATATACCTATATACATTTTAATATATAGACTTTTAAACTCAAGTGGTCCTCGTACTTATTCCGTCAAAAACACAAAATAAAACAAAAAAATAATCTTAAATTTTTTGTTAATGACTAGTAGAAGTCAACCCTAAGAGGTTGGTAGCATTTTACCAAGTTTAATTAATTAATTTATTTAATTTTCAATATTGTTGAATCATTATACTTTAACCTACTTGAATTATCAATAAAAATATGGGTAGTTAATTCAAATGGCACTTATTTGGCGCAACGAATAAGAATTGCTATTCAACGGGGCAATGCTGCCAGCATGCTGGGCACGCTGCGCTGCCCTCTGGTACCTAGGGGGCTGGAGCATTTCAAGCGCCTGTGAATCTGCAATGACTAGTAGGTTGTCTAAATGCCTTTATTGTAGTAGCTGTAGTGTTGTATATATAGTTCGTAGTATTTTATTTATAAAGCAATACCGCCGCTAAAAAAGTTTTTATAGAAATATACCACATATACCACATTATGAAAATCTGTCGCCAAGCACCTAACGGTTTATTCAGGCATCTGTCCTTGAGATCCAGTAATTCTAGGTTAGCTTGACAGTATCTTCGACCACATCATCACTTACCATCAGGTGAGATAGTGGTGAAAGGCTAACCTATCAGGGATAAAAAAAACACGAAGAGAAACTTGGCGTTAATGGAAAAGAACAGTTGAATGAAGGATGATATTGTCTACTGTGTTAGATCAGCATTCTCTTTATATCTCAGTGACATCCCTAAATCAGACATGCGGCAGACATCGTGATTGCGCCGCCCCCGGCCAATTAGACAGGACTAATTAATTGATTAACCTAACTCATTTTGACACCTGAGACTGTCCGTTCCAGCCATGTCAGTGAGATAACTGAGAAAATGCGCTCAAAAAGGAAAATCGATTTTGAGACCATTCCCTTAACCCAGGTGACTATACCGATTAGTTTCTTGATATTAAATTTACTAACTATATTATACCAACAGCAAATACGTCTAGCGTGTCCACGTAAAGGTAGCCATGTTTGCGGATTGCATATCAGTATGAAACAGAATAAATCTCAATATTGGATTGAGCCAATTGCATGCATGACTAACATATAAAAACAATTATTTTTTTAATTTTACATTTATTAAAAGTACATTTCAAGTTTTAGAATTAGATATTGTTTAGGCATTATGTATTATTATAAAAAATAATCTCAGCTCACAATTAAATTTTGAATCGCAAGTTAGTGGTAGAGTGAGCTACCGCCCTCAAGTGGAAAATCTGTCGCCAAGCACCTAACGGTATATTTGAAGCAATGATGGCCGAGCGGTTATAGCTATGGACTGCCGTGCCGCAGGTCCCTGGTTCGATACCGCGGGCTTGAGCTTCACCGCATGGTGTAAGGTCATTTTGCGAATGCCCGCCTGGCTAGCCACCACCTTAGAGTAGAAAATCTGTCGCCAAGCACTTAACAGTGTGATCTGGCAGCAGTCCTTGAGAGTCGGTCGGAAAATTATAGGCACATAAGACTTAACAACTGTATGTCTCAGTGTGACGGGCGCAGTGCATTTCGTCACATGACGAATGGCGTCTGTTATAGGCAGAGGTTATGTTAAACAACATCTTCGACCTCATCATGACTTAGCATCGGTTGAGATAATCAAATCAAATCAAATCAAAATCATTTATTGCAACTATTATTTCAAGTCATATTAATATGTTCAATACCATTTATTAAAATTGTCATTGGTTACACATCAATTATTATTATAAAATTATTGCATATGAAAATCTAACATAATAATATATATTATTATTAAATCATTTTACAATAAATATCATTAACCAGTACATGAATCCTGTGACAATGATTCATTCATAATGGTCAAGGGCTAGTATATATAAAAAAAATTACAACTTTAAATGCCAACTTTGTGTTGTTAATAAAACTAAGGACTGCACTCGGGACCTACTACCTATTCATCGGCTCTGTAATTGTTAAGCAATGGTATAATTATAGGAACAACAGTAACAAAGTAACCTGCTAATTCTGTTAATATCAGTACTAATATTATAAATGCGAAAGTAACTCTGTCTGTCTGTCTGTCTGTCTGTTACGCTTTCACGCCAAAACCACTGGACCGATTTGAATGAAATTTGGTATGGAGATAGTTTGAGACCCGGGAAAAAACATAGGATAGTTTTTATCTAACTGCGCAAAAAGAGGTTAATGTTTTCGCGCGATAACCGACATACGCGCGGGCGGAGCCGCGCCCGGAAAGTTAGTTTTTAATGAATCATTCGTGTGCTACGTAATTGCTAATGAAACATTATATATATTTTTCATCACATTTGCACGTAAACAGTATCTAAACATACAGGTTAACTTGGCCGTAATGTCACATATAAAACCCTAGAGCTTTCTTTTTATTATGAAACCCAAGGTCAGTTTTTATATAATTTATAGCACAGCACACAGGTCATGCAAGTTCAAACAAGGAGTTTAAAAAAAACTGCAATCTCGCCACATGCTACATAAAAACTCAACTAATGTTCTTAATAAACGATTTTAATAGATTTTTGTATCAAAACGTCCAAATTATTTTATTTATTTTACACTCTGTCTTGGCTGTATACCTTCGTAAGTATTTGCGAACTAAACATATGTATAATCTGTGGTGCGTGGGCAAAAAGCCATCCTTAAAAAAAGTTCACGTATTTCGTAATAACTAATAAATATATAATATATATAAATGAGTTAAAATAAATTACATATCAGAGGAATCCTTGAACCAAATACATTTAAATAAAATTACCCGACACTTTATTGACAATAATTGTAGTAAATAATGATTGTAATAAAAAATGTAATAACAACAATAAAGACTTCAACAATATTTTAATGTTGGTATTTTAATAAATATCTTTTCTTTTTTTTAATTTAATAGCAACAAGTAATTAAATATTACTGTATCTGCCGGATCGTCCACTGCTAAACAAAGCCTCCCCTATTAAGGGGGTATTTGCCATAATCCCCACGCTTGGCAGGCGTCTTGGGGATCGCAGTGTAAGTTGACAGTTCTTTAGAAGGCGCTGCTGCCCACCTTCCAGTATTTTTCCCTTAGTCGCCTCTTACGACACCCACGGGATGATTTGGGGAGGTGCAATTCTAACCCAGCACCCCCCGGGGCAATCAAATATTACACTTTCCTAATTACTATGTGCCAGACAAGGTTTGTAATAAACATATTTTTATATGAAACTCCATGTCTACACTAAAGAAAATAAATTAGAGAGACCACAACTCGTTCATATCCAGATGTCTTCCTCCTTATGCCTACTGCGAGAGTTAGAGCGACGTGTTAAGGACATGAGGTCACAACTCACACCCCCCTGTAAGAGTTTTTATGTAAATCATATAAAATTATACATCAGAAGGATCTGAAGGAAGTTTGAAGAATGAAGTATGAATTAAGAAGCATGTTCTTTATTTTATTTTTAATTACTTTCTTTTAAAGTACAGTCTGATTCTATTTTGAAGATTGTAAGAGGCTTAAAATGTCAAGCTATATGCTTCTTTTACCCCCCAAATACTTATATAGTGACCCTAAAATTCAATTACTAGTCTGTGCAGTTAGCAGCGAACTCTCACGTACATACACATACTGTATATTATTTAGGTAATGATTAAATCATTCTTTTGTTTGTACTTGTAATTTGAACAGAGATAAAATGATTTAGTGTGACATTATTCGCCGCGGATGTGAACAGCGCAGTCAAAATGTTCGGTTCAGTTATGGTTGTTATTGTTGAAATACTAATGGTAGAGATAAGTTTGTAATGTTTTACATAAATTCGATAGTTTTTTAATAATGATACCAGAAGTATCCGAAGATTCTGAGGTAGGTTTTTCTTTTTGTTAACTTACATTTAACCTTAGATCTTTAGAGAGCACTGTCCTCGATATCCTCATCGTGGACGTTAAAGTATACAGTTTAAACATATAAGTACTCAAAAATACAATGTCGTACATTTGGAATGTACTGCCAGGGCGTTCCTCTCAGAGAGAGAGAGAGAGAGAGAGAGTTATGTCATTTACAAATTATAGAGCATACGATTTTCGTCTCCAGCGGTTCGGACCTTAACATCTCAGGATCGAGACGCCCGGCACCTGCACCAGGTGCCTAGGCCGGGGACGCGTGATCCGATCCCGAATGAAACGTACATTTTGTACTGCAAAATTTGTGAATGTCATAATCACCTCTATAACAATAAATGTTATGTAAATTACTACATGATTATGTAAAAAAATACAATAAATCCTATTTTTAACCGACTTCCAAAAAAGGAGGAGGTTCTCATTCGTCTGTATTTTTTTTCAAATATATGGAAAAAAATATGACCTAACTTTTAAAGGATCATAAATTGAAAACTAATATATGTAATATAATACATAAATAAACTTATCTGAGCGCGATGCGACGCGTGATCAAAATGCTGGCACCTATTTGGCTCAAAGTATAAGCATTGCAATTCAACGGGGCAATGCTGCCAGCATGCTGGGCACGCTGCCTACTGGTAGTGGGCTGGAGCATTTGTACTGCCTGTGAGTCTGCAATGACTTATAGGTTGTCTAAATGCTTTTATTGTAGTAGCTGTAGTGTTGTATATATTTCTTAGTATTTTATTAATAAATTAATATATGTAAAAAAATTTTTTTTAATATATTATAATATAAATTTTTTAGATGACAGAGAAGAAAAAATATTTACTTAAAGCCATTGTCAACAGATACCTGAACACCACCAGAGCTCAGGGTCAGGGTTCAGCGATGGAGACGATCATCAGGACAACAACGAGGTGCTCTCCGACGACAGTGGAGTCAAGTAAGTCATCTAAACTACTTTACTTACTGTATATAGAGGCTCTTCTAAGCTGCTCCTGAAGCCGGAGCCTATTGTTATCTTTCTGTCTGTCTCTAGACCATAAACGAGGTAGGAAACAAACTATTAGAATAAGTATTTTGTGTAGCTGCTACTGTCTGCTGACTATGTGGGGTTTCAACGTGCAGTACTAATAGGGTAGATTACACAATCGTTATTATATTATTTAACAGTTCATTAGTTTAAACTTAAATAAAGGGTCAGTCAAAGTTGACCATTTAAGACTACTTTTGCAACGGAATCGATCTTAAAACTAAGCATATTGCTTCGATGCAATCAATGCTTCCCTCCGCTCCTCGAGTCGAGCCTCCTCCTCACCTAACAAACCATTAATCAACTTTTGAGAGTATTATATTTATACCGCGTACTTCTCCATACAAAAAGAAAAAGCATCTTTTCTACCTCTTAATATTGCCCGATTTCGGTGATTTTTGCGTTTATGTATTGAACATATCATTGACTAGGCTTGTACGTTTTATTTATTCCAGATTTCTAAATATTAATATGAACTCGTAAGCTACTTTTTATATCGATTTACTGGGTTATTCCCATGGGAGCTTTAACTGCACTCTAAGGCGATGAAACCACGCAGACGGAAGTCACTTCTTAAATAAATAACTCAGCGCAACTGTGTATTTTCTCAGATAAATAAAGAAGCTGGGAGCAAAAACTAGTGAAGCCAAAAAAAACAAGCTCCTAAACTGTCCCTTTTCACAATAAGGCAAGCCTGTGAAGCGTGAAAGGGACAGTACGATAGGAGCAAGTTTCTTGTTTCACTTGTATAGTGCGCTCTATCTGAAATTCTTAATCTATATGAGTATAACCGGGTTAATGTTAAGTACTCTATCCTTCAAACTTTTAAAGACAACCACATATGAATAATGTCTACATTTTCACAGAATAAAGCATAGTTTCAACAGCAAGGACACACACAATGATAAGATATCAACCTCTACGTAAGCCAGTACTATCTTGTGATGTGTCTTGTTTACTCTGACCGGTGGCTTTCTCTATATCATGTGACTTTTATCACTGGAGACTGCTTCCGGGTTGCATGGGCAAGAAATTGAGATTCTGGTGAATTAGTATTTACTTACGATTAATTGTGGTGCACCGCATCTGTTATAGGCGGAGGTTATTGCAGAAGGCGAGGTTGCGATTATTGTAAATATTTTTTTAAATCTGTAACTCAAATAAAACTGAAAATTTAAAATAAATAAAATCATTTATATTAAGTTAAACATACTGTCTGGGAACGTACGAAGTAAAAAAAAAAATGATTTTGAATAATTTCTTCGATGAAAACAAAAAACCAATATGACACCATATCCACTACTAAGGTAGGCCTCTCGCTTTTTCCACGATTGATCTACTAAGTTTATAACTATTTCAAAGTACAAAGGAAATTATCACAACAAAATTAATTTTTGACATCGAGCAGTTCCCATAAGCCGACCGGTGGTCCTTCGGGGAACCTCCCGTTGCAAACTTATTCTATTTGGGGTCGATATGTCCTGCACTGACGTCCCGCTTGGGGTGTTTTGTGCATTTTCCCCGCCAGCTTCTACCCAAGCCATCCTAACTCCCTGATGTAGCGGAGAAGGACCTTGGATCGCTGGCATAGCTGCTCCAGAAACGTGCTGTGATGGTAGTGAGGATGTCGTTGATGAGAACGTCTATTGCTGTCCAGTTGTAAGTCTTATTTGTTCCTTGGCTTCGCATTGCATTAGTACATGCTCCACGGTCTCAATTCTAAGACAAAAGCCGGGACCGAAAGCGCATGTTGCGTATCCACCAGGGATGTGCGAGAAAGATTGAAGGTGTAAGAAAAAACCATGAATAGAATAGCCATGCTAAGGAAAGCCAAGCTAGGAAAATGAAGCGCATTGACGTGCCTTCCGAAGCACTGAAATGCTTAGTTACAAATGCCACTAGCGGTCACTTATCCAAGTACAGATTGCAGAGGACGTTGCTTAGCCCAGTTGATCGATTAAGAAATATTACTTAAGCTACAAGCTCTTAAACTTTTTTTTATGCTTGATAGGATAGCCTTTGACCACTATCTAACCTGATGGTAAGTGATGATGTGGTCGAAGATGTTGTTCAGGCTAACCTAGAATTACTGGCTCTCAAGGACAACTGCTGGAACACACCGTTAGGTGCTTGGCGACAGATTTTCTACTTGAGGGTGGTAGCTAGCCAGGCGGGCATTCGCATGTTGCCCTACCACCATGCTGTAACGACTGCCATCGTAAGACAACAACCGGGACCGACGGCTTAACGTGCCCTCCGAAGCACGTGCACGCTCAGTAGTAATGTCACTAGGGTCACCCATCCAACTCCTGACCGCGGCGGACTTTGCTTTACTTAGCTGATCGATTAAGAACGGCTAAGCAAACTTTGTTACGAGCGCTTCAAAGTTGATCAATGATGAACTACTACGTAAGCTACAAGCGCTTAAACTGCCTACTCTTAGTATATCTATCACATTCCCGAGTAGTTGCACATCGCAACAGCCGGCCAGCCGACGTTGCATTCGCCAAGGGTCGCTAATAAGGAAGTGCGTCGTCCGTTGACCTGGGCATTGCGAAATCTCAGCCAGTACGTGTCACTCTCCGCTGACGATCATCAGTGGCTCTGTTGATTGATGTGTTGGCGCAGAATCAGTGATAGTATACGCGAATTAGGGGAAGACCAATACCTAGTTACAGTCTTTGAGGAGTCTAGTTGAGGAAATGGAATTATAACACGTAGCACAGAGTATAATACATTTTTTTTAACAAATTAAGGGAACCGACTTCGTCAGTCAAAAGTGTGAAATAACTTGCCGAAGTCGGTACAATGATAGTTCAAAAGTACCTATTATCACAATGTTGTGCGCATGGTACCAACTTCGACAAGTTATTTCACACTTTTGAGTGTTGAAGTGGGTATCATTTTTTTGTAAAAAAAAAATTTCGCCCTTTTAGTGACTCTTGCTACTTACGGGATCGATTGACATTAACTGTCAACGACTATATCATCAAGATTGGAAAATATTTTTAGTTATAGGAGTGTAACTTAAAAATGGCTTGACAGATTTTGATGAAATTTAAATGGGTCCAAATATTTAAATGAGACATGCTTGTCCCATTAAAGCATCAACTTTCAAATAAATAAAGAATTATGAAAATCGGTTCACCCAGTCGAAAGTTCTGAGGTAACAAACAAAAAAAAATTAATTAAATACAGACAAATTGAGAACCTCCTCCTTTTTTTGAAGTCAGTTGAAAACTGTCTAGGTTCGTTTCAGGCCTCGTTCTTTCAATCAAATTTTTGTACCATTTAATATTTTTTTTAAGATTTAGAGATTAGTTCTCTAGAGCTAATTCTTAGTCCAGATTGTTCTATAGAGCACAACAATCATAATCACAAGTACCTAGCTGTGCATCGTAAATGGGTGTTTGCTCGGGCTATCGCTAATGGTGCAGCGGTCTCCTATCTGTGTCAATTGCTTGATTGTAGAACCTTGACGACACACGAAGGGTTCAAGTGTTCATAGATGATTTATAGTGTAGTTAGTTTAACTCTGTTTTTTAACCGAATTCCAAAAAAGGAGGAGGTTCTCATCTCTCTTGTCTTTTGGTTTCATTTAAATTTTATCAAAACCGGTCAAGCCGTTTTTGAGTTACACTCCAAAAACTTAAAAATAATTTCCTATCTTGATGACGTGAGTCGTTGACAATGAATAACAATCGATCCCGTAAGTAGCAAGGATCACTACAAAGACTGAAGCAAAAAATGGAACTGACTTCAACACCCAAAAGTGTGAAATAACTTGTCAAAGACGATACCATGCGCACAATAATGTGATAATAGGTACTTTAAACGTGCTGTAAAATAACGCACTAAATAAACAAGGAAAGGAATCCCCGAACGGTATTCTGTATGCCACAAGATAAGCTGTCTATGCTTAATTCTTGAATAACAAGCTTTCAAGAGTTACGTTTGAACATCTCGTTAAGTCTTTTCGTCAGAGACTTCAGTATCTACCTATTAATTGCATAATCTATCATCGTAATACTTATAAGTTTTGCGCAAGCCTATCATATATACAATGAGCCTATCATTCTCAGGTGTCTGGAAACTTGCAACCCAGAGAGTTTGGGCTAACCCTTTACGATTAGATTTTGAGAGTTAAATAACGATGATACGTATATTATGGTGGAAAAAGATTTTTAAGTAATAAGTTAACCGAAATAAACACGTAGTAGTACGTTATCTTGGTGTTTCGAACAATCAAAATAAAGCTGCTCAATAACAACAATTTCTTCGGTATATTCTGTGTAGCAAACGTTAGTTAGAGGTAATATACAAAGTTTCTTAATCGTTAAATTAAGTTAAACATTACACGTTCAAATACTTGCGCAAAACTTATAAGTATTACGATGATAGATTATGAAATTAATAGGTAGATACTGAAGTCTCTGACGAAAAGACTTAGAGAGAGAGAGATGTTCAAACGTAACTCTTGAAAGTTTGTTATTCAAGAATTAAGCATAGACAGCTTATCTTGTGGCATACAGAATACCGTTCGGGGATTCCTTTCCTTGTCTATTTAGTGCGTTATTTTACAGCACGTTATGACGCCACGCGTTATTTCCAAGGAATCTCTAGTTTCATATCGAATAGCCTTGTTTGGGAAAAGAGGAAACAAATAAAAGTCTATCTGGTTCACTCACCCCTCGTGCCAGACGTAACACGGCACGTGGTAATTGCTTCCTTTTCCCTTGCTTTCAACGCTTATTTTCTCGTAGGTCATGACGAGAGGATTTTCTATGAGCAATGGTCGCTGCTGATCTTTATAAACTGTCGTAACTGGTGATAGCCTTTCACCAGTATCTTACCTGATGGTAAGTGATAATGTGATCGAAGAGATCGTTCAGGCTAACCTAGAATTACTGGCTCTCAAGACAGCGGCTGCAACACACCGTTAGATGGCGACAGATTTTTTTACATGAGCTAGCCAGGAGCTTTCGCAAAATGCCCTACCACCAAGCTGTAACGACTGTCATCCTTAGAAAACCACCGGGACCGACGGCTTAACGTGCCCTTTAAAGCACGTGCACGCTCAGTAGTAATGCCACTAGCGGTCACCCATCCAACTCATGACCACGGCGAACTTTGCTTAACTTAGCTGATTGGTTAATAACGGCTAAGCAAACGTACACTTTGCTACGAGCGCTTCTAATAGGCTATGGGTGCAGTTGTCTCTTGTGACGAAATCCATCTGTTATAGGCTGTTATATGTTACCGCTCAATACCAGGTGGCCTCGTGCGAGCTCCGACACAATACCATAAAATAAGGAACAAAAAAAACAATATAAGTTTAATATAATACGAGTACCTGTAATACAAGATAATGGTATATTATTATTATTCCAGCAGCTGTCCTTGAGAGGCAGTAATTCTAGGTTAGCCTGAACAACATCTTCGACCACATCAACACTTACCATCAGGAGAGATAGTGGTCAAAGGCTAACCTATCAGGCATAAAAAAACACCGCGTAATGAGACTCGTGCTGAATGTATCTAAGCTATACTGAATAATATAGATTCATCAAGTTATAATGCATCGTCCTCACTGGAACAAAGCCCAGCCCCCCCCCCATAAGGGAGGATTTGCCATAATCACTCTTGGCAGGTGTCTGGGGATCGCAGTGTATAACGGCAGTTTTTCAGAAGGCCAACACTCCGCAGGGACCCGGAGGTATAATGTAAAAAAAATATAACATTTTTGAAGATTTCATTGAAGTAATTTTACTTTCTTCATATGATAAATGGTTTGGCCCTCAACTAACCACAGAGACCTCGCTTCGCTCAGTTGATAATACTATTTTTACAACACCTGTCCGAAATTCCCACATTAGGTTTTTTAGAATCATCATCATAAAAAAAATCATGCTCTGTGAGCCACATGAAAGTACGCATATTATAACTTAGGCGGGTCTACAGCGAAAGTTTTTCAAAAAAATTTTACTCATCAAAACTTTATTTCGCGTCGTCTACGCAAGGCACCTACTCGTATACCTAAACTAAAACTTAGTATTAGAAAGATGCACTTTATTTTATTGGTTTACGTAGAGTAACTTGCTCAGTTATTGCCTGATTGGTTCAAATACCAGTGCCTCACCCCCCACTACCCGCGCGGGGGTAAATGTGATGCTTTCCGCAAGACACGTAATACATAAAACATAAGTAACTTCGACTATAGACAAAAGTTCTATGTCTTCGTTTTCAATATTTCGTAAAAAAAATGTCGTGGGACCCGCCTTTATGGACGCACCACATGCACGTTTTGTTATATAAGGTCATAAAAAATATACTTTATATTTAATTAACCTGTAGACCTTACTTGATGCCAAAATTTTCAAGCCCTGACGTCAATCTGTTTACGAACCTCATAAAACATTAGCAGACGTAACATAACACTACTATTGAGTGCTATATGCTTAGTTATTTCATTTAAACTAAATGAATTGCTTTCTCGCAGTAAATAGAAATGTAGAGTCAGGTAGAGCCAAAGTATCGCGAAAAAAGAGGTCACTGAAAGTTTGTTCGCTTAAAACATGTGCAACAACAATCCTTTCTGACTTACCTAATAGGATGTACATTGTACATGGAAATTTGTGTACGCATGCACCTGCGTTACAGCGAAACGTTTATAATCAATATTGGGTTGAACAACAGAACAAGTAATTAGATATTTCACAGGTTATTTTTCGTCTCCTATTTCATGCGACCAAAATATATCTGGCCAAATACGGGGTGAGCACAACCCTGCCTACCCCAGAGGGGAATACAAGCGTGGCCATATGTATTTAGATTAACACTGCAAGTCTTGAATAAACGCCTAAGCGACTAAGCTTACAAAATTACATCATAATGTCTGTTGGTTAAACATTATGAAAATAAAGCATTCAATTAATCTATGATTCAACTTCACCACGGTAGCTCAAAATGGCAGAGCATGTCCAGGCCCCACAGATATATAGCCGTAGAAAGCCAGTTACTCAATTCTTTCCTTTCGTTGTGATTATGTAAACAAAATACATTTCTTTTATATAAGATATTTTTATCAATATATATATATATGCTATATAGGATATTTTGTAATACTTTTTGCTTCCATTTTCTGGCATACCTGATGATGGCTTCTCTATTTTTTTAAAGAGTACACCAATTTTTCAAACTTTCAACAATTATTTTTTATTATAAATGACATTGCCACCGCGGATTACTACACTCAAGACGCTGAAAGCGTCCGGTAGAATCCGAAACATAGTTAATCGTTATATTGACTCATAGTAAGCTGTTTGCGTTGTCACCCGTAGTTTTCAATATTGAAATAAAATTATAAAATTATGAGTATAATGACAAAATATTAAAAAAAGTACCTAACCGCACCCTTATTAAGCGCACGTAACAAGTTGCACTGCGCTCACGGGTACCGGTCAGTATACTTACGCCAAACGCGTTTGCCGCGCGCCTCCATTGCGAACACAATTTACATTGGACTCCGGTGAAAATACATCTTTATATGTTATTTTAAAAAAGACAGCTTTGCTATAGTTTTCTGCGTAAAGGATTTTGGTTATTATATAGTTGTGCAAAACGTCTCTTTTGGATTGTGGTTTTGAAGACTGAAGTAAGTGATTTTAATTACGTATACTTATATACTTACATGCATTATAAGAATATTTTATTTATTGAAACATAAGTAGTTTATTTTACATAAGTAAACATCCTAAATAACAATAAAAAATCTTAAGGATATAACTTAAAGTAAAATTATATAGATATTTTGAATAAACTAACACAAAATATTTACCTTCTTATTATTTATTATTATTTAGGTATTTTAATAAAAAGGTACATTAACAGAGTATTTTACTAACTGAATATTTTTGATATATAATATATCAACCTTTAACTTTAACAAGTATGTATGTATATTGATCAATAAGTACGTATCTATATATTATATTAGTCGGTAGGTTCTGTAGTTTCATGCTGACAATTTTGTATTTAACTTCAAGAACAACTTAAATCGTACCCACCAATATAAATAAGAAAGATCGTTTGCCAGCATTTTGTTTTAAATGTATTGTTAGCCTAAAAAATAATTTGGTTTTGACTGAATTGAGCAAAGGATATGATATTTTTGGAGGTCCGTACCCAAAGAGCAAAATGGAACCATATTATTGTCACTCTCCTGTCTTATCAGTCTGTCTGTCAGTTTCGTATGTCGTGCTAGGGTCTACTAGCTCTTAAACGTAATTAGTTACAAGCCTAAAATTTATATATTTAATCAAATGATTTGTTCAGAGGCTTTCTCAGAGGCCCATATGAGAGGTAAGATTTTTTTATAATATCACACCAATAAAAAAGTGTATTTACAAAATTATGAGTAAACCTATGGTGGCTAAAATTAAAATGTATGAGAATTTTTTATTTCACGTTTAGAGATAAATCAAATAGGAAAACTAAAAAAAATTTACCAAAAAATGGAACCGACTTCAACACTCAAAAGTGTGAAATAACTTGTTGTAGTCGGAAGCGTGATAGTTCAACCTATTATCACAATATTGCGCGCATGGTACCGACTTCGAAAAGTTATTTCACACTTTTGAGTGTTGAAGTCGGTTCCATTTTTGATTAAAACATTTTTTTCACTCGTTTTAGTGACCCCCGCTACTTACGGGATCGAATGTGATATTAATTCACGCAACGACTATAATCATCAAGTGGGCGCTCTTGGCTTGGAGAATTTTAATATAATAATGAATAAACATTTTTTTTCAAAACAAAAAAAAAAACTCAAAATATTTGTTCAGCCTAGCGGAAGTTAACCCTAACAGGTTGTAAGCCATTTACCAATAACCCTGTATATGTATCTATACCTGTTGTTACGAAAGAAATACTAGCAATAATCTTCGACAGACAAACCAACTTTCGCATATATGTATACGTAATATACATATTCATAATTGATATACCAGGAAAATATAGATACTACTGAGTTTATTAATATTGTTTTGTTTTTGCAACAATAACAGTATCTCCTAGTATCTCGACGGAGAGGGCAATAGCACAAACAAGTATTTATGAATATATATTCTAGGAGCAAACTGCAAAATAAGATATATGACCTGAAACCGGTTTATCAAAGGACGTCTTTATTGTGTTGTTTTATAAACACTTAATTTTATGCAAATATTTTGATCCACGTAATATGATATCATCTTGGATATCAACACTTTTTTTAAAAATTTATTGACGTAACAAGCAGGTTGTATTATGTACCGCTGAATCTGTGATTTAATATATATACTTTAAAGAAATATTAACAAAAAAAATGTAACGATTGTTTCGTTGATCAGCACAATCATCAGTACTAATATTATAAATGTGAAAGTACCTCTGTCTGTCTGTTACGCTTTCACGCCAAAACTAATGTACCGATTTGAATGAAATTTGGTACGGAAATAGTTTGAGACCCGGGAAAAAACATAGGATAGTTTTTATCCAAATGCACAAAAAGAGGTTAATGTATTGCGCGATAACCGACATACGCGCGGGCGGAGCCGCGCCCGAAAAGCTAGTTCTTCATAAAAGGGGATTACCTGATCTTGGTTACTTTGGAGGTGAACTGCACTTGATGATATTTTATTAGCCTATACTTTGATGATCATGACTCACCTGATGTCATGATGTGGTCTAAGATGTTGTTCAGGCTAACCTAGAATTACTCAAGGACAGCTGCCGGAACACACCGTTAGGTGCTTGGCGACAGATTTTCTACTTAAGGGTGGTAGCTAGCCAGGCGGGCATTCGCAAAATACCCTACGACCTTGGTGTAAATCACAGATAGTCCAAATGCTCCAGCCCATTACCAGTTGTAAAATTTTCTTATATTATTAATATATATTATACATATGTTTATATGTATGTGTATTCATTTATTTATGTACTTGTTGTTAAAATCTTGGTAACTATATCATTAAAAACTATATCATCAAATAGATGTAAGTATATAATTATTTAGGCTCGTACTAATAAATGCACCCCTATGTTAAGATCGATATTAAGGTACAGTTTTTGACAGATGTTCGAAACATTAAAGGTCAAAACTGCACCTTAAGATCGCATTTATTAATACGAGTCTAAGGTAATAACAGACCCCGTCAAATATTTTGACCATATCCCTTATTTATGGGTTGTCCGGAAGAGATCGCTCTGAGCGATAAGACCGTCCATTGATACACTTGGTTTTAAGTTATGTTTGTATTTTCAATAAATAAGTTATCTACCTTATAATAATGATGTCGAAGACCTTAGCTGGCCTTTCTTCGCGACTTAGGCCGGGTAATGATTCATTGACGCGACTGAATGTCACTTGACGTCCAGGAATTGCTCAGAAAGTGGAGACGACCACGCTAGTGTCAATTCGGATAATGAGGATGTGGACACTGTACTGACGCCTGCCAAGGTCGCACAATGGAGGAAACATCTGTTTTGTTTCATAATTGTTCGTTATCAAGATAAATACTTATTTTACACATATACAAAAATGGTATAATGGTATTCATCATATAGTTTTTTTTTACCGAAAAATTGAACCTATTTCAACACTCAAAAGTGTGAAATAACTTGTCGAAGTCGGTATGCGCTCAATATTGTGATAATTTTGAACTATCATCAATAAAAAAACAACTTTTTTAGTGCCACTTATGGGATCGATTGTCATTCATTGGCAATGACTATATCATCAGATAGGAAAAAACTTTTCAGTAATTGGAGTGCAACTCAAAAACAGCTAAACCGATTTTGATGAAATTTAAATGGGACTATACGACAGGCATTAGCTTTTAAATAAATAAGAAACCTCAAAATCGGTTTACCCAGTAAAAAGTTATAAAGTAACAAACACAAAAATTCGGTTAAAAATATACTAAAAAATTAATTCCTCCACTGAAAAATTTGAAGTAAATTGTTGAAGTCAGTACGATGAAGATACAACAGTTCTGAACTGCAATATCATAGTCATGCTCTTGACTTCCGCAATATTATTCCAGTTTATTCAGTTCCTGTTATAATTTAATAGATGCAGACGTTAATTTACGGAAATCTGTAATTAATAATAATATATATTTAAATGGGAATTCTAATTTGCACATTTAGAGATAAAATAAACAATAAAACATAACACTGACCAACCAGAAGATTTATATAATTTTAGGTTAAGCCTGTTAACAACTTGCACCACATCCTCACTTACCATCCGGTAAGATTGTGGAAAAAGTCATCAGCAAAAAAAAACAAGATATTTTTGGTGACTTATATATATTAGATATTTTTGTTCGCTGATCACGACGTGAAAACTATTTACCTGATAGTTATATTTCTTTATGGAGACGCCCTGTGCAACTGATCATTAACTAAAGCACTTATTTAGCTCGACCTAGTTCCAAAAGAAAAGCTAAGTGACTAACTTCAGTAAGGGGTACTTACCAGTAATGTATAAACGTTTCAGAGCCCCCCTCCGGTCCCCGCGGCGCAAGTCCACCGCCCCGCGGCGCCTGCGCTCCGAGTTCAGCATGGATGAGGACTACTCACCCAGCAACTCTGTCACCTCCGTCAACTCCCTCGCCAGTCTCTTGAAGGAAAAGTTGCAGGTACGTTATACAAATAACAAGCATAAATCAATTAAAAAGTGTAAAACCCGAATGCAAATTATTTATCTTCGTCAAACATTTTATCGTTCCATTGATTTTAAAACCGCAAGTTATATATATTTTTGGAATCGTTTTTAAAGCCCTTCATTGTGATACCCCATTCGGTGGGTTTGGATATTTTTTTTACGCACAATAGATCGTCCGCCAGTTTGTTTTATCTATTTTTTTATGTATCTAGTGTCACCTTCGCTATCATAACGAATCTAATGATATATCATATATTACAATCGGTTAAGCCGTTTAGCAGTTATAGTGGAATAAAGAAACTCACAAACATACATACATACTTGAACCCTTAAACATAACTCTCCTTTTTTTGAACAGTCGTATAATTAAACAAAATATTCAATTTATTTAAATAGGGGAAATTAAAAGGAGCTTTTTCTAGTAAACTACTAATACCTAAGTTTCTTTACAAAAGTGTAAGATTTCATTTAGTTCTTTATTTTTACGGATTTATCTCGGAAACTATTAATCTTCAGGCCCGTTTCAGAATGTCCTGATAAAGTTTCGGGTTGCAATGCAACACATAAAGTAATTGAATGATAAAAATTACAGCGCGTTTCAAGCTTTAACCGATGGATAGGCTAAATCGATGACTGTGAAACGCACAGATAGTGTTTCATTTATTAAATACTAGCTTTCCGGGCGCGGCTCCGCCCGCGCGCATTTCGGTTATCGCGCAAAAACATTAACCTCTTTTTGCGCAGTTGGATAAAAACTATCCTATGTTTTTTCCCGGGTCTTAAACTATTTCCATACCAAATTTCATTCAGATCGGTCCAGTAGTTTTGGCGTGAAAGCGTAACAGACAGACAGACAGACAGACAGAGTTACTTTCGCATTTATAATATTAGTACTGATGTTCTGGGTAGTAAAACCGGAGCTTACTCGAACACTCTGAAACAGGCTCTTAGACTAATAGCTTCTTTGCAAAAATATAGATCTAATGGAGACATTGATTCCATTCGTTATTAGCGGCGAACCATTCAGAGATCATAGATAACACATTATTGAGGATGACATCTGAGATGTCATCCTTAAAAACTTTTAGAAAATATAATTTAGCGATTCAGCTGCTAATTTGCGGAAATCTATAATTAATATCAAATATTTTAAGACAACATCAAAAATCATGATTATAATTATATATATCTCTCGATGTTGCGCTCGGAAAGTGATATCAAAGATTATATATCAAATCAAAGATATCTGCGATATTGTTTTATTCGCAGATGATACCTCTCTGATTTTTAAAGTAGATAGGAAAGATAGTGAACTCATTCATGTAAATAATGTGTTATCTATGATCTCTGAATGGTTCGCCGCTAATAATGAAAAGACCAAATGTTTAAAGTTTTCTTTACCAAATGTTCCTTATGTTGAACCAAATTTTAAGCTTGGCCTAGATAAACTCTCTATTGACAAAGCTACAGTCTTTCTGGGAATCAGAATGGATTCAACTTTACAGTGGGATCCACATATACATGATCTAGCCGGAAGACTTAGTTCTGCTGCATATGCAGTTTGTAAGATAAGACAGTTAACAGATCTACTGCACGGCTAGTTTATTTCGCATACTTCCACAGTATTATGTCGTATGGTGTATTGCTGTGGGGAGCTGCTGCTGAGATAGAGACAATCTTTATCTTACAAAAGCGTGCTATTCGAGCCATATATGAAATGGATCCTATATGGAATCCCTAAGGGATCTTTTTAAAGAAATTGATATATTAACTTTACCGAGTCTGTATATGTTTGAAAATATTATGTATGTTCGGAAAAAAATTAGTAAATTTAAATTAAATAGTGACAACCACGATTACAACACTAGGAATAAATATAAAATAGCAGTACCAGGTTTTAGACTCGCAAAGACAAATAATAGGTCCTTTTTAGGTAATTATGTGCGGTTTTATAATAAAATTCCCAAGCATATTACAATGCTCACAGAAGGAAAATTCAAGTTGCATGTGAAAAATATTTTGATCAAGAAATCATATTACAAAGTTTGTGATTACTTAAACGACAAAGATGCTTGGAAAGTTCCGCCTCTGCCAAGCTATCACCTGTCACCTACGTAATATAAACAAATATTGTAATAATCGTATTATATTGTATATAACACATTGTTAAAAGATGTTTAAAAGAATGGCCCCGAGTTTCTTGCCCGTTCTTCTCGCAGTGGCTCTATAAATTTTTTTTGCTAAATGTGGCAGTACAATGTAGAATATTTCAATATTAAAATTTGTAATTGACCTTCATAAGAGCGTCGTAGACGCCGAAATTGAATAAATGATTTTGAATTTTGAATATCCTTCTGTGGATGGTCCATGTAGAAACAAAACGCATTAGTTGCGCTACGTAGCGTTTGTAACGTCACGTCGGCTTGCTGATTAATACTGAGCATGGTTTAACAACTATCGCACGTCATGTTCCGTCTGTACTCCTTTATTTGTTTGAGGTTAGTGAAGGACATTATTGTACCGACCCCATCTTCGTGACAGATAAATAAAATAACTGGTTTATAATGCACTTATATATAACTATGTTAATTAACTGTCTCGGCTGGTATGATAAGATAATTTAAGTTTAAGGTTCAATCAGTTCGGTTCAAACAATAAAAGTAATTAAATTGTTTTTTATTTACAAGTTTTCGAGTGCATTATCAACGTAACTAAGACTTTACAAAATTACAACGTGGGAAAAAATAAAGTCATGTGTGGGATTCAAACCCGCACCATCAACCCCTATAGCCGGGTATGCTCTAACCGCTAAGCCAACATGACATGTAACGTATGACTCTCAACTTGTCCTTTCTTTTTTAACCATCTTATGGGCGTGGAGCGACATGAAATAATGTAGTGTATTGTGTCTCATAATTTTAAATTGACGGACATGGTAGTAAATCACAGATATATAATATATATAAGAACTAAAACAACCCAAACAAAACAGTTTAGAGTTGGCCGAAATTGTAAAGGAGTACATTGCAACTAAATTGAAACTTTCTTCTTTTCAGAGCATACCTCAAAAGATGCGTAAGAAACCGAGTGACTACAAGCTACGTGCATTCGTGGCTCTCATGTTCCTAGCCGTGGTGTTCTTCGTTGGGTTCGCGTACGTGTTGTACCACCAGCAAGCCCTCACCAAGGCGTACTTCGACACCGTGCAGTTCAACGAACCGAAGAGACTGGTCAGGATTTACAGCAAGGATGACGTGGAGATACTGAAGGCTAGCTTAGGTGAGTTTAGACGCATTTTGTAGTGCTGTTTCCATTTCGGAGATTAATTAACTCGTTCAGACAGTCTGTGTTGAGAAATCAAACATTAATATTATATTTAGTCCCAGAAACGGTTTTAGGTTAAATTATTGGTGCATAGATTAATTTTGAAGCGTTCGTAGCGAAGTTTACTTAGCTGATCTTAATCGATCAGCTAAGTAAAGCAATGGCCATCGCGGTCAGATAGAAAAAAAAAACTTCTAGGCTAGCTTGAACAATATTTTCGACCACATCATGACTTACTATCAGGTGAGATAGTGGTCAAAGTTATATAAAAAAGGTATAAAAAAAGAGAAAGAATAAATAAGTTAGATTTTGCTTTCATCCGAATAACACAAAGGTATAATTGCCGGTTTGAGGCAGACCTAGAATCAGAACTTTTACTTATTGGGAAGTCTGACAGAGCTCAATTTTTATTGAAGAAGAGAAAGTAATGCATTCGTTTCAGTACTAATAAACAATCGGCATGCACGCCACAGGGCTTATCATCATCTTTTAGCGCGAATCATTACTTCGAATTTTTACGTGCACCTACGTAGTTTACCAGCATCATGACGTGCATCGACACCATCCAACATAATTCCAGAATCCATCCGTATACAGTCTTATAATCCACTTAGTGTATAATAAATTTAAAACAGTATCTTTACCTAAAAATGAAATCTCAGTAGACACTTATAGACAAAACGTTTTCAAATCATGTCTGAAGTACCTACTTCTTCTCCAGATTTGCTTATACTGAGAACTGTTTTTTAATTTTATTGTGACGGAACAACCTCGAGGTCCACCTGAAGTTAAGCGGATCAACCTCTGCCTAAAAGTGCAATTTGTGACTTGTGGCGTAATGCATCTTTATGTCACAAGTCATCTAGTTTCCATCATAGTACTTAACTGCTAGCCACATTCATCACATGCTACTAGGTTTGATAATGGACCGTCATATTTATAAGTTACAAGACTTCTAAATAAATATATTTTCAACTGTTTCAGCTGTTAACTTAGCAGGTAAGGTGAAGGCCTTCCCTTGCTTGCCGGAGCACCGGCACTCGGACGGCTCAGAATGCTTAGAATGGCTCCACACACTCCGCTTCTACCTGAAGAGCATCCCTCACGATCCAGGAGTTGACAACACTACCTGCTTCTCAGTACATTGGAAGGCTTTGAGAGAAGGTTAGTTGGCAGATATTTATGGAATTAAATCATGTTCTAGTGATCCAGGATTAGTGTAACTGTGATTTTATCTCAACCTCGGATGACTCTAAGACTTTGGAAATCCTCTAAGTTTGAATCTTTTACATATAGAGTAACTATGTACAGTATCCACAGTCATGGTTTAACTAAATTATTTGTTCTTATTTCTGATGGGTTAGTCTTTGACCGCAATATGACCTGTTGAGTGATGACGAATTTGAAGATGTTAAAAGGCCCAAACTAGTTTTACCGATTCTCAAAGATAGCTACTGAAACAATTCATTAATACAAGCTTTTCTGCGGCCCTTATTGATTCGAACTATATTACTATATTGTTCATGATATAGTAATATGTTATAGGAAGTACAGGTAGATAGTGAAAATATTTGGCCAAGAGCCCACATTTCTGTGATTCGGTGACCAGTCCTGAGTCGATCCCTTTTTATCGCTTTTTTTTTTTGAGGATTAGGGGAATGTGCTCCGTTGTTCGTTTTAGCCCGTTTGAGTCCCGCTAAAATCCTTCCATGAGCAGTCCTCCACCGAAGTGGGGTAACATGACGTTGCGTTCACATTCACAGTTCCTAGTAAAAAAGTCTGCTTATACTATTTTGACTCCAATGGTCGTACACTGATTGGATAAACTGACAACTAGTCAAAGACTAACCAGTGATAGAAAACAAATAAAAAAATATATAAAAATTTAAGCCAATCATATTATCAACGATAAAAAATATTATGTTAGTAAAACATTTGTACTGGTTTTTATTATTCACAGCTGAATTTTCTCTTACGTCATTGCAAGAATTACTAAATATACGTTATTTTCTTTTGATTGTCGATTTATCGAGTATTCATTAGTATTTACAATCCACAGACGTAACTCCTAACGATTGTTTCGACTGGGGTGACACAAAAGTCCACTGGTATGGAGGCGGTCAGTCCAGCAACCTCACATGGCCACTCAACACTGGATCTATCGACTACACGCCTTTTATTACTGGAGATATGCAGAAATCTCAATGGGGCAACGTCCTCACCAGATATTTTATCAACTCTAAAGGAGCCGCCATTATCATCGATGAAGAAACTCCCTTGCAAGTTGCAGTCAACAAAGGGGGCAAGGAGCTATGTCTCCGCGCCAAATATGACGATTTCGCATATGCCAACAAGCTGACTGAGTTCCCTGAAATGAAATACAACATCTGCACTTCAATGGACATGAATTCTTTGCATTCCACTATCCGCAGTCACAGAAGAGCTCCTCTCTGGGATGGCCTCAAACCTGCTGACATGGCAACTTTAGAATCTCTCATATCAGAACCGGTTTGGCAAATAGCTCCGCGATTTAAACACGAACTCCAATCCGAAACCATCGCCAAATACACAGAAGACGTTATAAATTTAGGGTTCCTAAAACAAGGTCATGTCTTGATAAACGAGCACTGGCAAAATGAAATCGGCGATCTATCCATCGATAAGAGCCGGTTTGACACTCTGAACGTAACCGTTGATAAGCTGCACAGGAGAGGGTTTAAGGTGGTGTTTACTATTCAACCTTTTATCAGCACTGAAAGCAAAAACTTCGCTGAATGCGTTCAGAAGCGGCTACTTATTAGCGAAAGAAACAGTGACAGAAGAATCCCTGCTCTGACTAGGTTCAAGTCCTTAGCCAGCGCAGGAGTCCTTGACGTGACAAACAATCGATCCATACCATGGATACTCAGTAAACTCCAGGCTGTGATCGATGAGTATCTCATTGACTCTTTCTACTTTGATCTTGGAACCGCATTTGACATGCCTCATTATTACCGATGCGAAAAGTATCTGACCAACCCTGACCACTACAAGACTATTTTCACTAAGACCTTTGAAAATACATTAAACGTTATCGGAGTATCTTCAGCGATATCTTTACCCAGGCCTCCAATCTTCGTGTCTTTGCCTCCTTTCGAATCTACTTGGGAAGCTTTAGCTACTGTAATACCTACAATGCTCACTTATGGCATCAACGGGTTTCCTTTCATCATGCCGGGAGCCGTGGGTGGTGATATCTACTGGCCTGGTAGTGAACAATTCCTTCCATCCTCCAAGGGTTCGATGGAACCAGTCAACATAACGCAGGAGAATGGAATAGAGCTGCCAGAAAAAGAGTTGTATATGAGATGGCTGCAGATGGCGACATTTTTGCCAGTGATGAAGTTTACTCATCTGCCAAGTAAATATAACGATGAGAGGGTGTTAGAAGTAGCGAAGAATTTAACGCTCCTGAGGCAGAGACTGGTAAGTATATATACAAAGGCTTACAAACCTTCTAATATCTTACAAATGTATGCTATTTTGTATTTAACAGAAGCTCGTAAAGATTTGATTTAGGTATTTTTTTTATCGCTAATTTGTAGCATTAAAGTTCTTTAAAGAATATAGACGCTGTTCCATTTCTTGTCGTTGGATGTTGGGAAAAGTAACTCAGAGATGCATTTAATGAGTGTCATGCCACATTTGGCCCATATGAGTGGGATTTTCTGTACATTATGTGCACAGCAGTGCTTCCTATCATCTTCAAGCTCCATTAACTCGAATGTGAGTGAATGTATACTATACAACAGCATTCCCAAAAAGGTTCATGATACACTGAAATGTTTTTCCTAAAAAGAGAAGTAAAGGTAGTTTTTTTGTGGTACTAAGACGTTTTAATAGGAAAATAGGATTTTATTACACTTTTTATACTCATCTAATGAAAAAGTATGCTTCGGTCGCAGATATTGGTCACCTAAACTAAGCTCTCAAGAACATCTGGTCAGAACACATAGTTGGATGATCGGCGACAGATTTTCTACTTGAGGATGGTAGCTAGCCAGACGGGCATTCGCTGTCCTCAGCTTTTATATCAGGGTTATTTGCTATCCTAAAACAACAAGCAGGACTCAGAACCGCTCAGTAGTAATTACCACTAACATTCACTAATCTAAAAAGTAACCGCAAGGAACGATGCATAATTTAGTTAATGGTTAAAAGTGACTAGGCAAGCTCAAATCTATGAGCACTTCGAAGTGTAGCTACTTCCTTATTCATGCAACCATTGCTTATCAGTGCTTTAAAATAATAAGAAATGTCTATAATTACTCGTAATAGATATAATGGAATAATATATTGAAACCATTTAACAAACAATGACATATCATATGAACAAAGCATATTAATAGTTTCGCCGTTTTAAAATAATGTAGTACGTGTACGTTGATTTTGAATATTAAACTTTTCAGGTAACACCGCTCCTGTTGAAGTTCAAACGTGAAGCTCTAGAAGAAGGCCTCCCCCTGATCCGGCCGCTGTGGCTGGTGGACGGCAGCGAGGCGGCGCTGCTGGTGCACGACGAGCTCGCCATCGGACACGAGCTGGTCGTGGCGCCCGTGCTGCACCAGGGACACACGCAAAGAGAAGGTTACCTCATTTACTAACTAAGTGTCATTTATTGAACCTTCTGCATGCAACTTTATACTCTCAAGGATTTTGATTCTGAAATTCTAACTTTTTCAATGTTCTTAAATCATGCATAGAGTATATTCACATTCGCTGACTTTTCTTCGTTACGCCAAATTCTTACACAATTCATAAACAATGCGCATTCTGGAATTCAAATGTCAAAAATTACAACGAAAAGGGTTAGGATTCGAGCCCGCGACATCCGTCCCTCTGAACGGGACATACTCTACTAACTTGAGTTACCTGGTACCTGGTTATAGTTCGAATTCCTATTTTTTTGTTTATATATATATTCTGATTTTCTTTCTTATGTCTAACGAAGTGACATCTGTAGTCAAAGTGTATTGAACTACATACAGGAATTATTTTATAATTAGCTTTAAAGTTGTTTCCTAATTCTATATTATTGATTTCCATAATTTACTAACTTAACCTTACTTACATTACAATTAACTTACAAGCAAATAATCTTACAAACTACTTTAAGCTTTTAGCATTTAAAATGAAAATCATATATTTCCTATCGTTGTAATGTTGACAATTTGTAAGCTTATGCGCTAAGCAGTCGTTCAAAAAATTTAATATATGAATTTCCTGCTTTATATTATACTATATATATACTTTTATATATGTTGTTGTTCCTAACTTTATTTCAGTTATTGTAATTTTTGCAGTGTACCTCCCAGCTGGCCTCTGGCAGGATGGTATCGATGGTTCTCTGCGCAAAGGCAATCGCTGGATGCACGAGTACAAAGTACCGCTGGACAAAGTGGCTTACTTTATCCGGCGGCCTGATGACATGAGGTTCCGGTGATCACCAAATTGTCAGCTTTACTTTTATCAATCTCAGCTTTAGTAGGGATCGAAGAACTTTGTATAGCGGCCATATTGAATCCGCCATTTTGATTATTTGAGAATTACTGTACTGTTTTTGATTCCTGTTCAAACATTCCTTTACTTATTTACTTACCGAGATACGCAATCCAACTTTACAAAGACGTTATATAAATTTGCTTTGTAGGCGTTAAGGTGAATATGCCCAAACTTGATGAAATTGCCTGAACTAATTTTGTTGAGTTTAGTATAGATTGCGTCCTAGATGACTGGACCTGATGCGTTGATAACGATGATGATATAAGCTTCAAAAAACAAACTATGTGTACGTGAGAGAATCCCAGGTAAATAACGTACCCTTCAGTATACCTAATTACATGAAGGAGTACTTCAATATAAACAATTAGGTACACTTTAGTGTAAATACCCGAGAGTCCCTCACATTGAAAAATACTGCAGTATATGTCGTCCACATAGTTTGAATGTTCAGAATTTTACCCGGGAGTGCCTATAATATTATATATCTACATAAAGTTAAGTATATAAATGATCTATCTATTATATAACATTACAAATTATATATCTTTAGATTTTGGATTACTATTGTTTACATTAATTCGATGTTGTTGCGATCTAGTCTTCCTTGTAGTGTTTCTTTAATGTGATGTATATTTGCTAAGTAGTTTGTTAGTATATAAGTTAGTTTTCTAATGAAATAAGTTTAAAAGTTCAGTAAAACTATAGAATTAAAACGACCAGAGGAATCACTCCGCATAGCCTTTTCAATAAATAAGTGATTCTAGGTACGATGCAATAAAGTCCACTTCAGCTTGCCAAGCACGGAGTGCCTAGTATTTATATTCACCTAAAAGGCGTCTCTCTTTCTAACGCATAGCCACGTATAGCTCTGATCTCTTCTGACACGGCACGTAAGTACCGTACAATAATCCTGTCCGGACGGATACGCCGATGTACCTTTAGCTTTGTACCTAAAGTGCGGAGTGAGGCAGGCCTGGTAATATGTGCATTTGTTCTACTTTAAGAAAGAAGCAATAGCTTCTTTACTCAATAGATAAATTCATATTTAATATAGATATCATTCCATTTTTTAAGACGTTTTATTATCTCTGAAGTAGGCAAATTTCAACTGCCTTGCAATGCTACGGTAGCTCAGAAAAGCATGTCCGACGCGGGTTCGAATCCTGCTCATGGCTTGAATTTTTTGTTTAGATGAGATTTTGTGGATTTATTTGCTAAGTAGGCGATAATGCAAAGATTACAATAATAAAATTATATTTGCTTACCAAATATCGGTTTTTGATAAGAATGGAATTATTCTTCGATGATAATATTACTTGATGGGAAGTGATGATGTTGCCAAAGAGTTTTTACCCAGAATACTGTAAGAACTGTGCACTCAAGTACAGGTGCACGAATACACGTGGATGCTTGGTGACAGATTTGACGTGCCATCCGAAGCGGTCAATAAATGCCTCTAGCGATCACTCAAAGAAACATTATTTAACGAATTTGATCGCTTAAGGTAAGGACAAGCTTGACTATGAGCGCTTGAAAAATAAAATCATAGCTAATTTTGCAAGTCGTTCCAAGTATTTTTTAAAACCATTTAGAATAATTCTTGATTTAATTAGGTTATTTTTAATATTAATAATATGGGCTTATGAACATGTGTATAGAAGCATTGTGATTACTTGTACCATTCCAAAGTGTTAGATTAGACTTAGGTTAGCTTGCATAACGACTCACTCAATGTTATATAGAAAATAATGTATATTGTTATTTTTTTAATTGTATGATATGTATTATAAATACAGTAAAATTTTAACAAAAATGTATAACGGGAGGCTTGCATATTTTTTGCTTTTATTATTACCCCTGTCCCTCTACTTTGTCCCCTCATGGAGACAAAAGGTAATAAAATTTACCATATGACCCCTTTTTAACTATAAGGGGACACACATTTTTTTTTTTAGATTGGAACAGATGGTAAGATTTATTACCGTTTGTCCTTCACTCTGTCACGGTAATGTATAGATAATATTACCGTGACTCTGTTCAATGGAACAGACAACTTTTGTTCCCCAGACGGTAATAATTCATTATTTTGACCAGTTGTTTTGTTCATTATTACTTTTATAACTTGAGTTTACGTATAAACTAGTTTTTATATGTATCTTTTACCATTATTTATATTTATTATATTTCAGTTGTTGGCCGTAATTTTAAGAGTAATTTATTTTTATAAATTCTGTATATTTGTAATCCTAACAAGATTATTATTAAGTATTTTAAAGTAATATACGTATGTTTTAAACGTAAATATTTTACCATATTACTTACTGTAATTTGTGTTAAACCATTTATTGCTTGAATATTTAATATATAGAATTAAATATTTTTTTATAAATTTTGCCATGTCCGTATGTATTTGGTAGTTTAATAGCCTGTAGATACGGTAGTGATATGAAGTAATAAGTGTTTTTATAATCGAAATTGCAATTATTCAAAATAATATTTTCAGTCAATTAATGATATGTTGCATACAGGAAACATTTATTCGTCTGTGTAAGGTTTCCATAAATTATATTAGCTTTTAAATTGGCTGAACGTAAAATTACCTTAGAACTAGTTTTTCAATCCTCAGATAAAATGTTAACCGTCCAAATTTAAACAAAATAAGTCTTCTTTTAAACAGCATCTTTCGTGCATTTTATTTAAGTTGTTAATACAGTTATTTTTATAAATATATATCTGATTATTGAAACGGTTTTTAATAATATTTTATTACGGTTCGGTGAACGTAATGAAATACCGTAATAAAACCGAAACTACTAATAACAATTTATGTTTTTACACTAAATGCGAAGTGTAGCAAATAAGGTATCAATTTACCAGATACTTTATTTTGCCAGCCCTATTTGAATGTAAAAAGGGCTTGCCAAATTGAATGTGTTTTATTGTAAGTAACTTGCTATGATATTACCGAGACTTGTGTTTGGTAAAGCATATTTGCCTTTAGTAGAGTAAATATATTAACAAATATAAATATTTAATAGCTTGTTATTTTTTTTGGATTTACAAACGTGTCTGTAAATGTTGGACTAGTAAATAAATGTTTATTGAACTTTATTTGTGTTATTTTTTTTTACTTGAAAATATCCGTTCGCTTTGATAACTGTAAGAACTTATCCCAAATAGTAAAAAGTCTTCGTTTATTTTTCTCACAAATCGAATTTCGGGTCATTCAATACAGGCGAACCTTCCCTAATAGGGGAGGTTTATTCAACGGTTTTTGATAATTATATTACTCATCATAATTATATACTCAATATATTCAATACTTTATAATAAACTAGTGGGGCTCGAATTGTATCCCCATATCTTCCTTAAGAAACGATGGGAAATATACCAAAAAAGTGGACAACAGCGGCAGGTCTGAAAAACTGCCATCCTACAGTGCAATCCCCAAGATCCCTGCCAAGTGTGGGGATTGTGGGAAAACTGGCAATAATGAGAGAGGGCTTGTTCAACGGTGGATGTTAAAGCTGTTGATGTTTTGCGATAATTCTCAGCTGCGATATGCTCCGATAGTTGGTTTGGTTGATTCGATATAAGAGCTGCCAGTTTCAGTCAAATTCTAAGACAGTGTAATGTGATAAGGGTCTCTACACAACATTTAGGGAGCTTTTTCTAAATAATGTGGCGAATCTCTAATTTTATGGCGAAAACGTCAGTTGTCTGCTGACTTTAACAACTGCCCTCTTTAGATATGAGTACACCATTTTTGTGATAGTGTCTAAATAATCCCGTGGGGTACTGGGATAGAATGTCAACCCCCATCTCTACCCGTGGGTATCGCAAGAGGCGACTAAGGGTAGTACACCAGAAGGTGGCCAGCCTCGCTTTCAGAGGAACTGATCAGACACATACGATCCCCAAGATGCCTGCCAAGCGGCAAATTACCCCATAATGGTGGATACTGTGTTCAGCAGTGGACTATCCGGAAGATACAGCACAGTTTCAATAAAGGCCCAACCTTATATTCTGTTTTAACATCTAATACTAAATACAGAATCATTATGTACTTATTTCTTTTACAAACTAGCATCCCTTAACGGGTTTTTGTGATGCGGGACCCTAATTATTTCTCAGTTTAAAAAAATCGAATTCTTCTTCTACACATTTTACCGTTCCTTCTGCCAAGTCTCAGTTGGTTGGACAGTATATGTAACTAAAGACAAGCACCTGTGTGTTTCAGCAGCTGTACTTGAGAGCCAGTAACCTAGTAGAGGTTAGCCTTAACAACATTTTCAACCATCGCTTAACATCAGGTGAGATGGTAGTCAAATGCTAGCTCTATCAAAGCTATAGAAATAAGGAAAACTCATGTTTAATTATGATAATGGTCAGAAAATGATACCCCTGGTTTTGTTTTAATATATTTTATATTACTTTAATGACTCATACACTTCCGCCAAACACGCTGAATGGAGAACATGATCCGACTGATTACAATGAATGCGATAATGATATAAGTTTTTTTTATTAAAATTACATAATACGTAAATACCTAAAGATCCATGTAAGGGCTTCATCATTATTTAAACTATTAAACATCATTGAGAAGTATTGATATACTTAAGAACAAATTTGGTTTACATGAACAACTAATTTTTAAATAATAATATTTTCAATATTCATCGCTCAGTCTTTCTTACCATTAAGCGTGTTACGTCGATTCACCCAGTAAACAATGACGATATGAAAATTAAACCACAAGAATATTTTTCTGGAACTCTAAAAAACGTCTTTTCAAAGACATTTGCAAAATATTAAGTTCTGACATACTATACTATATTTATGCTCTAACGGCGCTGGATTATTATGAAACCTGTTTATTTTGGTTTTGCAACTATACCCCTCGTCATTATTTACAGGAGGAACATAAATTTAACATGTCGCCCAGCACATCAGTTGTTAGCACCACAAGCTTTACACACTGAAAACCTACCTACCTAAAGAAATAACATCACTACTCGTTACCTTGGTGACTTTTATTGACTTTTATCAAACTAATTCCTCTTTTAATAAAAAATATCAATACGTTTTCTTATGAATCAAATTAAAATCTACCCACATTATTCACATTTTTAAGTTGTATAACTTTAGTATGTCTAACTTCCTTGTTCAAAGAAAATATGTACGTTTGTTGAATTTTCTTAAGGATTTGTTGTAATAACAGTTTTTATGTAACTATGTCTACATTACATCATTGAACTGACATCTACTTTAGTTCTTGTAAAAGTAGGTATGGACTGTATTTAATAAAGTTTTTAATCACCACAATTTAATCAAGTTTGTAAAAGATGAAAACTGATTTTTGTTGTTAGTTACAGTACAATGAGGTTAATAAAGATACATTCAAATAAACGTTAGTTCAACTAAGAGCCAACAGCTGGAATTATACAACATTTAATAATTTTAATAATGATTTATTTCTCAGAGCTATTGATGTTCACTAAGCTGATACAATTCTTAATTTTAATAACATTTTTATAATTCCTAATAATATGCATTAATTAGACTTCTAGCTATAAAATACAATAGTAAACTTCTCCGTGTGGGCTGTTAAGGAGCCCCCGGATACAAGTAACGAAAGCCAATTCAATCACACTGTTCAAAGCACGATCATCGCCGGTGCGCCTTATGTAAATCTAGAGAAGTTGAAATATAGTATCACTTAAATATAATGAGATCATTCGAGACAGAGTCAGGCACTACTCCGACTCGATTGATTCTCGATCGCGATGGAAGATGACAGAGCAAGAGGCCATTCTTAATAAGAAAAAGTTTTAAAACTATAAGTGGCGGCACCGGCTTAGATCCCATCTCAAAGATATTATTCGATCCCTGTTTAGTCCCCTCCAACTACTTAAAGCATAAATTCACATAAAAACATAATTCATTGTGCTCACACCAATACACACAGTAACACATATCTTCTATATTAATAATAATTATTACATTTCATAAATCTACTATAAAAAAAACATTCGTACATTAAGACATAGCATAAATACATAAATAAATATAAGTAAACAAACAATTATATGTGTATGTTTATGTTTTTTTAGTTTATTTTTTATTATGCTTATATTGTGCTGGTGCTTAATATTCATTTCGCTATCAGTTTGAACTATATTAGGAAGGATGTTGGCAAAGTAAGCGACGATGGAGTGACGATTTATCGGCTTAACACTATGGATGACTTAAAATTAATTGACTCAAAACTTCTGCTTGATAGTTTGGCAAATAACGAAAGGAAAACGCTTCATAAGAATTGGAGGAAAGCTCTGATCGTACAGCTTATGCACTAGAGTGTAAAGAACCTACTTGGGGAATTCCTTAGCCACTCTTATCACATTCTCTCTTCACACAAATATAAACGAAACGGTACAACTGTAAAATAAATCATATTTATCTAATGGAGTTACGTTTATCTATATTACACGAGGGGGTCAGTATAATTCACTTGTAAAAGAATGTAGAAAAAATGCTTAAGACAATTCGAATAGGAACGAATAATAACGACTTAAAACGTCTTTATAAGTATTTGGGTCGTATCGACTAGAATTCAAAAACAAATATTCAACAACGGACCTAAAATGTATAGTGCCAATAAAATTTTAACAAAAATATAAATAGAGATTCATAAAGATTTAGTATTAATTTGGAATCGAGTAAACTTAATCATAACACGTATTATAACTATGTTATATACTAAATCATCGACACAACAAGCAAATACCAACTAAAACAAAGGTAAATAGAATAATCAATTTGTTATAGATCTACTAAAACATTTATTTATAGTGGTTTAAGCTCTCTATCGTTTTAGGCTCACTGTTAGTTCTAGAATGACAGAGATCACTTCATCATACTTTTGTAATATATGCCGATGTTTCTATTTTGAACTGAATGTTTGCAATGACGTCATGCATATTTGTTACATCTATTGCACTTGTATCTTGAACTTTATCTTTGCTACGATACCATGAATATTTAAAATCGCAGGAGTTTTAAGTATTCTTGCTAACATTTCAAAGCTTCAATACAACAGTAGGTATTCAAATCTGAACAGATTTGCCCATTCTACTACATCTTTCATCCTTGTCTATTATTGTAGGTAACTGCGTTTATGGCTGAACTCAAGTTGAAAAAATGTATACCACACACCCAAACTGTTATTTATCTTTATATGATTAAAATCAGATTTGAGAAGTCATCTTTGTCGTTCTAGAGTTGTAGAATAATAAGTATAGTAATTACATAAGTATGTTATTTCTAACAATCGTTAATAATTAGCTAGCGCAAGCGGCACTAGCTTGTCGAGGGACATAATAATCTTAACGTCTTTATAAGACAAATTGTTTTTATATATAATTTTATTTAAACTTTCATCATAAAAAAGTACATCAGGTCTTAAACCAACTTTTTGTCGTAGATATCTTAGACATTGGTCTTCTTGATTACGTCCTTATAAGCGTTTACGCTAAAACAAAACCATCGGCATGCTAGCTAAGATCTCAAAATTCTATTCAAAACTCACAAATGCACTAGGAAAATAAATTTCCAAAAATTTTGATATACGCGCGCAAGCGGTGTTTTGGCTAAACAAAATGGACTGGTTATGCTAAATATCGTGTATCAAAGCACTACTGTTTTGTATACCACCAAAACGTTAAACATTATCAGAAATATATTTTTAAATGGCATGTTCTATAATAATGAAGCTACTAGAAAAACGTTTCAGAAAAAAATGGACGTTTCTGTTCTTAGGTCGCGAATTTGGATTGACATTAAAATGGATGCGGTTGAGGACACTGTCAGTTCTGGGTTGATATATCTGTGGTGTTGAGTCCGTCCGCGTCGTGTCGGCGCACACGAACACTGAACACCAGCACTTCACATGTTTCGTATATCTTGATTAATTGTCATTAATAACTACGACTTATCAAACTCAATAGCAGTCTGTTGTTTGCAATCATATATCACAAAGTCTTTCGTCATCTATTTGCGAACTATCTCATGCGGAGGAGCAGTCTCTCGGGAGAACGCTCGGTATTGCTTCCTTCATATCACAGCCTTATTTTTTTTCCTACACAACATCCTTTTTGGTTCTGACAACCCGAGCGTGAAATTGTGCGAGAGGTTTACTTCTTCGATGAGAAGGCTACAAATAGACCCGACACCTAGAATTCGAGTCTATAGGCAGCACAGGAGGTCTCGTGGTCCTGCAGGTTGATGGTGCAGCGCGAGGCGGAAGGTGAGAGATCGATCTTATACTTCTCGAGCGCTTCCTCGTTCTCCGTCACCCAGTAGCCAAGCACATCGGTGTCGTACGTAGGGATTATAGTCACTTCTGTAAATAATCATACAGATATATCAGAAATCATAATACATTCTTCCATAACACAGATATATCATACATCAGAATTCCTAGCTCCTCACACTGAGGTACTTCGATATGTAATTTCACCATAATAATTTTAAATTCTGCAATACAGTTGAATTTGTTATTAATGATCTAGAGGCTAATTTTACACGGACAATGGTTTGCTATTACTACAAGACCACTGTATCACAATAACACGAAAACAAGTAGAAGCGAGGGCGCTATTATACATGAGCTAACAGTTAACATTGATTGAGAAAGACTAATATTAGGGTTCTTACATCTTCAGTTATAAGTAACATGATGTGATAAAGACGATAGTGTGATTTGAAATGAAAGGGATAAATAGGTAATATAACTGAAAAATCTTGAAAGCACTCTTGATGGTCATGGAGGTATGAAATATTTCATGTGGAAAACTTGACTCCAATTTTGCTTTCGTTGAATGTGTCGAGGAAAGACAGGTTTATGAATTTGTCACACATACGTATAGACGTTTAGCTTAAGTTTTATACTATATACAACAATAATCGCAATAACATGTTAAAACAAATTTAGTAAATTCTATCGCTTGGCGTGCTTGGAATCATACTCGTATTCAAAAATATGGAAAGGTCGACATCATTACAAGATTATAGATTGGCTAAACCAAAGCTTAGCTACGACCGGTCTTAGACTGTCTTACATGAACGTCTCTGAACCTTAGCCTAAGTGTTTGAAAAAGCAGTTATTTCGTCAGTTATGTTTGGTTGATAGCCGAATCGTACCAACGAAACAAAGGGTACAACATTTCGCATCTAGTCCGCTCTTAACCACTCGATCACTGATATAACAGTATCTCAAATGGTTAAGGTACTGAGTTCGTAAAACTGGGGGATGTGTATTGGATTCCAGCTCCAGATAAAAAAAATGTGCCATTAAAATGTATTAAAGATATATATTCTATTTTGTTAGTATCATGTTGCGAACGATCATGTGTCTGTTTCAAAAATGTTACATCTGGTATTTCTGGCGTTTGTGGGCGACGGTGATCAATTACAACAAGGTGAGCCACCTGATCCTCCTATTCCATAAAAAAGTGTTTAGTCTAGAAAAGTTGCAACGGTGTGGGTTCTCCAAGGGCTACTGGCCCGATCAGGAGAACTGCTCGTTGTCACAGATGGCACGTGTTACGTGATGCAGGAATAAGGTTAACCAGGAACAGTAAAAATCAGAATACGATGATACAATGAAGTTAAGTAATTAAATATGAAGAATCGGTGTATGAAATATGTATGTGCACAGTAGTTAATTACGAAATAAAGTGTTAATGTGGTAAAACAGGATGATTTCATCACAAAGAGAAAAAAAAATGTCTAGAAAACTTACATTACTCATATAAAAATATAATATAAAAGCATCCACACCAATGTAATATATTTTTTAGAAAAATTATATTCTATTTTGGCACTTTGTGGTCGTCATCATCCAATAACAAATATCAGTATAATAAATAAATTAGAGCAACTTTTATGCCGCTCATCTCTTGTTAGATGATTGCGGAGAATTAATCTCCGCAACGGAGAAGCTTAGACATAAAGCACTAATACCTATTCTGTGCCATCGCACAGACAGTAATTTTGTATTTTGCATTAAAAGACTCGGCCCTTAACAGACGTAGCTACTGCTCAGCTAGTTTATTATGCGTGCTTCCACAGTATTATTTCGTATGGTGTATTGCTGTGGGGAGCTGCTGCTGAGAAAGAGGACAATTAAATATCTGGGAGATCTTTTTAAAGAAATTGATGTTTTAACTTCACCCTGTCTGTATATATTTAAAAATATTATGTATGTTAGTAAAAATTTTGGAAAATTTAAATTAAACAGTGACAATGATGATTATGGTACAAGGAATAAAAATAAAATAGCAGTGCCAGGTTTTACATTAGCAAAGACAAATAAAAGGTCGTACTTAGGTTATTGTGTGCGGTTTTATAATAAATTACCCAAACATATTACGTTACGACGGTCACAGAAGGAAAATTCAAGTTGCACGTGATGAGTATTTTGATAAAGAAATCTTACTACACGGTTTGTGTGATTACATAAATGACAAAAATTATTGAACAATTTCGCCTCTGTCAAGCTATCGCCTGTCACGTGTCTACGTAATTTAAACAAATATTGTTAAAATTTTATTATATATTATGTAACACATTATTAAAAGGCGTTTAAAAGAATTTCTCCGAGTTTCATGCCCGTTCTTCTGGCAGTGGCTGTATATATTTTTTTGCTGAACGTGGCAGTACAATGTAGAATATAAAATATAATATAGGCTAAACAAAGCATGTAAACACGAAATTTCAACGTGACTCACCTAAATCTTTATCTTCCCAGGTCTTCTTGGCATCCAACAGGGCGTTATATATTTCCTTTGAGGGTTCAGTACCGGAGAACACATAGTACCGTGCACGGACTCGCTTGAAAAACTCTACAGCTGAATAGTAGGAGTTGCCGTGATGCGGCACATATGTCAGCTCCATGTAAACGGGAGCCGGGGACTTTTTCTTGCTTGGAGACTCTGATACGCGACTCTTAGCCTCCTTGCTCTTTTCTTGATTTAGCTTATTTTTATTTAAAACGGTAGAGCTTGTCATTTGTTTTTTAGGGGTGCTTTTTCCATCCATTTGTGTTGGTGGCATGACAGGACTTGGCAGGCCTAGAGGCTTACCCCAAAACTCTATTGGGTCCTTACTCGAGTGAGATTCACTTGTATGCTCCACAGTCTCAAACTTGGACTCTTCTTTGCTCTGACTTGAAGACGTGCTGGACTCCGTCACTTTCTTGGATTCTGCTTTCAGATCTTTCAAAGTTATAGTACTTCCCTCTTTCACAGACGTATGCTGAGAGCTTGAATGAGATGACTTATCGAACTCATATTTAGCTGTTATGTTGGAAATCACATTCGACCCACTAACTTTTTTATGTTCCTCTATCGCTTTTTCGAAGTGTTCGTCAGCTTCTTTTAGGAATGAGGTGTCAGATTTTACAGTTATTGATTTATTTTCGGATTTAAATTTTTCATGTGTTATAAAATCTTCAGTTATTTTGCTAATAGATTTCTCAACATCATATATTTCAGTCTTAGTTTCGGAATGTGTAGACGATGTGCAAGAATCGTCTTCAGGTAATTGCTTATATACTGAGGTCAACATTTGATCTCTTTGGACAGCCGAGGTGATTGTATCTTGACAATCTTGGTGCTTTGAATCTAATTCAAAACTGAGATTTGATCTTGGAGAGTGGGCAACTTGAGACTTTGTGCTGCTTGGACTTCCAGGACCGTCGTCGTCGCTATAGTACATGCCACTGCTCTCTGTACCCCAGACATGAGTGGCAGCCCTAGATCCTCTCGAACTAATGTCAGAAGGTGGAGATGATATTCCCGGATGATCAAGATCATCACTGGTGGCTGAAGAGCTACGCAAATCCCCTGTCTTCGATGATAATTTAGAGAAAGATTTTTCACTTTCACCAGTATCAATCATTTCCTCAAATTCTTCTTTGAATTCTGATATTGTAGTTTTTGTAGCTTTTGTAGTCTTCGTTATTCCATCACTACCCTTGCTAACGGTAGTAGTCTCCACAGTAACTTTAATTTTTTCTGGGCTAATAACTTCTTTCGTCGTTACAACAGTAATTGTTTGAGTAATGTCATTATCACCATCTTTGATTACTTTTGTGAATGTGTCGGTATCAGTAGTGATTTCACCCACCGGAGATCGTTGCTTCTTAGATTTAGTTTCCGACTTAGGTTCTACTTTTTGCTGGAGCGGTAAATTTATCAACTCTGGTTTAGATTCTTGTTCAATTGGTTGATTTTCAATTTCTTCCAACTCTTCTGGTGACCAATCATCGAGACCAGTGCCTATTGGTAAATATGTAATTTGAGTGCGAACATCTTTTGTGGTTTCTACTGAGCCATCATTTTTTGCATTTTCTGTTATTGTTTCTGTGACAGTTTTAACAGCCATTTCATCAGCTTGACTATTTTTTAACTCCTCTTTTGTAACGTAGGCTGTAATTGTTTGCGTCACATTTTCTCCGTCTTGTATAATAATTTTAGTTTTTTTGTCAACAGACGTTTTGATTTTACCTGTAGAGATCATTCCTTCAAGCGCGGCTTGTAGATTGCTGTCTGAGGTCTTTTGGAATTCAGAAATCGTGATTTTAACATCTTTTGTGGTTTCTGTTGAACCATCAGGGTATTCGTCAACTGTTATAGTTTCAACCGTCGTTCTTACTCGTTTCACATTCTTATCTATGCTGGTTAAAGTCTCACGTTTAGTTTTAGTCGTAATCGTGCGCTTGATTGTTATTGATCCTTGTTGTATGATTTCACTTTTGACATCTGAATCTTCTGATGTATCTTCAACGTTTTCACTATCATCGATGTATGATTCTGGTGGTTCAGTATTTTCTTGTTTCATTCCTGGCATTTTAACAAGAACGTCGGCTATTGACACTTTTTCACTTTTTTTCGTAATTACAGTACCATCCGGATATTCGTCTTCAGTGATAGTTTTCACCACTGTTTTAATTTTCTTTATTTTAAGTGAAATATTTTCAAATTCTTGACGTGTTATTGTTATTATTGTTTTTCTTGTAATAATTAGTCCACGTTCATTTACTGTTTCTACATTTGAAGTGGTTTTTTCTTCAGGTATTCCAACGGCAGTGAAACCAGTAAGGTTTTCATCAAATGAATCTTCTCCATAATCTGCTACAGATATTCTTACATCTTTAGTTACTTCTATAGCCCCATTAGAAAGAATAGTCTCAGTAACAATCTCAGTCGTTGTTCTTACTTTCTTTTTTGAAGAATCTTCAGCTGAAAGCAAGTCTTTTGTTGTTGTTGTGGTGACTATTTGTTTGACTTCTTTACCATCTCTAATAATATTTTTTTCTTGAGTAGATACTTCAACAGTTCTATTATCTAAAGAGTAGTCATGTAAGTCTTGCGCATGACCTTCATCTTCTGATTCTATGTCACTTACTGTCGTGTTCGTATTTAAGACAGTACGAACTGACCCATCAGGATGTTGATCTGCTGTTGAGACTGTGGTTACTGTTTTAAGTTTTCTCTTTACTCCTTCGTTATCTGAGAATTTTGATTTTACAACTTTTGTTATGATAGTCCTTTTAAGCGTGATGCCATTTTCAATAGTTTCTTCAGTTTGAGTTGTTTCCGTTTCCTCCGGTTGACCAACAGGTTGTAAATTTTTTAACATTGAGTCTATTTTACTACTTTCAGAAAAAGATGTGGCACATTTGGGATCACTACTCTCAAGTGATTCATCAACGACAGAAACGTTTTCACATGTCTTAGTCATAACTGAGCCATCCGGATGTTCATCTTCTGTGATAGTAATAGTAGTTATTTTTGTTCGTTTTAATTTGTCTACTTTATTATGATACTGTTGTGTTATAGTTTTGACTGTTGTTTTTCTGTTGATAAGAATAGAATTTTCTGTAACTAAATCTGTAAATGTAGTAATATCTTCTTTGGGAGTACTAACTGGCTCAAAACCTTCCAGATATTCTTCTGCTTCAGTATCAACAATATCAGTTATATTAGTACTGCTTTCTACTTTAACTTTTACTGATCCGTCTGGATATTTATCTGTGGTATTTATAGTCGTAACTACTTTTGTTTTTTGTAATTTTCCATCTGTACTTATATATCGCGTCTTTGAAATGTTTGTTTTCGTGGTCCTCGTAATGTAAACATCATTTTCTTCAATTTCTTCTATTTCAGTTGTCTCATTTTCTTCCGGTTCACCTGATTGAGTTAAGTTGTCAAGAACAGCTTCAATTTGATTGATCTTATGGTCTGAATTTTCTTTCTGTACAGTTACTTCATTCTTAAGAGTAGGATCAGGTTTTGACGGTACAGTAATTTCGTGTTTTACTTCACTTTTTTTGTTTTCATATCCATCTAATGAGACTCCATCCATCAGTGATATTTTTTCGCTTGTTTTAGTAATCACAGATCCATCTGGATGCTCATCTTCTATTAATGTTTTAACAGTAGTTTTCGTTCGTGTTGTGGATTTTCTTATATTTATAAATGGTTGAACAATTGTCGTAACAGTTGTTTTTCTTTTTATCATTATTCCATTTTCAGTAATAATTTCTACATTTGTTTCAACTTCTTCATTTGGTTCGTCAGTAGGCGTGTATCCTTCTAAAGTATCTTCAACAGAATCTTTTTCATAATCAGATATGGAGACTTTAACATCTTTGGTAATTTCAGTCATGCCATTGGGTAACATTGATTCTGTTATAGTCTCTACTGTCGTTTTTAGTTTTTTCTTTGATCTATCTCTATTAATTAAAATTTCTTTCGTTGTTATGGTTGTTACAACTTGCAATACACTTTTTCCATTGATAATAACATTTTTTTCTTGTTTTTCCGTTTCTTCTGATTTTCCTTCTACAGTAATGAAATCTTGTATATCCGGACTTTCTATATTTTCGGTTTCAATATCTGTTAACGAGGTGCTGCTGTCTACTTTGGTTTGAGACGACCCATCGGAATACCTATCAGTCGTTGTTACAATCGTCACTGTTTTTAATTTTCTTGGGGTCCCATTATTATCAGCATATTTTATTTTAACGATTTTTGTGGCTATTGTACGTTTGATAACAAAGTTGTCACCCTGTATTTCTTCAGTTTTAGTAGATATAGTTTCTTCTGGTTCTTCCAAAACTGTAAATTCACGCAAAATCTTATCGAGATTACTGCTTGAATCTAAAACTAACTCTTCTGTTTTGACTTCAACATTTTTTTGAACATCTTTTGATCCATCTGGATGTTCTTTGATAATATTGGTTTCAACTGTAGTTCTCATAATTTTTTTATGTTCATTTACTCTTACAGTCTCTTTTTTTGTAGTAGTTGTGACAGTTTCTACAATGTCAATATTGTTTTCTTTGATAATTTTTTTACTTACATCTGTATCAATAACTGTGTCTTCAATATTGTCATCTATCTCATCTGATTCCCTTACAATTAAATCATTTGTATCTTTAATTGAAAAGGGAGATTCACTATCGCTAGATTTATCAGTGAAGTTTTTTAATTGGAAGCTGGTTAGTGATCCAGATTTTTTATCACTTATTTCTTGGTACTCTTTTTCCGTTCTACTGTCTTTGGCATATAAATCCATTTGTGAGGTAGATTTAAGGCTGGATGAACATTCGGATAAAAGTGTTTGTGTGTCAGTTGTAGAGGTTGTTGATCCATCCGCACCTTTGCTGAGAGTAGTAGTCTCAATTGTGGTCTTAAAATTTTGTGGTGTGCCATCTTCACGTGATATTATTTCTTTTGTGGTAACTGTAGTAATTGTTTGTGTAACAACATTTTCACCTTCTTTGATAATTTTTGTGATAGTATCAGTTTCAGTTTTTATTTTTCCAACATTTTGCATCAGAGTCAAGAGTTCTGAATCAGTGTGGTCTTCATCAGGTATGGATGCTTTCAAAATTTTTGGTACCTTTTCAGTAGAAGTTGATATTTTTTGTGTAAGTATATCTTCGCCTACATGAACAACCTTTGTGATAGTTTCTTCAGCTCCATCTGATTTATCATAAGTAACTTCACTTTGGACACCATCACTAACTTTCATATCTTGGTAGCTGCTAGGTGTTTTCGGCAGTGGACTTACAGGGACAGTTGGAGGCGTAGGGACTCTTTCTGTTTCAGATTTCAATACTAGTGACTCAATACTTTCAGTTTTGATACCTTGCTGAACTGTATCGACCCCAAAGGCTTTATGTATAGATTCCATAAGATTAACAGCACTATCTTTCATTATTTGAGTTATATTTGACTCCGCAAAATTAGATGCATCGTCAATATCTTTGGGTATTCTTTGAAGTACTAAATCTGGTGCTCCTGAAAGTATTAGTTCTTCTTTTGGAGAACTTACTTCAGCTGGCAAACCATTTTGTTTTCCCCTATTTGAAGCAGATTTGACGTCTTCAGTCTCTTTTAAAGTGAGAGAATCTTGTTCGCTGCTCTCGTGCTCAAAGTCAAACTTCTGACTTGATATTGATTGAAGTGATTCTGGATAACTGCTATCGTACATTGGTAATTTGTTTGTCTCTTTTCCATATATTTTCTTTTTGTCACCCTTTTCAGTGCTTTCATAACTGTACTTTTCTTCTAAGCTAACTTCTTTAGATACGTCTTCAGAACTACTGCCATGCACTAAAGTTTGTGATATACTATCACGATCTATGATACCACTATCTATAGTTGATATTGATGCAGTTTTATCATCATAGTATTCATCCAAAACAGATCGTTTCTTGATATTATGGTAAGAGGTACTTAATTCTTTCGCATTTGTCTGTATATTTTGCTCGTTATATTCTTTTTCGTACTGTAGCATTTCTTCACTTTCACGAGCTAATTGAGTGAGTGACTTAATTTGCGCTTCTTTAGGCATATCTAAAAGTTGTTCCATCTTTAGATTCTTTAGTCCTTGTTCTACTACATTATCTTTTTTCTTAATACCAATAGATTCATATTTTTTGTTTAACGATTTTGATTCAGTAGATGTTGCTTCCTCATGAAGATGAATATCAGCTTTAGTTGATTTCTTTTCAGAAACCTCGCCATCTCTATCAACCCCTTTTTCCGTAAAACTTTGTATCGTGTCTGCTGCCTGAACTGATTTTGTCGCTTTGTCATCCAACTTCATCTCGTAATGGATTTTGTCGTTTGACTCGCTAAGGCAAGGTACTTTGTCTTCTAAATCCACGTCAGGAAGTTTGTCGTCTGACTTAATTTGTTGTAATGTTTTTGGGTCCGATCCTGTGGAAGAAGGGATATTTCCACACGACTTATTAACATCTTCTCCTACAGTGCTAGAAACTTTTACTTTTCCTTGATTTTGGATTTTTTCATCGGGTTTAACGTTGGCAGCATCATCCAATTTAATTGGACTTAACTCTTTCTTACTGAACTTCATTGAGCTCGGTTCCTTATTATCAGGTTTGCTAGAAGTTAATGTATCGTAATCAGATTTTAAAATACTACTTGATATATCATCTGGTTGTACAACGCTAACTTCAGACGATACAAGGCTAGACACTTTTTGGTCCACTGCTCCTATTTTCTTATCTAAAATTGTAGTTTCACCGAGACTATCCACTGAATCTTTGTCAAGCACTGATAATAGTTCTTCGAATTGCTTAGAACCTTTAGATAATACTTGGTCACTTTCCATTGGTGATGGTGATTTGTCATCTTCTATTAGGCTTGGTGACCGATCTTCACACAGACTATCTTGCTTGTCAGAGAGATTATTTTCATCAACTGCCTTCTCTAATAGTGTCCCTGCACCTTTGTTTAAGTCTAGCAACTTGTCATATGATGTCTTTTTATCTTTGACTGGACTAGCTATCTTGTCTGATGCAGTTTTGATCTCCTCGATTGAGCTTGACACTTTTTCAAATCCTGCCTTTTCTACTTCACCTAAACTTAGCTCTTTGTACGGTGATAACTTTTTGTCTTCATCTAGGTTAGATAGTTTGTCTGATGGTGTCTTCTCCTCTATAATAAGATATGCACCCATGTCTGTCAATGCTTTTTCATCTTCCACTGGGCTAGCTGATTTGTATGATGGTGTAAAGACACCTTCCACTTGGCTAGGAGTCCTCTCTGTTGACGCTTTTACATCTTCAACAGGGCTTGGTGCCTTGTCTGATGGTGCCTTCTCATCTTCAGATTGGCTTGGTTTCTTTTCTGAGGTTGTCTTTTCATCTGTAGCTAGGCTAGGTGACTTTTCCAATTGAGCCATTTTGTCTTCAACTAAGCTTTGCACCTTGTCTGTTGGTACATTTCCATCTTCAAATGGGCTAGTTGTCTTGTCTGATGGAGCCTCCGTTTTTTCGATTGGTCTTGGTGCTGTAGGCCTAGCTACTTTCACTGTTATTAATTTGTTGTCTTCAACTAGGCTAACTAACTTGTCCAGTTGTGCCTTGTTATCTTCAATATGGATAGGTGTCATTTCTGATGTAGCTTTAAGTTCTTTACCAGGAAGTGATATCTTGTCTGCTGTTGCCTTAATCTCACCAACCAAGCTAAAAACTTTTTCATGTGATGTTTTTTCATCCATAACTGGACTAGGTAACTTATGTGATTTTGCATTTTCGTTATCAACGTGGCCAGGTGTGATTTCTGGTGGTGCTTTCACAACTTCAACAGGGCTTAGTGACTTATCTGATGGTGTTTTCTCGAGTTCTACTAAAGCATGAGCCTTATCTGTAGCAGGTTTTTCATCCCTAACTAGGCTAGTGGTCTTGTCTAATGGAGCCTTCTTATCTTCAACAAAGCTTGGTATCTCGACTAATAGTACCTTTTTATCTTCCATTAGGCTTGGTGCCTTGTCTAATGGTGCTTCAGCTTCAGCAACTGTTTCAGGTATTTCTTTTTCATCCTCAACTGTTCTTGATAGTTTGTCTGATGGTGCTTTTTTAACTTCAACTTGGCTACGTGACTTGTTTAATGATGCCATCTCAACTTCATAAGTGTTTTGTGTCTTGGTATCAGATGATGGGTCGGCATCTTGAACTAAGATAGGCTTATCAGTTGATGCTGTTTCACCTATGACTGGGCTTGGTGACTTTTCCAACGGTACCTTTGGCGTCTCTATGAGTTTTACTAAGGTATGCACCTTATCTGTCGATGCCTTTTCATCAACAATTACACTAGACGTCTTGTCTAATAGCGCCTTCTTATCATCGACTGGGCTTGGTACCTTGACCGATGGCACCTTCTCATCATCGACTAGGCTTGATGCCTTGTCTAATTGTGTTTCGGTCTCGGCAAATATTCCTGGTGATGCTTTTTTATCTTCAACTGGGCAAGGTGATTGGTCTGATGATACTTTCTGAACTTCATCAGGGCTTGGTGCCTTGTCTAATGGCGACTTGGCGTCAACAACTAAGCTCAGCACCTGTTTTGGTGAAGCCATATCATCTACAACTGAACTAGGTGTCTTTTCTGTTGGTGACTTGGCATCTGACACTAAGGGAGGCATTTCTGTTTCATCTGCTACTGGACTGTGTGACTTTTCCGACGGTGCCTTCATAACTTCAACTGGGCTTGGTGACTTTCTCAATGGTGCCTCTATAATTTCTACAACGGGATGCACCTTTTCTGTCATAGCTTTTTCATCTTCAACCAAGCTTGTGGTTTTGTCAAATGTTGATTCCTTATCTTCGACTGGGCTTAATGCTTTGTCTAATAGTGCTTCGGCCTCGGCAACATTTTCTGGTAATGTTTTTTTATCAGCAATTGGGCTAGGTGATTTGTCTGATGGTACTTTTATATCTTTAACTGGGCTAAGTGATTGGTCAAATGATACCTTTTGAACTTCATCAGGGCTTAGTGCCTTGTCTGATGACGACTTGGCGTCAACAACTAAGCTCTGCACCTTTTCTGGTGAAGCCATAGCATCTACAACTGAACTAAATGCCTTTTTATCATCATCGACTAGGCTTGATGCCTTGTCTAATTGTGTATCGGTCTCGGCAAATATTCCTGGTGATACTTTTTTATCTTCAACTGGGCAAGGTGATTGGCATGATGATACTTTCTGAACTTCATCAGGGCTTGGCGCCTTGTCTAATGACGACTTGGCGTCAACAACTAAGCTCAGCACCTGTTTCGGTGAAGCCATATCATCTTCAACTGAACTAGGTGTCTTTTCTGTTGGTGACTTGGCATCTGAAACTAACGGAGGCATTTCTGTTTCATCTGCTACTGGACTGTGTGACTTTTCTGACGGTGCCTTCATAACTTCAACTGGGCTTGGTGACTTTCTCAACGGTGCCTCTATGACCTCTACAACGGGATGCACCTTTTCTGTCATAGCTTTTTCTTCTTCAACCAATCTTGTGGTTTTGTCAAATGTTGATTCTTTATCTTCGACTGGGCTTGATGCTTTGTCTAATAGGGCTTCGGCCTCGGCAACATTTTCTGGTAATGTTTTTTTATCTGCAATTGGGCTAGGTGATTTGTCTGATGGTACTTTTATATCTTTAACTGGGCTAGGTGATTGGTCTGATGATACCTTTTGAACTTCATCAGGGCTTAGTGCCTTGTCTGATGACGACTTGGCGTCAACAACTAAGCTCTGTACCTTTTCTGGTGAAGCCATAGCATCTACAACTGAACTAGATGCCTTTTTATCATCATCGACTAGGCTTGATGCCTTGTCTAATTGTGTTTCGGTCTCGGCAAATATTCCTGGTGATACTCTTTTATCTTCAACTGGGCAAGGTGATTGGTCTGATGATACTTTCTGAACTTCATCAGGGCTTGGTGCCTTGTCTAATGACGACTTAGCGTCAACAACTAAGCGCAGCACCTGTTTCGGTGAAGCCATATCATCTACAACTGAACTAGGTGTCTTTTCTGTTAGTGACTTGGCATCTGACACTAAGAGAGGCATTTCTGTTTCATCTGCTACTGGACTGTGGGACTTTTCTGACGGTGCCTTCATAACTTCAACTGGGCTTGGTGACTTTCTCAAAGGTGCCTCTATGACTTCTACAACGGGATGCACCTTTTCTGTCATTGCTTTTTCATCTTCAACCAAGCTTGTGGTTTTGTCAAATGTTGATTCCTTATCTTCGACTGGGCTTGATGCTTTGTCTAATAGTGCTTCGGCCTCGGCAACATTTTCTGGTAATATTTTGTTATCTGCAATTGGGCTAGGTGATTTGTCTGATGGTACTTTTATATCTTTAACTGGGCTAGGTGATTGGTCTGATGATACCTTTTGAACTTCATCAGGGCTTAGTGCCTTGTCTGATGACGACTTGGCGTCAACAACTAAGCTCTGCACCTTTTCTGGTGAAGCCATAGCATCTACAACTGAATTAGATGCCTTTTTATTTGAAGACTTAGCATCTGGACTTGGTGATTTTCTCAATGGTGCCTCAATAACTTCTACAAAGGCATGTGCCTTTTCTGTCAAAGCCTTTTCATCTTCAAGTAAGGTTGTGGTCTTGTCAAATAATGACTTCTTATCTTCAACTGGGCTTGGTGTATTGTCTAATGATGCTTCGGCCTCGGCAAACTTTTCTAGTATTGCTGTTTTATCTGCAATTGGGCTAGGAGATTTGGCTGATGGTTCTTTTTTATCTTCAACTTGGCTGGACAATTGGTCTGATGGTACCTTCTGAACTGAAAGGGGGCATGGTGCCGTGTCTGATGATGACTCCACAACTGGGATTGGCAACTTATCTGACGTTGCTTTCACATCTTTAACAGGGCTTGGTGACTTGGCTGATGGTGCCTCTTTACCTTGTACTAAGGCATCCACCTTGTCTGACAAAGTGTTTATATCTTCAACAACACTAGTACTCTCGTTGAATGTTCCCTTTTTATCTTCGGCTGGGCCTTGTGCCTTGTCTATCAGTGATTTATTCTCATCAACTTTTTCTGTTGATTCTTTTTCATCTGCAACTGGGCTAGGTGATTGGTCTGATGGTGCTTTTTTGATTTCAACTAGGCTAGGTGATTGGTCTGGTGGTACCTTCTGAACTTCATCAGGAATCGATGTCTTGTCTGATATTGACTTGGCAGCCACAACTAAGATTGTATTTTTTTCAGATAATGCTCTTTCATCCATGACTGAGCTTGGTGACCTTTCTGCTGGTGCCTTCACAACTTCAACTTGGCTTGGTGACTTTCTAAATGATGCTACCATGACTGCTTCTGTATGCACCTTGTCTGTCAATGCCTTTTCATCAACAACAATGCTACACGTCTTGTCTAATAGTGCCAATGGCACCTTCTTATCATCGACTAGGCCTGACGTCTTGTCTAATTGTGCTTCGGTCACAGCTAAATTTTCCGTCGATTCTTTTTCTTCTCCACCTGGGCTAGGTGATTGGTATGATGGTACATTCTGAACGTCATCAGAGCTCGGTGCCTTGTCTGATAGTGACTTAGCGTCTACAAATAAGCTCTGTACCTTTTCTGTTAAAAACTTTTCATCAACAACTGAGCTAGGGGTCTTTTCTGGTGGTGACTTATCATCTATAACTAAGGCAGACATTTTTTCTGCTGATGGTTTTTCATCGATAACTGGGATTGGTGACTTTTCGGACGTTGCTTTCACAACTTTACCAGGGCTTGGTGACTTGTCTGATTGCAACTCTTTGTCTTCTACTAAGGCATGCACTTTGTCTGTTAAAGCTTTAACATCTTCAATATGGCTTCTTGTCTCGTCAAGTGTCCCCTTTTTATATTCTACTGGGCTTGATATCTTGTCTGTTGGAGCTTCAGCCTCGGCAGCTTTTTCTGGTGATTCGTTTTCATCTGCAACTGGGCTAGGTGATGGCTCAGATGGTGCTTTTTTATCTTCAACTGGGAAAGGTGATTGGATTGATGGTACTTTCTGAACTTCATCAGGGCTTGTTTTTTTGTCTGATGTTGACATGGCGTCAATAACTAAGCTCTGCACCTTTTCTGGTGTAGTTTTATCACCTTCGACAGAGCTAAGTGTCTCTTCTGCTCGAGATTTGGCATCTAATACTAAGGAAGGCATTTGTTCTGCTGATGGCTTTTCAATCATAACTGGGATTGTTGACTTTTCTGACGTTGATTTCACAACTTCAACAGAGCTTGGTGACTTGTCTATAAGTGGTTCAGCATCGTTAACTTTATCTGGGAATTCTTTTTCATCTGCAACTGGGCTAGGTGATAGGTCTGATGGTACCTCCTGAACTTCATCAGGACTTGCTGCTTTGTCTGATGGTAACTCGGCATCTATAAGTAACCTCTGCACTTTTTCTGGTGAAATCTTATCATCAACAACTGAGCTAGTAATCTTCTCTTTTGGTGACTTGGCATCTAACATTAAGGAAGGCATTTTTTCTCCTAACAGCTTTTCATCCAGAATTGGGGTTGGTGACTTATCTGACGTTGCCTTTATATCTTCAACAGGTGACTTTACGGATGGTGCCTCTTTGTCTTCTACTAAGACATGCACCTTGTCTATTGAAGCCTTTACTTTTTCAATATGGCTACATGATTCGTCAAATGTCCCCATTTCACTTTCGACTGGGCGTGATACCTTGTCTGTGGGAACTTCAATCTCGGCAACCCTTTCATGTAATTCTTTTTCATCTGCAGCTGGAGTAGGAGATTTAATTAATTGTGCTTTTTTATCTTCAACTGGGCTAGGTAATTGTTCTGATGGCACTTTCTGAACTTCGTCAGGGCTTGTTGTCCTGTCTGATGGAGACATTACATCTACAACTAAGTTCTGCACCTTTTCTGGTGTAGTTTTGTCATGTATAACAGAGCTAAAAGTCTTTTCTGTTGGAGACTTGGAATCTAACACTAAGGAAGGCAAATTTTCATCCATAACTGGAATTGGTGACTTTTCTGACAATGCTTTCACATCTTTAACAGGGCTAGGTAACTTGTCTAATGGTGCCTCTTTACTATCTACTAATGCATGCACATTGCCTGTCAAAATCTTTTCATCTTCAACAGGGCTAGAAGTATCGTCAAATGTCTCATTTTTATCTTCGGATAGGCTTTGTGCCTTGTCAATTAGTGGTTTGGTCTCGTAATTTTTTTCTGCTGACTCTTTTTCATCTGCCATTGGGCTGGTCGATTGGTCTGATGGTGCTTTTTTATATTCAACTGGGCCAGGTAATTGGTCTGGTGGTACTCTCTGAACTTCATCAGGGCTTGTTGTCTTGTCTGATTGTGCCTCTTTTCCTTCTGCTAAGGTAGGCACCTTGTCTGTCAAAGTGTTTTCATCTTCAACAAGGCTAGAAGTCTCGTCAAATGTCCCCTTTTTATCTTCTGCTGGGCTTTGTGCCTTGTCTTTATCTGAAACTGGACCAGGAGATTTTACTGATGGTGCTTTTTCATCTTCAACTGGGATAGGTGAATGTTCTGATGGCACTTTCTGAACTTCATCAGGGCTTATGATCTTGTCTGATGGTGACATTGAGTCAAAAACTAAGCTTTGTACCTTTTCTGGTGTAGTTTTAACATCAATAACAGAGGTAAGTGTCCTTTCTAATTGAAGTGATGGCTTTTCATCCATAACTGGGATTGGTGACTTTTCTGACGTTGCTTTCCCAACTTCAACAGGTCTTGCTGACTTGTCTAATGGTGCCTCTTTACCTACTGCTAAGGCATGCAACTCGTCTGTCAAAATCTTTTCATCTTCAACAAGGCAAGTAGGTTCGTCAAATGTCCTCTTTTTATCTTCGGCTGGGCTTCTTGCTTTGTCTTTTAGTGGTTTAGTCTTTTCAACTATTTCTGGTGATTCTTTTTCACCTGCAATTGGGCTAGGCGATTGGTCTGATGATGATTTTTTATATTCAACTGGGCTGGGTGATTGGTCTGATGGTACTTTCTGAACTTCACCAGGGCTTGTTGTCTTGTCTGTTTTAGACTTGGCATCTAACACTACGGAAGGCATTTTTTCTGGTGATGGCTTTTCATCCATACCTTGGATTGGCGACTTTTCAGACGTTGTTCTTACAATTTCAACAGGGCTTGGTGACTTGTCTGATGGTGCCTCTTTGCCTTCTGCTAAAGCATGCACCTCGTCTGTCAAAATCTTTTCATCTTCAACAAGGCAAGTAGTCTCGTCAAATGTCCTCTTTTTATAGTCGGCTGGAATTTGTGCCTTGTCTATTAGTGGTTCAGTATCTTCAACTATTTCTAGTGATTCTTTTTCACCTACAATTGGGCTACGCGATTGGTCTGATAGTGATTTTTTATATTCAATTGGGCTAAGTGATTGGTCCGATGGTATTTTCTGAACTTCATCAGGGCTTATTGTCATATCTGATTGTGCCTCTTTTCCTTCTCCTAAGGCATGCACCTTATCCGTCAAAGTTTTTACATCTACAACAAGGCTAATAGTCTCGTCAAATGTCCCTTTTTCATCTTCGGCTGGGCTTTGCGCCTTGTCTTTCAGTTGTTTAGTCTCGTCAACTTTTTCTGGTATTTCTTTTTCATCTGCCACTTGACTAGGAGGTTTTACTGATGGTACTTTTTTATCTTCAACTGGGCTAGGTAATTGTTGTGATGGCACTTTCTGAACTCCAACATGGCTTGTTGTCTTGTCTGATGGTGACATTGCGTCTACAACTAAGCTCTGCACCTTTTCTGGTGTAGTTTTATAATCAATAACAGAGCTTAGTGTCTTTTCTGCTTTAGACTTGGCATCTAACACTATTAAAAGCATTTCTTCTGTTGCTGGCTTTTCATCCATAACTGGGATTGGTGACTTTTCAGACGATGTTTTGTCTGATGGACTAGTTGATTGGTCTGATGGTATATCTTGAACTTCATCAGAGCATGGTGCCTTGTCTGAAGGTGACTTTACATCAACGACGAAGCTCTCCACTTTTTTTGTTGAAATCTTATCATCAACAACTGAGCTAGTTACCTTTTCTTTAGGTGACTTGGCATCTAACATTAAGGAAGGCATTATTTCTGCTAAAATCTTTTTATCTATAACTGGGGTTGGTGACTTTTCTGACGTTGCTTTCACAATTTCAACAGGGCTTGGTATCTTGTCTGATGGTGCTTCTTTGTCTTCTATTAAGGCATGCACCTTATCTGTTAATGCCTTTACATCTTCAACAAGGCTAGCCTCGTCAAGTTTTACCTTTTTATCTTCAGGCGGGCTTTGTGCCTTGTCAATTAGTTGTTCAGTCTCGTAATTTTTTTCTGTTGATTCTTTTTCATCTACAATTTGGCTAGGCGATTGGTCTGATGATAGATTCTGAACTTCATCAGGGCTTGTTGTCTTGTCTGATGGTGAAATTGTGTGTACAACTAAGCTCTGCACCTTATCTGGTGTAGTTTTATCATCTATGACAGAGCTAAGTATCTCTTCTGTTGGAGACTTGGCATCTAACTCTAAGGAAGGCAATTTTTCGGCTGATGGCTTTTTATCCATATCTGGCATTGGTGTTTTTTCTGACGTTGCCTTCAAAACTTCAACAGGGCTTGGTGACTTGTCTGATGGTGCCTCTTTACCTTCTGCTAAGTCATGCAACTTGTCTGTCAAAGATTTTACATCTGCAACAATACTAGTAGTCTCGTCAAATGTCCCCTTTTTATCTTCAGCATGGCTTTGTGCCTTGTGTATTAGTGGTTTAGTCTCGTCAACTGTTTCTGGTGATTCTTTTTCACCTGCAATCGGGCTAGGCGTTTCGTCTGATGATGCTTTTTTATCTTCAACTGGGCTAGGTGATTGGTCTGAGTGTATTCTCTGAACTTCATCAGGGCTTGTTGTCTGGTCTGATGGTGCAATTGTGTCTACAACTAAGCTCTGCACCTTTTCTGTTGTAGTTTTATCATGTATGACAGAGCTAAGTATCTTTTCTGTTGGAGACTTGGTATCTAACTCTAAAGAAGCCAATTTTTCTGCTGATGGCTTTTCATCCATACCTGGGATAGGTGTTTTTTCTGACGTTGCCTTCAAAACTTCAACAGGGCTTGGTGACTTTTCTGATAGTGCCTCTTTACCTTCTGCTAAGTCATGCAACTTGTCTGTCAAAGATTTAACATCTTCAACAACACAAGTAGTTTTGTCAAATGTCCCCTTCTTATCTTCAGCATTGCTTTGGGCCTTGTGTATAAGTGGTTTAGTCTCGTCAACTGTTTCTGGTGATTCTGTTTCACCTGCAATCGGGCTAGGCGTTTCGTCTGGTGTTGTTTTTTTATCTTCAACTGGGCTAGGTGATTGGTCTGATGATACTTTCTCAACTTCATCAGAGCTTGATGTCTTGTCTGGTGGTGCAATTGTGTCTAACACTAAGCTCTGCACCTTTTCTGGTGTAGTTTTATCATCTATGACAGAGCTAAGTATCTTTTCTGTTGGAGACTTGGCATCTACCCCTAAGGATGGCATTTTTTCTGCTGATGGCTTATCATCCATAACAAGGATTGGTGACTTTTCTGACGTCGATTTCACAACTTCAACAGGGCTTGGTGTCTTGTCTGATGGTGCCTCTTTACCTTCTGCTAAGTCATGCACCTTGTCTGTCAAAGTTTTTAAATCTTCAACAACAATAGTAGTCTCGTCAAATGTTCCCTTTTCATCTTCAGCTGGACTTTGTGCCTTGTCTATTAGAGGTTTAGTCTCGTCAACTTTTTCTGGTGATTCTTTTTCACCTGAAATTGGGCTAGGCTTTTCGACTGATGTTGCTTTTTTATCTTCAACTGGGTTTGGTGATAGGTCTGATGGTACTTTCTGAACTTCATCAGGGCTCGTTATCTTGTCTTTTGGTGAAATTGCGTCTATAACGAAGCTCTGCACCTTTTCTGGTGTTGTTTTATCATCTTTGACAGAACTAAGTATCTTTTCTGTTGGAGACTGGGCTCCTAACTTTAAGGAAGGCATTTTTTCTGCTGATGGCTTTTCATTCATAACTGGGATTGGAGTTTTTTCTGACGTTGCCTTCAAAACTTCAACAGGGCTTGGTGACTTGTCTGATGGTGCCTCTTTACCTTCTGCTAAGTCATGCACCTTAACTGTCATAGTCTTTACATCTTCAACAACACTAGTGGTCTCGTCAAATGTCCCCTTTTTATCTTCAGCTGGGCTTTGTGACTTGTCTATTAGTGGTTTAGTCTCGACAACTGTTTCTGTTGATTCCTTTTCACCTGTAACTGGGCTAAGTGATTGGTCTGATGATACTTTCTCAACTTCATCAGAGCTTGATGTCTTGTCTGGTGGTGCAATTGTGTCTAACACTAAGCTCTGCACCTTTTCTGGTGTAGTTTTATCATCTATGACAGAGCTAAGTATCTTTTCTGTTGGAGACTTGGCATCTACCCCTAAGGATGGCATTTTTTCTGCTGATGGCTTATCATCCATAACAAGGATTGGTGACTTTTCTGACGTCGATTTCACAACTTCAACAGGGCTTGGTGTCTTGTCTGATGGTGCCTCTTTACCTTCTGCTAAGTCATGCACCTTAACTGTCATAGTCTTTACATCTTCAACAACACTAGTGGTCTCGTCAAATGTCCCCTTTTTATCTTCAGCTGGGCTTTGTGACTTGTCTATTAGTGGTTTAGTCTCGACAACTGTTTCTGTTGATTCCTTTTCACCTGTAACTGGGCTAAGTGATTGGTCTGATGATACTTTCTCAACTTCATCAGGGCTTGATGTCTTTTCTGGTGGTGCAATTGTGTCTAACACTAAGCTCTGCACCTTTTCTGGTGTAGTTTTATCATCTATGACAGAGCTAAGTATCTTTTCTGTTGGAGACTTGGCATCTACCCCTAAGGATGGCATTTTTTCTGCTGATGGCTTATCATCCATAGCAAGGATTGGTGACTTTTCTGACGTCGATTTCATAACTTCAACAGGGCTTGGTGTCTTGTCTGATGGTGCCTCTTTACCTTCTGCTAAGTCATGCACCTTGTCTGTCAAAGTTTTTAAATCTTCAACAACAATAGAAGTCTCGTCAAATGTTCCCATTTCATCTTCAGCTGGACTTTGTGCCTTGTCTATAAGAGGTTTAGTCTCGTCAACTTTTTCTGGTGATTCTTTTTCACTTGAAATTGGGCTAGGCTTTTCGACTGATGTTGCTTTTTTATCTTCAACTGGGTTTGGTGATGGGTCTGATGGTACTTTCTGAACTTCATCAGGGCTCGTTATCTTGTCTTTTGGTGAAATTGCGTCTATAACGAAGCTCTGCACCTTTTCTGGTGTTGTTTTATCATCTTTGACAGAACTAAGTATCTTTTCTGTTGGAGAGTGGACTTCTAACTCTAAGGAAGGCATTTTTTCTGCTGATGGCTTTTCATTCATACCTGGGATTGGAGTTTTTTCTGACGTTGCCTTCAAATTTTCAACAGGGCTTGGTGACTTGTCTGATGGTGCCTCTTTACCTTCTGCTAATTCATGCATCTTAACTGTCAATGTCTTTACATCTTCAACAACGCTAGTGGTCTCGTCAAATGTCCCCTTTTTATCTTCAGCTGGGCTTTGTGACTTGTCTATTAGTGGTTTAGTCTCGACAACTGTTTCAGGTGATTCGTTTTCACCTGCGATTGCGCTAGACGTTTCGTCTGGTGTTGCTTTTTTATCTTCAACTGGGCTAGATGATTGGTCTGATGGTAGTTTCTGAACTTCATCAGGGCTTGTTGACTTGTCCAATGGTGAAATTGCGTCTACAACTAAGCTCTGCACCTTTTCTGGTGTTGTTTTATCATCTTTGACAGAGCTTAGTATCTTTTCTGTTGGAGACTGGGCATCTAACTCTACGGAAGGCAATTTTTCTGCTGATGGCTTTTTATCCATATCTGGCATTGGTGTTTTTTCTGACGTTACCTTCAAAACTTCAACTGGGCTTGGTGACTTGTCTGATTGTGCCTCTTTACCTTCTGCTAAGTCATGCACCTTAACTGTCAAAGTCTTTACATCTTCAACAACGCTAGTGGTCTCATCAATTGTCCACTTTTTATCTTCAGCCGGGCTTTGTGACTTGTCTTTTAGAGGTTTAGTCTCGACATCTGTTTCTGGTGATTCTTTTTCACCTGCAATTGGACTAGGCGTATCGTCTGGTGTTGCTTTACTAGCTTCACCTGGGCTAGGTGATTGGTCTGATGATACTTCTACAACTTCATCAGGGCTTGTTGTCTTGTCCAATGGTGAAATTGCGTCTACAACTAAGCTCTGCACCTTTTCTGGTGTTGTTTTATCATCTTTGACAGAGCTAAGTATCTTTTCTGTTGGAGACTGGGCATCTAACTCTACGGAAGGCAATTTTTCTGCTGATGGCTTTTTATCCATATCTGGCATTGGCGTTTTTTCTGACGTTACCTTCAAAACTTCAACTGGGCTTGGTGACTTATCTGATTGTGCCTCTTTACCTTCTGCTAAGTCATGCACCTTAACTGTCAAAGTCTTTACATCTTCAACAACGCTAGTGATCTCATCAATTGTCCACTTTTTATCTTCAGCCGGGCTTTGTAACTTGTCTATTAGTGGTTTAGTCTCGACAACTGTTTCTTGTGATTCTGTTTCACCTGCAATTGGGCTAGGCGTTTCGTCTGGTGTTGCTTTATTGGCTTCAACTGGGCTAGGTGATTGGTCTGATGATACTTTCACAACTTCATCAGGGCTTGTTGTCTTGTCTGATGGTGCAATTGTGTCAACAACTAAGCTATGCACCTTTTCTGGTGTAGTTTTGTCGTCTATGACAGAGTTAAGTATCTTTTCTGTTGGAGACTTGGCATCTAACACTAAGGAAAGCATTTTTTCTGCTGATGGCCTATCATCCATACCTAGTATTGTGGATTTTTCTAACGTTGCTTTCACAACTTCAACAGGGCTTGGTGACTTGTCTGATGATGCCTCTTTACCTTCTGCTAAGGCAAGTACCTTGTCAGTCAAAATATTTTCATCTTCAACAAGGCTAGCAGTCTCGTCAAATGACCCCTTTTTATCTTCAGCTGGGCTTTGTGACTTGTCTATTAGTGGTTTACTTTCGACAACTGTTTCAAATGATTCTTTTTCACCTGCAACTGGGCTAGGCGAGTGGTCTGTTGGTGATTTTTTATATTCAACTAGGCTAGGTGATTGGTCTGATGGTATTCTCTGAACTTCATCAGGGCTTGTTGTCTTGTCTGATGGTGCAATTGTGTCTACAACTAAGCTCTGCACCTTTTCTGGTGTAGTTTTATCATCTATGGTAGACCTTATTATCTTTTCTGTTGCAGACTTGGCATCCAACTCTAAGGAAAGCAATTTTTCTGCTGATGGCTTTTCATCAATACCTGGGATTGGAGTTTTTTCTGACGTTGCCTTCAAAACTTCAACAGGGCTTGGTGACTTGTCTGATGGTGCCTCTTTATCTTCTGCTAAGTCATGCACCTTAATTGTCATAGTCTTTACATCTTCAACAACACTAGTGGTCTTGTCAAATGTTGCCTTTTTGTCTTCAGCTGGGCTTTGTGACTTGTCTATTAGTGGTTTAGTCTCGACAACTGTTTCTGTTGATTCCTTTTCACCTGCAACTGGGCTAGGTGATTGGTCTGATGATACTTTCTCAACTTCATTAGGGCTGGTTGTCTTGTCTGATGGTGCAATTGTGTTTATAACTAAGCTCTGCACCTTTTCTGGTGTTGTTTTATCATCTTTGACAGAGCTAAGTATCTTTTCTGTTGTAGACTTGGCATCTAACTCTAAGGAAGGCAGTTTTTCTGCTGATGGCTTATCATCCATGACTAGGATTGGTAACTTTTCTGACGTTGCTCTCACAACTTTAACAGGGCTTGGTGACTTGTCGGATGATGCCTCCTTGCATTCTGCTAAGGCAAGTACCTTGTGGGTCAAAGACTTTTCATCTTCAACAAGGTTAGCAGTCTCGTCAAATGTCCCCTTTTCATCTTCGGCTGGGTTTTGTGCCTTGTCAATTAGTTGTGCAGTTTCTTCAATTTTTTCTGTTGATTCTTTTTCAACTGAAATTTGGCTAGGCGATTGGTCTGATGGTGATTTTTTATATTCAACTGGGCTAGGTGATTGGTCTGATGATACTTTCTTAACTTCATCAGGGCTCGTTATCTTGTCTAATGGTGAAATTGCGTCTACAACTAAGCTCTGCACCTTTTCTGGTGTTTTTTTATCATCTTTGACAGAGCTAAGTATCTTTTCTTCTGTAGACTGGGCATCTAACTCTAAGGTAGGCATTTTTTCTGCTGATGGCTTTTCATCCATACCTGGGATTGGAGTTTCTTCTGACGTTTCCTTCAAAACTTCAACAGGGCTTGGTGTCTTGTCTGATTGTGCCTCTTTACCTTCTGCTAAGTCATGCACCTTGTCTTTCAAAGTTTTTACATCTTCAGCACTAGTAATCTCGTCAAATGTTCCCTTCTTATCTTCAGCTGGACTTTGTGCCTTGTGTATTAGAGGTTTAGTCTTGTCAACTTTTTCTGGTGATTCTTTTTCACCTGCAATTGGGCTCTGCTTTTCGTCTGATGTTGCTTTTTTATCGTCAACTAAGCTAGGTGATTGGTCTGATGGTACTTTCTGAACTTCATCAGGGCTCGTTGCCTTGTCTAATGGTGAAATTGCGTCCACAACTAAGCTCTGAACCTTTTCTGGTGTTGTTTTATCATCTTTGACAGAGCTTAGTATCTTTTCTGTTGGAGAATGGGCATCTAACTCTAGGGTAGGCATTTTTTCTGCTGATGGATTTTCATCCATACCTGGGATTGGAGTTTTTTCTGACGTTTCCTTTAAAACTTCAACAGGGCTTGGTGTCTTGTCTGATGGTGCCTCTTTACCTTCTGCTAAGTCATGCACCTTGTCTTTCAAAGTTTTTACATCTTCAACAACACTAGTAGTCTCGTCAAATGTTCCCTTTTTATCTTCAGCTGGACTTTGTACCTTGTGTATTAGAGGTTTAGTCTCGTCAACTTTTTCTAGTGATTCCTTTTCACCTGCAATTGGGCTAGGCTTTTCGTCTGATGTTGCTTTTTTATCGTCAACTGGGCTAGGTGATTGATCTGATGGTACTTTCTGAACTTCATCAGGACTCGTTGTCTTGCCTAATGTAGAAATTGCGTTTACAACTAAGCTCTGCACCTTTTCTGGTGTTGTTTTATCATCTTTGACAGTGCTAAGTATCTTTTCTGTTGGAGACTGGGCATCTAACTCTAAGGTAGGCATTTTTTCTGCTGATGGCTTTTCATCCATACCTGGCATTGGAGTTTTTTCTGACGTTTCCTTCAAAACTTCAACAGGGCTTGGTGTCTTGTCTGATGGTGCCTCTTCACCTTTTTCTAAGTCATGCACCTTGTCTGTCAAAGTCTTTTCATCTTCAAAAACGCTAGTTGTCTCTTCAAATGTCCCTTTTTTATCTTCAGCTGGGCTTTGTGACTTGTCTTTTAGTGGTTTAGTCTCGTCAATCTTTTCTGGTAATTCTTTTACACCTGTAGTTGGGCTAGGCGTTTCGTCTAGTGTTGCTTTATTATCTTCAACAGGGCTAAGTAATTGGTCTGATGGTACCTTTTGAACTTCATCAGGGCTGGGTGCCATGTCTGATGGTGGCTCCACAATGCAGCTCTGTATATTTTCGTGGGAAGTTTTATCATCAGCAATTGTGGTAGTTATCTTTTCTGTTGGTGATTTGGTATCTACAACTAGGGAAAGCATTTTTTCTGCTGCGGACATTTGATCTATTACTGACATTGGTGACTTTTCTGACGTTGCCTTGACAACTTCAACAGGGCTTAGTGACTTATCTGATGATTCCTTTTTGTCTTCTTCTAAGACATGCTGCTTGTCTGTTAAATCCTTTTCATCTTCTATTAGGCTAGTAGTCTCATCAAATGTCCCCTTTTTGTCTTTGACTGGGCTTGGTGACTTGTCTAATGTTGCTTCGGCCTTGGTAACTATTTTTAGTGATTCTTTTTCATCTCCAATTGCGCTAGGGTATTGGTCTGATCGTGCTTTTTTATCTTCAACTGGGCTTGGTGATTGTTCCGGTGTTATCTTTTTAACTTCAACAGAGCTTAGTGTCTTTTCTGATGGAGCCTCTTTAATTTCAACTAAGTCTAAGTAAGACTTGTCTGTCGATGCCTTTTCATCTGCTTTTCTAGTCGTCTCGTCTAATTTTACTTTCTTATCTTCAACAGGGCTTGATGCATTAACTGATGGCACCTTCTTTTCATCGACGAGGCTTGATGCCTTGTCTAATTGTTCCACGGTTAAAGCAAATTTCTCTGAAGACACTTTTTCGTCTTTAACTGGGCTAGGTGATTTGTCTGTCGGTGCTTCTTGAATTTCATCAGAACTTGGAGCCTCTTCTGATGTTGACATGGCGTCTTCAACTAAAAGCTGCCCTGTTTCTTGTGATGCCTTTTGATCTACGACTAGGCTTGAAGTCTCGTCAATAGTCCTCTTTTTATCTTCAACTGGGCTAAGTGCCTCGACTAATGGTGCTCCGGCCTTGGAAACTTTTTCTGGTGATTCTTTTTCATCTGCTATTTTGCTAGGTGATTGGTCTGAAGGAACCTTCTGAACTTCAACAGAGCTAGGTGACTTGTCTGATGGTGACTTGGTTTCTACCACTAACGCATCTAATACAAAGGAAGGCATTTTTTCTGTTGTTAGTTTTTCATCCATGACTGGCGTTGGTGACTCATCTGACGTTGCCTTCACGACTTCAACAGGGCTTGGTGATTTGTCTCGTGATGCCACTTTGTCTTTTACTGTGGTATGCACCTTGTCTGTCGATGCCTTTTCATCTACAACTACGCTAGTGCTCTTGTCTAATAGTGCCTTCTTATCTTCGACTTGGCTTGGTGCTTTGACTGATGGCACCTTCTTATCATCGACGAGGCTTGATGCTTTGCCTAATTGTTTTTCGGCCAAAGAAAATTTCTCCAAAGATACTTTTTCGTCTTCAACTGGGCTAGGTGATTGGTCTAATGTTACCTTCTGAACATCGTCAGAGCTTGGTGCCTTGTCTGAAGGTGACTTGGCGTCTACAAGTAAGCTCTGCATCTTTTCTGGTGAAGCCTTATCATCAACAATTAAACTAGGGTTCTTTTCTGTTAGTGACTGGTTATCTATAACTAAGGTAGTCATTTTCTCTGCTGATGGCATTTCATCTATAACTGGGATTGGTGACTTTTCTGACGTTGCCTTCACAACTTCAACAGGGCTTGGTGACTTGTCTGATGGTTCCTCTTTGTCTTCTTCTAAGGCATGCAACTTATCTGGTAAAGACTTTTTATCTTCAATAGGGCTTGTAGACTCAACAAATCTCCCATTTTTCTCTTTGACTGGGCTTGGTGCCTTGTCTAATGGTGCTTCGGCCTCGGCATTTTTTTCTGGAAATTCTTTTTCATGTGAACCAGGGCTAGGTGATTTATCTGATGGAACTTTCTGAACTTCAATAGAAATTGGTGACTTGTCTGATGGTGCTTCTTTATCTTCGTCTAAAGCATGCACCTTCTCCGTCGATGCCTTTTCATCTTCAACTTTGCTAGTAGTCTTGTCTAATGGTACCTTCTTATCTTCGACTGGGCTTGGTGCCTTGAATAATGGCACCGTCTCATCATCGTCTAAGCTTGATGCCTCGTCTAATTGTGCTTCGGTCTCGGCATATTTTTCCGGCGATAATTTGTCTTTTTCAACTGGGATAGGTGATTTGTCTGATGTTGCTTCTTGAGCTTCATCAGGGCTTGAAGCCTTATTTGATGGTGCTTTGGCGTCTGCAACTAAAATCTGCACCTTATCTTGTTCCTTATCATCAACAACTGGTGTCTTTTCTTTCGGAGACTTGGCACCTAACACTAAATAAGGCATTTTTTCTGATGTAGGCTTTTCATCTATATCGGGGATCGGTGATTTTTCTGACGTTGCTTTCACAACTTCAACAGGGCTTGGTGACTTGTCCATAGGTGCCTCTTTTTCTACGTTTGAGGCAGGCACCTTGCCTGTCAAAGTCTTTTGATCTTCAAAAAGGCTCTTGTCAAATAACTCCTTTTTATCTTCTACTGGGGTTGGTTCCTTGTCTAATGGTGTTTCGGCCTCGACAACTTTTTCTGGTGATTCTTTTTCGTCTGTAACTGGGCTAGGTGGTTTGTCTGATGGTTCTTTTTTATCTTTGACTTGGATGTGATATTGATCTGATGGTGCCTTGGCGTCTAACATTAAGGAAGGCAGTTTTTCTGCTAATAGCTTTTCATCCATAATGAGCATTGGTGACTTGTCTGACGTTATCGTTAGATCTTCAACAGGGCTTGGTGACTTGTCTGATGGTGCTTTTTTATCTTCAAGTTGGCAAGGTGATTGGTCTGATGGTAACTCCTGAATTTCATCAGAGCTTGGTGCCGTGTCTGATGGTGACTTGGCATCTACAACTAAGCTTTGCAGTTTTTCTGGTGAAATCTTTTCATCAACAATTAAGCTTGGTATCTTTTCTGTTGGTAACTTGGCTTCTAACATTAAGGAAGGCATTTTTTCTGCTGATAACTTTTCATCCATAACTGGGGTTGGTGACTTATCTGACGTTGCCTTCACAACTTCATCTGGGCTTGGTGTCTTATCTGAAGGTGATTTGGCATCTAACATTAAGGAAGGCAGTTTTTCTGCTAACAGATTTTCATCCATAATGAGCATTGGTGACTTTTCTGACGTTGTCGCTACATCTTCAACAGGGCTTGGTGACTTGTCTGTTGGTACTTTTTTGTCTTCTACGAAGGCATGCACCTTATCTGTCAAAGCCTTTTCATCTACAAAAAGGTTAGTGGTCTCGTCACATGTACCCTTTTTATCTTCGACCAGGCTTGGTGTCTTATCTGGTGCTTCGAACTCGGAAACGTTTTTTGGTGAGTCTTTTTCATCTGCAACTGGGCTAGGAGATTTGTCTGTTGGTACCTTCTGAACTTCAACAGAAATTGGTGACTTGTCTGAAGGTGGTCCTTTACCTACATCTATAGCATGCACCTTGTCCGTCAATGCCTTTTCATCTTCAATTACACTAGTCTTTTTGCCTAATGGTACCTTTTTATCTTCGACTGGGCTTGGTGCCTTGACTGATGGCACCTTCTCATCATCGTCTAAGCTTGATGCCTTGTATAAATGTGCTTCGCTCGCAGCAAATTTTTCCGGCAATTCTTTTTCCTCTTGAGCTGGGCTAGGTGATTGATCTGTTGTTACTTTGTGAACGTCGTCCGGGCTTGGTGGTTTGTCTGATGATGACTTGGCATCTTCAAGTAAGCTCTCCAACTTTACACGTGAAGCCTTATCATCAACAACTGAGCTAGTGGGCTTTTCGGTTGGTGACTTGGCATCTATAACCAAAGCTGGCATTTTCTCTGGTAAGGGTTTGTCATCCGTAACTGGGATTGGCGACTTTTCAGACTTTCCTTTCACAATTTCAAGAGGGCTTGGTGACTTGTCTGATGGTTCCTTTTTACCTGCTTCTAAGTCATGCACCATTTCTGTCACAGTCTTTTCATCTTCAACAAGGCTATAAGTATAGTCAAACGACCCCTTTTTGTCTTTGACTGGGCTTGGTGTCTTGTGTAATGGTTCTTTGGCCTCGGCAACTTTTGCTAGTGATTCTGTATCATCTGTTACTAGACTATGTGATTTGTCAGATGGTGTTTTTTTATCTGCAACTGGACTAGTGGATTGATCTGGTGGTACCTTCTGAACTGCATCAGGGCTTGGTGTCTTATCTGATGGTGAATTGGTGTCTACAACTAAGCCCTGCACTTCTGGTGAAATCTTATCATCAACCACTGAGCTAGTTATCTTTTTTTGTGGTAATTTGGCATCTAATATTAAGGAAGGCATTTTTTCTGCTAATAGCTTTTCATCCATAACTGGGGTTGGTGACTTATCTGACGCTGCCTTCACAACTTCAACAGGGCTTGGTGACTTGTCTGATGTTGCCTCTTTGCCATCTACTAAGGCATGCATCTTGTCTGTCATAGCTTTTTTACCTTCAAAAAGGCTAGAGGTCTCGTCAAGTGTACCCCTTTTATATTCGACCGGGCTTGGTGTCTTGTCTGGTGCTTCGGCCTCGGCAACTTTTTTTAGTGAATCTATTTCATCTGCTACTGGGCTAGGTGATTTGTCTGATGGTGCTTTTTTATCTTCAACTGGGCTTCGTAATTGGTCTGATGCTATCTTCTGAACTTTATCAGGCACCTTGACTGACGATGCCTTTTCATCAACTGCTACGCTAGTCGTCTTGGCAAATGGTGCCTTCTTACTTTTTGCTTCGGCCTCGACAAATTTTTCCATTGATACTTTTTCTTCTTCAACTGCGCTAGGTGATTCGTCTGATGGTACCTTCTGAAAGTCATCAGGGCTTGGTGCCTTGTCTGATGGTGATTTGGCGTCTACAAGTGAGATCGCTACCTTTTCTGGTGAAGCCTTATCATCATCAACTGAGCTAGGTGTCTCTTTTGTTGGTGACTTGGCATCTGTTACTAAGGTAGGCATTTTCTCTAATGATGGCTTTTCATCCATTTCTGGGATTTGTGACTTTTCTGACGTTGCTCTCTCTACTTCAATAGGGCTTGGGGCTATGTCTGATGGTGCCTCTTTACCTTCTACTAAGGCATGCATCTTGTCTGTCAAAGTCTTTTCATCTTCAACAAGGCTAGTGGTCTCGTCGAACGTGCCTTTTTTGTCTGCGACTGGACTTGGTATCTTGTCTAAGAGTGCTTTGGCCTCGGCTACTTTTTCTGGCAATTTCTCATCATCTCTGACTAGGCGAGATGATTTGTCTGATAATGCTTTGTAATCTTCAACTGGGCTAGGGGACTGGTCTGATGATACCTTCTGAACTTCATCTGGACTTGGTGTCTTGTCTGATGGTGACTTGGCGTCCACAACTAAGCTGTGAATTTTTTCTGGTGAAGTTTTATCATCAACAACTAAGCTAGGTACCTTTTCTGTTGGTGACTTGACATCTAACAATAAGGAAGGCATTTTTTCTGGTAATTGCTTTTCAACCATCACGAGCATTGCTGACTTTTCTGAAGTTGCTTCCACAACTTCAACAGGGCTTGGGGACTTGTCGGATGGTGCTTCTTTAACATCTACTAAGGCTTGCGCCTTGTCTGTCAAAGCCTTTTCATCTTCAAAAAGGCTAGTGGTCTCATCAAATGTGCCCTTTTTATCTGCGGCCGGGCTTGTTGATGGTGTTTCATCCATACTTTGGATAGATGACTTCTCTGATAGTATTGTTACATCTTCAACAGGGCTTGATGCCTTGATCTCTTTATTTAAAGGAGGTTCATCGGCTTCTTTGTGCACAACTATACTTTCAATAGCAGACAAAAGCATATTAGAAGATGTACCTTCGAGATTTTGATCTTGGAATGTTGTTTTTCTACTTGTTTTTATTATATACGAGCCATCTGGTTGTTCATCTTCTATTATTGTGGTAAGTATAGTTTTAATTCGTTTGACCTTGCTCGAGCTACAATAATACTCTTGAATTATTGTTTTTGTTGTAACTTTTCTTGTCATTATTATGCCATTTACAGTAACAGTTTGAATTTGACTGTTTGATTTTTCATAAGGTTCCGTTATTGGGTCAAATTCTTCCAAACTTTCTTCTACTGATTTATTTAATTCAGTTATTTCAAATTTGTCATCTTGTAGTAAAACATTTTGGCTTGATTTAGTCACAATCGAACCATTAGGATATTCGTCTTGTGTAGTTGTTAGAACTGATAACTTTGTCCGACTGCTTTGTAATATACTATTTCCGAACTTTTCAATAGTGGTTTGAGTTATCACCTTTCTTGTTACTAAACGTCCATTTAGTATAAGAACACTTGGCTTGGATAGTTTCGTTTCTTCTTGTGGGTGACAAAGGAGAACGTAATCTTTAAGACATTCATTGATTTCCATTTGATTTTCCATGTCTGAAATTGTTGTTAGACTGTCTGTTTTTTCAGTACAAGGTCTACCGTCTTCATAGATGTCTGTTGAAAAAGTGATAGTAATAGTTTTTATTTTTTTAGTGATACCATTTTCATCGGCAAACTTTGTGGAAACAATTTTAAAGAAAATAAGACGTTCTATAAGAATTTCTTGATCAAAAATTTCAATAAGCTCAGATTTAATTGTAACTTTAGGTGTATCCATAGGTTTTAAACCTTGTAAATCTGGTTCAGTTTGTAAAACTTCATGTATTAAATCACTATCATCGTAATAAATTCCACATTGTTTGAGTTCTGAAACTGTAAGTGTCCTGAATTTAATATATTCATCAAATGATATTTTTTTATTGTAGTATAGTTGTAATAATTTTCTGCCTTGAGTGTTCGTTAAGCTAGGCATTGTTTCAATTAACGTTTGCTTTTCATCAGATTCTTTTGCTACTTTTTCATCTTCACGAGCTAAAAGATTTTCATCTATTTTGATTAGACTGGGTGATTCAGAAAGGTTTTCTGATTTTATTTGGATTTGTAGTTCTTTTTCTACATTCAGATCTTTCTCTGCAATATTCAATTCTTTTTTAGGTTCGGTAGAGGTTGACAGTTTATCATCTGATTTTTTTTCGTCTAACTTAAAAAGGCTAGATTCTTCACTGTGCGGCTCAAAGGACATTTCTTCCATCAAACTAGGAGCATCACCTAATTTAAGATTGAGTATATTATCTGCAAGACTTATTTTGGTTTCATCGGGTATGCACGGGTTAAGCATTTCTTCAACAATATTTGTAGATCTAGGTTCTATGACACTCGGAGATTCTTCTTGAGTCTTTATGGTGGCGATTTCTTTACCAAATGATGTCACTTCATGAGACTCTGAAGTTGGAGCGGTATGTTCCTGTGTAATGTGACTTTTACCTACTTCTGAATCTTTGACGATCTGTTCCTTTTCCTTTTCACTCTCTGGACTTGATTCTTTGTTATCCATAACCTGTTTCTTTCCGAAAAGTTTTCCAGTGAAAAAGTCTTTAGTGGCACTAACTTTCTCATCAAATTTGGTTATAAAATTGTCGATCTTTTCTTTTTTTGATGTCTTTGCCTTTACTGCTGTATTTACTGTTTCTTCAACACCATCGATATCTTCGAGTTTTTGTTGAATATCTTTTTCTAAACTTACTTGCATTTTATCAAGTTTGCCAGAAAGGATATCAATATTTTCTGAAACTATATGTAATACTTGCCTTGTTTCATTTGGTATTTCATGTACTATGACCTTGTCTTCAATATGTTTGATTTCTTTTTCAATATTTTTAAATGGTTGAGTAATACGAGATTCCATTCCTTTTATATCATCAATTGCTATTGCGCCTGATTTTTCACTATATGCATCATCATCTTCTTTTTCAGGAATATGTTGCTTTTTACCTTCTTTGGCCGAAAGTGGGCTCCTTTTCATTGTTTCATCGGTATGCAGTTCTTCCAGAACATCATGTTGTGTACCTGGTAACATAAGATCCAGTTCATCTTTTTTACTGATGATCTGATTAACTTTCTCTGGACTAGGTTCTTTTTCAGGAACTTTGCCGAAAAAGTAGCCAGATTGTTGTTTTGCATCTGGTGTCTCTTTATCGATGGTGTGGTCAGGTTGGAATACATTTGGTTGACTTATTTCTTTATCTATTCTTTTTAAGTCTGCCATTTTTTCTTCTAGTTTTTCCAATGTTTTAGCAGATTCTAAAGAAGCACTTAGTTTTCTTTCCGGTCTTGCAACTGATTTTGTAGTTTCGAGTGTGTCTACTTTAAAATCATTTTCTGTTAGTTTTTCATTTGCTAAAATTACTGATTCTGTTAAGTTCATTTGTATTTTCTCATTTTCTTTAGCAATCTGATCAGTTTTGGACTGATATTCTTTTGTGTCTCGCTTTGATCTTTTACTTTCACTAAGCACAGTTTTATCAGATATTTCACTAACATCATCCGAAGTAATAGATCTAGCTGGTGAAATTTCTTTACGAGCACTTTCGAGTTCTTGTTCAAGTTTAATTTTTTGTTCTTTATTTTCTCCACTCTTTGACATGTCATGTCTCATCTCAGTTTCACTACTCAAAAGCATTCTTGTGGCTTCGATGGCTGTCATTATGGGTGATTCAGTTTTTGTAAGACTTTCTGGTGATTTTCGTACCATAATTGGAGACTTTGTAGACATTATTTCTTCCAAACTTTTGTCGGATTTTAAAACTTCTGCTACGTCAGCCACAATTTTTTCAACATCTTTTGGACTCAAAGGACGTTTTTCGAGGATTTCTAGCTTACGAGCTTCCTCAATTTCTTTTTCTACGTCTTCTGGTATCGACGGAATTTTCTCTGGCATACATGGGACTTCTTCAATCATAATTATATCTTCTTTCATTGGAGAGTCAAGTGTCGTAATATGAGTTTCTCTTAATTTTTCTGTAAACTGACCATAACCAAAGTCAGTATCGTCGTACTCTTTAACAGGCTGAAGATCTTTTCCCGGTAACATTGAAATCTTTATATGATCATGATACATCGGAGATTCTGGTGCCGATCCTGGAGTTACAGTCACAAGTTCAGCATGAGATGCACGTTGCACAGTTTGAACAATAACATCTTCTTCAATAGTTTTTACTCCTTTTAATGCGATCGTTTCCCGACCTGGAAGAGGCAAATCTTTAGGAACCTTAATTTCTTGTATAAAACCAATGTCAGGCTTACGTTTGAATATATCTTCGTCACTTGACGTTTTTTTGTCATCATAAGTTCTATAATCTACTTCCTCATGTAGTGGAAGATCGGCTACTTCATCAGGAGTCTTTACGATTTCTCGGATTGGTACTGGTTGTGCCTCAAGTTTAGAACTTTTGTCTATAGACGATGGTTTATGTACGTCAACTAAACATTTTGGTGTTTGTATTTCTTTTGTTTCCTCCTGAACATGTTTTTCTTCTATTTGTTGGTCTTCTTTAATATCATCTAATGTTATTCTTTCATCTTCAGGTAATGTTGGCGCGGTTGTTGCTCCAGATTCAATAGTTGTAGATATTTTTTCATCAGGTTGTGATTCCTGAACTATGTTCAGTTCTAGTGAATCTTTTGGCTTAGCAAACCCGTTTTTACTTTCGGAAGTTTTCTTTTCGCTACTCACATCTTGCTTTTCCTCTACGCTTATTGAATGTTCTTTAGATTCAGTCTGCTTGGCTTCAGTTTCGATGACTGCTTCCGTTTTTATTTGAGTTAGTTCTGTTTTTTCATGTTTATAGATTGATATACCTTCTTTATTTTTCTCTGATTCTTCTTTATCTTTAGCATGTTTATGAAGCTCATCTTCATTTTCATGACTGATTTTAAGATTAGCATCTTCGGGATATTGGTCTATTTCTTCTTTCTCAATAATAAGATATTCTTCTTCGAATTCACCGTCGGCAGTCGTTTCGGTCTTAGTGTCATCTAACATACATGTTATTTTTTCAATATCCGAGCGGCCCACATATTCAACCCTCTCTTCAGCTTCACTGTCTCTGTTAAATACAGCCTCTATTTCTCTTACGATTTCTTGCTCTTCTCTTTCATCTAGTTCTTGTTGCTTCATATCATCTAACGATTTAGATGTTTCCTCATCAGATTTCTTAGCGTCTCTTAAAATATCTTCGTAATTTACTCTTTGCAGTCCTTTCAATTTTGACGTGTCAGATTTGACAGATTTAACCGATTTAGTTGGGCTTTTCATGGCTTTAAGGCCTTTTACAGGAGAAGCTAAAGGTCTAGGTCTACGTGAGATAGGCTCTCGCTTTTTAGTTTCCTTCTTCTCAGATGATTTTTGAGGCAAGTCACGTTTAGGGGAAGCTTGTTTAAATTTAGACTCCATCACTTTTCGGTTAGCCGCTTCTTTGGTGCTTTTAGCGGGAGTACTTCCAGGGCTCAGTCTTCTTGGTTTGGGCTTTACTTTTTCTTTTGCTGCAGATTGTGCTGTCATAAGGGAACTTTTAGTGTCAATAACTTTTTTTGGTGTCGTGGGTGGAGATTTTTTATCCTCATTTGTTGATTTTTTTTCCATAGTACTTGTTAACATTTTCTTTTCAGTTGCTTTCTGTGAGGTTCTGTGACTAATTTTACTTCTAGCTGTTGAAGTTGTAGATTCATTTTTTATCCGATTTTCAACTCTACGTTTTGTTTCAGTTTTAGTTCTATTGTCAATATCGGTCTTTTTAATTTCAGCAGCTTTAACTACAGATTCTTTTACATCATCAGTTTTTTCTGTCCGTTTTATTTTCTTATCCACAGACTTCTTTTTAATATCTTTCTTTTTGGGCAAACCATCTATGACTGTACCTTCATATTGTGCGATTTTGTCATCGTGCGTCATTTCAACATTGGCTGTCACTGCGTCATTTAAAACAGATTCAATCATTTTATCTTCTCCGTCTACTATTTCGCTGAGTATTTTGTTATCTATGATATTTTTTGAGTCCGCTTCACCTTTAAAATGTTTTTCTTTGGCTAACAATTCAGGCTCAGTACTTTTTTCTTCTTTCGTCTTTTCTGTGACGATACTTCGTTCCTTACTTGTTCGTGATGTTGCTTTTGTAATTTTTGTCGAAGAAATTGTTGTAGTGGAGGCCGCTGTGACAGCTGATACCGCCGGCTGCATTTGGCGTCCAGTGCAAGTGGGATGCTGAAGAAATTCCAAATGTTTTAACTTTTCTAGACCTTCGAAAATTTTGTGTTGAGGCGTTGATCCCGGAAACATAATCCTTGTGATCGTGTCATCAGGGTTAGCTGGTCGCCACACTAGTAACGCACATATTGACACTAAATTAGGAATTGGAAAGTTGAATTGCCCGGATACACTCGCACCTTCAAATAATTTTTGTTCACTGCTATGCCACTTTTTGAGAAAATCTCGGACATACTTTGAGTCTTTGGACGGATTAAGTACGTACATGTCAAGGGTTCCTGAAACAATTAAAAATAAGTATTTGTGAATACTGGAACTAAAAAACTTATCACATCATATGTAGAGCTACCAGAAATGGTAGAAAATAGCTTTTTCTTTTTGTATGGAGAAGTACGCGCTATATAATCCTCTTAAGGCGTGAGAAGAAAATCCTAGAATCATTTAGTTCGCGTCTGATTTAGACTTACCATGTCCAACTTTATGATATAAGTTAATGGGATCAGGACTTCTGTAGCAATGTTGCGGCCTCAGGTTGAGGTGTCGGAGGTCAGCCATCATGTCCGACCCCTCTTGCAGTAGGGACACTAGCAAAGGGTCCGTGTCTTTGTCACCGTCCGGGCTAGCTAAAGCACGCCGCTCCTGGAATTAATTTAAACAAATTTTAAAATATTACCTCAGTCTTCCCTTTTCTCTGAGTCACCCTGTACTCATGTTTGAAAGGCCATATACAACCTAAGTACGGGTTATTCGGATTTTTCTCCGTAGATCTTAGCTTGCAGATTTTGAATTTAGTCACTTGGAATGCATAACACCAACTCCCTAACAATTTCTGAAGGTACTTCGTGCTCCAGAACAGTACCTGCGACATTTCATGCGTGTTGGTATATACAATTTTCTGCTTTAGTTTAAACACATAAACTCATCTATACCTTGCGGTAACTGAAAATTGGTGGGTGGCAACAGCGACACCGCCATACTTATTTAGGAAAATAAAATTATACTCAAGATTGTATTGATTTCCTCGGTACTCAAATGTTGCAAAACTTTGGAACATTAGGTCATAATTTTTATCCCCGGGTCAGATAACTACTGTCAGAAAAATTACAATAGTTATTTCTTACGCAGGGCTGCAAAGTTGTAATTTGGCTCGAATACTTCCATTTAAACTTGAGGAAGCGTAGTAGTCTAGGATAAAGCGAGGAATTCAAAGGTACGAGAGGCAAAGTAACTTTGCTGCAAACCAAAACACACAATTTTTGAACCTCACTGCTGTGAGGAAAATGCTAGATGCAATAATAAATAAATAAAACCTTTCTTCTGGACGGTTGTACATTATTACTCTCTTAAATATATAGTTTCAGTTCCTCTCTCCACTATCTAGTTTGGCAAAGTAATCTTCCAATTATTCCATTCCCTCCTTTCTCTAGCTCGCGACCATGCATGTTCAGCAATGGTTTTAAATCGTCATCCCACCTTTTAAATGGTCTTGCGTGTATTTTTTCCAGTACTTGGGTAACCAATATATAACAGCTTTGCTCCATTTCTCAGCTCCTCGTATGGAGTGCTCTGTCCATTTCCATTTTGATTTACATTATTGTATTTAAGACATTTTCTATTGTTGAAGTTTTCCTGTTCTAGTTAAGTATTTTGTATTCTGTCAGATGTTTTTATGCTTAGCATACTTCTTTCCATAGACCTCTGACAAACTTCTAGCTTTTTATTGTGCGCTTTCGTTGTTATTCGACTGAGAATTACTTTGTGCCGTTAGTTGCTTGGCGAAAGATTTTCTACTTGAGGGTGGTAGCTAGCCAGCCGGGCATTCATAAAATGATATTTATACCTACCACCACGCTATAACGACTGCCATCTTAAGTCAACAACCGACGGCTTAACGTGCCTTCCGAAGCACGAGCACGCTCAGTAGTAATGTCACTAGCGGTCACCCATCCAAGTCATGACCGCGGCGGCCGTACCTTGACTTTGCGGATCGATTAAGAACAGCTAAGCAATCTTCGCTAAGAGCGCTAAACTAGCTCTTTTTGAATAGATGTGATAAAAAGAAACTTTCTTTAGCTGTCCTTAGTCTGTAACTGTATCCAGAAGATGGCAACAGGCTCCCCACCAAACAAGGGACCAAAAAACTATATGGCAAAAACGTAAAAATGTACTTAGAGTCTTCCGCCTATACCTACGGAGAAATACATTTGCGATGATATGTTTTTATACGTGGTTTTTCAAAGACATTTCCGCCGAAACTCTTTGGTAACCCTAAATGCTTACACACATTTGGCGGCGTAATTCCTTTATGTATTGCGTATTTTATTTAAGTCTGCATCTACCATTTCCGATTGTAATATAAATTTGATTCACTCTAGGTTTACTATTTGCATCCCTGCCCGAGCTCCGCGCGTCGCACCGCAGTCACCATGAAATTTGTAAATATTTACGTAGTAATTTACCCCGCTCAAGACTAAGAGAAACCTTCCATATAAAAGAGCTCAGTGTATTATATTAACAGTGATATACAACTGAAAGATATTATTGAAGAAATTTGTTAGTTTTTTCTGTCAAAATAGACGATTTCTTGCACATTTCATTTATTGCCTCCCGAGGGATCGCCATATAACAAAATTCTACGGAGGCAACACGCGACCACAATCTCATAAAATAATTTATACGTACAAAAAGAATCAAATAGGTCCAAGCATCTTAAATCAAACCTATGAGAGGTTAATCAGAAAATAATTAACCAAAAAATGGATCACCTTTTACACCCAAAAGTGTGAAATAACTTGTTGAAGTCAGTACCATGATAGTTCAAAAGTACCTACTATCACAATATTGTGCGCATGGTACCGACTTCTATAAGTTATTTCACACTTTTGGGTGCAGAAGTCGGTTCCATTATTGAATAAAAAAAATTTTTCACCATTATTAGTGACGCTTGCTACTTACGGGATCGATTGACATTCATTATCAACGACTATATCATCAAGATAGGTAAATATTTTGCAGTCATTAGAGTGTCACTCAAAAACGGCTAGACCGATTTTGATGAAATTTAAATAGGATGAAACGACAAGTGCCATCTTTCAAACAAAAAAATATTCAAAATCGGTTCACCCAGTCAAAGTTATGAGGTTACAAAAATAAAAAAAGTACAGACGAATTAAGAACCTCATTTTTGGAAGTGGTTTAATTTTTTTTTAATAATAACTAATAACTTTAATAACTGACCTTGGCTACATCGTCTTAATCAACACCAAAAAACACTTCACAAAATATATTATCGTGTCCAGTTTATGCACAGAACTTGTCACACGGTATGTTTAAGCTGTAAGGTCTACTGCTTCTTACTACGGCATGGAAACTGATATCCCATGCTCCGATACTCAGTAAGCATTACTTACGATATACCTGGACGCGTAAATCCAAAACCTGTGTATGAACCAGCGCTGTAAGAATTGACACCCGCATAAATGTATTATATTGCGTGCCCGCCTTTGCAAATCTGGTTAGCCTATTATAAATGAATTGGAAACTAATTGAAACAATAAAAATTTATTGTTATCATGTGAATATTTTCACAGTCAATGTTAAACTGATGGTTAAAAAGTATATTTTTTGAGAGTATACTTTTGAGGATATACTAATTTTCATTAATATCCATTTATCAGTTTCGGTTGTGAGTGGTCATTAACAGACATATTTACTTGTGCAATCGTAATATTATATATCATAAATGATATACGATTTAGTGACATCGGATTTCTGATCTAGGGTTGAAATATATATTTAGATATTAGGTGTAAAATAACATATTGAGTTATTCTAGTTCAAAACCCCCATACCTATAGCTAGGGTTATTATCACCCTCCATCGTTTAAAATGGATTAAAGCGCTGCCTCAGAACAGAACTTGTTCAAATGTGTTTAGAATATCATGGTACAGATAGACCATTCTACACGACCTGTAGGCATTGTGTAGTATACAGGTAATGGATTTACGCTACCCTGATTAAGTCTGATGCATATATTAAAATTCTTGCATTCAATTCAATTCAATTCAAAATCATTTATTCAATTTAGGCGTCTACGACGCTCTTATGAAGGTCAATTACAAATTTGAATATTGAAATATTCTACATTGTACTGCCACGTTCAGGAATAAAAAAATATAGAGCCACTGCGAGAAGAACGGGCAAGAAACTCGGGGCCATTCTTTTAAACGTCTTATTACAATGTGTTATAAACAATATAATACAATTATTACAATAGTTGTTTAAATTACGTAGGAGACATGTGATGGCTTGGCAGAGGTGGAATTTTCCAAGCATTTTTGTCGTTTAAGTAATCACAAACTGTGTAGTAGGATTTCTTATTCAAAATGTTTTTCACGTGCAATTTGAATTTTCCTTCTGTGAGCATTGTAATATGTTCGGGAATTTTATTATAAAACCGCACACAATTACCTAAAAAGGACCTTTTATTTGTCTTTGCTAATCTAAAACTTGGTACCTTTATTTTATATTTGTTCCTAGTGTTGTAATTGTGGTTGTCACTGTTTAATTTAAATTTACTCAAATTTTTCCGAACATACATAATATTTTCAAATATATACAGACTCGGTAAAGTAAATATATCAATTTCTTGAAAAAAATTCCTTAGAGATTCCCTAGGATCCATTTCATATATGGCTCGAATTGCACGCTTTTGTAAGATAAAGATTGTCTCTATCTCAGCAGCAGCGCCCCACAGCAATACACCATACGACATAATACTGTGGAAGTATGCGAAATAAACTAGCCGTGCAGTAGCTACATCTGTTAACTGTCTAATCTTACAAACTGCATATGCAGCAGAACTGAGTCTTCCGGCTAGATCATGTACATGTGGATCCCACTGTAAAGTTGAATCCATTTTGATTCCCAGAAAGACTGTCACATTGTCAATAGAGAGTTTATCTGGGCCAAGCATAATTTTTGGTACAACATAAGGAACATTTGGTAACGAAAACTTTAAACATTTTGTTTTTTTGAATTTAAGAGAAGATTATTAGCTGCGAACCATTCAGAGATCATAGTTAACACATTATTTACATGAATCAGTTCACTATCTTTCCTATTTACTTTAAAAATCAGAGAGGTATCATCTGCAAATAAAACAATATCGCAGAAATCTTTGACCATGCAAGGCAGATCGTTAATATTTGTTAGGAACAGAAAAGGTCCCAAAATTGATCCCTGCGGTACACCTATTTCTACCAAAGACCCGGAAGAAGTATTGCCATTTATTCCAACCTTCTGTAACCTGTCTGACAGATATGACTCTATAAGATTTAAAGCTTTTCTACGAATACCACAGTGTGAAAGCTTACGAATCAGAGTGCGGTGCTCTACACAGTCGAATGCCTTGGAAAGATCACAAAATACGCCAATAGCATCATGTGAACTCTCCCAGGCTTCGAGTATATGTGACATCAATTGAACAAATGCATCTGTTGTGGATCTGCTCTTTGTGAAACCAAACTGATTCTCATTCAATATATTATGCTCATTAAAATGGGATAAAAGTTGTTTGAGCATAATTTTTTCGAATACTTTACTCAGAACAGGTAAGATGGAAATAGGTCTGTAATTGCAGTCGGGAGCTGCATGCTCGACTTCAAATTTGGAGTGATTTTACTTAGTTTCATTAAGTCGGGGAAATTTCCTCTATCTACACAAAGATTAAATATTGTTACTAAGTATGGTGCAATAATGCAAATTATAGACTCTGCCACTTTAACTGACATACCCCACAAGTCTTCAGTACTCTTTATGTTTAAACTTTTAAATGTCTTATTATAGCATAATCAAAGATTAATTAGATTATTTAAGTTTGGTACGACGTAATAATACAAAGTCATCCTAATTTTAAGCTCACTGCACTAGGGTTGTGTAGGTTAATACATTCTCCCTGCCTTGTCCCGTTAACGAATAGTTGCTCTGGACCCTACTTGAATGGAAGGCTTAACTATACAAGACCAGGACATTTATTGCTTTGGGCTACGTAAAGTTTTCTTCTGAAAACTTTGTGATATGTCCAAACCTTCACAGATATTACGATACCAGTAAGAAAGGCTTTAGAAAAAAGGTTCGAACTCAATAACTGCACACTGTACTTAAAACTCAAGATTAAATTCTATTACAATTAAATGTGTTTGGAATTCCTCGCATTCATTCAAGGGTCGTACGCAGTAGCAATCTTGGCACCCGCTGGAGTGTGTCGTAAAGGTAATGTTACACTCGACCTTGTAACGCGCTAACTGCCGTCAAAGTGGCGCCATATTCTAACGCAGAGATAAAATTAAAACAACAATGTGTCACGTCTGTCTTTCGTTCTGTATACATTTGAGTTAGTTCAGTGGAAGGTGTAAAAGAGAAAAAAAGTTGGAGCGCTCGTACCGAAGTTTGCTTATCCGTTCTTAACCGATCAGCTAAGTTAAGCAACGTCCGCCACGGTCATGAGTTGGATGGGTAACCGCTAATGGCATTACTACTGAGCTTATCCTTGCTTCGGAGGGCCCGCCTTGGTGTAAGAGTCGTAAGAGCATGGTGGTAGGGCATTTTTCGAATGTCCTAGCTAGCTACCGCCTTCAAGATGAAAATTATTAATTTATCGTGAAGTATCATCGTATGTTCCGGCAGCCGTGGAGAGTCAGTAATTCTAGGTTAGCCTGAACACACAAAAACCTTGATCTTTGACAAGATCAGCTCTTACGATCAGGTGAGATAGTGGTCAAATGCTAGCCTATCAGCAATAAAAAAAATACTCACTTATCTCTATCTCTAAAATATAAGTGCCTCACCTCCAAGTTACAAAAGAAATGTCCAATTTGCGGGTAGACAGTGGCGCCGGCCTTCCTGCGCAAGACCGAGGCCATGCCTGATGCGGAGCAGTTGTTCAATCTGGTGAAGAGCACTGCGTCCAGCCGATCCAGGTGACGGGCAAAGTCCCACCAGCACGCCTTGCGGGAGAAACCGCCGTCAACTGGAAATTACAAAATACAGTGTTAAATTTCTGATACACACTCGTCTTCCTATAGTATAGTCCCATGACTTAATAGTCATAATAAAACCGTCGGACTGGAGTGAAGAAATGAGTCGGCAAGGGTATAGCATGTTAAATAACATAAATATATAATACGTAAGGGTAAGAACATGATGCGTAAATGGCAGCATGCTGCGTATTTGCCGCAACATTTCCTTAGTCTACGACATTCTATGTATCAATCAGGAATTTTAATAGTCGTCGATTAATCATTCTTAAGCCAAGAGTAGTAAATTATCCCTTTCAATAATGCTTCTACACAACGATATATCGTCGTAGCTATAGACACAAATAAATTTTATCGGTAGTCCGTATCGATGTTTGTCCATATGTACACAGTAACAGGGAGCATGTTGGACAAGCTCTCTCCGTTTAATGGAATGTATTGTTACATCGACCGCTATGACACACTGTCCATTCTGCTCACACAAATCAAGTGATCCCGTAATTTGCAATGTTTGAGGAGTAATCCAATCTTGTTGAGGATTAGAACGAAATTGGTACGAAAAATATTATGTATCTCAAAATTTATATTGAAGAATGTGACCACAAGTATGACGAAATAAAACAGGTAAAGTGCTACACAGAATGTATCATATTTCTTAATGACATCTCTAGGATAAGGGCGCGATTCGCATTATGTCAGTTATTAATATTTTTACGTTACAATTTGGACTATCATCACAGTTTGATGCTTGTGTGTGTGTACCAGTTTTTACGGTGGAACAAAAAAAAAACAACGTTTAAAAAAACGTATCTTATCCTCATCGACACGTATCTTATCCACAGGCCTGACAATTGGTGATTTCTTGCAAAATGAATTATAGTAGCAGTTTGGCAATGTGATGGCAATATGCTCGCCCTCTATTACCTGGGACCAAAACGTATCTAGTAAAACTATTATATATTCTATTAGATATTCAGAACACTTTACATATTCCTTCGGGGCTATAAAGGTGTGGTATATACCTATATGGGGCACGGGATTAATTTTATTTTATTTAATTACGATTAGTATTAATTCGAAGCAATTACAACAAATAATCACCAAAAGGGAGTTCTACGTCTAAAGTTACGTAATCTATCTTCTATTAATGGTATATTGCAAAATACATAAAACTTTATGTGACTTGTCCGGGGCCACGTTAACTAAGGTCTGTTCGTCCACTAGTTTCACGTGTAGGTACGCCGAACAGTTTGCACGAAGCAATTCCATCACAGTTCAATTTATTTTTCAATCAAGTGTCGTGCTCGTATTTATGTGCAGGCACGTACCTAGGATCAATATGATCAACTTCAGGGGCTATTTATTTCAGACTAGTATCTGGCAGTAAGCAGGATGTAGAATGAAATAATACTTTTAGCGTGCATTGCAATGGGTTAGTATTAAAAGTGTCCTAGGTTTTTTCCTGGATAAAAACTGTAAAGGTTAAGATGCAGAGGACATATTTGGAAGGTTTTGCCCACGTTTCCAAATTAGCCATTCGTATTAGGATACTAGGACATATTTAGTTATTTTCCTCAAACAGCTGAAATCTCTGTCTCTAAAACAGTTTGAGGATCTCTCAGGATTTTGTAAAAAAAGCCGTATTGAACTTTTCTATTCTTTGATTTATTTGCGATGGTATATAAATACTTTATTAATATTTTTACATTTATTACGTCGTACGGATTTTAACAACGCCTTGTAATTTCGATTATGTTTTAATATATGTAGTATATTATGGTGGCACAGATCAAAAATCATGTCATGTATAACTTAGTATATTGAAGTTTTGTAAAAACCAAAAGTTAAATCCAGAGATAAAGTAAAGGCTATAATACAAAGTTAAACTAAAATCTCTGTTTGAAAGCCGTAACATACAGGAAAATTACACGCTGGCTGTCGGTTACAACGAGAATAAAATTAATTAATGGATGCTATACTTCAACTAGAGAATATTTAATTGTGTGGCTAAAGCAGATTAAAACAAATCGAACATCCCCCTCTTGATATCCTACATACGTCTCTGCAATGCAGGTATATGTACGTAGCAATAGTGACATAGCGATCAGCATCTATAGCTGAAGTTTGCAACTCTGGGTTGTTTGCGTTTAATTTTATTTGCACATTCGTTCGGTCACTGAACCGTGTCAATAACCGAATTGATTATTCAGTTATTGACACAACACAAAATATTGCCTCTTCATTTGTATGTGAAATAGCTTATATTTTTATAGTTAAATAATTTGTATTCAAGAATTTGGAACACTGCTGGTGCAGTGAACATAAAATGGTCCGGTATCAGGGATAATGTAGGATTCTAATGGTGAAAGAATTTTTCAAATCGGTTCAGTAGTTTTTATGTTTATTCGTTACATACGAAATACAAATCTTTCCTCTTTGTATTATTAGTATAGATTATTATTATTATATTATATATATGGTGTTGATGTAAGTAGATATTCCCCTAGTATTAAATATTAGTAAAATGTTTATTGAAAAACCGGGTAAGCCTGTACCAAACGCGTGTTGCGTACACAGTATTTTAATATTTGTTGCAATTACAAATATAATATTTTTATTTCATTTCAGTTTGGTATTAAATAAATACGAGTTCAATCCTCACTTGGTAAATTTTACTGTTTGTTACGGTCAATTTTAATGACATAGGTCGATCACGTTACATCTATGTTCAACAGCTGCACTGTGTACCACCCATAGGTCATAATTTTAAAATTGGTGTACTCGAAATAAGTACTAGAAATAAGAAAAAATGGCGGTAGGTGTGTCACTACGCCAACAGATAAGCTACCCGCCAGTATAAATATTTCTAGCCTATTAGTTAGTTATCGCTTACTTTTGGACCTCTGAAGTGAATTCGTCTGCATAGTAATAACGCATTATAATAGTTAACTTGGAGACTCTTTAATTTGGTATTTTGCAAAATTAATTCTTGGAATACAGTTGTTTGTGTTGTGTTTGTGACAGGGAAATCCAATAACTAGGTATTGTAGTTTAGTATGTACTTTATACCTCTTATTATATAAACGCTTGTATCACATCACCAGCGCGCTGAAGAACTAAAACTAGAAATGAGTTGAAAATCAGCATGAAGCAAGTGTATGATTCTAATAGTTTATTCGCTCCGCTAGAACTGAATCTCCAGGAATGAAAACTCGATGGAACGATTAGTTGTCCAGGGTCAGGTAGCAAGAAAGAGAGCTAGAGGTAGATCTCCCACTCGTTGGACTGATTTGATCAAAACGGCTACACAATCATCCATATCTGAGTGCACGCGCAACGCTACCAACCGGAAAAAATGGAGAAGCATTGCCAGATCAGTGCTCACCAACAAGAAGACTGATGACGTTGAAGACCCACCATCTTATCAACCACGACCACTCTGCCAAGAGTGCCCGACTGAGAAGAAGAAGAAGAAGAACTGAGTATGCGAGCGCGACGCTCGAGACGGCATACTGGTATTTGAATCTCCAAGCTTTCGGTGAATAAGCGAGTCTCTAGGCGAGTGTTCTAAACACAAGCGAGCATCTCTGAGCAAGTATAGCTTTTGTCACTGTGAGAATCTAGTAGAGAGAGTTCTCGCCGCCAAAGTGAACATCCAGTGATCAAACAAGATCTGCATATTTTGTACGGTTTTTGAGCGAAATAAAGTCGATAGCTTATTCGTATTCTCACAAGTTCAAAAGTATCACAATAAGGCTATCGGTTAGTAACAAGTTACGCGATATTGTATCACAAAATGTGTTCGATTATTATTTCTTACTTCCAGGATCTAAATGTAATATTAATATTTTTAATGTAGTTTAATAAAATAACGTTGATATTCATGAAACTTTTGAAAGACAGGACCTGAGAGCGATGTAATTGTATTTAGTTAACGAAAAGAACTAACCGAAAAATTTTGCTTCAAATTTTAACAATAGTTTTTAATTAAAAAAATTTGATGGATAAATATGAAACAGATAAATATGATAAAGAAAAAGTTCATTCGAATACAAATATTTTATCGAAAACTACGACCAGAATTAATTACATTTGTTTGCCCATGGCAAAAAAGTCAAATAGTAAAGTTGTTTTCACTTTTTTTTTGTTTTTTAGTGGTCTGCCAAATCCAACTTCATATGAAAAACTGATCTCTAAACGCTATACGTATCACCAGTCACTTTAATTTACGTAACATTAATATGAGGACAACATATTTGAGCACCATTTTAGTATGTACCTTGTATGTACACCCGACGGGACAGCTTAGGTATCAACCACCCTCAATTAGAAAATCAGTCGCCGAGCACTTAACGGGATGTTCCGGAAGCTGTCCTAGATGGTCAGTTTCCGTTCTAGGTTACCCCCAGGAGTGATTTATAAAAGTCACGTTTTTAAAATTAAATTATTTACACCTAAGCGGGTTTCGATCAAAATCAACCTATAAGCATTCGTTTTGTGTAAGGTAGGTCACGAGACTATTTCCGATCGACTTCATTCTATATTCTGAGACTATTTTACATGAGAATAATGCCGTGCATAAAATGTTTGAGAAGTGTTTTTATGAAGATCTTTCATCCAACACAATATAAGTACAACCGCACAATCAGTGAAATTAAATAGGCCATACGTCCAAAGCTTCATTGAATTCAGAACAATAAAATTAATTAGTATTCACATACAGATGCAACCCCTTCATGCAAAGCTATGATAGTAGATTTAAATTATTGGAACGCATCGACACCATTTGTGTTTTCGCGTGATAATTGAATCTGTTCAATGAATTTGGCAATATAGTTGGATTGTATTTATTTGCTTTGTTATTACTCGTAGTATTAGCATCAATAAACTGAGAACGCAGGAAGATCAATGAATTTAATATTTAGCACACAAACATAATGTATATAATAACTTGCATTTAAGCTTTAAGCAAAACCGAACGTTAGGGTATGGAATTTTTTGCTATAAAAATTAGTTTGTATATAATAATTTTAAATCTATAACAAATTTGAAGTTATTTGCACTGAATAATTTCAAAATTTCTGTAATAATATTGTATTTTTACATTATCATGTTTGCTTCAGGATCTGAAAACAATGTCAAATTTCACAATTCTATAAGAGCTGCCTCTACCAGCAAGTGGTTATAACAATGTGAGAACTGATAATCACTACTATTCGGAATATATTAGAAAATAATTTAGTTGTTTCGAACATCTAACTTTTTAATGTTAATGATTTTCAATTCGTATTTCGTAAATGTTATACTTTTAACACAATAGTAGATAATATAAATATAACTCTCGTACTTTTTATAATAAAACTCATCTGCAGTTTTTTGAGCTTTAGAAGAAATTTAGTTACTTTATTGAAGATGTTTATACCATTTTTAAAAGGTTTTGCTTGATAGAATAACATTTTGACGCTCCTAGCTTACATTTCATCCGCGAACAATCCTAAATAGAGTCCTAACCCCCGACCTAAGCACTAAACCTCAAAAGGTGTCAAGTGATAATAAATTCGATACCTCACTTAACCGGGCCATAGATGTCGGAAAAACGCCTTTCCTGAAGAAAGCCAATATGCTTGTTGGCACTGTACCAACCCTGAGTGGTTCTTACGCCAAGGCCGGACGATAGCTTATGTCTGAGAGGATGGAGACAGAGAGTTGTGTCAAGGCGAGAAAGCTTTTCTTTTCTTTTTCTTGTCATAGGCAATATTCTTGATAAGAAAATATATTGGCATTTTTGATTAAAATAGTCAATTAGTATGTTAACTGACTTTGGCCTAGTTTTTTAATAAAAAATATAAAATATTAGACTAATAAAATGTTAACCGTTAATTTAAAATAAATTTATTTTCTTTTTAACGACCAATAGTTTTCAAATTGTGTATACATGAATTCTGAACAAAAGTAGTTGTATGATGTTTGTAAAACTGGGTTTAGAGTAACTGAATCACTCATAGCTTGACGATTGCTTGCATATTATAAAAACCAAATGACACAAAGCCGACGAAATGGATTTATGATATTACATAATATCTTTTGCACTCTCAGTGTCAGAAAGTAAGTACACTTAAAGTAGGATTTTCATGAGTTGATGTTGATGAGAGAACACTTTTCAAGCATTCGAAACTCATTTACAAACTCCATCTCTAACACCAATAAAAAACTCTTGAAAATGTCCAATTACTCATGTAAAACGTCAATAAAGCCCGAAGCTATTACGTAACATAACTTTTACCAATCGTAACAACCAGCTAGCCAATAACGCTGAGAGTGGCTGGCTGGCAGCCAATAGAAATGTAGCCGAAAAACCTCTATACGATGCCCGGAGGCCCTCGAAAAATTACGAGAACTCGACTATTACATGGTAGGGTTATGTACTTATATAACTATGTACTTATGTAGGGCCTTGGGTAGATCACTTAAGATGGAGTATCAGCACAAGAAATATGTATTGGAAGTTTCTAGTTGAGAAGATACAAGGGGATTTTTTGTGGAGCAACTAAGTAATATTTTTAGATTAGAATAATTATATAAAGGAAATATAATACTACGCCTAATACTACGCAATTCAAATTGGGAAGAATGAGTGAAGAGAAACTGTTTTGTAAGTAGAGTGGCGAAAAAATGCGAACCTTGTTGTCCTGGGTTCGATCCCGAAGCTAACGATGGTAAATGGACATAAGCTCGTCTTCTAAAAGATGGGACAAAATCATGTTTGGCGAAACATAATTTTGTCCCATACTCTGCCTACTTCTTCGGTGAATCTAGGTTATGGTAGAATCAATTTACTCATAAATCATCATAAAATTTAGCTGAATAAAAATTATACTGCTACGTTCAGAAAATTTTGATGGAGTCATTTCGAAAAGCTGGGCAAGAAAATACAAGCCTTTCATCAGTTACATGAAATATGGTTAAACAAATATTCTTATATATTTACATTAGAAAGTAGACCGGTAGTAGCCTAGCTGAGATGGAATGTTTGAAACGTCTATGTCGAATAAATAATTATAGACTAGGTTTTTGCAGTTGAAATGTTATTCAGATGCAAATTGAATACAAAATTCTAAATACAAAGACGTGCTCAACAAGGAAAACTCAGATTTCACGTTTTTTATTATAAGTATATAGTAAATTTTTTACACTAAGAGACGCCAAAAAAACAAAGTCAAACATGATTCCTACAATTAGCTAAGCTACATTAACGAAAATCACAAAGAGACTGAACATTAATTGTAGATAGCAACACCGAAATATGTGGTAGGCAGGTTTTATGCAGGAAACCTCAGGGAGCAGCATTTTTCTCGTAATTTCATTAGTTGCCTGCGGGTAGGAAGGCGGTAGCTAATTCATTACCCAATATTTCATTAGTGCTCGTATTGTGGGGCCGGAGACTAATGAACGTATATATGTAAGTACTAGTTACAAAGCCACCAAAGTAAATGGTTGAAACAAAGAAACGGTTTATTTGTTGCCTGAAAGATGTTTATTTGGGATAAGTATTAAATTATTAATTAATTTTGGGTACACTTTTAAAACCAAAATTGAGTTTCAGTTTTGTTTATTCAAATACCTTATTATTCAGTTTTGTTTGCACCTATATCAGTAGTAATTAAATACGGGCCATTTTAAATGGTTTAATCGAGTAAATAATATTACGCTGTCGTTACTTATTATTGTGAAGCGCTCGTAGCGAAGTTTGCTTAGCTATTCTGAACCGAGCAGTAAAGTTAAGCAACGTCCGCCTCGGTCATGACTTGGATGGGTGACCCCAAGTGACATTACTATTGAGCGCTTCCGTGCTTCGGAGGGCATGTTAAGCCGTCGGTCCCGGTTATTGTCTTAGGATAGCAGTCGTTACAGCATGGAGGTAGGGCACTTTGCGAATGCCCACCTGGCTAGCGACCACCCTCAAGTAGAAAATCTGTCGCCAAGCACCTAACGGTGTGTTCCGGCAGCTGTCCTTGTGAGCCAGTAATTCTAGGTTAGCGTGAACAACATCCTCGACCACATCATCACTTATCATCAGGTGAGATAGTGATCAAAGGCTAACCTGTCAAGCATAAAAAAAACACGTTTTAATCAGTTTGTATCCCGTGAACACGTTCAATTTTAAATAAAAGGTATCTAAGACGTTGTTTAATTCATTAAAAAAATGTTAACTCAAAAGTGTTTAATTACCATAAAATGTAGTTGAATCACTATATTATTTTAATTACTATAAAACGTTGTTTAATAAGTACAAAATGTTGTTTAATTACTATAAAACGTTGTTGAATTACTACAAAATGTTGTTTAATTACTATAAAAAGTTGTTTAACCTACAAAATCAAGAAGTTTAAGAAGTTTACCATAGAAGCCAGCACTACACAAAACTATAAACGTGTTTAATTAAACAACTTTAAACGGTTTAAACCACGTATATTTATAATTGTTTTTGTCCCGACGTTTCAAACAATTTGCAGTGATCGTCACCCCGTGACCACGATCACTGCAAAGTGTTTTTTTTTTTTTTTTTTTTTTTTTTATGCCTGATAGGTTTGCCTTTGACCACTATCTCACCTGATGGTAAGTGATGATGTGGTCGAGGATGTTGTTCAGACTAACCTAGAGTTACTGGCTCTCAAGGACAGCTGCCGGAACACACCGTTAGGTGCTTGGCGACAGATTTTCAACTTGAGGGTGGTAGCTAGCCAGGCGGGCATTTGCAAAGTGCCCTACCACCATGCTGTAACGACTGCTATCCTAAGACAACAACCGGGACCGACGGCTTAACGTGCCCTCCGAAGCACGGAAGCGCTCAGTAGTAATGTCACCAGCGGTCACCCATCCAAGTCATGACCGCGGCGGACGTTGCTTAACTTTGCTGATCGATTCAGAATGGCTAAGCAAACTTGGCTACGAGCGCTTCATTCAGAATGGCTAAGCAAACTTGGTTGGTGTAAAATCGCGACTAAGAGAAATTATAAACGTTTTTGCTTAAAAAAACTGAACATCAGAAATTAAGCACACAATAGATTTATATTGTACAAATAAAAAACATTCATACGAAGTATCCCTTGACCTGTTTTCAAAGAGCGATATGTGAGACGTGACTCGGACGTACCACACTCAGGATATTGAAGATAACTTCCGGTTGTAGCGGATACAATTGTCGATCCAGATATCGACTCGCACAAGTCGTTACGGTTAAATAATCGCGGATTTCTGCCATAAAACAAGGAATCATTTTACATTTGTTTTATTTGACAGAACGACCTCGATTCTTTTCCATTTCAGCTTGGGCAAAAATGCTCTCTTTTTTGTCTGGATTTCCGGTTGTGATAGGTAGTTCTCAACTGATTCTCGTTTTTGTGTGCATATACGATAATTATATGGATTTTCAGTATGAATTATATTTGCAATACATTATACACAAGTACATGTCAAATTAGGAAGCAGGTATATAAATATAATTTAGTCTTGAATGCAAATATTATGACCAACATGTCTATAGAATAGTGAGGTTTTTTAAGGATTTCATTGTACTGACGACACCTTTTGACCAAGGAGTTAAAAATGGTAGTGTTTTTATATAGTTGAATTGATAACATGTTTTTATGAGATTGACGAGATCTGGTGAGGTTATCCTGCTTCTACCTATATGGGTCGTTAAGCACTTCACTGCCCTCTGTTGACCAGATTATTGGATACTTTACAATCGTTTATTCTCCTAATGAATATGGTACTCACCGAGCATGTTGAATCCATTAATGCCGAAGAGTGCGGCATCTCCCTGACCGCCAGGGAACACGTATAGAGTCGGGTGGCTGAAGCGAATGTTGCCAACCACGTCGCTGGAGACCAGGAGCTGTTCCAAGCTCGCTGGTACGATGTACGGGTCCAAGTATGCTGTGGGCAAAGATAATCATTTAATTTTGAGTACACAGTTCTTCATACACAATATGTCAGTAGCATTATATTTGAGCTAAAAGTTGTCGCGCATTTTGTCCATAATTATTATTTAGTAACCGTCTCCACGACAGTTACGTGCCAAGGCCCTTGAATCGAGACTCCTAGACGAAGAACTTCAAATAAGTTCGAAACTGGTCGGAGCAATAACAGGTAATATACGCGAGTCCTACCCGGTTACTAAATAATAAGCATTATATTTTTATCTTTTTATTGCTGGTATGCTAAACTTTGACCACTATGTCATCTGATGATAAATAATGATGTAATAAAAACTTTCTAATAAAAAAGTATATAATATTACTCTGAAGACATCCACAGTATGGGCCCGCCCAACCCCAAGCCGTATGACTTCATTGAATGCCACAGTGAAATTATACCACTCTACTATATTACGTATACATTTGTTGGTTTGTCTTTCTTTCAAGTACATAGCAATAGAAATTTATGATTTTTTGAATGGGGATAGTCAAAGAGGCAAAGAATTACATACAACCAATTTCATCTTGTTTTACTAACTAATTTTAGTACTTAAAAAAAGTTCCAGTAAAAGAGAACAAGCTCTTCGTATGTATATATTATATATCTTATAATCAGGTAATTGATCGACCTTTAAGATCTTACTGAACTTCTTATGTCATGCTTTCTATATGTAACGTTCTTTAACATCGATTATTATTGCAATGGTATTCTGGCATATGTAGTGTAGGTATATACGTAATGTACATGTCCTTAAATTAGGGGCGAAGCAGTTCGTAGAAAATGGGAAATCTAGAAGACAGAATCAGTTAGCAGCGTCTGTTTCAGAAAAGGAAACAAATATTGCGAGTCTCAAGCCTCAAGGTATGTACTGTGATAAAATCAAACACCTCAGATACAATTTATTCTGCTTTGATACACTTCACCTATGGTTCAAAACGTATATAAACAGAATCACACTGTAAATTATAAACTTCAAGAATACACTAGTAATAGATATTACTCCATCGATTTCTACCGACAGATTGACTTAGACAATCGTTCTCCCCACCCAGCTAAACATGTCATCGGAAGATATCCAGATAGGTGGGGCCGACCAATCAGAAGGCAGCATAGTTCTTAATCAATAGACTAACTGCTAATTGACACATTCGATAAAAGACAAATCAGCAACTTATACTCATTTGTAAATCTCAAAATAATACAAATAATATCAAAAATACCATAAAAATACTGAACATAATTTACTAAATCATCACAGTACTAATATTATGAAAACCTTACTACCCTTATAAGTAATATCCCATCGCCCATACCACTGCCCTATATATATAAATAATATTCCATCGATGACGCATGTTTTTTTTATTAAAGTCAATTTGAAGCGCTTGTACATTACTTATAGTGTATTATTATGTAAAATGTTAAGTTAAATACCAGTTTTATTCGGCTGAAACTCGTTCCATGAAGTTTTAATTATCTTCTATCGCTAATTAAAGACTGATTAACGAGGTTTTAACGCCAAACGACAGAGTTGGAGGACTGTGAAAACTGTTAACAATGTTCGTTACTTTTTTAACGAAGTCGGGAATAGTATCATTTTTTACTGGCAGTACGCTTCTTTATGATTATTTTGTAACTCAAAAGAAACTTTCTAATTCATAATAATTTGCTTCGCTGTAGTTATTTTTTACGTAGGTAAATTAATAATTGGAATTTTTCTATAATTACTTATTTTTTTATAATTACAATCTTTATTCTTTACTCCGTTGTTATTTAAAATACACTGCGAACACTTAGTAGTTTACATTGAATACAGTGCCACACTTACTTCTTACATCTTTCGAAATTTTAACTATCAATATAGGGCCAAGAGATTTAAGCTGAAGGATATGCAGTTACTTATCCTGAATTCTAGTTTAATTACTGATACAATATGAATTGAGAAAAATACCCTTCACAAGCATGAAAGAAAAACTGTATTAAGTTCCTTAAAGCTGATTTTCCAACTGAAAACAACAGATTTACAAGCATAGGCAACAACAAAGAAATAGGTTGTTACGTATGGCACATACATCACAGTGCCCATTTCTGTATTTTAGACGAACATTACCCCTAAGAGTCACTACAGGGTCTACTGACAACAATTTCTGTAGGCGGTCGTATATACTTTAAAAGAAACCTAAATTTTCTAACTGAGGTTTCATGAATTTTAAGTAAGTGAAAAATGGTAAAAGTTTCACGTTGTGTATTTTATGTTTTAAGCGAAAAATATTTTGACCCATATAAAGCGGCGACAACCCAGGCAAAAAACCGAAGCAATATGCAGCGCAAATAGTATTTTAATGCAGCCTCTAAATATAGGTATAATGTACAATACAATGCTATAAGCATTCCAGGGCGAGTGAAACATAATATTGAACGGCGCAATGAGCCATGCTTTTAGCTGGATAATGGAATCCATTCTTCTTGTAGGCTAGTTTTAGTGTTTTAATGGACAGCTAATATTAGACCAGTTTTATTAAGAGAGTGCCTCGGACAGGTGACGTAAGATATTGCGTCAGAAACTCGATGCGATGAGATGAGTAGAATCAGATTCATGAGTTAAAGTTATAATTCGTTTTTTTATCAAAAACCATCCTTAGTTTTCCGGTGTATAAACTCTTGATTCAAACATCAGTGCAGGAGTATTGCTTTCTATATACTTTTTGCCTAAACCTTCGGATTAGTAAGCGAGTGATGTTAGATATGTTATTTTGTCTAATGAGGAATTAGTATGTACAGTTTTTGTAGATGTTATATGTTCTATATGTCTGATGAAAAAGTTTGAGCAGTTTATTTACAATTACAAAGTAATTGCAATAGCACACAATACCTTATACCGGATAATAGTTCCAGTAGTCCTTGAAAGCTTAGTAAATCTATAACTCTATTAGTGGTTCTAATTATGGATTTTAATACAGTAAAGGAAAATTTGATCTTTGAAAACTGCTAAAGCTTTCGATAGTATAAATGAATGTTTATTGCATTTTGGGTCATTAAACTTGACGTAGACAGAAAATAAGAGCACAAAGGAATTTGATGCTCTTATATCAACAGTCAGTCAGTCAACTTAAAATTTAATGTTCTCTTTGAGACTACATCTGACACTTATCATATATTAAATAACTTGATGTGCTTATTTTAAATCAATTTTCTTCCGACGACGTCTATACTGGCATACTTGGGACTTTATGATTCAATAAAACCTTAGGTGGTGAATACAAATAATATCTCAAACAATTCAAAAAGAAAACTGTCACTTTAGTCTATCCGTGACTACGATCACTGCAAAGTGTTTGAAACGAAACAAAATATTTCCGATGATATCCAATAAATTATTTAAATTTATATGTGTTATAATCGAGAAAACTTTAGAAACTACTAATTCACATTATGCCAAAATACTATTTGTATGAAATATATAAGGTGGATATTAATAAATCAACAATACTGCGGGGGGTGAATTAATAACTGAATCCATTCATAATTAGTTTTCACATACACAAAATAAATACTAAGCGGTGGTGCATTGCGTATAAATATTTATATGGCAATTAAAGGCAAACTTGGATAAGTATCAGCATCTAAGTTGCTGATTAAATACGATGGTTTTTCAACATACATTGGTAACCTAATTACTACGAGTATATTGCTAATACACGCTACTTAACCAACTTGTTTTTTTGTTAAATAAGTGCACAGTTCTGTCGTGTTCATTATTATTCCAATGAGAGAGATACGTCTTGGGAAGTTGTGGTACAACAGGGTATTGATAACTGTAAGACTGTACCTATATTCCACTTTGTGTACAAATTATACTCCAAAGATTGTTATTAAAAGACAGCAATTAGGTATAGAACTAGTATTTATGTATCACATCCTTGTGACATGTGCCCTATCGCTTGCATTTTTGACCGACTTAAAAAAGGAAGAGGTACTCAATTCAACTGTTTTTATGTTTGTTACCTCAGGACTTTTGACTGGGTGAACCGATTTTGGTGATGCTTTTTGTATTTGGAAGCCGATGCTAGTGGTCCTATTTAAATCTCCAAAATTCCAGCCGTTTTTTGGGTTACACACCGATAACTGAAAAGTGTCTTCCTATTTTGATGATATAGTCATTAACAATGATTGACAATCGATCCCATGAGTCCATGAGTCAGTACCATGACAGTTCAAAAGTACCATCACAATATTGTGCGCATGATACCGACTTCGACAAGTATTTCATTATTTTGAGTGTTGAAGTCGGTTCTATACTTTGGTAAAAAAAAAACCCTTTTTATTGACTCTTGCTACTTACTGGGATCAAGTTTTTGTGTAATTTTGTCCGTGACTCTTTATCTATTTTAAAATATATATTCAAAAGAAAGAGCTAGTTAATCAAATGTATCTTCAATTCTATCGTAGTACCCATTTCAATACTAGTTGCATAAGTACAAACGTAACTTCTCTACTGATGCTGCGTAGATGTTATATATTCGTTAGATATGTCACATGAGTGCCGGATGCTGCTTGTTAGACTACTCAGGTGCGTCTCCACGAGACCTAGATACCGTCGCAACCGTATTTAGGTCACGTGGGAACGCAATGGAAAATCGAGTTAGCTCTAGCGAGGTGGAGGAAAACTTGTTAGTGATTTGCGCTTTCCCAGGAACGTGTTAAAGTTAAATGCTATTTACCGAATGTGTCTTAATAAAAATATGAGTAATCAACATAAAATCACGCATTTATAGCCTTGAACGTGTACGAAAAATTGTAAAAGCAACCATAGATTATGTAACCCAAGTTTACGCAGGTCTGTGTTTCAGAGCAAGCAGTTCATATGTCGGACACAGTGCTAGACTTGACGCTTTCAAAAATGTGTTTGTCAACAAACCTACTAACTGTTCGACCGGGAATCGAACCAGGGGCTTTGAGATTCAAAAGTAACGCTTTGCGCCACATATATAACGAGAGTAGAGAAGTTATATTTAAAAGAAAAAATGGCTTAGAATAAATAAATTAACATTTTATGAACATTTTATAAAAGGGGATTCAGATCACTTATGAACTTGTAACGGGAAATAAAACAATACTTCAACTAAATATAGTACAACCTCAATACGCACTGCACCTTATGCTTACCGAAATGTGCGAAATTATTAGAAATAATACTTTTCATAATAATGCCATTTCCAAATGAAATCATTTAAAATTTTCATCACGGTATCGTACAATATTTATTTGGTATAATTTTAACAAAGATTACGTGATAAAATTAATTATTGTGAAGGAGGAGTTCCAAAAAAATATTTAAAATCAACTGCAATTTGAAAAATATAATCTTATAAACAAGCAGTTATGAAAAATCTTTCAGTGTAGATTTGTTGCCAAAAACGCCGTACGCAATATACTCTTTCTGAATCCAAATTCGTAAGATCGTATGAAGAAGAGTCCATCTTCGAACTGGCCAAAATCAGGAAAAGGGCCCAATATCATACCTACTCGCATCCTTAAAGTCATCAGTTAAGAAAAGCTGGCGCATACAATATTTTTCCCGTTGTTTCGACGTGCCGGGGCTATTAATGGGCGGACAAAGCCATTTTTGCATATAATATATTAGAACAAGACTTAAAATCTCCCTATCGGTCTTTTACCGGATTAATTTCGGTGAATGTGCACAAGAACTACACGACCTAGTTCCGCCCTCCCCCTTTTTCCATCGGAAGGCCAGACAGACGGAGAGGCGCCATCCGGACATGGCTGATATTCCCAGGACGTGTACGAAGCGCTTCGCTTCCCCTTTTCTCGTGAGTACTGCGAAAAACTGGAAATCCTTACCGTTGTCATTTTTTCCCGATGACTACAACATGGGTGTCTTCAAATCGAGAGTAAATAGGTTTCTTCTAAGTAAGCGCGCTACAACTTAGACCACACCAATGCTTAACATCAGGCAGGGTGTGGACAAAGGCGAACATATCATGAATAAAAAAAAAGATCTTGAAACGATTATATAGGTTTAATGTACTAAAGGAATTAGTTCCATCCAAATATACATAAGCCAAAGTATATAAGTTTCCCGGCTTATCTTTCGAAACTTTTCGGGCAGGCCTGACATTAATCATGATAAAAATTTGGGACTTCCTTTAGTACCGAGAGGCTGACATTAGCCAATTTAATGTCTCTCGTGTCACTTGCCGTTTGCCTGTTTATTAGACACTTGATACATCTCTGAAAAAGTTTCTGGTAATATGTTTTTCATCCACGATAAATAAAACTTTGGTGTATTGAAATAACATTATTATGATATTATATGGAAGTATAATGATATTATTTGTAAGAGTATTTAATGGTGGGAGAGCATTTAGCGAATGCCCGCCTGGCTAGCTACCACCATCTATTAGAAAATCTGTCTCCAAGCACTTAATGGTGTGATCCGGCAGCTGTCACCTTGTGAGCCAGTAATTCTAGGTTTGCTTGATCAACATTTTCGACCACATCATCACTTACCATCAGGCAAGATAGTGGTCAAATGCGCATCAGCTGTAAAATAGGTATCTATTTCTTTGTTGTCTGCATCCCGTAGGTGACTCAAAAGCCTCAGGGAAATTCAAAAGACGCCTGCCAAGGGGAGTATTGAAGTGCTAGTAGCGAAGTTTGCTTAGCCATTCTGAATCGATCAGCAAAGTAAAGCAACGTCCGCCGCGGTCAGGAGTTGGATGGGTGACCGCTGGTGACATTACTACTGAGCGCTTCTGTGCTTCGGAGGGCACGTTAAGCCGTCGGTCCCGGTTGTTTTCTTAGGATGGCAGTCGTTACAGCATGGTGGTAGGGCACTTTGCGAATGCCCGCCTGGCTAGCTACCACCCTCAAGTTGAAAATCTGTCGCCAAGCACCTAACGGTGTGTTCCGGCAGCTGTCCTTGAGAGCCAGTATTTCTAGGTTAGCCTGTACAACATCTTCGACCACATCATCACTTACCATCAGGTGAGATAGTGGTCAAAGGCTAACCTATTAGGCATAAAAAAAAAATAAAAAAAAAATCTCATCCTTTATTTAGCAGTTGACATCTTAGGACCGCATACGAGAACTGTATACATGACGAAGTAAAATCATACATACAATGAATATGGCATTTTGTCACAAGGTATTAGAATTTTTACCCTTGCCGGGTTCGAATGTCATTCCTCATTTCTTCCCATGAGTGTCGTCAGAGGCGATTAAGGGAAAAATATCGGTAGCTGGAAGCAGCCTTCTGAAGAACTGACAACTTATACTGCGATCCCCAAGACGTCTGCCAAGTGTGGGGTTATGGCGAGTGCGGAAGTCCTTGTTTAACGGTGGACATTCCGGATGATGATGATTAGGATTATGTTTTTAAGATAAATTTGTACCTCTTAACACACAATAAACTAAAAATCATACCTTTTCGTAATAGGCATTGCTATAAAGATTATCACAGGCGTCCATAACTTTCAAACCAATTTGAACAAGACAAAACTTGTAATAGCATACGGTGGGTATACCCATTTACCTATGCCAACAAAGCTTTAGAAAATCTATTAAATTTACAACGTTTGAGCACCAGTTGTAAAAGCAATTTGTAGTTGTAAACCAGTTTAAACTTCGATGCCCGCGAGAAGCCCTACGTTAGGTGAACAAGTTTATAAGTATCGTGGGTTGGTGATAGTGGTAACTGACTTGGATATCAGTTTGATAAGTTTGAATATAAGATATACCTAGATCTTTAAGAGCAACCTTTTTAAATGTGGATTTGAACGTACATATTTCTGAGTGCTGTGAGCGCCAATGCTGATTTGTAAGTGAGCGTGTGTGAGCGGCGATTGTGGTGCGACCAAATTTGAAATACTGTGGAGAGGTGTTGGTTGATGGTCTTTTTCAGTTACGTGACAGTGGATAACGCTTTATAAGATCAGAAACGTAGTATGTAGGTATTTTTTTACGTTGCCTTCTTGGAAGGGTGTTATTTCATTAACCTATACGAGAAGAACTATTTTTTATATCATCAAACAATTCTACTACAAAACATAATATCCCTTTATGTCAAGATGAAAAATTCATAATATTATTGTTTAAGATTATATTCGTAATATTGTTTATAAATTTCAGGCAATATAGACAGAACATTCTCGAACCAAATGAATAATTTTCAAGAACGAAGTTTAACTAGGTAAATTAAAATAAACTCAATTATTAAAAGTTTTCATTGCCAAAAGAAAACCTCGAATTTGAAAAGAAAATAAGCCTCGGGGTAGTTATAAAATGGTACAAATTGAACTAATTCCTTCGCCGAAGTTTCAACACATCGGCAACTCGTGAAATTGCCAACTGAATATTTAGGAACAAGTTATAAAACATTCGCGGTTATTCCGCTAATTACTTAGTAGACAATTCGCTCCTCAGGAAACAATTGCATGCTATTTGCAGTACCGTAGCAAATCACTTTTATAGTTTTGCTGTGTCAATTTGTCCGTCTATATGTTACGGTTTTTTTATCTGAACATAAGACCTACAACTCTAACCCTACTTTCAAGACTGAAAAGTATATACAAAGTTATTTTATGTTCGGTACAATGCTGATTATTTAAAACATTTTCATGGTCGAGTTATTTAGTACTTTTTAGTCCTGGAAGTCAGATCCTTATTATTTTTAATTTTCTCACATTTCAGCGTAGCATACTACTAACAAGATCGATTGTCACTTGTCTACAATACTTGTCGCCATCAACAAAAGTTCTAATTATCATTATGTCACCGAGAGATAGGCATTTTGGTCAAAACTATTTTCAGTTTATTGAATGTGACCAAAAATTAGTAAGCTGATGTTGATGAAATTTCAACTTTGAGATATTCTCTACCTAAAAAGAAATCATGAAGATTTGATGATCCACTGAATAGTAATGCGTGGTCAAACATAATAATAATAAAAAAGCATACATCGGCTCGAGAACCGTTTTCCTCTTTCTTTGAAATTTGGTCGATGAAATATTCAAGTCATAAATGACCCTTTTCGATTTTATACATTGTCTGCATTTTAATATAGTTACATTGTCTTCTGTGTGAAAGTTATCTTCACTTATATTTCTATAAATGATGGTATGACTCTAATATCTCCAGATTAGAGTTTGAATGAAAACTGACCCTGAAGAACACACCTTTAAATAATTGGCGACTGATTTTCTGTCTGAGGGTTGAAGTTAACCACGCAAGTAACCAAAGCTCAGACTAATAGTAGTATTCGAATGTATGACAACTCAATTAATACCATGCTGTCTTTACCGCACTGCACTGCCTCACATACTAAACAAAAGCATTTCGCTGTCACAAAAAGATGTAATAATGCCACTGTTCGCTCATCAACTATTCCTGAGAGCGACATTTGAAACTTCTAAATATTCAAGAGTCTCCTACAACCCACTTCTAACTTGTACTATACAGCATCAGCCTGGTTTGCAAACGTCCAACTTTCCTCAACAATTCAAACTCCATCGTCAAATTAACTCGCGTACCCGCTTCAGGCGCTTGTCGTTTGACGTTCCGCACTTTGTCTGATTTGGCGTATTGCTCGCGACATTATTATGGTAATTTTCAAAGCAGAATAGGTATTCTTTGGGAAAATTACGTGTCAGAGTTCTTGAAATGGTAGACGGTTTGCTCAGTTTGGTGTTATTTGCGCATTTCGTTATAATTTAGAAATCGTGTTACACATTGTTGAATTATCAAGTGAACAAATTCTTTTTTTTTTATAAAAGCGGAAATTGTATAGGTAGTATATAATAAAAGAAAACTTACGAGTAGGTAATATAAATAAGCAACTATAGTAGATCAGTAGCTGGGTGCAAATGAATTGTTATATATAAAAAAAGTTAATTCACCCTTTAAAAAGTCAGTGTAAAAAATACAATGAAAAAGTAAAAATTAATTTCTAAAATTATTAAATGCATTTTATAAATATATGACTATAAAATAAAGCTAACCATAGTATTGTAGCCATTATAGCTGCACATAAAGTTATGCATAATTGAGCTATAAAATGTAATCTACGTTCCAAAACCTACAATATCCTATGGATAACTTCAAATCAAATAATTGGATATATTTTTTTATCAGTTGGTATCACGTAAACTTTTAAATTTGTTGTTGTAGAACAAATTTTGAGTATTTAGTAATAGACATGGAAAAATCGAGGGTATGTTAAGCCACAATTTTATCCGCGTGGGGCTGTTTCAAATAATTCTTCTACAACTCTCCTGGAAAGCAAATTCCCATTATAGGCCTCCTTACCATCTTTCACGATATCATCACTTATAATCAGGCGATATTGAGTTCAATCTATCAGTAATAAAGAAAATGGAGGCAGCGAACAAAATGGCTACAAATTGATGAAACTGAAATTTTAATTTCTGTAGGTAGGTGTGACGTCATAAATCATTACCTAATGGCTTGATAACCCAACGTATCAACTATACGAGTACATTAAGTGTATTTACATAATTAAATTTACTAAACTTCACTTGCCAACATGTTATTATGGAATTCGAATACAGAAACACACCGAAACAGGTTCAAATCCAATTTCACGAACTTCCGTAGAACTATTCGTAGCAAATGACAAAGTTCGATGTGTACATACAAATCACGTCACAACTTCTGAATAGCACTGTTTCAAGCTATAGCTACTGCTACGAATGCTTTGAATGCTACAACTACTACGAGCTACGCTGATTAGCTACGCAACGGCTGATTCCTAGAGGCATGCAAGTTATGTAGGGTGACACTCGCTCTTATACATGTGAGCTATTATATTGTTATTATTTAAAGATATAGGAATGTACTGTTCATGTTATAAATTAATCAGGCTATTTTGGAGTAGCTTGTGATTATTAGTAGTACAGTACAAAATTTGCTTTTAGTTATATATAATGAGATTTGATCATGTAAATGTTGAAAAATCTAATTATTAATGTTTTATATAACCGGCTGTACTCACGCGTATTGGTCGAGATTGTCGACCTAGGTTTCGGGCATATCCGATGCCCTTCCTCAGGTGAGTTTACGCGTCTAAATCGCGGCGACGACTCCGCGTAACTGCTCGTTCTGCGCGGCGCGAGAGTGGAGCTGCGGGGGCGGGGAGTGGGCTGGGGGGATGCCCCGCGCACCGCACAGCTGATGGTAGTGCATCCTCTTCGTCACTAAAGTTATCGTCGAAAACCCCAACACAAACACTGCTGACTGTATCACACTCTAGACTGCCTAGCACTTTTCGAGTTGAGGTTGCATTAAGAATAGGTGCCCAGGCTGGAGGGAGGGTCCATCCACGATCTCTGTTGAAATTAGGGTGACGGGTGATTTCGATAGCCTCACGTACTTTTCGAGGTACAAAGAATTTTTCTCTTGCTAGTACGGAGGCTTTGTCGAACCGTATAAAATGTTGCGTGTCCGAGAGATGTGCGTGCTCCGCTAATGCTGATTTAATTGTGTCCATATTCTTAATGCTCCTAATGTGTTCGGCAAGTCTAGTTGCGATGTTGCGACTAGTTTCTCCTACATAGCTCTTTCCACAGTCGCATGGTATTTTGTAGACGCCCGGTACATTAAACTGGTCACTGTCTTTCGGTGAACGTAGCCACTTACGAAGTTGACCCGGGGGACGGAAAAACGTGCCGATGTTATACTTCCGTCGTAAGAGATATCCAATCTTGTCTGTTACTCCTCTTACGAATGGTAGATATGCTGGAGATCGTTCCACCCTCGTTAGTCTCTTCCTTTCACTATGACTGACCAATCGACCACACTGTCGCCACCTATACCCATTTTCCTCGAGTACACCCCTTACGTGCTCAAGCTCCATCTCTACATACTCCGAGTCACACAGTCTCAAAGCTCGGTTTATAAGTGATCTGGGCACTGAGGATAAATGGGCCGGATGGTGATGGGAGTCTGCCCTAAGGTATCTGTCCGTGTGGGTCGGTTTGCGGAACACTGTGTGCGCTAGGCTACCATCCCGTCTTCGAATGACCCGAACATCCAAAAATGGCAAAACCCCGTCTTCCTCTTCTTCCACAGTGACATTGATCTTAGGGTGGAGATTGTTCAAGTGCACCGCAAACTCTGAAAGTCCATCTTTGGAAATGACCGCAAAAATGTCGTCTACATACCGCCACCAGTGGCGTGGTTTCACTGTCGCCGTCGTCAGAGCTAGACTTTCGTACCACTCCATGAATATATTGGCTGCCACCGGGGCAATAGGAGAACCCATCGCCACTCCATCCACTTGCAGGTAGTATTCTCCTTTCCACATGAAGTAACCACTTTTTAAGCAGAACTCAGTCCATTGCACATACTCGGTAGGTAAGTTGGAATCCTGTATAATAGTACTGATAATATTAATAGTTTCATCTACCGGTACATTTGTGAACAGAGATGTTATGTCAAAACTTACTAGTACTTCTGTGGACTGGACACGTACGTTTTCTAATAATTGCACAAAATGGTTGGAGTCTTTTACAAAACTTTGTGTCCTACCTGTGTGTTGTTGCAGGATAGTAGCCAGGTGTTTTGATAAATTATAAGTAGGTGAGTCGATTGGTCAGTCATAGTGAAAGGAAGAGACTAACGAGGGTGGAACGATCTCCAGCATATCTACCATTCGTAAGAGGAGTAACAGACAAGATTGGATATCTCTTACGACGGAAGTATAACATCGGCACGTTTTTCCGTCCCCCGGGTCAACTTCGTAAGTGGCTACGTTCACCGAAAGACAGTGACCAGTTTAATGTACCGGGCGTCTACAAAATACCATGCGACTGTGGAAAGAGCTATGTAGGAGAAACTAGTCGCAACATCGCAACTAGACTTGCCGAACACATTAGGAGCATTAAGAATATGGACACAATTAAATCAGCATTAGCGGAGCACGCACATCTCTCGGACACGCAACATTTTATACGGTTCGACAAAGCCTCCGTACTAGCAAGAGAAAAATTCTTTGTACCTCGAAAAGTACGTGAGGCTATCGAAATCACCCGTCACCCTAATTTCAACAGAGATCGTGGATGGACCCTCCCTCCAGCCTGGGCACCTATTCTTAATGCAACCTCAACTCGAAAAGTGCTAGGCAGTCTAGAGTGTGATACAGTCAGCAGTGTTTGTGTTGGGGTTTTCGACGATAACTTTAGTGACGAAGAGGATGCACTACCATCAGCTGTGCGGTGCGCGGGGCATCCCCCCAGCCCACTCCCCGCCCCCGCAGCTCCACTCTCGCGCCGCGCAGAACGAGCAGTTACGCGGAGTCGTCGCCGCGATTTAGACGCGTAAACTCACCTGAGGAAGGGCATCGGATATGCCCGAAACCTAGGTCGACAATCTCGACCAATACGCGTGAGTACAGCCGGTTATATAAAACATTAATATGTCTTATACTCACGAAAACTTTCAAACAAAAATAGCTAACCGATACGGCACGGTATGGCTAAACAAAGTCAAAGAATTTGCGCGTTTGAGAATTAAACGTAAGAAACTTGAGTGCGGCTTAGAATATGTAGTTGAGTGTCGTGATAGTGATGTCATACCGAAGTTCATACGTATAAAGCCAGTGAAATGCATTCAGGAATACGAAAAATTCTTTAAAATCGCGGGTGATAAATTACTTCGTCGAGTGATAGCAGAATATCGTCGAAAATTGTTGTTCACGAACAAAGTACTGTACAAAATACATCTGCAGTTGTCACAGGAGCTACAACAGGATATGTGGGAGGTTCTGGATGCTATGTCTCATAGTCGAGCCGACATTACTGAAATAAGTACGAGAAAAAGACATCACAAAAAGATAACGAATCTCAAGCGACAGTCTCGTTCTGAGTCACGAGTCTACCCTCAGAATTCAGATGACAATGTAAACAATGAGGTTGTTATGACGAGGAAAGAGACCGTTGTCAATTTATCGTCGCATCAATTGAATAACGAATCTATTAAAGTGCTTTCTCGTGGGCTCAATTATGCACCTGCCCCAAAGAAGATTCCTGTGGATAATATAATTTGTAATATAGAAGATACAATCTTACGAAACAGGATCCCACACATAGACGCGGAATGCATGAGACAGGATGTATCGATGTTATTACGGAAGTCAAAAGTGCCAAAAAGTAATATCACAAAAGGTGAACAAATCGCTTTACGCAATCTACGTAATAATAGTGAAATCTTGGTGTTGCCAGCCGATAAAGGTAATGCCACTGTTGTGGTTGATACGAAAGAGTATGACGATAAAATCACACAAATGTTAAGTGACAATTTTACTTACAAGAAGGTTAACTACAACCCTACCTCCCGAGTTACAACAAAAGTAGTGAACTTGTTACGAACAAATGGTGATACCGACTTGCTGGCACGCCTACGTCCCCACAATCCGACACCACCCAAGATTTATGGCTTACCGAAGATTCATAAACCGGGGTGGCCACTACGCCCGATAGTAAGCCAAATCGACTCACCTACTTATAATTTATCAAAACACCTGGCTACTATCCTACAACAACACACAGGTAGGACACAAAGTTTTGTAAAAGACTCCAACCATTTTGTGCAATTATTAGAAAACGTACGTGTCCAGTCCACAGAAGTACTAGTAAGTTTTGACATAACATCTCTGTTCACAAATGTACCGGTAGATGAAACTATTAATATTATCAGTACTATTATACAGGATTCCAACTTACCTACCGAGTATGTGCAATGGACTGAGTTCTGCTTAAAAAGTGGTTACTTCATGTGGAAAGGAGAATACTACCTGCAAGTGGATGGAGTGGCGATGGGTTCTCCTATTGCCCCGGTGGCAGCCAATATATTCATGGAGTGGTACGAAAGTCTAGCTCTGACGACGGCGACAGTGAAACCACGCCACTGGTGGCGGTATGTAGACGACATTTTTGCGGTCATTTCCAAAGATGGACTTTCAGAGTTTGCGGTGCACTTGAACAATCTCCACCCTAAGATCAATGTCACTGTGGAAGAAGAGGAAGACGGGGTTTTGCCATTTTTGGATGTTCGGGTCATTCGAAGACGGGATGGTAGCCTAGCGCACACAGTGTTCCGCAAACCGACCCACACGGACAGATACCTTAGGGCAGACTCCCATCACCATCCGGCCCATTTATCCTCAGTGCCCAGATCACTTATAAACCGAGCTTTGAGACTGTGTGACTCGGAGTATGTAGAGATGGAGCTTGAGCACGTAAGGGGTGTACTCGAGGAAAATGGGTATAGGTGGCGACAGTGTGGTCGATTGGTCAGTCATAGTGAAAGGAAGAGACTAACGAGGGTGGAACGATCTCCAGCATATCTACCATTCGTAAGAGGAGTAACAGACAAGATTGGATATCTCTTACGACGGAAGTATAACATCGGCACGTTTTTCCGTCCCCCGGGTCAACTTCGTAAGTGGCTACGTTCACCGAAAGACAGTGACCAGTTTAATGTACCGGGCGTCTACAAAATACCATGCGACTGTGGAAAGAGCTATGTAGGAGAAACTAGTCGCAACATCGCAACTAGACTTGCCGAACACATTAGGAGCATTAAGAATATGGACACAATTAAATCAGCATTAGCGGAGCACGCACATCTCTCGGACACGCAACATTTTATACGGTTCGACAAAGCCTCCGTACTAGCAAGAGAAAAATTCTTTGTACCTCGAAAAGTACGTGAGGCTATCGAAATCACCCGTCACCCTAATTTCAACAGAGATCGTGGATGGACCCTCCCTCCAGCCTGGGCACCTATTCTTAATGCAACCTCAACTCGAAAAGTGCTAGGCAGTCTAGAGTGTGATACAGTCAGCAGTGTTTGTGTTGGGGTTTTCGACGATAACTTTAGTGACGAAGAGGATGCACTACCATCAGCTGTGCGGTGCGCGGGGCATCCCCCCAGCCCACTCCCCGCCCCCGCAGCTCCACTCTCGCGCCGCGCAGAACGAGCAGTTACGCGGAGTCGTCGCCGCGATTTAGACGCGTAAACTCACCTGAGGAAGGGCATCGGATATGCCCGAAACCTAGGTCGACAATCTCGACCAATACGCGTGAGTACAGCCGGTTATATAAAACATTAATATGTCTTATACTCACGAAAACTTTCAAACAAAAATCTAATTATTCTATACAATGCAAGTATATTGCTTACAAAATAATACATAAAATTCAAAGTAATTGCTACAACTAAGTATATTTTCAAAATTATAGCTTGACTAATCTTTGGCTACTATTTGACTGATGATAAGTTATGATGAGGTCAAAGATGTTGTTCAGGAAGACTCATTAAAATAGAATAGAGATAAAATTGTGAAATAATAAGGAGAGCATATCTTTTTACATAATCTCACTTAAAGTAATAACAAAAATCTGTCCTAATTGTTAGCTTAAGCCTCTAAATCCTAAATTTATTTAAGCGGACTTAAATGCCGTTTAATAGCAGTAAGCTTCGGGCTAATCTGATTAATTATTATACAGATTTCGTGATTCAGGAAGCGTTTAAAAATTAAAATCTATTTTAACGATGAAAGCACCCACTCATTTTCTTTTTTCCTTGACATTTTTCAATATAAATATTGATGTTAATCTTCTTACACTCCCTAAAAAGGGAATTTATCAGGCGAGTATTGCTATATTTGGCGATCACGATACCTATGGCGATAAATAGATCTTGGAGATCACAATAGTTTTAAAGCAATGATGGCCCAGCGGTTATAGCTACGGACTGCCGGGCCGCAGTTCCATGGTTCAATCCCCACCACCTGCTTGAGCTTCACCGCATGGTGGAAGGGCATTTCGTGATTTCTCGCCTGACTAGCTACCATCCTCAAGCAGAAAATCTGTCGCCAAGCACCTTACAGTGTAGTCCAGCAGCAATTCTTGAGAGCCAGTAAAATTTCAGGTACATGATACTTAACAACTATGTCCCAGGGTGTCGGCTGCAGTTCGTGACTTGTAACTAAATCTAGGTATCTATTATAGGCAGAGGTGAGTCCGCTTAACATCAGGTGGACCACGTGCTTGTTCTATCACAATAACATAAAAAGTTGTATCTTTAATTATTGTCACTATTATAATACTGGTTATAAGAACATAAAACATACATATTAAAACTTAGTCTGATAGATAGCATGATGGTTAGTACTGATAAATTTAAGGTATCGGACTGGAATCTCGGAACCACTTACAAATGTCTAATCAAGAGGTCACTTTTGCTTAGGATACTTTTCTATCACATGTAATATTCTTACGAAGTTTAAATTGGTATCTATCATAATATACCAGAACGTTCCAATTCACAGTCACCCTAATAACAACGCCGGCACAAGTGGGGTCGTTAGCCAGTTCCTGAATCACACTAGTTGGTACACGAATTAGAGGCTCCATTCAGTACCGTTCCGTTACATACGCAGGTTGTCGTAAATATAATATGGAAAACTAGATTTCATTAAGTCACTTGAAAGTGAATTTATATATTACAGTGAACATATTAACTAAGTTTGTATTACGGTTATTAGCCAGCACGATTGCGTTATGTGTTCAAATACAGTTTCATGGAATAAATACTTTGTCAATGTCTTTTTATTGATGCGAAAAAATGGCCACATCACGAAGAGCTTTGAATTGAATTTGAATCAAAGCAATAATTTGATTTTAAAGCTATGATTGCAGTTTGAGAAGATATGGACTGTCCATATCTGTCTGTAGTCCATTCTGGACTGTAGTCCATATCTTCTCATAGTGGGTTCAAGTTCAAATCAAGCGGCGAGCTTCAGATCCAGTACACGGCTTAGTACCACAGTCTAGTATAAAATCTGTCACCAAGCTCCTAATTGTGTATTTTAGGCAGATTTCTTGAGATCCAGGTCACTTTCTCGGCCTAGTCTTACCAGATTATTACGTAACAATAGGTGAATTGTCAAAGGTAACAAAAAATAAAATATTCATATTTGTCCAGTTATATTTAAAAGACATTTTGTTTTAAAATTATTTTACATGTTGCACTGTTTCATCAGTAAAATAATATACTCTGTCCAGACTTGGAATAGAGTAATTGATGGTTAAGTAATTTGGAAGCGTAACAGAGAACCTCTGAGGTGGTTTTAAAATGATGAGCCGCATGTTTTTAGCTAACCGAGCCTGTTTTGTTTCTATTTCAGCGAGACTTATGTACTTTTCACTTATTTGCCAGAAATTATCAATGTTAATTATTTTCGGTCGTTTATTTAATTTTTGAAAAGAAATGATCATGTAGTATTTCAAATAATAAATCAATATCGCGATCCTAAAAATACTTATTTAATGTTAGTGTGTACTGAAAAATACAGTGCTATAGATTTTTCCAGTTCTTTTAAAATTAATTTTACAGAAATTAATATTTATGTCGTGTTGGGCAATGCTGGAGTATTATTTAATTAGGGTACTAAAATGAGGCAATTACCAATGTTTTTTAATGATTAAATCTATTACACACATTTGTGAGATGTAGTTACGAGTATTTATTACCTTAAAGCTTTGAGAAGGTTTCTTCTTCTTCTAGTTTCGAGAAAGAATGCTGTCAATAATCAATCTACACCTCTCTATGTGACATTTATTTAAAATAAAGTCTACTGACACGAGGGAATTCTTGTCCGTGTTCCCTTACTGCTTACCATCATATATAAATATGAAATGTGACAGTATCATTTGGTATGAAGACCGTGAATTTGACGGCTGTACAATAATATGTATATTAGACGTTTATAACTTACCGACAAAATCCTTGATGGCTTGAGAGCCTGGGTCGAGTATATCAGTGGGGTTGACCCTTATCTTGCAGTATTTGACGAAGGGCATCTCGGGCAGGCGGGCCCACTCGCCGCCGCCGCTTGTCGAGCAGTGTACATCAATAGAGATTGAGTTCTCGTACGCGCGGATCACGCGCTGTACCTCATTCTCCTGGTAAGCGTCCGTGAAGTCTGACAGGGAGAATGTCCCGTCCTGGAAAAAAGGAAGGACATTAGATTTCACAGCAAAAAATTAATACTACGAGTGTTAGAGCTGCGATCTTAAGGCGTGGGTATTATGGCAAACGGCTGTAAGCCCCTTAAAGGGGTAGATTGTGTTCAGCAGTGTATAATCCCGATACAGTAGAAATAATAGTACAAATAATTATTAGAATTCATCAGATATTTTCTTGTCATGAATCTACCCGCACGAACGAATTAAAACTATTTTATTGTATTATGTTAAACGAGATTTAGTACCATCAAGTAAATAAGCATTTGGACTAACTGTGAGTCTTCTATGACTTAAGGTTGTCCAAGTGCTTTTACTGTAGTAGCTGTAGTATTGTATATAGTACGTAGTATTTTGTTAAATAAAGGCATACCGCCAGAGAAAAAAAGTTTATAAAAATTCCCATTTGCTGAGTGACATTGGTAAAAAAATGATAAAATGATCTTGTGCGTGTGTTTACAAAGTAGGGTTGAAATAACCATTTTCTCTTTTTTAATATAAAACTTTCTCGCATACTTTCTTTTCGTTTCAATCCCTTTTCTAACTGCTACACTCGATAGGATTCTTTCAAAACTTTGTAATTGGAACAAGTTTCGTTTGTTTTTATTTATGTTTTACGTTTCGACTGGTTCGGAGAATTGTTTTTACAAATAGCTCTGATTATTAAAGCCGTAAATCCTGTTTACGATGTTTTGAATAGGTTTTATTTTATATAAAACTCGAAGGAGAATTCTCAGATAAAAAAGGTTTCTAGGCAAGACTTGATAGCTTTTATCCGTTCTTATAGATCGAATAAAAAGAGTGTATCGTGGCGTTTTCTACATTTTAAGGTTTGTTTATCATCTGTGAATATTAACTGTCTAGTTATCACCGTTCTTGTGATACAGCCTGGTGACAGACCGACGGACAGACGCACGGATGGACGGATGGACAGCGAAGTCTAAGTAATTGGGTCCCGTTTTTACCCTTTGGATACGGAACCCTAAAAATGAATAAAAGATTATAGTCGGTCTCTGCTGTAAGTCTAAATGCACGTAAAACTTGTAGGCATCTCCTGGACCAGACATAGGTAGTGGGTACTTGCTCACTGTTTAAGTAACGTATAAGCTGCAAGTACTTCCCAAGTTCCTCTTATTCATTAGGGTTCCACCACTAAACAGTAGTAAGAACAGTACCGATATTAATAAATTTACTTAAATTATCTTTCACAAAATGTAGTCAACATTTAACATGTTCAATGCCTGCTGAAATACTTACCGAAATAAGCAATCAATACCTTTCAACTGAATTTGTATTCATTGTGAAATAGCATTTAACAAACGTCGACCATGCTTAAAATTAAGTATACGCTCATGCTCTACATATTCGTTCAATTTAACAGTATGAGTTAAAATTTGGTTTTTCATTTATTTTTTTCCAAGAATGGATGTGGTGGAAGATCAGCAATAGATCATTTTGAAAAAAAGTAATTAGAAAACCAATTAAAGGTTCAACCAATTAAATAAGTAACACAATCGTACTAAATAAAGTAATTATGAAAGACCACAACTGCTAAGCCGACAAGCGCTACGCAGGCAAACCGAAAGAATTTTCGACGCGTTTCGGTTCTACACGAAGCATCTTAACTTGACTCTACAAGCACACGATCGTGGTTTCTCAATCATCATCTCGGCTGCGTGGCGCTTCTGACGTCACGTCGACTTAGCAAGAAAATTAAGTGGAATTGTCACGAGAACTTTTTAAGTGTTATTAGATATTAAAATATTATTTTGATGTTTCTTTAAATATTTGTAACATATTTGTAATTATAAAATATGGATCATCTGTTTCTATTCATAATCCTAAGATATAATAGCTAGAATTTAATCCGTGAAAGGCCCGAATTGAGTTACTACCACATATCCATATAAGCGGTGACTTCGAGTTTTAATTTCCGCCTGTCCGGAAAAGCCCACTAGCTGTAGTCGACGGAAATGACGTATGATTTCCGATACATTGAACAATTTCAATTTCAATGTTGTCACAGCAAATGAACTCTGCTTAATTAAAAACTTGCTGCATTTTTATTCACGTCTCTTCAAGATTAAATTTAAATACTTCGAATAAATTATACCAGTGTTTGGAATAATGCACGAGTATTTATTATTTACTATGACTTTGAATTGACCTTGTATTGTTATTGTGTATTGTTTTTTTTAATTGTATAATTGGCATCTGATTAATTTCCTTTCCAATTTTCAAAATAAATAAACAGAACACCGTCAGACCTCAATATACAAGTTAAATTGGCAGATATATATAAACACTCATAATCCTGATTTTTTTAAGATCCATAACATAGGGGACGAGATTATTGCTAAAGTGTCAGTTACGGTTAGTTGCTGCTTTTAGTTTTAAGAAATTATTTTATTAATCTTCATAACTTATAAACTAGTTAGTTCTTTAAATTGTTTTTTTTTATCGAGAAGCCTTGCTTTTTATGACACGCAGAAGTTTTAAAAAATGTTTTTGTAAGGTAGGAATATTTCTTCCCTAAGGCTAAAGATAATTACAAGTTTAGAACTATTTACTATAATAGCAAAGTAATACAGGATACTAGTACTACACAGTACAGCGCAAGTAGGGTGCTGCTACACATGAAGTGCACCACAGGATCCACAGTGATCGTAATTTATTAGAGCCTTTATAGTAAGTATATAAAGAAACGGAAAGTTAATATGACTTTATTGTATGTTATACATTCCCCAACTTATCCCAAAATAAATGTACTACGCCGGATTCGTTACTACGAATACGAAAGTAAGTACGCCGGTCTCACATTTTTTGTAATTTTTAGTAGTGGACACATCACAGATTAAATATATAATATAAGAATATTTCTAAAAGATTGTTTTTGTATGTCGGCATTTAATTACTTTAGGAAGGAAATTGACAATAATTCTAAATATAATTTACAGAAATAAAGTGCTGAATTTTTATTAGCTTAACATTTGTATAGTGGTTCATCAGTGACTTGAACTCGCCTGATAGAAAGTGAAGATGGAATCAAGAAGTGAGCATTGCAGCTGTGAGCTACGCTAATGTTAAACTCTACATAACCTTAATTTAAGGTAATGTTCGCAGTGTAATCGCAGTGTAATATTGCAGTTCTTTCGAAGGCACTGCTGCCCAGTTCCAGTATTTTTTTTCTATGGTATTAAAAAAAAAAAAGTGGTATAGTAACTTTATAACCTTATGCAAACGCAAACAAGAAATAATATCTATTAAGTAGGTACTAAATTCCCTCAAGCAGTTAACATCGCACCTCGTCTCAGCTCTCACTTGAGCCCAAAAGCAATTTCGTAAAACAATACAAACTGGCTCTCAGAGACAACGACAAACAAATAATTACATGAACAGCGAAATGCTATTACACTAACAGAATTCGGTGTCGTCTAATTCCCTTGAAATTAATCCTTAATTTGATTCGCGACTAAACGACACCGCCACGCCATCTCTATTTTTATGCTCTCGCACCTAAACTCGCTCCGCCATCTTGGATCCAGTGAATATTTGATCGTTTCCCCAGCGATGCGGTAAAAACATTACTTTCTGTTTAACGAACGCAGAAATTAGACCCGTATTGAAATGTATTTCACTTTCAAAAGGTCAAAGGCTGTGAGATAAATGGGAAAGCTAAGCGTAATAAATCGTTGTTTAACTGAGATACATTATTTATGAGAAACAATTTAGTTCTTGTCTCACTACTTCACGACGCATAAATTACTGTAGATACCAACATTAACATAATTACAGACTAGTTTAATGTAAAAGCTTTATTTCGCAGTTTGTTTGTTTCATTATAGGAATGCAAAAGTTTCCCGTCCTTTATTTTTGTAACTTGTTTATCAGTAAAATTAATCAGTATAATTTATTAGATACCTACACGTATTTGGTTTTCCCTTTTTAATTTTTCATTATATATTTTTTGTAATAAATCTGGTCTGTAGTGGTCTGATCTGAAACTAAGTGAGGTCTATCTATTAATCATTTGATCTATGGCAGGCATCACATTTATTTTTCTTTCTAATAACAGTTGGTATATCATTATTTACTAGGAACTATACAGTTCGCCTAAAAGTAAGCCTAAAATAAATTTAAAAAAATGGTTTCGTGGTTTCCCAGTTCAGCTCCCAAAGAAGCAATGTTCACATTGATGTACTTCGACAAATTAATTTTACATTCGGAGCTAGCTGTTCACGTTGGGAACGCAGTGAATTATATGCAGATCGTTAGCGTGTACAGGGTCAGCAGAATATCAGTCAAGCCACGTGATTTCTTCACAGCTCCATAGTATGAAAACAACTCTCTAAATTGATTTACTCACTTGCATAATCCAAGAGCCATTGCCCGCGAAGGTATATCCGGCGTGGACAAGGTGCCTGTGTCTTGTAAATGAGCTGAGCAGATTGCGCATGCACTGCATCAGCGTGTTCATCTGGGGATGGATCAGGATCTCTGTCACCAGGTTCTCTGATGCAAACTGGATCAGTCTCTCGCCTGTAACAATCGGATAAAGGTATGTTTTAGCATTTTATGTCGAAGATGCTGGGCCTATTGAACCAGTGTAATTGACTATGTTATTTTTTTCTGACAAAGCTAGCTTGAATACATGTCGAGTTGCAAATACTTTGGATAGGTAAATATTTTATGATTTTCTATCAGATACTAGAAATGGTACATCATAAAAAACTACGTCAACTTTTAACGGTGATTCAAAACTATCTATTACGAGTATCAGGGCGCAATATATCTTTGAAGAAAGGTAGCGAGCGCCTACATTAACGTTTCGCCAGTAGTTTGTTTCTAAGTATAATGCGGCGAGCCTATTGCCATCTGTCCTGCGCAGTCCGATTTCATGGTACTGAAAATTTATTTGACAAAAATATTTAATAATTTTTGACCAGAAATCCATCAAGGATTTTGAATTCCAAAAAACATGGAATCAAAGCAGTTACAAAAAGAATATAATATTATGTGAGACTACCTTAATTTTTTTTCAATGAGTAAATTAAATTCTTATTAAAAAACTTAGCGTAGGCATTGTGTTGTAAGTCGATATGTTTGGATTTTATCTAATTTTGAAGCCGCATCACAAAGTTTTTGAAAGTCACAAACTTGATCCTTAAATTATATAAACGTTTACAAAATTCACGACCAAGAAGCCACACGGGTCTACGAGCTACGCAGTATCAACCATGTAGCTTTGTTCTCAATTTCCTTTAACAAAAACATATAATAGCTAATATTACCTCCCCACTGAACAACAATAGAGCAGAGAAGAATGGAGAAGCCCACACGTAACCAGCAAGTTGACATTTCCACAAGGCCGACTTCTCACAAGCCCTTTCATCGACATGTGTATACAAAGCCTTATGTGACAGACTCAAGGTCTTAACAGTATGTTTCCATTTAGGTAAATGTTAGCAAAACAACTACAAATAGTCCTTAGCAGACATTCTGGAGAAAACAAGTGAAAGAATATCTTGTCAACAATAAATATAAGGTCAATATTTAAAAAGAAAAACTGTAACCAACAAGAAATATCAATAGTTTCAATGTTAAGTAGTAGTAGAATAAATCGTCTTAATCAGTTTTGTGAACGCTGAGCTTATATGCCAAAAAATGTACCATCAACAAATTATTATTCAATGCTTTTTAAAGTAGTAATATCATTGTTAAGTAATTTTATTTCGTTTTAGTCTCGTTAAGAAACACTACATACAGCTGTGTAACTATAGACATACTGCATCGTTTTTGCATTGTGCTAATGCATTTGGGAATGCTCGTCTCGTTATACACAATCGACAAATGGAAAATTTGTCGTTAAGTACCTAACGGTGCGTTCCAGCAACTTTCCTTGAGACACAGTAACGCTAGGCTAGTAATCATCATCAGCACTTATCATCAGTTGAGATTGTGGTCAAAAGAATACATAACAGCAATAAAAGTACACGTGGAATTTACTCGACACGCTGTATCTAGTATAAAAATGAAATGTGCTTCAATATCATTGTATTCAATTTGCAATATTCTCCCACTTAATAACCTGGGATTAACGAAAGCTTAAAATTAAGTAAAAAGAAAGGAATTATCATTCCACACCAGAGGAAAAGAAATATAAATAACGAGAACGCACCGTCTACAAAATAATAGACGTTGATAAATTAGGTTAAGGGAGAGATAAGAGGAAACCTTCTGCCCTTGAACCTTTGACCTTAAAGGAGAGGCAACAAATGGCTCCTATATTCGGGAAAGGTTGTAATGTAACTATAATTTCATCTATGTTAATATTGTTGTTGTAATTTTAGAGTATGTGGTATAAAATCAGACAGTAAATAGCAATGCATAGGAATAACTATACTAGGGTTATTATAAAAGCTCAGTCTATTTTTTTATAAATGAACCATTTTCTGCTTATAAATGGTAAATTTTGTCTTTATCCATTTTTCGAGAGATAGGTGATTAAGAGAAAAATCTCACTGAACGAGGTGCATGCCAGTACTCGTTGTTGCTCATATTAACCGAAGAGTAACGGTGTACACAGAGCAGATACCCATTATCTTCTCTGTACAGAAGTGCTACCAAATCAACGAGGATTCCTAAACGGATCAGGTAGGCTTTTGACTAAAAAATCAGATACTTTCACAGGACAAGTGATTGTTGGTTTGGCAGAAGAGGTTATACCAACCACATTTCAGACATAAAGAGATGACGATAACAAATATATTTTTACTAGCTTCTTGGCGCTTATGAGATCACGTCGGCTTAACAGAAAAGTAGACGGAGTTGTCACTAGATATTTTTTATACTTTAAAGTGTTTTTTTATGTGTTAATTTAATATTTACTTAAAATATTTTTAAATTATTAGTTACTAATACATGGATTTACATAAAGTAACGCCTAAATCTTTAAATTTAACAATGCTATACTTATCTGCTTGCTATAATTATTTCTTCAGGTAGCAAAAGTCACAAGAATTGAAATATAAAGCTCGAAAACTCTACACATTTACAATTTGCCACAAATTAAAACTTTTAATAAAGGATGTTCGGAATTTGTAGACAATTAAAACATCCCCTTTCAGAGTTAAGTACCTACGACGAACGAGTATCTATTCAAAAGTTAAATTGGAATCCCGACCTTTGCCTCAAATATGCAAGTTTTCATATAAATTTGACATAGGTATAGATAATTTATTCAAACCAAATTTGGAGAGAAATAGCTTTATATAATATTTTATACATGGTACTATAGGTTATTGTTAAGCAACGCTTCTCTTCCAGCTGCAGCTAAATGCAGTCCCCCCCTGTGGTAGTGGTGGTAGTTGTGGGAGGGAGGTTACCGTAATCCCCAGGTTTGGCAGGCGTCTTAGAGATCGCAGTCTTTCGAGAATAATTTAATGCGCTTTAAGATTTTATAACCAGTATAAGTAAGATACCAATACCAATAAGATAACCTACCATTTCCTTGAATTTTTTTATGTTCGTTTATTAAAAAATCATCCATCTGAAATATTATTATTACAGAGCGGAAATAACTTTATCATATATATTTAGGCAAGTATTTTATGTGACTATCTTTATAAAATAATTCCATGTAATTACGTCTGTATATCTCCGAAAAATCGTTTCAAGATTGACTGAAGGATTTACACTCACGCCTCGCCACAATACGCTTTGGTTTCTTTTAATAAATTAATCGTCGTGCTAATATATTGCCATCTGTCGAGTTGAGTACCACAGTCTGCTAAAATTAATTTCATAGCAAAAAATTCTAATAACTGTCCAATCAAGGGCCTTAAAACGACGCTTTACACCATACTCAAAGAGGCGATCGCAGCAATTATCCCGCATAGTTACGAAATGCCATTAAATTTATTTAAGAAGGTATTGACTGATTAGATTTCAAAACAACGGTTTTATATAAATAATAATATTTTATAGAAGAGGGCGCCTCAAATTGATCAAAATGGTAGATATAGATCACTCTTAAATTATAATATTAATTAATATTATTTTAATATAAACGATTGTAAAGTGCCTACCTTAGTAAATAAAAATATATGCTCGTCTTCATGCAGACTGAAAACACTGACCATGTATATTACAAACCATTAGCATCGTGAAAAAATTCTTTTGTTGTCCTTGGGAGAGCATGTGAATAATGTTTAATCTGTTTTATTAAATATCATTTATCTAAAGTAATCAAAATTGTTTACTGCATTCTTTAAAAAAAATAATGTTTTATTGATATAAATAAAAATGACAAAATAAAAGCACGAAACATGGTATGATAATCAGACAAAATAAACACACATGACGCCATTTTACTTTATGTTACCAAAAATGGTTCAATTCGCTTCAGGTATGTGATAATCGAACACCTGGCTCGCCCCATTCTCGCTAAGCCTTGAATTGAATGAGCAGATTTCAACCCATTCGAACCTATTGCGCACCCCTTAGACGGCGAACCCATTCTGCTGATTTCCGTCTCAGTCGATGCTTGGTGAAGTATAACGGCACTGTAGCTGTAGAGGCCATTACTGGATGTAAAGAGGTATTTTATTCTTATTTATTCTTGCTTGAAAGAAGGCAGAAAGAGAACTGCGACTTGAGACATTGTTATCTTAATGATGGCCTCCTTTTATGTAAAAAAGGAAAATTATAACGAGTTGTAACTATTGCTACTTTCAAACTTGTTATTTCGTAATATAGACATACAGATAGCATGATTTGTCATAAAGAACGTCGCTATCTCCAAAAATTATTAATTAGCGTGGTACAAATATTAGAATCACCCCATATTTCATGGTTCACAAATTGAAAATAGGTGATCATTATTATTTTATATAACAGAAACAGGAATCGATATCTAACGCTTACCAATATGAAATAGCTTGGTGTATAATAGTATCATGTGGCTTCAATGCCTTATTAATGTAATAGTTGTCTCATATCTAATACTTCTATATCTTAGTTCTGAATTGATGAACCCTCAGGATAGCGCCAATATGCTGCAGAGCCTATCGTATCAGCTGCTTACTGAGTTTTCAGCTCAACAGATCCTAGAGATTTAGCAGTATCGATGCGGTAGATATTTTGTGTTAATCTACCTAAAAGAGCCTTACAGTATAGTAAGTAAATTACATACTTACTGGACAGTAGAAGATTCCATATTCGCTTCTTACTGGACAGTTGTGAATCCGGTAGAGTTCACTTTCAGGATAATTTCAACATTGCATACCATTTTTGAGAAAAAATACTTAGTCATTCAGCAAATACTGATATATGTTTCATCTGTATGAATTATGAAGGGAAATTGGTACAAAAATCTTTTCATACGTCTATTAACGTTCATAGCTTTTTAATTGGCATTTTCGCGGAAAAAGCACCAAAAGGCTAAAAAATGAACAGGCGAAGGCTAAAAAAACAAATAACGAGAGTGTTGTTATTGGATGTCACGGTCCGATGGACGACAAACAAAAGTTGGGAGCTCAATCTTTGGAATTATTGGAAAAATGGACATTGGACGCGTCTATAGTTTAATATTTGTTTTTACGTTCATATTTTTTTTCACTTCGATATTTAACAAGGTCTAGTGGGGCTGCGTTTTTTCATGATATGAAGTGACGAGGTGAACAATTGGCTTACCTTCAAGTAAGCACCATATCTGATAGTTACAGTAATTGCAGTGTATTTGCGTGACACTGCACTGCGCTCGTTGCTTCGTGCAGTTCTTGTGGTTTGTTTGATTACTGATTGCATAAGCTCTGTGCCCTTCACGATGATTTTCATAGTGTTTATACAATTTAATTACTTTTTAAAACCAAACCCGTTACAAAAATGGTCTAAAACTCACAAAATTATTTTCTTAATGTTTCACAAAATACTCATTCCGTTAATTTGAAATGTAAAAAGTGTTTTTTTTTTCTACTTTTTGTATGTATGAATGTACAATGTGGGGTACATTGTACTTAGCTACAATAATACCTTACAAGTAATATACATACATACATACATAAAATCACGCCTCTTTCCCATAGGGGTAGGCAGAGACCACAGATTTCCACTTGCTACGATCCTTACATATCTCTTTCGCTTCATCTACACTCATCATTTTTTTCATACATAAGCGTCGGTTTAGGGTACTCCTGACCTGGCCTTTTTTCAGAACATCTTCAATCTGATTTCGGAACGTTCGCCTAGGTCTTCCCCTTCCAACACTTCCGTAATATAATTGAATATAAATTTCCAAATTTAGATATGTGTTAATATTCTACATATAGATTATATGCATTTCGTCACAAATGACTATTAAAAAAAACAACGAAACAAAAATGGGGGACGTGTATACCCATCACCCTGAATCATACAGTAGTTGAGTCTCATATACCTGTAATTGTACTGGCTCTCACGGAGTGCTGCCGGACCATACTGTTAGGTGCTTGGCGTGGCAGATTTTCTACTTGAGGGTGGTAGCTAGCTAAGCGGGCATTCGCAAAATGCCCTCCCACCATGCGGATCCATAGACTATAGCTATAACGACTCGGATATCATTGCCTAAAATTCTTTGTAGATACAGAACCCTAAAATGATCAGACAGTACAAGAAAGGCAATCCATAAAATAATTTTCAAATTTTCGCGGCTGCATTTAATCTCCACAAGCTGTCTGCTCAAGATATTCCCAAACCTTTTGTTTAGGTGTGAAGCGCTTAAGCCAAGAGCATTATATTAAGCCATTCCATTGTTTCGACAAACAACACAGTGGGTATAATAGCAAAAGGTATGCCTTTTGTTTGGGCGTTTGTTTCTCTTTGTTGTAGGCATGAAAAATAGCTCCGGGCTGAGAGATGTGTTGTTTAGATTGGGTTTTAGGTTTTTCAGGGGAAACTACATAGACACAATTTCATATAGGTACATATGCAGTTAGTATATGTAACATTTTTATACTCTGTTTTTCACTCGATTTTACCATAGTTATTAATTTGATTAAATTTAAAAGTAGGCGTTAGTGTAAACAAATAAATAATTTTAGGTTAAGCCTATTAACACCTTCGACCACATCATCACACCGTCAGGTGAGATTGTGGTCAAAGGCTTACCTATCAGCAATAAAAATAATAATTAACTCAATACACCGGCTAGCACTCCTGTGTTTAGTCGAAATTTCCGACAGGTGTTCGAGCAGTAAAGATGCTCATTCTCAAGAAATGTGGGCAGTTTCGAGGGCTGCTAGACTGCTTTTTATGACTAATTATAATCAAACTATGATAGTCAAATTAAATTTGATAAAAATCCAAAAAGATACACAAAATGTGTGAAACAGAGTAGAGAAGACAACCCAAAAGCAGCACCATCGAGTGTTGTAGATTATTGTAGGCCACAGTGACCGCTTTCTAGTAGCTGGGCCTAGGGCACATAAGGACTTGTTACTAAGTTTTGTGTTAAAAAAAACCCTCTTTATTTCTGATACGCTGGTTTTTACTATTATCTTGCCTGTTATTATATCTTGTATAACACCTTTAAAATAAAACTTCTTTATACTAAGTAAACAATATTAAAAATATGAGAGCCTTGGATGGATCCATAAAGCCCTAGTTATACCCTTTTCAAATTCTCTGTGCTCCAATTTTATTTAGTCTTTGTACAATCCATTCTCATGTATAAAACGTATGAATAATCGTCGAATTGCCAATAAGAGAATTCTATCCAATGCCCGCTCCATGAAGAGCTGTAGAGTGGAGTGGAACTCTCGTCGATTCTACCGATTCAATAGGTAAGTAGGTAGCCCGCTCGCTGCCGTCGGTAAATAATGTCACGTTTACATTGAATCAGTTACTGGAGATGGTTACTATTGTATTCTGCATTTGTAATATATTGGAACTTTCTAGCTCAATGTTTTGTTTAATATGTATTAGTTTAGTGTGATTTTCAACGAATGTTTTTCGATGGTTAATGTATTATTATTGATGGTATATTAATTGTTATTGACGATGCTTTGTCAGTCAAAGGACTACCTCTAGAAGCAAGGCGCTATGGTTTGCTTCGGAATATATGGCTATTTTTCTTAAACAATTCAATAGCTGGCTAGAGTATAGAGTGTTGCCGGTATATGGCAATAGGGCCGTTTCTTCCACTATCACAAAAGCAAATCAGGAAAACGTATTGATATAAGTATTACGTTATTAAATGCATGGCTTATTGCTCATGGCATGTAGGGACCTAATCTCTTTCTTAAAGTGTCGATAAGCTAACTATATTGTTTAATAGCTGACATGCTAGCCATTGAACATTATGTCATCTGGTGGTAGGTGATGATGTGGTTATAGATGTTGTTCAAACTAACCTACAATTATTGGCTTTAAGGCTGCCGTTGCTAAAATACAGGTGCTTGTTGACAGTTTTTCTACTTGAGGGTGGTAACTAGCCAGGTAAGGATTAATTCAAAACGATATACCACAACATACACACTATAATTATGGCAACTCACCACCTTCTTTTGGGAGATATTATAAGAGAAGCACAAATTTATTTCAATTTGATTAAAGGTTTATAATTGTGTTTTTAATTTTGTAAACTTCTAAAGTATTTGATACCATTAAGAATAGAGTAGCAAAATATGTTCTTTTGCATTCCAATAGACACTTGAACAATGTATTTCATCTCTGAAAGCTTCGAAATATGCTTTTGTCTGCTTTGTCAACAATATCGTTCCAACTTGATTAAATCCGTTCGTCCAATACCGGGAGAAGACAATGCATTTTCGACGAGCGTTGTATCAATTATATGGATTGAAAATTATATATCAAAATACTTCACACTTACAAATTATAAGAGCACAATAAGTCCCTTCCGAGTATCGCACCCACATCCTCTGATTTCATCACTCTAATAATTTGTAAAGGTAATTTTTGCATCGCCCGCGATAGTAATTATAATATAGTACAACGAAACTGCTTGTTCGTAAATGAATACAGAAAGATCCACTCTTGCCTATATAAATAACAAAACGCGATTAAACCCAAACACCGAAAATGAAAATCGTGGACCCAGAAAATATAATTTATTCATCCATATCACAAACAATTTCAACTCCGCCAAGATATTTATAACCCTCGTCATTTCACGAATCATACCCGTACCAAATCGTTTTAAGCTTAATCCATATTAAATTGAATGTTCCTCGTTAGCCTTGCCATAGATTATGTACAAGTTACCGTGCCAACATCTAATCACTCGTATTATGAAAACGGACCTCTAATTACTCCAAATGTAATAACTAACGAATGTTACAATTACGTGGATATAAAATGTCTGGGAATTCGTGTTGTTTTATTATGAGTTGTCCTTGTAAATGTTTGAAATGTTAGGTTTCAGACGGTCGGCAACAAATTTTGTTTGATATACATTTCATTCGAAGAGCGTATTTGCTGTTTTGGCTCCATTTTGTGTACTTCTTCCCTTCTTACGCAAATTAGCAATTACGTTAACTTGCATTGAGGATAATTTTTGTGTATAAATGTCGTAATTTACTATTACCGTTCGCAAATGATAAGGTAGTATTTTACACAATATCAAACAAATTCTCTTTATCTTATCAAAAATAATTCAACATTGATGTTCATCAAATTGCATGGCAAATGAAACTGAATTGAATATCAATTTACCATAAACCACATAAAATACTAAACACTGATCAAAATAATAATTTTCCATTATTTCCAAATTTTTTCAACCACACAGAAGAACCTATTCCAGGTTTGCCGATGATATAGTGGTATTCGTGACATAATCTAGTTTAGCTCTGCCACAGCCACGATTCGACAAAAGTAATTCTACTTTTGTCCAAGGCTGCTGCTAATTATTTGTCTAGGAGAATTAAAACTTAAAAAAGACCATATGGAAAGAGGAGTAATTTGAAGTCTCAATTTTCATAGGTAAGTTAAAATTATGTGTTTTTTTATGAACAGTTTTTTTTGTGTTGCTCATTGGGATCTCAAGATTCTGAGTTCAAATCTCGGGTCGGATATTATTTTTTTGAAGCGTATTTGGGTTAGCGGTTCTTAACTGATCACTTAAGTTAAGCAACATCCACCCTGATGATGATTGGATAGGTAACAGCTAGGGACATTACTACTGAGCACTTCAGTGCTTTGAAAGGCACGTTAAGCCATCGGTTCCGGTTATTGCCTTACGATGGCAGTAGATATAGCATGGTGATAAGGCATTTTGTCATGCTAGCTACTACCCGCAAGTAAGAAATCTGTCACCAAGCACCTAAATGTGTGTTCCGGCAGCTGTCCTGAGAGTCAGTATTTCTATGTAAGCCTGAGCAACATCATTGACCATCACTAACCAACGGGTGGATATATTTTTATCATTGCCTACGCGAGTGAAACCAGGGGGTGCAGCTGGTATTATAATAATTAATTGGTTCCCTCAGTCATAAATATCAATCTTTTTGTTACATAACATAATTTTTCCATTGACAAAAAGAGCAAACGAACACATAACTATTGCTACGGGCGTAGCATCATGTAGACATCGATGTAGACTATGGTTACGATTGCGTGAGCTACCAAAATTATGTTACAATTTACTTCAACATACTAGTTTTGTTGATACCTCAATTATAGCAAACAGTGTCACTTCTACACGACCTCGGCCTGTCCTCGGGAATTTTGACTCAGCGGCTGTTCTCTCACCCACAATCTTGATAACAGCGTTGCAAGCGCTTTTCTGTTCATTTTACTGTAACACCACAAGCTCCTTGCTACGGGCATAGCACATTCGTTGTAGACTACAGCTAAAATGGCGTGTGCTACAAAGTAGCTGCAACTATTTACTTAAGATACTAGTTTCCTTCAAACCTAAGGACATTTAGCGAACTGTGTCACTGAACATACGACCTCGCCCCAACTCCCCGAGTTCGTCGAGTCAGCGGTTACTCTCTCACCTAGAAACCTGATAACAGGGCTGTAAACGCTTTTCTGTTCACAGTGTTAAAGCAGTGTAGTAGCTTTTAATACTATCGCATCTGCAAATCCTGATATAGTTATAATCCACTGATTTGTACACTTATTTTAAGTGTAACTGTCTCAGTTATAACAATGTATTGAATTGTTTATTAAAATTATAATTAATTTGATTTTCAACTGACAGTTAGTAAACGGCTACAAAGGAAAAATGCGCAGTCATATGAGTGGGATGACACTGCGCATTGGGCTTAAAGGCTCTATGACGACACCAGTCACCCTGATTACCCAAAAGATAGTGGATTAACTACCAACAAGAGCACTCCCAAAAAAGTTAGTGTCGGACAAGAGATCGTCCATAAAATCAAAGATGAAGGTTTTAAAATTATGTAAAAATGTTTTTCTGTGTTGTTAGCTAAACATATTTGTACTTAGAAATAAAATCAATATCATTTACCATATTTTGCAAAATACACTCGCATCTATAAAGTTATTTAAGTCGGATTAGGTGGGTTATAATATTTCTTTTTACAACAAAACTGTCAAATACTCGTAGAACTTCTGTAAGTCAAAGTGAAGGCATCATATAACTAAATGGAGGGTCCATTTGGAAGAGAAGATTATCCTGAAAGATATAACTGCTCTCATAAAAAAGCCCATTTTCATCAGAGATATATTTCGGGCTTAGCTCTTAAAAATGTAAGAGCAATCGTTTTATATTTTGAGATTGATTTGAGATATCCTAACAAAAAATTAACTTAACTGATATTAAGTCCGGCCATTTTTGACCATTTAATATGACATAATAGTGACAATTTCTTATTAAACTAGATATTCAATAAGTGGATCATATAATAAACAGTTTTGGTATGTTATAATCGAAACTACGATGAGAGTGTTGCACTGATTGAAATCCCAACCACAAAACGCTTAATCAACCCTACCCTGTTACTGGGTAGTCCCAGTAACACCTGCTCAACCTGCCACCTAGCGACAGAATTGATGAACACTATCTATCTGACGTACGTCTTGGGTTGACGGGTTGACAGCAAACGAATGGTTACTGACGAGCTACGATGGATGATTTGGTGTAGAAATCTTATATTACTATTATTACTAATGTCTTCTACATAGAGATTGTGCTAGCTAATGCGTTTCTTTGTAATCCTGGTGTTTCGGTTGGAACCCTAAATTAGCTTTCAGATTATTACAAAGAAATTTCAGTAGTAGTCCAAACTCCGATATTACCCTAGATTGATGGAAATAGATTCATCCTCTTTTATACGGTACTAATACAATATTTCTGATGAAACGTTGGTGGCTATGATACCTGTGCAACCGCTTCGGGGATTTAAATGCGTAATTATATATTGTAAGATGGGAATCTATAACCTATAATCCGAATCTCGTAAAATTTTGTGACCAGGTTAGATAATTATATGCTTTTGTTACAGATTCTATTTTTAGAAAACTTTCAAAAAAGGTTTTGAAAATGCGAATAAAATAATTTTGATTGGGAGGTTTTCAACTTTCAGGTCCGCTTATTTTACTTGCTACCACGCCCTCCAAACCTAAATACAACAATCAACAAATCAAAAGTCTAGAAATATCTAATATTATTAAACCCCATATACATTATATACCAACTACATACTTACAATCTAATTACACAGACTGAGTCGCTAGAACAATCTAGATAAAACATGATACGAAATATTTCTTCGAATGTTGTGAATCACTAATTATGCCTTTAATATGCATATTTAAGCATTAATAATTTTACAACATTTGGACATTACCCTAGCACTACTCATCACTATTTCAACGTTTATTCTTAAAAGAATCTCACCTAACATATTTAATGTTTTATTTAATATGTTAATTTACAATGAAAACTATAAAATACAGTCTCGAGTCTCCAAAACATGAAATTTTGTCTTCTTTGTGTGAATATCACAAAAGATGCCTGACTTTATAACAATTTTCAAACTTAAAAACAATCAAGAAAGGCTTCGAGACTTCATAAAGCCCAGTCCTTAAGCCGAGCCGTCGGATAAAGATAACCTTCTAAAAATATGAGGCTTTACGAGTCATAAACTCAGTCTTTTTAAAGTGAAATTCATGCCTGAACAGTCTCAAGCTGTCTTAGGGCCCATTATTATCAGGTTTCTAGACAGTGGGTCGTGAAACTTTTCAAGTATTCTTTATACATTTTCTTTAGAATTTCAGAATTTTTCGGTCTCACTTAAGCGTTTGTTAATGATGAGGTAAGACATTTTTAATTAATACATTGTATAATATATTACAATTATACCGAAAAGCGTGTGCTTATTTTACATAATTTTATAATTATCTTTTCATGTCACAACCTCGGAAAGGTGTTGTTTATTATTAGAAATTCCTGAAAAAATGCTAGTAATCCGCTAGCATGGACATTTTTAAGGTTAAACTTTAGTAACAGTTAAAAAAAAATCTTTTAATATTACCAATTGTAGTAATAAAACATTAAATTAAAAAAACTTATTGTCTATATTATATAAATAATAAAAAAAAAATGTGTATTACTCGCGTGCATAATTATTTTGCGTCGCGTGCCTTTGCTACGATTAGGATTCTATTCTGCTGTACTCAATCCTAGAATCCTTCACTTCCTGTGGTTCCATTAAAGGAATTCATAACAACATGCCAAACAACGACTGAAGCCTTGCCTAAATTAACTATATCACCCTTATCCTACTGGTTTCAGTATCATATTTTATTCCTATCAAAGGACAACAAGAATATATTTAAATATATCGTACCAAACCACTTTAGGTCAAAATTCTGGTATTTTACACCGAAGTCAACATTGTTAGCAATTTGTTATGTTTACCGAATACCGTAAAAAGGAAAAACAAGCAAAAATCAAACATCCAAATCACAGGCCTTACAAAGGTCTCATAAAATATCATAAAACGTTCGTTACGATCGCAAAAATACCTCTTGATCAGCGAAATACCTAAATATTGGCAATAACTTGTACCTAATCGCGCTGAAAACAAATACAACGACAGGACATAAACCTTCGCATGACATTGTAACGTGAAATGCTGAAAAGGGTATTTTAGACCTTCCAATGTTTAACGGCATGTAAAATACGTTACATTAATCTGATTTATTTCGTTTTAGTGATCGTTTCGAACACAGTTATTTAGAAAATAGGTATCAATATATTATTTGGAATAGAACATTTTTTTATTTCCAACTGAATGGTCTATTAAGGGTCCTTCACCAAACCAATGTTAAATAGTCAAGGATAACTTTAATCTGTGTAACCAACAACACTTCTAAACAAAAAATGGAACCGACTTCGACAAGTTCTTTCACACTTTTGGGTGTTGAAGTTGGTTCCATTTTTTGTTTAAAATTTTTTTACACTCTTTTTAGTGACCCTTGCTACTTACGGGATCGATTGTCATTCATTGTCAACGATTATATCATCAAGATAGGAAATTTATTTTTCAGTTATTGGATTGTAACTCAAAAACTGCTGATTTTGACACATTTTTTGATTTTGATCATCAGCTTTAAAAAAAAAAAGAATTTTCATAATCGGTTCAGCCAGTCAACAGATTTGAAGTAACAATCATTTTGAAGCGCTCGTAGCGAAGTTTGCTTGGCCATTCTGAATCGATCAGCAAAGTTAAGCAACGTCCGCCGCGGTCAGGAGTTGGATGGGTGACCGCTGGTGACATTACTACTGAGCGCTTCCGTGCTTCGGAGGGCACGTTAAGCCGTCGGTCCCGGTTGTTGTCTTAGGATGGCAGTCGTTACAGCATGGTGGTAGGGCACTATGCGAATGCCCGCCTGGCTAGCTACCACCCTCAAGTTGTTTGTGAGCCAGTAATTCTAGGTTAGCCTGTACAACATCTTCGACCACATCATCACTTACCATCAGGTGAGATAGTGGTCAAAGGCTAACCTATCAGGCATAAAAAAATAAAAAAAATTGAGATTTGAGAACCTCCTCCTTTTTTGGAAGTCGGTTAAAAATATGATAGACTCTCGTCACCATAGATGTCTAAGGATCTTGCACTATTTAAACATTTTCCGTAGTATTTCCTTTATGGAATGCAGCAAAGGAAAAAATATATCCAATATTAAAAAATTAAATTGTTGAAAGTTTATTCATCAACTTAAGTTAAAAATTAAGTTGATGAAAATTTAATGAAACCAATTAGAAAGTATACTCTACGCGATAAAATAATATCAAGATTGAATAACCCAGCATAAAATTGTGCGTTATCCTAAATAAAAATAAATAAGCATCGACTTGAGATTCTTTCTGGATACAGGTTGAAAATAAGCATTATCAACACAATTTTGTTATGTATTTTTACATGATAGGAAAATCTCAATCATCTTCCTGCCCTTACTCCACCCATGAGGGGTCGGTATAAAAATCTCTCTTATGACGATACTCAGTACTACTAACTTTACTGTTATTTTGGCTACGGTGTTATGACCGGGACGCCGACTCTTCCTGGGAACGTTTTTAATTAGATACCTTGCAGGTAATTGGTAATGAACTCTGCTACGCAACTATTGCGCAGCATAAACCCACTCACATCAACGTGAGTGACGGCACGCCGCTCATTATGCGCATATTTAATATTTATTGCCTTATATATGGATATGGAACTGTCCATATATAATGCCTACGCCAAGCACTGTTGTGAATACTTTAGGTTAATATATTTTTATAATAAAAGAACTGATGCCAGTATAAGGAGTAAAAATGGGAACACGAAACCAAGTTTGTTTCAGCAGAAAAAGCCAGATTATTATTACTAACTTCCGAACTTTCTCGAATCCATAATTTATTCTACAGATTCCTTTTAACTTTCTGCGTCAGCTTGACTTACATATTTTTAGAATTATGTTATTAAAATTACTTTCTGAAAGTAATGTCAGATATATACCGTTTATCTTCCTATAATGAATATTCCCAGTGACTGATTTAGTCTTCACAAGATTTTTTTAATATTATTATTGATATTATTATACTATACTTGTGAGTATTTCAAGGCTGAGCTTCAGTGGGGTTGGAATTATTTATATGGTAGTGATGTTGAATCCTCCATTCGGGGACTTTTTTCGTGTCGCTTAACTGCCCTCCCGATTTCGTCCCCCTACAAAATCATTCTAATCTTTGCATCCTATTCTACACTTATTTTTCTTTCCTAACAAAGAAATTTTCAACAGCATTTTAAGTCAAGTCCTGTTAGTTTGACAGCTGTCACATAGTCATAGTTTGTAGCTTAGAATAAAAAAAACTGTCAATGGTACGTACCATATCTGGCTTCCTCCCCCTCGGGTGCCTGTGCCGTGAGGGTGGCCAGCTCCTTCTCCAGGTCGACCTGGTGCTCTCCAGAATCCCATGATAGCAGTCCTGAAACAAAGGAATGAGAGTCAAACTATGCATAGATTACAAGCACTAGTAATTTAAAAATATTCTGACCTCTTTACTGTTTTGAAGAATGTATTTATACAAAGATAAACCTTGCCCAGAACAGGCGACTACTACTAAGGGGTAACGCATCACTATTTGATAATAATCTTACTTCCTTTCAATAGAAGTTTGTCTAGAGGAGATATTCTAAGAGAAAAACGTGACTATGTACGTTAACACAAAAAGTTAAAATATCCCGAAGATGCTTCAGGATGAAGCGAAACATCAAAAATAATTGACGCTGGGTAACAGGATGTTTTCGTCGTCATGACGGCGTGGCTTGACATATCGGCAGAATAGACATAAAATACAAATATATTTTTTTAATTATTAAAATATGTATATTCGCATAATTACATCTAAAGCTACTCAAATCAATATTTTCAATGTTAGTGATAGAAGATAGAAGATATGAATTGAATGGATTTTTTATTTATTCGTAAGAGTCGCGAGTGGTTTTGTATTTCTCGTCAGAATAGTTAATATGTTTTACTGACAAATTTTAGTGGAATTTTTTGGACACTAGATTCTCAGCAATCTGCTTGCTGTATCGCTATTGTAAAGAAATATGTACCTATATTCATGTTATTGAGAGTACATGAGCCATGACGGGAGAAATATGAGTATATAGTTATCTCTTCGCGGATACATTTTGTTTATGTATACTTGTGATGGAATGTATTCTTATTCTTCCACTAGCTATTTTGAATGAATATGGTAAAAAAATATATTTCAGTATCGTAAGAAAGTTCCCAAAACCCACTATTTTTTATGAAAGTGAGTAGACTAAATCTCCAAAAAGTCTAGAACAATAGTGATATATTTTGTTTAACAGCCGTCACAATATCTGTCAATACCTTTGTTAATACAAATAAATAATTGCTTACTTCAGTCATGATGTGAAGTTTCTGAGACACTTTTTATTTCAAAGCAAGTAATATCTTCATCATCACTACATAGTATAAATCAATGTCACTACCCGCTATCTGTCTATCCATATGTATGCTAAGATCTTTTAAACTACGCAACGTATTCAACCGCTTGCCCTACCCTACGAGATAGATCAAAATTATGTACTGCAGTACACTTTGAAAAGGGCTAAAAAAATCCGCCGTCTCTTAAAAATAACCTACTACACAATAACCATTTTTTATCCTTTATTTTTTATGAGAAATAATGGTTGTTGTATTTAATATAGATCAATATGGCCCTTTACTACATGGTAATTAAATGAATATTTTCGAAGACACATTATTTAGCGTCAGCATTTCACCCGTGCGAAGCCGGGGTGGGTCGCTAGTTATGTATAAAGAGATCATACAGGCGCAGTTTGCATCATTATTTTTTCACATATCCATTCACGGCGTCCCATTGAATGCGTCGTTAAAACGTCATCTGTGTATCTATGTCCCATTCTGGCAACATTGAATATTTATTCCATGTGTTTTGCTCTCGCGGTCGGCTGGCTGTGTTGCCACAATTTCCGTTATTGCTTCCCTTTCGAGCGCTCGCATGTCCCCCGGGAAAGTCTGCATAATGTCGGGGTAATGGGAAATGTTGCCAGTATTATGATGAAACTATGTTTGCAATGATGCTGCTTACTTAAATATGAGTTATTAATAGTTTGTGACTAAAATGTTGAATTGTGTATGATAAGGGTGTGTTATATCGCTGTGTTAGTGATTGCTGAAGTTTTTGCGATTATTGCAACCATAGAAAAGCCTTTATAATATATACGGATGGGTAGGCATAAATACGTGTTTTACGATGCTGTGTTTATAAATAAAGATTTTGGTTAAAAAGTTGTTCCACTTTATTTTTATTCATAATTTCAATTTAGACTTTCAATATTTTGCATGGTATCATATAAGTGGTTATTTATAGATAAAATAGTAAAAATAAATATCTTAATTTTTCTATGCACGTGAAATGCCAGGTTAGAAATATATCTACGATAACTTCTTTTTATAAGTGGCAAAAGACGAAGAAAGGAAAGTAACCAGAAGGTGGACAGTGCCTTCTCAAGAACTGCCATTTTATTCTGCAATCTACAACACAAACTGTAATTTCGTAAAATCCCCTAAGACGCTTGCCAAGCGTGGAGAATATGGTGAACCACCCTATAATGGCTGTTGGTGATGATGGTGAATCTCTCCGAACTTTCTCGAATCCATAATTTAAACCTTTTCATTACGCCTTTTATTATTTTGTTAAAGTATGTATTTAATTTAAATCTAAAACAAATCAAGCGTCAAAACTAAAAGAGCATCGTATATGAGTACAAGAAGCAAGTTTATTTATCTCACAAGCACTCAAAGGTGTTTTTATCACTAGAAATCTGCGTGCCAAAGTGCTTTTTATCCTAGCGGATAAAAAGCACTTTGGCACGAAACAAAAGATTTTTCAATTCCAAGCATTTATATAAGTTCCAGTTATTTGAATTAACTTTCCATATTACCAATTTTAGTAAATTTATTTTTAATCAGTACTAATATTATAAATGCAAAAGTAACTCTGTCTGTCTGTCTGTTACGCTTTCACGCCAAAACTACTGGACCGATTTGAATGAAATTTGGTATGGAAATAGTTTGAGACCCGGGAAAAAACAAAGGTTAGTTTTTATTCAACTGCGCAAAAAGAGGTTAATGTTTTTGCACGATAACCGACATACGCGCGGGCGGAGCCGCGCCCTGAAAGCTAGTTGTTACTATAAATGTATGTAAATTCACTAAATTATTTAAGCTGTTATTTTGCACCTAGCATTTTCTTCGCTGTGGCGAGAAGAAAAATTGTTTGTGGCACTCCGCAGCAAAGTTATTTTGCTCCTCGTACTTTTGTAACCCACGGTACGCTCAAACTTCTATATTTTGAACCAATTGCTTTGTACATAGTTTAATCAGGTTTCAATAAAAATACTTGCACCAAATAACCACTTTTCAGTCTTGCATAGCAAATAACTTTTCGTATGTTTTGCCATTGAAATATCTAATTCAAAACAGAGAACTTCTATATTCATTATCAAAGTCCTTTTATGTAACTGAGTTATTTAGAACCGTCTAATGGCCAAAGCTGTTTTTCAGCTCGTAAACAATAACCGCCCACTCTTACGTAAACATTCCTATATCAAATACGCGTTATTAGTGTGTTCTTCGTAATTGTCGCCACAGAGGACGTCCGGCGTATGTGCGACTTAATCCTAGAGGGCGTAATTACAGCCCTGTAATCTAGGGCCATTGTGCGGGTGCGGGCGCTGTAGTCGAGTGAGATACGCGGGTGAAGGTTTACTGGCTGGAGTTTGTTTTGTAAGTTTTATATTTCAGGCGAGGCTAACGTGTTATATGAGGTGTAGAGTTTATAGAACGGAGAGAGTGCCGCTCGCTTTGCGACAAGACATACGTTGAATATACGTAGAGTATCCTAGAGTTAAATATAATGATATCAATAAATTAAAGAGTATATGGTGACACAGAATGCGTCATTGCACAAAGAGCGGAGTTAAGTTAGTCGTGCCCTCACCGCGCACGCGAATCCTCATATTTGTGCTTGTCTTTGGTATATATATTTTGAAGCTATGATGGCTCAGTGGCATTGGCTATGGACTGCCGCGCACAGGTCCGTGGTTTAAATCCCACCGCGGGCTTGAGCATCCCCGCATGATGGAAGGGCGTTTTGCGAATGCCCGCCTATCTAGCGACCTCGCTCAAGTAGAAAATCTGTCGCCAAGCACCTAACGGTGTGTTCCGGCAGCAGTCCTTGAGAGCAAGAGTAATTACAGGCACATGCGACTTAACAAATATGTCTCAAGGTGACGGGCGCAGTGCAATTCGTGACGTTCCGATGAGATGCATCTATTATAGGCAGAGGTTGGTCCGTTTAACATCAGGTGGGCCTCGACCTAGTTCTGTCACAATAACATAAAAAATAAAATAAAAAATACCATACCTAGACATAACATACGCCGTTGTACGATAACATATGCCAGTTTGTGAATATAAATAAATACCGAACTCTTTCATCTTTCTGCTATCCCTATCGTACTCTCTAAGGCTAGTTAGGTCTACTCATCGATGTCTAGCCATTCCGACAAGCACGTAGAGTGTACCAGCGCCCTTTCGACCGCAGCATACAATAAACAAGTATAAAGTAAATTGATGTACTATGAACAGAATACAAGCCTCAAAATCAATTTCTTTTTGAGGGCAGAGTTTTCGCCTTCGCATATTAATAGGTCTCTCGTCTATTCCCGCTCAGCTAAATAGAAAAATAATAAGAAACTAGAATACCAGACTATTTATATAATGGTCTGTTTTAACCTTCCCAAGGTCTGTTTATTCTGTTCAAAAACAATGGCGACCAAAGCTATAAGGTAAATATACCTATTTATGAAATTCTCGTTATAAATGAGTTCCACATAATTGCCGCCACAGAGGACGTCCGACGAATGTTCTATTTAATCCCTAGGGGTAGTAATTACAGCCCCGTGATCTAGGTCTATGTGTATATATGACTTCTGTATTATTGATCCACAAAAGAAGGTTTTATTGACAAGGTGAGGTATTATTTTATCTCTCTGCGCAAAATTAATTTTGATAAGCGAATTTTGAATGCGCTGCTTAGGGTTACTTTAAGTATTAAAATTCAACAATGCCATTTTTGTTACGATGCGCTCGTAGTGTAACTTACTTAGTCGTTCTTAACGTATTAACTAGTAAGGTCGTCAAGCACCTTACGGTGTAATGTTATCTTAGGTTTTCGCGATTGTTACACATAGAAATTAAATAACTTTAAACGGTTTAAATCGCGTATATTTGTCATTATTTTATCCCGACGTTACGGTGTGTACCGGCAGCTGTCCTTGAGAGCCAGTAATTCTAGGTTAATCTAAACAACATCTTCGACCATACCATCACTTACCATCAATATTACATCAGTTTACCATTGTAAATATATTATTATTTTGTGTAATAATCGCGAAACCCTTAGACATCTTTAAACATAAGCCTATCCTGTTTAACTAACTTAGTATCTTAGTTTTTACACACATTTACTTTTTTTTATTTTATATTGTGTCCGAAATAAATTATTCTATTTTTATTATATTATTTTATTTTATTACATACCTAAGTTGCCAGATTATTTCATTTGTACTGTTCCAGAGGCATCTCTCCCACATGAATGTCTTTTCATCTGGTGCTCCTAGGCGTAAACTACTAAATACTCATTAACTGAGTAGTCTATACCGGAATCGGAACTAATCCATATTTCTTTAATCGGCCGTCATCTAACTGCATGAGCAAAGTGCACAAAACGGGCCATACTTTTTATTCGCAAGAGTATAAATAGCACAAAAAAACAATTCATATATATACAAAAGAATCAATCTGCCAGAAACATTGTCTGATTTTGCTTCAGTTCTATCTCCTAGACTGGATAAAACATTCCCTGGAAACTTGTCTATTTTTGCAAAGATCCACTGAATAATTAAACACCGAGCGCAAAAAGTTTTGCTCCAGCGAAATTAATTGTCTCGGGAAACAAAACCAATTCGAGATGGCCGAGTCTGAACTATGCAAAATGTTCGTGGCTGGGTACCAATACCACGTTATTATTCAGGTTTTTTACAGTACTTTTTCGAACGCTTGTATAATGGTAGCAACATGGGTTAAAAAAATATCTAATAATAGTGTTTTTTTTTATTGCTGATTGACTAACCTTTGACCACTATCTCACCTGATGGTAAGTGATGATGTGGTCGAAGATGTTGTTCAGTCTAGCCTTTTTTTTGTATTCCTGATAGGTTAGCCTTTGACCACTATCTCACCTGATGGTAAGTGATGATGTGGTCAAGGATGTTGTTCAGACTAACCTAGAGTTACTGGCTCTCAAGGACATAGATGCCGGAACACACCGTTAGGTGCTTGGTGACAGATTTTCAACTTGAGGGTGGTAGCTAGCCAGGCGGGCATTTGCAAAGTGCCCTAGCACCATGCTGTAACGACTGCTATCATAAGACAACAACCGGGACCGCCGGCTTAACGTGCCCTCCGAAGCACGGAAGCGCTCAGTAGTAATGTCACCAGCGGTCACCCATCCTAGTCATGACCGAGGCAGACGTTGCTTAACTTTGCTGATCGAATCAGTATGGCTAAGCAAACTTGGCTACGAGCGCTTCAAAAGCCTAGAATTACTAGCTCTCAAGGACAGCTGCCGGAACATACCGTTATGTGCTTGGCAACAGATTTTCTCCTTGAGGGTGGTAGCTAGCAAGGCGAGCGTTCGCTAAATGCCCTACCACCAAGCTGTAACAACTGCCATCGTAAGACAACAACCGGGACCGACGGTTTAACGTGCCCACCTAAGCACGTCCACGCCCAGTAGTAATGTCACTAGCGGTCACCCATCCAACTCCTGACCGCGGCGGACGTTGCTTAACTTAGCTGATCGATTAAGAACGGCCAAGCAAACTTCGCTACGAGCGCTTCAAAAGTAAAAAAGTATTATATTGGGCCCTACGCTAAACAATATGCACGGATGTGGAACTCTCATACTCAGCAAGTTCACAATTAACAAAACAGGCACAATTTTCCAAATTCTATTGGATTGGTTGATTGGTTTGGCGCTTAGTAATGATCGCATCCGATCGGTCGCGTCAAGGTAATGTTTTGCGCCGCACGGTACTTTTTGAAACATGACCTCCGCGGTAAAGTAATTATTATTATATATGTATTAATTATAACGGATATACCATTTAAAATTAACATTTACAATCAACAATCCCCGTTTTTACTTTATTATATAGTTAATATCTGCAAACGAATTTACACGACTTTTATCTTTGTTTCTACAAAATATCGCGACAAGGTAACAAGGGAAACATAGCTTAAAAGATAACGGAAACCTTCCAGGTAATGCCCATTAGCATTTCGTGCAAAATGTTCTTTGCTAAGAGACAACATTTACAAGATAAGAAAATTCTGTAAGGGTTTGCGCTGTATTTTCGGCTCCTTGTTAATGTTATTACTGAACACGTAACACTTGTTTCAAGTATTTTTCGTATATTTTTTGTTATACGAGTATATCAAGGGTTTATACTCCGAATTGGTATTTCTAGGTTTGAAAACATTTCAAATGGTAAAACAGTTTCAGAACAGATCACTTATTGGTGAGAAGTATTCAATTTTATGGTCATATATAAAAAAAAGGTTTAAACATAATAATGTCCATGTAAAAATAAATTCATTTCAATTTAACTCTCCTTTTCAATAAGCTGTCAGACATTTTCAAAATGATTGACTTTCGCAATTATTTGTCTGATCCCCTCTCTGAAAGTTCCACCTCTTTAATCCTTCATAAAAGTTTTTTATTGGATCTTTTCAAGGTAAGAAGGGCAACCTTCTTGAAACTTTATGTATATATTTTATTAAAGAACCGCAAGTCCTTGAAAGTCCTTTTTGATCTTAACTTTAGACATCTTATCTTACTAATATCAGCAAAAGTTTATGTGGATTTATGTATGAACGAATGATTTCACATAAAGCAAACGAGACTAAAAGAAGGATTTTAAGAATGGTAGTCCATTCTTAAAATCCTTTTTTTAGTCGATAAAAATTTATTCATTATCACACATATATCACGTAAGTTTGTGAGGTACTGAGTATGTTCCTTACTCTTTTACAATGAAACTTATGAACCGATTTCGATAAAACTTGGAATAGAGATAATTTAGGTCTTGGTTGAACACAAAATACTTTCATCTCATCATTGTGTTCTTGAAGTTAGTATTACTTGAGGTTTCGAAGTATTTTATACTATAAGTATAGGATTTTAGTAATGCTCCAAGAACTTTTATTCTGTTTAATGCATCTGACGCAAGAGATTTTTATGACAGTTATCAAAAAATACAAAATGATAGTTCCAGAAAAGCGCTACAACTTTACTAAGCTCGTTACAAAATTACAAATTTACGAGAGAAAAAATCCTAGTCATTTGAGGGATTCAAACCCGCGTCCATCCACCCCTTTAGCCGGGGTATGCTCTAACCAATTGAGCTAACATGACACAATGACTCATAACTGTAATTCTTGCTCTCGTTCTTCAAACATCGTATTGGGATGGAGCTTCGCTTAGCAGGCGTTATTGCAAACTTAACAACATTAAAATTTACTAAGCCCGGTCTGATACAGGTTTTTTTGTGATGAGGATACGGAATAAGCACGAGATTCACCTGGTGTTAAGCCTCTGCGAAATATTAATTTCATTTCAAATGATTAACTCTCCTGAATAACTCTCCATTAATTAGATCTCCTGCGTCTGTAATAATTTCACCGATACCCATACCATTTAAACCACTGTACACAGCTTATAAAAGTCGCCAATCACCTAACAGATTCCTTGACCGCAAGCAGTACTTGAGATCCAGTAAATTTAAAGGCAGATGAGACTTAACAACTGGATGTCTTAGGTGTGAATACAAGAAAGAAAAAAAACTACAACCTCTCGCGGTTCTGTTAAGGCCATCCAATAATTCCTTAGTAAATATCATACATATTTTCTACAATTTGTAATAAATTTTTGTATGTAATATTTGAACATGCGGAGGAAAAAGACTGACCGATATACAATACTGACATAAATACTCGTTGCTACGAAAAAATACTGTGAAGTATTTGAGTAATGATACAAAGAGATTATCCACGTTTATCTTTCCTCACTTTGCTTGAGCTACATGCACTAGTTCTTTTTATGCATTAAACTCGTTAAAGTTTTACCTGTGCGCTCTCAGAGAGAAATTAGATTAAAACGTGCACGATGCAACCTCCACCTGCTCGCTACGGAGAGTGGAGGGAAATGTAGGTTAGTTGTAAATAAAAGGGCATGTTCAGGAAAAAACGCTACACAATTTATTTTAAATTGAAACGTCAATGGTTTGGAAAAAAATCAGAAACTTTAAATTTTATTTTATGAAAATGCACCCACAGTTTTTCTCTGAGGTAAAAAAAAACAATTTGGCATTTTCAACATAGAAATTGAATTATCGTATACTAGTTTGAATTCGAAGCCTCACTCACGTGAAATTTTGGTTACATCGCAGTTTTTAGGAAACTATTAAAAATATAAGAAACGATATAAAAAAATAATCTTTGTTTTACATCGGAATTATTCAATCAGTTCGGAGAGGAATGCTCACCAACACAGACGTGGACAAAACATTTCATGAACAAAAATATATGTGTTATTTTATCTGTTTTTGTAAATAAAACATAGTTAACTCCATCAGTCCATGGAAGGCTTTTGAATATACTGTACCTACTGTACTGTAACAGCCGGATCGTCCATTGCTGAACACAGCCTCCCCTATTAAGGGGGTATTTGCCATAATCCCCACGCTTGGCAGACGTCTTGGGGATCGCAGTGTTAGTTGGCAGTTCTTCAGAAGGCGCTGCAGCCCACCTTCAAGTATTTTTTTTTACCCCACGGGATGATATGGGGTGGTACAATTCTAACCCGGCACCCCACGGGGCATATATGTTTACATATATGCATATATGGTTTTTTATAATTACGAATGGTTTTGCAAGCAAACCTTTTTCATAATGTATTCGAAGTATTTTATACCATAAGTATAGTATTTTAGTAATGCTCCAAGAGCTTTTATTCTATTTAATGCATCTGACGCAAGAAATTTTTATGACAGATATCAAAAATACAATATGCTAGATCCACAAAAGCGCTACAACTTTACTAAGCTCGGTCTGATACAGATTTTTTTATGATTAGGTTACGGAATAAGCACGAGATTCACCTGGCGTTAAGAGGTAACTTCTACAGATATATTAATTTCATTTCAAATGATTAACTCTCCATTTATTAGATCTCCTATGTCTGTAATAATTTCACCGATACCCATTCCATTTAAACCGAAACGCAGTAATGCGAACATTACTGCTATGCGGTAGAAATGTAAATAAATAGAACTCGTTCACGAAAAGTTACAAAGCTACTAAAAATATAATTATACATTGTAACACATAATACAACTTTATTCTGAGTGGATATAACTACGCAGCCACCATTGTCCATTATTGACAATTGGACATTATTGTGTCCCCAATAGACTTCACCCGTCTTTCAGGGTGTCAATTAGAGCTTCACTGTTTATAGGGAACTCTGCGACCTCAATGTAGGATATATCCTAGATTGAGGTCGGAGGTTCCATGTAAAAATAGACAGTCTCGACCTCTGACCGGGTCGCAGCAAACAAAGAAAGTCAACGACCTCTCTAGTGAGACCGCGTCTTGGACATAAAGATGGCATAAATCTGCCTGATAGTCTTCCCAAGATGTGAATATAGTCTTATATTTTTGTGTAGCTGATAATTTAAGGAAAACGACTACAAAGTACACAGAAACCGTACGCTGTGAATCAATCTGAATACCAGATTACTGTTTTGTGGGCTCAAAATAAGTCTACCCTTAATGATACTGTTATCAAAGTAGGTATCAAATAAAAATAGCACATATAAATTGGAAGAAGAACAGTATTTCTATAGCTAACCACGGATCATTTGTTTCAGTAGTGTCTAGTTAGAACGTGGTTTACAGAGATCTTTCAAATCATGGAATATAGTAAGGCTTAAGAAAGCATTACCCAAATAAGAAGATAAGCTAGCTACGTCTTTGTTCAGCGTTGCAGGATTTTCTTTCTATGTTCCCGTTCTCCTTCCATACAAAAAGATATCAAGGGGGTAACATGATTTTAACTGATGAAGAAATAAATAAGCAATATATCTTTTCTTTATCAGTGTTCAAGAGTGGCGTAGAGCGTATGTATTTTTTTTTAAATCAACGATGATGCATGTTCTTTTATGTATAACTACTTGCGGCGTGAAGCGAAAAGCGATGTCTCAGCGGCGCTCAACCCACGTTGTATATATACGATATCCAACGGTTTGAGGTTCTGTTTGCTGTTGTTGTCTGCATCTAATCATGTCGCGTCTCGTTACGGCATCCTTTACGAATAACTCATAATATGGTCTTCATGGCTAAACCACCCATAGTTATGAAAACGCGAACTATGACGTCTTTTGACCGTTAGACAAGTGTGGAAACGTTTAATCACACATTTGACAGCACTTCAACTTGCTGCAGGTAACGTCATATGATTCTGTGCAACAATTTCATTAAAAGATTCTCATGACTTATATATTTGTGTTTTTTTTTATTGCAATCGTGATGGGATAAGCACGACGGCTATTAAGGTATTAAGGGGGAACCTCAGCCTATAACAGATGCAGCTCGTCGCATGTGCCGAATTGCACTGCGCTCTTCACCATGAGACATAAAGTTGGTAAGTCTCATGAGCATGTAATTTCACCGGCAAAACGGAATACAGTGATGAGAACATTACTGCTTGGTGGTTGGAATAGGTATTGTTTCAGTACTCCAGACGATCTTGCACAAAGAGCTGAAGACAGCCACTAAAATTGGCCATAAAAATATTACGCTAATATATTTTGTATCATACATTTCCTTATCCGATTTTTGTTCTAAAATCTCTTTGTTCGTTTGTTTTTTATTGTTCCATCACAAATACTCTCTACTAGTTGACAATGACATGCGTGGAGGTGGGTGGTGTCCGCAAAATTGCGCGTGTTTACCATGAAACCTGATTTCCGCTGACAGAGAACGACGTTAATTAAAATCCACGCTGCACTGCCGGCCCACAAAGCTGCCGCCCTCCTGTTCGCTGTTCAGCTTTATTGAATGACGCTCGACTCGCTAAAGAAGGTATTAAATACCTAAATGATATGTTAAATTGTGGAGCTTTGATCAAGCTGACGCTGCTGTTATATAATTATATTCGAGGGTTTTTATAACTTAAGTTTAGGCAAATTTTAGATAAAAACTTCGTCGGTGCTCTAGCTCACAGTGTACAACGACTCACTCACCACGTTAGCTCATTTAGCAGAACATGTCCTAGCTCTAGAGACGAATGGTTCAAATTTATCCTTTCGTTGTAATTTTATAAGATCATTCTGAGAGTAAAGAGTTTCAAAAAGCATTTCTTTCGATCTGATGAAGTCTAGTAGTCTAGTTGATGGCCGCACCGTCTCCTATGACGGTTAAAGTAATAAAATTGGATAACGAAATTCGGCTCATTCGAGCATGTTCTAATAGCTTAAAGGTTGATTATGAAGTATATTGATAAATAAACTAACTATGTAGGTCGCACGAGTTTAGCTTTGACCATATTACGCGGCATCAGCAGTTTAGCTAAAAAAAATCAGAAATAATTACGTCGCTTGAACCATGAACGTGTTTTTTTCAGTGAAGCTCTACTAACACGCCATACCTAGAAGAAATCATATTTCACAAGGCACTTATCGTAAATCCGAGGATGGAGGACCAATTCCCGCTTGGAATTATGTGCTCTAACAGTTTATCTCTAGTATTTTAAGAAAGAAACAACGAAAAATATTTTGAAAAACAATATTCACACTCAACTACATTGAAGATCTTAATCTCACTACAGGATAGATTAAAATAATATGGAATAAAGTAAAAACGTGTTATTAAAATTCAAGCCTCCTCTACATCGAGTAGTTAGTATAAAAACAGTCGCTTAGCGAGATTTCCCAGTAGTGCTATTATTTGCATAACAATAACGTGACTTAAAATGTAGCTATTTTATAATACCTATTATAACGTGTTCAGCGCTTTTATTGTTCACTAAATGAGTGTTATTTATTTTGAGCTTTATCACTACGGCTTAAGTAAATTTATGAAACAAAACCTACTTTCGTAGGAAAAATATCGCATGAGCTTTTAACGTGACATTATGAAGTTTTATACGTTTTTAATATACATTAAAGTAATAAAGAGCTTTGACAAACATAAAAAATAAGTATTAAAGGTTAATATCAGCGTCGCTACTGCTGGTATTTGGCCAATCATCCCAGAGATGGATGCTGTATTCGATATGAGACCAGACTTGGGCTTGGTAGCGTTCCGATGAAGATACCACCACACTTTCCAGAGCATTCCTAAATTTTTTGCAGCTAATTTAGCCCCGAAGTTACGGTGTACGAGAAAATTTAGTTAGGATTTAAGTGTTACATACAACAGCTTGAGTTGGTCAGTTATCAGAACAGGCAAACTTCAGGTGGCAGAAATAAGATTCAAAGGGCTCTGCTTAGGTTTAAAAGGTAAGCCTGGGTACTAGGTTTGAGCAGTTCATATATATGCGACATGAGAGAAGCAGAAGGAGTTGAGCCTTGATGTTCCCCCACATTTAATGCTAATACACGGACAAATATACAAACATCGATGACCAATTTTTACATAATTCCATCTTAAACTTGTATCTTCACAGCTATCATAAATGAATTTAATTCTTAATGACTGCTTAAAAAACTTCAATCGAGTTAATATTTTTAGATCCCTCTCAAATTTATGTGTCTTCATTACTACGGAATGTATAAAATATCAAAGAATAACAGACTGACAGAGAAACACTTACCTATACTATACAAAGAGAATATAAAAATGTTGTTTAATGAAAAAGTATTTTTTAATACGCCTTATTTGACTCTTCGCTTTATCCGCGTTAACTGGCGACAGGTAAGCAACTGGTTGGCAACTAATTAATTTCAAAATGGACGATGACGAACGGTCGCAGATTGCAATTTGTGGGTCGGATGCTCACGGAAATAGGTCGTGTGAAAGTTATTAGCCAGCGAGATACTAACTAGGTGTCAAATATATTCGCTGGATGACTAAATTGGTACGTTCATGTCATTTTAGAACGTTGTTGTTTGCATTTTATGCTGTGTGATTAGTTTTAGTGAAATTGTGGTGTTTCTCTTTTATAACATACAATAAATTGATGTAAAATAAAGTTACTAATATAACATTCTGTAATTGTTATGGCCTGCATAAATGCCACGTATTGAGCAGTTGATCGATACGTTATTTCAATTATTATAATTTATTCCTTCAAAAATCACCATGATAATTTATTTAATTAAGTTTTAATCAATCACGTTTTCTTTTTGGTGAACTCCATGGAGTCAAAAATTGTGTTGCTAGAATGTTAAATTCCTGATCTTCTTAAATTTTCGTGTCATTTTTACTTAAAATAAATTTAATTTGAAATTGTGTTCATAGTAAGACAAGTTTTATTGGAATACCTCTTATTATTACCATTATTTCTAAAATTATACCTAAAACTTATGAATGAATATGAATACAATATAAGGGGATATTTAAAAAAAACTATTTTAACGAGGCAGTTCGCACTAAAAAAAAACTCTTAAATGAGCGGCTATTATAATCCGTAACTAAGAAATAACTTGCTAATTATAACAATTAAGCATAATAATTACATTTTCTCCAAAACACTTGTGTAATATTGAAACGTAACAAGCTACTATGAATTCCGTGCGGGAAACAACCGGATCAATCGGCTAATTGATCGAGCAACTTTCTTTGTATTGTGTACGTGGATGGACTGGCTACACTAAAGAGATGATACGTAATATAAAATGTTATATATGTATATGTACCCTATGAAAAATGGCAAAAATGCGTGGAAGATATAACATTTTGTAACCAAAAAATGGTACCGACTTCAACACTCAAAAGTGTGAAATAGCTTGTTGACGTCGGTACCATGATAGTTCAAAAATACCTATTATTACAATATTGTGCGCATGGTACCGACTTCAATAAGTTATTTCACACTTTTCAGTGTTACAGCCGGTTCCATTTTTGGTTATATATTATTGTCACTCATTTTAGTGACCCTTGCTATTTACGGGATCGATTGTTTTTCACTGTCAACGACTGTCATCAAGATAAAAAAATATTTTTCAGTTATTGGAGTGTAACTAAAAAATGGCTTAACCGATTTTGATGAAATTTAAATGGGACCAAACGAAAAGCATCAGCTTAAATAAAAAAAAAATATATAAAAATTGGTTCATCCAGTCGAACGTTCTGATGTAACAAACATAAAAAAAATACAGACGAATTGAGAACCTCCTCCTTTTTTGAAGTTGGTTAAAAATTACATATTTAAGAAATAATGTGTACGTGCGTGTACAATGAGTAGGTATTAGTGAACGTGGCGCAGTTCACGTAAGCTCCCGGAACATTCTGTAATTTTCTCTGGATAGTAGCTTGACTGGCCTTGGGTCCTGCTTTTAGAAACGATTCCGTACTGCAACGGTCCGTAAAGAAAAAATACTTTTATTGGTTTATGGTTGTTGGATGTAAATGTCTAAAAACACAACCTATTGTAATCTTCCTGACACGGTTTCAAACTCAAGACTGCCCTGACAATTTATTTGGCAGAAAAACCAAATAGCTGACCGACTCGTGATTGAACCTAGGACCTCCAGATTTGATAGTACCGCTTTTGCCGCTCCACCATTGAGTAAATCAATGGTATGTAAGTATTAGGTAGGGTATTTTGCAAAACATGCCATTTCTATTTATAATGAATAGATTCAGGCTTTACTTTGCGGAAATCCATATTTAACACTTGTAATAACAAATATTTAAAGAAAATATTAAATTATTATTTTAGTAAAACCTAGAATATAAAAATAATAGGTAATGACTATTCCCCCTAATTTTCCTGTAAAGTCACAAACGCCACGCAGCCAAACTGGAAGAGTTTTCGACGCATTTCGACAGGATTCAATTCTACAGGAAGCATCCTCAGGAGGTCTCGACTCTTCAAGCGCATGATCGAGAAAATACTCACTAGACAATATTTTTTAGGTGTTTAAATAAAGTTTTAATTTGATGTTTTATTAAAATATTTATTATCATTTCGATAATTCAACATTGACAGTAATATGATGAGTTTATGTACTTTCATAGTCAATGTTGCAAACGACACTGGTGTAATTTGTATAAATCCATTTAGCTGTGAGACAACATGGCGCCTCGCTTTCCTTTGGAATACTAATGTCTGTATAATTACCGAATTCGTTAGTTTCCAAGATGTACGCGAGATGGCGTCAGAGTCAGTTACTTGTGAAGTGCAGGTAATTATGCAAATGGATCTGGAGTCTGGCTGTTTGTTATTCAGCAATGTGCAGAATTATAACATGCTCCTTTTAGTTTGTGACACTAGTGTTTAGGTTAATTATAAGTCTGCGAAAGGCAGAGGGTTAAGTTCCCAATAACTAAATTTATAATTTTGATATCTTTATTGGCCTGTAGCCAAATTGAAAACCTCCTCCTTTTTAAGTCGGTTAAATATATTTAAAAAACTTGGAAAATTTTAGTTGAAATAACACATGAAAATTGGTGGAGCAATCAAACTTGAAATATGCATGAATAATTTTAATAGGTATTAAATAAAAAAACGCATTTATATATAATTTTCTGAAATTCACAACTTATAGTTCACAGTTAAAATAGAGTTAGAAACAACAAAATAACAGCATCGGTAATCACCACCATATTAGGTGATTTTTAGAAGGTACATTATTCCCTACATCAATCATTTAATGTAATGCTGAAGATTTTTTAATTAAGTTCCAAAGTTCGTAGCTTTGGATTTTTTGTTTTTATTAAGTTATTATATTTTTAAATATTTACTTTCTTATAAGGAAAATAGCTGGTATTTAGTCTTAAAAATTATACATCTTTCGGTGATGACGACTAAAAACTATGTTATGTTCCTTAGTTATGTTATTTTAAATTAATGTTTTAAAACCGATAAAAAAATAAAATAACTATATAGTAGGCGGCATTTGAACCAGCGTCAGCGTCTATAGACCAGGTATGTTTTAACCGCTAAGCCAACATAACAACATGTCTTCCTTTCCTTGCAATTTTGTAATGCATTCGTCATTGCAAAAGCAAAAATATTAAAACATGTATATAGGTTCATAAATATCTACTAAAGAAACCTCTAAGGTAGCCGAACGCTGATAAGTATACAATACCTTTACAGAAAAAGGCCAATAAATACGTTAGCCTAAAAAGAAACCTCATTTATCTTATTAAGAATAGACCCGTTAATATTTATTTACTCACGAAACTTTGAAGTTAGAAAGCAATTCGTTGTATATGGAGCTCGACGCAAAAGGAAGAAAACTGGCACAAGTATACTGCCTAGTGGGACCACAACGTTCTGCATAATTTATTTCAATTACTTTTGGGTTACACTCACATGCTTTTACGTTGTAGGTTACATGTTGCTAGAGGAAAATCTTTAAAGTGCTTTGAACTTTCTGTACAGGTAGTAAGGTGCAAAATTCTAGAATGAAGATTCACTGACGGAAAAAAATGAGATTTTAATATTTTGCCTTGAAGAAATTTTGCCTACCAGTACAGCATCCACATGCTTTATTTACATGAAAAGTGTATTGGCATATATATAGTTAGAAATAAGTACGTATAACCGTGTATGGAAAAACCGACGGAGTATTAACGACTTGCGTGAGGAACGATACCTTCATGACTGCTGTGAAAATCAAAATGACAGTTAATACATGCTGAGGAAAAATGTATGTATGTTTGGTGCACAATTTACATATATGCAAACCCTAAGGACAATAAAAGGAAAAAGGAGATAGATGTAAATCATTTTTGATTTTAATATTTACCAAAAATAATAACTAGATTTGGCTTTGGTACCGTATCACATTATGCTATAGTAAAAACCGAAGAAAGAACTATTTTTATTAACATAGAAATTATCTATTCAATGACTGTCAACACAATTTTAGTACAGTATAGTTTATATAAACCAGAAACGTATTAAGCATTCCAACATTTTTTTATTGAACAAAAATATTTTTAAAATCCCAATTTCTATTCATTACTTATTTAACGCGCCTGCCCGCCCGTTATGCGCCGTAATGAAAACGTTACCCACGTCGTTACGCTCCATTTTTGGTCGTTACTAACATAATGTCAAAGGAGTTTACAGCATTTCCTTTGTATTATGTTTACTGTGGTACATGTATTTCAATTAACACTTAGTACTGTTTAAGTATGTGTTTTAAGTAAACTGTAAGATCTTAATAGTTCTCAGAAATTTATTGTATAAAAGCTTTTACTTTGGAAAAACACGCAAACTAAAATGTGGTCCATCCCAGATTAAAAAAAACAGAAGTAAAGAACTTGTGTTTTTATTAAGACGGGACGAGCGCGAGGCTTATTACAGATGCATTTCATCACAAGTAACGTATCGCACTGCGCCCATCACCCTCAGATAGACAGTTGTTAGAACTCTTACACTATATCTAGGTACATGAGCCCAAATTAATCATTAAGTACGTATTTTTTAAAGTTACAACTCAATTGAAAAAAATTGTCATTGCGTTGTCATGTGACCTTTAAATAGGTAATAAACAGTATTTGTGTTGTAAACTGTATCTGTGAAGAAACCGGCGAATCATTTAGCTTTTCATAGTTTTACACTTTTTAAATTTCACTAAGCATAGAAGAATCAAGTTTATGATGGTATGGTAATTTTGCTTTTAAAAACGAAATACTACGAACAACACTACAGCTACTACAATAAAAGCATTTATACAACCTATAAATCATAGCACTCACAGGCAGTCCAGCCCACTTCCAGTTGGCAGCGCGCCCAGCATTTATTTGTTTTTAAATATATTTTGTGACACATTTCCAATCTTAACATAATTGGCTGAAACAAATTAACCAGAAAGTCTATATAAATTTCTTCTATTTCCGGTAGTCTCAACTACTCAAATAACTGCATTTTAATATGCGCTGGCAACACTGACAGCCGTAATTTACTTTTTCAAATTAAAAGTCGCCGGCGAGCATTTTGCATAATTCAATGCGCGAACGTGATACGTTGGTTTAATGGAGTGTTGCCAGTAAAAAGTGAAGTATCAGATTCAGTTATACTTCTCACGTGAGATATATAAAAAAATGCATAAAGGTTGGTCTGATTTCTTGTTTGTTTACCTGTGGTTATACCTCTGAAATGAATGTGTTACTGAGTATCTTAAATAAATAACATATTTTTGTCATAATAGAACCATCCCAGCAATGTGTAATGAAAAATAATAACAATATTCGAGATACTAAAAATATTTACCAGAATAATTCAGTTTATTATCTAAAATATGAATATACTTATTTTAATATCAAAGCGAATAAATGATTCACATCAAGAAAATACAGAAACTCTTTAATAATACATTATATCGTCTGGAAATGAATAAAAGAACATCCACGGAGTTTTATTTTCTATCTGGCAACCTGATGTGGCAATAAAACTGCTGGAAAACTGTAAAACGTATTGTTTGTGAGATATCCCCTTTTAGAAGTATACGATAACAAAGTTTATTTCCAAGTTTCTGCGATTCATAAAACAATACGGAATCTAAATGCTTTGGGACGTTAAAGCTAGTTTATGTACTATTTAACTTTGCACCACGCAAAGGTAGGAAATTTTGCGAGTGCCCGCCTGGCTAGCGACCACCCTCAAGTAGAAAGCCTGTCGCCATGCACCAAACGACCCCGCACCTATCCTTCTCTGATCAAGATTTATGTCGTTTGCTAAATTTACCAATATATTCTGTAATAATGAACACATTCAACGGCTGTATATCACTTAAAACACCAAAATTAATCATAACTTTATTTTTTTAATCAGGCCCTTTAATCGTAAGACTTACAGTAAGTACATAATTTATATCCAGATAAAATACAACTCTAAAGGGCTGAAAAATTTAAATATTAATATTACTTTTATAACTCGGAGGCGAAAGCGGAAAAGTAATCAACTGGAAAGAAAAAGGCGTATCTTGTACGAAGAAAGAGCATTACGTTAGTATGAGTTTTACCATTTTTTTTTAAATATTTGAGTAAATTAATACTTGATCGCGAAAGAGCATTCTAAGACAGACTATATGCATATTAAATAAACTCAATACAAATACATATATCTTTAAATATCAATTTATCATTCAACATCATTATAGATCAATATTTTAAAGTTACGGCAACGAGGTTGTATAATAAAGTCCCTGTCAATATTAAAATAGCTCCTTCAATAGGCACTTTAAAAGACTCATCCGCACATACTAGCTCAAAATAAATGGCTAATCAGATCGCAGATAGTGTTTTTGAGTTTTATTATTCCTTTATCGACACTATACACTTCTTTCATTTTTGCCACATATTTTTAGACCAATTTATGATCAAACATAATAATATAATATAAATATTAATATTTATTTTTTATGTGTAATATTAATATTTGTATATACGTAGTATAATGCATATTGTATACTTTATATTAAGTAGGTACTTATAAGTATGATGGATGTATTTTATTTATTCATTATATAATACAATGCAGATTGTTTAGTTTTTATTCACTGTTTAATTCTGTTTAAGTTAATTTATATTACTCAAAAGCATTAATTACTAACTTTTTGACGCTTTTTACTATTTTTCTGTTGGCGGAATAGTCGTAGAGTCATACCAGTCGGTAGATAATGCTTTAAGTCTATATATTTTTGTGCAACAAAGTATTACATAAATAATTAATCAAAAAAGTTCATCATTTTATTTGATGGCAGGTGGAAATCAGTGGTATTTGTATTTTGCTTTCCTCTCTTGGAAATAGACATTAAGATATTTTTGTATATATAGACTACAAAACAAATAACTGACTACACATAAAGTCATATAAATGTTGTGAGTCTAAAAGTCTTTTTACTGTTATTACTTAGTATAATTTCGAGCAGTGACAGGTCAACAGGTCGCCCGGGACAGCTATTCAAATATCCAGGTCGAATTTCAAAACCTAAATGGTTATTGCGCTTGGTTTTATGAATCCGGGGTGAAATTAAAAAGATCTGGCTGCTTGAAATTGTTATTAAACTTTTTCTGTTAGGGCAAAATGTATAATAAAATTAAACTGCACTGAAGATAAAGCAAATTAGAAAAATTTAATTAAAATTATATCAAACTAGCTTCTTGAATAATGAATATGAGTACAAATATTTTTATTTATTTTCAATAATTCATTCATTTTCATTTTATACATTATTTTATTTTCATTTTTCATACTCCGCGGGTTACATTAAGAAATCACGAGACGAATAATTATATTCAGCACATGGCTATAATTTTTTCGTCCTGTATTTTTGTAATTTAAGTAGTGACTTGTAAGATGGTCCAAAAATGTTTTATACAATTTCTTCTACCTCGTAATTTAATTGAAAAATAATTATCATATAAAAGGAATCTTTTTTATGTGTCTCGAAACATTTGCAATAAGACCAAATTCGGATACGCTGTTCTGTTATGGAATTAATGTGCTCACTTTTCGGCTTCATATCTGGATCAGTGCAATGGTACCTACCTTATCTTTTTTGATCTTAGGAACACAATTTCCTCGTGTCACGACTATACAAGATTTTATAAAAGTTATTCGGTTCCTCAGAATTTAAAATTAGAATTGTAGCTTAGTAGAAGCGTTAAAAACCATTTTTCAATGTATTATATTAAGTTTTTGTATAATGTAATGTATAAAGTAGCAAAATTTAAATATGAATAAAGGCCTATTATACATTTTTTAACCCCTAAGATGCCTACCATGAGTGGGGATGGAAAACCACCCTCTTAATGGAGGCTGTGTTCAGTACCGGACAATCCGGCTGATACAGTACAGAATATAATTTTTATAGAAAGCAAAAAAACTAAACATTCAATATTATAAAACGTTGCCAAACATCTGCATAAGATATACTTAAACCTTAAGACGTTAAATGTTGTTTGTTTATTATTGTGCTAAACTACGAGTAGAATGCAATATAAATAAAGTTTTGAAAAAAAAACTCTACTTGTCAATTTGTTTACATATACCTTACCCTTCAGTTCGCTTCGATAGAAGTGTTTTTTATCAATAAGCGATAGTTATAAACGGGAACGTTCAGTTAGCACCCTTTGAAGTGTCACAAGTTGGCGAGTGTTTGACGTTTCTGCCTACCCCTCTTTCACAGTCCTTTCAGTCTTTGAATGGAACGGGCTGTAGTTAGAAAATAATGGAAAATACTGTTTTTGAATGAGTAAAAGCTACAGCTATAGCAACGCTTGTTAAAGCCCTCAATAAACACGCACAATTTGAACATAAAGTTTAATTGATTCTAGTAAAGTGTGATTGTTTAATTTTTTAATTAAACTGAACCAATACTGCTCTGGAAACATTATTTGTACCAATTTGAATATCAGAGGAAATTGGTGCTGATATTATTTTGAGCCCAGTATTTTGATGCTCTTTTTTTATTTTTACATAAAGTTACTTATTGATCTAAAGTGGTATTTCGTCAGAACAGATGAGGCTTAATTTTAACAATGGAAACTGACTAACTCATAGTAGTCTTTTGTTGTAGGTTTTTGAAACCTACATTCATTGCGTTCGTTACATCATATAATGTGAATTTTCAATTAAAAACCTTCCTCTTGGGCACATAGGTAAAACAGTTTGTATAAGAAGAAAAATGTAATGAATAGATTCAGGCGTTATGCGGAAATCAATATTTAATAATAACAAATATTTTTAAAATATATTAGGAAACCTAAGATTAATATTTTAATACAACACTTAAAAAATATATACATATATCTAGTGACAATTCCCCCTAATTTTCCTGTTAAGCCGAAGTGACGTCACAAACACCACGCAGCCAAACCGGAAGAATTTTCGACGCGTCGAGAAATCTTTCTTGACCGTGCGCTTGTAGAGTCAAGATCTCCTGAGGTCACTTCGTGTAAACAGGAACATTAGGTAGAATCGTCACTAGATTTTTTTATATATTATTAAGTATTTTATTAAAATGTTAATTTAATGTTTTCTTAAAATATTTTTAAAGTATTTGTTATTAGAAAAATGTAAGAAGTTTCAAGTGAAATTGTGTTCTATCTGGAAGTTAATCCCCGAGTATGGTGTAGGAATCATGAAAAACTTTCTACCATAACAATCTTTGTGTTTTTCTCTCAAGACAAGTTCAAGCATAACTAGGCGTTTTTAAAATACGTCTTGTATAGTTTTTTTTAAATAAACGATGTATGTATCTAAAACATTTAAAATACTCTCGATTAAAATAAGTATGCAGTCCCAAAAAGAATTCACTGACCCAAAAAGCTCGCATCGAAAAAACTGTCGACATTGTTCAAACCCTATTCCTTTTCAGAGGCAGCGTTTTATCCGCCATTTTATATTTAAATCGTCGACTAAAAGCATTTTATAACTCTTTTGCGTAAAAACTGTGAAGCCTGCGAACCAAAAACGAATCCGGCTTTCAAAAACGGTTCTTTCAATTAAGAAGTTTTCCAAACAGTTAGAAATCCAGTTTTAAAATAACCTTTACTTTAGTACAGTAAATATTTAATGGTAATGGGAGGTACAAAATTATTTTGTTTTTTTTTTCACCATCTCGATTTATAAACTATATTGAATGTTTAACATAGAAAAACCGTTGAAACTACTATCGTAACGAAAAACCATCCAATTTATATTCACAGTAATGGTACCAATACCAACTAATATAATATAATTCCACTTCCACCATTAGTAAACATAGTAATTTTAATGGAAAATATTAGCTCAAAAGCGGTCCTCAATCTCAACCAATCCACTCCACTCCAATGAATATTAGAATTTAGAACCGATATATTTTCCCACAAGATTATTAGATTGATAACAAACGTGTATATCTGTAGCCTTCGAACTAAAATGATATCTTTACTTAGTACAAACCATTTCAGTTAGAGAACAAGAGGTTCAGGTGAAACGTGTTATTAAGGTATTTATTCCTAAGTGGCCTCTCACGGGATAAGATGTGTAACTTTCTAACCCGCCACCTTACGGGAGAAGGAAAGGACTATGCTAATATAAATAAGGTTCTGGGGTATTGGCAACAAAGTAAATCGTCTAAGAAATATAATAGTCTAAAAGCTTTACCATGACATAATACACCCTTTCACATAAAACTCGTGTAGAGTCTGTGAACTTTCAAAGCGTTCAAGTTTCGACGATCTAGCTCTTAAAGCGTCCAAGTTTGGTTCTTCTATTGAAAACTCTTGGGTGCATCGTAAAATTGGATATGTAGTCTTGAATCGATATGCAATATATTCAAAAGACTAGAAAACTTATAAGCGCTTCAAAGTAGCTGTCGAGTTGCTTTATGAGAAACGGTACTTCTTTATTCCGTACCAAAATTTACCCAAAGGCAAAACGGAGCTCAATAAATGGGATTCTGTCCGTTCGTATGTCACGCATCTCTAGCTTGTAATCGGTATTTGTTACAAATCTGAAATTGTTATATTAGTTGACCCAAACATGATCGTTGGAAGCGGAGAGGGGCTTCGATACATGAGTAGGTGGTCGAAAAAATACATATTTTCACCCTAGCATGGAGGTGACATCGTCTTGAACTAATTGAGTAGAGTGCTATACTATTAGCTCAATCGTCCGCTGCTGAACACACCCTCTCCCTTTAAGAGGGGATGAGCTATATTCCACACGGTTGGAAGGTGTCTTAGAGATCGTAGTAAGGTAGCACTCCTGTATTTTATCCTTACTCGCCTCTAACGACACCAACGTGAACAATGGAGGAATTCTAGCCCAGCACCTCACGGGCATTGAATAGAGTACAAATATATGTTTTCTTTTATTCATAAGAATTGGAGACATGACACCCCTATCTCCCCTCTTTTCCCCCTTTGGGGAACCAAGGGTGATTCCAAGTCATAAGGAATATATAAACAAAAAATATCTTATTAAGAATATGTCATACAAAACTCAAATTTCTTTTTATACTATACTATTCCATTGCGTAAAAAAATATAAAGCTAGGACCACATTCAAAAGCTTATTTACAAAATTCAAATGTGAATCAAGGGTCGCACATTAAGAATATTACATAATGTATGTACCGTCTGTCGACGCTCGGGATAAAAAAAAGGCGGACGAAACGACTGAAACGACGGAATTTGGCAATTTAATGGACCAAAACATACACCCTTGATAATGAAGGAGAAGGATTTCATTTCCCCGGGTCAGGTTTTATGTAAGCTAAGGGAGAGTTTAAACTCATTTTAGTAAATAATACAGGAGAACTCACGTGAATGACGCCCGCGTTGGCGTCTCGCTTAGCACTGACTGAATATAATAGAAATATATTAAAAAAAATCTAGAATTTAATAAAAAAGAGTTTTAACTCAGTATTTTAATCACTGAACTGAAATTAAAAACTGGTCCTTGATTATCTATCCGACGCATCTGAGTTTGAACTCTCGTATCAGTCGGACTGTCCACTACTGAAAATGCGAGGGGAGTGTAGCTATCACCTCCGCGCTTGGCAGATCGCAGTGTACGATAACAGTATTTTTATGCCTTACAGGTTAGCCTTTGACCACTATCTCAACTGACGGTAAGTGATGATGTGGTCGATGATGTTGTTCAGGCTAACCTAGAATTACTGGCTCTCAAGGACTGCTGCCGGAACACACCATTAGGTGTTTGGCGACAGGTTTTCTAGTTGAGAGTTGTAGCTAGCTAGGCGAGTATTCGCAAAATGCCCTACCACCATGCGAAGAAGTTCTGCTGCCCACCTTCTTCGTCACCCACGGGAAGAGTTGGAGGGTTGTTGGGGGTGATTTTCTTACCCAGCACCCAACGGGGCACGATGCCCGATGACATGGTATTGTCGAGTGTGGATCTACGGACTGAGAAAGTTGCTCAGTACCTGTGAGGAACACGCTTGTGGTCACGGCCTTATCTACAACGGCAAGAAAAGCCAGTTAATGTGAAACTCTTACAACGGAATTTCAATAGTTATTTGTTATACAAGAGTGCAAAGTTGCTTTTTAACCGCGTGTTCAATTTTGATGACCGAGCAAGCGAAGGATTCTAAAATTAAATCACGAGCGCAGCGAGTGATTCAAAATTAGAATCCTGAGCGTTAGCGAGGGAATCAAAAGAGCACGAGGTGAAAAATCTTTGCACTCGAGTGCAACACGTAACTTTTCATTCCACCTCAGCGAGGAAATGACCAAATGCAAAAAAAAAAAGTTTACAATCACAAGATAGGTACACGTGAAAAAATGCCGCGTAAAGAACCGCGTACAAAGCAAATTGAAAAAAGAACACCAAGAAGGTTCCGAGTCTGAGTTTTTAACAAATTAAAAAAAAGTTAAAGTCGGCACCATAGAGGTAGCAGTAAATAGGTTTAATGTTTTTTTAATTCACAAACTTAGTGCACACGATGGCTTTTCCACTCAGATATTGAAGATTAAAAATACTCTTTCCAAGATGGTGGGATGAAAAAACTTTTTCCACACTAGCGAATAAAAAGCACTTTTCTACGCAGAATTTGAATGATAAACAACACCTTTCCCAGCTTGTGAGGAAAAAAAGTATTTCATTAATAGTGTTGAAGTTATAAAATAATTAAAAGATAATTTTCATTAAAATTACTTCACTTCACTTAATCAGAATTTACCTTATTTCTGTTTCTCTCTTCGATTAAATGCCGTATTGTAATGTCACATATTCATAATCAAGCAATGATGGCCGAGCGGTTGTGGTTATGGACTGCCGTGCCGCAGGTCCCAGGTTCGATCCCCGCTGCCAGCTTGAAATTCACCGCATGGTAGAAGGGCATTTTGCGAATGCCCACCTGGTTAGCTACCACTCAAGTAGAAAATTTGTCGCCAAGCACTTAACAGTGTGTTCCGGCAGCAGTACTTGAGGTCCAGAAAAAAAACAGGCACATGCGACTTGACAACTGTATCTTAGTCAGTATCTTGTCTCTCAGTGTGCGGGCGCATTGCAATTTGTCAAATGACGAAATGCATCTGTTATAGGCAGAGGTTAACATCAGGTGGGCCTAGTGCTTGTTCCGCCACAATCACATAAAAAAATATCTTCAATATAAAATCACTAAGTGATATGAAGAATAAAACCAAGCCTTACAATAGAAGTATGAAAAGTAGGTTCAATTGAACCTCCATCCAGACGGGTGGGTAAGGGTGCGGCCAGACGATCAATACTCTCCGACAGGCACGTCAGGCGAACTACTCACTAAACAAACACAAGTTATAACTAATTGAAGGATGGTTCGAGAAGTGCTCGGAGTTTGTTTGAAATAATTCTTTTTATTTAGAGAGGCAGATTGAAATGAACGTTGGACGGGAACTTAAAATGATTAGGTTGGGTTGAGATCTTTGTATTTGATGTTGTTGTGTTGATTTTATTCTATATTACTTAAATAAATCCATATCCCAATCATATATTCCCGTCGGTGTCTTAAGAGGCAATTAGGGGAAATTTTGCTGTCAGTATTTTTCCTATGAGAATTTGACACGAGCAGCAGCGCTATCTGAGTAATTGACACCTTTACCTGTGATTCCTAAGAGGCCTGCTAACTGTGGAAATTATGGAAAATCCCCACATGGTGGAGGCCTTTGTTCATCAGTCTTCTTGCTGTTGATGATGATTAAACAATAAAATTTACTACGTCCTTATATAGAAAAGGATGCAAGCTTATAAAATACATATTTGCAATACTTTCTAATTGGTGCCGAGATAGAAAAAAATTTATATATTTCTAGAAATTAATTCAATAACCAATAAATACCAAAATGTTTTCCCATTCATTTTCAATTTACGTTTACGAGAACCGTTATTTAGATACCCTCCCATCTCATTCCACTATTCATTCCCGCTTCCCAAAAACTGGCAAAATCTAATCAAGTACAAACGACCCGAAAAACGGGAATAAACAGTTTCCGTTAGCTTTCTCACTATCTTTCACGGCGTTCGAACGATTTCGTCTATTTTCGCCTCGACCGAGGTTCGCCTAAAGCTGCCTGAACGCCAAAGGCGCTTAATCTAGGTTTTAGCTACTCAAACACGGCGGCCTTTTGCGGTTTGTTTGGTGTTGCTAGAAACAGCTATTTCGACTGTGATTTGCCTTTGTGCAGTACAGGGAATCAAGATTTCGTAGTGAAATCATATACATGTGAATATTTTGATGTTGTTTTAGTCCTGACACCCAGCAGAAGGTATTAGAACAATAAATAATGTGTTTTATTTGCTTTGATTTACCGATGATAGTGGACAATTCGTGCATTACCGCTGTACTGGTAAGACTCTAGTAATTTATTAATAACAAATATTTTGTAAATATTTTAAGAAATCATTAAATTCATATTATAATAAAATACTTAAAAAATATAAAAATATATCTAGTGAAAATTCCGCCGAATTTTCCTGTTAAGCCGACGTGACGTCACAAACACCACGCAGCCAAACCGGAAGAATTTTTGACGTGTAGAATCTTACGAGACTTATTAATTATCTTACGAGATCGCACGAGCACACGATTAAGAAATTTTATTGTTATTTTTTTCTCGATTGTGCTTCGAATCTATTCATTATCTAGTAATTTATGGCTGAAATCCGCACAAGCGGTAAAATCTGACTGATACTCTATTAGTTGAACTAAATTTTAATTATTTATTTTCTTAATAATTTATAGGAATCTTCTCCGTTGTAATTAAAGATATTTTATACCGGCGTTGTGATTTAACCAAAGACTACAAACTATATACAACACTACGGCTTCTACCACGAAAGCATTTAGGCAAACTAAAGTCCATTGCAGGCCCACAAGTTGTCCGAATGGTCCAGCCTACTACCAATCGGCGTAATGCCCAGCATGTTGGCAGCATTTCCCCGTTTAAATGAAATGCTTATTCATTGATCCAAAAGAATGCCAGGATTTTGATCATGCTTCGCATTAAGGGGATGACCGTAGTGAAACGCGCACTTTTGGAATCTTCTTGTACTGAAACTATGAGTTCAAATTGTGCGAAAAAAATATATCATATTCTTTAATTCTTTATTAAGTGAATTAGTTGATTACTTTTTATTAAAACTAATTAGTTCATATGTAATAAATTGTAATCGGCGACCCTTTTTAGATTGTTTTTTATTAATTTAAGAGGCATAGTTGAAGTAAATGCAATGATTCTTTTTTTTAAAAATAGCTAATACTATACTCTAATGAACTACTTACTAACTTGTGTTGAAAACATTTTTATAAATTTTTGGCACAAAATTCTGTGATCGCGAGAAGAAATCGCAACGAAAATCAGTCTGCCCGCAGCGCTCGGGCCGTTTGGACGTGGGATCTGTGCCGTTTGTTTCGCCATCATTTTTGTGCATTTATTTTACGAAATATTACAATATTTTTTTACCATACGTTAATTTGGAAGTCATAAATTATTGAAACTCAAGTTAAACATTTATTGGGGAAGTACTTTTGTTTATATTGATTTATGAAATCTTTATAATAACTTTTTTGAGCGAGTTGATTAAAGTTCAGACACGGCATTGTTAATTCCTATTTTAGTAGGTATCTAGATTTTTAACCCTTGGTAAAATATTTCATTTTGTTATATTTAGGCTACTGTACAATTAAATGAGAACTTATTCCCAAAGCCATTAACACACTTTCCGAGACGACCAACTTCTTTCTAGGTATTTAGATATCCAATCATTCAAATAAAGGGAACTTACCTATATCTCTTTTATCTCATTGATACTTAGTATGTATTTAGTCGGATTAAAATGTGTGTTACATCTGTATGACTCCGCTGTTCTTACGTACTACCTCTAAAAGCATGTACCCGTAACTTTGGAACCGTTACTTCTGTAGATAGTTTCAATTTTCATAGCAAAAGTGATAATGTGTACTATTATTATAATTTTATTTTATATATTGTAATAAGTGGGGTTCCTTAGGAAAAGTGACCCGGTACAATTCTTTTCGTACAACTTTTAATGGCAGCAGTCGAATGAGACTTGACAAAAACCAAAATGACATATTCAAGATGGCAGGTAAAATTCAAGTTGCTCCGATCCGTCTGAAAATCAATATCTGGGTGGTTTTGGGCGTCCTTATTCCTAATTTAGAAATTATTTTTCGAAGATATTTTTTTTTAAGATGGCCGCCATACATAGATGTTTTGAAACCATTGACTTAAATTGTTCTATGAGAAGGAGTCATGGGGAAAGCAAGTATTCTAAACAGAAAATAACAAAGTGGTTTTCGTGATAAGATAATAATGGGAAATATAAATTACGCCTCATAAAAATGACGCCTGCCAAGTGAAGATATATGACGTATCTGGTAAATGGTTACAGATAAGTAAAGGAATTTTGAACAAATGACATAGGGAATCGAGAAAGCAGTCAAATGACATGCAAAAAAATCCAAAATAGCAGAATTCAAGATGGCTTCCATACAAAGTGCTGCAGTCCGATTCGAGTGAGTAACTTGCGAGGCCGAAGGCTGGGGTCCGACTTGGGAATATTTTCCATATCTTCAAATGGTCTCCATGATGAATGGCCGCGATAACCGAAGCACCTACGAGTGGGGTTCTTTAACCAATGTGACTCAGAAACTTGGTACGATTCTGCCTGTACCACTTTAAGAAGCGGTAGTGTGAATCTTATATGGCGGTTTCATTACAGTTATCTTTTGTATTGAGCATTGCATTGGGATTATACTTCTATTAAAATTTTGAACTTTTATTATATTATAGATTATTTGCGTGTTATCTCATAAAGACACTCTAAAATTGCAAACTGACTTTCTATAACTGAAATTATACCTATGCATAGTGTTTATTTACCTATAGATATATAGAAATATGGTCAAGAGTTAAATTGCAAGTTTCTGTTTTAGAGTTGGTAAATGGTAGGTATATGACAGTAAGCCCAAACACAAATTGTTTGACAGTTTTTTTTAAACAAGGTTCATTTTAAAATTAAATACATATTCTCACCATTTTTCTTTCGGCTTGCCAAAATACTGACACACTTTTTTCACTTTTTCTACATAAGCGTTATCACACATAATAATAATAATTTAATTTCAAAAAACGTTTCACATGTTGTTGCAGTAAGGAATGCATAATGTACACATAGAACTATAAATAAGAACAACAAAAAACATGTGTACTTACATTGTATGCAGGGCACAAATATGCTCCAGGACGTTATCCGCACCAACCCAGTGGTTGGTGCGGATAACGTCCTATAAGTTCAAGTACATATATGACGAGTAGGATATATTGTGCTGTTTTTGGTTGTATGAATTCGTCCAAACCAAATATATTAATTGTAAAATAGCTGAAGGTATCTATAACCAAGTAACAGATATTCCCTGTTCTCCACCTTGTCCATGTTTGCCAAAACAATTTTTGACCCAGTAATGCCTAGCGTGTCCATATGGACACAAACATATAGGTCTGCTAAAATATTTTTTGTGGCAAACCATTATTTGTTTAGAAATATTTAACTGGTCATACTGTGCTATCAATTGTCAAAGTTTTTTTACATGTCATTGATATGTCATTTGAAAATCTAAATTCGCGGGTAAATTCATTCAATTCTCACCAAAGTCAAAAATGGCGGAAAAAATGGACCCGAGACGAGAGTAAGTAACATAATTTTTAAATTATTTCATTTATTAATGTTATTTTCGTGTAATATTATTCTACAATAATGTATTTATATGTTGAAATAGGTCAACGATAGTTTAGTTTTATTTTAGCACTATATTTATACGCATTATGTTGCTGAGTCCATATGGACACGCTAAGCACTTGGCATGTCCTTATATAAAATTGCTTTTGTTTTTAGATTCTTCGATTTTGACCAGTACCGGGGAACTGGGACCCTAAATGAACTCTTGGACATTTTATTTGCGGATGAGGAAGAAGCTGGAGACCTGCCAATACCAGAGTCAATTTACGTCGTCCCTCCTGATCCCGCTGTTTTGACAGACGAAGATTCAGGTGACGAAGACAGTGGTGGAAGAACCGAAAATTTGAATGCTCGTCAGTTGACAGCTCAGGCTGAGGTAACGTTTAGCCAGTCATACCAAGCTTCTAATAGAAACGCCCCTCGCTTTGACGATCTTTGCGGTAAAAAACCTAGGACATGGATTGATGGAGATTTAGAACCTTTCTTGGGGCCGTTTCCTGAGGTTGCTTCTACTAATAATGGAAAATCTGCTGTTGATTTCTTTGAGCTTTTTATCGATGACGGTATTATTGACATGTTTGTTCTACAATCAAATCGCTATGCTTTATGGAAAAACTGTCCTGATCCTAAAATCACTGCTGCTGAAATGCGATGCTTTTTTGCTATTCTTATTTTGAGCGGGTATTCGCCTAACGCAAACAGACGTCTTTATTGGAGCACTGAGACAGATACCCGTAATGAACTTATTTGCGATTCAATGCGCCGAAATAGGTTCGAGGAAATACTGCGTTATCTGCATTGTGTCGATAATAATGAAATAGATGTAAATGACAAGATGTGGAAGTTGCGTCCATTTATGAATAGAATAAAAGAGAATTTCATGAAGTATTTTGTGCCTGAACAAAATTTATCATTTAATGAAACTATGGTAAAGTATTATGGCCAGCATTCCTGTAAACAATTTATCAGAGGGAAATCCATCCGTTTTGGCTACAAGGTATGGAGCTTATGTACTCCAGATGGATACATGATCAATTTTGACGTATATCAAGGTAAATCTCCAAATGCTAATTCAGCTTATGAACAACATTTTGGAAAATGTGCTGCTCCTCTTCTTGCTCTCATCGATGAATTTCCCAATGAAAAAAAGCGAATGCCTTACCATTTCTTCTTTGACAATCTTTTTACCAGCTTGAACCTCCTAAACTACTTCAGACAACAGGGATACGGTGCTACAGGAACGGTACGAGAAAACCGCCTGCAGAAGGCAAGAAGCTGACATCTAACAAAATTATGAAAAAGAAACAGAGGGGTTACCATGAATCCGCAATTAGCAAGGAAGATGGAGTGATTGTGGCTAAGTGGATGGATAACTCTATAGTATCTATTGCATCAAATAATTTGGGTGTGCAACCATTATCTATGGTGAAACGTTACTCCCAAAAAGATAAAGCTACTACTCAAGTGCCACGACCGTTTCTTTTGGGTGAATACAATAAATATATGGGTGGTGTTGACAGGATGGACGAAAATGTAAATATGTACAGAATACATATTAGAGGAAAGAAATGGTACTGGTCCCTTATTACTTGGATGTTAGATACGTGTGTACACAATGCTTGGCAACTACATAGGAAAAATGATAAAATCCCACAACTGGAGTTCCGTAGGGAAATCGTGCTAACTTATCTCAAATTCTATGGAATAGCAACCAAAGGCGGAGGAAGATCATCCACCTCCAAGTTAGCTGATACTGGGCGATTCGATGGTTTAAACCATTATGTAAAAAAATGTATGAAAAAGAGGCGATGTGTCGGTCCATACTGTAAGTCAAAAAGTTCGTCGGTTCGAACTGAATGCATGAAGTGTGACGTCGGCCTTTGCGTACCATGTTTTGCTGACTATCATAAAAAATAATAAATGTTTTCATTCGATAAATCCTGTTTTTTTAATCTAATAACTCCTACAAGATAAATTATATCTTCTCAACTTTTTAGCTACTGTCAGCGCTTAGTGTGTCCATTTGGACACATGGTTTTTTTCTAACTTCCCTTTTATTAAAAAAAAAATGACTAAAATCATGTCATCAAGAACCCTTAATTGAACAATATTCCGAGTCCAAACTAAAGAAAAACAAGAAAAAAATAATTCGGGCATTACTGGGTTAAGCTTTATACTTTAAAATTCAATAATAAAGCATTTCGTACGTTTCAGTCGAGGTGTAAATATTTTTTACTACCAATCTAAAACAACACGCATTTGTACACACTTCCTATTCAATTTACAAAGTATTTTTTCTAAACTAATATAGGTAATAAAGAGGAAAGATTTGATTGTGCATTTGTTTGTTTGCATTGAATAGGCTCTGAAACTAATGGACCGATTTGAAAAATTCTTTCACCATGAGAATCCAACATTATCCCTGACGAACATAGGCTATAGAATATTTTCAAAAAAGTTAGGTCGTATGTAAACTTCGATAACGTAACATAAAGTGCGAAAAAAATACCAAAAAAAATCGTTAGGTATATCGCATACGCTGCGGAAATTATTGAAAATAGAGCCAAGTGATATACTACAATTTTATAGAAGACATCTATAAAAAGTCCGCAATACTATAAGTCTAACTATTACAGTTATGTCACAATAACTGCTTTTTTATATGTTTAATTTATAAGTTAAGATTTTTTTGTTAAATAACCGCGTGAAGCCGGGGCGAATCAGTAGTTTGCTTATATAAAAAAGTATATTTACAATCACAAAACAAAATGGAAACACAAAGTAGGCAAATGCAATTAAAATGCTGGATGCGGGCAGCCCTATCGCATGTTTACGTACCGCGCGGCTGTAGGTAGTTTTTTCAAGGACAGGGCCGAGTTAAAATACTGTATAGACAATATTACCGTGGTTTCGTACCGCTTCATGAAGTCAAAATACTTTTTTGAGCAAAATATTGAGATAATACTTTTGAATTTTAAATTATAACCTCGTTTTATGAACCCTATAATCTCAGCAAACCACAAACCAATTAAGCTCCTACTGGCTCTTCCTACTTGCAAATTCTGTTGATATGCAAGATGGGCACCTTTGTACCAAATTTCAAGAAGATCGATTCAGACAATCGAGATTTATTGACGGGGAAATATACACTGCTCAGACCTCCACCGAGACCTCGCTTCGCTTAGTCTATTAAAAAAATATCATTACCTACAAGTGATATATTTTTTTTTACCTTAGAGGTTCTCAGTATCTGCAGATAAAAATGTTGTTATCTACACTTCTTCTGTTCTGCCGCTTCTAATAGCGCACGAAACTCTACAATTTTAGCGACGCTATCCGTGGTACGGCGACTAGTGCCGCCGTGCGACTGAATATTTTTATGAGTTAAAAGTTGACGCCCATTTCTTTTAGCCCCGCCCGAATTAGAAATTATTTTGACTACGGTCTTGTCCTTAAACAAGCGCTCTGATAAGTTTAGGAAAATTAGATGATTTTTCCGGTCCCTACAGACCCAGTGCCTCTACACAAACGGCTCAAATATGAAACTAATACCGAGAACGCATATTTGCGCCGCGTGAGACTTCTCCAAGTAGCCGGGGCACCTGCCCTCACGATAGTTTCAGAAAGATTTAATGTCGGTAAAGTGCGTAAATTTCTACGAGACACCAAATTGAACAACATATTTTATAATAAAAAATCAAACTTAGAATCTATACTTCGAAGTATCATCATTCTGTAGTCCAATGAGGCATGAAGGTTCAATATGACAAGCGAAAAGCTGTTTGATTACGGGTTTTAGTCCACAGCTCAACCGCAAAAGCTCCCAGTATTGGGGACACGAGTGGGAGCACTTTGAAAAAATGGCCCACTACTTTTAAATTGGAAATTCGGGAAGCAGCAATATGTTCGTGGGTTTCATAAAAGAAATGACATATTTGCTAGCTCGGACGATTTTATTAAAACATTCCTTTGAATCACGTCAGATGTGTTTCTGGGTGCAGGAAACAGCAGGTTTTTAAGATGGTGGGGATTCAAAGTGGGTATTGAATAAAAGCGTGGTTGCGGCAGTAGATGTGTATATTAAAAGGCGTCATTGCTGGGCACGCTGTTAACTGTTACTGAGCTGGAGCATTTAGACTGCTTATGAGTCTGCTATTTATTTATTTATTTATTTATTTACAACGAAACACCAACAGTATATATATTACAAAATTCTAAAATACATGATAACCAATTTGATTCTGATATATATACCCCTTATCGGTGTTTACAACATTCTTAAAAAAGGTGCTGCTATGACTTATAGGTTGTCTAAATGCTTTTATTGTAGTAGCTGTAGTATTGTATATAGTTCGTAGTATTTTGTTTAATAAAGGCAAACCGCCGGTAAAATTTAAAAGGCGTCTTCATGTTAAAAATCTTAAACATTAAATTAATGCTACTTTTAAATTATGCTACATAAGTAAGATATTCGATGCACTACACTACATTTTATGGTTGATCAAATTATCAATAGTTTTGTAATTTATATTCAGAGCTTAAAAATGTCTAAATATATTACAATAAGTTAATAGGATGAAAGTTCACAAAACAATTTTAATCAAAGTTCGATTTATCGAAAGTAATGCTATGAAATATGTATATGTAAGTATAAGACTATAAACGAAAATAATTTCGGAAATAAAAAAAAATACTATTCTGATTATTTTTTGTATAATATATGCATGTATTGTACATACAACTAGCAATCACACGGTCCAAGTGCTGACTACAGAAAACGTAGTGATTTGGACTCAGAAACTCGATGCCTATCGGTTAAGAATAGGCTATCTGCTACCAACGCCTTAACGCAGCGTAACGCATCTTATATCGTATAGTACCTAACTAAGATACCACTGGTTCGGAAGTCAAAATTATTCAGTATTAAAGACAGTCAATTTCTTTTCCTAATACTTTACCTTCTTTGTAAGAAATAAGGGATGTTAAATCAATAACTGATAAGAACCATAACAATCATTTTGACGATTTTAGAATTTCATTGTATTCATAATTCAGTGTGATATATTATGTTGATTTCATGAATTGGTACCGAAATGGAAATCTATCAAACACTGACAAAAACCTTGACCGCAAGCCGATGCAAATTATTATTATAAAAGCTAACGTGGTTTTCACTCATTTTAGTAAATAATACGGAATAACTCACGTGAATCAGTCAGATAGCTCCGACTATAGTTTCAACCACATTTGGTGGACTTTTTCAAGGAGAGGGACGCCTGCCTTGGCGTCTCGCTTACCACTTAGTGCTTATCCCGTATTATTAACTAAAATCGGTGCAATTTAATTTTGAACTACTTTAATTATAATGGTTTTCACACTTAATATTCTCAATACATTATTACACGGCTGTAACTGTGTATATAGGTAAGTAGTTAATACTCTCAAGTAGTATCGAGGTATTGAAGTACAAAGCACTCCATTACCGCAAGTAAGTGGTGTGGAACCATTGTGGTTAAGCGATTATTGTACAATGGCTGTTCAATTCTCTATTTGTTTCAATGACGTCATGTATTGAAACCAAATGACTAGTAGAGGTACACCTGACTTGCGCACTTTCTTATTTCAACTAGATATGATTAATCACTTTGTTGTTGCTTTTTTTCTGTGCTTTTATTAACAAAATACTAAGAACTATATACAACATTACAGCTACTATAATAAAAGAGAATCTATAAGTCACATGTTACTTGTGTATGTGAACCCGTTTTTCCGATAGATCCAAAACAGCAACATAATAAAATACTAGCTTTCCGGCCGCGGCTCCGCCCGCGTTTATGTCGCTTATCACGCAAAACCATCAACCTCTTTTTGCGCAGTTGTATAAAAAGTATCCTATGTCCTTTCCCGGGTCTCAAGCTATTTCCATAGCAAATTTCGTCCAATTCAGTCCAGTAGTTTTTAAGTCTTCCAACACTGAAGAGCGAAAAGTAACCTGTGAAATTTGGTACCACTCTAATTCAAAACAACTTTAGAATAAATATTTTGTTACTCTTTTCAGAGATCTATACTGCTTGCAGGATTGTTTGTTGCCACTTGCTCACTTGGCCACCAGCGGCAAGAGTTGCAATCAAGGTATAAAGCATATTGATAGTTAAGTACTATGAATTAAAAAATACGCAATCAAAGCTTGATCGTATTTGATGAAATAAAAACGGGATCAATTTGATACCTACACAAGATATATTTACAAAAGCCAACGAAAATAATGAATTTTCATAATTGAATGACCAAGTTAAATGTTAAACGTACGTAAAAACTTGACAACTTTCCTTCTCTAATTGGCCAATAAAAAATTCTTTCATGTAATTTTTCCTCCGTAATTTTTGTCGCAATTATATAATGGTGAAGATATTCAAACACGGACATTTTCTATCATAGTTCCAAAAAACATACGAGTAGATAATTAATAAATGAAAAATGGCGTTACTTTGTAAAAATCCACATTTAATAATAACAATTTTATTTTGCGTGGATCCAGTCACAGGAACCTCTTGTGGCTTCGTAGCACACGTAGGGCTGAGACTGATGATCAATCATGTATATCTATATATCTCTATATATAGCCATATATATAGCTTCGTATAGAAGCGAACGTGTCCATAATTATTTAAGTTAGGCTACGTGGCGTTTATGCCGTCACGTCGTCTAAGCAGGAAAATTAGGCAGAATAGTCACAAGATATATTTTTACATGTTAAGTGTTTGTCTAAAATATTGATTATATGTTTCCTTCATTTTTTTAATAGCCCTCCTCAGGTCATATCAGCTGGACAGCATAAACTTGTAAGATCCCATTAACTCGTTAGAAACACTAAGAACACCTAACGATTTCTAAAATTAATCCTGGTTTTGACATAATCTCTCACAAGAAGTATGTGCTGACTACGCTAATGAGTCCCCAGGGCCCAATGACTGGCTGAAGTTATTTTAGGTCCGCAATTCGTTAAGGTTTCCAGGCTAGTGGGTAGTGGGTACCTTTAATTGGATTAGGTTTTAGGGTTCTTTAGTTTTGGAGAAAATTATGTCGTCATGGTTTATTGAGGTGAGATGAACTGCAAAGTACTTGACGGGAATGTTTTTTTAGAGTTGTGTTGAGAAAACGGGGACCGTGTTACTGAACTTAAGGTTACGCTGTCCATCTATTCGTACGGCTGACTTTTTTTTGTAGTATTGTGGCGGAACAAGCACTAAGCTCCTCATGTTATGGTATGCGGTAATCCTTGCCTATTACAAATGCCCGTCACAGACGTAATTTTACTGGTTCTCAAGAACTGTTAACGGAACACACGGGTAAGTGCATGGTTACAGATTTTCTACTTAATGGTGGTAGCTACTCAGGCAATTAATATATTATGTACTTTAGTAATATTTTTATCTTAGTTATCTTAGTTTATCCAATTAGATATAATATAAAAGAAGCTGTTTTTGACTTATGTATGACATGAATCGCGTTACAAAAAATCCTAACAAAACTATAATAAGAAAACTGAAGGCAACTTTGCGCACTAAACAAAAGTTCATCAACCTACGTTTAAAAACTTTTCCACAATAAAATTAAGTTGAATTCATAATTAATTAAACAACTTCAAGTTTATTACTTTTTTATTTAAACGGGATGTCGTAAGACATTACGGGAAATGTCAAACGGATATAATTAGATGAAGCTCCGTGGCGCCCTCTCTACATTTACTTAACGTTTATGAAGGTCTCTACCTAGTCCAGTGACGTCACAATTTACGTCATTCAGTTCTAACTGTAAATTCCTACCTATTTATAATCTACTACTTTTTGGGGATCCGCTCTGGAAAACGGAACCATATTTTTATTTACCAAATATTAAAGTGGAGAGAGAGCCAGGATTGACTGAAGAAAATTAATGATTCCAACGTACATCTGTGTTGTACGGAAACTTCGGTGAGTGAGTCCAACTTGAATTTGGTCAGTTTTAAAAAAATATGTACTAAAAGAAACTAAAAGAACACTTCTGATATTTCGCAACGGTACTGTTACATAAAACGAAAAAAAAACCTTGGTTTTCAGGCCTGTTGATTAACAAATCTCGTTCTATCGTATTTTTAGAATTTCGATCTTGAAAGTTCTCTGAATTATGTAACAGACAGCGTAACATTATTTTTATGAGATTTATTTATTTATATACACAAAACAAATTACTGTCAATTTTCTCATGTCAATTATAAATAATATACAAATTTTGAACTGGATTGCAATTTAACATATACAGAAAGGTACGATTGTGAACGAACAAGTACGAGTCCCACCTGATGTTAAGCGGTATCTTCTGCCTATAACAGATGCATTTCATCACAACTCACGAACTGCAATGCGTCCGTCACTCTAAATCATACAGTAGTATAGCTCCGGTGCCTGTAATATAACTGGCTCTCAAGGAATACTGCCGGAACACACTATTAAGTGCTTGGCGGCAGATTTTATACTTGAGGGTGGTAGCTAACCAGGCGAGCATTCGCAAAATGCACTTCCACTATGCGGTGGAGCACAAGCCAACGGTGGGTATCAAACCATGGACCTGCAGCACAATAGGTCATAGCAGTGCGCAGTGCAGTTCGTCACTTATGACGAAATGCATCTTTTATAGGCAAAGGTTACCGCTCTACATTAGGTATGCCTCATGGAAAGGTGCCAATTGTAACTTTATTGCTCTTATTTTAAAACATTATATACAGGTATTCATATTTACACATTTACCTACAAGTCTAAAATACCTCTCTAAAAATAAAAATACAGTATTTTCCCCGTTTTCTGTAAACCACACTTCTAAAACAAGATGGAAGTGGAACGTGAGAGGAAACCTTAGTGTGGATAACCTAGATCTTAATTCAAATGACTCAGCCAAAGAAATACTTCACTTCTTTTGAACGTTGTTACTTACCTACGTTTTCAGCAAAGTACGTTGGTTATATTATGCAAGTGAGTTTTGACTTGTCTATAAGTAATCATTATATAAAACGTAATAAATATGCCGTTATTTTTAGATTGTTACAGTGATACTGTTGACCACTATGGTATCACCTGATGTGGTCGAAGATGTAGTTCAGTTTAACTTAGAATTACTGGCTCGCATGGATGGAGCTGCTAGAACACACCGTTAGATGGCGTCCGATTTCTACTTGAATGTAGTAGCTAGTCAAGCGGAAATTCGCGAAATGTCATCAACTGCCAACTACAACAACTGCCATCCTAAGACAACAACCCGATGGCTTAACGTGCCCTCCGAAGCACGGAAAATCGCTCAGTAATAATGCCACTTGCGGTCACCCATCCAACTCATGACCGCTACGGACGATGCTTAACTTATATGAACGGTTAAAAACGGCTAAGGAAACTACACTACGAGGTCACGATGCCACAGACACACGTTAAATTTGTAACACCTTACTCTACGCGCCGGGGTTAAAAATGTGTGTATTTAAGAAATTACCTTTACCCATTTTACATATACCCAGTTACATGAATTGTGAAATACCTACAAGCAACTCAAAAGAAAATTACAAAAATTCTAATACATTTTCCCTTTGTGCTGCATGATGGATCGCTAAAGAAAACGACCTGGATGATGAATTGCCGTGGAAACGTTTATTCTGTGAAAGGTGGTGGAATATAATTTAAGTACTGTTCGACATTCTGCGGAAAATAATTTGGGAGGAGTTCCCTTAGAGAGAGTGGTTATGTGTGTAACAGGGAATTTATTTTGCCAAGAAGGTGTCAGCAGGCCAGTTGAAATTTGGACTCGCACAGCTTGAGACATACACATACACAGAATTTATTGAAAAGTCATTAATTTAACAATTAAAAGAACTAATTGTTACTATTTTATATAATTAAATCTTAATTAGTTACTAATATTATTGTATGTTCAATATAGTGGACCAAGCTGTTGCGACTACATCTGATGTGTAAGTTCTTTCATATAACACATTTTTACAATAAATATATCTAAATCGGAATCTATTTATTTATATACTGTTTGACATCTATAGCGGGGTCCGCCCCGCAGTTAACTGGTTTTTATTAATTATACGATAGTTAATGGGCTTTAATCACATCAAGTTTGCCGCATGTTTGTTTTACTGTTTTATGGAAAAAGCAAAAAAAAACGTTAAAAATAGACGTATTTTGTATGGGGCCCCCAAATTTTAACTCCCAACTTAATCGCGCTAATTTGGGCGAAATTGACACTAAATATATTTTTGTATCGTTTAAAATATTTTTCTGAAACATTAGTGAATTAAAAACAATATATTAGTCGTGTATTTTTCAAGGGAGTCTGACTCGGAAATACCCGGTTTTCATTGTAGAGTTTGTACTATTATCGTATATAATTTGACGACAGTATGTACTCGTATTACCGTTTCTAAAATAGAGCAAAAATAAAGTAAAAATCGTATTTTATTTGTTATTAAAGCGTTTATATAAACCGGTTACGAAACTCTAGCTACGCAAACGGCCTAAAGGGTTTTATTGTAACACATTTACCAGCCAAACATTTTCAAGTACGCAGCATACCTCTTCTTTATACATTACATAAACTCAAATGCGATTAGTTTACGTCGTTTCGGAAAGCCCTCATAATCTGCGAATTCGTGAGGTAAGCCCCTGGGGAGCCACATTATGGCAATATATTACATAACCGTTAAGAACACTTCAGATGAGTACCAAAGTGTTCTGTAACTAGAAGTGGCGGTATAAACGTTAATCCCAGTCCATGCTCTGAAACTAGGTCATTAGGAATACCTTCCTATAGTGGCTGATAAGTCGTTCAATTGTTTTCAAAGTCAACGTACATAAGACTTCAAATAGTTCGTAGTATTTTGTTAATAAAGACATACCGTTGTTTATTTGTTGCACGTTATTAAGCAATTTCAAAAATTTGAGTGAGATCTGACGAGTAGTAATGTAAAGTAGCGCCGTCTGAATTAATTACTTTTGAGTTATGCTTAAAAAGGCGTATTTTATGTTTGAAGTCAGCTGTTTTGTGAGTATTTTTGTTAATTAATATACGAACTCTTTAAGTATTTTACACGTTCATCATCTACTGGTGGAATGTGTTCGGAGTCAGCCGATGAGATCTTTTATAAGTTCTGAATTTGGACTCAATTTGAGTGATATAGGAGTAGTGCAGGGTATTTTAACTGATCCATTAAGTGACATGGCTAGGGTACTCTGCAAAATGTTGCTTGATGTACTTAATTCAGTTTAGTGTAATATTATATGTAACTTTTAACGAGGCTGACACAGTAGCTAAGCGATCAAGTCTTAAAAAAAAATTAGAATAAAAAATAGTAAAAAAAAGTATTATAACGTAAAGACCCACTCTTGGGTATGGCAATTTTGTTGGAGCGGCCGAGCTGTTTTTACAGTGATATGTCGTAATATTCTATTAGGGTCAATTTCACCAAACTAGGATTAAAACTAAATGAGGATAAGTTTAATCTCTGTAACCAACCAAAACTAATAAATCTTTGTCACCATACACTATCAGTATTTTTCATTTGCCATGGTTTTGACTTTTATAAAATTTTGCATCAGGCAGACAGCATGTGGAATATTAAAAAATCTTATCCATGATAAAGTAATATATGGTCGAATATGTCGGTATAGCTCTATAAACTAAAAACAAATATGGTTACTTTACTACAGCTGATGTCCACGCTGCTATCAGGTGTCACAAAAGTGCAAACAAAGAAGTAAATATTCTTTTTTCCAGGGCAAGAATCCAACAAAGTATAAAATCTGCTACTATGTTTAAAAAGACTTATCACTTTTGAATGGTTTCCCACGGGGTGCTGGGTTAGAATGTGACCCCCCATTTCTTCACTTGTTGTAAGAGATAGGAAAAAATACCAAGGTGAGAAGCAGCGCCTTCCGAATAAATTACATTTTCTACTGCGATCCACAAGACGCCTGCCAAGCGTGGGGTTTTTTTTTTATACTGAACTGGGTAGCACTAGTAGTCAAGTGCTACCCAGTTCAGTATAAAATCTCACGTGATGATGCGGTCGATGATTGAGCGCGCTTACCCAGAAGATACCTTTCTAGGTTCACTCGCGTTTTGAAGACCCCCATATTGTACTTAGCCGGAAACACAGACTCAGGCAGGGTATTCCATTCCCTGGCGGTTCGTATAATGAATGAAGAAGCAAATCGCTTTGTTCGAGTAAATGGAATATCTACCATATAGCGGTGTCGCTTCTGAGTATCCCTGGATTACCGGTTATAGAATGGGGATGGCGGAGGAGGATTATGTCAAATTTGTCCAATTGTGCAACGGGGGACTTTCCGGTTGATGATCTAAACTGGATAGACGAACCTGAAGTGAAAATCAACCAATAATGTTCCATACTAAGTAACGAAATAATGCGTAAGAACTCCGGAATCCTTTTCACAGAACCTTAATAACATATATCAACAACAAAGTGTGCAAATGTAAAGGAACAGGAAAGGTTTCCATAATGTGATGAAACTGTATCCGACTTCCCAAGTTACTCGCGCGAATGTTTTCAATTTGGATTTGTGTTTCACATCTGAAGATTATTCTCGAAGGATGATTGTTGTTACTGTTTGTCAAAGCCAAGATATTGGTACTCTATCTTAAGACTTTGCTCATTGCTTTTGATTCTCAGAAACATGATATTATGATTTTCTGTGTAAAGTTGTTCTCTCAATAATCGTAGGTTATAAATTGGATGGGGCGACCTGAATAATGTTTTTATGAGTAAATTATGAAGGTAGCTTTGTAACGCGTCTTCAC